>CM073576.1:149083106-150475665 GCA_037074715.1 Magnolia kwangsiensis | reverse complement strand
TCTCTCCAGGCACCTTGATGTATGTGTTTTATCCACACCATCCGTCCATTTTACCAGATAATTTTAGAGCATGATCTCAAAAATTACACAGATCCAAGCCTCAAGTTGACCACACTGAAGGGATCGAACCCTGATCATTAAAAACTTCCTAGGCACCATAGAAGCTTTGAATCAAGCTAATATTCGCTTTTTCCCTTCATTCAATATTGGGGCCGAATGTTAACATTCAATCAGACAACTCTTTTTTTTATTGGAAACTATGTACAAGGTGGGACTAACTTGATTATGGTGTGTACACGAGCTTCATTGCACATGTGGATTAGATTCGATTTCCCACACCATTATAGAAATAAGGGGAAATTAGTTTTTTTTATTCTCATTAATAGGTTCGTAAGCATGCTTTCATAAATACAAGATCTTTTGGTAAAATTAACAGTTGCGAGGAATTTTGGGGTAAAAATCCATGTTAAAACAGACGAAAGTATTAATTGATTCGAAATTTATATTAATTAATGAGGTTGCTTTAATGAAAGGATAATTTAAAAATATATCCGGATGTAAAAACGATATTAATGGGGTAGTATATTATATATATATATATATATATATATATATATATATATATATATATATATATATATAATTCCAAGTCTAGTTGGGTTGAGTCTCCAAGTTGACCGGTACAAATGAACATAAGTCCAGTTGAGTTTCTGGGTTTTTTAACTACGTTGTGTACAAATTTTCATGAAATGTGGTGCAAACCAAACAAGCCCTAATTTATTTTTTGGCTCAATAATTGTTCATTTTAAAATTCCTAATTGCTATTGTAGGAGTGGCTATGGAATTCATCCCGGAGATTGCCAGGAGTGCATGGACTCAATACATCAACTCTAGAAGCCTCGAAGATAATCTTGATCTTCTGAGAACCGAAATGCAGGAGTTGGGTAGCCGGCAGACCGATGTAATTATTTCACTCAATACAGCTAAGGTAGTGGATGGAAAGAAGCCAAAGGCAGAGGTGAGTTTATGGCTGGAAATTGTGGAAAAGATTACCAGCCAAATGACTAAGATAGAAGAGGATTGTAAAGAAGTAGGGAGAGATTTCTTACGCTCACGTGTAGCATTGGGAAATCTTGTCATAAAGAAGATTGAAGAGGTGATGAAGCTTAAGGAGAAAGGTCGATTTTCAGAAGGGTTACTTGCTGATATATTACCTGAAATGGAATTTATGCCGACGACGAAGCTGGTGGGTAGAGCAACAGCCGAAAGAAATTTTGAACAGATTTGGGATTCATTGATAAATCATAAGGCCAGAATTATTGGTGTCTATGGCATGGGGGGTGTGGGCAAGACGACCATCATGACCCACATCTATAATAGAATACAGAGCTCCAGAATATATGGCATTGCTATTTGGGTGACGGTTTCTAATGATTTTACTATTGAGAGACTGCAAAGTAGTATTGCACAAGCAATAAGTTTGGATCTTTCCAATGAACACGATGAAATGAGAAGGACCATGAAATTGTCTGAGGCTTTGAAGCGTAGGGAGAAGCTCATTGTCATCTTTGATGATGTGTGGAAGTCATTTCCCTTGGAAATGGTAGGGATTACCAAGGACAATGCATGCAAAATAGTATTGACTACTCGATCAAAAAATGTGTGCCGAGGCATGAACTGCCAAAAAATGTTTGAAGTGGAGGTTCTCTTGAAAGAAGAAGCATGGGAATTGTTCAAGGAAAGGCTTGGGGTTAATGCGGTGCTTTCTTCTGAGGTAGAACAGATTGCAAAGCTTGTCACTAAAGAATGTGCTGGTTTGCCACTTGGAATCATCACAGTAGCAAGTGCAATGAGAGAAAAGAATAATATTAGAGAATGGAGAAATGCATTAGCGGAGTTACAATGCTCAACAATGGACATCGAAGGCATGGATGATAAAGTTTTTCAAATTTTGAAATTTAGTTTCGATAGACTGAAATCTGAGAGCGTTCGTTCTTGTTTCTTGTATTGTGCTTTGTTTCCAGAGGACTACCAAATTGGTAATGAAGACTTGATAGGGTGTTGGATGGCAGAAGGATTGATAGATGATATGGGAGACTGGGAAATGAAAGTCGACAAAGGCCACACAATATTGAATGGACTGATAGATGTATGTATGTTGGTAAGGAGATCTGATAATCATGTAGCAATGCATGATTTAATCAGAGATTTGGCCATCGGCATTACAAGGAAGAGCCCTCGGTTTGTGGTCAAGGCTGGGATCCAAATAAGGGGATCAATTGGTATAGAAGAATTCCCTGAAGATGCTGACAGAATATCATTTATGAGAAATCAAATCAAAATGCTTTCAGGCGAACCAAACTGCCCAAAACTCTCCACATTGATTTTGCAAAAGAATCTTCTCTTAGGCAACATTTCTCGTGAGTTCTTCAATCGCATGAACAGCCTCAGTGTTCTCGACCTCTCTGAAACTCTGATTAAGTATTTGCCAGCATCAGTTTCAAACTTGGAGAACCTGCATGCACTCTTACTAAATGGTTGTAGAAGGTTAAGGGAGGTACCGTCCTTAGCAAAGCTCAAGCGTCTAAGAATTTTGAACCTCTCTGAAACTCAGATTAAGTATTTGCCAGCATCAGTTTCAAACTTGGAGAACCTGCATGCACTCTTACTAGAGGGTTGTAAGATGTTAAGGGAGGTACCGTCCTTAGCAAAGCTCAAGCGTCTAAGAATTTTGAACCTCTCTTATACTGACATCAAAGAAGTGCCAGATGGTATGGAATGTTTGGTTAACCTTAAAGAGCTTTATGTTTCGTCTGCTGAAGCGACAAATGTTGTTGGTTGGAATTCATTAGTGCTTCCTGATAGTATTGTCAAGTTAGAGATGGAGAGATGGGATCTGTCAAGCTTACCCTGCCTCTCTCACTTGCAACGCTTACAGAAATGTGAAATCAGGTTCTGTAGTAGCATGGAGTGGTTGTTGCCAATAAGAGACGACAGCACCATAACGTCTTTACCCTCAATACAGGAACTGTCTCTAGTAGGGCTTCGGAATTTGAGGGGTCTGTTTGAGGGAGTCTTGCTACCTGGCTCATTCGCATGCCTCACACGCCTGACTGTCGACGGATGCAAAGTATTGGAGAATCTCATGTCACTTGAATTCTTTCAGCACCTCCAATGCCTCAAATCAATGAGAATTTCAGGATGCAGTGATATGGAGGAGGTGATAAAAGGAGGAGAAGAAGGTTATAACAATAACAATAACAATACCATCCTACTCCCAAAATTGGAGAAGTTGATATTGTTTAATTTAAGGAAATTGAAAAGCATTTGTAAGCAGGTAATCATTTGCCCTTCCCTGAATTGGATTCATATACAAGGTTGTCCTCGGCTGAAGAAGATCCCTCTTTCCTTGGGCAACTCAACATCCGTCTTGAGAGGAGAGATCTCTGGAAGCAAAGCATGGTGGGATGCATTGGAGTGGGATGATCCCAACACCAAAACACTTTTCCAACCTCTTTTTAAAGAAGTGAAAGGACGTGGACTTAAAAGAAGAGCAGAAGAATCAGAAGAGGTTGCTTCGACGTCACGGCAGCGGTAATCTCGTCATTAGGATGGACTTTGGAATTTTATTTTATTTTTTTTGTAAATTTGGTATTTTAAATTTAAAACAAGTATGGTTGAAAAATGTATTGTTAGTAAGAATGGGTTATGTGTGTTTATGTATTATTAGTTATTAGCATATGGATGTATTATTGGGGTTTACAAGCATTTTTGTGTGAGACAAACTTTATATATATCAAATCCATTTCATTTTTGTGTCATACCTCTTGAACGGATCATAGCTCAAATACGGAGGAGGTGAAATCTACTCCCACCATCAGATGCATCAGCCCCTGTTAGTCCCAACCCCCTAATTCATGTGGAAATTGTGTACATGGAATATGCTCACCCCAACCATCACCACTGAAAACACGGGGTCTCGAAACTAGTGATAAGAGTGGATTTCAGAAATAGAGGTGGGACCCACCGAGCCACCCATCCCTTTGCAGGCAATCCGACCGTCTCCTGCGGGTGGAGACCATTTCAATATATATATATATAGAGATAGGCTGTCAGATTTGTATGGGCGGGAGCGGATCAGCTGTTAAGCGGGTAACAGCTTAGTAGGAGTTACCCTAACTATGTGGGGCCAAGCTGATGAATTTATTTCATATCCACACGGCTCATCCGTGTTTTCAGCTCATTTAAGGCTGTTATCCCAAAACTCGTCTGGCAGCACCAAACATCATTAAACATCTTGGGATTTTGCAGTCTTAAAATATCACGCGATATTTGATGCAACAAACACATGCTGAGCTTTGAGTTTCGTCTATAACCTCCGTGCATTTTCTTTCTACATAAACCGAGTTACTTTGAAAGCTTTGAAAGAGAGACTACAGCTTGGTACGGTTATCTTTTTTCTTTTCTTTTTTTCCATTTTATTCTTCTTCTTTTTTCTCTTGTTTTCTTTTTTATCCCATATTAACAAGTAGATATGATTTGATATCAGATAATGGTTAGGTCTTTTTAATCCATCTTTGATGTTTTGATGGAAAACAAATAGGTGCAGGACATTGTAATGGTTAGGCATCCCAAAAGTCAGAATGAACCCACCATGCATTAAGTGGTCTACATCGGTGAGACCGAACAATGAAAAATCAGCCAAACACCATCCAAATCTTAAGTGATCTTGCCCCACTTGATGTTTGGATTGACATGATTTTTAGGGTGCCTGTCCTGATCATGGTGGGGCCCAGTTTTTGAATGGGTTGGATGCCGTACACGTACCATGTGGACCCCACCGCTTGATCATGGGGACTTTTGGACCATTGTACAAGATCTCGATGATGGCCCAACTTATGATAATATACATGGAAATGGTACCATAAGGTCGACCTCACCAGAACTTTTCATGAGATCGAGCTATGTGGGCTCCACCGTGATGTGTGTTGAACATCAACACTGTGCATTTGATGGTCCCCTTTAGGTCATGGGATATCCCACAAATCAGCCGTATACCAACTCAGGTGGGCCATACCATCTAAAACTATGTGAATATATGCCTAAAACATATAAAAGCACTTGGTGGGGACCACCTGAAATTTGGATTATGTTGAAACTTGATCTGACCCCTCATCCAAGTGGGACACACATAATGGATGATCTAGATTTGTGAACTACATCTCGGTGTGCCTAATAAATGATTATGAATGTTTTAATGGGGTAACCCCTCTCAACTGTTGTATGTGGTGTGACCAACCCAAGTCATGGATTGATTGATTTTTTAAGCCTGTTGCCCACCATGGAAATGGTGCATCTGACTGATGGGGTAGATGTTCGACACGCATCACACTGGGCCCACACAGCTCGACCTCATGGAAAGTTTTATATATATATATATATATATATATATATATATATATATATATATATATATATATATATATATATATATTCAACCCAAGGTCATGGGTTCAAGCAACCATTATAGTGTGAGCACGTGTTTAAATTTAAGATAAAAAATAAAAAATTCAAGACTTGCATGATAAAAGTAGCTTGCAAGAGTACTGCTACTCTGATTTTTTTAAAAAAATTTAGATTAGCCGTGCATGTCTGGCTCACTTAACAGGTGTGCTACTTTGATGTTTTTTAGGTTAATTAGTCGTGGTTGTGTGGCTCAATTGATGGGTATGCTACTTTGATTTTTTGTTCCTAATATAGGTGCATCCTCTCTGATGAATGGGCAGGATCTCTGATGGATGTGTTGTATCAACGCTAATCTGAAGCTTGTTCCATGAAAAGATCACAACCTTTGTTTTTTTTTTTCCTGGGCAGCTAGCAAAATCCCAACCTTCCACTGTTTTCTCTTGGGTACCGGCAAAATCTGAACCCTTGTAAACAGCAGTTCTCCTTGCGAACTGCCCATAATTACTGATACATTGAAAGTATTCTTACGGGTATTTCTGTCTTTCATGAAACAAATTTTTTTTAAAAAAAAAAAAAAAACTTCCCTAATTCTGAAAAGAGAATGAAAATAGAGTAGTGCTTTAAGAAGTATTGATATCAACTTAACCACTCTAAATATTCTCTATAATCATAATTTTAAAAATTAATTATTAAATTCCCAGTCAGCAGTGTTTGGATATCGACTTAACCATTCTAAATATTCTCCATAATTATAAATATAAAAATTTTATAATTATTAAATTCCGAGTCAAGTTGGATTGAGTCTCTGAGTTAACTCACCCAGCCATATTAACATTGAGTCTAGTCAAGTTTCTGGGTTTTTAAACTATGATCAGTACAAATTTCATGAAATGTGGTGCAACCAAACACACCCTAACTTGTTTATTTTTTAGGCTCAATAATTGTTAATTTTAAAGTTCTACATTACTATTGCAGGAGTGGCTATGGAATTCATCTGGGAGGCTGCCAAGAATACATGGGATCAATACAACTACACTAGTAACCTCAAAGAGAATCTTGATGTTATGAAAACCCAAATGCAAGAGTTTAGAACCCGGGCATCCGATGTAAAGATTGAACTGAACACGGCAGAGGTAATGCATGGAAAGAAGCCAAAGGGAGAAGTGAGTTTATGGCTGGAAAATGTGGAAAGGATTACAAGCCAAATGACCACAATAGAAGAGGATTATAAAGAAGTAGGGAGAGATTTCTTATGCTCACGCGTAGCATTGGGAAAGCTTGTCGTAGAGAAAATTGAAGAGGTGGTGAAGACTAGGGAGAGAGGTCGATTTTCAGAAGGGTTATTTGGCGATCTATTACCTAAAATGGGAAATATGTCCACAACAAAACTAGTGGGAAGAACAACAGCTGAACGAAATTTGGAAAAGATTTGGGAGTCCTTGATGGATGATGAAGTCAGATCTATTGGTGTCTATGGCATATGGGGCGTGGGCAAGATGACCATCATGACCCACATCCACAATAGAATACAGAGCTCTGGAATATTTAGCCTTGCCATTTGGGTAACCGTGTTTCACGATGCTAATATTGAGAGACTGCAAAAAGGTATTGCACGAACAATAGGATTGAAACTTTCCTATGAAGAGGATGGAATGAGAAGGTCAATGAAATTGTTTCAGGCTCTAAAGCGTAGGGAGAAGTTCGTTATCATCTTAGATGATATGTGGAAACCGTTTCCTTTAGAAAAGGTAGGGATTCCTGAAGGCAATGCGTGCAAAGTAGTGTTGACTACTCGATCAAAACATGTTTGCCGAGGCATGAATTGCCAACAAAAGTTTGAAGTAGAGGTTCTTTCAAGAGAAGAAGCATGAGAATTGTTCAAGTGCAAGCTTGGGGCTGATGTGGTGCTTTCTCCAGAAGAAGAACAGATTGCGAAGCTCGTGACTGAAGAACGTAGTGGTTGGCCGATTGGAATTATCATAGTAGCAAGTGCAATGAGAGAAAAGAATGACGTTAGAGAATGGAGAAATGCATTAGAGGAGTTAAAATGCTTGACGACAGAGATAGAAGGCATGAATGATGAAGTTTTTCCAATTTTGAAATTTAGTTATGATAGACTGAAATCTGAGAGTATTCAATCTTGCTTCTTATATTATGCTTATTTCCCTAGGACTATGAATTCTCTACTGAGGAGCTGGTACGTTATTGGATGGCAGAAGGATTGATAGATGATATGAGAGACTGGGAAAAGGAAGTCAACAAAGGCCACACAATATTGAATGGACTGATAGATGTATGTATGTTGGTAAGGAAGTATATTAATGGTCCTCCAGTAATGCATGATTTAATAAGAGATTTGGCCATCGGCATTACAAGGAAGTGCCCTCGCTTCATGGTCAAGGCTGGTATCGAAATAAAGGGATCAATTGGTGTTGAAGAGGCTGAGAAAATATCATTCATGAGAAGTGAAATTGAAATGCTTTCAGGCAAACCAAACTGCCCAAAACTCTCCACATTGTTCTTGCAAATGAACCCTCTCTCAGGCAAACATTTCTCATTGCTTCTTCAATAGCATGAACAGCCTCAGAGTTTTCGACCTCTCTTACACTCAAATTATGTGCCAGAATCAGTTTCGAACTTGAATAACCTACATGCCCTCTTACCAAATGGTTGTATGAGATTAAGGGAGGTGCCGTCCTTATCAAAGCTCGAAGCTCAAAGCTCGAGCGTCAAAGAATTTTGAACCACTCTGATACTTGCATCAAAGAAGTACCAGATGGGATGGAATGTTTGGTCAACCTCAAATAGCTTTATGTTTTATCTACCGAAGAGAGAAATGTTGTTGGTTGTAAATCCTTAGTGCTTCTTGATAGTATTGTCGAGTTAGAGATGCATGGATGCGATCTGTCAAGCTTACCTCGCCTCTCTCCGCTTACAGAAATGTAGGATCGGGAACAGTAGCATCAACTGGTTGTTGCCAATGAGAGAGGACAGCACCATAACGTCTTTACCCTCGATACAGTCTCTGTTTCTAAGCGAGCTTCTGAATTTGCGGGGCCTGTGTGGAGTCTTGCCACCTGGATCATTCTCATGCCTCACACAGCTGAATGTCTACAGATGCCAAGTATTGGAGAATCTCATGTCACTTGAATTGTTTCAGCACTTTCAATGCCTCAAAGAAATCAGTATTACAGGATGCAGTGAGATGGAGGAGGTGATAAAAGGAGGAGGAGAAGCTATGGTTGAAGAAGAAGGTGATAACAACAATAATAACAATACCATCATACTTTCTAAATTGAGGGTTCTTCACCTGCTAGATTTAGGGAAATTGAAAAGCGTTTGTAAGCGGGTAATCATTTGCCCTTCCCTGAATAGGATTGGTATAGAATATTGCCATCGGCTTATGAAGATCCCTCTTTCCTTGGGCAACTCAACATCTGTTGTAGAAGGGCATATCAAAGGAAGTAAAGAGTGGTGGGATGCATTGGAGTGGGATGATCCCAACACCAAAACACTCCTCCTACCTTTTTTTTTAAAGAAGTAGGAGGACGTGGAATGAAAAGAAGAGCAGAAGAAGAATCAGAAGAGGTTGCTTCAACGTCATGGCAGAGCAGTAATCTCCTCATTAGTATGGACTTTGGATTTGGATTTTTTTATTTTTTATTTTTGGTATTTTGGTATTTTAAATTTCAAACAAGTATCATTGAGAAATGTATTGTTAGTAAGAATGGCTTGTGTTCTTCTCCTCTCTGTGTCATTGGTAATGTCCTTTTTCCTATTTTATGCATTTGGATGTATTATTGGAGTTTACCCATCTAAGAGGTAGAGAGCATTTTGGTGTGGAGGCAAACTACTTTATGTCAAATTCATACCTTTAATATACATATATATATATATATATATAAGGAGATACGGTGCCTTATAAATAATCCATCAGATTAACATGAACACACTTGTGTGAAATGGAATAAAGATTAATGGACAAACGTCGATGGATCACATGGTGTGGGGTCCACCTCCATGATCATTATAAAATATTTTTATCAGAATATCAAAATCTTCAAGTGGTTACACCAGGACAGATTGAACCCATCAGGTACATGCTTTTCCGTGTGATCATCACATCAATTCTAGACCATTCATTGCTCAAATGGGCTTCTCTATCAGAAAGATCTCATTAAATTGGCCCAACTTGCTTTTTGTATCAATCTATGAATCTGTCCAGAAAAGGTAAGACTTAGTGAGCGCAACTCGGCTGTGACCGCAGGTGAGACCCTGGACTCACCCAAGATGGTGCCGTCCTTATCATGGGTTCACCAAGTTGATGAGCCAACCTGACAAGTCAGTACCGAGTCAATCTGGCAGGAAGTATATTAGCTCGAAATCCCAAAGGGTCAAGTTGAGTCAGCTGAGTTTTGAGTAAGAGTTACCAAGTTCTACAACTCCGTGTATTCAACTGTTAAGGTGACCATATAAACAAGATGCAAAAAGTCTGAGTTAATGGACCCATGCACCCAGATGAGATTAAACACTATCAGCTTGTTTAAATCACAAAGACAGCTGAAACTACCACAATCAACCGTTTTATAGGGATTGACTGAGTGAATAGATAAATACTAGTATTAAGTTGTAAAAAATGTTAAGAAAGCTTAATAACATTTAATTTAGTAAAGGCGAGAGATCAAAGTAGCATCATACAAGGTACACTTGATATACATGAATTTGAAGAAGTTCAATTAGATGAGGATTTTCCTTTTTTTTTCTTTTTTTGTATATAAATGATGAAATGGACTCGTGTGCACGAGGGAGAGCACCAATACTTACATATATTGATGAACGGGTGCATGACGGACTTTCCTTGTGACATGACCGGCAATGAGCCTAACACTAGATATACACAGGCCTTCTGTATACATGTTTGTTGGGTGGTCCGGACGGTTTGCATCAGCGGTCCGAAGGTGGAGTTGATAGGTACTGGCGCCACTCATCAGGCATCCCTCTTCTCATCTTGAGCATCCGTAGTGCTGCTGTTGTCAGGGGTATTGCCAGTATGTCGAAGTCTTTTGGGGCCTGTGGTATCAAGGATAATCATATATAGTTCAAAAACCTGAAAACTCAACTCAATTCCATGTTCAGTAGGGTCGGATTGACCCGAAGACTCTACTTCAATCATCTTGATGTTTAATGATTAGACTAAGAAGTGTTTAGAATAATAACAGATGTTTATGATAGTATGATTATAAAATAGAGGATTAATCTGATCAAAAGCAATGCATGGCAAGGTGGTAATTGTGTGTCCATCTAAGCTGTGAGGTCAGGTGTTTGAATCCTTTCTCCTGCTTTGATTTTTTATTTTTATTTTTGGGTGTTTGTTTAAATGACATTTAACTCAACGAGTGACTTGGTTTGGATCTTACCGAGTCCGGTCGAGTCAACCAAGTTGACAAGATGATTCAGTGAGTCTTGGCAAGTCAGAAGCTAATCTCCATCATCAGCAAGTTTCTTAGCGACTCGACTAGAAATCCTGTCAAGTTGACTCAGCCAAGTTTCAAGTCAAATCACCCAGTTTTAGAACTATTGGAGCAAGCAGCTCATTTCCAGTACATGAAGATTATCTTACACAAGGATCTCTCCCATAAGCACACATGCACACACCTTTACATTTGACCATACATCCCAACCTGGTATGTGTGATTCATCAGGCGTGCCCCACCATGTTAATGACCTGGCCCAAAAAAACTAGGGCAATCAACTCACCAGGCAGTGCACTATGCATGTAGAAAACAATGGACTGTTTAAGATAAGTTGCATGTGTCCACATTCAATGTATGCATGCAGCCCACCTGGTGATTCGACTGACCTGATTTAAGGTCCAGGTCGTCTACACAGTGGACCCACCTGATGAACTGCCCGGATATACCACATGGATACAAATCACGAACAGCCAATGTCGTTATCGTATTGCATATTGTAATAGGGGTAGAATCATGTATTGAATCACAAATCGTACCGTCAATTGTAAGATTTTTTTTCTGAATTCTTAAAAAGAAATGAAAACATATGAAAAAAATTAAAATTAAAAAAAAAAAAAACCCTCACCAGCAATCCATTTCCATCAATATGCCATAAAAAATAATCACATATCATGATTCATGATGTTATCATTTGAGAACATGCATACAGTATACATATCATGTGTAGAATGGTAAAAAAGGTGAAAAAAAGATTTAAAAAATTGGGTAAATCGAAAGAAGCAAAAAATGAATAAGCATAGGAAGGAGCCTTTTTCATACTTTAAAAGCAGAGGGATAAAAAGAAAGAAGAAAAGAATTGAATAAAAAATAACAATTTTGATTTTTTATGTAATTTTGGGTCCATTTACAAAATTCTACAATTATCGTACGATTCTACACAATTTGTACGATAATTGTACAATTATTTAATATTTGCAATTTGGGTGTACAATTTGATTCGTATGCCCATACGATATGATATAAAATTCAAATCGTGAATATGATATGAATTGTACGATTTGGACAACACTGCGTGCATCAGATGTGGAGAGCACCATGGGGGTATTCAATAATTCTCATATAAGAAAAGCAATAGTGTAGATGGATAGGTGGCTGACCTTTGGGACCTTAATCAGCTTCATGTTTGCTTCCTCCAGAGTCTTCTGCCCTTTTCTTGAATTGCATTTTGCACAAGCCGTAACCTGAAACAAAATGTAAATGTTAAAAACAAAGGGATGCCTTAAACAAGCAATCGGGGAGAATCATTTAGGGGGCGTTTGGATCGTAAGTTGCGTAAGATAAGCTACTTATTCCACAAGTACATGAACATAGATAGTTATGTAACTATTTTAATATGGGAGAGCAGCACACAGCGCGCGCGCACAGACATAGATAGTTATGTAACTATTTTAATATGGGAGAGCGGGGATAGCAGTGTTTCATGTTTATTTTGCTGGTCCTATAATATGGTGAAGTTATGGCCCTTGATAGAGTGGAATGGCATAAGAGGATTCATGTAGCCAACCCCAATTATTCGGGGTAAGGCTTAGATGATGATGACAATATTGGTTGTATGAACCTTTTGGAATAAACACAAGAGTAAACCTTCCATTCTCCATATCTTTTCAAGGTCTAATTCTTACCAATTGGCCACATGGGGCTGATCAAACCACTTATCAGTTATCAGTGAATTGTTGTCATTTAAGGAGAACTTCAATCTAAAGTTTTGATCTGCTTAACACATTAGATGCATTAGATTGATACTGAAACTAAGATTCCATGTGATATTCAGTTATTAGATTCAGATGTCAATGATGATAAACAACCGGTACTCAGTATATCAATGAGAAAACAGAATGCGAAAAGAAGACTGCTACAAGAAACTATAACGCATACCAGATTTTCCCAATTCCATTCACCGCCTCGTGAAACCGGCAAAACATGATCGATGGTCAAGTTGTCACGAGAAGAACAGTATCTGTTGACAAAAGGGATGGCGTGCAAAATTAATATCAATGCTTTAGGAAGTAAACAAACAAATCATAAACCATCAAAAACTGATAGGTAAAAATTCATTCATGATCAAAATGCAATAGGACGATACTAGCCATTTCTCATTCCTTTATTGAACATGAATTGCATGCAAAGCGCCGAGAAATCTGGTAGAATCACAAACTAGAAACTAAACAGAATCCAAAAGCAATGAGAGGTTGATATGGTGGAGCATGGATTGGGAGAGCTTTGCTAAGCCCACACATGCGCCGCATGGCACAATCGGTCCGAGATCCAATCCATTCATCGGGAAGGCACCACTATACTGATGCCCTAGCCCCAAGAATCAGGCTGATCACTGATCAGATTGGTCGCATTCCCCCCCCCCCCAAAAAAAAAAAAAGATAAAGAACACAAAGGTGCAGCCCCAAGAATCAGGCTGACCACTGATAAGATTGGTTGCATTCCCCAACCCCCCCCCCCCCCCCCCCCCAAAAAAAAAAAAAGGTGCAGCTATGACGAATTTGGCGGAAGTTTTCTAGGCCATCCACCTGTTTCCAATATTAGGTCCCACATGCTAAGCGGACCAGATTTTATTTATGGGAAAAGATGCATAAGGTCAGACCAACCTGATGGGTGGATTGGAACTCACACCTAGTTGGCAAGCAGGCACCTGTGTCACATGTACATGAGCTTTATTTCACACGAGTGCACTTAGCAAAGCTCAGATTAAGATGAGTAGGCATCTTCAAGGTCATTATTTACATACAAATAGCACTTCCTCAGCTTGAAGTATGTGTGTGGATGGCATAGAGCAGCAAACCAAAGGATTTGCTGAGGGGTTGGACTAAGCTTCTAAACAATGTGCCCTGCTCGACATCATTGAATGAAGAAGACTTCCTCAATGCCATTAGGTAGCTTAAGGAAATGACTCCTTGTAATTTATAATCTAGATGCTGGGAAACAGTGCATATTGTCTCCAGATTTCACTTCTTACCAACATGCAACCTCATAGATGGATAAGCTTGCAGACTTAAGAGTTGAGATCCCTTTGTTTTATCTGAGATGATGAAATTTGTTAAAATGGCAAGGAAATATCAGCTTTTTAAATAGCAAATGGTGTGTAGCGTAGTGTTCACCCCTCTAAAGAGTGAGGCATGAGCTACAGTGTCAGGCATAAGCTACATGTTACTTCTAGATTTTTAATCAGGGTTGCACTTGGTTGCACCAATTTCATGATATTTTGCACTACATTAGATCGATGAATAATGAAATTTAACAAAATTTCATGATATTTGGTGCAACCTAAAGTAATAAGAAGGAGCAATGATTAAGTGCAGAGGTAAAGAAACAGCAACAAAACTGATTTAATATTGTTACTTATATTATTTTACTAAAAGCATTGAAAAGTTAACTAATTTTTATTGAAAATAGAAAAATGTAACAAATCATTGAAAACATTAATTGATTTTAATGTTGTAGTGAAAAATTAGCGTAATATGAGCTACATAGCATGTAGTGTAGTCTATGTAGCATGTGGCGTATGCAAATTATCATGTAGAATGTAATGTATGCAAATTATCATGCCACTTATGCTACAGACAACTTAAGCTACTTTCATAAGCTACATAGCGTTAAGGCTAAGCTATGGTATAAAACGTTCTACGATACATAGCGTAAGCTACATGCTATATAGCGTAGCCATTTAAAACATCAGGAAACATACATCAAGGATGACGGAATGAGCTCCCTACACACAATGAAGATCCAAACACACCACCTTTAGCCAAGATGTCAGCCAATTCATAGTTTAAAAACCAGGACTTGGCCTGGGACTCGATCAGTCACCGGCTCGAGTTGACCAAGCAAGTCCCAAGTCAACTAGGTGAGTCATTTTTAATTATTTCATATATTTTTTAGGTGGTTAGAATCACTTCTTCCTTCTCTCTCTTGTTTCCCTTCTTCTCAATCCTCCTCTCAAATTCAGACTTTCTTCATCTTTAAAAAAAAAAAAAAATTTACCAACTCAGCTGACTTGTTGGAACGGTTTGGTTCAAATGAGTCCTGAGTTGACCCCTTGGGACGCACCACATGAACAATTCAGATCACCCAAAAAGATGGGCACAAGATGTTTTATTTAGCCAAGCAAATGTTTTAAAAAAATCACCCCAGTAGTTGTGCTTCAGAGTACTCACTGACAAGTGAAGACATCCCGAAAAAATATGTTTTTACGACTAAGGTGGTGTTTAATCCTTCTTCTCTTGACAACCTGCAATAAATGTGGAACCTGGAAATAGGAGAGTACTTAGTAAGTTGAAATGGATAGATGCAATTGATTGAGAATAGAAGCAGGAAAAGTAGAAGTGGAAATCAACCAGAAATCCACAAAGACACCTCGAGAATGACCAGTTCTATAATATGGGGTTGATTGCATACCCTCAAGACAGCAGGTATGTAGAAGGATCCACTGGGAGAAGATACAGTCTGATCATAATATTCTAGAACGTCAGCCTGGATCAAAAGAAGATCAAGGTCTCAAAAACCACCAAAATTGATAGTTTCTTTAGTTTTTTTTTTTTGTTTTTGCCCTTTTTTTTCTTTTTCTTTCTTCTTTTTTTTTTTTTCTGTTGTTGAGGGAGCCAAGAAGATATATTAAAGTTTCAAGATGCATTGCAAATGGATAAAAATAATGATCAAAGAGGAAACATACAATGCTTGATCAAGCATTTGTTCCCCCCAATAATGAACATGGACCACCTTTTGCTGATCCACACTAGTCATATGATGGGCCATTGCGGATGAGATAGAACCCAAGAATCTCCCAATTGGATCATGCTAACTGTTTGATTTTATTTTTTTCTCCCCTGTTTTGTGCAGATCATTCTATGTAATTGTCCATTTCCAAGTCACCAGTGAGAAGGCTAGGATCATATGGAGGAGAAATTGGTGCATGGCACATCCAATGATAGGGCCCACCAGATGAAAAGTTTAGGTAACCCGAAGGTGTAACTAACCTGTACCATTGCTGGGTGGAACAAACAATAACATTTCTTTCAATCGAGCATCATACAGGATGCCTCATGATAAGACGAGTAAATATGTCACTTTCGAACATTTCTTTATTAAGGCGAACTTCTTAGAGAAAACAAGTCACTGCCAAACATAATAGACAGAGATGGTAGGCTTTTGTAAACATTAGTACATACACTAAAAAATTGAGCAATGGGCACAAACTGTTAAGGGATAAGTTATTCCATTATGGCATTCTTGTAAATATACTGCAGTGGCATTTTTGTAATATATAGAATCCCCCTCCCTCCATCCATCCACCCACCCACCTTATCTCCTCACACCCCACACTACCCCTCTTTTGATCACTACCAAAAAATTTGAAGTGGAGAAAAGAGGAGAGGAGTGGTGCCTGCTCTAGTACCGTATAAAATAATAGAGTCATGTATTTTCTTAATGAAAAGGATAAAAAAATATGTGACATTGAAGCGATGGGCAGTAGCGAATAAGGTTGCAACAAGAAGTGGTGGCTATGTGTTGGACGGTGGCTAGAGGCAAACATCAACAGGAGAGGGAAGACAAGGTGGCCAAAGACCAGAGCTAGAAACAAGGTGACCCCATGACCAAGGCAAGAGGAGGAGTGGGGAAGAAGAGAAGGAGATAGCATATTGAAATTGATGAGGAGGAAGATATGAAAGGAGAGCAGAATACGATCAGAGAGTCTGCTCTGATACCATGTAAAATAACAGAGGGAGGCTTGTATTTCTTGATGAAAAGAACGAATACAATTTCTCCTATTTATAAACCTCTAAGGCAATATCTCAGAAGATTCTAGAAGACCTAAGAGGATTCTAGAGATTTTTGAAGACTATATATTTTGAAGAATGCCACTACAGTACATTTACAATAACAAGGTGGTGGGATAACTTATCCCTTAACACAAACAACTAGAGCATTGATCTAACCTTCTCCATAAATTCCAAACAAATAGCACGCCTCCAGCAGACGACATTAACAGGCCTAGCACAGCATGTCACAATCAGAAAATTACACAAAACTAACTGTACATAACTCTTGCATGTAAAGGATATCAATGACTTGGAATGGCCCACCTGCTTTTGAAATGGCCCATGCCTATGACGGGCTTTAATTGGCAAGTCCATGCCTAACCCTTCAACATTTATTAAAGGCAGCCCAGGCCCCGCCCAGCCCATTGTTTTGTAACCTTTGCTGCTAAGAGGCCGTTTGGCAGCATGGATTTAGATTCCAACTAAAGAATCCAAATCCTAGATTTGGCATTTGTTCAGTTGCTTGATTTTGAATCGTATGGAATCTGGAAATTGTGTTTGGCAGCCTGAGAGAGCAATTATGACAGTTGGAGAAGCTTGAAAATCCAATATTTTGCATTCCAACCTTTTCGCTTGAATTTTAGGGGTTGTTTGTATGCCTGTAAGTTCTGTAAGCGGGAAGTGACTTACAGGTGGTGCTTGGGGGAGGAAATTCATCCGTAAGTCACTTACAAGGAAAAACTACCAGGAAATTTCAAGGCACTAGGGGTGAGAAGTGACTTCCCTATAAGTGACTTAGAGCTGAAATTCACATTCAAGTGAAAGTCACTTACAACTTAAAAGCTTGTAAGCATCTAAATGATTGAATGCCTATAAGTTCTGCCAGTAGGAAGTAACTTATAGGTAAGTCACTTGCAAGTGGTGTTTGGGGGAGAAAATTCACCTGTAATAAGTCACTTACAGGCAAAACTGCCAGAAGACTTCATGGGGCCAGGATGAGAAATCACTTCCCTGTAAGTGATATACAGCTGAAAATCACTTTCAGGTGAAAATCACATCTTAAAAACTTGCAGGCATGCAAATGAACCCTTCGAAGGTGCCCTTTCAAGGATGTTCAATCGAAGTTGGATTTGAAATCCAGAATTCAGGGTTGATTTGGATTGAAAATCCTGGATTCCAATTCCTAACTCCCCTGTATCCAGCTGCCAAAGGATTGTTTGGATGCCTGTAAATGGGGCTAACTGTAAATTATTTATAGGAAAATGGTTTACAGTCTGTCTAGATGCCGAAAAATGCCTGAAAATCATTTACAGCTTTCAGCCCCGTTTGATTTCCTAGCAAAAAGTGGCGATTTCATTTACAGGCTCTAAACAATTTACAGGCCATCCAAACACAGACAATCATTTACCTGTAAACCATTTACAGCTTACAGCCAAACAGGACAGGCTGTAAATCACTTACCACTTAAACCATTTACAGGCATCCAAACGACCTTTAATAGTAAATATGATATCTATATATATATATTCAATCAATGTGATTTTTGGCCTATGCTACATTTACAATGTGGTCCACAATTTGGACCATATAGATTCTTGCATATGTATGACAGCTACATCATATTAAATTGTAACATAAACACTGTATTCTGGCCTACTTCTAAAAAATTAGTAAGAGAACAGAATTTTCTGGAAATTTCTAAAATTCCAGCACCATTTTCATAATTCTAAAATATAAATAACATATTATTTGGAAATGCAGAAAGAATTCAGTTTTGGGAGGATGCTTGGTGCGGCAGTTATCACACCAAGCATCACATGGGCCCCACACCTATTTTTTTTATTATTATTAAAAAAGAAAAGAAAACATTAGAAGCCCAAAAAAAATGATAGAACAGCCCATCTCACAAACCTGTAAGAGATATCCAACACCAAACCTCTGAAACAAGCTAGCTCATCTCTCTCAAAATCATCTTCTTCATCCCCACCATCTTCATCAAAGCCGTCCAAACCTTCATCAGAACCGTTAGAACTGCTGGCCATCCTCTTGTTCCCCACAGAGAACACCTTCCCAGATCCAGATAGTCTGATGAGCTTCTTGCTACTGTTGTGGATTTGAACTGGGTTTTTCTCAATGAATCTGGACCGTCCAACCCTGCACTGAAATGGGTCGTTGGATTCAAAGGCGAAGGGGAGCCTGTCGCCATTGAAGAGCAGTTTGAGGCCCCCTTGAGCTGTGATCTTCGCCATCGAATCTTTTTTCCTTTGCTCGGAGGAAGCACAATGTGGTGTGCGGCGGTGGTTTGTTTCACTCTCTTTTCAGGAATTATAGTGTCCTGACGCTTCAGGACGTGAATGCTGTCCTCACGCACCTGTTTTTTGCGTGTATGGCACGTGGTTTGCTGATCCAGACCGTTCATCAGATGAGTCTTGACATGGATTGGAGACTTTCATAAATTACCTCGTATTAAAGGTCCTTAACTCATCAATTAGCAGATTAAAAACAGACGGTTGATAGAGAATTACAGTGATGATAATCATCTGATCTAAAACTTTTTTGTGTGCATGGCACAGGTTCCATAAGATCAACGGTCTGGATTGACTAATGATGTGCTCCAATAGTGCGGATTGGCTGCATCAAGACTCTATTATCCTTCCCTTTACTGAAACACTCCGTTACTCGGGCAGAGTGTGATGCTTGATACGCAGGCACTCCAAAAAAGTGAAAATCTCGCGCCCACGTGGGACCCAGCATTTGAAAGCTCAGGATTTTTATTGGATGATTCCTCTTGGACGGCCCATGGCGGGACCCAATAGCCCAAACAAGCATTATCAATGAATTGCGGGCCCACGTTCTGAAAACCAGAGTATTAGGAGTGAGATACAGTGTGCGTTTACCAGCATTTGTTAGTTGGGCATGGACGCATCCGTCTTACAACTTGCATAAATGCATGTCAATCCAATCCGTCAAAACCGTGGATCCCATTGCAGATGGTGCATTACCAAGAAGATTCTCTGATCGGAAGAACCAGAACCGTCCAATTATTGACCATCCAACCGTCCAAAGTCAACGGTCTTATTAGATGGATGGTTAAGATGGTAGATGATCCTAACTTTAGGGATTTACTGCATCCACGATGAGGGCTAGTATTTGGGTTGTTTGGATCGATGTATTTGCATGCCACGTGTACGGTGAACAAATCACTACCATTTAAGGAAATTGGTGTACGCTGTAACCCAGCCGGTTTTGTAATTTCAAGCGGATACTCCACAACCACAAGTCGGATGACTGTAGATCTCCATGTTAGTTCCACACACATTTAACAAATGGTGGTGTTTCTTAAAACGTACATATAGCATAATAGTACGGAATCCAGACCATCCAAACTTCTGAACTGAATAATATGAACCATCTATTTTTTTTTCCTTCGAAATTTGACAAATGATTATTTTCCTTCGAATCGTACATTTGATATCCATTGATTGTATGGTTAGGATCGTTTTGATCAGTGAAAATTTAAATATATGCTCTATCCACAATGGGATCGACAATTCGAAGGTGTGGATAGCTGTATATCAGTGCCACATGTGAGGATGACGAATCACCACCGTTGTTTCTTAAATGATACAGAACTAACTAGGCCACGGTTCCATTTAATATCTCCTTCTCTTGCTTGAACCGTACGGACCATTTGGGGACGCTAGGATTCGTGAAAAAGCTTTTTTATTGTCCTTTTGTCTTTTCTTATATAATTTTGCTTTGTATCGCTTCCACCTATATTGTATGGCTGTTTCTCCAAACAAAAATATTTGAAAGGTTTTATTAGCATCTTACGTTTATTATAGGTACTTAGCTAACATCATCAGCCCTCTTAAATGCCATATGAAATGTCTAATCATCAGTCAAGATAGTTCATTTAACAATACCGTTGGAAGCAAGCCACCATGCAAGAATCATATTGATTAGATAATTTAATTTTTTTAAATAAAGTTAATTTATTATAACCGTCTATTCTCTATAAATTAGAGATCACATGATTAGAATAATTAAGTCGAAGTGTCACTTTGGAATCATGAATATACAAAGTGGGATCCATCTAGTAGACGTTTGATAATGTGGTGGGGCCTATGTTGTTTCTTTTTTTAATTTTGACTGTCTATATTTTATGCTTATGATTAAATCTGATCTTTGAATCATGGCTTCTTTTAGATGTATGGACGAGTGAACAGTTCATATTCACGCTATTCCCATCAAAGTTGAGACAGTCACTATAAGAAATATGACCTACGAAACTTTTACCTACGAAAATGATTTTCGTATGTAAAGATGACTTTTACCGACGAACATTATTTTCGTAGGTACAATTCAACTTTTACCAGCGAATGATGGGTAAAACAAATATTTACCTACGCAAATTTTCGTAGGTAAAGGGTGTTTTGCTTCATTGCTTTTACCTACAAAAATTTAAAACTCACCTTTACCGACGAACATATGCGTAGCCAAAGGTTATTTTGAATTTTTTACCTACGAACTGTAATTTCATAGGTAAAAACAAACCTTTAGCTACGAAAACATTCGTAGCTAATGAGTAATCAAAAAATCTCCTCCTTACCTGCGAAAATATTAGTAGCTAAATGATGTTTTGAATTCTAAAAAATCGAAAACTTTACTTTTACCTACGAAACATACTTTCGTAGGTAAAACCATCTTTACCTACGAAACCGTTAGTATCCAAAGGGTGTTTACCTGCGAAAATATTAGTAGCTAAATGATGTTTTGAATTTTAAAAAATCGAAAACTTTACTTTTACCTACGAAACATACTTTCATAGGTAAAACCATCTTTACCTACGAAACTGTTAGTATCCAAAGGGTGTTTTGAATAATCTAACCCATCTTTACCTACGAAACTGTTCGTAGCTAAAGGGTGTTCGTAATAAGAAATCCGATCTTTACCTATGAAAATATTCGTAGCTAAATGATGATTTGAATTCTAAAAAATCGAAATCTTTAATTTCGTAGGTAAAATCTTCTTTACCTACGAAAATATTCGTAGTTAAAGGGTCTTTTGAATTTTCAAATTTTGAAACATTATTTTTACCTACGAATTCTAATTTTATAGGTAAAACTCAACTTTACCTATGGAAATGTTCGTAGCTAAAGGGTCTTTTAAATATATAAAGATCAAAAATTGAAAACCTTACTTTTACCTACGAAATCTAATGTCGTAGGCAAAACATATATTCACCTAGGTTCTTTTGAGAACTAAAAATTAAAACCACGCCTTTTACTTACAAAATATATTTTTGTAGGGAAAATACATTTTTGCCTACGAACATATTCATAGTTAAAGGGTCCATTCAACTCTTCAAAAATAAAAAATTGAAACCACTCCTTTTACCTACGAAATAAACTTTCGTAGGTAAAAAACTATCTTCACCTACGAAAAGGTTCATAGTTAAAGGGTCCTCTATACAGGAAAAAATGGAACCCACTCCTTTTACCTACGAAATAACTTTTGTAGGTAAAAACCTATCTTCACCTACGAAAAGGTTCGTAGCTAAAGGGTCCTTTAAACTCTTCTTAAATAGATAAATTGAAACCAGTCCTTTTACCTATGAAATAAACTTTTGTAGGTAAAAACCTATCTTCACCTACGAAAATGTTCGTAGCTAAAGGGTCCTTTACACATACATTAAAAACCACTCCTTATACCTACGAAATAAATGTTCATAGGTAAAAACCATCTTCACCTACGAAAATGTTCGTCGTTAAAGGGTCCTTTGTCTCTCCTTTTACCTACGAAATAAATTTTCATAGGTAAAAGATTATCTTCACCTATGAAAATTTTTGTAGCTAAAGGGTCTGTTAAGTTTCAAAAATGGCAAGCCTTACTTTTCCCTACGAATTATAGTTTCGTAGCGCAAACCCCTATTTGCCTACGAAAATATTTGTAGCTGAAGATATGTGAAGGAAAAACCGATATTTGCCTATGAAAGTATTTGTAGCTGAAGGGTATGTGAAAATTTTCAAATAAATACAAAATGCAAATTCATCCTTTTGCCTATGAAACCAAATTTCGTAGGCAAAACTTATTCTTTTCCCTACGATTTATAATTTTGTAGGTGAAAAACGTCTTTAGCTACGAAACTATTCGTAGCTCACTACAAGACTATTCGTAGCTCACTACAAGAAATATGGTTTTTACTGACGAAACTTTTGCCGACGAAATTAATTTTCATAGGTAAAGGTGTTTCGAATTTTTGAAAAAACCAAAAATCGAAAAGTTTACTTTTACCTACCAACAATTTCATAGGCAAAAAACGTGTCTGAGGCTTTTACCTACCAGTATTTTCATAGGTAAAAACATATATGAGAGACTTTTACTTACGAACTATTGTGTAGCTAAAAAACGTGTATGAGACTTTTACCTACACAATGGTTCATAGGTAAAAATATAATCACTAAATTAAATTTCAAACATAGTTGAGACCTTTATCTATGAAAATATTTGTAGGTAAAAAATGTGTATCAGACTTTTACCTACACAATAGTTCGTAGGTAAAAATATAATCTCCAACTTAAATTTCAAACGTACTTACCTTTACCTACGAAAATGTTCTTAGGTAAAAAACGTGTATCACACTTTTACCTATGAAATGTTTCGTAAGTAAAAATATAATCTCTAACTTTAACTTCAAACATAGTTGAGACCTTCACCTACTAAAATGTTTGTAGTGTATCAGACTTTTACCTACGAGATGTTTCGTAGGTAAGAATATAATATTTAATTTAAATTTCAAACGTTAAGACTTTTGCCTACGAAAATTGTCGTAGGTAAAAAACAGTTATGACAATTTTACCTACGAAATATTTCGTAGGTAAAGGCTTTTAGTCATACTTGTGTCTTTTTTTAACTTTTCCAGCTCGAAATTCCTGATATACACCTGTTACAATATAATTCATCATATTCTTCATAATATACACCTGTTATATAATATATTTCATCATATTCACATTCACATCCATCTAAACGCCACTAAAAGTACCGATAATAGAAATTCCTATTGATTCTTTAATAATCCTTTCACACAAATTCCTGTTGATTCTGACTAATCCTTTCCTATAATTACTATACTACAATCAAATCTCTATCTACATAACTATCAAAAACCTATGATTGAATAACAAGAATTTGAATTACCCAATAATCTAACATTCATCAAACAATAATTAGCACAATATCAACAAAACAATTAATGGTCTATTTAAAGTTTTCAAAACAAACTATAAATGTCTTCCTTTCCTAGCCTTTCACATGAACTGTTTCAGTAAAGTCCCCTTCTGGACCGATCATATGTCTTCCTTTCCTAGCCACATTTTCTGGCAAATGTCTACAACACCAACCTCAGTGGCCATGATCATATGTCCACGATGTGTGATGTAGGCCCTTTTCTTGCAATGAGCCTAAATTCCTCCCTGGGAAATTTCCTTGCAATGGGCTGAGAAGCATAGCTGATTCGGTAAGTGGCACAACATTGAGATTATACTGCTTGGAGCTTTAGAGTGCTGATCATGTGCTCCTCACCTGTAGACAAGAATAGATAGTTAAGAAAACTTGATTCATAGCACATTTGATGTATACATGTGTTCCACCAGATAGTAGGTCCATTTTACAAATTCCAAGTCAGAATGGAAAACAAGTTATTTTAGACTACTAAAGCTAGAATGACAATCCTCGAATTGGAAAAAAGAGAAATAAAGTAAACTAAATCAGATTTGAAAGTTCGTCAAATCATAAATAGGCATATTATGGACAGAGACATTGTTTTCATTAATAGGCCACTTAGTACTCATAAATATTCATTACAAGCATTTTCTGTCTATGTGCATGACGACCATACTGTTAAGATCAATCCTCTTATTTGTGCTCCCCTAGGTGCAGATTTTGATGGGGATTGTGTTCATATATTTTATCCAGTCTCTAGCAGCAAAGGCAAAAGTTTTGGAGTTGTTTAGTATTGAAAAGCAAAATCCGTAGTTCTCATGGTGGTAGTCTGAATTTACAACTGGTGCATGATTCATTATTGTCACTTAAACTCATGTTTAGGACTTTTTTCTTGAACAAAGCGACTGCACAACAATTGGCTATGTGTGTTTCACCAGTTTTTCCAAAACTTGCTTTGCGGCTCACCGTACAGGTCCTTCGTGGACTGTTTTGCAAATAGTAGAGAGTGCTTTACCTGCATTTTTTGACTGCTTTGGGGAGAGGCATTTGATTTTGGGGTTATTTTGTAGTATTTTCGGTATTTTCTTTTATTTGGGGTTATTTTGTAGTATTTTTTTTTTCTGAATTTTGGGATTGGGAAGGAGGATGAGGTAAGCTCAACGTCCAGCTTCTTGGCCATGTTTGGAAGTACAATTGCCTTAGATTGCGATGGCTATCAACTTGAAATGTTCCATTTCATCTGGTGCTAGTAAAATGGATTTTGGAGTAGTGTTACGAAATATTATCGGATTGGTATTGGGAAACAAGCTGCGGGTTCATTTACGTTTGCAGTTTAGGCATGTTGGCTTTCAGAGGAAGTATGGGATTATGCCCCCTTTGATGCTTTGGTAATCTGGACTTTTGTTTTTGTTGTGTCTGACTGTGAATAGGCCATGCCCCAAAAACCTTGGAAGGTCCTAGCTGCTGATCTCTTAATGTTTTTTCCTGTTGAATTTAGAGCATTGATGTATTGCTGTCATTGACTGTCTATTTGTAGGCCACAAGCTGACAGTTTGCATATGTTAATTTTATTTTTTGGGCGTGCTCCATCCACAACTGAAGTTTATTAGACATCCAAATGCACCCTTAGTGTTTTTCTTTTGTATTTTTATTTTTTATTTACATAATGCGTATCCTCTCTTTCAAGAGGAATCATATGATTATGCCCCCTGTTTTTTGTAGTGTATGCTTCAGTTGTCTGGACCATTGTTATGTTGTGTCTCATCATGGATAAATCATGTATGTTGTGTCTCATCATGGATAAACCATGCCACAAATATCTCTCTGATTGAAATATCCTAGCCACCAATCTTTCGACATTACTTTTTCCAGTTGAATGTGGACTGGAGGATTGATGTATTTCTGTTACACTATCTACTTGTAGGCCACAGGTTGGAACTTCACGATTCCTGAGATTGATTTTATTTTTTTTTGGGCGTGGTCCATCCACAGTGGGACACAACAGACCAATGATCTGGATTACGAAAGCAAGTGTCTCTGCCTGTTAGAATTTAAAACCTACCTGTACCATGTAAAGGTCAAAATCATGGGCTCCATTGTGGATGGAGCTTTGTCTAAGAACCACAGTGATCAGATGATTTGATAATCTGATTTCTGAAATCATTGAATTAGGACCATAACTCATTTCTTTTTAACTGTTCCTTTGATGGTTACTAATACATGTATCTAGACATGTATCCAAGTTATGAAGCACTCCATCTACATATCTATGCACTGAAATACAAGGTCTCAACCATTAATTTGTCATGCCCTACTCCAGATGGGTTATACCCCAAAAACCACTGATTGGAACAACTTTGCCACCAATTGGAAGGCTTCTGTCAATTGAATGTTGACCATTGGTCACTCAATTGGATTGAATTGCAATAATTCAATTTATAAAACACATTCCATTTATTGTTGGGACTAACACCCATATCGCAATCACTGACCTATCACATCCAACTTGCAATCACTAACCTACCATGTCCAACTTAAAAGGATAGACATATGCAATATAGGGGCCAGGCCATCACTACGAATCAGTTGGCACTAGCCCCAGTTTGGATTGAATGAGTGGAATGGAATGGTATTTATAGGCTTCTCAAATCTACCATGGAAATTCTAGAAATCTTCTCAAGCTTATCTAGAGAAATCCTGCGAGAGAAGTCTTTATCTTAAGAGATCCTGGAGAACTTCTGTCTTATCTAAAACAGCTATATAGCGTACTTGAACACCCTCTTGTTACATTGAATTAACAAAGAGTGCCCTGTATGGGCTGCAATTTATAGGTTAATGCACTTCAGCATGGCAAATGTTAATCCTAATTCATGAGTTTCTCGTATGTAACATATGATCTGGTGTGAAACCACCACTCTCCATTAGAGTGGGCCATTTTGAAGCTACCTGATCTCATCCAGGTGAACGCACAAGTTCATTGTGGTACTTCATGTTGGATTTGTATGTGTGCGCATGCGCGTGTTTGCTACCAATGCTTGTAATACCATGGCTGCTCTTTGCCATTTAAGCTCATGCACTGTTCATGTTGCAGGATCGATGAGAACATGGAGGACACATTGGCAAATGTGGAGGGAGCACAAGGGGCGCTGCTGAAGTACCTCAATGGGATATCCTCCAACCGGTGGCTGATGATCAAGATATTCTTTGTATTGGTAGTATTCCTAATGATCTTCCTATTTTTTGTTGCATAAAGATGGGCTGCAAAGGTAACAATGTCTTCTATTTTTTCATGTAAGTGTGCATTTATATAGTCTGTTTTTTCTGGTTCCCCTTTGGGGCCTTTAGTAGCTGTGGCAGTGCTTAGGTGTCCTATTTTTATTGATTGAGAATTGCAATCTCATTGGCCTAGAGTCTTTTGATGCTCGTAAGTGTTCTTATGAGTGAGTACTGCTTCTGTTAGCAATTCTATAGTTTTAAGGATTTCTTGAAACTTATAATGGAGGGATTAGTAACTGTCTAGTACTAATGGGGTGATTTTGGATGTATGTTGTTACTTGTTCCATATTTATGTTTTCATAGCTTACAATATTTGTGTGAGGTATTAGCTGATGCTGACTGAACAAAGTGACCATATTGTTCGGCACAATAGTGATATAGGTGCATCTTTCTGTAATTTAGACTCATCTGGTTTGCCATCGTGCAAGCTAATGTACAAAAATCTCCTTTTCCTTGCAATTCTAAACTTTTTTCCCATTGATGGGCTGCAAAGACAGTTTACCTATGGCTCACTTTCAATGGGGAAACAATTCCACTGATCGTATAGGAAAGTTTGTCCAATTGGGGAGATTTTTGCTCTTGCAATTTGAACCACTCACTATATCATTTTTATCCATCTATTTGATAACCCCCATTTGGTTAGTTAGGATTGATTTATCATTTTGATTTCCAACATGTACCTTTCAAGATGTGCCTTACAATTTGAATGGTCTAAAAAGCAGTACTTGTGTGCCACGTGAGGAGTAACTGCCAAGTTCAGAATGGTAACAACTCTTCCAACAGAACATGGAAAAGTTATTTGACAATCTAGATCGTACAAATAACCTAACCGATTGTGCTTTGAGCATAAAACAGAATTTCACCAACCACATGAAATTAATCTTTTGATTTTGCCTTGGAATTTGAACCATTCACTGTTAACCATCCATTTGATAACCATCAATCAAATGATGATTATCTTTGATTTATTAATGTGAATTTTGAAATGATAAATAGCCATGCATGAGTGCCACATTTGAGGAAGATGACTCACTAAACTACCATTTTCATTCTCTGATTATTTTATTTTGACAAATCTGTTTCTTTGACCAAATTTTTTATACCATCTTTTTAAGCGTTGATACCGAATTAAATGTGAACATTTCCGGTATAGTCTTTTGCTGTATAGCATTTTGCTAACTATGTTTGTAAGACTGTATATGAAATTTTGGGCCGTATCTGCTACCATCTCAGTGCCTTTTTTGTTGATGAAATTTTCTGCAGCGTGTTCTTGATGCCCTGTTCCCCTCAGTACTTGGCGGAACTTGTGCTATACTGGAGCGTTTGGTTGTGGGAAAACAGTGATTAGTCAAGCCCTTACAAAGGTAAACTCATCAGTTCTTTTTTCACTTGGAGTCCTTGTTGGACATTCAAATGTTGGAAAATTGTTCTGATCGATGAAGTTCTTGAGCCTAATTTTTGTGTGCAGTACTCTAATTTTGACACTGTTGTATACGTCGGCTGTGGAGAAAGAGGAAATGAAATGGCAGGGGTATGCAATTATATTGTTCTTTATTATCCTTTGTCAATGATTTCATTTTCTATTGGCATATTGATTTGAGTACTTATTTATCCAATTTCAGGTTCTTATAGATTTCCCTCAATTGACCATGACATTGCCTGATGGCCGTGAAGAATCTGTCATGAAGTGTACAACACTTGTTGCTAATACTTCTAACATGCCTGTCGCTGCTCGGGAGGCATCCATATATACAGGTATAGGCTGGTGTTGCTGCCTGTGGAGGTGTAACTTACTGGGTGTTTCTTTTCTATATGCTTAGAGTGGTTTTCTTCTGGATTGCATACATGCAAGCAATATCTACTGTGATATCTTGGGAAGACCAGTCATAGAGCCAAGACTTTGTGCTACAAAACAATGGCAATTGGCATCATTAAGAATTCTAGAGGCCATTATTATGCTTGATAATATGTGGCTGAGTCTAAAGACCAAATAGGAGACAAGAATGTGTTCAGACTTCAGATAGCCATGTATCATGATGGTCTATTTTTATTTCAGGATAAGCAGACAAGCCATGAATCTTACTAGTTCCACAAGTTCACTTCTAAGGGGGTTTTCATGCATACCGTTGTGCTTACTATAGTTCTTCATGATTTCACTAGAACTTTTATATAAACTTGATGCAAATGGCTTCATTGGAGGATTTCACCACTTGTCCCATCTGATCTCAAAATGTACTGAAGCTTAGCTTCAATTCTCAAAACCACACTTCAGATCCCCAAGGCACTGGGCTGTAGCATCTCCATTGTATCATTGTGCACATTTGACTTTGTACTAAACTTGCTGATGCTCAACTGTTCTTATGTGTCAGTTATTTTCTGATGCTGGAATTTCTTTTCTCTAGTATTGTGGTGGCCCTTCTGTTTTTGCAAATATAATGCTTTATGTTCTATTGACATGATATTTCAGGCATCACAATTGCTGAGTACTTTCGAGATATGGGTTACAATGTTAGCATGATGGCTGATTTGATATCTCGCTGGGCAGAAGCATTGCGTGAAATATCTGGGCGGCTGGTAATTGCCTCTATCTTAACATATCTATGCAAAGTTTCCTATCATGTTCTGTTTTTAATTTGAATTACTTGTATGCCATGGGCTCTCACAGTAAATTTCTAATTTTTAGTGACCACGAATCATCTTTTCAATTATACTTCATTAGAGTATGAAAGTTTTCCAAAGCAGAACTAGCAGAGCATTAGAACTGGTGGCCTTCTTTCCATGCCCTTTGCTGCATTCTTTCAAATTTGTAATACAGACCAGAAATTATCTAGTGCTTTCAAAGAACCGTGAGTTATGGTCATCTCTTATACCACTTTTTAAAAGAAGTAGAAAGTAAAGGATTAGCAATCAATCCCTGTAGCTGTAGATATTGATTCTCTTTGTACTCTGTTGTAACTATCTCATTTCTTTCCTAGACTTGTAGTTGTAAAACAATCTGCTTGTGCTGTGTAGTTTGTTGAATATGGGAATGACGGAAGCATTGTACTGCTCCAAGCCTGCTTAGATCAAGTGAAATTTCAGAGAGAAGACTTTCAGTCAAAGCCATATCTTCTATCAGCTATCTTTATATACTTTTTGGGTAGACTAAATTTCGCCACAGTTTTCTGTGAAGCACTAAGAAGTGATGAGTGAAGGATTTCTAGGTCTCTCCAAGCAATTGCATTTGTCTACACCTGAAAAAATTGCTGTTGGTCTTGCTCTGTCAGATTCAGGAAATACAGATTTCAGAATCAGAGGTAACTTGAGTTGCTTGGAGGAATGTATCACACGCTCCATGAATGACATGGTGTATTTGTATGACATGAGTTGTGTTTTTAGCATTCCTTGAGTTGCTTGATTTGGAGATAAGTTTTGAAACATCTGTTCTAAGATACCTGTGTACAAAGATTCCTATTGCATTTGTTTTCTCCCATGGTGTTTTGCGTTTAAATCTTGGTCATTTTTCCAGGGCAAAATTTCTGCATGGCACATATTGAGGAATTATGTACAAAGCCTGCTTCTGTTTCTCATGAGAAAATTCAGAACATTGTTTTATTTCTCTCTCAGTCCAAGGGCCTGGCAAAGCATGTGGATTCTTTTACAAAGACATTGTCCTTATTACAACTCAAAGAGAGGACTCATTTTGTACTAGCCCCAGTACTGGTGGATGATTCATCTGATGTCAACTCATTGAGGTACTTTTTAAGGACCACCTTCCAGTTGATTAAATATTCATGTTATTGGTCATTGTATTCTCTAGTTAGAAAGTTATATTTTTTTACTTCTATTTTGGTCAATTTTTCTGCAGGTATTTGGAATTATTCTCTGAGTGCACTAAGAATGATTTTGATGCTGTTCTAGCTGATGGAGTATTCAGGAGGTGATGGGAAGGCCACTTTGATTTCCAAGGAGGCTCGGAAGCTTGGATTTAAGACTCAACGACTTGGACCGACACATTCAGTCTTCGGACAAATTGCAACTCGGTCGACACAAGTCACTCTCACTCCATATTTTTTATGATGACTCATGGTGTTGATTTGGATCGAACTTGATTAAGTTTGAGTCAGCTCAGACGAGTTGTCAATCCATGATCCCTAGTCTGTCTACCGGAAGTTCATCATTGAGGTTTTGAGCAGCCAAAGTTCAACAGACTATGATTGTTTCATGCTTTTTCTTGGTTTGTAATATTCTCTAGCAATGGGCATAAGTAACTCAGTATGGCTTTCATGATTGATTGCTCCATGAGTGGATTGAATGAATGGATTAGTAGTTTAAATAAATATTATAATAGGTGTATATCAGGAATATTATAACAGGTGTATATCAAGAATATTGTAACATGTGTATATTAGGAATATTTTGTTGGAATTTTTTTTTAAAAAGGGACACTTTTACCAACGAAATTTTCATAGGTAAAAGTATCGTATAGGTTTTTTACCTACGAAACTTTTCGTAAGGAAAAGTTTAGTAAATTTTTTTAGCTAGGAAAATATTCGTAGGTAAAAGTTTTGAAAATATTTTTACCTACAAAAATATTCGTAGGTATATGTTTTCAAAATAGTTTTACCTACTAAACAATTCGCAGGTAAACATAGGCAAAAGTTCCGTAATAATTTTTTCCTACGAAAATATTCATAGGTAAAAGTTTTGTAAATAGTTTTAGCTACGAAAGTATTTGTAGGTAAAACTATTGAGGCAATTTTTACCAACGAAATAATTCGTAGGTAAACGTTTTGAAAATATTTTTAACTAGGAAAGTATTAGTAGGTAAAACTTTTATAAGAATTTTTACCTATGAAAAACAATCGCAGGTAAAACATTTGTAATATTTTTGGCTGCATAATGATTTGTAGGTAAAAGTTTTGTCATTATTGTTAAAGTTTGTCATAATTTTTACTTGTAGGTAAAAGTTTTTTAAAGCTTTTTGGCTACGAAAATAATCGTAGGTAAAAGTTTTGTAAATCATTTTTAACTACGAAAATAAGAAAAAAAAATATTTGTCAATATTGTTTGCTACGAAAACAAACGTCGGTAAAATATTTTACCTACGAACGAAAATCGTCGGCAAAGGTCTTACTTTGAAATTATTCTCCCGCGGTATTTTTAGCAACGAAATATCCAATGAAAAGTTTCGTCGGCAAAAGTGTTTGCCTACGAAAAATAGGCTTTTACCTACGAAAGGTTTCGTAGGTAAAAGTGTCTTTTCTTGTAGTGAGTAGGAAATCACATATTTAAGAAGGTATCAAAATCCACTCTCAACCTTTCCAGTTTGTTCCACATCTAATCCATCCAATAGGCTGGCCTCATCACAAAGATCACCATTCAAAAATGAGACACATCCACCCATCAAGTGGACCACCATTGTATTGTACTTTATATAAATGGCTAGATGCTGTTTTCCATGGCGTGGTCCACCTGTTATGCAGATATATATGGATTTTTTTAGCAGGTGATCTTCAAGTTAACTAGGGCCAATATATTGATAGAGTTGGATTTCACTGAACAGGTTGGAAGTTATCCATTGATTAGACCGCACCCTTTGGTACCACTTGTTTGACTTATTGAAGTGACGTCACCAAATTATGTGGCCCCACCATGATGTATGTATTGTGTCCATACCATACATCCATTTGAAGAGACCATTTTTAGAGAATAAGCAAACAATGAGGTAGATCCCAAACTCAAAAGAACACACCATAAAAAATTAAAAAAAATTAAAAAAAAAGAAAAAAAAAGAAGCAGGAATCAAACATCTACCATTAAAAACTTCTTGGGGCCACAGAAGTTTTCAATCAAGCTGATTGTGAACGCCTCTCCCTACACGCGCGCACGAGCGTGGCGGTGTTCTCACTTTGTTGGCTTTCGTATTGATTTTTGTTACTGCGGGTAATGTATGTTATTGACTCAAGTATAAAAATACATTTGATTTGAAGTTGCCACTAGTCAAATGAAATATAAAATCTATGGCTGACTAGGAACCGTAAAAGCACTTAAGAGTTGGGAAATCTCACGATTTTCTTAACTCAAGTGACTCCCGTGGTTGATCTGCGACAGTAGATTTCGAGTAAGGGCATCGGTGGCAGAAAATGAAGAGTTTACACACCTTTTTTCGCCCGCACAATGTGCGGTTTCTACTTCACAAGATTTGTAATTTTTAGAGATTTAATGGAATTTCGGCATTTTATACTTAGTCATGCTTCGCATAACCCATGTGAGCCAGGCAACAGAGATAAGAAAAAAAAGTTATTTAGCCTTACATCACAAAGTCAAGTGATCCTGGGTAGACAAATAAAATAAAAACAGTTAATGAAATAAAATGCTAATTAGCCTTAATTCACAACATTTAAGGTCCTAAGCAGGCGAATAAAGTAAAAAATGAAAGATGAAGAATAAGGAAGAGTAAATGTGAATGTAGTTAATTAAATCGAAATGTGTGGAGTGGAATGCAAATTAAATAAAAATGGACAAATTTTTAGTTTTTTTTACTCCTTCGATGACCATTTTGTCTCCTATGTTGGATAACGTATTGGCACATTAAAAATCTTTTAGGTACTTTGGGTAGCACCTCCATACGAGCTCCAATCCTCAAACTCTTTCTATATTTTCTCTCTTTTCTACTCTGTATTTTCTATCTCTCTTTTCTACTCTCTATTTTTTTTTTCTCTTATTTCTCTGTCCTTGTTTATGTTTAAATTATTTGTCTTAGCTTTTTTCTGTTCCCTATCCCTCAATCTGTGTGACACTAGGTATCTTATATAGGCATTGGCCTTATTACCAACGCCTTCCATACCTTGAGTGGTGTTGTGGGCGTCCACCCTGAATTGTGAGCATGGCGGTAGTTTTTACATATTATTATTTTCTTGCCTCCTATATATATATATATATGTATATATATATATATATATATATGTGTGTGTGTGTGTGTGTGGGGGGGGGGGGGGGGGAGGTACAAGGAGCTTGAGCGATACGACTATTGCCCGTGCGGTCGAGCTATGTGGGCCCCACCGTGATGCCTTTCAAACATCTACCCCATCAGTCAGATGCACCATTCCATCATGGGCCTAGGTCTCAAAATTCAAGTCAATCCGTTACTTGTGTGGGCCACACCACATACAGAAGTGTAGAGGGGCCGTCCACCGTTAAAACATTCATAATCATTTTTTGGGACCCACCAAGATGTTTTTTGCAAATCTAACCCATCCATTATGTGTGTCCCACTATTATGAGTGCTCATAAGAAGTTTAAACAGTATTCAAAACTCAGGTGGGCCCCACCAAGTTTTTTTGTATGTTTTAACGTGTTTTCACATGACTTTAGATGGTATGGCCCACCTGAGTTCCATATACGGCTGATAATCAGCCGTATCCCATTATTTAAAGTCCTCCCATCAAATGCACAGTGTTGATGGTCGAAAGACATCACGGTGGGGCCCACGTACGCTCGACCGCATGGGCGACCGTCGTACGCTCGAGCGGATTGTAACTTTTCCCTATATATATATATATATATATATAACACATGTAGATAAGGTTTTTTGTGAATACGTATAACGCATGTAGATAAGGTTTCAAGATCAGCTGGTTAGATATAAGCACAGTTCACTTAGTAGATAAATTCCAGCCCGTTATATTAATGTAAAATCTAACCCGTCCAATAGATTTGCACCACAATTAGAATGACCTTATACAAAAATCAGCATGGTTTCATCAGATGAACATACTTGTATGACGTTATTTATTAATGGTTATACATTGTTTTCTACGAAATGGCTCACCTGATTAGATTAGCGGATAGGGATGATTTCGGTGCAAGCTGATCTTTATGATGCCAACCAATTTGGCCGGGTTGCATGTCGTATGCACATGAGAAGATCCAAGTTATATGCTGGCTGGACGTTTTCCTCTGGTCCAACCCGTTGGACTAGAGACCTTCTCTTATTTAAATGAACGCTTTGATGCACGTGCATCAAAGTTTGTAAAATAACGTATGCAGGACAGACGCGCCGCAGTCAATTACGTAGGACATCCGCACGTTGAACATGGTAGGCCCCACCTTGTCGTTCGCCCTTGTGGCCATTCCAATGGACGGACAGGGCTGATTTTTGTGCCAAGTAATCTTCACGGTGGGTCCAACCATTTTCATGGCACGGATTCCCTACACGCTTGGAATTCTGGCCTACTTTCCGGACCCATCGACGGTACATCTAATCATATCAACGGTTTGGATGACAGTACGATGCCCCATAGGAATCATGAGCTTCATCAAACTCCATGGGACGGGAATACTCTCAAGTCTCAACACCTCTTGTAGGAAGAAGAGCGTGCGAAACCCCTGTTCTGTGGGCCCACCACAAAATTTGTGTGGCATCCAGTCCGTCCATCAGTTGCGGATCGGACCTGCACCCACTAACGTGACCGATGCAAAACTCAGGTAGGAACGCCACATGGGAAAGTGGGGATGGTCGCATGGGAACGCTTACTAAAGTAACCTTCCTAGAGCCCACCGCGTTGTCTATAAAACGGGAATGGATTGGCTACTCCCCCTGACACCGGCCCCGTGGCTGGTGGTTGGTGCTCTGTGGGACCACCATGATGTATGTGTTTCACCCATTCTGTTCATTCATTTTTATTTATCATTTTATGGCTTGAAATAAAAAATGGGAGGTATATAAATCTTAAGGCTGTTTGGATTCGTGTATAAAAGTGCGTTATATCGTATTATAACGAAATATTTTTGAATATTCCTATTATTCAGCGTTTGGATAGGAATGTACAAGCGTCGCATCCTATGTGCGCGATTTCATACCATTTTTAAAAAATTGAAAGTGCGATACAGTGTTGTCAAAATACAGGCTTACAGTCAATATGTCATATTCATTGCGCTGTATTCGGCAACGAATGAAAGTTTGAAATTTGTACGATTACAAGATATCTAGTATCTATGCAGTCTAAGATCGGAACCGTTCATTTGATACATTTCAAAGTGAAAATCATCTGAGCTAGAAATCAGAAAATTTTATACGTCAAACAAGCCACCCGACTCAATTAAGATTGTACAATGCGCAGACATAATATGTCTTATCCAAACATTAATCTGTATAATGTATTATATACTGTGCTAAACAATACCTCTTATCCAAACATTAATTAGTATCTGATTAATTTGGATGTATTCTGAAAATCATCCAATGTATGCATGAATAGTACCCAAATACAATACAATACAATACTATACATGAATCCCATCAGGCCCTTAGGTGGATTACACCACATCAAAACAATAGTAATTGGATATCCACCATTAAAATTCTCCTAAGGCCCAGTGTACTGTTTATTTGACATCCAATGTGTTGATTAGGTCATTCAGTCTCAGATGAAGATAAAAAATAAAAATCAGCTTGATCCAAAACTTTTATGGCCCCACAACATTTTTTAATGGTCGACGCTCATTCAACACTATTTCCTGCAATGTGGTCCACTTAAGATTGGGATATACCTAATTTTTGGTTTCATACCTTAAAATTATTTGTAAAAACAGATGGACGGTATGGATGAAACACACACATCATTGTGGGGCCCACAGACCACTGACCACCAGCCATTGGCTAGTGTCATGGGGAGTAGCCAATCCGTTTCCATCCAAAACCGTTCATCAGGTGAGGAATATAAGAATCAATAGAAAAATCAAATATCATATCGATCAAAAAGTCATTTGGACTGAATTTAGAAGTATCAATCGTGATTTTACATTTTTCCATTCTAAATAAAAATTAATCGACCTGAATTTTAGTATTTACGATTAAAATGATGTTTAAAAACGTATTAACGGATTGGATTGTAATAAACGCATCAATATGGGCCCTACAGCAGGTGTTAAGGCGATTCCAGTCCAACTTCACGCTTGTTAATGAGCAGGAGCAGAACCCTGTAATTCCTTATAATTTGAGCCAATCTAAACCATCCAAATTTCGGGCCCAGTTTCGAAACAAGTATATTATGAAAATGATCTTAAGTCTAATTTCATCCATTGAAGTTGGGCAGTTGAAAGTTTGAAGTCCAGCCATCCATTTGATGGCCACAAAGTGGATTGATAGAATAATGTTTTAAGTGAATCTTTTTATTTTTGCTCCATTGAAAATTGGGCCAGAAATTTGGATGGTACAGATTAATCAAAAACAATGCCTTGTAGAGTAGATCTATCACCAGAGTTTAAGAAATGGTTAGGGAAGCACATATTTTCGGTACAATGTATCCATCCCTTATCCAGAGGAATTATATGATGATCCTCGAGCTGAGGATGTGCAAAACGTCCTCGACCTTGAGTTTGGACAAGTAAGCTCCACAGATCATCGATCCAAACCGTTGATATGATGATATCCAACATGATTATTATTTTTTCCAAATGGAAGTTAAAATCCACCCCTCTTTGTTGAATGCGAACCGTTGATGTATTCTATTCCTAACCATCTGCTTCAGGTCAATAATTAAAAAATTCGGAGTAAGTTAAACCTTGGAAATTTTTGGTGAATTCCGCATCAATGATATGGCCCATCATATCAACGGCCTGGATCACTAATTCATGATCTCACTTGTCCACACCAAAGGCTTGGCTTGTTTCGTTTTCCATTTTTGCATCACATGTAAAGCAAAGAGGCATTATTATCGTTTTCAGGTCCTTGTTTGACGAGAGATTATCTGTCAGTTTGTACAAGTGCCACATCATACTCGACCCGAGAATCTGCGCATCATACTCGGGTTGTCAGTTTGCACAAGTGGGTCCCACAGCTGTGTGATCAAGACATTTTGGGCCTTACTGTGGAAGATCCTAGCACCACATATCCAGTGCCCAGAGCTGAGTGGAGCCCACATGAGTGTCATCGACAAATCCACTCCGTCCATTTCTTCTGAAAGACCATAATAGGACAGATGTATAAAAATCAAGCAGATACAAGACTCATGTGGTTCCTACATTTTCTCTTAACGGTAATAACCCTATGAACGGTTTGGATGGCATATAAACCTCATGGTAAGCTCATGAAGGTTTCAACAACGGTGGACGTTTCCATTCCCACTGTTTCATTTGGAGAGGCCCACTGGATTTTGGATCTGTCTGATTTTTAAAATTCTCTCATATTTTGGTCTTTAAAAACAGATTGACGGAATGGATTTGTCAAAGACATCTCTGTGGGACCCACGCAGCCCCAGCCACAAGTATATTTCCCTCCGACAATCTGGTTCCGGGCAGCGGATCAGGTGTTACCCAGGAACACCGTTGTGGGCGTGTTGCCCTTACTGTGTGGGGCCCACCTTGATGAGATTTTGTATATCCACGCCGTCCATCTGTTTTCGATATAAAAGTTAAGCAGATCCAAATCTCAGGTGGACCACAACAATGGAAACAGAGTTAAATGACCACTAAAAGCTTTTTGTTGGCCACGAAAGTTTTGGAAAGGCGGATGGTTGACTATGGGGCCCCACTCGTACGAACTGAAAGCCCATCCTCGGGCCGAGGGCCATTAGTTACTACCCATATAAAAGCACTCCTCGCAGAGAACTCCATCAGCTGTGGTTTGATCCTTGACATTTGTGAAATTTCGACCATCTTATTCCATTTTCTGGAGATTCGTTGGCATGGCAACGGTTGTGAAGAGATTGGGAAGGAGAATTTCGATTTCTGCAAGGAATTTCTCTTCTTCTTCTTCTTCTTCTTCTTCTTCTTCTTCTTCCGTTTCTACTGCTCTTGAAGAGCAGAAGCAGCCACTAGCAGACGGGAAGAAGCTCACTAACCTCTTCTCTGCAATCAATCAGGCCCTCCATATTGCTCTCGAAACCGATCCTCGGTATGTTTCTCGGCGTTTCTTTAAAACCCCACATCTCATTTTCTTTTATTTGTTCGTGGAGTTTCTAGATATGGATAGGCCGAATTCAAGTTCAAAGACGTTTAGATGGAATTCTGTTTGTTTTGGTTCTGTCTTCTTCTTCGATGTTTCGAAGAAGAATCATATATTGTTTTCTTCGAAAGTCTTTTAAATTTGAATTTTCATTGGAATTCTATTTATTTGGTTTGTGTCTATGCTTGGAAGAATACCCATATATTGCTTTCTTCGATTTGTTTGTAGTTTGTAAAAATTTGATGCAGATACGCCAAATCCAAGCTCAATGGCGTTTTGATGGAATTCTCTTTATTTGGTTTATGTCTTTTTCTATGCTTTGAAGAACACCCATTTCTTACTTTCTTCAATTTGTTTGTAGGTTCTGTAAATTTGATTTGGATATACCGAATTCAAGTGCAATGGCGTTTCTATGGAATTCTGTTTATGTTAGTGTGTCTTTTTGTATGTTTCGAAGAATGCATATTTTCTTCTACTTGTTTGTAGAGTTTTGTAAGTTGGAATTTTCATTGGAAGTCTATTTATTTGGTTTGTTTCTTATTCTATACTTCAAAGAGCACGCATATCTTTTTTTCTTTGATTTGTTTGTAGGTTCTCTAAATTTGATATGGATACGCCAAATTCAAGATTTTTGGCTTTTCGATGGAATTCTGTTTGTTTGGTTTGTGTCTATTTTTATGTTTTGAAGAATACACATTTTGTTTTCTTATATTTCATTGTAGAGTTTTGTAAATTTGAATTTTCATTGGAATTCTATTTAATTGGTTTTTGTCTTTTTCTATGCTTTGAAGAATAACCCATATCTTGCTTTCTTTGATTTGTTTGTTGATTTTTGTAAATTTGATATGGATACGCCGAAGGCAAGTTCAAAGGTGTCTCAATGGAACTCTAGTTATTTGGGTTGTGTGACTTGTGTCTTTTTCGATGTTTCAAAGAATACCCGTATCTCCTTTTCTTCGATTTGTTTGTAGAGTTTTGTAAATTTGAATTTTCATTGGGATTCTGTTTATTTCGTTTTTGTCTTTTTCTATGCTTTGAAGAATACCCCTATCTTGCGATATTCAATTTGAGTGTAGAGTTTTGAAATTTCGAATCTGAGACTGAATTCACAGCCTTCTTTAATTTGAGCCCCCCCCATCCTCTCTCTCTCTCTCTCTCTCTCTCTCTCTCTCTCTCTCCAATGTTTCTGATGATAACTCAAGTAATATTTATTGCAAGGGGCAAACCTCCATAGACAAGAGACAAATATATATTGTTCTCTTTCTTGTTTAGTTGCTTCCCACTCTCTTATTTTTAAGAGATTTAATGCTAAGCATAGAAGATAAACTGAATCAAATATTCTAATTTCTATCTGAATGTAATTAACATTATTTCGTTCCTAATCAATACGATTGCCCTACATAAAAGCTATCCATGATATTTCATTCCCTTCATGACAAACATCACTGAGATTTAAAAAAACTGACGATATTTTTGTGGAAATTTGATTAAAAGATATTATCGCAAGATTTTCAAAATCTCAACGGTTACTAATTTTTGTGATTCTAATAGAAAAATTATCTAGAAGTATTATTTAATTATTTATAATAAATATTTTAAACAGATTACTTTCAGCAAGATTTTCCCTACAATATGGCGTGAAAAACATCAAAATATGAAAATCTCCATAGAAGTTCCCAGGCCGAGAAATTGCTGAGAATGAGATTTGTTTTGGGAGGCTAGATCCTAAGGTTGTCACTCTGCCCATACCTTATCTAACTCTATTTAATTTTATTTTTTATTTTTATAAAAAGAACCTGAATGCCAAATATAGAACTGTATAAGTTGGGAGCATAGCACTTCCAGCCTGCTCCTGATCATTCTTGTTGTCAAGGGTTTTTCTTACCATTGCCCGGATCCAACGGAATATTGATACCAGAGTCCTCTTTGTTTCAAGTAACACTTGTGTGAAGAAAAAGTTGTTCAGTTTTGCAGCAGTGATGTGTGTCTTCCTTCTTGTCACACTCATGACAAAGCTCTTTATCTCAACTGCTTCTTCATTGCAATTGGCCTCAACCTTTTGATGGGGAATGTTGAGGTTTTTCTTGAACAGTACTTCCATTTGTATAATCTTAAACCAATGGTTGCAATTGTCGACATTGAGCCCGTAGTTTTTCTTCCTCTAATCGCACAAGTCCAATCGCATTCATCAACCTTGTCGACATGTACGGATTGTCAGATTTCTTCATTCAACCTGCTTACAAAGCAATTGATGGAGAATGTTTTTGATAATCCTGTAATTCACTTGTGGCATAGCCTGACCCGCATGCAAAGTGGGTCAGAGATTTAGAAACCAAGAACTGTGGGAAAGAAGGAAAGGTAAAGGAGAAATTCTTGGCAACACGTGCTAAGATTCACCAAGCAACAGATGCCACAATTCTCTCCACCAGGCTTGTTCTTTACTTTTCTTAAACTTCAACTATCTCTATCACATGCCAGGCATAGGCTTTAAAAAATTTAACACAAAAGACACTGAACCTAACAAGATGGAAATATCTACACTGTCCTCATGCATTATTCCTTACCAGTCCTCATGAGGCTATTTTGAGAATTCCATCTTTTTTAATAAGCAATAAACATAAAGGAAAAAAGAAATATCTGAAGCTGTCTCCTCCCACAGCATTGGCCCCATGTGGGGATACATGTATGGGCATCTGGCCCGACACATGACTAAGGTGATCCCCACATGGGACCGTGGATTTTCTTGCATGACTTCCCCTGTCTTGGAAAGAACTTGACCTTGAGTTGCAGTTTTTGGAACTTCGAATATGCTACATTATCATAGGAATTCTTCTTCATCGTCATGGTAACTGTTTTTGGGCCATTTTGGTTGGCAGGTTACTCCTAAATCTGAGGCCTGACTTCTATTCCACTTGCATTCATGGGGGTGATTTATCTCTTCATGGTTCCCCATCTTCTTCACAAACAATGTTCCCTTCATTTCTACCTGATGTTCTTGTTTCCGGTGCTTCCTGCCAGCTAATTTCTTGTTATCCTACCACTGCCTATTACATCCTTGGCTGTCATAGTAATGACCTTCATCCTGTTGTCTTTTCATGGAGGATTGTCCTTAATGGGGTGGGGAGTGATATCCTTCCTGTCATGCACAAGTTTGTAGGTGTTGGTGAACCCACAATGCTTCACACGACGATCATACATCAAACATCGGCCAAGCAAGAAGTGACAAGCTCTTATTGGGACAACAGTACACCACACCAACTTGTTATAATATTGTCCTAATGAATAAGTCATCGGGCATCAATGTGTCACCTGCATTATCTTGCTACTTATCCCAGCGACCTGATAAGACTGTTGGTACTTTTCTGGTCGTAGTTGCAAGCCTGCAACTAATCACATTTAGCTCGGATCTGGAAAACACTAGTGCACAACCAGTTCTCAGTTGTCGTCCTCTCCTTGGTTTCTGTCTTAATCTGCTTAATCATTAGTGAAAGATAGACTCCTATGTCTTCAACACCTTCTACTACGTCTTTGGCTTCCTTAATGATCTCATCTGGTGGTTTTCATTTTCTGGGCTTCTTTGAGGGGTTCATCAATAGTTGAGGTTCTTAGGTGACTGTATAGCCCTATGGCTACCCCATTAGTAATTTTAAGCGATCATTGAGATACTTTTGTGTGCAGTGTGGCAGTACAAGGGTAGATCTATTCATAGTGGGTTGGGATGTTAGATATTCACTGGGAAAGTACTCTGTCTAGTTGTCATGCTTTTCTTATGTTCCTGCACTTCCTTGCCATTTTGTATGCTCAATCCATGTTGTTCAATCGAATAGTCACCTTCTTTGGATGCCTGACCATAGTTGGTTGCAATATTTTGCAACCTTTAGCTGTCTCAAATAGTCAGCATCGGGTCATTAGCTCGTAGTACTTTCGTGTATATTCCTCAATAGTTAGATTACGTAATGAAGAGAGAGTTCTTAGAATGAAATCATCACATAATCCAGAGGTAGCAACTTCTGTTTGAGTCTCACCTTTATTTCCTCCCAATTTCCTATGGGAAGAAGACCATAGCCTTGAACTTCGTACCACCAGTCCTAGCCATGGTACTAAATATGGGTATTGGGGGGGCGTATCGGCCTGGCTAAAAAACCGATACAATATGGATGTCACATATCGATATTGGCCTGTATTGTACCATGACAACCTGTATCAATTGAAATTATTTTCAGCCAAAGAATTAAGGAAAAATATCAGAAAAAGGGAGAAAATGAGATATTCAGGAATCTATCTTCTTCTTCTTTTTGGGTATTTTGGACATGTGTATAATGGTGTATTAGACCATTCTTTTATAAGAATGTTGTTTATCAGCTTGACCTATTGAAAGTCAACCAGGTGGGCCCTAATTGAACAAAAATCAAGCATGATTTAATAAATTATTACTTGTTACATCGAAATAAAACAAAAGAAGATGAAAACGTGAAAAAAAGTGGACAGTCACCGTTCTTTCCAATTTTGCCCGTAGTGGTCCATTCTGCTTTGATTCATTGAATCTCACTAAAACCTTTTTGTTTTTATACCCAAAATAGTCCTAGATCTAGTCTATCTAGGCTTCTTCTATAGTTGAAATGAAAAAAGAAAAGGAAAATGAGAGAAAATTTGAAAACAAATTCATATTTGGGCCTTTATGGGTGTACCAGTCCATATCAGCCGATATGGGACAAGATGGGTTGATACGACACATTTTCTAGGGTGGGCCATTTTGGCTCAGTGTCGTGTATTGTATTATGCCGATATGGATGCAATGTAGCTGTATCGGCCGATTTGATACTGATATTCAAAACTATGGTCCCAGGCTACGCCTTGAGTTTTAGATCTATGAAATGTACTTTAACAGACTTACCTCTAAAAAAAAAAGTTATACTTTAACGGACTTGGTCATACCAACCTAAATACCTTTTTATGGATCTTGGCCAGCCCGCTGATCTCTCCTCTTTATGATCCAGCCATTAAGCATCCTTTGTGCTGTTTAGTGATGCCAAATCTTCCTTCAATGGTTAGTTTTTGGTAACAAGATGTGGAACATGAGCAGATAGTAATATTAATGGAGGTCAAAAGGTTGTGATTCCCATGTGGCATAATCAGGGCTAATGAACCACCGTCAAACTGGATCGAAAAATTACTAGCAGTCGCAATCTGCAAATTTTTTATCACAAACCAGAAAAACTGGGTTATATAATTAGAAGCAAAAAGGAGCCCACTGTAGATGATCTGTCTCATGACAATCAAGAAAGCAATAATCTAATAGTGATGTTATGGCTCCTCCACTTCATGCATTCAAGTATTAGCCGTAGGTTGTGCTTCTAAAGACTGCAATGGAGATATGAAGGTTTTCTAAGGACTCAGTTGAAAGAGTTCATGAAATTCTTCTATTCCAATTTAACAATTTGTGAAAGAATTGGCTATTAATAACAATAAGACAGGTTTTTGCTTACAATTTCTTTTTAGATTGTTTGGACATTCTTTGAGGAAACACACGATGGCTTTTATGTTAACTAGGGGGTCTGGCATGCACAATGCATGTGGGGAGGAAGGGAGAGAGAATCTTGGAGAGAGGTTTTGCTACGGTCTGGTGGTCCTGTACCATGGAATGGTACGGTGGCTGGTTTTCTTCTTGGATTGCATTTTAAATGATGATATGAACTGTTCGTATTGTGCTACCCAATCCACAAAAAGAAACATTCTTTGAAGGGGTGATTGTGTATGAAGATGAATATTCAAATCCAAGATTCAAAGGTCAGGATAATCAATGAAGCATGATTATAAGACTATAGCTTCTATGTGGTTGTATTGAGAACATGAATGGCATAAATAAATCGAAGGATGCAATTTGGGGGTGTAAACCAGCCACCATACCAAATTGTATTAAAGGGGCGACCATATCAAAACCTTTGTGGGAAATGCTTCTTGTGGGAAAATCCAAACCTGCTGTAACCTTTTCCAGGGAAAATCTGAACTGTTTAACCAACAACAGCCACATTTTTTAGTTTCCAATATACCCTTGACTTCATTTGATATTTCTTTCAATGCCCATTGAGTATTGTAAGTTTTCCGCCCTATGAAGCTAATTGTGGGGACAAAAATGTCCAAAAGCTGCTCAAGCTGTATAGTATAGATGATGTTGCAATGAGTCAAATGAAGCATATCGATCAAATTTGTGGTTGATGAGGACTTGTTGGTAGAGTTTATAATGAAAGGGATCTTTTCTTCTGCTGATTTGTTCTTATTAGTGAAACATGCATGGAACTTTACATTTTTATTTTTATTTTTTCTTATAGCTGTTTACTTTTCTGCAGTGCTTATGTATTTGGAGAGGACGTGAGTTTTGGTGGTGTCTTCCGTTGCACAACAGGATTGGCTGATAAATTTGGCAAATCCAGGGTTTTCAATACACCCCTATGTGAACAGGTACATGTATTTTCCATGGGATGTAGCATGGGTGAGATTTAAAGATGGGTCTTGCTAATGTCCCCATGAAGGTGAGGTCGTTAGCAACATCCCCAAAGCTTTTGAATGACACATGGGACTCCCAATTATCATTCGGGACAGTTCATTAAATCATACCATTTAGAGAAAGCCATGGTGCAAGAATCATGCTGATTGGATGATCCTAACCCCATGAATGAGGCCAATTTGTTACAACCATCTAATCTTTTCAAGCCATAAATTGCATGGTTTGAATCATCAAACTAGAGTGCTGCTTTGGAATCATAAGCAATGCAAAGTGGGATCTGTCTGATAGATTGTTCAAATTTTTTGTTGGATCTATTTCATTTATCCACTCAAATCTTAAATGTATATTTTTCATGCGATTGGATGCTTATGTTCGATTGGTTGGTGTGATTTTTGTACCATGGCTTGTCTCTAGTTGTATGAAAGAATGGATGGTTCAAATTGACGATTGGGCATCCCACATGTCATTCAAAAGGCTTGGGCACATTAGCAAAACCCTCAAAAGGGATTATGGAGGGATTTTGTCAAATTCTAGAACATGGGGTTGATGGCTTGGTAAGGATTTAGGTTGAAAAATCAATGCAATAAACCTACATTGTACAAGGTGTGGGAATTCAAATTTCAAATCAATCATCTCAGGACCTATAATTTGTTATGATACTTTTCTTGTGAAATGATCGAGCTACTTTTTTCATTCTTTAAAAAAAAAAGGGGGGGGGGGGGGGGGGGGGGGGGGCGGCTTTGGTTCTACCAAATTAATGAAATTGTGCACCAAATTAGACTGACTAATCATGAACTTTCATGGTATTTAGTTCAATCAAATGCACCTGTAATAAAGAAAATCATTATGTGATAGCAATGTGGGGCACGCACAATAGCCCAAAATATGTATCATGAACTTACCTGTTCCTTATTTTTTTCATAAAACTCATGTCTTTATTTGTATTTTTATTTTCTTTTAGTTCTAGAGATCTGTTTTTTTTTTTTTTTTTAAATGGGTGGTGCATTTAAGGAATGTAATGATTTTGTGTTTCTTAAATTTCTTTTGTTTGTAATTGCTAATGCATCTTTACACACAGGGAATTGTTGGATTTGGCATTGGTTTGGCTGCCATGGTGAGAGTTTGAATTTTAATCTTCCCACATCGTATAAATGTTCTATTTCATGTTTTCGTTTTGTGTTCCTGTAATGCAACTCTGGCATTTTCTGAATGGTTCAAAGCTTTCAAATGTTCTGTTTTTAACTTCTTCTTTTTTTCACAATAGGGGAATCGAGTTATTGCGGAAATTCAGTTTGCAGATTATATTTTCCCTGCCTTTGACCAGGCATGTTTCCTATCATGTTTAAAATCCTTTCGCAGCCGTGATCCTTTTTTTCCCCTACAATTCAGGAACTTATTCATTCCATGCCTTTCAGTGGTTTTCTACTCTTGTTCTTGGTGTTTATTAAATTTCCTTGGGAATCTGAATCCAAATCTTGCTTTGTGTGTGTGTGTACACATGTAACTCATTAATTGGATGTAGGAGCAGGAGAGAGGGTAAAATATCCATGTGCAGAAATTTTAGAAACTGAATGTTGAAAAACCATCACTTCTTAAAGCAGCAACAGTTTATTGTTAGAAGTAATAAAGTCAATTAGATTTATGTTCTGCTACTTTGACTATTTTGCAATGCCGATTAGAAAAACGTTTTTGGCATTTCTAACTTGGATCATCCTTCTTGTCACAATTAGTAAGAAATATAAGCTTGGTCAATCCCTGGACTGAATTTAGATTTTTAAATTCCTTAAATGCAATTTGCTGGAAAATCAGCCACCGACTGCATCATGTTTGTGATTTTAAAGTAGAAATTTAAACATGCTATCAATGTAAGCATGATATTGGCACTTTTCAATATATATATATATATTAAAAATAATAATAAAATAAATAAATTTTAAGCATGATATTGCTGCGGTCATACTTCGAGACCATTTAAAAATAAAAAAAAAGATCTCGGTTTCTATTAATATAGAAACACCAATTGTTTTACAAATAGTATTTTTCATAGAATATTATAGTTATTTACATGCTGAGCAATAAAAAGAGGCACCTAAAAATCAATTATTTTTGTGCAGAAATCTCTACTGGAAATAAAAGATGATGATGATGATGATGATAGTATTTATTATGGTTATTATTTGTATGAGACATGCGGCCCATGTCCAGGAGTGTCTGACAGGTAGACATGGATATGCTTTGATGCGACAATTTCAAAATACTGCCATGTCCTCGCTAGATAGTTGGATAGTCTTCTAGAGTCTCGGTATGGAACACTTTCTTCCCATGTCCCATGCTACCTGGGCACGAGTACAGCATGGGTCTAGGTGTTCGACTTGCTTGACCCCAAATTTAGGGTGTGAGAATTTGGCGAATATTTCAGTATTTATAACATAAGTTACTTTTGGATATAATTAATTAATTAATATATATTTTTATAATAATAATAATATAAAGCATTCATATTCATGGAGACTATCTGACATGGATCCCATGCCCATACTTGTGTTGTATCATGTCCAACATGGCACATAAAGGGATTTGAAGGATCTGGATCTCATGGCCCATCTGACATCCATGCACGTCTACAGCCATGTCTCTTAGGAAAGTAGCCGTGAGCCTGAGCACAAATACCATAGAATGATTTTTTTTTAATGGTCCATTTATTGATTTTGTTTGATCCTTGTCTACAAATTTGTAAGTGCTTGGGATAGCTGAAGTGAAAGATTACTAAATTTGCACACAAATTTCCCATTTGGAAGGTTTTATTAATTTGTGGGACAATATACATTCAAGGCCATGACATACCACAAGCCTTTAATTACATTTCTTGGAGAAAACCCTTGATTAAAAGGGAAAACCTAATAAACAACACCAATGCTAGTGTGTGAGTGGATGGTTCAGTGTGTGCATTGTGTAGTGTGATGGTGCAATTCTAATATAATCTTTTATAGCTCAGTGCATCTAAGATCTTTGATGTCGAATCCTAGGCCATGTCTGATTAGCATCTGAGGAGCATCTCGGAAGATATTGAGCATCAAGGAGACTTATTTAGCTGTTGGATGTTAGGTGTGTCTATTAGCTTGTGGGCTTTGTGATAGCCCTTTAGCGTGGAGCATTGAATCATCCATGCAACCACGAAGCATTGACAGCCTTTAGTTGTGAAGCTTAAACTTTCTTTAGCTAATCTCTCTGGTAATGATGAGTCCGATGGGACTTTATGGGATGGAAAGCTAGTGCTGACCATTATGGCACGCAGAGTGGAAAGACATCCTGCTGGGAGCCTAGGGCTATGGCAGCACTGGTTAAAGCAACATGGGTGAGAGTCACCCTGAAAAGCTTTAGGCTAACTAACATGGATCAGTGATCAGTGTAGTATAAGGACACCCTACTAGATGCCTAACATTAGGGCAGCATTGGCCACAAGGTGGAAGCACCCTGCGTTTGTGCAGCGCTAATCTAGTACTTGCCACAATAGTGCAGGGTGAGAGTAGCTTGCTAAATCATGATGCTAATACGGTGTTGTTCAGAAGTGACGTGAGGTGAAGGCACCTCTCTATTGATAACACTGCTTAGAATGATACACAACATTGGTAGAGAATCTGTAAGAGTGTAGAGTGGAAATGCCCTACCGGGTGCAGCACTGGCAAACCACTGTTTAGAGCAGTGCAGGGTGAAGGTGCCTTGCTGGGGTGCAATACTATAGTGTGTTTCTTAGAGCAGTGCAACGTCAAAGCACCCTGCTGGGGTGCAGTGCTAACAGAGTGAAAGCACCCTGCTACTCAGTCAAGGAAGGGTGTCTACTTGCACCCATAAAATCGGCACCCGAACTTATAGGCACCATGGGGCAGCGCAGCCTCTATGTGAGACGCACAACAAGGGCTGCAGTTTTGGGGCCAATGCTAGCAAGAACATTGGCATTGACATTTGGTGCAAAGAATATTGGAGCTGGTGTCTGGCACCAGTAGTGTTGGACTTGGTGTGGGGGCTGACCTGTGTTAGATGCCTGGATGGCTGCATTAGCTACTGGCATTTTGTCCAGCACCCTACAAGTGTTCTCAAATGTACTTCATAGTTGCGAACTTAGGCTTGAGAAATACCTGTAAAGTGGTCCTCACAAGCCTCAAAACCCTTCCAAATTGCTATAGCGCTATGTTTGAAAAGGCTTGGTGTCCCACATAACAATTCTTAAAGGGAAAGGCAGCTGTGAACCATTTCACTTTTCACATGCTACAATCCTTCAAGTTGCTTTTTGTTTTACATCTGGTTGACAGAATTTCTACTTTGTAGCTTGTCAATGAAGCAGCTAAGTTCAGATACCGAAGTGGGAACCAATTCAATTGCGGAGGTGTAGTTTATTTATAGTTTACTATTTACAAATGATCTTTTTAATACATATTCCTGTGTTGAATTTCCTTATGATCTTGTCAGGTTTGACAATACGGTCTCCTTACGGAGCTGTTGGGCATGGTGGGCATTATCATTCACAGTCACCAGAGGCTTTCTTCTGCCATGTTCCAGGGCTCAAGGTTAATTTCCATTCTTCTACATTTTATGCCTGCTCAGGCTTGTATGGCGCAAAATATTTATAGATATAGAGGACTTGCAAACAGTTTGGGGGTGTTGTTGAATATTAAGGCAAAAAGCATCTTGAATCCGCAACGAATGTTGAAACTAACTTGGAACTACACAATGAATTGACTTAGTTTGGTATGTGGTTCTTGATAAAAAGAAAAGAGAGTTTTTAGTGCTTACCCAACAATGGAACAGGTGGGACCTATCGTTCGATAATCAAAGTATTCATCTGGTGGCCCCATCATCATATAGTCCATGCCCCAGTCTTCTCAATCGGATGATCTCAGCCATCTGATTTGTGGCTTGCAAATGGAAAATTATAATCCGGATTTGTTCACCTTTTATCAACAGCTCAAAATGCATGAATAGATATATAGAGGTGTTGCAAAACAGGTTGGGGATGTTATTGAATTTTAAGATAACGAATATGTCTTGCACCATGTCTGCAACAAATGTTGAAAATCGCTTATTAACTTGGAACTTTCTCGATGATTTGACTTCAGAGGTATTATATGGTTCTTGATTGAAGGAAATGGTGTTTTCAGTGCTTACCCAACAATGGTACAGGTGGGTCCTGACCCACCTACCTTTTGGTAATCTAAGGCATTCTTCTGGCGGTCCCATCATGGGATAGGCCATACCTCAGTCTTCTCTATCAGATGATCCTAGCCATCTGATGTCTCTTGCATATAGAAAATTATCTGGATATTTTTCGATATATTCTGAGTAAAGACTGCTATCCATGGATGCTGAACTTTACGGAGAAATGTTTTGGTTATAGGTGGTGATTCCCCGAAGCCCACTACAAGCAAAAGGACTATTGTTGGCATGTATACGCGATCCAAACCCTGTTGTCTTTTTTGAGCCGAAGGTATTTGATACTTTACCACCATACATGTCATGCACAGTCAAAATTTTGATTAGTTCAGTTTTTCAGATCAGAGTAAATCAAGTATTGTATTATCTAGAAGGATCACAAATGGGACTGAAGCTCATATTAAACAAGAAAAATTATGGGTAACTGCACATTGGATGGGATCACGCACAGGCGAGCCATCCATGGTTCTGTGATCCAAACCATTGATCTGATGGACCCATCGTGGGTGGGGGATGCCTCACTAAAATGTTCAATGGAAAATAAGTCTCATACAACAGAGTCTTCCAATCTCAATTTATTGGGCCTTCCTCATCCACAGTGGGGCCATCTGGATGGAATATTGTGCCTACAAAAAGTACACATTTTCTGAGGTTTGGTACATATATTTTCTCATGAGTAGAAGAATCTAATGGAATTGAAGAAGTGTAAAACAATTGCAGATAGAAGTTGACCTTACCTTTGCTTACCGTATGGTTGTACTCTTTGGGCCCCACCATGGTTTGTGTCCGGCATCTGAACTGTGCATCTGGTGAGTCCCCTCCTGTTGATAGGCTGTCCAAAAATCAGCCATATCTAGAACTCAGGTGGGCCACACCTTTGGAACAATGCAAAATCATGCCTAAAACACTGAAAATCATTTTGTGGGGCCCACCTGAAATTTGGTGGGACCCCTCATTTAGGAGGGACACACAACAGATGGATCAAATGCCTGAACCACATGCTGGTGGACCCCCCAAACAATCAAGAAGGTTTTAATGGGTTGGTGTCGACACTCTCAAACGTTTCCTGTTGTGTGGTCCACCTGAGTCATGGATTGGGCTGGATTTCAAGCTCTAGGCCTAAAATGTGGGGATGCATATGATGGGCGGGTTGGACGTCAAACACACATCATGGTGGGCCCCATAGAACTCGACCTTACCGTAACTCGAAATAAGGTCAACCTTATAGGAACATATTCCTTGCCGATATGCAAGTTGCAAAGATGCATGTCTATGTGTGCATGTGTTGTATTGGATGATATAGGTTATTTATGAAATGTTGATGTTCCTTCCATCAGTGGCTTTACCGGTTGGCAGTAGAAGAGGTTCCTGAAAATGATTACATGTTGCCCCTATCTCAGGCTGAGGTAAGTGAATTTCCATCATTATCGGATCCAACACTTTTTAACTTTAAATGACATGCATTCCTGTCATGAAGGTGATTCGTGAAGGCAATGACATAACCCTCGTGGGGTGGGGAGCTCAGCTTGCAGTTATGGAACAGGCATGCGCAGATGCTGCCAAGGTATGTAGTTTAAAATAGTGGCTGAGCTATGGGTTATTCCACAGATGACTTTTTTCCAAGTGTTACACCCCTTCACGTTATTCATGCTCATTTGCTGACCTGCTTTTGTTATCTGGTGCACTGAATTCGAATCTGCAGGGCTCAACAATTCATGAACAGGACCATTTATTTGATGGCTCACACTATATGTTGGCCACTGTAGAAAAATCTCAAGAGTGATCAAACAATTTAGATCGTCCAATCAATGACCAACAAACGGACAGTAGATGAGAATCCTGGCTTTAGCTAGCACGGAATGGGAAGTCGTCCACCAATGGAACAGGTGTAACATCCGATTTGTGATTTGTGGATGGTGGTCTGTGGGTGGTGGGACCAACCTGATAAATGGTGTCTTTTGGACCATTGTGCCTTGTGTTTGATTCAATTGCAACACACCGGATAAGGAAATTGGCGAGTGGAGCAGATGTTTGATTTCCCCTGACAGAAGTGACTCAAACAATCAATAATCCTTATGTTAAGATTGATGCTTGCTCAGAGTCTTAGCCTAGCTCTTTGACGTCTTTTCTAAAATCTTTAGTGCACTTATATACAGCTTGGTGTTTGATTGAGGTATATGGTCGAGAGTTGAAATCCCCATAATGCTTTCTATCTCAAATAAAGTTCTTATGGATATGCCTACATGAAAGACTCAACCAAGTCTTTTTTGTGCTTCCACCCATCCTCTTTTCCATCCTTCAATCCTAATAAAATTTCCCCTCCTTATTGGAGCAATCTCTCGTATTTTTTTTGTACATGATTGAACCATCTCAGTGTGCTGGTGTAGGATGATAGAAACTAACCTAGGATGCAAGATGATAGATCAATTATGCATTAATGTAGTAATCAACATGTAAAATCAAACATATCCTCAAAATAGATTTAGAAATTCAGATTTGTAACACAAAAGTCCTAGGTTATCACATACGTGGTGTATGAAAATATAAAATAATTCAAGAATGACCCACTTGGAACTAGGGACTTCCAATCTAGCATAGGTAGTGCAACGACCACGCGAATAGACAATGGCGCAAGTAAAATTCTGGTTTGGGAAAGGTTTTACAAAAAAAATCAGATTTTTATTAGGGTTTTGGATTCATGGATGGAGATTTGGGGATTGGGTTTCTAGGGATTTAAATGATCTAGCTATTAGGTAGGTTTGAAAGGAAATCAAGGAGGGAAAAGAAGCAAAATGGGGCTCACACGTGAAGGTCCGTATGGACGCACGTGCGTGCATCCGTGCATGTGGGTCTGCACGTGGATGGGTAGGGAGAAATAAGAAATGGGATGGATTGGGTTTAGGTTTTGACAGGTTTAAAAAGGTTGTAAGGGAAGGGAAATGAGGAAGAAAAGAGAAGAAGATGAATACCTTGTTGGAGAAGAGAAATAGGAAGAATGTGCATTGGGGAATCCACCACCAAATAAGCCTCTATCCTTCCACAATTTAATTGGAATTGAGGGTTTCTCACAAACCCTAAAAAAACAAAGAGAAAAATACCTTCCACAAGGGAGTCTCTCTCTTTTTTCTTTTCAATCTTCTCAGCTAAGGTTGGACGTCCACCCCCCTATGCTTTATAATAAAATATCAAAATAATTACAGCTATGCCACTCACTTAAGTGAAATGCTCCATCATCCAAAATAAGGAAAGTAAAACACTTATTATCAATTTTAACCGTCAAATAAATCCTGAAAATAACAAAATAATAATAATAATAAAGGAAACAAGATTAAAGTCCAAGGGGCCTAGATCTGGAAGATGAAATTTGGTGGAGCGATGGCCTGATCGGCACGAAATAAAAATCATATGTGACTAAAACGATCTCCTAAGCGGCCCACATGCATCATTCCAAAGCGGGGTGCTCCTAATACACGGCCAATGCATGTGGGGTCTTTAAAATGGCCCTGCGGGCCCCAACTAGAACTTGTCTCCCATCTATGAAGAGAGTTGCGCTGATGTGAGTGGTCGCCTCCGTCTCTGGTACACCCTAGTAGGTCTTCTGATGTCCCCATTATGTGCTTTCCATTATTGTATCCGTTGTCAGTATTACTCTTCCGTTGCTTTAGATGACCTGATTCTCAATTCTATACTCCATAGTATTCCACACATCTATCTCAACACCTTTGGAGCCCATATGGAAGCACCCTCCGAAGGGGCGTTTGAGGCCTAAACGTTGTTTTGATCCAAACAGTAGTTGATGTTGTGCATTTGGATGCACTTTGCAAATCCCCCGTCTCATCTCTTGGTCGACAAAATAGTTGCTAAAGCCCATACTCGTTTTTTCCCAAGTTGAACGAAAAGCGGGCCTGAAACCCCCTTTTGAGGAAGTGTGTCCAAACAGGCCCTTACTCGTGTTTTCTCCTGACTGCCCATTGATCTATATAGCACAACTAGTTGAATAGTTGTCTTAAAAGTTAAAACTTGAAAGCTGCAAAAATCACACAATACTTCACACAGCTCAAATTCTATTGGAAACAAGGTATTAAAAAACGGTTATGTAATGGCAGCGGTGGGAACCATTATGCATTATGGGGCCATAATGGCCTTCACGGAAAAAAAGGCCTGTAAGGGCCCCCATAATTGTCGTTATGGGGCTGATACAGTTTTTTGTTTTTCAAAAAAAAAAAAGAAGAGAAAAAGGTTGCAATAGTAATGGCAGGGGGCCATTATGGCCACCATTACTGTCGTTGAATACCTTTATTGGAAACATCTTTCCATCCTTTTGATTTCATATTCCAAGGTAACAAAACAAATCGCTTGAGGATCTCTTGACCAGAGACTTCAACAAAGCCCTGCCGCTATAATTATTCAAACCAAGCATTCTAAACACTCTCTTTTGGTTCCTAAGAAAAATAGGAGATCTAATCATCATCATCATCTAAGTCTTATCCCAACTAATCGGGGTCGGCTACACAATTCCTATTCCGCCATTCTACTCTTTGGAATGTTATCTTGTCAGGATTCATGATTGAAATTTTGACAGAAGTTTCATGCTATCTGCCAACCTAAAGCAACCCTCCTCTATCTGGGCTTGGGACTGGCAATGAGAGCACAAAACTCCCACAAGCTCTATGTAAATCATCTATTAGAAAATAATAATAATAATAATCATGATATTAAATTTGTTTCATTAATGCACTGATGATGGTGAATTGGTAACTGTATGGTAGGATTTGGTACCTTATGGATCAATGTGGTAAACTTTTATCTGTATTTGACAACTTTAGTTATCCTTTTTTTTTTTTTCTCTTTTCTTTAATCCTTGGAAATGTCGACTTTTTTTTTTTTTTGATCTTGGAAATTCACAGGATGGAATTTCATGCGAACTTATAGATTTACGAACATTAATACCTTGGGACAAGGAAACAGTAGAATCCTCCGTCAGAAAGACTGGAAAGCTTCTTGTAAGTACTCTCCCATCCCGTCCCTCCCTCCCTCCCTCCCTCGCCACATGGCTAAGAAGTTTTTGTATTGTCTATTGGTAGGTTAGTCATGAAGCTCCCGTGACTGGAGGATTTGGTGCCGAGATCTCTGCTTCTATTGCCGAACGTTGCTTCTCGAGGGTAGGCACTACGAACTATTTAATGTGTATTTTTAATTTGGACAAGACTACAATGATAGTTCACCACCATTGTTGAGTTGTGGCATCTCATTCTTTGTAAACATGGCATGCATACATGTCAATCGAGATAATTCAGATTGCCCAAGAGGATGGGGTGTGTGCCAAAAATCATATTTCTCAGTTGGTCTTAACCATCCAATTGGTGGCTAATCAAATGGACAATTTAATGCAGGACGCATGCATGTGACTAAATAATTAACCAAGATCAATCAGTAACTTAATCTAAATAATCAAAATTCACAAACTACGCTAAATTGTCAAATATATTAAGAATCAAGCATGTAACTATAAGAAGTTCAGGCCACGTATATCGAAAATATTAAAAGATGGGATCTTATGGATGTAGGAGTATTCGAGTAGCATAGGAATTAGTTTAATTTCAAAAAGAGAAAACTAATGCTACCTAAGGTTTGCTCAATTAGGGTTTAGGCCAACCTAGGGTTCACGGAAATTGGGTCAAAAATTGAAATTAAGGCTTAGGTTGCTTAATTGGTAAAGGGATTTGAGGCTTCGGGTCTTAATAGAAGGGAATTGGGGATTTGGATGATTGGAAGTTTGGAATTTGGGGCCAATTAGGAAAATTAGGAATCTAGGGTTTAGGTGATTTGGGGACACTTGGATATTTTGGGATCTAGGGTTTGGGTATTAAGGTATGGGATACAAGGGAAATTTGATCTGGAAGCAGGAAGGAATCAAAGGGATGAAGGGTGGGCCATACGGCTAGCTATAGGGTTTCGCACATGTGGCCATAAGGTCACACGTGTGGGTTATTTTGGCTAGGGTTTGGGGTTTCAATGGTTGGGTTTATACGGGAGGATGTAAAGAGGAAGAAAGGAAGGGATTTTGATGGGGAGAAAAAAAGATGAAAACTTGAATGAAATACTTCTTTGATGGAGAAAAAAGGAAGAATATGGAGGCTAAGTGGAAACCTCGCACCTCCGTCGAATAGGAATGGCCTCTCAATAATCCTAATCTCCAAATCACATGGAGAATCCTTCAAATCATATGAAGAAAGAAGGGAAGCTTTGAAGTTTTTGAGAAGCAATAACATGGAGAGAGCTCCACATGCCCCCTCCATTTCTTTTATAGTTTCAGAAATTCGTTTTGGAAAGATTTATTAAAAAACTCGTAGTATCTAGATGATCGAATCACAGTAATTTAGTATTCATATTGAGGGACTAGATCCAAATTGCAACTTACTTTTAAGTAGGACTTGAATAAATGTACTTACTTTTAAGTAGGACTTGAATAAATGTAACTACAATTTTATGTTCATGTTTTCAGTTTGTACAAGTGGATCAATGGTGATTTGATCTGAGCTGTTGATACGATGGGCCTCGCCGGGGATCACTCATAAGCCAAAAATTCTCAGATTGGTGGATCCTACCCTTTGAATGTTTGGCTTTTTTCTTTTGGTTGGATGTGGGCCTTTGCTATAATCTCTCTCTTAGCCGTCTAATTACTGGCCACCAATTGAATTGTTAGCATCCTCCCAAATAGGAGATTTTGGGTTGTAGCGCATCCACAGAAGGCATAAAATTATCAATGATTTGGATCACTGAAACATGGTGCCAACTTGCAGAAACCAAAAACCTGTGCATAAGGTATGTACTCGTCCTAATCATTACCTTTGGTTATTCGAACTTTCCCTTCTTCATGGTGCTTGCAACCATGGCCTACCTATCAGGACACCAGAAAGGATGCTGCTGTTTTTTGGCCGTTCATTTGTTCTGTGCTATTTCCTTTCAAGTGAATTTGGATGTAACTCACACACACGCCAGCCTGCCAGCCCGCACAGATATAATATATATATTCCTTTTCACCCCAAATCAGAATCCACTACATTTCTGATCCTGCCTTGAATATGACGGAAATTGATTTGGGTGGTTGAGCACGACCCTTTGTTTTTTTCTACGTTTCTGCATTGTGTGGTTGTATGGAATGAGAAATATAACATCTTATGTCGGGTTTTGCAGTTAGAAGCTCCTGTTGCCAGGATATGTGGCCTCGACATTCCATTTCCTCTTGTTTTCGAACCTTTTTATATGCCTACAAAGAACAAGGTTAATTCATATTAATCTCTTCCTCCCTCCCTCCCTCCCTCAGTAATATGGACTTCCTCTCTGTGACTGCAGATCTTGGATACAATCAAAGCAACTGTAAATTACTAGAGATCCATGTATCCCTTCCCTAAATTTATTTGGTGATGGAGGCTGGTAAAATAATAATCTTGTTGCAGCACACTGCCCTTTCAATGTAAGCATTCCGTCCATCCTATTTAATATGAAAAGATTGGCTTTCTCATGTGACTTACCTCAATATTTACTTTATTTTTGAGTTGGGGTTGGGGACCAAACGCTTATATCTGTGTCATCAAGCATTTTATACCCACGCATGCGATCGCAACCGTTCATCTGTTGAGCCTTACCATGCATGAGGTGGTACCCAAGTATCTCACTGGTTGAGATTATCCCAACCAACAATTGCAACACTAATAATGACTAAATGGACAGTTGGGAAAAAGTGCAATCAACTGTCAACACAAAAGGATAGATTCTTGAATATCATACCTATCTAATTTTTATCAATATTTTATTTTTTTTAAAAGGCCCGAAAGAATTTCGAGTGATTTTGGACGATCCTGATTGACATGGATGTAAGCTGCATGGAAGATGGCCCACTACGTAAACTCGTGTATGTTATAAATGGTTTTGGGCTAAGATGATCCAACCCAAAACCTTAAACAAATGAAGATAGAAATAGTATAAATGATTTATTTATCTACCGGTGAACCACTTGGTTATTGAAAAAGTTTTGGGTTGGGTTTGGTGGTTTGGGTTAGAATTCTTGACCTGTTTAGTAAATGGGTGGAGCTTGAGCTGACCCAATCCAGCTCGAACCGGACCCATTGTCACCCTTAGCTAGTGGGCTAGTCTGGGATGGGCTTGGCCTTCAGCTAAGTTAATGGGCAGGCCAGTTGGTGGGCCATTACGATCATCATGTCTCTAGAGCTTGCAACAACTACACTACTATGAGTTATTGTTCTTTTAATACATGTACCTAATTGATGGGTTGAGAAACGTTTTGGATGGGAAATGCTGGAATTTGAGCTATCTGATTCTATCAACCGTTGATTCATATTTTTAATTGAAATACATCTCCATTTAAAATTCAACGGGCCATTGGTCGATCCAGCCTTGAATGTTGATTGCTCGAGAACATGCGCACCCAGTCATCAGGTGGGTTCGACAACATGGTCTATGGGAAGCATCTGTTGGCTGATCTGATGAGTGGACCTACTTGTTTTTTGGGCCAGTGCATGTTCACGGTGTGACCCACTTGATGAGCGGCCCAGATCTCAAAAGGTTGCAAATGGGCCGGGCCTAGGCGTGTCAGGACCCAACTAATGGGTGGCTGAACATTTTGGGCTTTGTTAAGTTCTTGGTTTGAAAACTGGTCAGGACTTGAGGCCCGCCTTAAAACCTGGTCCAAACCAAGATGGACTCCACTCGAGGCTAGCCCAACCCAGTTGAGGCGACAGTCACAATTCCATGTGCACGTGCCGTGCGTGGGCCCACAGGGAGATGAATGGCCCAAAATCAAGCTGTACCACTTACTAATTGGGCCGTTTGGGTGCATCCAATATGACTGTCCAGTGTTTTGTACATGTGCACTGTACGTATGGATTGAACTTTATCTAACCTTCGGGCGAGATCATCACCGCCTTTGCGGGCCCACCATTTTAAATGTAGAAAGTGATTAAGGGCTGGGCTTAGGCCTTTATTTTCAGATTGGTCTGGGGCTTCCCCTGACCTTACAAATGGGAATGAGAGGGTGGAACACGAATTTATGATGGACCCTTCAGAAGGTGGCCCACCCATCTGAGAAATTGCTGTAATCATGGTGGGCCTCAATGAAATGCAGCCCATTAATGAACTGGAATCTATTAGGAAAACTGCCAAAGGGATTTGTTCAGTTCACGGCGTACTTGCCAGCCTGGCAAATTTGTGTTAGATCGAGGCCACCCATTGGGTGTGGCCCTTATAGATGTGTCCTGCTCCAAAAATAATCCTGGCTGTCCAGCACGTGGGCCTCACTCCTTCAAAAAGAATAGGTGGTTAGAAAACAAATAGCAAATGGTCAAATAATTAATGAACATGCCCCAGCCCAGAATCAGGCTGGCCACCCATCAAGTGGATGGACCATAAACGCCCAAAAATATGGACTGCTGCTGTATTTCTCTTCGTAGCCATCCATTGCAAGTCTCATCCAGGTCATTGTGTGGAAATGGTCCATCTAAAGTGTCAAGCAACAGCCAAATGGTCTGGATCAATGAACCATGGGCCCACTTGTCAGAATCGAGAACATGGACCACCGTAGAATCCCTAATCCTACGGATCAGATAATTCGTGTTCCAACGAGGTGGTTGGATTGCCTGAAAGGGGTTGTCACCTTGCATGCATTTGAGTGCATGTAAATACCAGAAGGTTTCGAAGTCCGACTCGCTGGGCAGTAGCAATCCATCCGGTTGATAATTGATAACTTCCAGTCTTTTATGTTTGTGCCAAATCCAATCCACCCAATAGGTTGGCCTCACCATATGAGGATCGCGATATGAAAAAATCAGACACATCCAAACAGCAAGTGGACCACACACTTGTCAATGGCTGGGTGTTGTTTTCCATGGTGTGGCCCACCTGGTCAGTACATAGGGAATTTTTTATTTTTTATTTATTTTATTTTTTTTTAACACCAGGTGATATTCATGGTTGGCCAACACAATGCAAAGAACTCCATGAGTTACGATTTGATCCTTGAAATTTCAGAAAATTTTCTACAATCTTATTTCATTTTGCAAGCGTTAAAAAATAATAATAATAAATAAATAAAATAAAATCTTCACCCACACCTCGTTTTCTTTAATATTTGAGTGGAGTTTCTAGATATTGATAATTCCAACGGGTCATTTGGATGCTTGTTAAGGTTTTAAGTTATAAACACATTACACCTTAAAATAGTTTTAAATGTAAACTGTTTATATATTATTCCGTTTGGCTTTTAAATAGTAATATGTTTACTGGCAAATAGGTTTTGGGTTTGGTTAGCTCGGAAAGTATTTACAATTGATAAAATAGGTATTCATTGTAAGCATTGTATGGAATTGCAAAAGGATTGTGCTATGCATCGAATATGGATATCAAATAAACTAAATAATATACTTGATTGGGATGCCATTGTTGTAGGTTTGATGCCGTAGTCTTTCATACCTTACACCCTTAGAGAAGGACTGTGATGGGAATGAAAGCTTTTATTACATGTAGGATTGGAGACCTAGCCTTGTTTATATAGTTTAGAGGGTTGAGGAGTTTGAAACCCATCGAAACTCCAACTCCTCTTCCTAAGGCTCTACATGAATTTGGTAATCCCAGTCCCACTAAAATGTTATTTGTGTAAAACTGTTCTAGCGCACTACCCCTTACAAGATTTTAGACCTATCACAACTGAGTGGGGTCCACTAGTACTCCCGATCACACTATCCAACACTTAGAATAATAAAGACCGTTATCAATAAGGCCCACCTTATAGAATTCTTACATTCTCTCACTTGATCCACATTAATCAATGCCAATGATTAGTTTTTGAAAAATATTTTGAAAACATATTTTAATTTGAAGAAACATCCAACTAGTTAATCAATATAATTGTTGGATAATAAGAGTAACATTATTGCAATATGATCCATCAAGATTACTAATATTGGATCGTGGTATCTATCATAACATTTAATCTAACCGGAGTAAAATTAAGCGCGGTCACAAATACTATAAGTCTTAACGACATATACCAAGAATTATGAAGTATGGTATAAGAATTACACACGTAGTGTGATGATATGTGTCTATCTTTAAAAGGTCATGGAGCTTTCAAATGTCTTTAACGAGATACAACTTTAGTTATGCTTACTCAAAACAAATTATGCAATATAGAGAGAGCAGAAATTAATTTTATATTAGAATCATCAAAACTTTATCAAATGAGATCTCTTCAGTGTCTATAAAAATAAAATATGCTCAACTCCCACTAACTGAAGACATCTATAAGATTAATGACTCTCATGGATGTTACATACTCTTAAAATGACGTGATGGGAGGTCCTTTAGTAAATGGATCCGTAATCATTTGCTTAGTACCGATGAACTCCACCAACACTAGACGATTTTAAACTCTTTTCTTCATAACATGATACTTGATGTCGATATGTCTCGACCTTGATAAATACTTCTTGTTATTAGAAAAGGAGATCGTAGCTGAATTATCGCAAAAGATTCTCAATGGTTTCGGGACATGCTCCAGTATCCGCAAACTTGAGAAGAAACGTTGAAACCACAATGCCTAATTAGATATCTCTTGACAAGCAATGAACTCAACTTCAATGGTAGATGAGGTTATGGTTGACTATTTCATACTTTTTCAAGACATCCCCGTGAACTATCATAAAGATGTAGCCTCATGTGGACTTCTTTATATCAATGCATTCAGTATAATTTGCGTTTGAGTATCCAACTAACTTTAAATGATCAGATCTTTTGTATGTGAGTCTAAAGTCTTTTGTTCTTTACAGGTAGTGCAACACCTTCTTCGCAGCTATCCAATGTTTTATTCCTGGATTAGATGGATACTTACCCAATATTATAACTGCAAAGGCAATATCCAGTCACGTAAAGACTTGAGCATAAATGATGCTCCCTACTATTGATGTATTAAAAAAATCCTTCATCCAATTCTTTTTCAAATCATTTTTAGGACATTGGAAGTTGTCGAATTTATCACCTTTTATAATGAGCGACTCTCTAGGAGTATATTTTTGCATGACATACCTTTTGAGTACCCTATCAATATAGGTCATCCATGACAGGCTAAGCAGTCCACACGATCTGTCACGACGTATCTCAATGCCGATGAAATAAGAGGTGTCCCCAAGGTACTTCATTTCAAACCTTTGATATATGAATTTCTTGATATTGCTCAACATCCTGATGTCCTGTTTTAGGCATGATGAAGTGGGCTTTATGGATACATTGCATAGTCCAAATTTAAAGAGTGGGCCCAAGAAAAGAGAAGAAGAGATAAAGAAGAAAAGAAAATGAGAAATGAGTCTTTGGACTTGATAATGGACCTGATGGGTTTAATATAATGTGTACTAAAATTCATTTTTGGCTGAATGTGTTATACCTAATTATGGACTCCACTTATGGAAGCCCATTAATTTCAAGCATTGCTACATATGTTGTTTATAGTCTCATTAAATGGGCCTAAATTTGAATTAGGCCCATTAATCATTTTCGTAGTATTTGGATGGTATTTTGTGAAACCATAATTGTGCCAAGAGTTTGGGGACCATTTTATGGAATCCAAAGTAGTTGGATAGACTAAATGAGACCCATAATTGTGCACAAATCAAGATGGGCTTCATTCAAAGCCTAGGAGACTTTCCTTGTTAAGATTATGCATATCTTTATATGAGTCTTTTATCACTTATTTGTGGGTTGATTTAGATTAAGGGTTAGGAAGCGACTTGAGGTTTTCTTGGGAAGATCTAACCGTTAGAAAGGTCTATTTTTTTAATTAGTAGGATCAAATCTCTTGTCATTATGATGATCGACATATGTATTAAATAAAAAGCATAAATTAATAAAATTTTGAATTTAAATTAACTTGATTATGGAATTTGATATTGTGATTATATCCATATATGTGATAATGTTAGGTAGGCCACACATTTGGAATATGATGACCAAAATGTATGAACCCACATGTTCCTTTTATTATATAGTATACATGTGTGTGCATGGGAATACAAATCCCTTATAATGTTCATCCAATCACTATTGATCATGTGTCTACTAGTGATTAGAACCATCATTTACCATGTTGATTAATGTTGATAAAAATATCCATCATCAATGGTGATCATTAACTGTGACAATCGAATTCATTACAAATGATAACGGTCAATGGTGATGATAAGATACATTATTTATCCTATAATTTATTTTCATTGATTCGTATGATAAAGTTATTATATGTGTTATAATTCAACGCGATGCATTTAGATCAATACCCCTTTTATAATTTTATTTTTTTAAAAAAAAAAAACTTAGAGATATGATTATTTTATTGATTAAATGTTATGTATAACAAAAGTGAGAGCTCCTCTCTTCTACCAAATGATACATGCACATGGTTATAAGTTATACAAATATATTGTCGTAGAAGCCTCTTATTTATTTTATCTTAGAAAACTTAATTGATTTACACCACCCATTCGGATATGTGGACTTTCAGATCTCATCTAAGATGGATAGGTCACTTCTGTAACTTGAAAATTTGTGTAACATGTAAAAATGCTAATGATTTATGCCAATGTGTTAGATCATATACAAATAATGATTTATGTCAAGACATTAATTTTCAAACAACTTAAGAGTTAACAGTTCGATGGCCATAACTATGAAAATTGATCCCACATTGTCAGATGATTTTCAGATAAGGATAAAATTTCTCACAGTTTGAACGAGGTTTGTGAGGAACCGACAATGAATAGACATAAAAACTTAGTAGAATATAAGGTTGCAATAAACCACTACAATAAGTGGCGTAAGCAAAATTGCTAAGTTTGTAACGTCCTAATTAACACCATACACAAAAAGCTCGTACCTATATATGAGGTGTATAAGATCGCTAAGAGAATTTATGATGCACTAAGTAATACATACGTGCAAAATCAAATACATGCCTTAGGATAATGGAACTAGAGTTATAGGAGTATATGATACTAGTTGATTATTCCATTAAGGATCATATTCATAAATTTGAGCAAATGATAGGTGCCCTTGGGGATATTAAGTGTAAATTGATGAAGAATTAAAAGATCATGGCCATGCACTATTCCTTACTCTGTGTCTTTAGCTACTCTCTTCTTGTATACAGAAAAATGAGATTGAGTGTCGTTACTTGAATATACAATGATGAAATGTCCTTGATTGGTCAGAATCGATTACGCTAAGAAAGCAAGTTAATTGATTCTAAATTACATATGCTTGATGAAGATCTCATGACAACTATACCAAGTTTTTTAAACTATTAATATGTACTTGAAGACTTATCCACTGACAATATTGAGATTTTGACAAAATTTTTTCAAACAATATTATTTTAAAAAGTATATGTAATATTATAATATTATTTTAAAAGAGTTCAAATCAATGTTTTCAAAAAGTTGAGTTTTGAGAATAACTTAATAAATTGAATAAGTGTGTATGTTGGTATAATACTCTAAATTAGGAATCAACTTCATCAAGTGTGGTTATGCGGACTGAGACAAGTATTGGAAAGCTTGGGTTTTTGAGTGCCTCAAAACACCTATGAGAAGATAATAGTGTTCTAGTTAGTCTCACACATCTAATTCTTTTGATTGCAATTTTTTGTTTTTGTTTTGATTGTTATGAGATAAGTCAGATGGACATTTTATATTGTGCCTATCCCACAACGTAATTAAGTGAAAAATGTTGGACATAGGCTCAAGGGGGTCACTGTGGACAACCACTAATAGGTAGGTCCCACATGAATTTTCTTCTTATCATTTTCTAATTTCTCTTTGAAGTTTAAAGTTGAATTTAAACTTTCGAGGTTTAAATTAAATTTCAAACTTAATATTAAAATATGATAAGATTGGATGAGACTAAATAACTTCTAGCCTTACTTAAACTTTACTATCTGTTTCTATAGAAGAATGAGGGTTTCTCTCATTAATCGTATAAAAAAAAGTCATTAGTTATCGAAAAGAAAAAAATAAAGACAATATATCCATAGGTTCTATCTATTTGGCCCATCCCTTATATGATCTAAGCCATTGATCATAATTTAGGACCATCTTAACCGCAAAATAAGATGAGTGATCAGGCGTCTCTGCTCTCATAGTGGTTAAGTAGACAACTGGATGTGTCATTTTTATCTTCTGCTTTTGTGATGGTCTCAAGATCGTTTAGACCGTTGGATCCTATAAGGCTATCCATCCAAGTCATTTTTTAGTTTCGATGGAATTTTGTTTATTTTGGTGAGTATGTTTCTTTCGAAGAATGCCAATTTTCTTCGATTTGTCTGTAGGGTACTATAAATTAGAATTTTCACTGAAATTCTATTTATTTGGTTTTTTTTTCTTATTTTATGATTCGAACAACAATCATATCTTGCTTTCTTTAATTTGTTTGTAGATCCTCTAAATTTGATATGGATATGCCGAATTCAAGTTCAAAGGCGTTTAATGGAACTCTAGTGACGCAGGAATGAACGTGATGAGGATAACTACTCCGAATCCACGGAGCTTCTCTAGACTCCTCACAGAAACTTCTTGAATCCACGAGGAAAGAAAGCAGAAAATAAAAATAAATTTTAATAAATTCGAAATTGATTAATTGATTTATAAAAACGAGTTCACAACCCCTTAAATAGGGGTACCAAGCAATGGGAAAGAAATCAAAATCAAACTACAACTAAAACTCTTAGAATCCGTGACTTACTATAAATAGTAAACTTACTATTTATAGACGGTCGTGATGTCTACTAGTGCGCAAGGTTATTGGCCAAAAATAGTAAGTGTCCTATTTAGCTTCACTAAACCGTTCACCTAATTATTCTAAGCTTTTTTCACGTTGGACGCAACTCCTAAAGCCCGACGGATGAAGAGTTATAATCAAACTAAAACTTACTATTTATAGTAAAAATGAAATTAAAACAGGGAAACGACCGTCGATCCAGGGGTATTTCGCAAATCTGGGTTGCTATGTCAAGTTGGTTGGCTAAAGTAGCTCGTTCTATCCCAAAATCATATATTTTATGCCCGATAACTCATTCCGGATTATGAGATACGCCCGATCTAAGGTCCAGCAGTCCGGATCACTTCTGTCGTTGACCGGGTCTTTTCTAATCCATCTTGGCTATGAAACTGTCCGCGACCCGCTCTACATCATCTAGTTATTTTAGGTTTTGTAACTTGTGTATTTTTTAATGTTTCAAAGAATACCCCTATCCTTTTTTTTTTTCAATTTGTTTGTAGAGTTTTGTAAATTTGAATTTTCATTGGAATTCTATTTATTTGATTTGTCTTCTTCTTTTTTATGATTTGAAGAATATTGTATCTTGTGTTTTTAAATTCATGTAGAGTCTTGTAAATTTGAATTCGACAACGAATTCACAACCTTTTTAAAATTGCGCATTATTATTATTTTCAATGTTTCTAATGAGAACTCAAGAAGTACTTATTACAAGGGGCAAACATTCATGGATAAGAGACTTATATAAATTCTTCTCTTTCTTATGTAGTTGCTTCTCCGCTCTCTTATTTTTAAGAGGTGTGATGCTAAAATAAAACATAAACTAAATCAAATATTCTAATATTTATTTGAATCTTATTAATGTTATTTGCTTCCTTATCAGTAAGATTGCCCTACATATATTTCATTCCCATCATGATAAATATAGCTGAGATTTCAAACATATCACTATATTTTTGTGGAAAATTGATTAAAAGGTGTTATTGCAAGATTTTCAAAATCTCAATTGTTACTGATTTTCATGATTTTTATGAAAATATTATCTAGAAGTTAAAAAGTCCTTTGTGTATGTGTCCACTTGAGCTTTGTGTCTACCTCAATTTTGAACTCACACCCTAAAATCAGTTGGCCAAATGGATGGACAGAGTGGATAAGTCATATACATCACAGTAAGCCCCACATGAAATTTGCACCCTTCCTTGATTTTAAAACTTTAAAAAATTAGGCTATTAACCTCTGTATTGAAAGTAGCGCTAGAATCACATTGGTAAATAATTATTACCTATTTATATGTATATATAATGGCAAAATAATAATAATAATTTTTTTTAAAAAAAACCATACCTTACAAATAAATCCAATTAGAGGTGTTTGCAATGCACACTCTTGATGTGTTTTAAAATCTAAGATTCTGTTTCATATCATTGAAGTGAAATGCCTTTTTTCAAAGACAAAAGATTCATATGTATAATAAAGTGATAGCTATATCAGTAAAATTACATTAATAAAATGATCTAGTTTGTCCAAACATGGGGTATCTAAATGGACAATGAGTCTATCATTTCTCATTCGTATGTTTGTGGCTCACCCAAGGCCAGGAGTTTCCTTATTTTTAGGGTGATATATTTCAATGGACTTATCATAATCATCCTATCTAATATAACATATGTATACTAATTTGGATATTCAAGGTATTTTAGTCTAACAATCTCAAGTTATTAAATATACTAAAAATTTTCAACGTATTCAAAATACCAAACACTTGACCCTAAGGCTTGAATTCTAATACATTTCAATTACAAGCTGCCAAATGCAATAAAAGATACAGTACCACCTTAATTTTAGTGCAATTATAATTTGAGTCTCAATACATTGCAAAAACAATCTCCTAAATGATCCTTAAGTAAATCTAATTAATTGAAATGAACCAGGGACAATGTACTATCTACTGTGGACAACAATGATTGAGGGAGGACAACAAAAATACATGGTCTACATTTGCCAGATAGTACTCTCATCCATACTGAAAGGGAGAGGACCTGTTTTTTTTGTTTTTCGTACACACGCACACACACCCCCACACACTCACGCTAGTGGAATTTCACCAGCTATGGGTACTCGAACCCTTTACCGGGTGTTGAAACTCCTGAGAGTCTACCACCCGAGCAAGAGTAAGACCCGAAAGGGAGACTACCTACATGCGCTTTGTGGAGCCATTGCCGCCCCCTTGTTGTCAGAAGTTGTGTGAGGCCCACAGAAATGACTGTGGTAAAACCACTCCGCCCATCAGTTTTGCAACAATACAATAAGATAACAACATGTGTGCAAAAGCCTGGCTTTGGTTAGATCCAATTCATTTAATTTTTAAAAAAACGCGTACTACTCTTACTCAAACAATCTTTCTCATTTAGGAGATATTTCCCTTATCTTATTCATGGAAAAGCATGAAACATGCAGGAGATTGGCTTGTCTGGCTTTGGTGCTGAAGTCGCCGAACCTGTAAGGCTTCACGTGCTTCGGAGATTAAAAATCTAGAAATAGGAAGATCTAAAACTCACGTGAGACCAAATGAAAGAGTGGGAACCGATACTTTTATCATTGAAACTTTCTTTGTGATGACCATGATGTTTATATGCCATCCAAACCGTTCATACGGTTATTGCCACTCAAATTAACCGTGAGCATAAATATCATTGTGATATAAAACTTCTGTGGTCCCCACAAGGTTTCCAACGGTGGAAGTTCAAACCTGGCTATTTCGTGTGGTACGGTCCATGTGACTTTTCTTGTAAAACTGATAGACCGAGTGGATTTGTCACCAGCATCTTTGTGGGCCCCATACAGCTTCTCCCAGAAGGGGAACAGGTAACCAGGATCGATGGCTGAAGTTTACCCATGAACAGCACATCCGCATGTGCACTTTTTTGGTACTCATGCGTCCAGTGTGGCCATTGAACGCCACCATCAAAAGCATCCTACGGTCCACAATAATGTTTTCTTAAGGTCATACAGATATAAATAGAATCTTGATTCAAAACTTCTATGGCCCTAAGTTTTTAATGATCAATGACCACTGTTTCTCAAGGTGTGGTCCACTTGAGATTTGAATGTCCTTCCTTTTTTATACATATTATAAAATTAGCTGGAAAAAGTTACGAGGATATACAACACATACATACATGTGGGCCCCATGGACGGGCAAACATGGACGTGGATTAGCTACCGAACTCGACAGAAGTGACGTCACCATGTTATTTGGGCCCACCATGATGTATGTGTTGTATCCGCACCATTCATCCATTTGGAGAGATCATTTTAGGGCATGAACCAAAGAATGAGGCAGATCTAAAGTTTAAGTGGACCCCACTATAGAAAACAGTGGGGATAGTTACAACCACGGTTGAAATACATAATGGCGGATTAATCAAAAACAAACATACCTTACAAATAAATCCAATTAAAGGTGTTTGCAATACACACTCTCGATGTGTTTTAAAATCTAAGATTTTCTTTCGTATTCAAGTATCATTAAATGAAATGCCTTTTTAGATCCCTTTTCAAAGATAAAAGATTCATATTTATAACGAAGTAATAGATATATCACTAAAATCACATTAATAGAATGGTCTAATATGTCCAAACATGGGGTATCTAGATGGACAATGAGCCTATCATTTCTCATTCCTATGTTTGTAGCTCACCCAAGGTAAGGAGTTTCCATATTTTTAGGGTGATATATTTTAATGGACTTATTATAATCATTCTATCTAATATAACATATGTATACTAATTTGGATATTCAAGTTGTTTTAATCTAATAATCTCAAGTTATTAAATATACTTAAAATTTCCAATGTATTTAAGATACCAAACGGTCAGGACCCAAGGCTTGAATTCCAATGCATTTAAAATACATGCTGCCAAATGCAATAAAAGATACAGAACCAACTTAATTTTAGTGCAATTGTAATTTGAGTCTCAATGCATTCCAAATAAAATCTCCTAAACGAGCCTCATGTAAATCTAATTAATTGAAATGAACCAGGGACAATGCACTATCTACTGCGGACCACGGTGATTGAGGGAGGAGAACAAAAATACATGGTCCACACGTTTGCCATATAATACTCTCTTCTATACTGAAAGAGAGAGGACCTGCACGCGCTTTGTGGAGCCATTGCTGCCGAAGTTGTGTGGGGCCCACATAAATGACGGTGGCAAAACCGGAAACGGATTGGCTACTCCCCCTGCCACCATCCCGTGGCTGATGGTTGGTGCTCTGTGGGACCCGCCATGATGTATATTTTTCATCCACTCTGTTAATCTATTTTTATAGATCATTTTATGATATGAGACCAAAAATAAGGTATATTCCAATCTCAAGTGGACCACATTAAAGGATACAGTGTTGAATGAACGTTGAGCATTAAAAAAAATTTCAGGGCCATAAAAGCTTTGGATCAAGCTGATATTAATTTTTTCCCTTCATCGGGGTCTGTATGACCTAATCAATAGATTGGATTTCAAATAAACAGTACAGTGGGCCTTAGGAGGATTTAAATGGTGGATATCCAATCAATATTTTATTCCTGTGGTGTGATCCACATGAGATTTATATCCCTCTCATTTTTTGGATGAAATACTAAAATGATCTGTAAAAATGGATGAATGGAATGGATGAAACACATACATCATAGTGGGTCCCACAGAGCACTGACCATCAGCCACGGGGCAGGTGGCAGGGGAGTACCCAATCCGTTTCCGGTAAAACCACTCAGTCTATCAGTTTTGCAAGTAGCAAGAATGATAAGATACCAACATGTTTTGCGAAAGCCTGGCTTTGACCAGATGGAATCGTACATCTTTTTTAGATTCACTTCTCCCGTGCTACTCTCACTTAAACCGTCTTTCTCATTCTCATTCCGTAGATAGCTTCCCTATCTTATTCAGGTAAAGCATGAAACATGTAGGAGATCGACTTGTCTGGTTTTGGCGCTGAAGTTGCTGCGCTTGTAAGGTTTCATGTGTTGCTGAGTTTAAAAATCTAGTAATAGGGAGATCTAAAATTCACGTTAGACAAAATGAAAGAGTGGGAACAGACACTTTTATCATTGAAACGTTATTTGTGATGACCATGATGTTTATATATCATCCAAACCGTTCATACGGTTATTGCCACTCAAATTAACCGTGAGCATAAATATCATTGTGATATGAAACTTCTATGGTCCCCACAAGGTTTCCAACGGTGGAAGTTCAATCCCAACTATTTCATGTGGTACGGCCCATGTGAGTTTTCTTGCAAAGCTGATAAACCGAGTGGATTTGTCACCAGTATCTTGGTGGGCCCCATACAGCTTCCCCCAGCAGGGGAACAGGTAATCAGGTTCGATGGCTGAAGTTTACCCGCGAACAGTACATCCGCATGTGCACTTTTTTGGTACTCATGCGTCCAGTGTGGCCATTGAACGCCACCATCAAAAGCATCCTACGGTCCACAATAATGTTTACATAAGATCACACAGATATAAATAGCATCTTGATTCAAAACTTCCTTGGCCCCAGGAAGTTTTTAATGATTCTCGAGGTGTGGTCCACTCGAGATTTGAATGTCCTTCATTTTTTATACATATTATAAAATTAGCTGGAGAAAGTTACGAGGATATGCAACACATACATCCAGGTGGGCCCATGGACAGGCAAACACGGACGCGGATTAGCTACTGAACTCGACAGCAGTGAGTTGGCTAATGAAGTGATGTCACCTTGTTATTTGGGCCCACCATGATGTATGTGTTGAATCCGCACCATCCATCCATTTGGAGAGATCATTTAAGGGCATGAAACAAAGAATGAGGTAGATCCAAAGTTTAAGTGGACCCACCATAGATAACGGTGGGGACAGTGATGACCACCGTTGAAACCTTCCTAAGGCCCACCATGATGTTTATTTACATGTTTATAAGTTAACACAGACATGGAATAAGGGAAAACACAAATATCAGCTTGATTGAAAACTCTTGTGATCTGAAGAAGTTTTTAATGGTAGGCATTCAATCTCCACTGTTTGCTATGGTCGGGTCCATTTGAGCTCTGGATCTACCTCATTCTTTGGATCACTCTTTTAAATGATCTCTCCAGATTGATTGACGGTGTGTGGATACAACACACATCATGGTGGAGCCCACAGAACGTGGTGACATCACTTCAGTAGCTAGATCAAGTTCAGTAACTAATCCCATGTATGTGTTTTATCTACACCGTCCATCAAATTGAAAAGATCATTTTAGGGTATTATCCAAAAAAATAGGCAAATCCAAAGCTAAAATGGGCCCCACCGTAGAAAACAGTGGAGAGAGTGACGCCACCTTTGGAACCATCCTAAGGTCCACCCGTAACGTTCATTTGAGATCCAACCTGTTCATAAGTTAACACACATTAAATAGGGGAAAACACAAATATCAGCTTCATCAAAAGCTTTTGTGGCCCTTAGAAATTTTTTATGGTGAGCATCACTCTCTCCACTTTTTTCTATGATGGGTCTACTCGAGCTTTGGATATTAATCATTCTTTGGCTCATGTACTAAAATGATCTCTCCAAATGGATGGACGATGTGGATATAAAACATACAATATAGTCGGACACACAAAACTTAGTGAGGTCACTTCAGTAGCCGGTGAGTAGCCAATCCGCGTCCACCCACCGGGAAGCGGATTCGCTGATGTACCACACACTAGCTGCATAGCTGGTGTGGGACGATCGCTGACACCTCGAGCTCCGAATTGTACGAACGGTTCAAAGAATATCAAAGTAACAAGGTCCCACGGTGATGTATTTAATATATCCACAGGATTCTTCCATTTTTAGAGATTATTTTATAGCTTTATCCAAAAAATGAATAATAACAAAAGATCAACTAGACCACACCACGAATAGCAAAGGGATAATGATTTTCCCTGTGGTCCGAGCGGAGGCCCCACGGGCCACTGAGGCGCCATCATGATGTATGACGTCTATCGACACCATCCATCCATGTTTCCATGTCATTTTAAAATAATGGACCAAAAATAAGGCTGATAAAAGGCTCAAATGTGCATAATGGACCAAAAATAAGGCTGATACAAGGCTCAATTGTGCCACACCGCGGGAAGTAGCAGTGCTAAGGACACTCACCATTGAAACCTCCTTAGGGTCCACCGTATCATTTATTTTCCATCCAAACGTTTGATATGGTCATATACATCTAGATGAAGTGAAAAAATAAATATCATCATGATCCATAACTTTCATGGTCCCTGAGATTTTTTCAACGATAGAAATTTATTTTTCACTGTGTGGTCCATTTAAAACTTGAATGTAATTTATTTTTGGTATTTAATTCTAAATGATATTAAAAAATGGATGAACGGTGTGGATAAAATTCATACAACATGGTAGCCCCTCAATGGCCTATGGGGCCTCCACCTGTCCCGAGCTCGGAACAGGCGGGGGTAGTATCTAATCCGCGCCCACACGCGATCGAATAACACCTGATCCACGTGTTGTACCAGAAATCGTATTGTCTCAGTACGCTGAGTAAACTCTTTCGAGCCCACTGTGAAATCATGTGGTTTATCCACGCCGTCCATCCGTTTTTTTAGATCATTCTAAGGGTTGAACCCAAAATTGAATTATATCAAAATCTCAAGTAGACTATACCAAAGGAAACAGTGGAAGAATTGATTTCCACCGTTGAAACCTTTCTAAGGCCCCAGTGATGTTTATTTGTCATCCAAACTGTTTAAGATCACACAGACATGGATGAAGGGAAAACATAAATATCATCTTGATCTAAAACTTTTGTAGGCACCCAATAACTTTTCAATGGTAGACTTCAATTCATGCTGTTTCAGGTGGTGTGGTCCACTGGGGATTTTGATATGATTAATTTTTGGTTTAAAGCCCTAAAATTTTATGATAAAACAGATGGAAGGAGTTGATACAACGCACGAATGATGATGGGTCCACAAAGTTAACTCAGTATGCAATCTGCTTCGGTTGTACCATGGCACATGGCTAGCTTGTATTAGTCGGTAGCCAGATAAGCTCCGTTGCCCCACTATGACGTAATCTTATCCATGAAATTCATTCATTCTGCAACATCACTGGAAGAGATGAGCCTAAAAATTGAGGTAGATCAAACTCTCCGGTGGACTACACCACAGGAAGCAATACCACCCTCATTTGCAAATACACACGTAACATGACAGGACTCCGAGGAATTTCAACCCCTGTCAAGGGTTCGAGTATCATAGGTGGTGAAATTCTACCTAGCGTGAGTGCGTGGGGTATCAGTTGGAGTAATGACTTCCACCGTTGAAATCTTTCACGCTGTTTCTAAGGGCCTTTTTTTTTGGTTAGCTTGGTAGTACACACCCATGTCAGTACACACTGTTTCTAAAGACTTTTTTTTATTGGTTAGCTTGTTAGTAGACACCCATGTCACTACACACTGTTTCTATCGACCTATACTTCATTTTTACGCTCAAGAGGGAGTGGATAAAATACATAAATAAAATTATCTGTTGAAATGGATGGATAGAGTAGATAAATACATAAATCACAGTGGACCCCACAGAGTTTACTCAGCACGAAATCTACTCGTACGAATTGAAAATCCATCATCGAGCCAACAACCATATAGTTCCTGCCTATAAAAGCACTTGTTGCTAAAAAAAAAAAAAAAAAAACTCCCATCTTTAACAAATTGATCCATGAAAATTTTGACTATCTTATTCCGTCTTATAGAAATTCATTTGCATGGCGATGATTGTGAAGAGTTTGGGAAGGCCAATTTCAAATTTTGCAAGGAAAATCTCTTCTTCATCTTTCGTTTCTGCTACTCTTAAAGGGTAGAAAGAACCATCAACAGAAGGGAAGAAGCTCACCAACCTCTTCTCTGCAATCAATCAAGCCCTCTATATCACTCTTGAAACCGATCCTCGGTAGATTTCTCAGAATTTCTTAAGATACTCCACATGCATCTCATTTTCTTCAATGTTTGAGTGGAGTTTCTAGATATTGATACCCTGAATTAAGTTTAAAGACATTTTGATTAAATTCTATTTATTTAAATGTGTCTTTTTCTATGCTTGGAAGAATTAGACCATGTAGACAATGTAGTTTGTAAAAAAATGTTGCAAATATGTTAAATTTAATTTGAATGGCATTTTGATGGGTACGTCCACACAATATTTCTTCCCTTTGCAATTTAAAGTTAAATTTTATGCTTTCAAAGTTTTAATTTAATTTCAAACTTAGAATTAAATAATACGTGATAACTTCCGGCCTCATTCAAACTCTTTTATCATTTCCTATAAAAGAAGAACTCTATAAAAGAGGAGTTTCTCATTAATCCCATTTATAAAAATAAAGAAAAAACTAGAGAGAGAATATATTTATAGGTTTTATTTATTTGCACATCGCTTTATGATTTAAGCTATTAATCGTAATTAAGGACATCTTAACTATAGAATTAAAGGGGTGATCAAACATTTCTACTCTTGTGGTGGTTAGGCAGCCTGGTAGATGTATACAATCCATCTTTGATTTTTGTGAAGATTTTAAGATTATGTAGGCTGTCAGATCTTAAGGCCCAACTCATCTGGGCATATGTAAGTGATATCAAAATGATACTCAACAAATCTCTAATTTTCTGTAAAATAATCATTTTGGGGTGAGCACAATTTTATTTTATTAATTATGACTCTACAATTTAATTAACACACCCCATTTTTCACACTTAGCAAAACCCATGCCATTATAAAGAGGCACTCTCAAGTTCAACAGATTGAACCTACAACAACTTAGGTTTTGTTGAATTGGATTAATAGCAATAAATATAAGGCTAATAGCAGTACATACAGGGCAGGAGTTACTTTGGTTAACTTGGAAAATGCAATTTTCCATGGGAGCATTCACTGCATCCATGTTGTTTATATAGCATCCACTCTACTCATCTAGTTCTATCCTCAATTATAGGCCTTGGTCAAAAAAATCAGTGACACCCACAACTTATGTGGGCCACACCAAAGGGAACGATGGTGATGGGATTCTAAGCATCGGTTGGTTTGTGAGGCCACTATGGCATGTATCTTTCATTAAACCTGTTAATTAGGTGTAACCCACAAAAATCAGTCGGATCCAACTTGGTTAAGGGATTTAGGAGCATTTTTCAATTTTCTCATTTGTGTAGCCCAAAAGAGTTATCCACCGAGTTGATCTTTCACATATACGGTCGAAATAAGAGGTCTCACCTGATGGACGGAGTAGATTTAGATATACAATACGATGGGTCCCACAAAGATTGGGTGCTCTACGCACTGGTAAAACAATAGTTGAAGACGTTTCGGCTCCCAGCCAGTGCCCTGGTCAATCAAGGACGTCGATTGTGTTGTGAGGAGCTCATCACGCTATGTGGGGCCTACCATGAGGTAGGTGTCACTATCCACGCCGTCCATCTATTTTTTCGGCTTATTTTAGGGCATTAAGCCAAAATCGAAGCATATCTATAGCTAAAGTGGACGACACCACAGGAAAAAGTGGGGATAATGACATCCACCGTTGAAACCTACCTACAGCCGACAGAAGTTTTGGATCTGGATAATATTTTAGCGTTTTAAGTTCATCTCAGTGGGATTAACCTTATGAACGGTTTAGATGGAATTTAAACATCTCATTAGACGTAGGAAGGTTTCAATGGTAGGCATTTCTTGCTCCATTTCTCCTGTTGTATAGCCACCTTAAATTTTGTATCTGCCTCATTTTTTTAACTCAGATATTAAAATGAGCTAGCAAAACGGACGGACGGGGTGGATTTCTCACAATATCATGGTAGGGTCCACCTAGGGTGGCAAGCAATCCGGCTTCCGGTCCGGTCACAGATGGCAAACCATAATGGAAATAAATGCTCCCACAGGAGTGGTATTTAACAAACCGGTCGTACGTGGATTGCCGGCCAAAGCTTTTGGCGGGAAGTGGGGCCCACTGTAATGTTGTGAGAAATCAACTCCATCCATCCATTTTACCGGATCATGTCAAGTCATGGACTGAAAAATAAGATAGATCCAAAACTAAGGGCGTGTTTGGATTCAGTATAGTATAAGTATTGTTTTGCATTGTAAATCTGTACGGACATAATATGTCAGACACTGTAGCATAGTTGACATCGAAATGACGGTCAACAGCCCCAGTGTTTGTTTATGAGCAGCTAAGTCCATGTATATGTTGCGGAAAACCTGGTCGACGTTTGGGAATGGAGTCTGGTTCTGCGACGTATATGTGTTATTTTGAAGTACGACAAACTGTGGTCAGAAAACGGATTGGCTATTCCCCCACCACCAGCCAATGGCTGCTGGTCGGTGCTCTGTAGGCCCCACCATAATGTATGTGTTTGATCCACGCCGTCCATCTATTTTTACATATCATTTTATGGTAGTATACTAAAAATGAGGTATATCCCAATATCAGGTGGACCACATTAAGGACAACAGTTTTGAATCATTGTCGACCATTAAAAACATTTTATAGGCCATAAAAGATTTGGATGAAGCTAATTTTTGTTATTTCCCTTCATCTGGTCCCGCATGACCTAATAAATATATTGGATGTCAAATAAACAGTACAATGGGTATTTGGAGGATTTTAATGGTGGATATATGCTCACTGTTGTTTTCATATGGTGTGGTCCACCTGAGATTTACATCCCTCTTATTTTTGGGATCAAGCAATAAAATGATCTGTAAAAATAGATGAACGGATTGGATGAAACAAATACATCATGGTGGGGTCTACAGAGCACCGACCACCAGCTAGGGGGCTGGTGGCAAGGGGGAGTAGCCAATCCACTTTCACTGAGTTGTAGATCGTACAAATGGCATCGTTGAAAATCTGATGATTTGGAACCAGGATGGGACCCACCATTACAGTCAAACGTCACCATACATAATTCGGATCAAACTGGTCTTCAATAATTCACAAAGTTTATGGTCTATGTGTACCCATGATTGGATTGGATGTTTCAGATCACAAGTATAGTTGCTCTCAGGAGGCTTTTAACGGTGGATTTCTAATTACTGCCCCATTCATGTGGCGTGGTCCACCTGCTAGATCTATGACCCTCTCAATGGAGGAGGACAGGCCATATAATGATATTAAAAAATTAAGAGTGGAATAGATCAATGAACTGGCTAATACTGGAAGGGCCCACGCACTGTAGCGGCTTCATATTGTCCTTCTATATTCATTTATCGATGCATAGGGAATGAGCGATACTGTAATTTAAACTAAACTAAATTTATGTTGTCACTGTTAACTTCAATTCAATCATTCAAAACAGATTAAACATAAGTTCAAAACATATTTCAAAGTCCTCAGCATAACACTTGAATTAGGGACCGTCACCTCCATGTTCCGCTATCGGGTTGAATCAGCTGTTGTGACCTGTTACTCCTCCCCTATGAGATGAGATTTGAAACAATCCTGTTGACTACTACATATATAAGCAATACTTCTATCACAACTTTCAATATAGCAGAACCACGTGGAAACAAATCGTAGTCTCTCTTCAGGTCTGCATTTGCCACATCCGAGACTTGCATCCCTACAATCTTTTCCTCAATTATAGCAGATTCATGAGCATGTCGAGCTTCCGACTTGAATCTCCTAAAAATTGTTTGATCACGATCATTCTATCAATTGGCCTATAGTAATCATACAAAAGTGAAAATTAAATCAAAAAACACGATTGCTGATATGATTTACATTCGATTTCATTGAACAACAACTCCTGAGACAGTTACTCTTTCCTGCATTAAATAGCCTATAACATACCTGAAAATTTTCCCAAGCCTAAATAGCCTCATCGTATGATTTGTACGACTGGTGTCTGCATCCTGGGTATCGATCAACCTGCACATGTGCATCCTCCCATCTGTCATACAAACCTGAAACTCTTCCCACAAAGATTACATAAAACTTCTTCATACCTTTCTGAAGAAACAAACAACCACTATTAGACCTGTCTAATGTGAACTTTTTATTACTTCGATAAACAGGACAGTAAATAAAAAATTATTGCATGAATCACTGAATTATTTCTTATTTCTGTGAAGAATAAATGGATATCCTTCATAACATGAATAGTTGAATAATCTCACCTCCTCAAATTCATGAATCTAATAGGTACACATTAAATTCCATGACAAAATGGAATCTGATATTTTTTATAGTGTCAACATTAATATGATCCCTGATACGTACGGTTATGTAACGCCCTGGAAATCGGGGGTCACACATACACTCGACTCCCAAGTTCCTGAGTGTCACTTATAACCGATTTCATTAATATACATTTAATCTAGTTTAGTTGTGCAAATTTGGAACTCCTGGAACATGAAGCATCATCACAAACGTCTACTAAAATGGAAGGTTCCCAATATATGTGTATATATATATATATATATATATATATATATATATATATATATATATATATATATGTCCAAAAGAATAAAGGGATCACACATGGCGATACCCAATAAAATCACAAAAATATAGCATGTTCAAAAGGATAGAGCCGAGCCACTACTAAGTGATCCAATCCTACCATCAAGTTGACGAAGAACCGTCCATCAACTGGAAATAAGATAGCTCGTCCTCCTCATCGTAGCTCGCCTCACCAAGCTCCTCTTGCCCTGCTTCACCTACATCTAAGCACGGGTCTGGTTAGTGTTTTAAAACACCGTCCTAGAGTGGGGGTGAGTGATCAACTCAGTGGGTGCTATTAATCTTAAGTTATAACAGGCATCAATTATAATATGAATTTAATGAAACGCAGTCAATCATCAATACCTAGTAACTCTTATTTAAATGCATGTATGCGGAATGATATGATGCATGCCCTACCCACAACGCTCCCTCGAGCGACACTGTCTAACGATCGCGTATGTCAGCACTCCCTTAGAGCGACCTCGACTTCCGAGTCGCCACCCTAACTAATGCGATGCTGTAACATCCCGAATTTTTCACTGTTTTGGATTTCCAAAAATCCTTAAATTTTTTTTATTAATTAACTTATAACATCACTTAATAACTATTAGCACTCAATATTAGTTTATACAGGAGTGGCACCAGTAAAGAACCGCACAAGTCCGATTAATCAACCGTAGGAAGTCAACGAATCCGCCTAATCGCTTGAACATCAGGTGTAGCCCCATAATTTACTCACATAGGACCCAAATCTAACTGACCCGTCGTTAACTAATCAAGACAAGCATAACTAAATTAAAGATCTAACTAAAGCCGAGTCAGATGAGGCCCAGATCTTAACAATAGACCAAATCAACCCTTGTAACGTCCTGTCCAACCAGCACAGTGTCCTGGGGTGTCCATGTAGGATTTGTCGCAGGACCATTCATTTAAGTCACTCAAGGTAGGGTATTACAAGTTAATTAACCTAAGATTAACCCATTAGAATATACCAGATAGGTCATAATAGGGCCTAGTGCAGGCCGCCAAGCCAGATGACCATTTACACTTAGCATCAGCTCGTACGGGCTATACCGAGGCGCAAAAAGGTCAGAAAATTATAAAACTTTAGGGAACCATAAATCTCATTGGGCTTGTGGTCCATCACGGACCACGGACTCATTGGGCGCCCAGAAGTTAGTTGTCCGAGTCGTTCCATCAGCACTTAACAACCCACCTAAGGCCATAGTTGGAATCTGGCATGGGATAATGAAACTAAGACTCCGGGCTTTTCAGTAGTCGGATTTCTTCGAAATTTATAGTGAAGGTCTAATATAGTGTCCTACACCCGCCCACAAAATCTGAAACTTGATCATGACACGGTAACCGTTGATCGAAAATCAGACCCGTACGATCAAACCAAATATCCGATCGTCCCTAAAATTTACATGACCCTTCATCGGGCCATGGTCCACCTATCCTATAAGTTTCATGGCCAGGGGACAACCAGAACTTCTCCAATCACTGTATTAGACACCACAGGGCCACTTAAGGATCGGGACCATATGGTCAAACCCCACATCCGCTTATCCGTTTGATCCAAAGTTTTGCATGGCCCTTCATGGGGCCATGAAGCACCTATCTTACGGTGTATATCGATATGTACACCCCATAGTGGGCCCTATATCTTAGAAAGACCCTCCCATAAGTCTAGTATAGTAAAAACTTAGCCCTCAGGGCCATTTACACCAATTTTGACATTATATAAAGGCCTTCTTTTGGGCACCCCTCTCCCCATACGATTTTTGCCCTAGGAAAAGAAAGAAAGAAAGAAAAAGAGGGAGAGAGTAAAGAGAGAAGAGAGAGAGAGCTAGGGAGAGTAAAGAAAGAGAGTGAAGGTGAGAGCAAAGGTGGACCCTAGATCGAGGTGGGGCCCAAGGAAATCAAACCTCACATCTCCCTACCGCATCTCCAAGAAGAAATATCATCCGCAACTGCCCTTTTCATTCCATTAATCGCCTAGGGATTCTGGCCGATCAACCCCCGAAATCCACATCTCTTTGGTTGTTTCCAAGCCTCCAACGAATCCGAAGGTGCGGACTATTGCTCTTAGGTGGCCTAGCACCAATTCTATTATGACTTTAATGATTTCGATTGCTTGGGTGACATCTTTGGAGAACCTAGAGAATCCTTAGGAATTACATGTTTGTTGAAATGGTGTGGAATGGTATGTTTGACTCACATGATGTTGTTCATGCTTCTCATATGATATTGTGTATGGATGGTGTATGTTCATGCCTTGTTGAATTCTTTTTCATGTATAGATGCTCCGTAGTATGTATGATTTTCTTCCTCTTATTCACATGATTTCTTAAAATGGAGGGAGTGCTTAACTTCCTCACCCACACACCCTCACACACACACACTCATATGCACTTGTTTCTTGATATGGTTGGCCTATCTTGCTAGGAGAATAAGAATTATATGTTGATATGTATGAGAACATGCGTTGTTGTTCTAGTGATACATTATTAGTCGGCATGTTATGGATCACTATTTATGCCCTTGGGTTGGCCAGAATTATGAGGAGAGCGAAGGTGGTCCCGTCGGTAGGACTATCTCGAGACTAAACCTATGGATTTAGGCGGGTGTGTTCGGGCGGCTGTAGTTCGACTGCATGGGTCTCTTGTGCCCGATGTCGCTCGTCTTACGCTCGCCTGACTCTTGCGGTTTAGCCTACAGTTTGACCAACCTTGAATGTTAACCCTAAATGCCCACATATGTATGGAACCTGAACCACCCTACAACCGTTGTAGCCCATTAATAACTCACTTGAAATTAGTCTACAGCCTCGTGAGCCGGGCATGGTGGAATGGAACAGTGTCTCTGAGCTGTCGGCCTACGCTAGGGTGTCGCGCCTCCCCGTAGTGACCACGAGCAATCCCTTTCTCTTAGCACTCCTCATGTGCTTGAAGTCGGGGATGAGGAACCCGACGGGATCATGGACTGCGAGGACTCGGCCTCACGCATTGGAGGGTCTTGGCCTCGCAACCCGTTTAGGGCATTGATACTTGGGGTGTATCGGTTTTCCAAACCTGCTGGATGAATGAACTTAATTAATAACTCGGCTAACACGATCGCATTGCATCGCATTAGTTAGGATGACGACTCGAAAGTCGAGGTCGCTCTGAGGGAGTGCTGACATATGCGATCGTTAGATGGAGTCGCTCGAGGGAGTGTTGTGGCGAGGGCATGCATCATATCATTCTGCATGCATGCATTTTAAATAAGAGTTGCTAGGTATTGTTGATTATCTGCTTTTCATTAAGTTCATATTATAATTGATGCTTGTTAAAACTTAAGACTAATAGCACTACTGAGTTGATCACTCACTCCCACTCTGAGACGGTGTTTTAAAACACCAACCAGACTTTTTAGCAATTGCAAGTGACGTAGGGTGCGAGGGCACTGGTGACACGAGCCTCATGGAGGAGGACGAGTTCTCCTACTTCCATTTGATGGGAGGTTCTCCATCGGCTTAGGAGACGGGATTCTGGGATGTTGAGTCATGGGCTCAGCGCACCATTCTTTGGACGTATGAATCTCTTGTGAATTTTGTTAGGTAACGCCTTAGGCGACCCCTTTTGGACTTGTATATATATATATATATATATATATATCTTTTACTTCAGTAGACTAGTTGTGGTTGCATTTCATGGTCCAAGTAATTTCAGGCTGCGCGTTTAAACTTGATTAATCTTAAAACCATAAAATTGACGATAAGTGACACTTGAGAACTCGGGAGTTGAGCGTATGCACGACTCCCGATTTTCAGGGCGTTACAAGTTGGTATCAGAGCATGGTTTGGAATTAATTGGGCCATAGGTCATGAACTCACTACGCGTCCGCTAACTTGAGAGGATATGTATTAGAAGGACACAATAGGGACTTAGAACGCTAGGAACCATCCTAGGCCCTGAACCAACAACTCTAGATGGAAGGAAAGACTTGCAAGGGGTTAGGAAAGACTTGTCACAATTAATAAGAAATATGAGTTTGGTTAAATCCCTAGACTTGTATCAACTTGTATCAGCTTTCTTGTCACAATTTGCTGCAAAGTCAGCCTCGACTGCATCATGTTCATGATTTTGAAGTAGAAATTTACAACAAAGATTAACATGAACACCGGAGAACACACTATCAACATAAGCATGATATTGGCACCTTTCAAAATAAAAAAGCATGATATTTCCAGTCATACTTCGAGATCATGTGCAACACTAGTCTAGCACTAGCCACAATAGTGCAGGGTGAGAGTAGCTTGTTGGGTGTAACACTGGTAGAGTGCTACTTAGAGCAGTGCAGCGTCAAAGCACCCTTCTGGGGTGCAATGCTTACAGAGCGCTGCTTAGAGCAATGCAAGGTGAAAGCACCCTGCTACTCGATCAAGGAAGGGTGTCACGAATGTCTACTTGCACCCACAAAGGTGGTGACCAAACTTATAGGCATCATGGGGTAGCACAGCTTCTTGTGAAACACACAACAAGGGCTGAAGTATTGGGGGGCCAATGCTGGCGAGAACATTGGCATTGGTGTTTGGTGCAATGCTGGGGGCCTCTGCTGGCGAGAATATCATATCTGGTGTCCGGCACTAGTAGTGTTGGACTTTGCATGGGGGCTGACCTGCTCTAGATGCCTGGATGGCTGCACCAGCTACTGGCATTTTGTTCAGTGCCCTACAAGTGTTCTCAAATGTACTTCATAGGTGGAGAACTTAGGCTTGAGAAAAACCCGTGAAGTGGTCCTCACAAGCCTCAAAACCCTTCCACATTGCTATAGGACTATGTTTGGAAAAGCTTGGTGTCCCACTTAATAATCTTCAAAGGGGATTGATGCAGGACAATTAACTACTTGCTCTAAAAGCTCGAACTGATTGAGCATGGTGAATTAATCACTTTATCTCATATCCCAAGCCCCAAATCCATGGTTTAAATTCTCGGCCGAACCCTCCTCATGGGCCCCAAATCCATGGGTTCTGCAGGCCACCCACCCTGAGTGTGCCCTTGCATCCCACAGGCCACCCCACTCGAGCCCGGTGTGAAAATGCCCCAGCATTAGGGATGGAGGTTGTAGACCATGTCACTTTTCACACTACAATCCTTCGAGTTGATTTTTGTTTTATATCTAAATGACAGAATTTCTACTTTGTAGATTGTCAATGAAGCAGCTAAGTTAAGATACCGAAGTGGGAATCAATTCAATTGCGGAGGTGCAGTTTATTTATTTATTTATGAATTGATCTTTTTAATGCATATTCCTGCGTTGAAATTCCTTGTGATCTTGTCAGGTTTGACAATACGAGCTCCTTATGGAGCTATTGGGCATGGTGGGCTTTATCATTCACAATCACCAGAGGCTTTCTTCTGCCATGTTCCAGGGCTCAAGGTTAATTTCCATTTCTTCTACATTTTATGCCTGCTCAGGTTTGAATGTCTCAAAATATGTGTAGATATAGAGGACTTTGCAAAACATTTTGAGGTGTTGTTGAATACCAAGGCAAAGAACATCTTGAATCCGCAATGAATGTTGAGACCCGCTCATTAACTTGGAACGTACACAGTGAGTTGACTCACTTTGGGATATGGTTCTTAATAAAAGAAATGGTGTTTTTAGTTCTTACCCAGCAATGGAACAGGTAAGACCTACCTTTCATTAGTCTAAGTATTCGTCAGGTGGCCCCATCATCGTATAGCCCATGCCCCAATCCTCTCTATCAGATGATCCCAGCAATCTGGTGTGTGACTTGGGAATGGAAAATTATAATAGGGATCTGTTCACCTTTTATCAACCACTCAAAATAGATGAGTAGATATAGAAGAGTTGTGGGTGTTATTGAATTTCAAGATAAAGAAATGTCTTGCACAGTGTCTGCAACAAATGTTGAAAATCGCATATTAACTTGCAACTTTCTCAAAGAGTCAACTTTGGAGGTATTATATGGTTCTTGTTTGAAGGAAATGGTGGTTTTAGTGCTTACCCAACAATGGTATGTGTGGGACCCACCTTTTGGTAATCTAAGCCATTCTTCTGGTGGTCCCATCATGGGTTAGGCCATGCCCCAATCTTCTCTATCAGTATCAGATGATCCCAATGTTTTTATGTGTCTTGCAAATAGAAAATTGTATCTGGATATTTTTTCAATATATTCTGTGTGAGTAAAGAATGCTATCCATGGATGCTGAGCTTTTCAGAGAAATGTTTTGGTTATAGATGGTGATTCCTCGAAGCCCCCTACAAGCAAAAGGACTATTGTTGGCATGTATACGTGATCCAAACCCTGTTATCTTCTTTGAGCCAAAGGTATTTGATACTTTACCACCATGCATATCATGAACAGTCAAAATTTTGATTACTTTCAGATCATAGTAAATCAAGTTCTGTATTATCTGGAAGGGTCACAAATGGGACTGAAGCTCATATTAAACAAGAAGAATTATGGGTAATTGTTCCTTCCCTGGGATCCTGTGCAAGCGGGCCACCCATGGCTCTGTGATCCAAACCATTGATCAGATGGACCCATCTGACTAAAATGTTTAATGGAAAATAGGTTGCTTATAACGGAATCTTCCAACCGTTTTTTGGGTCTTCCTCATCCATGGTCAAGGTATTCCGTAACGGTAAATGTGGCTGTAATGGCCATCATTGTTACCTTTACGATACGGGCTGTAACGGCCGTTATGGCCCCTGTAACGGCTGTTACGGTCTCTCTTTTTTTCCTATTGAAAAAAACTCGAAAAACCTATATCGGCCCCGTAACAGGCCATTACAGCCTTTACAGGGGACATAACAGGCGATTACGGGGGTTGTAACGGCCTTTACGGGTCATTTTATCCGTAACAGCCGTTACGACCTTTACGACCCCATAACGTGTAATGGTTGCCACCGTTACCTTTACGTAACAGCCTTTACGGCAGACCATGTCCACAGTGGGGCCATCAAGGTGGAATCTTGTGCCTCAAAAAAGTAAACACCCAGATCCATAGCTCCAGTGGTAGACTGAGTGAAAGATACCTCGTTTCAACACTGAGGTCTTGGCATCGATTCCCTAGCGGGGGTGGCTAACAGTGAAGTGTGATCTGACAGTGGGTGTACTAACAAGCTAACAAAATTTATTATTTTTAATTTTTTTTTAAAAAAGTAAACATCTTCTGAGGCTGGGTACCTATATTTTCTCATGAGTGGAAGAATGTAACGAAATTAAAGAAGTATAAAACAATTGCAGATAGAGGTCGACCTTACCTTAGCTTATGGTAATGTTGAGCTTTTTGGGCCCCACCATGATTTTTGTTGGGCATCTGAACCATGCATCTGGTGAAATGTTGATGTTCCTTCCATCAAAAGCTTTATCGTTATCATGTTGATTCTCAGAGGCTTTACCAGTTGGCAGTAGAAGAGGTTCCTGAGCATGATTACATGTTGCCCCTATCTCAGGCTGGGGTAAGTGAATTCCCATCATTATCAGATCCAACACTTTTTAACTTGAAATGACACACATTCTTGTCATGAAGGTGATTCGTGAAGGCAATGACATAACTCTCGTGGGGTGGGGAGCTCTGCTTGCAGTGATGGAACAGGCATGTGCAGATGCTGCCAAGGTGTGTAGTTTAAAACAGTGGCTGAGCTATGGGTTCTTCCACAGCTGACATTTTTCCAAGCATTACATCCCTTCACCTTATTCATGCTCCTTTGCTGACCTGCTTTCATTATCTGGTGCACTGAATTCGAATCTGACACATAGTTGAACAATTCATGAACGGTACCATTTATTTGATGGCTCCTACTATCCATTGGCCACTGTAGAAAAGTCTAAAGAATGATCAGATGATTTAAATCGTCCAATCAATGACCATCAAACAGACAGTAGAAAAGAATCCTGGCTGTAGCTAGCACAGAATGGGAAGTCGTCCACCAATGGAACAGGTAGGAACATTGAATTTGTAATTTGTGGATGGTGGTCTGTGAGTGGTGGGACCAACCTGATAATTGGTCTGTGTTTTCTACCATTGTTCCATGTGTTTGATTCGATCACAGCATACCAGGTAAGGAAATTGGCGAGCTGAGTACACGTTTGATTTCCCTTTTAATAGAAGTCACTCAAACTAATTAATCAGCACAGTTATCCTTGTTTTAATATTGATGCTTGCTCAGAGTCTTAGCATAGCCCTCTGACATCTTTTCTAAAATCTTTACTGCATTTATATACGACTTGGTGAATGATCAAGGTATATGGTCAAGAACTGAAATCCTCGTAATGCTTCCAATCTCAAATAAAGATATTTTGGATATGCCTACGTGAAAGACTCAACTAAATCCTTTTTGTGCTTCCTCTCATCCGCTTTTCCATCCTTCAATCCTAATCAATGTTCCCCTCCTTCCTGAAGCAATCTCTGTTATTTGTTGTACATGATCAATTCTATTGGAACCAAGGTATTTAAAAATTGGTAACTAACATCCGTTAGTGGGACTGTTATGCCTTATTGGCCCATAACGGCCGTCATAGAAAAAATGGCCTGTAAAGGCCAATACAGATTTTTTCAAATAAAAGAAAAAAAGAGAGTTGTAACTACCCTTTACGACCCATTTAGTAATGGTAATGGTGGGTCCGTTATGGTCACTGTTACGGTTATTGAAGAAAACATCCTCATCAATCTCTCCATCCTTTTGAATTCATATAACAAGGTAACAAATCATGAGGATCTCTTGAGTTTTGATCAGAAGCTTTAACTAAAGCCTTGCTGCTAACTATTCTAACCAAGCATTCCAAATACTCGCTTTTGGTTCCCAAATAAAATAGGAGATCTAATTATCATCATCATCTAAGTCTTATCCCAACCAATTGCGGTTAGCTACACAATTCCTTTCCATCATTCTACTCTCTCTTTGGAATGTTATATTGTCAGGATTCATGATGAAAGTTATGGCAGAAGTTTCACACTGGCTGCCAACATGACACAACCCTCTTCCTTTATCCAGGCTTAAGACTGGCAATGAGATCACAAACCTCTGGCAGGTTCTATGTATAGTCTATTACAAAAAATAGGAGATCTAATCATGATATTTAATTTGTAGTCATTGATGCACCAATGATGGTGCATTGGTAACTGATGGTAGAATTTGTTCCTTTTGGATCAATGTGGTACACTTATATTTGTATTTGAAATGCTGATTTTTTTTCTTGGATTTTGGGAAATTCATAGGATGGAATTTCGTGTGAACTTATAGATTTACGAACATTATCACCTTGGGACAAGGAAACGGTAGAATCCTCCGTCAGAAAGACTGGAAGGCTTCTTGTAAGTACCCTCCCTCCATCCCTCCCAACATGGCTAAGAAGTTTTTGTACTGTCTATTGGTAGGTTAGTCATGAAGCTATTGTGACTGGAGGATCCCTCCCTTTCAACATGGCTAAGAAGTTTTTGTATTGTCAATTGGTAGGTTAGTCATGAAGCTCCCTTGACTGGAGGATTTGGTGCCGAGATTGCCGCTTCTATTGCCGAACGCTGCTTCTTGAAGGTAAAAATTGTATGAGTATTTAATGTGTATTTTAAATTTGGACAAGACTACAATGATATTTCACCACCATTGTTGAGTTGTGGCATCTCATTCTTTGTATACATGATGCATTCATGTCAAACGAGATAATTCAGCTTGCCTGTTGCGGATGGAGTATGTGCCAAAACTCATTTTTCTCGATTGGTCTTGGTCATAACCATTCAATTGATGGCTAATCAAATGGACAATTAAAAATAAAACAGTCAGCATTCTAAATTCAAGGAGTAAAATCAGATGGTTACGATGATTCAATTTGTGTGCATCCAAAGCCATGATCTGTCTAAATGGGGCCCAAGAATTTGATGGTCTGAATATCAGTGTATGGCCAACCCTAATTGGTTGGAATAGGGCCATGATGATGATGATGAATATCCATATACGCATGTTACGTGTATGGTGGATAAGACCCCCACAACTCAAAAATTAGTGGTGAACTATCACTAGGGTCTGCTTTTTAGCTGCCTAAATTATGCTAATCCCTGATGGGTCCATCCAAATTGACTGGGTTTCAATGATGACCAAACTGAATTGACCTCTCGAAACAAGTTTGGAAGAGTCAACTCAACTCAACTGAATTGACTTGACGTAATGAGTTGTGATGGCTCCACCCCTAGGTGAATTGCATTCTGAAACCGAGTTTCAAAACATTGGTTCTAATTAGGGTTGTACACAAGCCAAGCTAGCTTGAAAAGCTCACTCGGTTTGAACGATAACTCGAGGCGAACCAAGCTTCTTATAACCCAGATCGTTTTGAAAACGAGCCGAGTTCGATCATAGTGAATCTTGACTTGAACTTGACTCGACTCGAAGCTCGGCTCAACTCGAATATTTTATATATATATATATATCAAGTTGAAAATTAAATCCTACCCTACCCGTCCATCCATTTCGTACCATTTCCCATCCTTACCCAACTCGCTATGCCCAAGCTCCACAGTCTCTCTCTCAACACAAACAAGGTACATCTATGGCTTTATCTAATATATATATATATATATATATATATATATATATATATATATATATATATATATATATATATATATATATATATATATATATATATATGTTATTAATTGAATATTTGATTTGGGAGTTGGGTCGGGTGCAGGTTGGGTCAATTGAGTCGGGTTGCTGGGTTGAATCGGGTGCAGGTTGGGTGCTGGGTTGGGTTGGGTTGTTGGGTTGAGTCGGGTGCAGGTTGGGTGCTAGGTTGGGTCGGGTTGGGAGCAAGCTCGACTCAACTCAAGGTAAGCTCGCATCAACTCAATCCACTAGCTTGCCTCGAGCTTGACTCAACTCAAGGTAAGCTCGCCTCAACTCAATCCGCTAGCTTGCCTCGAGCTCGACTCAACTCAAGGTAAGCTCGCCTCAACTCAATCCACTAGCTTGTCTCGAGCTCGACTCGAAAGGTTTGGCAAACAAGCCAAGCTCCAATGGTAAGCTCGAGGTTGAGCACAAACGAGTCAAGCCAATCTTAGCCCACGTCGACTCGGCTCGGCTCGATGTACAACCCTAGTTCTAATTGATCTTTAGTTGTATTAACTGTTCTACTATGGCTAGGCTATTTTGCTTTGTATTAAGTAATATTTCTTCTTTCTACTATGGTCTTGGTAATATCATAGTTCAAAAACATGAAAACCCAACTCAATGTCTACCCTGGTTAGGTTGGCTTGAAGACTTGGATGAGTCTTTAGTTGACTCGATTCGATATTTAATAATTAGAAAATATTTTTATTAGTATTTCAAAATTGTTTAGTGTGGATAGAATATAAAAATAAGGTTCTACTAACTTCCCCATATTTATGGGATGTTAGCAACATCCTCAAACCTCTTAAATGGCACACAGGGTTACCTATCACCAACCAAAACCATTCAGTCATTCATACAACTAGGATTGAGCCATGGTGCAAGAATCACGCCAACTGAATGATCATAACTCTTTGAATGGGGCCAATTTGTTACAACTGACTGTAAACAACGAGCCATAAATCACATGGTTAGAATCATCAAATCAAAGTATTACATTGGAAATTTAGAATCATAAGAAATACAAAGTGGGATCTATCTACTAGATGTTTCAAGATGATCATTGGACCTATGTTGTTTCTTTAGTCAATTTTGTTTGTCCATTTTCAAGCTACTGATTGGAACCTTAAGATCACCCGAATCGCAAAATTTGCACCGTGGCTTTCTCGTAGTTGTATGAATGAATGATTTAGATCGACAATAGGTCACCCCATGTGCCATTTAAAAGGTTTGCACACATTGCTAACCTCCCCGTAAAGGTGGGGATGGTACCAAAACCCTTTTTTTTTTTGGTTATCTTGTTAGTACACCCACTGTCAGTTCACACTTCACTGTTAGCCACCCCCACTAGGGAATCGATACCAAGACCTCGTATTGAAACGAGGTATCTTTCACTCAGTCTACCCCTTGAGCTATGGATCTGGGTGTGGATGGTACCAAAACCCTGAAAATAATGGAAGGAATGCAAACACGTGATGCTTGGTTTCTTAGAAGGAGATGCTGCTCCTGCTGCTATAGGCCTTGGGTATGGGACCTCCTTTTTACTTAAAAATAAAAATAAAATAAAATACACTGCTCAAGCGACTTGCTAAAGTCATGTTGCGTTGAGTTGGGTCAACCGAGTCAGGTGAGTCAGGCTTACAATCAAGTTTCGCAATGACTGAGCATAAAATCTTGCCGATTCGAGTCGACTCAGCTGAGTTTCGAGTCGAGTTACAAGTTTTAGAACTATGGTAAATATCAGAAAACAATTTCTGGTTCTTTTCCTGGAAGAGTTTTGCTTGCAAGGTTTGCAGCAGATTGTGTGCCTATTTTGACCCTTTTGTGGTCTGTTTAGAAGCAATGCTTTGTCTTTTAAATACAATGTTTTATTGAGCAGTTTGTTCAAACCGGAAAACTGTACACATTGGGCCTGTCTTTTAGTAATTGTAACTGCTTGTATGTCAATCCCATGGTGAAAGGCGAGACCCGAAAATCTCCTCTATCAAATGATTCTGATGATCTAACATCTTCCTTGTTCGATTGGACCATTGGCTCTAATTTCGCATTTGCAAGCCACTAATCAGACATAACTCGCTGAAAAGAGAGCACCCTGCAATAATTAGAATGCCTAATGTGGGGGCATTTTCACACCGGGCTCGAGCGGGGTGGCCTGTGGGATGCAGGGGCACACTGGGGGTGGGTAGCCTGCATAACCCATGAATTTGGGAGCCGTGTGAGGCGGGTGGTTTGTGTGAGGTGGAACCCATGGATTTGAGGCCCACGAGAGGGTGGAACTCATGGATTTGGGGCTCATGAGGAGGGTTTGGTCGAGGACTTAACCCATGGATTTGGGGCCTAGGCTATGAGATAAAGGGATTAATTCGCCATGCTCTATTAGTTTGAGCTTTTAGAGCAAGTGGTTGATTGTCCTACATCAATGCTCCAACCATGAATAGATAATCTGATGCTTCAGTGATTCCAAGGTTTCACTTTGATGTACCATCGAATTGAATTGCAATAATTAGTTAAAGTAGTGTTTGGATGCACAATCGCATTGAATTGTGAACAGTCAGTTTAATGAAAAGGTAGTGATAAGTTAATGTTTCACTTGAGGGTAAATAAATGCAATTTGCAGCTAGGCCCTCAATGTGAATCCAAACGCACAATTCATTAGTATCCAGAAATAATCCCAAATCAGTTTGATGGTGCATCCAAACTCAACCTAAATGAATTGGAGATTATCAATCACATTAACTTGGTATTCATATTGAGGGACTAGCTCCAAATTGCAACTATGTTACTTTCAAGTTGGACTTGAATAAATGTCACTACAATTTATGTTCATGTTTTCAGTTTGTACAAGCGGGCCAAATGGTGATGTGATCCAAGCTGTCGCCGTGAATCACCCATGAACCAAAAAAATCCCCAGATTGGTAGGTCCTACCCATTGAATGTTTTTGGATGTGGGCCTTTGCTATAAGATCTCTCTTAGCCGTCCATTTACTGCCCACCAATTGGGTGGTTAGCATTTTCCCAAATAGGAGATTTGGACTTATAGCCCATCCACAATAAGGCATAAAATTATCAATGATTTGGATCACTGAAACATGGTTCCCAAATGCATAAACCAGAAACTTGTGGATAAGGTACATACTCATCCTAATCTCTTTATATATATATATATATATTTTATTACACACACCCACACCACGCGCTCACACACACAACCCACAACACATTGGCGCTCAATCTCATGATCTCAGTGTTGAAACAGAGTCTGCCTAACACTGATCCATAGAGCAGGACCTGCTTGTCCTAATCATTACCTTTGGTTATTCGAGCTTTCTCTTCTTCATGGGTAAGTTGGTGTTGGACATAGGCCAGTGGGGCCCACTGGTAGGCAATTACTAGTGGGTGTCCCATGAAGTTAGGCCTAAAAAGAGGAAATTGAGATACTGATGTTTGTCCATCTAGCTTGTCCTTGGGACGATCTAAGCTGTAGATCGTAATCCGAGGCCATCTATACCGTAAAATCAGAGGAGTGATTAGACCCATCTTTTCCAGTAATGATTAGGCGGACTGCTAGATCTGGACAGTTCATCTTCAACTTTATGGATGTCTCATATCGTGTAGATCGTTAGATCTTGAGGGCTCACTCTTCTGCACAGACTTTCAGTTCTCAACCATGGCCTACATATCAGAAGGATACCAGAAAGGATGCTATTGTTTTTTGGCCATTTTTTCCGTGCTATTTCCTTTAGGGTGAATTTGGATGTGACTGAAATGGCAGGTGAAACAAAAAATTCCCCTTCTTTTCACCCCAATTCAAAATCCAGTACATATCTGATCCTGCTTGAAATACGACTGAAATTGATTTGGGTGGTTGAGCATGAACCCTTGTTTTCTACATTTCTGCATTGTGTCATTGTATGGAATGAGAAATATAACATCTTATGTGGGTTTTGCAGTTAGAAGCTCCTGTTGCCAGAATATGTGGCCTCGACACTCCATTTCCTTATGCTTTGGAACCTTTTTATATGCCCACAAAGAACAAGGTTAGTTCATATTAATCTCTCTCTCTCTCTCTCTCTCTCTCTCTCAGTAACATGGATTTCCACTCTCTGACTGCAGATCTTGGATGGAATCAAAGCAACTGTAAATTACTAGAGATCCAAGTAAATATCCCTCCCTACATTTAGTTGGTAATGGAGGTTGGTAAAATAATAATCTTGTTGTGGCACACTGCCCTTTCAATGTAAGCATTCCATCCTATTTAACATGAAAAGATTCTCTAAAGCTGGTGGCTCAGCTCTGTCATTCGACCTATCTTAATATTTACTTTTATTTTCGGGTTGGGGTCAAGGGCCAAACACTTATATGTGTTATCAAGCATTTTATCTCCATGCATGCAATCCCAACTGTTCATCTGCTGGGCCTTACTGTGCATGGGGCATATACCCAAGCATCCCACTTGTTAAGATTATCCCAGCCAACAATTGGAAGACTAATGATGACTAAATGGATATTGGAAAAAAGTGCAACAAAATGTCGACACTCAACGGGGAATTATCATACCAGCATTGTTATGGTTTTGAGTATCGGTTAGCTGTGTCATAGTCTTATCAATCATGGCCTTTATATAATATACGGATTGAACCACCAGTACGATTCAAATAAAAAGGGATGGTAAGGAAGCTGACATGGGTTGTGTTGGTGCTGATATAGGCAAGATATTTCGGATCAGTAACGGTGACTATAATGGTCACCACCGTTATCGATATGGAAGCTTAATGACCGTTTTGACTCTCATAATGGTTGAAAATCTCTTCTTTTTTCTTCTTTTTTGTTGCATCAAAAATAAAAAATTCAGATTAATGTAAATTTTCCAATTATGTATTTATTTTTTATTTTAAACATGTTTATGGTAGCCTAAGGGTCCACTTTTTTGTAAGTGTTGTATCTGGTTATTTGGTGAATTTACGAATATGGTTATATGTGTCTAATATATAAACATCACAATCAAGCATTATAAAAAATTAAAAAGAATAAAAAAATATATCACTTTTTAAATTATTATTTTTTTAAATAGCCTTTGAAGCTTTTATTCATCCAAATCACTTCAATCTACAGTTTTAATCTTAAAAACTATAATAAGAATATTCGAAATCTATCCTAGAATAATCTAGGAAAGTTCTTGAAATAAAAAAATTGAAAAATAAGGAGAACTAGATTTAATTAGAAAAAAAGTGGCTGTTTTTCAGCCATTACGGGGATAATGGTTGTTATGTTCTATAATGGGATAATACGGGCCCAAAAAATCAACCATCCCATTTTATCCCTATATCGTGTGATGGTCACAGTCATTACTTATATCGGTCTTTACAACTATATCGTAACAAATTCGTGACACTTCGCATAGACATCTCCTTGCTCTTTTCTTTTTTTCTTTTATAAATTTCTCATTTTTTCTGCTCCTTCATTTCAAACATGGAAGAAGCGAACTCAGTTCTAGAATAGATTTATTCCTACTCTGGCAACCAAAACACAAGTTTTTGAGATAGACACCAATATATTAAAGTGGAGTGGACCAGTATGGGAAAAATCGTTTGGAAGGTTGAACCAGCATATTTATTTATTTATTTATTTATGTTTTTTACATTTTAACATGATGGGCCATCAGCCACCAAATCATGCTTGAGTTGTGTTTTGATTAGAGCCTATTTAATTGACTTTCTGGAGTCAGGCAAATAGATAATATTCTTATCAAAGAATGGTCTGATACACTATTTAATGATGGATGAAGGATAGATTCTCGAATATTATATTTTTCTAAATGAATTACAACTGATATGGGCTTGTATCATATGTTGCAGTCCATGCTCCATATCATAGCTTTCTTGAGACATCTGGTACGCCCATGTGGATATTTGAAACCTTGGATTCTTGAGGTACGTCTCAAGAAACGAATGGTCTAGATCTCATCCATACATGCCACGTGTACAGTGATAATTGATAACTACGATAAAAGTGTTACGCAGATGGATAAAGGTAATTTCAAAATTAGCCTTGTTTCTAACCATTCATCACATGATTATCTCATTAGACTGTCCATAAAAGTACAAGTAAACAACAATTTCATCTAATGGAGATGATAGATTTTTGCAATGTTGCCCAAACACGATAGGACATCTTCTAAATGAACGGTATGGATCATCGTGATAGGATATCTTCTAAATGAACGGTATGGGTAGATGAATGGCCCAAAATCAGGCTGTACTGCTTACTACGTGATCTGTTTGGGAGAATCAAATGTGGCCGTCCACTGTTTTGTATCATCTAATCTTCGGGCCAGATCATCGCCGCCTTTGTGGGGCCCACCATTTAAAATGTAGAAATTGCTTAAGGTATGGGCGTGGGCCTTTATTTTCAGATCGGGCTTACTCTGACCACCCATCTAGTGGGCCTCACTCCTTGGAAGAGAATGGATGGTTAGAAAAACAAATAGCAAATGGTCAATATGTGATGAACATGTCCCAGTCCAGAATCAGGCTGGCCACCCATCAAGTGGGCCACAAGTCTTCCATTTCCTCAATGGACCGTTGCTGTATTTCTTTTATTGACCGTCCTTTGTAAGATGTCAAAACATTAAGATAATCTCATACAGATCATTGTGTGGAAATGATCCATCTAAAGTGACAAGCAACAGCCAAGCGGTCTCGATCAAAGAAATGTGGGGCCCACTTGTCAGAATCGTACCACCGTACAAAAAGTGGGCCTGCGGATCAGATAATTCCTGTGTAACAACAAGGTGATTGGATTGCGTAAGTAAATCTAATTAATTGAGATGAACCATCAAGAAGGTGCTATCTACAGTGGCCCACGGTGATTGAGGGAGGTCCACGGAAATACATGGTCCCCATTTGCCAGGTCTATTCATGTGGGAGGGAAGTACTGAAATGAATACGGAAATAGAGAGCACCACCACATGCTTCTTGGAGCCATTCCTGAGGCTGACCCATGAAAGTGACCCGCGGGTGTACCTTTTTTGGTACTCAGCCGCACACGTGCCGATGTGGTACGTATGACATATCTGAGCCGCTGGAAAATGGGCCAGGTTGGCCCTATAGCTTTGGAAATTGAGACCATTAAAATAGGCCCTTGGATTGGTTCGAGCCCACCTCATTGCCACCCCTTTTGGGCTTGGCTAGCTCTGTAGATGCATTGGTCCAAACGTTAGGTTGGTGTGATCATTAGGTGGGCCACACATGTATGAAAGGAATTGATGGTTTAAGAGAATTGGAGAAATAGTCCAAATTCAATCTACATTTGTGGACCGACGAAGGCTAGCCCGGCCCACCCGACACATGGAAGCTGCCTGATTAATGGCTTAGGCTTTTCACACGTGTGAATGCAGGCATGTCTGAGCTGCAAATACTAGAAAAGGGCACCTGAGACACTGCACTTCCAATTTCTGGTTGATGAGGGCCAAAGTACCTTACTGGCTAATCCTACACGCTGATCTGTACTCGCCTTCCCTATTAACGGTCTTGAGAGCGTTTATGAGACGGGCCCCACCATCATGTATATATCACATCCAAACCCTCCATCAGATGCGTCGTGGCAGGTCACTGAAACAACTGAAAATCAGCTCAATTCAGAACTTTGGTGGGCCACCAATGTAGAGCGGGTCGTGGACAGTTTCATTGCTAAGATGAATCAGAAAATGCTACTACAGAAGTAATCCAGACCATCGGACTTTAGATCAGGCATATCTCACAATTCAAAATGAGTTATCAGGTGTAAAATATATAAATTTGATTAAAACTAGCTAGCTACTTTAACCAGCCAACCCCACTACGTTGGGTTATTCTCTTCAATCCTGGGGCTTCAGGAGTTGTGCTGATTTTTTCTCCCAACATTACCTGGTATTCAAGGGTTGTCAACTCATTTATTTTCCTCGTCAAATAATTTCAAATTTTATATAATTTATTTTCTATTTTACTTTCTTTTATATGAATTCGAGAATCCTCGGTGTGGAGTTTAAAAAGAATACAAACAGTTATCCTCTCGAGGAAGACAATGCTCGACCTCATCACATTCATGCCTGCCTTAGCCACATCACAGGGAACACCCACCCTTGATTCTCACCGGTGATAGAACACCCACCATTAAAAACTTCTTTCAGTGGGGCCACAAACTTCTAGATTAAGCCGATATGATTACCCTTCATCCAGGTCTCTGTTACCTAATAAACAGGTTGGATGGAAAATGAATATTACAGTGGACCCCTAAGAAGTTTTTAACGGTGGGAGTCCAATCGCCACAGTTTCCTGTGTGGTGTGCTTCACCTGAGATCTAGATCTACGTCATTTTTGGGATCAATCCCTAGAATGAGCTGGTAAAATGGATAGATGGAGTGGATTAAACACATCAATCATCGTGGGCCCCACAGAACCGACCAGCCAGTACCGAGAGCGGTCACTACCGAGTCCGTGTCCAATAATTCGGAGGAACGTTTTTAATAGATCACGAAAAAATCGTGTGGCATCTATTACACCAACAAATGTTCCAGTACATTCTGATTACAGGATGCCTGCAAGGAATCCACGCGAAGGTACGTGTGCCAGTATTGTACACGTGCGAAAGATCACAGCTTTCAATCTGTTTGGAAACAATGGTGATATCTCCTGCCTCAAAATTCAGGCAGTTTCAATCCTGGATGGGCCACAATGTACTAAGAGAACTGACCGTTAAAAATTTCTTTTCTGGAACGTCCATTTATTGTGTATCATGTAGCCCACCTCAGGTCTCGAATTGAATGATCATATGATCCAAACAGTACAATTTACCTGATGGAAAGCTCATATCTTCAACAACTATTTTATTTTGGCACGTGTGAATGCGTGTGGATAGGCAGGTCTCCCAAGCGTGTGGAGATGTCAGGATATTATGATATGACCATGCGCGTTGATGATAATTCAGCCACGTTATCTCTGCACATGCGAAATTTAATAATAGCCGTATAAATTCCACACTCGTGTTGAACCGTACAAATTCACACACGTCACTTGTGGTGGGTACCACACTTAAATTAATCTAGGATTAGTCATACATAGTAGTCTAAACAGTTCATGATAGAATCTAATGCGGGCCGCCAAGGCAGATGACCGTTTGTACTTAGCAACAGCCCGTGCGGGCCACACCGCAACGTAGGAAGGTTAGAAGGTTAGAAAACTACAAAACTTTAGGGAACAATAGATCTCACTGGGCTTTAGATCCATCGCGGATCTCAGATCAAGTGGACACCCAGAAACTGGGATCTAGCACTAGTCAAATGCACTCCACCAATGCCAAAATTTGAATATGACACTTGCAAATGAAATCGAGACTCCGAGCTTTCCAATCATCGGATTACTTCTAAATTTACAATGAAGGTTTAATGTGTGGGCCTACGCGCGTCAACAAAACCTGGGCCCCGATCGTGGCACGGTAACCGTTGATCGCACATCGGACCCGTACGATCAAACCAAACATCCGATCGACCCCAAAATTTGTATGATCCTTCATCTGACTATGGACCACCTACCCTATAAATTTCATGGCCAGGGGACCACCAGAACTGCCCCAACGACCGGAATGGACTCTACAAGGCCATTTAAAGATCGGGATCGCTTACTCAGATCCCATAACCCATTCATCCGATTGCTCCCAAATTTTATGTGGCCCCTCATTGGGCCATGAGACACGTTCACACCGAATTTGGTGGCCATAGGAGTGTTGCGGCCACCACAACAACAATAGAAGCCCTAACAGGCTATTTTGGAAAATTATATAAACATAAGGCCAAGAGGCCCAAGTCTAGGGAATAAGCCCTAGCTCTCTCTCATAACTCCTCCATTCTTCCAACAACAACTCTCTCTCCCTCACAACCTTCTTCAATTCTCAACAACCCTCTCTCTCCTTCATAACTTCCTCCAACCTTCCACAACCAAATCTCTCTTTCCTCATAACTTCCACCACCATCCGACAACAAATCTTCTCTTCGTAGCTTCCACCTTTCTCCAACGACCAAGGAGAGCTAAGGGTGAAGGAGAGTGTGGAGTAGTGTGTGTGGGCCCTAAAATCAAGGTGGGGCCAAGGGCATCAACCCTTTCAAACTCTCAAATCCTCCTCCAAGAAGAATCTCTCTACCTCAACCCCAAAATCGACCGTTGGCCATCTAGGTAAGAACCTCTCCTCATTTCTTCTTGAAATCCAAGCATTAAGAAGGGTTTGACAAGGGATTTCTCACATGCAAGGATTTGGTTTTAGGGATTCTGGCCGATCTACCCGAAATCCTTATCTCTTAAGCCGTTTCCAAGCCTCCATCGAATCCGAATGTGCGGACTATTAATCATAGGTGGCCTAGCACCAATATAACATGAGTTTAATGATTTTGCTTGTTTGGGTGAAACATGTGTGGAATCTAGAAAGACCCTAGGATTTGAGTGTTGATGGAAATGTATGAAATTGTATGTTTGTTAGTTTTCCTTCCTCATGATCGTATTTATGCTTCTCACATGTTTGATGATATAACCGATGTTCACATGCTCATATGTTGTGTGATTCCTTCTTATGATGATGCCTATGATATGTATGATGCTCGTCTTGCATATTCTAATTCCTAGGTGCGTGGGAGACGTTTCGTTTCCTCGCCCACTCACACTTCTCACATGCACTCTAATTACGGTATTGTAACATGCTTGTTAAGAACATTGATATGTATGATAGGATGAATGCAACATGATACTATATGTTAGATATTAACCTTGATGTTGGTATGCAATGAATCATCGTTAAACTGTGGATTGGTTAGGAACATGAGGTTAGACGGTAGTCTCGTTGGTTGGACTACCCTGAGACTAAACCCGCGAATTAGGCGGATGCGTATGGGCGGCAGTAGTTCGACTACATGGGTCTATCGTACTCGATGTTATTCGTCTCATACTCGCCTGCTTGTGCGGTTTAGCCTACATTCTGGCAAATCCTAATTGTTAACCATGTTTGCTCACACATGTATGGAGCCTAGAACACCCTACCACCATTGTAGCCCACTGATAACTACTTGAATTCTTTCCACTGTCTCGTGAGCCGGGCATGGTGGAATGGGACACTATGTCTGAACTGTCGGCCTACGCTGGGGTGACGCGCCTCCCCGTAGTGACCGCGAGCGATCACAATTCTCAGCACTCCTCTTGTGCTTGAAGTCAGGGATGAGGAACCCGACGAGATTAAGGATCGCGGGGACTTGGCCTCACACGTTGGGGGGTCTTGGCCTCGCAACTAGTTTAGGACATTTGATTTGTGGGGTGTATTAGATTCCCAAATCTGCTGGATGAATGGACATAACTAATAACTCGGTTAATACGATTGCACTGCATCCAATAGTTAGGGAGGCGACTCGGAAGTCGAGGTCGCAATGAGGGAGTGTTGACATATGCGATCGTTAGACAGAGTCGCTCGAGGGAGCGTTGTGGCGAGGGCATGCATCATATCATCTCATATCCATGCATTTAATTAAGAGTTTCTAGAAATTAATGAATGACTGTATTTCATTAAATTCATATTATAATTGATGCCTGTTGTAACTTAAGACTAATAGCACCAACTGAGTTGATCACTCACTCCCACTCTGGGACGGTGTTTTAAAACACCAACCAGACCCGTGCTTAGATGCAGGAGAAGCAGGGCAGGAGGAGCCTAGCGAGGTGACTCTCGACGAGGAGGACGAGCTATCGTATTTTCAGTTGATGGACGGCTCTTCATCGGCCTGATGAGCAGGATTGTGTCACTGAGCTGTGGGCTCGGTTCTATTCTTTTGGACTTACTATTTCTTTTCTGATTTTTTGCTGGGTTTCGCCACGAGCGATCCCTTATTCTTTTGGACATATATATAACATATATTTATATATCTGAGTTGCTCTCATTTCAGTGGATTATGTGATTATGCTTCATGTTCCAGGAAATTCCAGGCTGCGCAAATAAACCGGATCAATGCATATTAATGAAATCGGTTATAAGTGACAATCGGGAACTCAGGATCTGAGTGTATGTGCGACCCTCGATTTCTAAGGTGTTACAAGTTGGTATCAGAGCGATAGTTTGGAATCCTTTGGGCCTTGGGTCATGAACTCATCAACGCGGCCGCTGATTTGAAATTAGACGCGACAAGAACTTAGAAAGATATGGGCCATCCCGGACCCGGCAATCTTAGGCGAATGGTAAGGCTTACTAGGAATTAGGATTGGGATATGAGAGAATGCAACTAGGTACGAAATGAACTCGGGAGTCGTACAGGATCTCAACCTATTGACAGAAACGAGCCGAAAACAAGAGGGTTTCGAAAAATGGAGTCTACGTCCACGTCTGAATGAGTTAGTTCCGGGCTAAAATTGATGGTTCCAATCCATTTGGGGATGGGAACTTAGGACGAACGAGAAGTTACCGAAATTAGTGAGATGCTGGAAAAAGGGATATTTTGGACCCTAAAAAAGAGTAACCTCACAAAGACACTAGACTCATTGCGTAGATCGGCTTCTCCTACCCCAATTTCATATATGGTACGTCGTGAGGGTCCTTGCGGATGGGGAGTTACGGCCGACGTAAAGCCGGTGTCAGTGAACGGTGCTGCCAGCGCCCAACCCCGGCGCTGCCGGCGCCCGACTTCCGAAGAGTCGGCGCTGCAGCGCTCGGCCTTGGCACCGCCAGCACGAGATGTCCAGAGGGCCGACGCCACAGTGCCCGACCCTGCGCCGCAGCGCCGGACGTCCAGCAACCCGGCGCCGCCAGCGCCAGCGCCCGATTTGGGGATTTTTTCCCCCTCTCTCATACACACACGTGTGGGACCCACATTGCTTGCTATTTAGGGATGTTTAGACCTTATTTTCTCCATTTCAACCACTTTCTATCTCCTCTAAACTCATTCCAAACCTATTCTCCAAGCTCATTTCCCTCAAATCCCTTATTTTGGCAACTTCTATCTTCTTCTTTACCTCAAACCCATCAATCCCTTCAAATCCCATTCTCCTCCCATCTCCATTTTTCATCTTTCCCACCCATCATCATTCTTTCTTTTCCCAAAACCCCAACCTCACAACCCATTTTCAAATTCTCACTCTCCAATTCCAATCTCAAATCCACCATTTGACTTAAGCTTCAAATCCTCAACCCATTCCAAATCTACCATTTTCTTCAATCTCACTCCCTTCCAAGCCCACCATCTATCCTTCTCAAAATCCATTCTCATTTCTATCCACCCTCAAGCCACTCTCAAGCCAATCCCAAGCCCATTTCTTTAACAATACTCCTACATTGTAAACCTCCCACTTCTTAGCCAAGGAGATGGCTTTCCTTTCCACCGTTGTCTCCTTCTTCTCCATCTCGGTGATTCTCGCACTTAAGGGGAAGAAAAGATTGGCAACCGCCGAAGCGGGACCGAGGCAGGAAAGGCGGAGCAAGCAGAAAGCCGATCAGAAAGGGAAAGCGGCCGTGGGACCCCGATCCAAGGGTCGGAAGGTTTCCCAACAAGGGCTCGCTCCCTAACCGCCAGTGGAGGATATGGGAAACTTTCGCGTCCGCAGTGTCACGTTCGAAGCCTTCGTGGAGGAGCACCTCTTCGACCAGTATGATGTACTCGGCCAGCTTATGGATAAGGAGTGGGGTCCAGCCTTCTACGGAACTTATCAAGCGGATGTACGGCTAGCCAGGGCCTTCTATACGCGGATCAGGAACCCTCGATTCGAGTCATTGGACTTTGACCTTATCGTGGGAAATGAGAGGACCCCGGTTGTGGTAGCAGACATTGCCGACGTGCTCGGGGTGCAACAGGGCGACATATAGATTGATGAGGGAAATGTGGATACGAGCCAAGCCTGCGATATACGCACCCGTTTTCTATGCGTTCGGGTAGCCCCATGGAAGCGTGGGGAGCGGGGTCAAGGACTGAGTGCGGCCCACTTGACCCCTGAGTATCGGGTACTCCATCGCATCTGCACCCATAACGTGTACCCAAGACTAATCAACCGTAGCGAGTGCTCCCGTTATATGGTGAAATTTTTATATCTGGTGGGGCGTGGGGAGGATGTGTGCCTCCCTAGTGTGGTACTTTACCAGATTGTGCGAGTTGCTCGATCTACGAGGAAGAATGTATGCCTTCCATTCGGCCATCTGGTTTGTAAGATGGCTGAGGAATACGGGATATGCGGGTCAGAGGGGAATCCTGTACCAACGCAGTTGTTGGGAGATGAGATGGTGAACAGTCTGAAGGCAGGTCCCAAGCAGCGACAGGCCCATATTGATCAATATGAGGATCCGGCCGAAGAAGAAGAGGGAAGCGAGGAAGGCGAAGAGGAAGAAAACGAGAACGAGAATGTGGAAGGGGCCGAGGAAGCCGAACAAGCTCAGGAAGCTGGGGAAGTCGGCGATGAAACGCTTGCTGCTCCAGATGTACGTGAGCGTTTGAATACGCTCGACTCTAGGATGGCCAGAATTGAGGAGAGCCAAGCAAGGATTGAGGCGAATCAAGTGAAACAGGAGAAGTGGAACAAGAAGATGTACAAGGCCATAAAGGCCCTGATCTGCTGCAGCAAGGGTGAAGAAGCACCTCCGCTTTCGCCCGACTCAGATGAGTAGCACCACGGGTCAGCTAATGACCAGTAGTTTGCTTGAGTTACTTAGGTTTAAATTCCATGTATTGAAGTAGTAAGGCTTTGCTTAAGTAGTTTGCATCTTCCTTTCATTTATCATCTAGTAGTGTTTTGTAATCCATGTTGTAGCATGTAACTAGCTATGTTCTTGGCATTTTGAAATCAATGCTAATATATGAATCGGCTTTAAATCCTTCTTGCTTGAAAAGTGCCTTGTCTATGTTGTGATTATGGTCGTGAATTACAGGCTGTAGGTCTAACTTGCCTAGCGAGCGGCAAACGCTCAAAGTGACTAATACTCAATTTTTTTTTTCAGGGGATGCCTCCACGACCGGAAGGTCGATATGTCCGTTTGCCCCATGGTGGCTTGGATGATGGGAACCATGTTCCCGATAATGATCAAGGCCCCTAAGAAGGGGACCCAAATGCACTGCCACCACAAGCTGCGGCCTCAACACCACCCCCGATGCCGGCCATGGAACAAATGGGCCAAATGTTGCATTTTATGCAACAACAGCAACAAATGATGGCCGCTACTATGCAGCAACAACAACAGATGATGGCCACTATGATGGGGGCTATGGCTTAAAATTTTGGCTTCCAACAACCGGAACCTCCCGTCATGGCTCAGAATTTTGGCTTCCAGCAACTAAGACCTCCCGCCATGGCCTAACATGCGACCAACACACATAACATGTTTGAGCGGTTCCAGAGACATAGGCCGCCTACTTTTGCTGGCACCCACCGCCCAGAGGAAGCGGAATACTGGCTCAATCGAGTCACCAAGCTACTCCGACCTCTCCACTGTTCCGAAGCGGAGAACGTTGAGCTCGTGTCATATCTTTTTGAGAAGGAGGCGGACTTATGGTGGGAGAGTGTCCTCCGATCCATTCCTGAGGCCATGTTTGGACATGGGAGGCGTTCGAGGCCCGCTTCAATGAAAAGTACATCCCTCAATCGTACCAACATGAGAGGGAGAACGAGTTCCTTCGCCTCCAACAGGGGGGAATGAGCGTGGCCCAATACGAGAACCGGTTCACAGAACTGTCACGCTACGCATCCGAAATGATCGCCAACGAGGCGTTTAAGATGAGGAGATTTACAGCAGGGCTGAGGAGCGGGATTCGCTCCAAACTGTGTTGTATGAACCTAAAGACATATGCCGAGCTCATGGAGATGTCTATTCGGGCGGAACAGGATGAGGAACGAGTTGCACGAACCTGTTCACAGTTGGGCCCACGAAACAGGATGGAGGGGCCGTCCTCTTCTTTTACCGGCAAACGGCCACGCCCGAACTCTCCGCCTAGGCCTGCAGTCGCACCAGTTCCCTCCACACGACCTATACAAATTTACCGCTATTGCAGGAAGCCTGGACACTCTAAACCTTACTGTTTTACGAGGATGAGGGATTTTGGCTTCACGCCACCTCAGCGCAACTACATGCCCCCACAGCAGGCATTATAGATTTTGCCCTTACAGACGATGGGGCCTAGCCAACAGTTCTGTCGTCCCCCTCCACCACAGGTTAGGCCACCTTAACGGCCCATGCAGCGGCCGAACTTTTCTCAGCAGGCACGAGTTCATGCTTTAATAGCCGAGGGTCACGATGCAGACATCCCCAATCTTACGGCCTTCGAGGTGACGGCCCATGTACAAGGTACTCCTATATTTTTGCTTATGGACACTGGATCTACTGCTTCTCTCATATCGCATGCAACCGCCAAGCGTCTAGGGCTACGCTTCACTCCTATTACAGGGGTAAACATCATTGCCGCTGCCGAAACTTTTTCTGAAGCGACGCAGATGTGTTGTGACTACCCCATTGACTTGGGATGCAAAGTGGCGTTCATAGATCTAATAGTAACAAAAATCTTCCATTTCGACGTCATCCTGGGCATGGACTGGTTGATGACAATGAAAGCAGAAATCGATTGTGAAACAATGACAGTGAAGATATTCGAGGACGACGACACTTCCCTCTCATTTCCATGTCAGGTCAGCCATAAATGTAGAATTTTGTGTTATGCTTTTTTGGAGGATGGTTATGATGAGCCCTCGATAACATGCACACCCGTAGTCCAAGACTTTTGGGACGTGTTTAAAGCCATACCGGGACTTCCGCCTCGTCGTGAGATAGACTTCACGATTGATTTGACTCCGGATGCCAAGCCCATCTCCTTGTCAACTTACCGCATGCCCCCTTGTGAGATGGAAGAACTCAGGTCCCAAATTGACCTACTGTTAGAGAAAAGCTTCATCCGACCCAGCGTATCGCCATGGGGAGCCCCAGTCTTATTTGTGAAGAAGAAGGACGGCACATTACGTCTATGTGTAGATTACAGGAGGTTGAACCAAGTGACGGTTCGGAACAGATACCCGTTGCTCCGAATTGACGACCTGTTCGACCAGCTGAGGGGTGCTCAATACTTCTCAAAGATTGATCTACAATCAGGGTACCATCTGCTGCGGGTCAGGGATGAGGATATACAAAAGACGGCCTTCAGGACCTGTTTTGGCCATTATGAGTTCCTGGTTATGTCGTTCAGACTCACCAATGCCCCAGCGGTATTTATGGACCTCATGAACAGAGTGTTTAGGCCGTTTTTATACAGATTCGTCATTGTATTCATCGACAACATTTTGATTTACTCAAAGAGCCGTGAAGATCATGAAGAACATCTAAGGGCGGTTCTTGGGACCCTTGAGAAAAATCGGTTGTTTGCACAATTTAGGAAGTGCGCCTTCTGGAAGGAAGAGGTCAAATTTCTGGGAGATGTTGTGTCCAAGGAGGGTATATCTGTTGACCTCGTCAAGGTCGCGGCCGTGCAAGGTTGGAAGCAACCAAAGTCGGTTACGGAAGTGAGAAGTTTTCTCGGGCTAGCAGGCTATTATCGAAGATTCATTAAATATTTTTCAAAAATAGCTCGACCCTTATCTAAGCTTACACAGAAGGACCTTAAGTTTTCCTGGAATGAGAAGGCGGAGCCGGCCTTCCAAGAGTTGAAGGAAAAACTTACATCGGCACCCGTACTCGTGCTACCTGAGCAGGGAGTCAAGTATACCGTCTATACTGACGCCTCTCATGTGGGTTTGGGTTGTGTGCTTATGCAGAAGGACAAGGCAATTGCTTATGCGTCTCGATAATTAAGGAAGCATGAGGAGAACTATCCGACGCATGACCTCGAGCTTGTGGCGGTAGTTTTCGCATTGAAGATATGGAGACATTATCTTTATGGTGAGGAGTTTGAGCTCTTTTCTGATCATAAGAGCCTCAAATACATCTTCACCTAAAAGGACTTAAACATGAGACAGCGTCGTTGGATGGAAATGCTGAAGGACTTCAAGTTTGATGTCTTATACCACCCTGGCAAGGCCAATTTGGTGGCGGACGCTTTGAGTCGCAAGAAGACGATTGAATTCGCGGCATCGCTAATGGTGAGAGAGTGGGATATGGTGGAATTCGTACGGGATTTCGACGTGAAGCTAACCGTAGAGGAAATGTACTAGTTCATAGCCCACGTACAGGCCCAGCCACTTGTTGATAGTAAAATTATTAAATACCAGGAGGATGATGAACTATTAAAGAAGATGAGGGGAAGAGCAAGGAATGACGAAGAAGCTGAGTGGAGAGTCGGCACCGACGGGGGATTACGGTACCGAGGCCTTCTTTGTGTCCCAAACCATCAAGGACTACGAGAAGAAGTCTTGCAGGCCGCTCACAACTCTAAGCTGGCAATGCACCCTGGTAGCACCAAAATGTACCAGGATTTGAAGAGAACTTATTGGTGGGACAACATGAAGAAGGAGATAGCGGAGTATGTGTCCCGATGCCTCATCTGTCAGCAAGTCAAGGCAGAACACCGACGACCACCGGGACTTTTGCAACCAATGCCCATAGCAGAATGGAAGTGAGACTTTATATCTATGGATTTCATTTTCGGCTTGCCCAAGACCAGGAAGGGGCATGACTCGATATGGGTGATTGTGGATAGGCTAACAAAATCAGTCCATTTTCTGCCAATCAGAACTTCTAGCTCCGCCTATGATTTGGTCAAGCTATATATCAAGGAAATCATGCGGCTCCATAGCGTCCCGTTGGAGATTGTGTCAGACCAGGATACTCGATTCACTTCGATCTTCTGGACCCGCATTCAAGAAGCCATGGGGGTGAAGTTGAAGTTTAACACCACCTTCCACCTGTAGACAGATGGGCAAACCGAGCGGGTGAACCAAATATTGGAGGACATGTTGAGGGTCTGTGTCCTGAATTTTCAGGAGAGTTGGGATGATTGTCTTCCATATGCCGAGTTCGCCTACAACAATAGCTTTCATGCTAGCATCGGTATGGAGCCGTATGAGGCTTTATATGGGCGTCCATGCCGAGCCCCGCATTGTTGGGAAGAAATTGGTGAGAAGAGCTTGCTAGGACCGGATTTGGTGCGAATCACTACCGAGAAGATTGGAATTATTCGGCGCCGCCTCTTGACGGCTTAAAGCAGACAGAAGAGTTATGCCGATACAAGGCGGCGAGACTTAGAATTTGAAGTAGGGGATCACGTATTTCTCAAGATTTCTCCAATGAAAGGTATTTTACGCTTCGGCAAGAAGGGAAAGCTCACGCCAAGATTCATCGGCCCATTCCAGATTTTAGACCGGGTGGGTGCGGTTGCCTATCGCTTGGCCCTACCTACACCGCTTGCTAGAGTGCATAATGTCTTCCATGTATTTATGCTGAAGAAGTACATCCCCAATCCTTCGCATATCATCAAGTGGGAGAATGCGGAGCTCAAAGAAAATGCTACGTACATTCTCCGGCCCACAAAGATACTAGATAGGTGTTGAGGGTCAAATATTACATATTAGACCCTAGTTATTACCTGGATTTACGAACATTATACCGTTTAACGCCCGGTTTTAATTGTGTTTTGTTGCAGGGTGTGATTAGCAGAGTTGACTGAAAAAGGATGTCAAAAGCTTGGATTTAAGGTTCTGATGATCACCAGGGCAAGGGACGGACTCCAGGGACTAAAATCGACAAATATACACGTTAGAGACCCGAGAAAATCGAGAAACTTAAGTTCAAGTGGCCTGAAAGTTAGCCAGACTGCAAGATCACGGGGTTCCCACCATCCGTTTGGTTCGAAACTTCATACATGGTCTGAGGGACATAAATAAACCATACATGTCAAATTTCAGCCATTAGATCTTGATGAAAGTGGCTTAACGGACAAATCAGCCCTTAGAATCATGATTCTGGGCCCACTTGATGTTTGGATATGCTTCATCTTCGATCCCTGCGGCTTAAATGATATGATGGAAAGGAATGGACGAAACGGATTTCCTACACACATCCCTATTGGACCCCATTGACCATGGATGTGCACAGTGCACAAGTGCACTCAAAATGCACTAAACAAGGAGGCCAGTCAAAACTGAGGTTGACCGCACCCTCTTCCTCTCTCACGCAGCCAGCGTCCAGCGAACGGACGCTGGTCACTTGGGTTTTTCTTAGTGGGCCCCATGTATCATTTAAAAGAACGATCTAGACCGTTGATTCACTTCAGACGGGGGCTATTAACCTCGCCTAGGTGTCCTTTTGACATCATGAAATCTAATGCAAGATCCTAACCGTTAAATGTAAAATGAACGGTGGAGTAAATCAACTCGTAGGCCACACTGATTTTACTCCAGACATACCCTTTCCCAGATGAATTTTCGTCGTGATTACAATGGACGGGGTGGATTGCATCAAAAACATCACTGCGGACCCCACCGACTGTCACAAGCGTTTGACGCGCAAGCTCTGTTTCTCAACAGATCTTGCAGTTCTCCTTAGTGGGCCACCACCGTACATATACGGTCTAATCATGACCGTCCATCAGGAGCCCACGGTCCCTCTTATCACTGCCTAGGTGGCAGAATTCCAAATTATCTCGAGGAGAGGAATCTGGCCGTTCAAACGTCGGACAAACGGCAGCGAGAAAAGACAGGAGGACCTCATCAACAGAAGGTAAAAGTTACATAATTCTGACCGAAATTTCGAGAGGGAATCGGTGGACGGGCTGGATTTCTAAATGAAGCTCGATCATGGGTCCCACCGAACACATCATCCTCGCATCTTTGTTTACACAAGAACAACGCTCGCAACTACCGTCCGTTGGGAGGATGTGTGGCCCACAATTATCATTCTGATGGATGATCCGAACCAGCCAACGTACTCAGGGGGAGAAATCGACCAAATCCTGATCCTTTCCATCCATCCATGCATAAGAATAGAAGTGCATAGTCTAGATCTTTCATCGTACGTCGATCAACGTTGTGGCCCACCAAAAACTCGTATCCTCTTCAAATTTTGCATAATATCCTAAATTAACGTCACAGAGCTAATGGATGACTCGGATGAGATGTGAAGTCACTATAAGTGGGTCCCACAGACGCCACGGACTCTAACACCCAACTTTTGTCCGCTTTCTGTTGCGAAAGAAGGGTCGGTGTTACACCCCAGCCGACCTTCAACAGGAATAAAAGGAGGGGGTTTTGGGAGGAGGCTGGAGGATCTTCAGGAGGGGGAGACGTGAGGCAAGGCAATTGACGGCTGGGGCTGAGAAGGGAAAGGACGTGAAGGGCTTGGATTTTGGAAGTGGGACGTAGAGAAGGAAGAGAAACAGGGAGAGTTCTTTTTTCTTTAAGGTTTTAGTTTATTTATTTTTATTTTTATGAGGGATCTAGCCCACTCATGAGTGGCTAAACCTCTTAGCTAGGGCTAAGAGGTGAAGCTTGTAGTGAGATGGGAGATTGTATGCTTTTAATCTAATTTTAATTTTTGAATTGAAGTTGGTTTTAGTCTGATTTTAATGGAAATATTTTTGATCTTTAATGGTCTGTTGTGACTGAAATTACAATGGGTCTGCAATGGCTTTGAATATTTCCGTTCTCCTTTATGTTTATGATGTCAGGAAGCCCTGTTGTTCACCAGTCTCTGTAAGACCTGTATTTTAGTCCGTACTGTTCCGTAGACTTCCGCGGTCTTACCGGTCGAATTCCGACAACCTTCGACCCTTAACCGATATTGACACGCGACCCTGATTCATATGCCGTCAACCTGTATCGACTCAACCCAAGACCAATACCATAGTGACCGCGCCATCGCTGCGGTTCCGATGCCGCGACTTGCGCGCCGAGGCGATACCCTAGTCAGGAGATGTGGGCCAACGTTCGTGCGAGGAAAACGCCGCGCGTTGCGAAATCCAAGAGAATCTCTACGAGATGTCACATCAATCCCATCAATCAAGTACACATCATTCACTTCATATGTCAAGTACATATCCCATCACTCCCTTACCAAAGCAACCCCAAAGTCAAAGTAACCCATCCCTTAAATGTCAAGTACACCTCACCCATCACTCACATCCCATTTTCTCTCTCTCTCTCTCTCTCTCTCTCTCTCTCTCTCTCATTTCTCCATTTTCAAGCAAGCTCCCAAGAGCAACCATCCATAATTTTTTAAGGTAAAAAAAAAAAAAAAAGTCATGTGTGGCCCACCTCCTACCACCCAATCCAACCGTCCAATCTCCATCATTATCCATCAAAGTCGAAGCCGAGGAGTTTAGCTTGCCATTGATCCAAGAAAAAGTGAAAAAGGTGGGTGATATTAAATTTTATTTTCCATTTTCTTTTGATTTAAGGGTCTATCTATGTGGGACCTACCTTGATGTAGGCTTGGTATCAAAGATGAGCCTATAGTGGCGGGGTCCCTCCATACTCACCGCTCTCTCTCTCTCTCTCTTTCTCTCTCTATCTCTTGCATTGTGGACCCCACTATGATGTATGACCCATGACCATCTCATCCGTAGGGCCCACCTTGTTGACCACCTGTGGGTGGATGCAGGAGAAACACAAATATCATCTTGATCAAAAAAGGTTAGGAGGGCCACGTCCTCGTGGGACCCACCATGCTGCTTGTGTTATACCCACGCTGTCCAGCGTCCCTGGACGCTGGACGAGTGCTATGGGTGGAATGTGGGCTGGCAATGGGCGGCTAACAGAGGTGTGTGACTGCATAGGGTCCATGGGACCCATCCGTATCCTCCACCCATTTAAATGAGCCACACCTCATAGTATAAGTTTTATCCAGACCGTCCACCGTTCCAAACGGTGGGCCATGCCCATGAGGGGCCACTTGCACGCCATGATCTATAGCTCACTGGCAGATGGAGTGGAGGTACCTGGTTTAAACGGTGGGCCGCAGCTTATGTGGTAGACAGAGTGAAAGACACCTCATTCCACGCTGAGGTCTTGGTACGGTTCCCTAGTGAGGGTGGCTGCCAGTGAAGTGTGTGCTGGCGGTGGTGTCCGTGGGACCCACCCTATTCACGCCGCCCGTTCATGTGGTGGGCCAACACAGTGCAACGTGTGGGGAGGACGTTCCTGGACGGTGGGACCCACCCCACGTGTGGGGCCACCATGATATATGTGTGTATGTCCAGGCCGTCCATGGCCTGGACGTTGATGATGCATTAATACAATAGTAATATATTATATTATATTATATTATATATATATATGCTTTATATATATACATATATTCTGTACATTTACGAGGGTGGGCCCTACATGGGACCCACCTCTCCCTTTTAAATGCAGAGAAGCTGCATGTACAGCAGCTGAGTTTTATATATATTGTATATATATTGTATACGAGGGTGGGCCTTACGTGGGACCCACCTCTGCTCGCTTTTAACGCAGTAAGCTGCAATAGCAACAGCTATATAGATATATTATATATTATAATGTGGACCACACCATAATACATGCGCTGTATCTACCGTTCATCAGGATGGGACGGTGGGACCCACCAGTAGGAGAGCTGGTTGGCTGGGGTACCTGATACCAGCTACATGTCTGGCGAGTCAACATCAGCAAGTTCTGTATCCCTCCCATGATGCATATGTTTTATTTACACCATCCATTGTTTGGACGGTGGGGCTCATCACGATGCATGTGTTTTATCCATACCATCCGACCATTTTGAGATATCATTTTATGGCATGAGGTAAGGGATGAGTTAGAACTAAAATTCAAATGAGTCCCACCATTCAAATAGTGGACCGTGACATCCACCGTTCAACTTCTAAGGGCCACGGTAGTTTCTAATTTAGTTGATATTTGATTTCATTTCATCTATTTCTATGTTACCTTGTGAACATGTTAGATCTCAAATACATAAGGGTGGGCCCGATTTGATATACATTTGGCTCATTGACTCGATCCATTGACTAGGCCCAATGTGATGTACTTGGGGCCCAGTTAGTTAGGCCGATGTGTTATGCGAGGCCCGTTGTTGAGGCCCACCTAATATACATAAGGCCCATGTATGTGGCCCATTTGTTGTATCTAAGGCCCATGGGTCGAGGCCCAATACGATGTATATGTGGCTCATTTAGTGAGGCCCATGTAATGTCTATGAGGCCCATGTGCAGGGCCCATCTGTCATATATTCCAACCCAAATAATGCGGCCTATTGCGATGTATTTGTGGCCCATTCAGCAAGGCCCACCTGTGATGTATATTTGTGGCCATGGTGTTGTATATTAGGCCCCTGTGTAAGGCCATGGGCCCACTATATGTTTGGCCCTATGTAGGCCACTTCTTGGGAGTAATGTTGGTTAGATGTCCATGTCGATAGGCAATGATGGTTTAATGTTCACATTGGGACCTTTCCTTAAGCCTTGTTAGGCCCATTCTCATCATTTTCTTATGGGTTAACCTAAATAAGTGGGCCCCATTCGCCGTAGACAGATGACCCTGTGCTATCGGATTTGATATAACCACGGTCGAGTTCCAATCTGATCGGCTGATCATTTATGGACCCTGCCTTGTTTTAATGCTGATTATCGATCGAGGCGGTTACCAATTCTGATTTGTCGTGACCGATTACCGATTATCGATCGAGGCTGATTACCGATTCTGATTTATCGTGACCGATTGCCGATTATCGATCGAGGCTGATTACCGATTCTGATTTGTCGTGACCGATTGCCGATTATCGATCGAGGCCAATTGACCGATTCTGATTTGTCGTGACCGATTGTCGATTATCGATCGAGGCCGATTGACCGATTCTGATTTGTCGTGACCGATTGTCGATTATCGATCGAGGCCGATTGCCGATTCTGATTTGTCGTGACCGATTGCCGATTATCGATCGAGGCCGATTGACCGATTCTGATTTGTCGTGACCGATTGCCAATTATCCATCGAGGCCGGTTACCGATTCTGATTTGTCGTGACCGATTGCTGATTATCGATCGAGGCCGGTTACCGATTCTGATTTATCGTGACCGATTGCCGATTATCGATCGAGGCCGATTGACCGATTCTGATTTGTCGTGACCGATTGCCGATTATCGATCGAGGCCGATTGACTGATTCTGATTTGTCGTGACCGATTGTCAATTATCGATCGAGGCCGATTGCCGATTCTGATTTGTCGTGACCGATTGCCGATTATCGATCGAGGCCGATTGCCGATTCTGATTTTTCATGACCGATTGCCGATTATCGATCGAGGCCGATTGACCGATTCTGATTTGTCGTGACCGATTGCCAATTATCGATCGAGGCCGGTTACCGATTTTGATTTATCGCGACCGATTGCCGATTATCGATCGAGGCCGATTACCGATTCTGATTTGTCGTGACCGATTGCCGATTATCGATCGAGGATGATTACCGATTCTGATTTGTCGTGACCGATTGCCGATTATCGATCGAGGCTGATTGCCGATTCCGATTTGTCGTGACCGATTGCAGATTATCGATCGAGGTCGTTTGACCGATTCTGATTTGTCGTGACCGATTGTCGATTATCGATCGAGGCCGATTGCCGATTCTGATTTGTTGTGACCGATTGCCAATTATCGATCGAGGCCGATTACCGATTCTGATTTGTCATGACCGATTGTCGATTATCGATCGAGGCCGATTGACCGATTCTGATTTGTCGTGACCAATTGCCGATTATCGATCGAGGTCGATTGACCGATTCTGATTTGTCGTGACCGATTGTCAATTATCGATCGAGGCCGATTACCGATTCTGATTTGTCGTGACCGATTGTCGATTATCGATCGAGGTCGATTACTGATTCTGATTTGTCGTGACCGATTGCCGATTATCGATCGAGGCCGATTGACTGATTCTGATTTGTCATGACCGATTGCCGATTATCGATCGAGGCCGATTACTGATTCTGATTTGTCGTGACCGATTGCCTATTATCGATCGAGGCCAATTGCCGATTATCGATCGAGGCCGATTGCCGATTATCGGTTGAGGTTGATTACCGATTCTGATTTGTCGTGGCTGATCGACAATTCTGATTGTCGTGACCGATTCCGATTACTGAGGCCTACTCCGTGCCGACTTCGATTGCCAAAGCCGATTGCCGAGACCTATATGATGTACTTGTAAACCGTAGTTAAGGCCCATTATGATACGTATTAGGCCCGTGAGCAGGGCCCACCTGTTGTGTACATGTAACCCTTGAGTAAGGCTCTTTGTGTTGTTTTTTTGGCCCTTGTATGAGGCCGTGGGCCCATTATTTGTTTGACTCTATGTGGGCCGTTTCTTGGGGGCAATGTTGGTTAGATGTCCACACTGTCGAGGTCGATTGTGGATACCGATTATGAGTATCTGACTGCATAGCATCATGATCCATCCCCATACACATCATCTGCATGTCTGTTATGAGATATGATTGACCATTGCATATGTTATAGTGCTGGTTGCTATGAGACTTCCTAATAGGCGGAGATTGTCTCACATGAGCGCACGATTTACGTAGGATTGATGCATGACTGGATTGTATGACTCATGCATCTTGCATTGTGTGCTGTGACTACTGTATGCCCTAGCGACATTAGGGTCGTAGCCTCCACAGGCATATCGTGGATGGCTAGATGGGACACCGAAAATTTGTTCTACATGGGGTGCTATAGATATCCCTGGGTGAAAGTCCCTAAACCCTCTTGGTTCCAGAGGTTGCTCCAACGTCTAGACCGAGTGGGTAGATGAGCGTTGAGTGCCGATTACCAGATGGTTACGCTCTCCACTGTGTCATGGTCGGTTGGAAGGGGGTGCAGCCTTACCCGCCCGAGAGTAGGGGGCAATGCTAGGCTGAGTCTGACCAGCTCGAGGAATGGGTTCGCTATCGACGAGTCGAGCCCGATATTGGCAGACGGATAGTGAGGTCTCTTCCACTTGCCTTATTGCGTGCGATGTAGCGGCGATCTGGTTTAGAGTGTAATAGACCCCGGTGATTTTTCAGAGAGGAACCGTACTGATATGTGGACTTATTGAGTAGAAGTTGCATGCTTATTCATTCATTCATTCACTATCCACTCGGGCTGGTGGTGCGCAACTAATTGATGTGTACTTTCGTTATGGCAATGATTTCGGTTGGGCGCGCGACTAACCTGAGATCAGGAGTTTACCATGATGAGTCTGACTATCCAAATTTAGGTATGAGACTGATTTGGATAGAAGTCACTTGTGGTGGACCCCATAGCCTGCGATACTACGTACTATCATCCCGGCTTCACATTCTAGCATAGTTATTACATTCGCATCGCATATTGCATTACATCCGCATGCGTATGGCATCTTGGGTTGCTATTTCTGCACTTATATGGCCTAGACAGATTTAGCAGGATTTGTATATTACATTGCATTCTCGGCATCCGATATTTGGCTCTTTATGACTCCTTATTGCATAGTGGTTCTATATTGCGTATTCTGATATTGATTGACTCATAGATTTGTTCATACTTCCACTTACTCTGTTATCGTATGATTTATATTTTGTCAGTATTTCTGCTTATTTTAATAATTCCTGCTCTTGTCAGTGTTTCTGCTCATTCAGACATTGTATGGTTTGTGGATTACTAGTTTTCCAGTATTGTATGATTAGGGCATTGTATTGAATACTTGACACTTATCTTGTGCACACACTTAAACCACCCTCTAAGCTTTATATAAGCTTATACACAATAGATACGTGCAGGTGATGTTAGGCTGCAGCAGCGTTGAGCTTGGAGCGTGCGGTGGTCTTTTGGAGCTTGAATTTCTATTTATGTACTTTCCATTCGGTATTGTATTCAAATAATTACATTAGTGGATATGTGATGATGATGTTGCCTTTGTGATTTGGATAAATCTTGTGGTTATGCTTATTACAATAATAATAAATATAAAAAAAATCCTCCTTGTAGAATCCCAGGATCGGAAATCTGGCATATGCATGCTAGGAGCCGAGAATGGGGTACTACGGAGGCTGTCGGCACCGGATTCGGCAATCGGGATTCCTATGAATCCGATTTCTGAGTTTGGGGCGTGACAGTCTCCTGGGCATGGTTGGATGTCGGTACCCTTCCTAACCTTCATACATGTGATGGGTTGGTAATTAGTTTAATTCTGTTGTTTCCCATAGTCTTTTGGGCATGGTTTGGTGATGGAATCCATTCTAATTCATACACCTTTCATCTCTTTGAAAACTAAATCAATGGCAGTTCAGTAATTTCCATGATTTTTGATGCAAGCATAAGTTCTCCCTGATCTCTACAAGTGGATCCTCTGAATCCTTAGTTTCCTTTTCTCTGATTTCTCCTAAATTTTAGATAAATATTCCATCATTATTTCTTAAAAGTCTATTTGATTTAGAGTGCATCTTATTCTAGTTCTAGTTCTAGTTCTAGTTAATTTTAGATTACGTACAAGTTTCAGTCCCTTGGGATTCGACCTCGGTCTTACCGAGTTTATTACTACATCACAACCCTGCACTTGGGGAGTGAACAATAGGAAGGAGCAGGTCCTGCGCAACAAACTCATCCCATTGGTTAAGGTATTATGGACCCACCACGACGAAGAAGAGGCCACTTGGGAGACAGAAGCTGAAGTCCGCAAGCATTACCCAACCCTGCTTCAACAATACGAACATGTACAAATTTCGAGGACGAAATTTATTTGTAAGGGGGGTAGATTGTAACATCCCGTCTAACCAGCACCGCGTCCTGGGGCGTACAAGTAGGACTTGCCCCAGGACCGTTCGATTAAAGCCACTTGTGGTGGGGTACCACACCTAAATTAATCTAGGATTAGTCCTATAGAGTACTCTAGACAGTTCATGATAAAATCTAATGCGGGCCGCCAAGGCAGATGACCGTTTAAACTTAGTAACAGCCCGTGCGGGCTACACCATGACGCAGGAAGGTCAGAAAATTATAAAACTTTAGGGAACACTAGATCTCACTAGGCTTGAGGTCCATCGCGGACCTCAGATCCAGTGGACACCCAAAAACTGGGATCTGGCACTGGCCAAATGCACCCCACCAATGCCAAAATTTGAATCTAGCACTTGCAAATGAAATCGAGACTCCGAGCTTTCCAGCCGTCGGATTACTTCTAAATTTTCGGTGAACGTCTAATGTGCGGGCCTACGCGCGTCAACAAAACCTGGGCCCTGATCGTGGCACGGTAACCGTTGATCGCACATCGGACCCGTACGATCAAACCAAACATCCGATCGACCCCAAAATTTGTATGATCCTTCATTTGACCATGGACCACCTACCCTATAAATTTCATGGCCAGGGGACCACCAGAACTGCCCCAACGACTGGAATGGACCCTACAGGGGCATTTAAAGATCGAGATCGCTTACTCAGATCCCATAATCCATTCATCCGATTGCTCCCAAATTTTATGTGGCCCCTCATTGGGTCATGAGACACGTTCACACCGAATTTGGTGGTCATAGGAGTGTTGGGGCCATCACAACAACAATAAAAGCCCTAACAGACTATTTTGAAAAATTATAAAAACATAAGACCAAGGGGCCCAAGTCTAGGGAATAAGCCCTAGCTCTCTCTCATAACTCCTCCATTCTTCCAACAACAACCCTCTCTCCCTCACAACCTTCTTCAATTCTCAACAACCCTCTCTCTCCTTCATAACTTCCTCCAACCTTCCACAACCAAATCTCTCTTTCCTCATAACTTCCACCACCATCCGACAACAAACCTTCCCTTCGTAGCTTCCAGCTTTCTCCAACGACCAAGGAGAGCTAAGGGTGAAGGAGAGTGTGGAGTAGTGCTTGTGTGGGCCCTAAAATTAAGGTGGGGCCAAGGGCATCAACCCTTTCAAACTCTCAAATCCTCTTCCAAGAAGAATCTCTCTACCTCAACCCCAAAATCGACCGTTGGCCATCTAGGTAAGAACCTCTCTCCATTTCTTCTTGAAATCCAAGCATTAAGAAGGGATTGACATGAGATTTCTCACATGCAAGGATTTGGTTTTAGGGATTCTGGCTGATCTACCCGAAATTCTCATCTCCTAAGCCGTTTCCAAGCCTCCATCGAATCCGAAGGTGCGGACTATTAATCCTAAGTAGCCTAGCACCAATCATAACATGAGTTTAATGATTTTGCTTGTTTGGGTGAAACATGTGTGGAATCTAGAAAGACCCTAGGATTTGAGTGTTGATGGAAATGTATGAAATTACATGTTTGTTAGTTTTTCTTCCTCATGATCGTATTTATGCTTCTCACATGTTTGATAATATAACCGATGTTCACATGCTCATATGTTGTGTGATTCCTTCTTATGATGATACCTATGACATGTATGATACTCGTCTTGCATATTTTAATTCCTAGGTGCGTGGGAGACGTTTTGTTTCCTTGCCCACTCATACTTCTCACATGCACTCTAATTACGGTATTGTAACATGCTTGTTAGGAATATTAATATGTATGATAGGATGAATGCAACATGATACTGTATGTTAGATAGTAACCTTGATGTTGGTATGCTATGAATCATCGTTAAACCATGAATTGGTCAGGAACATGAGGTTAGACGGTAGTCTCGTTGGTTGGACTACCCTGAGATTAAACCCGCGAATTGGGCAGATGCGTATGGGCGGCAGTAGTTCGACTACATGGGTCTATCGTACCCGATGTCGTTCGTCTCGTACTCGCCTGACTTGTGCGGTTTAGCCTACATACTGGCAAATCCTGATGTTAACCATGTTTGATCACACATGTTTGGAGCCTGGAACACCCTACCACCGTTGTAGCCCACCGATAACCATTTGAATTCGATCCACTGTCTCGTGAGCCGGGCATGGTGGAATGGGACATTGTGTCCGAGCTGTCGGCCTACGCCAGTTCTCAACACTCCCCATGTGCTTGAAGTCGGGGATGGGAAACTCGATGGGATCAAGGATCGCGGGGACTTGGCCTCACACGTTGGGGAGTCTTGGCCTCGCAACTAGTTTAAGGCATTTGATTTGTGGGGTGTATCAGATTCCCAAATCTGCTGGATGAATGGACATAACTAATAACTCGACTAACAGGATTGCACTGCATCCAATAGTTAGGGAGGCGACTCGGAAGTCGGGGTCGCAATGAGGGAGTGTTGACATATGTAATCGTTAGACGGAGTCGCTCGAATGAGCGTTCTGGCGAGGGCATGCATCATATCATATCGCATCTATGCATTTAATTACGAGTTTCTAAGAATTGATGAATGACTGTATTTCATTAAATTCATATTATAATTGATGTCTGTTGTAAATTAAGACTAATAGCACCTACTGAGTTGATCACTCACTCCCACTCTGGGACGGTGTTTTAATACACCAACCAGACCCGTGCTTAGATGCAGGAGAAGCAGGGCAGGAGGAGCCTGGCGAGGCGACTCTCGACGAGGAGGACGAGCTATCGTATTTTCAGTTGATGGACGGCTCTTCATCGGCCTGATGGGCAGGATTATGTCGCCGAGCTGTGGGCTCGGTTCTATTCTTTTAGACTTACTATTTCTTTTGTGATTTTTTGCTGGGTTTCACCACGAGTGACTTCTTATTCTTTTGGACATGTATATAACATATATTTATATATCTGAGTTGTTCTCATTTCAGTGGATTATGTGATTATGCTTCATGTTCCGGAAAATTCCAGGCTGCGCAAATAAACCTGATCAATGCATATTAATGAAATCGATTATAAGTGACACTCGGGAACTCGGGAGCTGAGCGTATACGCGACCACCGATTTCCAGGGCGTTACACAAGTGGACTACACCACATTAAACAGTAGGGATAGTGACACCCACCGTGGTCATAGGAAGGTTTCAACGGTTCCTATTGTGTGGTCCATTTAAAGTTTGGATTTATTTCAATTTTTAGCACATGCCCTAAAATAATATGGCAAAATTGATGAACGGTGTGGATAAAAGACATATACATTAAGGTAGGCCCCACAGATGCAATCCGCGTCCGGAACCATGATCTTGAACACGTATGACACGTGGAAACACGTAGGCTATGTCATCATTCAAGATTTCTTCAGTATAAAAAATGCACCGTTACCCTATTAATTCACATCGCTTGTGGGGCCCACATTTCTTGTTCACAAGAAAATTGAAATTGTGCCGGAGCGGATTGGATACTGAAAAGGTCACTAGCCTGATCACTACTGAAGTGACGTCACCAAGCACTGTGGACCCTAACATGATGCATGTGTTGTATCCATACCGTCCAACCATTTTTAGAAAACGTTTTATGCTATTGCAAAGATAATGAGATAGATATAAAGTTGACGTGGACCCCACCATAGAAAATAGTGGGGACACTGACATTCACCGTTCAAATCTTCTTAGGGGCCACAGTAGTTTCCGATGAAGCTGATATTTTTGTTTTCACTTCATCTATCACTATGTTAACTCATGAATAGGATGGATCTTAAAAACACATTACTTTGGGCCCTATAAATGTTTCAACGGTGAGTGTGACGGCTCCAACAGTTTTCTGTGGTGGTCCACTTGAAACTTAGATTTATCTCATTCTCTTTGTAATGCCATAAAAGGGTCTCTACGAATGGTTGGACGGTATGTATACATCACATGCATCATGGTGGGTCCACAGATCTTGGTGACGTCACTTCAGTAGCCATTTGGCTACTGACCTTGTCAGTATCCAATCCGCACCCGAATTGTGCGGCCGTACCCGCATCCGTGGGGAACTGTCGATACATTCTTCGTGTGTGTGGGGCCTATAAAACAACACGCGCGGCTTAATTCGAGGGGATCTGGACCGTTCGACGTGTGGACAACCATTCACATTAATGATCCTAACCGTCCATTTCGTGGCCCCACAGTCAGGGGACTCACGCATCTCGGTGGATCCTGGGATCTACCGAAGCCGCGCCCATTTTCATGTGGTTCACTGTACACCAGTACACACGTACAGCGACCGAGGTGTATCGCACCCGTAGAACCAGAAGTACGGACTATGGTAGATCGATCTAGCTTCGGTGACACGTATCCAGGTGACACGTCAATCTTATCCGTCCAACTAGTAGAACATAGTACGGATGGAATTTTAGTCCAGACTTACATGGATTAGATGCATAGCTTCTATGCATCTGATTAGTGTCCTCTAAACCGACGGTGGTCAACAAAAACGATGAATTGTAAACATTTTAAGTGCCCGAAAGAGAAGTAATTGTAAGTAGGATTCTCTAAACGTAGGCCATAATGAGGTCCACAAAGTGAACGGCCCCGATTGAAATATCAGATACGCAACGCAATACCATATTTCGAACACTGGTGGGGCCTAGGATGGACAAATTCTTCCTACTTGATCACGGTGAAAATATATGGGCCCACCTATGATCACGGTGGACCGTTGGATTATAGGGGTCCACCGTAGATTTCACATTGCCCAATATCATCTGAGCAATTATTCAGAAGAGGGCTTGCAAATTGAGTGAAAATACCAATTTAAGAGCTAGGGTGGGCCCACATCTGATTACGGCGCAAACATACATATATAGGGCTTAAGTAGGGAAGGATTTCCTGTGTGTGGGGCCCACAGAGATGTACTTGACAAATCCAATCCGTCCATCTGTTTTGAAAGATCACAATAGAATAGGATTATAAAAATCAGGTAGATCCAAAACTCATGTGTGCCATATCACACAGAACAATGGGGATTGGACGCCTGGAAGTGATAGAAGTTTTGTATCAAGATGATATTTGTTCCTACAGTTTATCTGAGTGGTAATAGTTCTATGGGTGTTTGGATGACATATAAATACCATGGTCAGTAAGGTCTCAGTGGTGGACGTTGCTGTTCCCACTGTTTTTTTGGTGTGGCCCACTTGACTTTTCGACATTTTCAATTTTCATTATTCAATCTTATTGTGGTCTTTCAAAACAGATGGACGGAGTGGATTCATCCCGTCCATCTCTATGGACCCCACACAGCCCCGGTCATAGAACTATCTTTTTGCCGGGGTGCCTCTGATCACGGTGGGCCATCACCATCACCAGCAGTTCAAGTGAGGGCCTTGTTATTAGAAATCGGATTGACACTGAGTTACTCGGCATGCTTTTACAAGGAGTGAGTAAACTTTGTAACCCACCCGAAACGTATGTAGTTTATCTATAGTGTTCATCCAGTTTTCAAGCTCGTTTTAGTAGTTGAGCCCAAAATTAAAATATACGAAAACTCAAGTAAACCAGGCTATAAGAAATAATGAAGATAATGACTTTTATAGTTGAAACCTTGCTAAGGCCCATGGTGTTGTTTATTTTTCATCTAACTTGTTTATGAGATGACACATGTTCATAAATTTGCATAGACATGAATGAAGGAAAAATTGAAATATCAACTTGATCTAAAACTCCGGCAATCTCTTAAGAATTTTTGAACGGTAAGCTTTCAATTTACATTGTTTTTTATAGTATGGTTCACTTTAACTATGAGTATATATTATTTTTGGACTAAAGCTATGAAATTAGCTAGTGTTTTGAATATGCATTATTTTTGGGCTAAAGCTTTGAAATTATCTAGTAAAGTGAATAAAAGGAGGGAATATATATATATATATATATATATTAGCTTGGTCCACAATTTTTGTTACTCATAGGAAATTTTTGTTTGTCAATTACCAAAAGTTTCCTGTGGTATGGTACAACTGATATCTGGATCTTCTTCATTTTTTGAATCATAACTTGAAATGATCTGTCAAAATGGTTGGATGTCGCGAATGTAAGGAATACACATCAAGGTGGGCTCCATAGTATCAGTTGTCACCCACCTCGGTGGATATAGCATCCACCAACACCGAAGCCGTGCCCGACAGAGAGGACGAAACAGGGACTCACTCTCTCTTGGAGCATGTATGATTTTTAACCAGGATAATTTTTAAAATTATAAAATATGAATAAAAGGACGTAAGCAATACGGGAATTAACATCAAGCGTCTATATCACTAATGATTTAAAAAATAAGCGATGTAATTAGAAGAGGTTGAAAAGGAGTAAACGGTTGTTGATTTATATATCAAACTGAAAGCGGCTTTTAGAAAGAAATAATCTTAAAAAGACATGAAAATGCATTATTTAGAGAGAAATTTACAACTGTACGACCCATTTATGGCCCATTTACCACAGGAAGCGCACCTTATTTTACCTTACGAGAATAAGTCACGGCTGTACAAACGGCTTGACAAAGGTCAAAAATGCCCCTGCTTTTTCCTTCAAGCGGAACAGTGGTGTCCAATAAGAGCGCTGACGCTCCTCAAACTCCGAGTTGTACGAACGGTTCAAAAGATATCAAAGTTACATGAGCCCACAATTACTTATTTATTATATCCTCAACGTTCATCATATTTTGAGATCAATTCAGAGCATTATCAAAAAAAAAAAAAAATCATATCCAAAGATCAACTTGACCACACCACAAAGAGTAACAGGAAAATTGATTTTCACCGTTAAAAATTTTATAGGGCCCACCATAATATTTATTTTCCATCTAATCTATTCATAAGGTCACAAAGATCTGGATGAAGAGGAAAAACAAATTTCATAATGATCCAAAACTTTTGTGACCCCTAAAAGGGTTTCAATGGTAGACGTTCAATCCTCTTAAACCTTTTTCAGTGTGGTCTACTTGATAGCTAGATCTGTCTTCTTTTTCGTCTCAAGCCTTAATACGAGTTTGTCAAATAAATGGACTACTTGGATATAACACATACCTCATAATAGGACTCACAAAAAGCGATGAGAATTATAACGACAAAAAATAAAAATAATAATAATAAATAAATAAATAATTAGGAACTTATGGCTACGGAGTTTTCTATGGCTACGGATTATAACTGTAGCCATATCCGTAACCCCTGCCGTTTCGATATGTTCTTTTATATGTATCGAAGGTCTTTCGATTAATCGAAAAAGGTCCAGAACTGTCTAGTGAATTTGCCTCAAAAATGTTGCAATTTTCGATACATATTGAAGTGTATTCAATATGAATTGAAGGTATTTTACCAACAGCTACGGATTATAACCATAGACATAACTGTAGTCTGTACTAGTCTATGATTTTTTTTTATTTTTTTTATTTTTTTATTTTTTTATATGGAGAACTTTACTTACAATTTTCTCTAATACATATTTATATAAATATGTATATATAAACATATAAATTTTTTTTCCTCTCTCAGTGTCTCTCTCTCTCTTTTTTTTTTTTTGAATTTCTATCTTTATTCATTTAACAAGCATATCTTCTAAACCAAAATTAGTTACTAGACGTACCCTATATGATTTTGGGGTAGGAGAAGCTACTTTAGCCAACTGACCTATTTATTTTTCAAAATTCCATAAGGTCTATGGTCAAAAATCCATTTCATTCACTTTGCAGTCAATTTCAATCAGTTTGCTGTTAATTTCATTCATTTCATTTACTTCGCGATCAATTCCATGCATTTCACGGCCAATTCCGGCGATTCCATTTTGATTTACAGTCATTTCTATGCATTTCACGGTTAATTCCCTTCACTTCACTGTCATTTCCATGCATTTCACGGTCATTTCCCTACACTTCATGGTCATTTCCATATATTTCATGGTCAATTCCCTTCACTTCACGGTCATTTCCATGCATTTCGCGGTCAATTCGCTTCACTTCGCGGTCATTTTCATGCATTTCACGGTCAATCCCGACGATTCCGTTTTGATTCACGGTAATTTTCATGCATTTCACGGTTAATTCCCTTCACTTCACTGTCATTTCCATACATTTCACAGTCAATTCGCTTCACTTCATGGTCATTTTCATGCATTTCACGGTCAATCCCGACGATTCCGTTTTGATTCACGGTCATTTCCGTGCATTTCACGGTCAATTTCCTTCACTTCATGGTCATTTTCATGCATTTCACAGTCAATTCGCTTCACTTCACAGACATTTCCATGATTTCATGGTCAATCCTGGCGATTCCGTTTTGATTCACGGTCATTTTCATGCATTTCACGGTCAATCCGCACATTCTGTTTTGAAATGCGCCGAAATGACTGTGAATCAACACAGAATAGCCGGGAATGATCGTGATATGCATAGAAATGACCATGAATCTTGGCGAATGGACCGTGAAATGTGCGGAAATGACTGTGAAATGCGTCAAAATGACTGTGAATCAACATGGAATCACCGGGAATGACAATAATATGCATGGAAATGACCATGAATCTTAGCGAATGGATTGTGAAATGTGCTGAAATGACCGTGAAGTGAAGGGGCATAACCATGAAATGTGCCGAAATGACCGTGAATTAACACGGAATAGGCGGGAATGACCATGATATGCATGGAAATGATCGTGAAGTGCAGCGATTGGACCATGAAATGTGCGAAAATGACCGTGAAGTGAAGGGGCATGACCGTGAAATGCGTTGAAATGACCGTGGTATGCAAGGAAATGATCGTGAAGTGAGGCGATTGGAACTTGAAATGTGCATAAATGACCGTGAAGTGAAGGGGCATGACCGTGAAATGCGCCGAAATGACCGTGAATCAACACGGAATAGACAGGAATGACCGTGATATGCATGGAAATGACCATGAAGTGTATCGATTGGACTGTGAAATGCGCGAAAATGATCATGAAGTGAAGGGGCTTGACCGTGAAATGATCGTGAATCAACACAGAATAGGTGAGAATGATCGTGATATGCATGGAAATGACCGTGAAATGTGTAGAAATGACCATGAAGTGAAGGGGTGGGTAGACAAAGTGACGGGGTTGCAGCACAAAGTGACGGGGTTGCAGTACAAAGTGACGGGGTTCAGTAGACAAAGTGACGGGGTTCAGTAGACAAAGTAACGGGATTCAATAGACAAAGTGACAAGGTTGTAGCATAAAGCGATAAGGTATAGTAGACAAAGTGATGGGGTTGCAGTACAAAGTGACGGGGTTCACTAAACAAAGTAACGAAGTTGGAGCACAAAGTGACGAGGTACAGTAGACAAAGTGACGAGGTACAGTAGACAAAGTGACGAGGTTGTAGTACAAAGTGATGGGGTACAGTACACAAAGTGACGATGTTGTAGTACAAAGTGACGGAATTCAGTAGACAAAGTAACGAGGTTGCAGTACAAAGTGATGGGGTTCAATAGACAAAGTGATGGGGTTGCAGTACAAAGTGACGAGGTTTACTAGACAAAGTGACGAGGTTGCAACATAAAGTGATAGGGTTCAGTAGATAAAGTGACGGGGTTGCAGTACAAAGTGACGGGGTTCAGTAAACAAAGTGATGAAGTTTGGATTAGATTCAGTCGTAATAAATGGTGGGCGCGACTCTCTCCACTATTTTCTGTGGTGGGGTCCACTCGAGTTTTGGATCTGATTCATTCTTTGGCTCATGCCCTAAAATGATCTCTCCAAATGGATGGACTGTGTGGATACAAAACATACATCATAGTGGGACCCATATAAATAGGTGACAATCACTTCAGTAGCGAGTCACATTGCTCAATGTGGCATTGAATCCTAAATGGAAATGAAAGCGGATTGACTACTCCCCCCACTACCAACCCAGTGGTGGTGGTGATCGGTACTCTGTGGGCCCCGCCGTGATGTATGTGTTTCATCCATTCCATTAATATATTTTTACATATAATTTTAGGGGTTGATCCCAAAAATGGGAGGGATATAAATCTCTTATGGATCACACCATAGGAAAACAATGGTGATTGGATATCCATCATTAAAGTCCTCCGTTTATTTGACATCCAATCTGTTGGTTTGGTCATAAAGACCCAGATGAAGGGAAAAAACAAAGATCAGCTTGATCCGAAACTTTTATGGCCCCTAAAAAGTTTTTAATGGTCAACGTTCATTCAACACTGTTTCATGTAATGTAGTCCACTTGAGATTGGGTTATACCTCATTTTTTGTCTCAGACCATAAAATGATCTAGAAAAATAAATGGACGGCATGGATGAAACACATACATCATGGTGGACACACATAGCACCGAGTGGCAGGGGAGTAGCCAGTCCGTTTCCAATGGAAACTATGGACGTGGATTCACTGGGTAAAGCCTTTTGCATGAAGTTCTAGCGTTGGGATGTATGGTGGAGTCCACCATGATGTTTATAAAAATTACAATCCATTCATCCATTTTTAGAGCTCATTTTAAGAAATGTAACAAAAAATTAGGATGATCAAAATCTCAACTGGGCCATATAAGATAAAACAGTACTGGAGTAAGAAATTTCTACAGTTGAAACCTTCCTACGCGTCTTGATGTTTATATACCATCCAAACTATTTAAAAGGTCATTTTTACTAGGATGAAGTGAAAACACCAAAATATTAGACCGATGCAAAACTTTTGAGGCCATATAAATATTTCAACAGTGAACACTAAATCTCTGGTGTTTCCTCTCGTGTGGCCCATTTGAGTTTTGTATATGCCTTAGTTTTGGTATTGTCCTAAAATGATATCTAAAAATGGATGAACGGGTTGGATTTATCACAAACGTCGCAGTGGGCCCATTCAGAATCCCAGCGCAGGATCTCACTGCAAAGGCTTTGGCAGGAATCCGTGTCCCCTTTAGACACATGAAATTGGATTGTGCACCGAGTCTTAGCGCACTGAGTAAACTTTGTTGGGCCCATTGTGAATTCATGTGGTTTATCCACACCATCCATTCGTTTTTTCAGATCATTTTAGGGGTTGAGTCCAAAACTGAAGTATATCAAAAGCTCAAGTAAACCATACCAAAGGAAACAGTAGAAGTATTAATTTTCACCATTGAAATGTTTCTAAGCCTCCATTGGTGTTTATTTTCATCCAAACTGTTCATAAGATCACAAAGACATGGTTGAATAGAAAAAACAAATATCATCTTGATATAAAACTTTTGTGGGCCCCCAACAACTTTTCAATGGTAAAATTCAATTCACACTGTTTCAGGTGGTGTGGTCCACTTGATCTTTGGATATGATTAATTTTTATTGTAAAATCTTAAAATTAGATGATAAAAGAGATATACAATACACGAATGACGGTGGGCTCTACAGACTTTATGCTTGCCATAATGATTTACTCAGCAGCAAACCGCTTCCGTTTAACGTGTATTTTTTAATATATTAAAAAAATCTGACGACATCGCACTTATAGCGACGTAGACCAGTGAAAACGCTGGAGGCAGGGAGTTCCTGCCTCCGGGAGGTAGACGATCCGCACTTGCTGAATTAATAGGATAAGAGCGGGACCGTAGGTCCCTCCACATCCACCGATGTTACTGTGTATGTGAATTCCGAACCATTCATCCGGTGGACCCCAAATATCAAACCAATCCGACCATCAGGTGGGCCACACGTGCATACCAAAGAAATGGACCCGATGGTTGAATCAAACAAGACCAGGTCATTTCTGCTAAACATACATAGTGGGGCCCACATGATGAAAGGCTCAATCTAGACTAATCATCTCAGCCAACCAATGAAGAGAGAGAGAGAGAGAATAATTCAATGCCACTAGAAATTCTATATATTCAGGTACGCTTGCTTGGTTAGAATGAGAGAGAGAGAGTTTGTGACTGAGTCAACGAGTCACTGAGTGAGAGAGAGAGAGAGAGAGAGAGAGAGAGAGAGAGAGAGAGAGAGAGAGAGAGAGAGAGAGAGAGAGAGAGAGAGAGAGAGAGAGAGAGAGAGAGAGCTGGTCACTGAATGAGTGGAAGAAAGTGTGTTTTTGAGTGAGTGAGTCACTGAGGAGAGAGAGATGGATAGTACTACTCCACATGCCACTGCCACAGACCAGCCCCAATTCGCATCTACGTCGTTGCATGGCCGGGTAGCCATCGTGACAGGTGGCACAGGTGGCATTGGCAGCACCATCGTCCTCCACCTCGCTTCCCTCGGCGCCAACGTGGTCATCGCCTACATCGGCGATCACAAAGTAGCTGATGATCTAGTGTCCAAGATCTCCGATTCATCCTACCCACGTGCCATCGCAGTTGAAGCTGAAGTCTCCGATCCAGCCCAAGTAAAGAACCTGTTCGACCAGGCCGAATCCACATTCAACAAAATTCACATCCTCATCACCACTGCCGCGGTCTCTGACTACTCCTACGCGTCACTGGCCAACACATCCGTCGAGGTCTTCGATTGGACCTTCAGCGTAAATTGCAAGGGAACATTCATATGTTGCCGGGAAGCAGCCAACCGTCTTGTGAAGGGCGGCGGTGGACGGATAATAACATTCTCATCATCAGGGGTTGTATCGTTGCGGCCCGGCTACTCAGCCTACACTGCCTCAAAGGCCGCGGTCGAGACGATGACGAAGATATTAGCCAGGGAGCTCAAAGGGACCATGATCACAGCCAACAGCATAGCCCCAGGGGCTACAATGACACCCATGTTCTATGGTGGCAAGTCGGAGGAGGTCGTGGAGATGATCGTCGGCAAAAGCCCAATGCTGCGGCTCGGTGCACCGGAGGACATTGCACCCATGGTGGGGTTCTTGGCTGGTGATGCAGGTGAATGGGTGAATGCCCAAGTCATTCGTGTCAATGGTGGCTACATATGAAATCTCCACACCTAAGAAAAATAGACCAGGTTGAGTTGACTCAGTGAGTCAACTCGTTCTAGTGTCAAATCGACTGACTGAGTTTTAGAGCTATATGTATTTGTGTTGCATGGGTTGAATAGCTTTATAATACTATGAGATTAGTATTGTGTCATTTCATGAATGGCTTTATGATTGGTTGTTGAATAGGTTAATCTTATCCTCACTACAAGAAATCTCACCTTTAGTGACGAAAATTTTCGTCACTAAAAGACAAATTTTAGTAGCTAAAAAGTTTTAGCTACATTCGTCGCTAAAAGACCGACGCAAGAGGTTTTTAGCATCAAAAAATTTGAATCGTTGACAAAGGTAAGCTTTTTAGCGACGATTTTTTTCTTCGTCGCTTAAAACTTCTACCAACGAAATTTTATTCGTAGGTAAAAATACTTACACAACTTTTAGCAATGATAGTTTTCGTTGCTAAAATTTATTACAAAACTTTTAGCGATGAATGTTTTCGTCGCTAAAAAATACATATGAACCTTTTAATGACGATAGTTTTTGTCATTAAAAATAATCACAAAACCTTTAGCGATGAATATTTTTGTTGCTAAAAAATACATAAAACTGTTAGCGACAATAGTTTTTGATGCTAAAATTTATTACAAAACTTTTAGCAACGAATATTTTCGTTGCTTTAAAGTACATAAAACCTTTTAGCGACGATAGTTTTCGTCGCTAAAAATATTTATAAAACTTTTAGTGACGAAATATTTTCGTCGCTAAAAAATAATTCTAAAACTTTTAGCGATGAAAAAAAATCTCTTTAAAAAAAAAATAAAAATTCTAGCACAAAATTTTGCACAAAATTCCTGATATACACTTCTTACAATATATTTCATCATATTCATCCTGATATACACCTGTTATATAATATATTTCATCATATTTACAGTCACATTCATCTAAACCCAAACTAGTAAATCCATCCAAACTAAACTACATTCATCTAAACATAAACTACATTCATCCAAACATAAACAATCTTATCCACATCACATTTATTCACGTATAAATACATATAAGCTTAACATAATAAATAAAAATATAAAAAATTACAAAAATGAAGGCGGAGGTGATGGGGCATCGGTAGGTAAGCGTGCAGCGAGAGCCTAAAACATCTCCGTGATCCGTTGCTCATGCTCCACCCGCATCTCCTCCATCCTCCTCTCCTGCTCCTCCCTCTGCCTCGCCAGCTTCTCCATCATCTTCCTCTCATACTCCTCCCTTTGCTTGTCCAGCTCTTGTCACACCCCAAATCCCAAAATCGGATTCACAGAAATCTCGATCGCCGAATCCGGTGCCGACAGCCTCCATAGTACCCCATTCTCGGCTCCTAACATCAATATGTCAGATTCCGATCCTGCGATCCTACAAGGAGAATTTTTTTTTCTTTTTTTTTTTCAATATGCATTTAACTTGTAATAGGCATAACCACAAGATTATCCAATTCACAAAGGCAATATCATCATCACATATTCACTAATATAAACATTTGAATACAATGCTGAAAGGAAAAAATATATATAAAAATTAAGGCTCCAAAAGTCAAATACATGCTCCAAGCTCCACGTTGCAGCAACCTAACATCGCGTGCACACATCTATCATGCATGAGCTTATAGAAAGCTTAGAGGGTGGTGTAAGTGTGTACATAAGGTAAGTGCCAAGTATTCAATACAATGTTATAATCATATAATACCGAAAATACTGGTAATCTATAAATTGTACAATATCAGAATAAGTAGAAATACTAACAAGATCATGAGTTATCAGAGTAAGCAGAAATACTGATAAGATCATAAATCATATGATAACAGATTAAGTGAAATACTGACAAGTCCATGAATCATACAATATCAGAGTACGCAATCCAGATTAGCTATGCAAATGAGGAGTCATAGAGAGCTAATTAACAGACGCCAAGGATGCAATGCAATATACAATTCCTGATAAGTTCACAAATACGTTAGCCGTATCTAGACCATATAAATGCAGAAACACAATAACCCAAAATGTCATATGTCACGGATGTCATGCAATATGCGGTGCGAATGGAATGACCATGCGGGGGTATGAAGTCGGGATGATAGTACGTAGTAACATAGGCTACGGGGTCCATCACAAGGGACTTCTATCCAAACTAATCCCATACCTAATTTGGATAGTCAGACTCAATGTGGTAAACTCTTGATCTCAAGTTAGTCACGCGTCCCAACCAAAATTCTAGCCATTGCGAAGGTACACGTAACAAATAGTTGCGTACCACCAACCCTAGTGGATAGTGAATGAATGAATGAATGAGTATGCAGCTCCTGCTCAATAAGTCCACATATCAGTACTGTTCATCTCTGAGATCATCATCGGGGTTTAGTACACTCCAAGTGGCACTGCCTCTCTCCTAGCAGCATAGTCCAAGTGAGCGTAAGAAACCTCACTATCCGCCTGGCCAATAGTCTGTCAATGCCTATCCGGCACATCGATAGCGAACCCATTCACGAGCTAGTCAAACTCAGCCTAGCTATACCCCCTACCCTAGGGCAAGTAAGGCCACATCCCCTCCCAACCGATTATGACACAGTGGAAGACGTGGCCTCCTGGTATTCGGCACTCTGACGCTCATGTATCCACTCGGTCTTAACATTAGGGCATCCTCTAGTACCAAGAGGGTTTAGAAATTTTCACCCAGGGCCATCTATGGCAGCCCGATGCTAAAATAAATTTTCAGTGTCTCGTCTAGCCATCCACAACATGCATGTGGAGGCTATGGCCCTGATGTCGCTAGGGCGTACAGTAATCACAACATAATGCAAGATGCATGAGTCATACAATCCAGTCATGCATCAATCCTGCACATGTCGTGCGCTCATGTGAGATACCCTCCGCCTATCAGGGAGTCTCATATCACCTGCCCAATGACATATGCAATGGTCAATCACATTTCATAACAAACATGCAGATGATGTCTATGTGCATGTATCATGATGTTATGCTGTCATATACTCATAATCGGTATTAATGATCGGCCTCGACAATGTGGACATTTAACTAACATTGCCCCCAAGGAATGACCCACATAGAGCCAAACATATAATGGACCCATGACCTCAATCAAGAGCTTAACACATCATGATGGGTCTTTCACATGGCCTAACATACATCACAATGGGTTACATCGCATGGCCCTCAAATACATCATAATGGGCCTCATCACATAGGCCTCACATATATCACATTGGGTCTTAAACACAGGCTGAATACACATCACAACGACCCTTAAATACGGGCCGCATATACATCACATTGGGCCTCGTCAATCGACATCGATACTCGGCCCCGACAATCAAAATCGGTAAATCAACCACGTCAATCGGCCAAGACAATCGGAATCGATCTACAATCGACCTTAACAATCGGGATCGGCAAATCGGTCATGTCAATCGGAATCGACAATCGATCATGATAATCGGCCTCGATCGCTAACCGGTAATCGGCCACGACAATCGGAATAAACAAATCGGTCATGTCAATCGGAATCAGCAATCGGTCATGATAATTGGCCTCGATCGCTAATCAGCAATCGACTACGACAATCGGAATCGGCAATCGGTCATGATAATTGGTTTCGATCGTTAACCGGCAATCAGCACCAATGATCGACACCGACAATCAGAATCGGTAGTTGGCACTGGCAACCAGCACATAAACAAGGGGAGGTCCATGGAGGAACAGTCGATCAACTATAATATAAATATCAGCCCTCGAACGTGGTTTTATCAAATCCGATAGCGCGAAACCATCCGTCTATGGTGAATGGGGCCCACTCATTTGGGTTAACCCACTAAGAGAATGATGAGAATGGGCCTAACAAGGCCTAAGGGAAGGTGACAATGTGGACATTCAACCATCATTGCCCATCAATGTAGACATTTAACCAACATTGCTCCCAAGGAGTGATCCACATGGGCCCATGGCACCACACAAGGGCTTAATAAACATCGTTATGGGCCTCACTCATGGGTCACATATGCATCACACTGGGCCATGCCCATGGGCCTCAAATACATCACAATGGGTCTCACCCATGGGCCTTGAATGCATCGCAATGGGCCTCACCCATGGGCCTTATCATTAGGTCTCATATGCTAAATGGGCCATATCGCATGGGCCGCTTTATATGGGTCACACCAATGGGCCTCATGTACATCAAGTGGGCTAACATCAATGGGCCGCACTAATGGGCATCATGGATGGGCTATAAATATATCAAGGTGGGCCTCACAGATGAGCCTCTCAAATGGGCCACAAAATACATCAAAGTGGGCCCTTATGGATGAGCCACAAAGTACCTCAAAGTGGGCCCTGATGGATGGGCCACAAAGTACCTCAAAGTGGGCCTTGACGGATGGGCCACATGACATATCAAGGAGGACCTCAAGGGGGAGCTTGGATTACATCAAAAATCATTTCACTAATTGTAGGTGTAGCATGTGTATCGCCGTACACTGTTATTCCATGGGGGTATATGGCCCACTAATTATGATCGGCACTGTCCAAACATTGCCAAGGTAAATCAGCCCATCCAAACATTATCCATATAAATCAGCATCGTCCAACCATTATCCATGTGAATCAGCACCGTCCAACCATTGTCCAGCACCGTCCAACTCAATCTAGACGATGTGGATGAAATAAACATATTATGGTGGTGTCCATGCTAGCAAAACAAGTGGATGACTTGAATAGAGCACATACATTGGGGTGGGTCCCACTGTCTAGCCATCTGGACAGTGGATGAGAACCAATTCAACATGGTGGCGTCCACACGTACCATGTGTGGACGGTTGTAACGCCTTGAAAATCGGGGGTCGAGCAGGAGCCCAACTCCCGAGTTCCAACACATCACTTATGCAACATAGATAATGATGATTAATGTTGTTTGTATTAGTGCCTTAAACATGAGTAAGATTATACCAAACAACATATCGTACTCCAGAGACAGTTAACTATGCAATCGGAAGACTGTGGTAAGTATATATAAACATGTAAGATATTTCAAGTCTCCTGAGTATGATCACATTACTAGGTTAAATAGGTACATATAATATTCCAATATATACAAAATGTATAAGGTTAGCTAGTCTGAAATCCACTGATCCATGTCGACCAGGGTGGTCTATATAAACCTGCCAGAATACTGCATATATGAGAATGCCTCTTCATCATCCTCGAAGTCCGGCTCTGCCTCACAGGCTGTGCCATCATCTGAAACTATGGCAGGGTCTGGTTGGTGTTTAAAACACCATCCCAGAACGTGGGAGTGAGTGATCAACTCAGTGAAATGATAAAGTAAAGGTTAACATGTTATCAATTCAGTCAAGTAGTAATGATAAAACAGTACAACAATCATATCCTAAATACTCTTGTTAATGTAAGAATGATATGCGATAATGATGCATGCCCTTGCCTACACTCCCTCAGCGCCTTCATCTCATGGCGTGCATGACATCCTCCCAAAAGTGCTCTTCCTCGCCAAAGCACATGCAGTGCGGTGCATGCACATGATTAGCCAGGTTCTTACTTAGGTTTATTCATACAACAGGATTGAGAAGCTAAGGTACGTCCCTTAAATCAATTTCCAAATAATGATCTATTCTAGGGTCGTCAGTCCTAGTAAATCTCATACGATATTATGGTTCAGGTCACTACAAAGGGCTCGTCACCTGATCAGTGTAGGCCTAGTTTATACTCTAGTGGCTACGAAAAGACTCGTCGCCTCAATGCAGTCTCAGAGTATGCTCGCGGTCACTACAAAGGGCTTGTCACCTGATCAGCCTAAGCCAAAAGCTCGAATACAGTGTCTTATACCACCGTATTTGGCTCACAAGTTTGGGTTACTCACTGGTCACTACGAGTGGGCTCGTCACCCCTATGTAAGCCGACGGCTCGACCACGGTGTCCCATACCACCATGTCCGGCTCATGAGTCTTAGCGGATCGAGGTATCAAGGTTAAACAGATTTTCACTGGTGAGTTTGGTACCTTAGATTCAAGCAGTAACGTCCAAACATGGTGAACATACATTGGGTTAATTGGGTTACTTGACGAGCTCGACTAGTACGATCGCACGTTGAGTTGATCGACATAAAGTGCGTAAGCACTCCATGTGGCCTAACCACTGTTGACATTCCAAGTATAGCTTGAATTCATCGACCACATCCTGTGCGGTGAAACAACTTCAGTCATTCATTCGAGGCCTGTTACCAATTGCCTGGACTATATAATAGCCCCAACCACATTCAATTACAACAAATAATCATATGAGATAACCAAAGAAGTAATGAATCAATAATTCAAGTCATACAATCATTAGAGCATTTTTTAGAATACAACTAAAACATGAATTCACACACATATGCATTCCATATCTAAACAGATACTATAATATAAAATACATGGAAGAATCATACACATAGTTAAGGTAGTTGAGAATCATATCTCAACACTCATATAAAGTATAATTTACTAACTACTAGTTCATTCAGACATTTTTACAAACACTTAGTCTACACATATCCTATACATGTAAAATAATAGTTATAACAAGTATTATAGTAAATCCCTTTACAAAAGGGTTTACCATACGTATAACAATCATGCATTATCAGTCAATAAACATAGTAATCATAAATCATAATTCCATACTCATTCAAACATTTCAACAAACACATGGAATGCATGTAAAATCAACGTAGTTTACATATATGCATAATATACCGTAAACCTCGTATCTAGGCACATGTGAAAGCAATCAAGTCAGTCATAAATCATTACTGACATTGAAAGCCTTGAAAACCATTACCTAAACATTTATAATCTGTACCTTTCCCCAGTATACTCATAACAACCTCAGTTTTAACACTAAGTCTTTGTCTATGTCACCACGGCAACCTACGGTGTGCAATGGGTTAGCTATTTCATCCCTCACACTGTTTGAATTCCTAAAACGGATTAGGGTTAGATTTTTTTACCTAAGAACGGACTCGGAATCGCCCGTATAGCGATACAGATGGACTGGTTCGGCACGTGGAGCAGCAGAGAAGAATCTCAGGAACAAACTCCAACTCTCTCTCACACTCTCTCTCTTTCCTTCTCTTTCTTTTCTTCTCTCTCCTAGGATTTTAGAGAATTTGTATGAAATAGAAATGGGGTGGGTTTAGGCCTTTATATAGGCCCAGAACTGATGGAAATGCCCCAGACCCAGGGTATACTTAGGTTATAACTAAATACGGGCCGTTTCGGTCCAACGAAGCTATTTTGGAGGCTCCTTTGCTACATGTGGTCAGACTTAAGCTCCTTGACATCAGATCTAGGTCAGGCTAAGTTTTTAGTCCGATCGGATTTACAGATCGCCGTGGCGAACCAGTTTCAGTTCAAAGGTTGCTGATGCTCGATCAGGGTCACAAGTGTACTGACATGTGTAGGAAATTTTTCCTGATCTGAGGATAAAATTGGGTCAAAATTTGATGGTCTGAATCCTTAGATTTGGCCTGCAAGTGAGCCGACTCAATTTACTTAAGTTTCATTTCATTTCCTAAAGATATTCACGTTTCTCACACACTTCGCTCCGAGCTCAAGTTGTACGTTTCTGGGTACTATAAGGACTTGATTTTTGAGGTGGTTGTCAAGTCCAGCAAGACAGTCATAACTGTATAGTTTCGGAGTAATCAGACTTGCGACGTGCGGTCCAGGTCCGATATAGAGTTTCATGATGCTCCTGAGAGCAACTGGGTTTAGAGATGGATCCTAGATTTTAGGGTAATGTAGCATTAACGATCCTGTAGATTTTGAGTCTTACAGATTGTATTTAAAGTGATTAGGGCTAATTTCACAGGTAATCTAGTTTAACACTAGTTAATTCTCGTCTCATTTCTAAAGGATTTGGTCCTAGGGCAGTTATACGTCCAAGGACGTCTAACTCCAGGTCGGGAAAAATCCAGGGTGTTACAATGGTGGACATATGGTTTGGATAAAATAATAAAATAAAATGTATCATGGTGGGTATCCACGTCACTCACAGGGACGGTATGAATTATACAATACATAAATCAAGGTGGGTCCCACCTGCCACACGTGTCACACGTGTGGGTGGGCCCACCCTCTTAAACAGATGGACGACATGAATAATACACATACCACATGGTGGGGATCCAAACTTGTTGACGTACTCCTAGCAGTTATGTTGCTGGTATGCTATTCCAGCCAATGTACATCCACCATCCAGCAGATCTAGACGGGGTGGATGCAACACATCACACAAGGTGGGCCCCATATGAGCTGAAGTGGATGAACGATGTGCATAAGCACATACATCAGATGAGGACCCACCGTCCCATGCAAGGTTGGGTGATATTCAACATACATCGCAATAATGCTCCATCGTCTAGTAGCTGCTGGACGGTGCAAGATTAGGCCATACATTAAGTAGCCCCACACAGCACATACCGCATGGTGGGTTCCACACGTGTGTGAGACCTGTAAGGCAGCATGAAAGAAACAAAAATATCATGGTGGCGTCCCATACCAACTGTCCAAATGGACTGTGTGGATAAAACAGATACATCAAGGCCTGGGCCCCACCGTCCAACCATCTGGACGGTGTGGATGAGACCCATACATCAACGTTGGGCCCCGCAGAGTTCTTTGCTAACGTCAACAGGTGGGACCCATGGAACTGTCGTCAGGACAATAGTAGTGCTGCTGGGATCCATCGTCCCTCCAAGGGGCAGCGTGGATACAGAATGCGTACATCAATGTGGGCCCCACCCTACATGTGCAACACGTGTGGAGTGGGTCCCACGGCTACCAAAAATGGATGGATAATATAGATATAGCATATGCATCATGGTGGGGGCCACACGCGTGGCCCACATACTAATGGACGGTGTGGACTTACACTGTCAGGAGGGACAATTAGCGTGGATGAATCCCACACATATGATGGGTCTCATGGAATTTGTTGATGTCACTACGTCAGTTATAGTTGGTGTGATGTACACCCGCTAGTCCTCTTCTCATCAAGGTAGGCTCCATGTATGGGTGGTGTTCCCACCGTCCAACGGTGAATATACAACCATCCAAGTGGGTTCCACGTCCCACCATCTGGATCGTGGGTCAAATACATCCATCATGGAGGGCTGCAACATTGGAAGATATATATATATATATATATATATATATATATATATAGAGAGAGAGAGAGAGAGAGAGAGAGAGAGAGAGAGAGAGAGAGATTGGTGAGGTAGAGGGAGGGACCCGCCACTATGGGCCCTCCCTATACAATGCATACACCAAGATGGGTTCCACTACAAGTGGGCCCTTAAACCATTATAATCACACAATTCAAACCTTAGAAAAACACCCACCTATCCTTCTTCTTCCTCCCTAGCCTTCCAATGCTCCAAAAGTGCTCCTTCAATGGTGGAGATGATGATCAAAGGGTGGAGATGGGACATAGGGTAGTATGGAGTGGGCCACACATGGCTCTTCTCATGGAGAGCTTGGACATTTTCTCTCCTTGGGAGTTACTTGGGAGAGTGAGAAATGAGAGAGAGAGGAGTGGTGATGAAGTGGAAAGGGATTAGTTCTTTTGACTTTTGTAAGAAAAGAATGGGATAAGCATGAGTTGCATTGACTTTGGGTAAGGAGAGGTAAGGGTGAGTAATAGCTTGTGATGGGATGTACTTGACCTATGATTGATGTGATTGATTAGACATATTGTAGAGATTCTATCGAAATTCACAAAGTGCGGCGTTTTTCTTGAATTGAACGTTGGCCCAGGCATCGCCTCACTGCGCAAGATGCGGCGTCGGAACTGTTGCGACAGTGTGGTCGCACTGGTACAAATCTCAGGTTGAGCGAACTCTAATATATGGGACATGTCTCAGAATCGTGCGCAAACGCTGATAACAGATCTCGAGTTGCCAAAATTTAACTAAGAGGACCGCAGAAGCCTACGGAACGGTACTAGATAGGATACGAGTCTTATAGCTCCTCCATCATCTTCTTCTCCTACTGTTCCTTTTGCCTGTCCAGCTTCTCTCTGATGTCTTGGATGACGACTCATAGCTGCTAAGCCTCTTTCTCTGTGATATCAACTTGGCGTACGACGTTGTCACCAACGACGATGGATCAGCTGGAGGTAGCTCTAGAGGGTACCATGAGCTTGACACCATGGCCAAGCCAACATACATTCAGAACGGGTGCCAAGCATCCGACTCAGGATATCTGGTTCACTTCGCTGAGTACCATCAGGAGTGGGTTGACTACGTAAGGTATTTATCTCCTCCTGTAATGAAAACATATGAATTTTCATAATAAATGACATCATTATAATTTAATGCAATTATAATTTTCAATGTAAGGATTTTTATCCAAATCTTACTAGCTCTAGGATGTACCCAAGATCCCGTCGCCTGTCGACAGTGAAGCCCTCTATACAAGTCTACTAGTCCGGGCTTCTGGCTAGTGACGGAATATTGCTGCGCAATTGAAAGGACAATAGAGTTAATATAAATGCATGGAAAGAATATATAAACATAATAATTACCAGTAATTTCTTACCATGTCGTGACAAAGTCGTACAAATGACTTTTAACCAGCTACGTGGTTCACTTCTAACTTTTTCCTATTGTCAGAATTTATTTTGCTCCTCTTCTGAACACATTATTCATAATACATTGTTATTAATTACAAATTTAATTATTACGTTAAGATATCATAAATATGTAAATATTATCTAAAAAAAATCAGACGAAAACATATCGCAGAGTATCCGCTAGTCCTCCTGGGTTACGTGCAGTGGTGCGGACTGTACGGCCTCCTTGTGGCTCGCACACCGCTTATACCGCTGGTGTAACTTATTGTGGTAATCCTTGAACCGCTCATTGATCATGTCGTCGACAGAATGAGAGATGTACGGAACACTCAAATCCAAGTCAAATTTATCATGCAGTTTTGTAAATAATAGATTAAGGCAATAAAATTATTAAGAAAATAACTTAACTATAAATGAATTTTTATAAAATAAATTTTAATTTACTAAAATTTACCTGAAGGCGCTGACGGATGATCTGCCGTATATCATCTGTCACCTCTGCCCAACGGGAGGTGGTGGGGGGATCAGAGATTGGCATAAGACACCGACCTCCAACGTAAACAACATGTTATTGTTCCCAACAGGTTTAATGTAGTCCTATAGAAATTCTACCGTTACCCTACCCTCACACGTAAGTCACTCTAAAAGCAACCCACGCGTGGGTCCATGTCCTCATCAGCTGGTCGACGATACTGTTACAAAAGAAGTTTGTAAGTCTAAATATAAACAGAAGTCATTAAAAGAAATATATGTATAGATTTACATGCAGTGTCCGGTGTATGTGCGACTGAAGGATCTGACGCCTGCAATGCAATATGTGACGACGATGCTGGCTTCGTTACATCACGGGTAGAAGGAGTAGATCCAGTGCGAGAACAACGTGCTCTCCCACCTAGTGCTATCATTGAATATGTGCGAGTTACGAACTTATAAATTTAAACAATGTCAATACAAGTGGAATATACTAAAACATAATACAAGTAGTGTTGACGGTACAATGCATTTATGCTTATGCTTAGAGAGATGATTAAAATATAATTAGACCATTACATAATAATGTAAGTAGAATATAATAAAACTGTAAACTTTAATCTATAACTCTTGAAAATTCCATTACATATTGTCATTCTATATTAAATATACATATTTGAATTAAAAAATGACATGTAAATCATGTGTATATTTAATAATCGTTGTCTATATCACTATCGCTTAGGACTATTTCTTCTTCGCTATCACTATCGCTGATCAGTATTTCTTCTTCATCGTCTGCAATGGATCCATCAATGAAACCGCTATCATCTCTAATAATGTCATGTACTATTGAGACATCAACATGATCAGGTGACACATCATCTCTGTCCAATTGCACCACATTAATATCAACACTTGAACTAGTCCCTGTATCCCCAGATGGCATGTCTTCTTGATATGCTTGTTTAACCCTAAATATGTCATTTCTCCCATCCTCGATATCTTCAACTTCTTGTACAGGAACATCAAATACATTTCTGGGCTTTATTTTCTGCACTACATGCTAAGAGCTGCCTAACTTGGTGTTAGCGAGGTAAAATACTTATTCGGCTTGGCTGAAAAAGATAAATGGGTCATTATTAAACTACTTTCGAGATAAATTTATGCTCGTAAAGTAATTGTCAGTCTGTATTCCCAATTTCTTATTTCTGATGTCCCACTAATCACATTTAAATAAGTATACCTGCTTTCTCATACAATAATTCAGCTCAATTAATAATATCTGTCAAACGCCAAAAAAGTCAATTCCATCATCCTCATTCGTTCCCTTCACAACCACCCCACTATTTTATGTGGTCATATACTTCTCACGTTCTTCGGTGTAGAACCGAATCCCGTTTACAATATAACCTGTATATCTAGATACACGTCTATCAGGGCGACATACCAGTGAGTATAGTGCATCAGACGCATCCGCAGAATTGCTCGTGCGCAACGTCTTCATCTATTATCATATACAAAATGTAATTGTTTAGGAATTTTCTTAGGTTCAAATAATGTGCAATACAATGAAAATTCTAAGTGTGGTGAGATACAATGTGAAATCTTATACGTTTTATGAACCATTCTGGAAACTGATCCTGATGCATTTGATCATAACTTGTGGAGAATTTGGACTTCATCTCGTTTATGTGTTCGCTACACATAAATGACACATTATCAGCAAGAAACATTAAGATCATCGTATGTAGAGAAAACAATAATCAAGAAAAGACTTACTCTAAGTACGATTCTATTTCTTAACAATTATGCAACACATACCACCTCAGCTATTTGCAGGGTCTCTTCTTGGTTGGTTATGGTAGCCACACGAGATCGTTTCCTCACTCTCACAAGCATCACTCCATCAATTATTTTCTAGGAGATATGATGTAACGCCCCAACTTTTCAGGACCTGAGTACATAACCCGTGTCCCAAAACGTTAAAGGATGGTTAAATTCGAGTGTACATTTTATTTTTTTTCCTTCATCAGAGTAAGAAAATGAGCGTTGTGTGGACAAATTGACATACAGAAAATTTTTATTATCATTCAAATATACAAGAAGCTGCCCATAATGACTTATACAAACTAATGTCCTTGAATTTAATAAGTACAAGATTTACAAGAATATAATACATGGAGAATAGCAGAAAGCATATAAATATAAGCCGTAAGATCACGCAGCTCCTCTAGGCAAATATAGTTATGCATCCCTGGCGATCGTACCCTACTCCTCATCAAGTCTGAACATACATATAACTAAAACCACTTGTACTACCTATACGGTTGTATATTTGATGGATGAGTGACCAACTCAGTGTGAATTCTCCTCAAGATTACACACCACCGTATTAGGTAAGCATAGTTATAAAGCAAAACATACAAAACACTACACTATGCAGGTCTTATTAGATGTATGGATGTGTGAAATATGTAATCACGCCCCGAGGATGCTTATCTGTGCGGAGAGTGGGCCGTCACCCATGTAATCATCGAACTTGAGAAACATCATCCAGTCGGAATCATCGAACCTGGGAAACATCATCTAGTCGGAAACATACATGCCATGTATGCATGATTAGCCAAGTCATTATTAATCTATTTACAACCAGCCAATTTAGATAAGCTCAAAGGTCACTATGGGGAGCACATGGCCTAGCGTAGTCCGACAGCTTGGGCATAGTATCCCATTACCACCATCCCCGGCCCATGAGACTACCACCTTAGGGTGTTTAATGGAAACCCATCAACCATTTGCAAATCATATTACAGTGTATGGGGCTTACCATCGCATGATTATATAGTATAGAACATCGAACCTATATAGGGAAAATTACCAAACAGAGCCACATGGGGCGATATTAAACAAGCCACATAGGGCAATTATCAAAATAGGCCTCATAGGGTGAGTATCAAAACCATGCAATAAAAGACTATCTTTGAAAACCATTGGACACAACAACCCTGGATGGTAGGCCCACATCAACAATCCGTTTAGACCACCACTCAATAACCACTAAGTCGAAGGTCCATTTTAATCACAACTAGACGGGTTACATCCCAAGTATGGGTGTACATTTATAGGTGGGAGTTTTCCACTAATGTACCAGTTTAAAGTCCATAAGCAATACATAAATAATCCACAAGTATGAACAATTATACAGGATGAACATTAAGCAGACAATATAACAATTCAATTTTCACCAGCTAACACATGTGATTATAAGAAAGATATCAATTATGAATTTAAATAAAAACTATGACTTAAGCTAATGAGAAGATGAAAAGCTCAAGGGGAAGAATCATCACCTTATACTTTGAATCGCCTTCTAATGTCGCTAAGTGATTGCGCCCTTAGAATTGTATCCTACCATAAATCATGAACTTGTATAATTAGGTCCAAGTTCCATACACTACTTAGGGTTATAGTTTAGGGTTTAGATTAACTATTCTTAGGGTTTTGATGTGAAATTGGGATTTATTTTTACCCTAGAGTTTAGTCTTCACTTTAGGCTTTAGGATTTGAACTCTACTTAACACATTAATTAGAATTAAATCTTAATAATTACAAGAATACTCTTAGCATTGGTATTATAATTTATATTAGTTAATAATAAGGATAGTTCATAAGTTCATATTTAAATATACCAACATTTTCTAATGTTCCTATAATGACTTAAAATCTCTTATAAATGATATAAATGATAGTAATAATAATTTTATCAACCATGATATAATAAGGACTAACACTCAACACTCATATTAACAAAAATTGTATTAATTCTATGAGGAAGGTGATTATATTATCTAATGATGATGATTGTAACTATTAATAAGAATGCTTAAAGGTGAAGAATAAAACACTTATAGTTAACAATTTTAATTTGTCTATAATAGCTAATTACAAGTGATTCACTAATGGTTAATCATGCTTAATGTTAGTACCCTATCAATGATAATTATGGTAACATGAATAACTATAATCGAAATGAATTTAATATGGAAGGAGGAGGTGGACTCACCTTGTTGACTCGGTTCGAGTTGAGTCGACTTTACCCAACATAGCTCCCATCTTGCTTCCTCTCCCCTATTCTCTTTCTCTCTGCTGGAATGTCCAGCCATACCTGGACTGGACCCAAGCCCAGCTGGACCTAGACTAGACCCATGGTTGACTCGACCTAGCTGACTCGGTGAGTCAGCTCATAACCTCAAGTCAAAACTCTCCCTCCCTCTCTCTCTCTCTCTCTCTCTCTCTCTCTCTCTCTCTCTCTCTCTCTCTTCTCTTTTCACATTTCCTTCTTCTTCTCCCTAACTCTTTTTCTCCTATCTTTCTCCCTTTCCCTAGACTTCCCCCAAAACCTGAACTAAACCCAACTAGCAACTCGCACCAGCGAGTCAGTGGTTGATGACTCGGATGGCTGGGTCGAGCTCCCAAACTCAACCCATTTCCTTCTTTTTCTCTCATCCTCACTCTTCTTTCTTTCATCTGTCAAGGCCAGCAGCATCACTGGATGATCTGACTCGTCTTAGCTTGAACTGAACTTGGCATCGAGTTAGGTAAACTCGGTGCTATACAAGGAGCATAGGCAGCAATGCAGCAAGGCAACCCCACTCCCTCACACTCATTCTCTCTTCCTCCTTTTCTCTATTCCTTTCCTTCTTTCTTCTTCCATCGCTGGGAATGCCCAGCATCCAGCCTAGACCGGACCAGACCCGCAACCAATCTTGGCAGCAAGTCAGGCTCCTGAGTCCGACCCGACAATTAGGTACGGTGCAACAGCCGCACCACCTTCTCTCCCTCATTCTTCTTTCATTCATTTTTTTCCTTTCTTTTCCTCCTCCCATCTCTGTTGCAAGTCCATAGGAGTCACTGGACTGACGAATTCGACTCGAATTAACTCGGTTTGGCGCCACTAGAACGAGGAAGAAGCTCCACTGTTAATGGCAGATTCTCTCCCTTAGCTTCTTCCTTTAATCCGACAACATGGGAGGGTACTTAAGGGTGTAATGGAGCTCGATGAATGGGTGAAATGGAGCTCGGACTCTATTTGGTGGGTGGGTTCGGTAGGACGAAGAAAACATGGATTTTTCTTAGGCAGCTGCAAAAACCAAAGAGGGACCCGTTACTATTCGATACAGCTACCTTATATCATGCCCTAAACTCCCTAAGAGCTGTTGGATGAGCAATGGATGAACCAGATTCGATCTGGTAGAAACGGCTTCCCCAAACGGTGGGTAGAAACCAAAACCAGTCTGGTTTTGCAAGAAACGCCCCAAGCAAATGGATGGCTGAGACTTTCTCTGTATGGATGATCCAGATCACTCCAAATGCACCTCGTGCGAATCGCCAAGCCGTTGCACGGAATGCAGTTTCCATTTTTGGAAACTTTGTGTTTGTAGGCTGGTTTGCGCTAGAGATTGTGTTCACACACGTGCACTCCAACACATGAGATAAGCTAGGTTTTGGTGGGGCCCAAGCCCTGGACACGATGTGTAACACCCCGGATTTTGGCCAACCTGGGATTAGACGTCCTTAGGCAATGGGTTAATTAAAACGCCTGGAAAATCGCTTAGAACCCAATTCCATAGCCAAAGAAATCACTTAGGGTTAATTCCTTTAGAAACTAAGCATAAGTCAGCTAGCGCAACGCTAGAGTAGCTGAGAAATAGTCCCTGATCACTTTAAATACGTTCTACAAGACCCAAATCAAGTAAAACCAATGACTATATAATACTCTAAAACCTCGGATCAAACTCTGAGCAGGTTTGTTCTCTGGACCACTTTGAAACTTTGTATTGGATCTAGACCGCGCGTCGAAAGTTCGATACCTACTATCGTAGACCGTTAGAACTGCCTAACTGGACTTGACAATCATTTCAAAAATCAAATCCAACGACATTCGCAAGCCATTTCATTGAGCCTGGACTGAAGAGAGTAAGAATAGGGACATATTTGGAATTTAAAATTCAAATCTGACACACGACTTGACGTGTCAGTAATAAGTGTTCTGACCGTCAGAATTCAGCTAAATTACACCCTCGGATCAGGAAAAATTTCTATTTCATATCATGAGACTTGCAGCCTTGATCTACGTGCAGTGACCGCTGAACTGAAAATGGACCGCCACGGGCGATCTACGAGCACTGATGGTTTGAAAACTGGATGAGAGCAACATCCGACAAGTACGAACTTAAGTCCGATCGCGTTCGGCCAGGGGACCACCAGAAATGATCTTTTGGACGCCCCGCTTTGGATAAACATCAAGTAAACTTTGTTCCCGAGCCTATTCCGGGCATTTTTGTGCTTATAAAAGGGGTTGAAACCCTTACTCCTCTCTCCCATCCGAATTTGAGAAAAATCCTAGATTGGAAGAGAGAAAAGGTGAGAGTTTGTGAGAGAGAGTAGGAGAGGATTTTCCTGCCGTTGCCCCACCTGTTGCACGTGCTTTAGCAACACGCTCCGATCGCTTAGTCGGTGATTTCTTCACATTTTTAGCTAAGAAAATACCCTAGAAGTTACTGATTTGAGGTTTCCTTGGTTCCATAGCGAAATAGCTGATAGAACTTGTGTATTAGGTTCTCTATTCGCCGTAGACGAAGCGTATACGCTCCATTCGAATTAACACACCTATAAGAGAAAAGGTGCGGATCTTAGACGCTTTGATTGACTGTTTACAACGCTTTCAATGTCGTTTAATAGTAGATTATCGACGGCAACGCCATTTGACATGTACAACATGCTGTCCGTCTCTGGAGCGTGATTATCGACGGCAACGCTTTCGCTTGTAAATTTAACCGTCTCTGGAGCGTGATATGCTGTTTTAGCTTAATCTCACTCATGTTTAATACATTATCACAGACAACATTCAATCATACATATCTATGTTGCATAAATAACATTTTGGAACTCAAGAGTTGGGTTTTTGCTCGACCCCCCGATTTTTGAGATGTTACAGATGATATCAGAGCATGATTTGGATTAAACCGGGCCTGGGTTATGGTCACGCGACATATGCTGTCGCTTCTTTTGACTTAGGTGGGTGCGAGAAGGGTCTAGAAACACTTATAGGATCACAGATTCGCCAATAGGCGAAGACTATTCGTATCGATCGCGCGATCGAGTCCGTAACGCATCTAGGGTCGCGTGAAGCGACCTGAGTAGCTTCTGGGTTGTAGGTAGGTGGGTTGAGACGTTCTTTGAATGATTCTAAACCCGTAAATGTAAATATTTGGGCCGTGGGACAACCACAACCCCTGCATTCGATCGCTAGGGCTTAAAAACCCCGTTTTACCTAAAATCTTCAAAATTCTTCCTCTCACCACTCCATTCTTCAATTCTTTCATATTATTTTTATGTTAGGCATTGATCTTAATGTGAAAATGATACAAAATCATACTTCGATAAAATTTTATAGTGAATAGTAAAATTTCATGAAAACTGGCCATTAGGCCATTCTAAGTTTGCTTTCTTTAGAAAATAATGGATTAGATGGATGTATTAGCTCATTCTACCCCAAAATCATATGCTGCATGATAGAGAATTGTATTCGGATTTGCATACTAGCCCCAAAAAGCTCTGAATGCATCTTTGGGCCTCCATAGGGCAACCTACTATGAATCAAGGTGGGGCCCATAGTTTTTTGGGGTCCCTGGACCATGGGGGACCAGACCCATGTGGTCCCACCGCCCGACCAGAGAGATGGTCGGCGATGCCATCGCCGTCCACCATGGCCCACTCGAGCTGAAAATTGGTACATGTGGTCTTTTGGGGTAGTACACCCTCTCCATGTAGGGTCCGACCATAGAAAATCTCAAAAAGGGGTACTTCCTTCACAAAAGTCCCCTTTCCCTAGCCCCATTTTCATTTTCTAGCTGCCCTAACCCAAAATCGTGGTTCCAAACCACTCCCAAATCTATTCTTGGCTAAAAACGACTACACTCCTTCACTCCATTGCTATTTGCAGCCTTCCCTCTTACAAATCTCATCGTTTGGAGCTCTTACAACCTCCAAAACGAGCTGAAATCGTGAGGTGCTCCATTTTCCTTTTTCATTCTCTTTTCTCTCTGAAAATACATCCTAAGGGAGCTTGAAGCATCCCTCTACAACGCCTAGATCTCCCTTTTCCAGTTTGGATAGCCATTTCTTGACATTTTTTCCATTTTCCATGACTTTTGTTAAAGCCATTTTGGGTCTTTTGTCACTCTCTACCATCCTCTCTTTGATGGGTAAGAGAAAGACCACAGCGGATGAGGCTGGGCCTAGTCACCCTGCTCAATCAAGAAGACCGCGGGGTGACACCGCTAGCTCAAGCGCCGCTGCAAGTCCAAGCACAGCCCGAGAGTTTCATACAAAGCGGGATTTGGATCCCCATATTCAATTTGGGCGAATGATTTTAGCAGAGATGCCTCACGGCCAATACACTGATCGTAAGGTATTGTTTGAGGCGGACGTGGAAGGACGACTATTCAGCGAATTTATGTTATTCGAGCGCATTGAAGCTGTGCATTGGGGCCCGATCTTTGAAGCTCGTGCTCGTGCTAATGTGAGCACCGTTCGTGCCTTCTACGCTCGTATCCAGAATCCTACACTGGAGCCATTGTAGTTCAAGATTCCTTTTGGTAGAGACCGGATGGGTACGATCGATGTTCGGTTGGTTGCACGACTTCTGAACGTGCCTCTTGGTGATGTTTATCCTAGTGCGAAGAATTTGAGGAGTAGGCGTGAACGAGATCACCGTACTAGGTTTCTATGTGGTAAACTGGTTCCATGGTAGCCTAACAATAGCCTCAAGGCGTCTCACATGTCTGATAATTTGCTCCTGCTGCACCACATTTACACGTTCAACGTGTATCCCAGGTCGATAAATCGCATTGAGTGTACGCGCCTTATGGTTGATTTCTTGTATCTGGTGGCCCAGGGAGAGAATGTGTGCATGGCTACTTTCATCTTGCGACAGATTATCCTCATAGCGAAATCAAGAAGAACGTCTGAAGCGCTTCCTTTTGGCCGACTTATATGCAAGATCGCGCTTGAGTTTGCTTACAGACTTGGGCCGGAGTTGCCAGTTCTGATTCACAGCATTGATGAGTCTACTATGGTCAAGATGAAGATCGGGTCTCAGTACCATGAGACTCAGCTTGAGGAGGATAGCGAGGACGACTTTGATGATGAAGAGGACCCAAGTGAAGGAGAACCTGGAGCAGAAGCTGAGGAAGAAGTCTAGGAAGAGGTAGAAGAGGAGGCTCAGGATACAGATGAGAGCCCTCCTCCTTCTGCTCAGGCTACTGGCGATGATCACATTTCCCGAATTGAGGAGAGCCAGGTCGCCTTACGAAGGGAAGTTCAGGAGCTTCGAGCTGAAGTTGATGATGCCAAGGCCGTTACGAAGAGAAAATTCGGCAAGGTGACTCGCACCTTGAAGGCGATCCTGTACTACTTGCAGGATAAGGGTGCTCCTCCTCCGTCACCTGACTCAGACTAGCAATGATCTTTGATGTTGTTGTTAGTAGTTAGTCATTTCCTACTTTAAGTTGTGTAAGCCTGATAAGGCTAGTAGTTTGTTTATGTTGCAGTAGTAGCTGACTGTTTTAGTTCCCATGTACTTCTTGTCATGATACTTGCAGGGAGATATCCCTTGTATTGTGGCAATTTTTGATTTAATGAAATGCATGGCATTTTTCAACTTGTTATGTGAATGTTTGTGCTGTGGTTTGGGCTTAATAAAGCCGAATTTGGTTAGATGGAATGCATGCCGATCCGTTCGTTGTAAGGTATTGTCCCTAGATTGGGAGTATTGTAACTCCCGAGATTCAGCCTACAAATTAAATTTTTATCCCAACCCACCCTCCTACCAAGCATGCCACTTCCAATCCCGCCATGGGACTAGGAATGCGGTTCCATTTAATATAACTAAACGCTACCAGCCACATAGGCCCTTGGCGTTTTGGATCTAGTGTTAGCACTCCTAGATTTGAAGGATCTGACTATATAGGAAAGCCATCTACCGTATAATCTTAGGCTTTGGATTATAGCTACTGAGTTACAGACTAGCCTACTAGTTACCTTAAGTAGTGTAAAGCCTGTATATGTTAAGGAATTGTAGGTTAGATTTGGTTGAAGTAGAACTTTATTCTTTCGATAGATCCCCTTATGATTTATAGACTTCTGTTGTTGCCCATAGGAAGGAACCATTCACTCTCAGGGAACATTTATAAATCCCTCATATTGAACTTAGAATAAACCATCATACCCCTTAAAATTGTCTTCCCCAAGGGCTTATTGCATTCGGAAACACGAAGTAAAGGAACTGCATGTAAGCGATATATTCGCGGTTTGAATTGACTTCTCAATCTTGGTAGTTGCCAATAAATCCAATGCTCTGATCAAGCAGAAGATCAGCCTCGTCTGGGATTAAGAACTGATACAGTAAATTTCTGTTCTAGGCAGAAAGTCTATGTATCCGGCTCAGACCCACTACACAACTTTTCTTCCGTGTTGGCTCGACCACATACAACCAAATGTGATCACATTGCCTTTGGGAAATGACGAGGACTTAAAGCCAGTAGAGAATTCGACATCTTGGCACCGACTCATACCTGTCCCTGAACTCAACCACAATAGAGATTAGACTTATCTCTATCACCATAGATACCAATTCCATAGAACGCATCATTAGCAAGGGAAAACCACTGTAATGAGAGGTTGTTTCCTAATTCATGTCAAGGATAGCCCCTAAGTTGCACCTCGTTCCGATATACGGAGCGATGCAAAGATTCTTGAGCTTTAAGTAAAACCAAGTTTTAAAGGGGGTAGAACGTGTTGAGTCCAATCCAATTAGGTCAGCTAAGGCAATCGTTCGATCAGAGTGGCCCAGTGGAAGCGTGGTTGGCCTCTTCCCCACTGGCCCAGGATTGAAACAGCTGAGTTAGGTTTTACGTAAGGTTAGGTTATTAAATAGGATTTGAACCTTCCTTAGAAAAAGTACTCCTTGCCTTCGCCAATTTCGAGGATGAAATTGTGTTTTAAGGGGGGTAGATTGTAACACCCCGAATTTTGGCCAACCTGGGATTAGACGTCCTTAGGCAATGGGTTAATTAAAATGCCTGAAAAATCGCTTAGAACCCAATTCCATAGCCAAAGAAATCACTTAGGGTTAATTCCTTTAGAAACTAAGCATAAGTTAGCTAGCACAACGCTAGAGTAGCTGAAAAATAGTCTCTGATCACTATAAATACGTTCTACAAGACCCAAATCGAGTAGAACCAATGACTCTATAATACTCTAAAACCTCGGATCAAACTCTGAGCAAGTTTGTTCTCTGGACCACTTTGAAACTTTGTATTGGATCTAGATCGCGTCGAAAGTCCGATACTTACTATCTTAGACCGTTAGAACCACCTAGCTGGACTTGACAATCATTTTGAAAATCAAGTCCAACCGACATTCACAGGCCATTTCATTGAGCCTGGACTGAAGAGAGTAAGAATAGGGACAGATTTGGAATTTGAAATTCAAATTTGGCACACGACTTGACATGTCAGTATTAAGCGTTCTGACCGTCAGAATTCAGCCAAATTACACCCTTGGATCAGAAAAAATTTCTATTTAATATCATGAGACTTGCAGCCCTGATTTACGTGCGGTGACCGCTGAACTGAAACTGGACCGCCACGGGTGATCTACGAATACTGATGGTCTGAAAATGGGATGAGAACAACATCCGACAAGTACGAACTTAAGTCCGATCGCGTTCGGCCAGGGGACCACCAGAAATGATCTTTTGGACCGAAACAGCCCCGCTTTGGACAAACATCAAGTAAACTTTTTTCTCGAGCCTATTCCGGGCATTTTTGTGCTTATAAAAGGGGTTGAAACCCTCACTCCTCTCTCCCATCCAAATTTGAGAAAAACCCTAGATTGGAAGAGAGAAAAGGTGAGAGTTTGTGAGAGAGAGTAGGAGAGAATTTTCCTGCCGTTGCCCCACTTGTTGCACGTGCTTTAGCAATACGCTCCGATCGCTTAGCCGGTGATTTCTCCACATTTTCAGGTAAGAAAATACCCTAGAAGTTGTTGATTTGAGGTTTCCTTGGTTCCATAGCAAAATAGCTGATAGAACTTGTGTATTAGGTTCTCTATTCGCCGTAGACGAAGCGTATACGCTCCGTTCGAATTAACACACCTATAAGAGAAAAGGTGCGGATCTTAGACGCTTTGATTGACCGTTTCCAACGCTTTCAATGTCGTTTAATAGTAGATTATTGACGGCAACGCCGTTTGACATGTACAACATGCTGTCCGTTTCCTGTTTCGTAAGCAAACGAAGAATATGAGATTTAGGGCATTTTAGTCATTTGTAGGAAATACTATTTTCATTCATAATATGCTGATGTGATTGACATGGCTTCTCGTCACATTAGGATATTAGGAATGCGTGCATAATTATTTTGGCGAAGAGATTCACCTAAATGCGCATTTTGAGTCGACATACTATATGTAGGCTTAAGTGTGTAGTTTAAGTGTTTGTATAAAGGCTTGTATTAGTATGTATTGAATTAAATGGTGTTATGAATTAATTTAAGATTGATTTCTCAATTAATATGCTGGTGTAAATGGTTTCCTACATGTTAGCCATATGTACGATTTCATTATATGTATGAAATGCATGTGCTTGATGATTCACTTAAGTGGTATGTTATAACATATGCTTGATGATTTCCTTATGATTTAGTTTGAGATTGAATTCTCAATTAATACGCTGATGGAGATGATTTTCTATATGTTGGCAATATGCATAATTTCATTATATGTGTGAAAGACATGTGTAAGATGATTTACTTAAGTTGTACGTTATAACATGTGTTAACATGCTCACATGTTTGTATTCCATTTTCAATACTCTTACCTGGTTGCTGATGTGGATTCATAATTGTTTGGGACTATACTTAGTCCAGGCAGTCGGTAACAGAGAAAATTCGTGGCTAGCTTGTATTTGCCACGAACGACGCGTCGATGAACGCGAGTCGTGTTTGGAGTTGGCGGCAGTGGTTAGGCCACGCCAAGTGTTTCACGCACTTCATGTCGTTCGACTTGCGATGTGCTCGTGCTAGTCGAGCCCGTCAAGTAACCCGACTGGCCATTGTATGTTTACCCTGCATGAGTCATAACTGCTTGAACCTAGGGTACTGAACTTACTATTGTAAACCCTGTCAACCATGGTACCTTGATCCACGAAGACTCATGAGCCGGGCATGGTGGTATGGGACACCGTGGTCGAGCTGTCGGCCTACGCTGGGGCCACAAACCTCCCCGTAGTGACCAGTGAGCACCTATGTCTCGTGAGCAGATTATGGTGGTATGAGACACTATATTCTTGCTGTCGACCTACACTGATCAGGCGACGAGTCCTTTGTAGTGACCGCGAGCGTATTCTGAGTCTACGGGAGGCGACGACCCTTCAGTAGCAGTAGAGTACAGTAGGCCTGTATTGATAAGGTGATGGGGCAGTGGAGCAACGAGTGCATGCAACAGCCCTGGCAGCCCTTGTAGCGACCTACAAAAATATACCTCGTATGAGATTACTAGGAGTGACGACCCGAGACAGGATCTGTGTTGGGATTAATATAAGGGAAGTACCTTAGTTTCCCAATCCTGCTGTTTGAATGGACTAATAATAACTCGAAAATCATATCACCATTCCATTGCATGTGCATGGAAGATGTGGAGCACTTGAGGGACGATTGCATGCCGCGGTCGTAAGATGGTACCGTATGAGGGAGATCGTCGGTGAGGGCATACATCACGTCATGTCATATTGCATTAACAACAGTATTAGGATTGTTTGATTTACAGCTTTACTATTAGCGCATGATTGATTTGATAACATGCTAATCTCTGCTCTCTTATCTCACTGAGTTGATCACTCACTCCCACGTTACGGGATGGTGTTTCCGGACACCCACCAGTCTCTTTTGTGATTGCAGATGATGGCGCTGCTTGAGAAGCGGAGCTGGACTTGATGATGATGAGGAGGATTCCTCCTTTATGTGTGTTCTGATTGACGGGATTACAGGGAGGTTGATTAGATACCTTGACACTTGTCATTTTATATTTTTAGAATACTCATGTATATCCTTTTGGTTTACTTTTGGAGTATACATGTATGCATATAACCTGGTAACATATTCACACTCTGGAGGCATACAACAGTTTATATATGTTATGCATACTATCACAGTCTTCCGCTTGTAAATTTAACCGTCTCTGGAGCGTGATATGTTGTTTTAGCTTAATCTCACTCATGTTTAATACATTATCACAGACAACATTCAATCATACATATCTATGTTGCATAAATAACATTTTGGAACTCGGGAGTTAGGTTTTTGCTCGACCCCCCGATTTTTGGGATGTTACACGATGAATGGTTCAGATCGTGGGGTTGGGTCCACCCTCATGGGCCATGATCACAAACAGACGGACGCTGTCCGTTCGCTGCCAAAACAGTAAGAGAGAGAGAAATCTCTCCTTTTAGGTAAAATGCGGGTTAGCCCACCGCTGACCGAGCTGGCACGCCCGATGCACGCCGGGTATGGGTGTACTAGGTGCACTTGCACACCGTGTGGGGCCCACCATGATGTTTTGTGATAAATCCACACCGTCCATTCTATTTGGTGGGCCCTATCATGGCTTTTGACCAAAGATGAGGCAGATCCCAGGTCTAGGTGGGCCATACGAGTAGATTCCTAGTTCTAATGGTGGCTTTCCATTATCTAGTGGTCAGATCATTCCTAGATTGGACGTCGACAGTCAAAAAATCCTAATGGACCATTTGTGAGGCTTACATCCTGTATTTCTAGCCAATTAATATAAAATTTATCACTATTGTGCACTACTTATAATTACCTTAATTAAAACAATTTACACTTATATAAGTATAATTTAAATATTAACATACTACTACTTACATGCTATTGGCCATACATTTTCTAGTGTATGATCTATAATATACAATATAATACTATACATATGTGTGAATTGAAAATTGTACAACACTATTTTTAAAATTGTATTGTTAAGTAATATACAACTTTATTAAATTATTTAGTAATTTTTGTATACGTATTTATAAAGATTCTTAATACTATACTAATATTTATAAAGCCAATCTTATGTTGTAAAATTATAATTCATTATGTTTATTTAGTATAATATTACTTTCATAATATTTTTCATACATTAAGTACATACACATCACTCTATTTCAATACATTTTCAACATTATTTAATTGGTAATTAAATCATTAAAGTGCATTCATAATCCTTTTGATCCGTGTTTCTGTAGAATTTATAATAATTAATAAAAATTTATATATTTATTAAATATATTTTTGGATGGTTCGATTCATCTATCGAGGTGACTAAGATCCTAAAATAGACATATCTAGATTATTTTGAAAATCAATCGAATGTATGACTTAATATATGAATGAATGTGTACCGAACGATTGAGATTGATAAATTGGGGATTATTGGATGTTGATGTGTAAGGAAAGCTACATGTGTTTCCACACATGTGAAAACTGGTTTAGATTTTCATGGTAACACCCGAGTACGAAAAGTACGGGGTGTTACATATGGCTGGCTAGAAATGTAGCTTGCATGGATTGGGTGGCAGTCTCTACTTTGAAGATGATCTCCAAAGTGACCCGTTGGCTCCACGTGCTTGCTCCCCTTCTCCCCCTCCAACCCTCAATCAAAAGATCATTTGCCAAGGCCCTAGACAGCCTGGGCCTCCCTGGGAATGCGATAATCCCAAAACAAGCTAGAATAGTGAAATGGACACAGCCAGCCACGGGCTGGATCAAAATGAATGTCGATGGGTCAGCCTTGGGCAACCTAGGGAGCTCGGGAGGCGGCGGTTTTGGTAGGAACAACGATGGTAAGTTTTTATTTACTTTTTGCTCAGGCTATGGTTTCGGATCAAATGGCAGGGCGGAAGCAAAAGTTATATGGGAAGGGCTGTCACTCTGCAAAGACCTTGGATTCCTTAAAGTGGACCTTGTAAGTGACTCCAAGGTCGTTGTTGACGCTTTTAACAAGCAGGAGGACATTTCTTGGACTCTATGGTATTGGTGGACAAGAATCAAATCCCTCATGGATGGCATGGAAGTTTCAATCTCGTATTTGTTCACTCCCCAAGTGCAGGGTTGTGATGTAGTAATAAACTCAGTAAGACCGAGGTCGAATCCCAAGGGACTGAAACCTGTACGTTATCTGAAACTAAGTAAAACTAGAACTAGATTAAGGTATAATTTAAATCAAATAGAATTTAATGAAGAATTATGAAATAATTATCTAAAATGTTGAAGAAATCAGAGGTAAGAAACTAGGGATTCAGAGGATCCACTTGTAGAGATCAGGGAGATCTTACGTCTGCTTCAAGAACCATGAAAATTAGCTAAACTGTCGTTGATATAGTTTTCAAGAGATGAAAGGTATATGAATTAGAATGGATTCCATCACCAAACCATGCCTAGGAGACAAAGTAAATAACAGAATTAAACTAATTACCAACCAATCACATGTATGAAGGTTAAGAAGGGTACCGTCATCCGACCATGCCCAGGAGACAATGGTGAACAACAGCGCTTCCTGACATCATAAACATAAAGGAAATAGGAACATGCTCAAAGCTATCTCAGACCCATTATAATTTCAGTCACAACAGACCATTAAAGGCTAAAAACATTCCCTTTAATTAAACTATAATCAAAATAGTTCAATGAACATGATCCAAGCCGTAATATCTGCCCATCATGCTACAAGCTTCACCTCTTAGCCCTAGTTAAGAGGTTTAGCCCAACATGATTGGACTAAAATTCTCAAAAGTATTAAAGAAGAAAAAAATATAAATATAAATAAAAATAAAGGAAAAAAAAACTCCCAGCCAGCTGCCTAGGCTTCACGTCCACGACCCCCCCAAGATGTTGAATCTCCTCTTTCTCTCTTTCTTCTCCTTTTTATAGGTTGCTAGAGTCAGTGCAAAAGCTCCTAGAAAGCTTCTTACGCAGCAGCAGGCGGTGCAGCAGCGTGCGCAACAAGGAGACTCTTCGCGTATAGCTATTTACGCAGCTCAGAAAATAGTTGTGAACTCTCCCTGTCTCTTGCTTTATTTCTCAAAAATTCACGTCACCTGGGACATTTTTGGACGACCGTTATGATGAAAGGATTGGATCCTCTGATCGGCCAGCCGTGGTAGCCCACTTAGATTGATAGATCCAGCGGCAGAACAGAGCTTACGCAGCTCTGTTCGCGCTAGTGAGATGGTGGGGCCCAGGATCAGTGCTAGACAAGAAATCTAGTCTAACCATTGTGTTTACCTCGAAAAACCGTTCAGGAATGGTGATTTTTGGAGTGAAATCGGTGGGGCACACAAGATCTTCTACCCCACCGTCCATCCTGCGTACGGTTGTGATTGTGAAGAGGCTTACATGGTGACAAAATGACACCTAGGCGTTGTTTTTGGCCAACTCCTAAGACAAGTGAACGGGTCGGATCATTGAACTAGATGATGAGTGGGCCCACAACGATCAATCGGCAAAATAGCGTCGGACGCTGTTTAAATCTTGGCAAGAGTCGGGTTAGCCTGGCTTTTGACTAGGCTGACCGTCCGGTGCGGCGCGGCTAGTATGTGTGCTATGCACATGCATCACATGTGTGGGTCACATAGTGATGTATTTGAGAAATTCTTTCCGTCCAAATGTTTTTTCATCCCATTTAAGGGGTTAAAACCAAATGTGAAGCATATCCAGGTAGCAGGTGGGCTCCACTTGAGGATTTAAGGGGCTAATCAGTTCGTTGAGCCACTTTTAGAGAGATCCAATGGATGAAACTCGACGTGTAGGGTTAATTTATGGTCTTCAGGCCATGTATGCAGTTTCAGGCTGAACAGATGGTGAAAACCCGATGATTTTGCATTCTGGATCAATTTTGGGCCACTTGAGCCTCAGTTTCTCGACTTTCTCGGATCTCTGGCGTGTAAATCCGTCGATCTTGGTCCCTTGGAGTCTGTGCCTAACCTTGGTGACATTAAAGCGTTAAATCTACACTCTTAGGATCCTTTTCAGTCACATGCTCGTAAAGTCACCTTGCAGCACAAACACGATTAAATTGGGCTGTTAAACAGTATCATGTTCATAAATTCGAGTAATAACTGGGGTCTGATATGTAATATTTGATCCTCAACAGTATTCCCCCAGAGAAGCTAACGCGGTGGCCGATGGATTGGCCCATAGAGGTAGCAGCCACCAGTCCCACCATCTCCTTCAGTCTCTATCTGAGCTTCCAGACCTCATCAAAGGCCTCATTTTCTTGGACAAGCTAGGATTAGGTTACTTGTGTGAGTTGTAGTAGGCAGTGTGGCCTCGGGCTGATTTGTGGGCCTGTCTCTATTTTTTTGTGCTGGCAGGCCCTCCATACTCTATACAGCTCCTTTTTTGAAATATACATAGATATAATCATTTCAAAAAAAAAAGAAGATAAGTCAGCTTGCTTGTTGTGGATGGAGTATGTGCCAAAAATCATATTTCTCGATTGGTCTTGGTCATAACCATTCAATTGATGGCTAATCAAATGGACAATTAAAAATAAAACAATCAGCATTCTAAATTCAAGGAGTAAAATTAGATGGTTACGATGATACAATTTGTGTGCATCCAAAGCCATGATCTGTCCTAAATGGGGCTCGAGAATTTGATTGTTGGAATATCAGTGTATGGCCAACCCTAATTAGTTGGAATAGGGCCATGATGATGATGATGAATATCCATCAATGAAGACCCGACGTAAAAAATTATTCTAATCCCTGATGGGTCAGTGCTTCTTTGTTAGGATGTGGTCTGTGACCCATCCAAATTGACTGGGTTTCAATGAAGACCAAACTGAATTGACCTCTCGAAACAAGTTTGGAAGAGTCAACTCAACTCAACTGAATTGACCCGACGTAATGAGTTGTGATGGCTCCACCCCTAGGTGAATTGCATTCTGAAACTGAGTTTCAAAACCTTGGTTCTAATTAGGGTTGTACACGATCCAAGCTAGCTTGAAAAGCTCACTTAGCTTGAACAACAACTCAAGGCGAGCCAAGCTTCATATAACCCAAATCATTTTGAAAACGAGCCGAATTCGATCATAGTGGATGTAACACCCCGTACTTTCCAGTACTTGAGTGTTACCATGTGATTTAATTTAATGTAAATACAAAAAAATATATAACATAACCTAAATATATATACTATGAAATGTTATTGATATATATTTTATAAATATTTAAAATTTCATGTTAAAGGGATATGTAACTATAATCCATATCATATGCATATACTTACAACATCATTAGTATAAATTACAAACTATAGATTTTGTAATACATAAAAATAACATATACTGAAAAAATTTATAATGAATAACATGTTTTAAACGATTTAATGATTTATATAACTTTTAAAAATCTAATACATATATGACCATACAAATAATATACAAATAACATATATTAATCTCTGCTCACTGACATTTATATAATTTACACATATTTGTGATAATATAAATTATATATGAAAAAATATATAAGGAAAATAATTTCTAATAATAAAATGATAGTGAAAATAATAATAATAATGGTAATAATAAAAATAAAAAAATAATAATTATAACAGTAAATAATATTATTAAATGTAGTATAACATAATATTTAGTGTCATAAAATCAGAACAGGCCATATATCCATAACTTGACCATTGGGTCTTTGCTTAAATAGTCCCTTAGAAGTTTTAACCGTTGACGTTCAATTTTGAGCTGATCCGACTAACAAATCAATGGGAAATCTATAAATGACACCCAAATCAAGTTGTGGGGCCCACATGGACCTCACATGTGCTCCAAACTGGGGGAAGGCCCATATATAAGGGTCCCAAAACAAATGAACGGTGTAGATTTATCATAAACATCACAGAAAACCTAACATATGGTGCGTGTGCACATTTGACTATAAGCACAGGACGTGCACTGAATGTCAAACGGCCTTTGACCGAGCAAAAATGCCAAAAGGCTGGAATCTCTCCCGCCATTCAAAATTTTGAAAATGTTAAAATTCAAACCCCAAAGTTGAGCCTCACCAAGCACTTTCCAGATGATCCACACCGTTCATTTCACTTGTGGTGGCCCACTGAACAAAACGGTGTAGTTTCTTTGACCCATGCATTAAAAAAATAAAGATCAGCCCCAACCGTCCATTTCCTTCATGTGGGGCTGAGATTCAGTGAGATGGACCATCAGGTGGCTTGTTGGGAAGACAACACCCTATGGACCAGAGGATTTCAGCCTTACTCCCTGCCAGCTGAGAGGAGTCCTCTCACTGCCCAAAAACGGTATGACAAATAAGAGAGAAGAAAAAGAAGATTTTTTTCTTTTGGATAGGGGTAGCTGTCATGCCTGGGACCGTCTTATGAGGCCACGTGGCACCATCCCAGCCCTCCCAGGTTGTAGATACGAGAAGAGAAAAGCAACTCTCTCATCTCATGAGATAGAGAGGAAAATCGAAGAGATCTTGTGAGATGGAGCAAGATCTCATCTGGGATCTGAAAAGTGGGCCCCACATCGCTAATGGGACCCATCCAGACTGATCAAATGGTCCAAATCGTCCAAAGACCCCTTGAAGGACAATCCACCATTAAAGGGTGGGTCATCTTCCTCAAAGACCCACCCAACCACAACAACAAGATGGGACCCACTAAGTCTGAAAAATGTACTTCTAGGGAGCACAGGGTGCTACAAACACATCTCCACAAATAGATGGGCCCCATGCGCAATGGACCATGGATCCAAACCGTTGAATAGAGGGGACACTAGCTGACCGTTAGATATCCCTCTCCCAGCCTATAAAATGGGCTCAGCCCTCCAGGGTTTACACAGAAAGAGAGGAAAAGGAAGGAGAGAAGGAAAGGAGAGAGAGAGAAAGAGAGAGAAGAGAAAAAAAAAAGATTAGAGGGAGAGAGAGAGCAGGAGAGAGCACGTCGTCTAGTCAGGTAACTCGACTGAACTCAGCCTCGTTTCCTTTTTTTCTCTTTCCCTTCATGTCAGCCCTGATACAAGCCGAGATTAAGGCTAGGATCCGTCCATAGTGGAGCTCAAACAGGGCCTGAATGCCTGAAAATGCCTCTGTTTGAGGCCGAACATGGCCTGAGTTCAGGCCCTACTTGGGGCCAAACAATGTCATGCAAATAGCCCCAGCTAAGGGCTGAAATACAGTCCAGAAAGGGCCTGCAAACAAGCTCCGGTTGAACTACAACACGCCCAAAAATCAGGCTAATTTATTAGCTCGAAGTTGGTGAAGAACACCACTTGTAAACGGCCCAAAAATCACACAGTTAGGCGAGCCCCGGGTCGAGCAGGGAGCCTGCTGCCAGCGGACTGCAGTCACAGCTGCCGTGTTAACGCAGTAAAACTTGTGGGTGTAAGGCACACGTGTGGGCCCATGTATCTCAGTCGTCCGTTCGTGTGGACGGTGGCAACCCGCACCATGGTGTGTTTTATATCTCAGTCGTCCATCTATAATCGGACGTCAAAAGTCCTGCGGGTCCCATGCGACCTATGTGTCTTATTCCATGCCATCCATCTACTTTTCATATGGCCGCACCACACAGTCCAGCAGGCCTTGCATGCTGCGTAGATGGGCCGCATGCTATAGATGGGCCTCACATGATTTACCGTGGGCTGCACCTTGTAATTACAGAGGGCTGCACCAGGGACTAGATCTCAGTGGGCACCTTTGGGACCACAGGCCTGGGCCGAGCCCAGCCAGTCTTTAGGGCAGCAATGGGTGGTTGTGGCTGGGCCTGAAACAGTCCACCCCTGGCCCAGCTTGGGCCCATAGTTGGGTAGCAAACGCTAGGCCAAACCGGGCTAAGACCGGGCCCAGTTTTGGGTCCCAACATTGGGCCACAACTGATGAGCCTGATCAAGGTGAGTGCAGCTCCAGTTTCCACTTGGAGAAATCTTTGTAAATGTGAATTTTATCAGATTAATTTGCAACTAGATTTTGATGATTCGAGTCAGCTTATGCACAATGGATTCTTAGAATTAAGTTATCATTATTATTTTTATTATATTATTAATGTAAGTATTGATGGTGATGTTGGCCAGTTATATTAACGTTCCTATGCTTATAACAATTATGGTTAGGAATCATTACCATTAGTATAAATTATGTTGTTATTACTATTATTACTACGTGACTATTATTATTAGATGTTATTAAATTATTAATTACAATTTTACTAGTTAAGCCTCATACTACAATTAACTTACAATTATTAATTATTTTCTTAGTTATCATTAAGAATTAATAATACAAGTGAGAAATCAAAATAAAAAATCAAAGTTTAAAATTAGATTATAGGACGAAGCTAAAGATCCAAGTAATCCAAACCCTAGGTTATCATCCCAACCGTAGGAAGCATATGTAGCTTAAATCTAACCATACCATTTCACAACTCATGGTAGGATTCGATTCTAAAGACACACGTGCTTCATGGCAATATTAGTGACGATCCGATCTATAAGGTGATGATTCTTCCCCTTGAGCTTTCCATCTTCTCATTAGCCTAAGTTATAGTTTTTATTTAAATTCATAATTGATATCTCCCTTTATAATCACATGTGTTAGCTGGTGAAAATTGAACTGCTATATTACATACTTTATGATTATCCTATATAATTGTTCATGCTTGTGGATTTCCTTTTGTGGATTGCTTATGGAACTTAAACTGGTACATTAGTGGGAAATTCTCATATATGAATGTACACCCATACTTGGGATGCAACTTGACTAGTTGTGATCATAATGGACCTTCGACTTGGTGGTTATTGAGTGGTGGGCTAGATGGATCATTGATGTGGGCCTACCATCTAAGGTTGTTGTGTCCAATGGTTTGTCTTATACGGTACAACTATGCGATGGTAAGCCCCATATACTGTAATATGATTGGTTACTAGTTGACAGGTTTTCATTAAACATCCTAAGGTGGTAGTCTCATGAGTCGGGGATGGTGGTATGAGACACTATGCCCGAGCTGTCGACCTACGCTCGGCTCTGAGCTCCTCGTAGTGACCTTGAGCTTATTTAAAACTGGCTGATTGTAACTAGATAAATAATAGTTTGGCTAATCATGCATACATGGCACAGACCAACGTCTATCGTTAGGTAGTCATTACGTCGCACTTAGTATGCTTTCGCTGACGACTAGCCACTATCCGACTGGATATTTTTCCCAGGTCATGATTCACATTCCGCACGGTTGATCCCGGGGTGTTGATTGCGCATTTGCATGGGCGACGAGCCCAAATTTCTTAAGGATGAGCATCCCTGGGGCGTGACTGCATTCACGCATCCATGCATCTAATAAGACCTGCATCATGTATTGTTTTGTATGTTTTGATTTATAACTATGCTTACCTAATGCGGCGGTGTGTAATCTTGAGGGGAATTCACACTGAGTTGGCTGCTCATCCATCAAATATACAACCGTATAGGTATAACAGGTGGCCCAGATGATGTATATGTTCAGACTTGATGAGGAGTTGTTCAAGTGTTATAGATGCACGGTCGTGTTACTAAGTGGAGTTGTGTGGTCATGTGGCTTACCTTTATATGCTTTCTGTTATTCCTTATGTATGTAAATTTTGTATTGTGAATGTTGAGACATTAGTTTGTATAAGTCATTATGGGCTGCATGTATATTTGGTTAATAATGAAATTTTCTTTATGTTGATTTGTTCATTCTACGCTCATCTGCTTACTCTGATAAATAATGAAAAATATATATACTCGAATTTGACCATCCTTTAAGGTTAACACTCGGATTTTTGGGAAGTGAGTCATATACTCGGGTCCTGAAAATTCGGGGCGTTACAGTAGATCTTGACTTGAACTCGACTCGACTTGACTCGAACCTCGATACCCTTTCCCATCCTCACCCAACTCGATACAACCGAGCTTCACAGTCTCTCTCTTAGCACAAACAACAAGGTACATCTATGACTTTATCTAATATATATATATATATATATATAAATTGAATATTTGATTTGGGAGTTGGGTTGGCTTTGGGTTGGGTCAGTTGGGTCGGGTGCAGGTTGGATGCTAGGTTGGGTCGAGTTGGGAGCAGGCTCGACTCAACTCAAGGTAAGCTCGCCTCAACTCGATCCACTAGCTTGCCTCAAGCTCGACTTGAAAAGTTTGGCAAATAAGCCAAGCTCCAATGGTAAGCTCGAGGCAGAGCACGAACGAGTCAAGCCAATCTTAGCTCACCTCGACTCGGCTCGGCTCGATGTACAACCCTAGTTCTAATTGATCTTTAGTTGTATTAACCATTTTACTATGCCTGGGCTATTTTGCGTTGTAGTAATTAATATTTCTTCTTTCTACTATGGTCTTGGTAATATCATAGTTCAAAAACATGAAAACCCAACTCAATGTCTACCCTGGTTAGGTTGGCTTGAAGACTTGGATGAGTCTTTAGTTGACTCGATTCGATATTTAATAATTAAATAATATTTTTATTAGTATTTCAAAATTGTTTTGTGTAGATAGAATATAAAAATAAGGTTCTACTAACTTCCCTATATTTATGGGATGTTAGCAACATCCTCAAACCTCTTAAATGTCACACGGGGTTACCTATCACTAACCAGAACCATTCAGTCATTCATACAACAAGGATCGAGCCATGGTGCAAGAATCACGCCAACTAAATGATCATAACTCTTTGAATGGGGCCAATTTGTAACAACTGACCGTAAACAACGAGCCATAAATCACATGGTTAGAATCATCAAATCAAAGTATTACATTAGAATAATAAGAAATACAAAGTCGAATTTATCTACCAGATGTTTCAAGATGATCGTTGTTTGTCTATTTTCAAGCTACTGATTGGAAGCTTTAGATCACCCAAATCGTAAAATTTGCACCGTGGCCTTCTCGTAGTTGTATGAATGAATGAATGATTTGGATTGACAATAGGTCACCCTATGTGCCATTTAAAAGGTTTGTACACATTGCTAACCAAAACCCTTTTTTTTTGTTAGCTTGTTAGTACACCCACCACTATTAGTTCACACTTCACTGTTAGCCACCTCGACTAGGGAATCGATACTAAGACCTCCGTGTTGAAACGAGGTATCTTTCACTCAGTCTACCACTTGAGCTATGGATCTGGGTGTGGATGGTACCAAAACCCTGAAAATAATGGAAGGGATGCAAACACATGATGCTTGGTTTCTTAGATGGAGATGCTGCTCGTGCGGCTATAGGTCTTGGGCATGGGACCTCCTCTTTACTTAAAAATAAAAATAAAATAAAATACAATAATCGAGTGACTCGCTAAAGTCATGTTGCGTTGAGTTGGGTTAACCAAGTCAGGTGAGTCAGGCTTACAATCAAGTTTCGCAATGACTCAACATAAAATATTGTCGATTCGAGTCGACTCAGCTGAGTTTCAAGTCGATTTACAAGTTTTAGAACTATGGTAAATATCAGAAAAAAATTTCTGGTTCTTTTCCTAGAAGAGGTTTGCTTGCAAGGTTTACAGCAGATTGCGTGCCTATTTTGACCCTTTTATGGTCTGTTTAGAAGCAATGCTTTGTCTTTTAAATATAATATTTTATTGAGCAGTTTGTTCAAACCAGAAAACTGTACACATTGGGCCTGTCTTTTAGTAATTGTAACTGCTTGTATGTCAATCCCATGGTGAAAGGCGAGACCCGAAAATCTCCTATATCAAATGATTCTGATGATCCAATATCTTCCTTGTTCGATTGGACCATTGGCTCTAATTTCGCATTTGCAAGCCACTAACCTAGCATACCTTGCTGAAAAGAGAGCACCCTGTAATAATTAGAATGCCTAATGTGAGGGCATTTTCATACCGAGCTCGAGTGGGGTGGCCTGTGGGACGCAGGGGCGCACTGGGGGTGGGTAGCCCACATAACCCATGGATTTGGGAGTTGTGTGAGGCAAGTAGCTCATGTGAGGCGGAACCCATGGATTTGAGGCCCACGAGAGGGCAGAACTCATGGATTTGAGGCTCACGAGGAGGGTTCGGTCGAGGACCTAACCCATGGATTTGGGACCTAGGCTATGAGATAAAGGGATTAATTCGTCATGCTCTATTAGTTTGATCTTTTAGAGCAAGTGGTTGATTGTCTTGCATCAATGCCCCAACCATGAACAGATAATCTGATGCTTCAGTGATTCCAAGGTTTCACTCTGATGCACCATCGAATTGAATTACAATAATTAGTTAAAGTAGTGTTTGGATGCACAATCGAATTGAATTGTGAACAATTAGTTTAATGAAGAGGTAGTGATAATTAAGTTAATGTCTCACTTGAGGATAAATAAATGCAATTTGCAGCTAGGCCCTCAATGTGAATCCAAACGCATAATTCATTAATATCCAGAAATAATCCCAAATCAATTTAATGGTGCATCCAAACTAAACCCTAATGAATTGGAGATTATCAATCACAATAACTTAGTATTCATATTAAGGAACAAGCTCCAAATTGCAACTATGTTACTTTCAAGTTGGACCTAAATAAATGTCACTACAATTTTATGTTCATGTTTTCAGTTTGTACAAGTGGGCCAATGGTGATGTGATCCAAGCTGTCGCTGTGAATCGCCCATGAACCCTTAAAAATCCCCAGAGTGGTTGGTCCTACCCATTGAATGTTTTTGGATGTGGGACTTTGCCATAAGATCTTTCTTAGCCATCCATTTTCTACCCACCAATTGAATGGTTAGCATTTTCCCGAATAGGAGATTTGGACTTATAGCCCATCCACAGTAAGGCATAAAATTATCAATGATTTGGATCACTGAAACATGGTTCCCAAATGCATAAACTAAAAACTTGTGGATAAGGTACATAGTCATCCTAATCTTTTTTTTTTTTTTTCTTTTACACACACCTACACCACACGCGCTCACACACACAACCCACACCACATGGGCGCTCAATCCCATGATCTCAGTGTTGAAACAGAGTCTGCCTAAAACTAATCCATGGAGCAGGACTTGCTTGTCCTAATCATTACCTTTTGTTATTCGAGCTTTCTCTGCTTCATGGGCAAGCTGGTGTTGGATATAGGCTAGTGGGGCCCATTGGTGGGCAATCACTAGTGGGTGTCTCATGAAGGTAGGCCTCCTTTTTATTAATCATTTTTCTTTCTTTAATTTCAAATTCAACTTTAAATGAAGATTTAGATGAGGAGATAGGGATAAGACCGGATTATCCAAACTCCCCATCCTTCCTTATAAATGGGAAAAGACTCTCTCGTGAATAATACAATTAAGCAACAACGAGAGTAAAAAGAGAAAATTAAGATATTGATATTTGTCCATCTAGCTTGTCCTTGGGATGATCTAAGACATATATCGTAATCCGAGGCCATCTATACTGTAGAATCAGAGGAGTGATTAGACCCATCTGCTTCAGTAATGATTAGGCGGACGGCTAGATCTGGACAGTTCATCTTCAACTTTATGGAGGTCTCATATCGTGTAGACCGTCAAATCTTGAGGGCTCACTCTTCCGCAGAGACTTTCAGTTCACAACCATGGCCTACGTATAAGAAGGATACCAGAAAGGATGTTATTATCTTTTGGCCGTTTTTTCCATGCTATTTCCTTTAAGGTGAATTTGGATGTGACTGAAATGGCAGGTGAAACAAAAAATTCCCCTTCTTTTCACCCCAAATCAAAATCCAGTACATATCTGATCCTGCCTGGAATACGACGAAATTGATTTGGGTAGTTGAGCGTGAACCCTTAGTTGTTTTCTACATTTCTGCATTGTGTCGTTGTATGGAATGAGAAATATAACATCTTATGTGGGTTTTGCAGTTAGAAGCTCCTGTTGCCAGAATGTGGCCTCGACACTCCATTTCCTTATGCTTTGGGACCTTTTTATATGCCCACAAAGAACAAGGTTAGTCCATATCTCTCTCTCTCTCTCTCTCTCTCTCACTCAGTAATATGGACTTCCACGCTCTGACTGCAGATCTTGGATGGAATCAAAGCAACTGTGAATTACTAGAGATCCAAGTAGATATCCCTCCCTACATTTAGTTGGTAATGGAGGTTGGTAAAATAATAATCTTGTTGTGGCACACTGCCTTTTCAATGTAAGCATTGCATCCTATTTAACATGAAAAGATTCTCTAAAGCTGGTGGCTCGGCTCTCTCATTCGACCCACCTCAATATTTACTTTTATTTTCAGGTTGGGGTCAAGGGCCAAACACTTATATGTGTTATCAAGCATTTTATGTCCATGCATGCAATCCCAACTGTTCATCTGCTGGGCCTTACTGTGCATGGGGCATACCCAAGCATCCCACTTGTTAAGATTATCCCAGCCAATTGGAAGACTAATGATGACTAAATGGATATTGGAAAAAAGTGCAACAAAATGATGACACTCAATGGGGAATTATCATACCAGCATTGTGACTGTTTTATGGTTTTGAATATCGGTTAGCCGTGTCGTAGTCATATCAATCATGGCCTTCATATAATATACGGATTGAACCACCAGTATTATTCAAATAAAAAGGGGTCACAAGGAAGCTGACATGGGTTGTGTTGGTGCTGATAGAGGCAAGATATTTCGTATTAGTAACAGTCACCACCATTATCGATATGGAGGCGTAACGACCGTTTCGACTCTTATAATAGTTGAAAATCTTTTCTTTTCCTTCGAAAATAAAAATTTTAAATAATATAAATATTTCAAATATGTATTTATTTTTTTATTTTAAACATGTTTATGGTAGCATAAGGATCCATTTTTTTAAGTACTGTATCTGGTTGTTTGATGAATTTATGAATATGGTTATGTGTCTGACATCTAAATATCACAATCAAGAATTAGAACTAGAAATTGGAGAGAGAGAGAGAGAGAGAGAGAGAGGCAAAAATACTACTATTTTGCATTTTTTTTTTTAATGGCCTTCAAAGCTTTTATTCATACAAATCACTTCAATCTACGGTTTTAATGTTAAAAACTATAATAAGAGTGGTCGAAATCTATCCTAGAATAATCTAGAAAAGTTTTTGAAATAAGAAAATTGAAAAATAAGGAGAAAACTAGACTTAATTAGAAAGAAAGAAAAAAAAAAGTGGTCATTTTTCAGCCATCACGGGGATAATGGTTGTTATATTCTGTAATGGTTGTTACAGCTCTTATAGCAAATAATATGGACTTAAAAAATCAATTGGCCAACTTTATCCCTATATCGTTTAATGGTCACAATTGTTACTTATATGTATCGGTTTTTACAACAATATCGTAACAAATATGTGACACTTAGCATAGATATCTCCGTCCTTTTTTTTTTTTTTTTTTTTTTTTTTTCTGTTTTTCTTTTATAAATTTTCTCATTTTTTATGCTTCATTTCAAACATGGAAGAAGCAAACTCATTTTTAGAATAGATTTATTCCTACTCTGGCAACCAAAACACAAGTTTTTGAGATAGACACCAATATATTAAAGCGGAGTGGACCATTCTGGGAATGGAAGTTTGAACCATCATTTTTATTTATTTATTTATCTTTTTTACATTTTAACATAACGGGCCATCGGCCATCAAATCATGCTTGAGTTGTGTTTTGATTAGAACCTATTTAATTGACTTGCACGAGGTCGGGCAAATAGATAAGATTCTCATCAAAGAATGGGCTGATACACTATTTAATGATGGACGAAGGATAGATTCTCAAATATTATATTTTTCTAAATTTTCTAATATTTGCAACCAAAAAGAAAAAAGATGGTGGAAGGGGATTTCGACTGATATGGGCTTGTATCATATGATGCAGTCCATGCTCCATATCATAGCTTTCTTTGAGCCATCTGGTACGCCCATGTAGATATTTGGAACCTTGGAATCTTGAGGTACGTCTCAAGGAACGAATGGTCTAGATCTCATCCATACATGCCACGTGTACAGTGATAATTGATAACTACGATAAAAGCGTTAGGCAGATAGATAAAGGTAATTTCAAAATTAGCCCTGTTTCTGACCAATCATCACATGATTATCTCATTAGATTGTCCATAAAAGTATAAGTAAACAACAATTTCAACTAATGGAGATGATAGATTTTTGCAATGTTGCCCAAACACGATAGGACATCTTCTAAATGAACGGTATGGATCTTCGCGATAGGATATCTTCTAAATGAACGGTATGGGTAGATGAATGGCCCGAAATCAGGCTGTACTGCTTACTACGTGATCTGTTTGGGAGAATCAAATGTGGCTGTCCACTGTTTTGTATTATCTAATCTTCGGGCCAGATCATCGCCGCCTTTGTGGGGCCCACCATTTAAAAATATAGAAATTGCTTAAGGTATGGGCGTGGGCCTTTATTTTCAGATCGGGCTTACCCTGACCACCCATCTAGTGGACCTCACTGCGTGGAAGAGAATGGATGGTTAGAAAAACAAAGAGCAAATGGTCAATATATGATGAACATGTCCCAGTCCAGAATCAGGCTGGCCATCCATCAAGTGGGCCACAAGTCTTCCATTTCCTGTTTCTCAGTTTTCAATTTAAGGCCCATCCTCGATGGACTGTTGCTGTATTTCTCTTATTGACCGTCTATTGTAAGATGTCAAAACATTAAGATAATATCATCCAGATCATTGTGTGGAAATGATCCATCTAAGGTGACAAGCAACAGCCAAGCGATCTCGATCAAAGAAATGTGGGGCCCACTTGTCAGAATCGCACCACCGTACAAAAAGTGGGCCTGCGGATCAGATAATTCCTGTGTAACAACAAGGTGATTGGATTGCGTAAGTAAATCTAATTAATTGAGATGAACCATCAAGAAGGTGCTATCTACAGTGGCCCACGTTGATTGAGGGAGGTCCACGGAAATGCATGGTCCCCATTTGCCAGGTCTATTCATGTGGGAGGGAAGTACTGAAATGAATACGGAAATAGAGAGCACCACCACATGCTTCTTGGAGCCATTCCTGAGGTTGACCCATGAAAGTGCACCCGCAGGTGTAGCTTTTTTGGTACTCAGCTGCACACGTGCCTATGTGCCACGTATGATATATATGAGCCGCTCAAAAATTGACGCAGGGATAAACATCATGAGCTCGATCACCATCATCCCAAATCCACAAAAGTTCATAAATTGATTGATTGATCATTAAAAACGAATTTACAATCCTTTAAACAGAGATCATAAAGTCGGCAACCCGGCATACCCCAAAATTATATAAGGTATGGTAGTAAGTCATTCTATTTTGCGAGGTACATCTATTTTAAAATGCCTAGCTGTCTTAATGATATGACTTCTACCTTTGATCGGGAGTTCTCTTATCCATGTAGTCATCCCTTTTGGGCTTGGCTCGCCCCGTAAATGCCTTGGTCCAAACGTTTTAGGTTGGTGTGATCATTAGGTGGGCCACACATGCATGAAAGGAATTGATGGTTAAAGAGAATTGGAGACATGGTCCAAATTCAATCTACATTTGTGGACCACCGATGGCTATGCCGGCCCACCCGACACATGAATTAATGGCTCAGGCTTCTCACACGTGTGAATGCAGGCATGTCTGATCGGCAAATACTGGAAATGAGGACCTGAGACACTGCACTTCCAATTTCTGGTTGATGAGGGCCAAAGTGCCTTACTGGCTAATCCTACACGCTGATCTTTACTCGCCTTCCCTATTAACGGTCCTGAGAGCATTAATGAGACGGACCCCACCATCATGAATATATCACATCCAAACCCTCCATCAGATGCGCCGTGGCAGGTTACTAAAACAACTGAAAATCAGCTCGATTCAGAACTCTAGTGGGCCATTGATGTAGAGCCAGACGCGGATAGTTACATGGCCAAGATGGATTAGAAAAGGCCCGGTCGGCGACTGAAGTGATCCAAACCGTCCAACCTTAGATCGAGCGTATCTCACAATTCGAAATAAGTTATCAGAGGTAAAGTATATGGTTTTGGGGGCAAAGAGAGCTACTTTAGCCAGCCAAGAGCTTAGAAAAATTAGAAGAACCTTGCCTACTAATAGGCATCATGACCATTTACATTTACTAAAAAGTTGCAAATTCTAAGAGTTTTAGTTATAGTTTGCAACTGATTTCTCTGTCTATATCTATTTAGAGGGTTGTCAACTCCTTTATTTCATTCATTAATTTAATTTTATTGGATTTATTTTCTATCATGGTTGCTTATTTTCTATCACGGATTCAAAAAGCCTCTCTCAAGGTGCCTGAAGAAGTTCCGTGGATTTAAAAAAGTTACCCTCTTGAAGAAAATGATGCTCAACCTCATCACGTTCATCCCTGCTTCGGCCACATCACAGGAACCACCCATCCTTGATTCTCACTGGTGCCCACAGAAAACATAGTGATAAAACGCCCACCATTAGAAACTTCTTTGGGTGGAGCCACAAACGTTTAGATCAAGCTAGTATGATTACCCTTCATCTACGTCTCTGGGACCTAATAAATAGGTTGGATGGAAAATGAACATTACAGTGGACCCCTAAGAAGTTTTTAACGGCGGGAGTCCAATCGCCACAGTTTCCTGTGTGCTGTGCTCCACTTGAGATTTAGATCTACATCATTTTTGGGATCAGTCCCTAGAATGAGCTGGTAAAATGGATAGATGGAGTGGATTAAACACATCAATCATGGTGGGTCCCACAGAGCCGACCAGCCAGTACCAAGAGCGGTCACTACCGTGTCCGTGTCCAATAATTCGGAGGAACGTTTTTAATAGATCACGAAAAAATCGTGTGGCATCCATTGCACCGACAAATGTTCCAGTAGATTCTGATAACAGGATGCTTGCAAGGAATCCACGAGAAGGTACGGACTATGGTAGATCGATCTTGCTTCGGTGACACGTATCCAGGTGACATGTCAATCTTATCCGTCCAACTAGTAGGACATAGTACGGATGGAAATTTATTCAAGATTTACATGGATTAGATGCTTCTATGCATCTGATTAGTGTCCTCTAAGCCGACGGTGTTCAACAAAAATGACGAATTGTAAACAGTTTAAGTGCCCGAAAGAGAAGTAATTGTAAGCAGGATTCTCTAAACGTAGGCCATAATGAGGTCCACAAAGTGAACGGCCCCGATTGAAATATCAGATACGTAACACAATACCATATTTCGAACACTGGTGGGGCCTAGGATGGACAAATTCTTCCTACTTGATCACGGTGAAAATATATGGGCCCACCTATGATCACGGTGGACCGTTGGATATTAAGGGTCCACCGTAGATTTCACATTGCCCATTATCATCTGAACAATTATTCAGAAAAGGGCTTGCAAATTGAGTGAAAATACCAATTTAAGAGCTAGGGTGGGCCCACATCTTATCACGGCGCAAACATAGTACAAAGGGCTTAAGTAGGGAGGGATTTCCTGTGTGGGGCCCACAGAGATTTACTTGACAAATCCAATCCGTCCATCTGTTTTGAAAGATCACAATAGGATAGGATTATAAAAATCAGGTAGATCCAAAACTCATGTGTGCCATATCACACGGAACAGTGGGGATTGAAAGCCTGGTAGTGATAGAAGTTTTGTATCAAGATGATATTTGTTCCTACAGTTTATCTGAGTGGTAATAGTTCTATGGGTGGTTTGGATGACATATAAATACCATGGTTAGTAAGGTCTCAGTGGTGGACGTTACTGTTCACACTATTTTGTTGGTGTGGCCCACTTGACTTTTCGACATGTCTGATTTTCATTATTCAATCCTATTGTGGTCTTTCAAAACAGATGGACGGAGTGGATTCATCCCGTCCATCTCTATGGACCCCACACAGCCCCGGTCACAGAACTATCTCTTTGCTGGGGTGCCTCTGATCACAGTGGGCCATCACCATCACCATCACCAACCGTTCAAGTGAGGTCCTACGAATTGATGGATAAGACCAATGCCCCACCTATGATCACGGTGGAAATATGCACACTCAGCTTGCATGGGTCCACCTATGATCAAGGTGGACCATTGGATCCGAGGGGTCCACCACAGCAGACTGTCCGTGGCCCAATAGCACCCTGACTGATATTAATTTTACAGCTGTAATCATCCTCTCGTAGTTACTCAGGCCATGTCCAATTTCCAGGGTATTCTGTACAAGCCAGCAGTCACTGCCCGAAACCACACCTGTTCGAATTTTCAGCCTTACATAGCTTATCACTAGTGGTAACTACAATGGTAAGTGATTTTAACGGTGGGACCCTTTGTCATGGATTTTTTAAATGCCTTTGGCATAAGTTACACGTGTCATTATAAGATAAAGTGATAATGATGTGAAAGCCTTGGATACTAGAAATCGGATTGACACTGATCAGTTACTCAGCATGCTTTTATAGGCGGTGAGTAAACTTTGTAATCTACTATAAATTTAAGTAATTTATTTATATTGTTCATCCATTTTTTTAAGTTCATTTTAGCAGTCGAGCCCACAGTTAAAATATATGGAAAACTCAAGTAGGGCACACTATAGAAAATAACGAAAATAATGATTTTCATATTTGAAACTTCCCTAAGGTCCATGGTAATGTTTATTTGTCATCTAATTTGTTTATAAGATTATCCATGTTCATAAAATTGCATAGACATGGATGAAGGAAAAATACAAATATCAACTTGGTCTAAAACTTTTGTGATCTCTTAAGAATTTTTCAATGATAAACTTTCAATTTACATTGCTTTTTAAAATGTTGTTCATTTTAGCTTTGAATATGTATTATTTTTGGATTAAAGCTCTAAAATTACCTAGTGCTTTGAATATGTCATCTAGTAAAGTGGATAAATGGAGGGGATAAAATACATAAATCACACTAGACACTATAGTTTACTCAATATGCAATCGGCTTCCTTGTTATTATACTAGTCATTTTTATTTTTTATTTTTTATTTTTAAAATTAATTTTATTATAAACTAAGAGGACAAAGCACTGCTGGACTAGAAAAAGCTCGACTTGGATTAGTTCAAATAAAAGTTTAAACTAAACTAAGTGTTGGAGCCAAGCTTGTTAAAAAACAGAAAAAAAAAATAAAAATAAACAAACAAGCCATGCTGAAACTAGGGCTATACCAGCTCGATTCGGCTCAATGGTTGGCTTGATTAAGTTTGGTCAGATTTAACTTGATTGGGCTAGCTCATAAATTATATACACATTGTTTCTTGTGGTGTGATCCACTTGAGCATTGGATATAATTCAATTTTGAAATTCACAAAACTCATAGATCAACGGAGGACATTTTATTTGAATCTATTTGTGGGGCTATTATGAGTTGTATGCCAAAAATGCAATTTCTAAGTAAATAAGTTTTAGGTTGGGGAAGGCTTTTCCTATTTCTCCCTGGTATTTGCTTGTCCGCTATAAGTTAGGTGAGGCCCGTTTTGTCTTTGTGGAGCCCCCCCGGATATCTTTGGTTTGTACTTCATCTGTTCATATACACAAAGGTATAGTTTTAAAAATAATAATAATAAATAAATAAATAAAATCCCATCAGCTTAAGTTTTTCCTTTACATGACTTATCTGGCCAGCCCAGCCTGGTTTCCTAGACCAGCCTTTGTCTACTCAGCCTTTGTCCACCTTATCTTAGTGGCATCGTGACAATTTCATGGCGAAGATGGACCAGAGAAAGCCCAACCAAAATGAACCACAACTGCTAGAGAGACAGAAGATGGAGAGGGTAGCAGTGGATCTCTACTGTAAGGCCCACGGTGATGTATCTTCCTTACATCTACTGGCATTATCCCTTTAAATCTTAGGTGGACCACACTATTGGAAAAAAGTAATGATTGCATCCCCACCATTGGGGCCACCGAAATGTTTATTTGCCATCCAACCTTTTGATAAGGTCTCAAAAGCCTGGATAAATGGCCTACACAAATATTAGCTTGATCTACACCCTGATCCATAACTCAAGTGGTAGATTGAGTGAAAGATACCTCGTTTCAACACTTGAGGTCTTGGTATCGATCCGTAAGTGTCAACTCACAGTGGGGTGTACTAACAAGCTAGCATATATATATATATATATATATATATATATATATATATATATATATATATATATATATATATATATATATATATATATATATATATATATATATATATATATTAGTTTGGTCCATAATTTTTGTGACTCACGGGAAGTTTTTAATTGTCAATGTTGAGGGTCAAATATTGCATATTAGACCCCAGATATTATCTGGATTTCCGAATATAATGCTATCTAATGGCTTGTTTTCTTATTCTTGTGTTGCAAGGTGATTTTATGAGCTTGGATCGAAATAGGATACTAAATGCATGGATTTAACGCTCCAAATCCACCAAAGCATGGGACGCACTCCAGGGGACCAAGATCGACTGAAATTACACGCTAGGGATCCGAGAAAATCAAAGAACTGAAGCTCAAATGGTCTAAAACTCATCCAAAATGCAAGATCACATGTTTCCCACCCTCCGCTCGGTTCGAAACTTTATTCATGAGATAAGGGCCATAAATTAACCGTACACGTAAAATTTCAGCCATTGGATCACTATGGAAGTGCCCCAACTGATAGATCAGCCCATAAACCGTTGATTCTGGGCCCACTTGATATTTGGAACTGCCTCAACTTTGGCATGAACGGTTTAAATATGAATATGAAGTGAATGGATGGTTTGGATTTCTGAGAAACATCACAATGGACCCTGTATATGCACATGTGCATACCCAATGCACGTGTCCGCAGTGTACACAAAAACCAGAAACGGGTAAGCGTACGCTGACCCATCTTCAATCCTCTACTGCGAAAAAAAACGAACAGCGTATTTACGCTGTCCGTCTGTTTGTTATTAGTGGGCCCCATTTGTGGCCTGGATTGGTGATCTGAACCATCCATACTCTCGATAGGGGGGGAAAAACCCTCACCTAGCTGTCCTTTTGATCCTATGCACAGGTACGGACGTAGATGGATGGAAAACGCAGGATGGACGGCTGGGTTACAGATTCTGTGGGCCACACCGAAATGCTCCAAAAACACCCCTTCCTAGACAGTTTTTCGTCCTGAAGCCAATGGATGGTGTGGATTTTCAAAAAGAGAGCTCAGTGGACCCCACCGATCAGCACAGCGGAAGAAAATTTCGTTTTCGCGTCCGTGTAATGCACGGCCGCTGGCCGTTTTTGCGATCAGCTGTGGGCCCCACACGTGCTCCATAAGCTCGATCTGAACCGTCCACCGTGTAGAGGACTTCGAGAACTACAAAATCATGCTGACCTTTTGCACCCATGCGTGCACACGTGTGAGATACAGAGGCCACAAAAGGGCTGCTCAGTAACGTTCAAAACTGATTCTTCTGTGATTTCTTCTCTGGGCCACGTCAATGGACGTTCAAAACCACTCATTCTTGACTGAAATTTCGTTCTGAATCCAATGGACAGGGTGGATTTTCCAGAAAATGCTTCTGTGGGGCCCACCGACCACAACAGCGAAATAGTGCGAAAGGTTTCGCACATCCGCGAAAACCGACTTTTTCGGATGGTTTTGGCCCACCATCTTTGATCATATGGCAGATCTGAACCGTCTATCATGTAGAGGACCCAATAAAATCCTAAGGGACAGTGTTTATTTAGAATTTGAGCGAGAAAAGTGGCGTGTTTCGAGGCACCGAACTTGACTGCGAAAATTACACTCCGTGTCCTGCTACAACTCTGTCACTGACTCCAGCCTTCCAGCAGCTATAAAAGGAGGTTTTTGGACGTGGGAAGCATTCATTCAGGGTCTGGGGAGGAAGAACAGAGGGCTCGAGCTTGGGTTTCAACGTGGGCAGAGGAGAGAGAGAGGAGCTTAGTTTTTTTCTTTCCCTTTTCTTTTCCTTTTCTTTTTCTCTTTATTTATTTGGATTGAGCCCATCCATGGCAGGCTAAATCCTCCTAGCTAGGGCTAAGAGGTGAAGCTTGTAGTGAGATGGGAGATTTGATTTTATTTTAATTTTAATTTATGAATTGACGTTGATTTTAGTTAATTATTATGGGAATGTTTTAGGTTTTTAATGGTCTATTGTGACTGAAATTACAATGGGTCTGCAATGGCTTTGAATATTTCCGTTCTCTTTAATGTTTATGATGTCAGGAAGCCCTGTTGTTCACCATAGTCTCCTGGGCATGGTTGGATGACGGTACCCTTCCTAACTTTCATACATGTGATTGGGTGGTAATTAGTTTGATTCTGTTGTTTGCCATAGTCTTTGGGCATGGTTTGGTGATGGAATCCATTCTAATTTATCTTCCTTTCATCTCTTTGAAAACTAGATCAACGGCAGTTCAGTCATTTTCATAATTTTTGATGCAAGCATAAATTCTCCCTGATCTCTACAAGTGGATCCTCTGAATCCCTAGTTTCCTATCTCTGATTTGTTTCCTAAGTTTTAGATTAATTATTCTACAAATATTCCACCATCGCTAATTGATTTAGAATTCATCTTAGCCTAATTCTAGTTCTAGATAATTTTAGATAACGTACAAGTTTCAGTCCCTTGGAATTCGACCTCGGTCTTACCGACTTATTACTACATCACAACCGTGCACTTGGGGAGTGAACAGTCAATTACCACAAGTTTCCTGTGGTATGGTACAAACTGATATTTGGATCTTCTTCATTTTTTGAATCATGCCTTAAAATGAGCTGTCAAAATGGTTGGACGTTGTGAATGTAAGGAATATACATCAAGGTGGGCTCCATAGTATCAGGTGTCACCCACCTCGATGGATATAGCATCCACCAACACCAAAGCCGTGCCCGATGGAGAGGACGAAAGAGGGACTCACTCTCTCTTAGAACATGTTTGATTTTTAACAAGGATAACTTCTAAAATTTCAAAATATGAATAAAAGGACGTAAGCAATACAGGAATTAACATTAGGGCTGTACACGAGTCGAGCTAACTCGAAAAGCTCACTCAGCTCGGTTCGAGTTAGCTCGAATTGACTTAGCTTGAAAGGCCAACTCGGGGCAAGTCAAGCTTTTTTTCTAAAGCTCGAGTTGAGTTCGAGCCGAGTTCGACCATGGTGCATTTCAACTCGACTCGGCTCGAACTCGACTCGGTTCGAGTAATATATTTTAATATTTTATATATATATATATATATATATATATATATATATATATATATATATATATATATATATATAAAATATGTTTGACTTTTTTTTTAAAAAAAAAAAAACTTAAAACTTAAAAGTTTTTGCCAAAAAATCCTATTCGACCGCGCTGGATTGTGTCAGGTTGGGGTTTGGGTCAGGGTGGGGGCTAGGTTGGGTTAGGTTAGGCACCGGGTTGAGTTGGGTGCAGGCTTGGGTCTAGCTGAATGCTGAATTGGCATAAGAACAAGCTCGACTTGAACCACTAGCTCGATTTGAGATTGAGTTGAAAGCTTTGGCAAACAAGTCAAGCTTCAATGTTGAGCTCGAGGGTGAGCTCGAGCTCGAACTCGAACTCGAGAATAGCACGGACGAGTCAAGCCGAGCTTGGCCTAGTTCGACTCGACTCAGCTCATTGAACAGCCCTAATTAACATCAACCGTCTAAATCACTAATGACTTAAAAAATAAGCGATGTAAGAAGAGGTTGAAAAGAAGAAACGGTTGTTGATTTATATATCAAACTGAAAGCGGCTTTTAGAAAGAAATAATCTTTAAAAGACAAGGAAATGCATTATTTAGAGGAGCGGCAAAATTATTCAACAGAGGCGGCCAGATTAGAGTATAGAGGTGGCAAAATTAGTCTAATTAATTGTCCTCCAATCGAATGAAATTGTTCACATGCATCGCCCTCTTCCTCCAACATATCATTTCTATTGAACATCCAATCCGTTAAAAAAGTGGGCCTCAAAAAAAAAAAAAAAAAAAAAAACATTAGAATATATATAATATACTCATTAGGTGTGATAGGAAGCAAAAGCTACTATTCATTTTGTGGTTCTAGCCCGCTTAATGATCAGATTGGTCCAATTTGATTATGGTGTAGCCCACCTTTTCAACGGCTTGGATGGTCCACACAAATTGATATACTGGCAGGAAACAAATCATTGTACAGAGATTTCACGTAGGAGTATTTGCATCTGAACATTTCTCAACCAGGAAACCATTTGATCAAATGGGCAAGTGAGGCCCACCGCGATATTCTATGTGACAAACGACATGCACATCATGTGAACCACCTATTCTTTTCATGGTACCCCACAATCAGGCTGATTAAAAAAAAAAAAGTTGCGTAGACTACACCACAGGTTAAAGTTGGGATGGGGATAGCCACCATTAAAAGCCTTCCCATTTTCGTTTGGGCTCCACTGCATCTAATCCATTCAGGATGAATGGACAAATAAAATATCAGCTCATTCCTAAATTCAAGTGGGCCACAAAACATAATTTTAGAGGTTTCAGGTATGATTTCACAATATGAGGTCCACCTGAGTTTTGGATCAACCTGCGCTTGAGAAACCAACAAGAATAGGAGGGGCCACATGAAGGATTGATTAGATGTGGCTGAGACATCACAGTGAGCCCCACAAGTAGATTCATGTGAGGGTATTGTAAAAATGTTCATTTTCTAAGTGGTAGCCCTCTCATTCGACATCGATTAATAAGATACAGATATAAATGGTAGTAGTGATACATTAATCCATTCCCATTTCACATAGGACACCATTTTCTGTGTGGTAGCAAACTCACGATAGCTTCTCCGTCCCAGCTGAATTAATAGGATAGAGAAATCAGGTAGAGTGGGACCGTAGGTCCCTTCACATCCAACGATGTTACTGTGTATGTGAATTCCGAACCATTCATCTGATGGACCCCAAATATCAAACCAATCCAACCATCAGGTGGGCCACACGTGCATACCAAAGATGGTTGAATCAAACAGGACCAGGTCATTTCTGCTAAACATACAGTGGGGCCCACATGATGGAAGGCTCAATCTAGACTAATCATCTCAGCCAACCAAACATCTCAGGCAACCAATGAAGAGAGAGAGAGAGAGAGAGAATAATTCAATGCCACTAGAAATTCTATATATTCAGGTACGCTTGCTTGATTAGAATGAGAGAGAGAGAGAGTGAGAAAGAGAGAGAGAGAGTTTGTGACTGAGTCAACGAGTCACTGAGTGAGTGAGAGAGAGAGAGAGAGAGAGAGAGAGAGAGAGAGAGAGAGAGAGAGCTGGTCACTGAATGAGTGGAAGAAAGTGTGTTTTTGAGTGACTGAGTCACTGAGGAGAGAGAGATGGGTAGTACTATTCCACATGCCACTGCCACAGACCAGCCCCAATTCGCATCCACGTCGTTGCATGGCCGGGTAGCCATCGTGACAGGTGGCACAGGTGGCATCGGCAGCGCCGTCGTCCTCCACCTCGCTTCCCTCGGTGCAAACGTGGTCATCGCCTACATCGGCGATCACAAAGTAGCTGATGATCTAGTGTCCAAAATCTCCAATTCATCCTACCCACGTGCCATCGCAGTTGAAGCCGACGTCTCCGATCCAGCCCAAGTAAAGAACCTGTTCGACCAGGCCGAATCCACATTCAACAAAATTCACATCCTCATCACCACCGCCGCGGTCTGTGACTACTCCTACCCGTCACTGGCTAACACTTCCGTCGAGGTCTTCGATTGGACCTTCAGCGTAAATTGCAAGGGAACATTCATATGTTGCCGGGAAGCGGCCAACCGTGTCGTGAAGGGCGGCGGTGGACGGATAATAACATTCTCATCATCAGGGGTTGGATCGTTGCGGCCCGGCTACTCAGTCTACGCTGCCTCAAAGGCTGCAATCGAGACAATGACGAAGATATTAGCCAGGGAGCTCAAAGGGACCATGATCACAGCCAACAGCATAGCCCCAGGGGCTACAATGACACCCATGTTCTATGGCGGCAAGTCGGAGGAGGTCGTGGAGACGATCGTCGGCGAAAGCCCAATGCTGCGGCTTGGTGCACCGGAGGACATTGCACCCATGGTGGGGTTCTTGGCTGGTGATGCAGGTGAATGGGTGAATGCCCAAGTCATTCGTGTCAATGGTGGCAACATATGAAATCTCCACACCTAAGAAAAATAGACCTGGTTGAGTTGACTCAATGAGTCAACTCCTTCTAGTTTCAAATCGAGTCACTGAGTTTTAGAGCTATGTGTGTTGCATGGGTCGAATAGCTTTATGATACCATGAGATTCGTATTGTGTCATTTCATGAATGGTTTTATGATTGGTTGTTGAGTAAGCGAATCTTATCCTACTATCCTATCATGTCGGGCACTGTCATTTTGTGTCACATCCAGTGATTTTTTAGAGATTTTTCATACCATATGTCTCACCTTTAAGCCAAGTACCATATTAAGCCCTTCCAAACTTACCTTTCCATACTACTCCTCTTTCGCATGGTTATATATTTATTGAACCAAAATGTTCCTACTTTATTAAAAATATAATTTTTAAAAGTTGTTATTCCCTATCGCTACAAATTATAATCGTAGCCATTAAAATTGACCGCGAAGTAAATGAAATTCAGCGCAATGTAAATGAAATTGATGCAAAGTGAATGAAGTGAATGAAATGGACCACGAAGTGAATAAAATTAACCCAAAGTGAATGAAGTGAATGAAATTGACCGTGAACTGATTGGAGTTGACTGCGAAATGAATGTAGCAAATGAAATTCATTGCGAAATGAATGTAGCGAATGAAATTCACTGCGAAGTGAATGAAATTGGCCGCAAAGTGAATGAAGAGAATAAAATAGGCCGCGAAGTAAGTGAAATTCATGTTGAAATGAGTGAAATTCACCGTGAAATGAATGAAATTGACCGCAAACTAATTGAAATTGACCACGAAGTGAATGAAATTTACTACAAAGTGAATGAAATTGACCACAAAGTTAATAAAATTCATCACGAAGTGAATGAAATGGACTGTGAAGTGAATGAAATTGACCACGAACTGATTGAAATTGACCGTTAAGTGAATGAAATTCATAGCGAACTAATTGAAATTAACTATGAAGTAAATGAAGAAAATGAAATTGACCGCGAAGTGAGTGAAATTATGTTGAAGTGAGTGAAATTCACAGCAAAGTGAATGAAACTAACCACAAACTGATTGAAATTGACCGCAAACTAAATGAAATTGACCATGAAGTGAATAAAATTCACCGCGAATTAATTAAAATTGACCGTAAAGTTAACGAAATAGATTTTCAACCATCGACCTAATGAAATCTTTGAAAATAACTAGGTTGGTTGGCTAAAGTAGCTACTCCTACCTCAAAATCATATATGGTACGTAAGTAACTCATTCTGGTTTAGGAGATGTGCTTGTTAAATGAATAAAGAAAGAAATGAATAAAAAGAGAGAGAGATATTTTTATATGCTTATATATACATTTTTACATAATATTTACATAAATATGTATTGGAGAAAAATGTAAGGGAAAAAGTTCTCTCCTTGTAAAAAAAAAAAAGAAACTGCACAAACTGTCGCTGGATCGACAGTAGTACTGCTGCATATAATAGGAAGTGGATTGGCTGGTGTAAGTTTTGCGAGTCTTATCATAAGGTATGTGTTATATCCAAACCGATGTCAATTTGAAGCGGTGATTGGTCAATTTTCGCAAGTTCTCAGTCAACATGATGTCAATTTGAAGCAGCTATTGGTCAATTTCACACAGTTCTCTATCAAGATGTTAATTTTAAACAGTCCTCGATCAATATCACTTAGGCAGTGGTCAATTTAACTTAGTTAACAATCAATTTAACTTTGTTCGCGATGAAGTTCACTCACTTCGCAGTGAATTTCATTCACTTCATGGTGAATTTCACTCACTTTACGGTTAAGGTCACTCACTTCACGGTCAAGTTAATTCACTTCGCAATGAATTTCATTCACTTCGTAGTCAAGTTCACTCACTTCATGGTAAATTTCATTCACTTCGCAGTGAAGTTCACTCAGTTCGTGGTGAATTTCATTCACTTTACGATGAAGTTTACTCACTTCGCGGTGAATTTCAGTCAATTTGTAAGAATGTTGATGAACCTTAATCAGTTACATGAATGACTAGGAGGAATGTTAATATTGAAAGTGCACCTATTATGTACCCTGGTTTGTCAATTACGTTGTAAGTTGAGTCAGTCGGACGACAGCACTTAACAAGAAGATCAAGTCAAGCGTCTGCCTCATCTGGATGTGTGGAAGCTCGCCAAGAGGTAAATCATAGCCTCACATCCCATGTCCCAAAACACCAAATGATTAAACCCTTAAAAAAAACTAGACCATCTTAGGGTTTCTGTGTAAGAAAGTTTTTTATCAAAAAGGAAAATCAGTGAAGTTTTTCTTACACTGTCGATTATATCGATCACCCCTTCGATATGATCGGTCAGCTCTGTCGATTTTCTCGGCATCTCAATCGATACAATTGAGTGAGGAAAGAATGCGTCCAGCAATCAAAACAGTCATCTGGACGATTTATCGATATATCGACTTAAGTGTCGATATCATCGATATTCGAATATCGATCATGTCTGAAGTGGATTGATATAATCGACAGACTGCTTTCTGGCGCCCCTGTGTTTCTAAAGAAAACTAACATATGCTTCGATATATCGATGACTGTCCGATTCAATATGAACTCAAATATCGATCATATCGGGAGTCAGTCGGTCATATCGACTGTGGGGCGCATGTTCTCACCAGCATGAATTTTAGGTTACTTTTAATGTTGATCGGGGTGCCTGTCGATAAATCGATATTCATATATCGATCATATCGACACCAAGTCGATTGGATCGAGTCAGGACATAAATCGTCCAGCAAGCTTACTTGTAAATCTATACGATTTCTCGATCCCATCGACAAGGTCTCCGATATGATCGATGTACAAATTTCGATGACATCGACTGTTTCCCCGATCATATCTGTGACCCTGAAATTCTTCAAAGCTTCTCTCTTATTTTTCACCTGTCGATAGATCGAACCATCACTCGATCGAATCGGAGTTCGAAATCCGATAACGTCGATGTGTGTCTTGATCCCATCGACCAGTTGGCGGAAGGTTTCTAAAAGCGAAATGACAATTGAGTTTGTATCATCGACAGGTCGGCCGATACAATCGAGAGTATACGCTCGATCATATCGACGACTGCTCGATGATATCGAACTCTGTCATAAATATGACCGTTTATATCCGTTGGAACCTTTTGCCTATAAATAGAGAGAGTAGTCTTTATTGCTGGTAGAGAAAGTAGAGAGTGCTTTTGAGAGTTCTAACCTTCCTATCATTTACCTTAAGCCCTTTCTCTCAGGAAGTTCATCCTCCAATCCACCCTCATAATTGATATCTCATAGAGTGAATTGGGGAATGAACTTCCGCATTCAAGGATCCTTCAGCTACTGCCTTAATAACACATCATTAAGCTGGGATGCCTTGAATGCATGATGGGAACCACTCTATTCTGATTATAGAAAAATCCTTAGAATGGTATTCCATCAGAACCTTGACCCAACCTAAGCCTAGCATATATACATCTTTGTATTGCAGATCAAGGGAGCGGAAGACTCTTCATCAACAAGAAGAAAGTCTTCACTACTATGTTGAAAGGGACTCATCAACTTATCTGTAAGTACTAAGAGTTCAGAGGACACTTGCGATCATTTCTTTTTAGGATTGGGTTTTAAGTGTTGCTCACCATTTGAAGTCCTCGAAGGAGGCCTCCGACGGGAGTATACGTGCGGGGTGCGTTGTGTGGACCCTTGCTCTGTGGAGAGCATAAACATCTGGTTAGGAGTACGCCAGCAAAACTCCAGGGTTTGAGGTGAACCGAGTAGAAACCTCAGGGTGCGTTGTGTGGACCCTTGTCCTGTGTGGGCATAAACTTCTGATTAGGAGTACGCTAACAAAACTCTAGGGTTTGAGGTGAACCGAGTAGAAACCTCTGTAAAGGTTGAAGGTGAACCTGATTTAAAACCTTAGGTTTGAGGTGAACTATGAGAAACCTCCTTAGTGAAATCTGGTCACTCAAGGGTTGAGTGTGGAAGCCGGGAGTGGAGTAGACAAGTCGTCCAACCACTATAAAATGACTGTGTTTGAGTTTGATATTATCTTTCATTTATGTGATTGCCTTGCATGTCTTTATATATGATCACATACTATACACACACAGTCATATCCATCACAATCTCATCTATACATTGTTTGTCTTTTAAATAGTTTGTGATTGGATCCTCTATCAGGCTTGGAAGCCAGTAGAGTTAAGGTTGAGTAATCCTAATCAATACTCTGTGATAGGATTAGTGTGATAAGGATCTTTAATAATCTATAAAAATTTTAAAAAGTCCTATTCACCCCCCTCTAGGATATATTGACCTATTCTTACTTCAACTAAAGCGGTCTTCACCGCAATTTCAATTAGTATCAGAGCGGGTCTCTCTTTAAGGGCTTCACCGCCTAGAGAGTGATCTTGACTGAAGTAGAAATATGGCCAAAAGATAGGGCTCATCTGTCACGAGACCTCCAGTATTTGATGGATCAAATTATGCGTACTGGAAAACTAGAATGCACTACTTCCTGAGATCTTTGGATCATGAAGTTTGGGATGCAGTTGAAAAAGGATACGTGATACCATTCGAACAAATTATACTTGAAGATGAAACCACAATCACTAAACCCAAACATAATGAGAAGTGGACGGCATTCGACAAAAAACAACGAAATTCTGAAGCAAAAGCAATGAACGCCATCTACTGTGCCGTGTCCCAAGATATTTTCAATCAAATAAGTATGTGTGGGACATCCAAGGAAGCATGGAATTTACTGGAAATAACCCATGAAGGCACAAGCACTGTGAAGAGATCTAAACTACAACTCTTAACTTTACAGTTTGAAAATCTCAAGATGGAAGAGCATGAGACATTTATGGAGTTTTACACCAAATTAAACATTATTTGTAACTCCATGGGTGGTTTGGAAGAGAAGGTTCCGGCACCTAAAATATGTAGAAAAATCTTAAGATCCTTACCGGAACGCTTCAATCCCAAGGTAATAACAATTGAAGAGTGTAGGAATATTTATGAAATGAAAGTAGAAGAAATAGTGGTTCCCTACAAACCTTTGAACTACACTTCACACAACTCCAAAAATCTAAAAACACTGTCCTAAAAACCTTCAAGAAACCAAAACATGAGGATAGTGAGAGTGAAAAGGAAGATGAAGATGAGGAAGTGGCTCTTCTGGCACAAAGATTCAGAAGATTCTTTCAAAGGAATCGCGGCCGCCCCTCTAAAGGTAGAAAGGTGGATGACAAACCTTTAGCAGGCAAATTTGGGAAAAGAAACAGAGAACCACAATGTTATGCCTGTCATGAGTATGGACATCTATCTACCGAATGTCCAAACAGAAAAACCAAGGACAAGGCGATGGCTGCCACATGGGATGATACGAAGGAGTCAAATTCAGAAAACAATGACTCAGGAAGTGATGGAGATCAGAAACCTTTGAAAATTTTTATGGTCTCCACCACTCCAATTATTTCCATGGAATCTAAAGAAGAACAACAAGCCACTAAATCATTTTTATCTGACAACGAGGAAATTGAGAAAGAAGAAGATAAAGAGTAAAATGAATTACAAAACGCTTACAATCAACTTTACATCCATAGCGTTAATATTGTCAAAAGACTTGGAATAGTTGAAAACAAAAAGGAAATGCTGCAAATAGATTTGGATAAAGCTTCAAACATTAATACTCATCTAAGCACTGATTTGCAGCAATGCCACTCAGACAATGATAGACTTAAAAGAACTAACAACTCATTGAAATCTGAGTCAAAGAAATTAGAGGAACAAGTCAAAAAACTAAATGAGGAAAACCAGATTCTTCAAGATAAAAATTATACACTTCAAAATGATCTAGAAGAATCTAGAAAAATTACCAAAATAAACTGTAAATTTTTTCAGAGTGGTGAGAAATTAGAAAAACTATTAGGAATGGGAAAATATGGAGAAGACAAAAAGGGATTAGGTTATGAAAAGGCTAGAACAAAAACTGATGCACAACCATTTGAAAAATCTGTTGCATCCAGTAGTAACACCAAACCTATCCCAGCTCATTACAAAAATAAGGAGTCAGTTTATGAGTTAAATAAAAGAAGAGTGCAATCATCACCACTTGAGATAGTTGACAGGGTGAAGGAGCAATTAAGGCATGTGGACAAATCAAATAAGAAGAACAAATCTACCACAAGTAAAACTCATATTACAAAGTGGGTGATTAAAGAAAAGATAAATTGCCTTATTACTCAATCAGATCATTTATCAGGCAATATGGCTAAATGATACCTAGACAGTGGTTGCTCAAGAGACGTCACAGGTCAAAAGTCTCTCTTTTCAAACTATAAAGATCTTCACAAAGGGATAGTCACCTACGGAGATGGAACCACTGTTGAAGTAATTGGTCAGAGAATTATAGAAGGAATTAGTCTGTTTAAATATGAAAATGCTTTTTGCATAAAAGGATTGACACATAACTTACTGAACATCTCTCAAATCTGCGATAATGGGCATGTGGTAAATTTCAACAAAGAAGAATGCGAGAGTCTAGATCAAACAGAAAAATCAATTATGAAAGGTCTTCGCACAAATAACCACTGCTACATTATTGTAGGAAAAGGAAGGAAAGATATTGAGAAACACTGAGAGAGAAGAAGTTAGTTCAGGTTATGCATCAAAATCTGAAGATTTGCTAAAATGATGTAATTTTGTTGAGCCTTCAAAAGAACATCTAAGGTTGGAGACCTTGAAAGTTTTGTATAAGATCATTATCTCGTTTATAGTTACAGAACTGGTGCATTTTTTTAGAAATATATAATAGCATGCTAAAAGTAGGAAGAATCTAAATAGCAAATACTTTCAATGCATGTGATGGTCTTTTTCAATTTCATCGACTAGAGATCGATACTATCGATAGCTGTTCAGAATGTGAAAAGTCATGTGACCATGGATAACATCGACAGCAGTCTCGATAGCATCGATCGGCAACTTCTCGATACAATCGATAGGTTGGACGATATGATCGACATTTGGCGCCTAAATAAAAAGACTGATTGAAAATTCTTTTAAAGAGGCCAACTCTCTGCCCTGATCAGTTCCTCTGTTTCATGTGCGTGAAGTCTAGCTGAAATTTTGGCACCCAAGTGATACAAGGAAGATGATTAAAGGAAAAGGTAAGGCTCTCTCATTTGTAAAATCTTCCAAGAATAAGAAAGAGAAATATTCTAGACCCCCTCAAAACCAGTCGGACTGGGAACAAGTCACAATAGTCGATCGTACTATTCTCATGAGTACTTTCAAACTCAATGGGGTGGATCTCATGATGGAAACCATTGGATGGAAGAATATGTTTGACATGGGCGGGCCATATCAGTTTGAAATAATCCAGCAGTTCTTCAACTGTTGTCATGTTACCCAAGATTACCCACCTTGCATATGTCTGAAATTCATGCAGCACACCAAGCACATTACTCCATCAGTTCTTGGTCATGTTCTAAACATTGAAGTGACGCAAATCCCTGTCACTAGTAGAAATCTAAATGATTTGAGTAGATGGGAGGAAATTACACAAGCACTGTGCCAAGGTAGGACAATTCCTATAAATGATAGCAATATTCTTCCAGTAAAACACCTAGGAATCTCGTTCTAACTCCTTCACAGTATTTTCAGCACGAATGTGTACCCTTGTGACGTAAATGACACATATCTGAGTCTCATTGCACTCAACATTCTGTATGATGTCTATCAAAAGATTTCTGTATGTTTACCGACTTTCATATTAGACCAGCTGATCAAGGTAATCAGAAGTGACCATCTTGAATTTCTGCCTTTTCCATCTCTTATCTGCAAACTCGCACACTGGGCGAGTCTGCCAGAAACATCTGATAAGGTATATTCTGCAGTTTGGTACGACCATGAAGCAGCACAACAAGTGTATGCTTCTGCCTTATTAGATACGAAGATATTTCCACCTCTTGAAGATAGTGGTCCCGTGCTTAATGAAGAAATTCTTTGGGAGTCCAATCGAACTCCTGATTGCAGTTCTGTTTCTGTCACAAATCATCAGCATCATGACCTTGAGCGCCAACTTTTAAACAATTTCACTAGAATTGATGAGAGACTCCAACACTGTGAACAACGACTATCAGGAATAGAAAACAGGATAGAAGCTCTCCAACACTCTGTACAGCAGATTCTTGAGCTTCTAACAACTGGCGAGCTTTCAAATTGACAAGAGGAGACATTTTCTGGTAGAGCCATGCGTCTAGTCGGGAAAAACATTCGATTATGCATCTATCTTTGCTTACTCCTTTTGGGTATCCCTACATTTCTGGATAATGAAATCTTTTTGTTGATATGGCTGAACTTAATTCTCATTTTACTGAGATTCCTATTTGGTTATACAATGCCTGTGCTGACTGCTTCATTGTTTTATCTTCTGGTCTTCATTGATGCATGCTTTACACTGTTCTCATTCATATGCATCTATCTCTGTGGTTCTCCCATATGCTTCAATCTTCAATCAATATCACGTCTTATACCTTTGCCAATGACTGACAAAAAGGGAGAGAACAATTCAAAACACCCCAAGCGAAAATTGTATATCTTTGTTGCAGGTGTTAGGGGGAGCAGCCGCAACAAGAAAGGGGGAATTTTTGAATTAAGGGGGAGAATTTGTTTGTTGTGTACATAGGTGTTTAGAATTTATAAAATTGTGTTAATACATGTACACACAATTTAGGATATATCTATCTAGATATGTTCCTAGGGTGTTTTGGGGATTTTGTCACGTAATTGACAAAAGGGGAGATTGAAAGTGCACCTATTATGTGCCCTGGTTTGTCAATTATGTTGTAAGTTGAGTCAGTCGGACGACAGTACTTAACAAGAAGATCAAGTCAAGCGTCTACCTCATCTGGATGTGTGGAAGCTCGCCAAAAGGTAAATCATAGCCTCACATCCCATGTCCCAAAACACCAAGTGATTAAACCCTTAAAAAGAACTAGAACATCTTAGGGTTTCTGTGTAAGAAAATTTTTTATCAAAAAGAAAAATCAGTGAAGTTTTTCTTACACTGTCGATTATATCGATCACCCCTTCGATATGATCGGCCAGCTCTGTCGATTTTCTCGGCATCTCAATCGATACAATTGAGAAAGGAAAGAATGCGTCCAGCAATCAAAACAGTCATCTGGACGATTTATCGATATATCGACTTAAGTGTCGATATCATCGATATTCGAATATCGATCATGTCTGAAGTGGATCGATATAATCGACAGACTGCTTTCTGGCGCCCCCGTTTTTCTAAAGAAAACTAACATATGCTTCGATATATCGATGACTGTCCGATTCAATATGAACTCAAATATCGATCATATTGGGAGTCAGTCGATCATATCGACTGTGGGGCGCATGTTCTCAGCAGCATGAATTTCAGGTTACTTTTAATGTTGATCGGGGTGCCTGTCGATAAATCGATATTCATATATCGATCATATCGACACCAAGTCGATTGAATCGAGTCAGGACATAAATCGTCCAGCAAGCTTACTTATAAATCTATACGATTTCTCGATCCCATCGACAAGGCCTCCGATATGATCGATGTACAAATTTCGATGACATCGACTGTTTCCCCGATCATATCTGTGACCCTGAAATTATTCAAAGCTTCTCTCTTATTTTTCACCTGTCGATAGATCGAACCATCACTCGATGGAATCGGAGTTCGAAATTCGATAACGTCGATGTGTGTCTCGATCCCATCGACCAGTTGGCGGAAGGTTTCCAAAAGCGAAATGACAATTGAGTTTGTATCATCAACAGGTCGGCCGATACAAACGAGAGTATACGCTCGATCATATCGACGACTGCTCGATGATATCGAACTTTGTCATAAATATGACCGTTTATATCCGTTGGAACCTTTTGCCTATAAATAGAGAGAGTAGTCTTTATTGCTGGTAGAGAAAGTAGAGAGTGCTTTTGAGAGTTCTAACCTTCTTATCATTTACCTTAAGCCCTTTCTCTTAGAAAGTTCATCCTCCAATCTACCCTCATCATTGATATCTCATAGAGTGGATTGGGGAATGAACTTCCGCATTCAAGGATCCTTCAGCTACTGCCTTAATGACACATCATTAAGCTGGGATGCCTTGAATGCATGATGGGAACCACTCTATTCTCCTTATAGAAAAATCCTTAGAATGGTATTCCATCATAACCTTGACCCAACCTACGCCTAGCATATATACATCTTTGTATTGCGGATCAAGGGAGCAGAGGACTCTTCATCAACAAGAAGAAGGTCTTCATCACTATGCTGAAAGGGACTCATCAACTTATCTGTAAGTACTAAGAGTCCAGAGGACACTTGCGATCATTCCTTTTTAGGATTGGGTTTTAAGTGTTGCTCACCATTTGAAGTCCTCGAAGGAGGCCTCCGATGGGAGTGTACGTGCGGGGTGCGTTGTGTAGACCCTTGCTCTGTGGAGAGCAAAAACATCTGGTTAGGAGTACGCAAGCAAAACTCCAGGGTTTGAGGTGAACCGAGTAGAAACCTAAAGGTGCGTTGTGTGGACCCTTGTCCTGTGTGGCATAAACATCTGGTTAGGAGTACGCCAGCAAAACTCTAGGGTTTGAGGTGAACCGAGTAGAAACCTCTGTAAAGGTTGAAGGTGAACCTGATTTAAAACCTTAGGTTTGAGGTGAACCATGGGAAACCTCCATAGTGAAATTCGGTCACTCAAGGGTTGAGTGTGGAAGCCGGGAGTGGAGTAGACAAGTCATCGAACCACTATAAAATGATTGTGTTTGAGTTTGATATTATCTTTCATTTATGTGATTGCCTTGCATATCTTTATATATGATCACATCCTATGCACACACAGTCATATCCATCACAATCTCATCTATACATTGTTTGTCTTTTAAATAGTTTGTGATTGGATACTCTATCAGGCTTGGAAGCCAGTAGAGTTAAGGTTGAGTAATCATAATCAATACTCTGTGATAGGATTAGTGTGATAAGGATCTTTAATAATTTATAAAAATTTTAAAAAGTCCTATTCACCCCCCTCTAGGATATACTGACCTATTCTTACTTCAACTAAAGCGGTCTTCACCGTAACTTCAAATATTTCGTATCCAAAATCCTTTCCCTTACCTTTGTGTAATCTATCCCACCCTGATAAGGCCGATGAAGGCCAATGATGGAAAGCACTACCCTGCAGCGGAACTCATCGCCAATTTAAACTCCTTCATTGAGAAGCTTACTAGCAGTTAGGTTAATTTGCCTAATGGCCTCCCCTTGTCCCCTCTTTGCTTCCCTTGTCACTGCGAATTTAATGAAATTCATCGCGAAGTGAGTGAAATTGACCGCGAAGTGAATGAAATTAACCACGAAGTAAATGAAATTGACAACGAAGTGAATGAAATTCATCGTGAATTGATTGAAATTGACCGCAAAGTGAATGAAATTGACTGCGAAGTGAGTGAAATTCACCGCGAAGTGAATGGATTAAATGAAATTGACTACAAACTGATTGAAATTGACTACGAAGTGAATGAAATTCACCGCAAATTAAATTGATTAAAATTCACTACAAAGTAAATGAAATTCACCATGAAGTAAATGAAATTGACTGTAAAGTGAATAAAGAGAATGAAATTCACCGCGAACTAATTGAAATCGACCATGAAGTGAATGAAATTGACCGCAAAGTAAATGAAATTCACCCCGAACTGATTGAAATTGACTGCAAAGTGGATGAAATTTACCGCAAAATGATTAAAATTGATCGCGAAGTAAATGAAATTCACCGTGAAGTGAATGAAATTGAGCACGAAGTAAATAAAATTCACTGCGAAGTGAATGAAGTAAATAAAATTAACTGCGAAGTGAGTGAAATTCACCGTGAAAGTTACTAAAACTCCTAAATAAGAGTCAAATTACCTATTTATTAATAGAAAATTGTTGCACGACCTTTTGGTAATAAGTATTTGGGATGAAAAGCTCCTAAATAAGAGTCAAATTACTCACTATATTAATAGAAAATATAGTAGGTAGAATTACTTATATATTTTTAAACAAGGTGAAAAGATAATAATTACTTATTTACCAAGATATACATACCTTAAAAGAAAGTCTCAATGATGTAACATCTTAACCATTCCTTGGTGATAGATGGATAGTTTTAAAATGATGAAGGATCGAGATTTAACAAACAAGTCTTCACAGTCCAATGGTCAATCGTGTCCATCCATTTTTACGGATCATTTTAGAGGATGAGCCCAAAAAAGAGGCAGATAGAAGGGTTAAGTGGACCATGCCATAGGAAGCAGTGGTGACAATGAGGCCCACCATGGAAATCTTATTAGGGCCCGCTGTGATGTTCATTTCCTATCTAACCTGTTCATAAGGTCACATGGACTTGGATGAAGGGAAAATATAAATATTAGCTTGATCTAGATCTTCTATGCCCCCACCACAGCTTCTTGTGGTGTGGTTCATTTGAGCCTTCTATTTAACTCTTTTTTGGGCTCATGCTTTACGATCATCTATCAAAGTGGATGGACGGCATGGATAAAATCCATAAATCACGGTGGGCCTCATAGAGCCCCTATCAGACCGTCAGTCTCTAGCTAGGTCCTGGTGGGGGTAGTACTCAATCTGTGTCTACTCCACGGGCTAAGCTAGTACGCCCAGCTGGGCCCAAAGCTAGGTTTTGAACATTACATCTACTCCAAATCTTACTCACAGAACGTTTGTATAAGATCCAGGCCATTCATCAGATGAAATTATGCCCTGGTGCAAAAATAAGCTAAGCAATCCATTAGGTGGGCCACACTTATAGAAGTTGAATATTTATTTGTCATCCAACTTGTCAAGGAGGTCACATGGATTGAATGAATGGAAGAAACAAATATTAGATTGGTCCAAACCTTCAATATGAGGGCACTACCCCAACTAGTACCGCGGCCCGCTGGACGGTCTGCCGCCGGTAGTACCGGACACGGATTAGATACTGACAAGGTCAGTAGCCAAACCACTACTGACGTCACCAAGCTCTGTGGACTCAACATGGTGTATATGTTTAATCCATACGGTCCATCCATTCCGAGAGATCTTTTTATGACATGATAGAAAGAATGTGATAGATCTAAAGTTTAAGTGTACCACAACATAGAAAAAAATTGGGTTCAAAACTTCTTAGGGGCCACAAAAGTTTCCAATCAAGCTGATATTTTTGTTTTCAATTCATACATCTCTATGTTAACTTATGAATCGGTTGGATCAAAAAAAATACATCATGGTGAGCCTTATAAATGTTTCACGGTGGGTGTGACTGATCCCATGGTTTTCTGTGGTGGGTCCACTTGAACTTTAGATCTATCTTATTCTTTTTCTCATGTTATAAAATGATCGATCTCTACATATGATTGGACAGTATGGATACAACACATGAATAATGGTAGGGTCCACAGAGCTTTCTGACGTCACTTCACGAGGGATTTGGCCACTCATCTTGTCCGTATATAATCCGCGTCCGGAAGTGCCCAGGGCGTGAAATTTAGCAGTGGAAGCGGATTGGCTGGTGTACCGCATACCAGCTAAATAACTGATGTAGTGCTGTCAACAAGTTCTTTGGGTCTTACCATGAGGTATATGTTATATCCAAACCGTCCATCTATTTTTCTAGCTCATATTAAGGCTTGAGATGAAAAATAAGACAAATCTAACTATAAAGTGGACCACACCGTAAAAGGTAGTAGGGATTGAACATCTACCATTGAAACCCTTTAGTGTCACAGAAGTTTTGGATCAACATTAAATTTGTTTTTCCTCTTCATCCAGGTCTCCGTGACCTTATGAATAGATTGGATGGAAAATAAACGTTGGGACAGGCTCTATGAAATTTCTAATGATGAAAATCAATATCCTGCTGCTATTTGTGGTGTGTTCCAGTTGACCCTCTGGCATGATTTTTTTTTTTTCCTGGATAATACTCTAAAATGACCTCGAAATCGAATGAACCATGTGCATGTAATAAATACATAACCGTTGAGTTGGAGGAGCGTCAGCACTCGTCTTCGGACAGGGATTTCCTGCTAAAGCCTTTCTAGGTGGGGCTCACTATGAAGTTTGTGAGAAATCTAACCCGTTATATGTTTTGTGAGATAATTTTAGGATTTGAGACAAAAATTTAGCAGTATCAAAGACTCAAATGGGCCTTACTAAAGGAAAATGTAGGTAGGGAGATTCCTACCGTTGAAACCTCCTTGAGGTCAACAGTTATGTTTAAATGCAATCCATACCGTTCATAACGTCATTACTAAGGGGATGAACTGAAAAAACAAATATTACCCTAATTCAAAACTTCTGTGGCCCCATGAATATTTCAACTGTAGGAGTTCAATTCTCACTTTTTCGGCCCACTTGGGTATTGGATCCGACTCATTTTTTATCCATCATGCTAAGATGAGCTCACAAAACGGATGGACGGGGTGGATTTCTCACAGACTTCACGGTGGCACCGTGACAAGGGTATTTTGGTCCGGTGAAAATTCACCCGTACAGCAGGGGCCTAGTTAGGAATAGTAACTTTGAACGGACGTCATAAGGTTGCTGGCTTAGAAGGAGGATGTACAATAGAAAAAAAACTCGATTTTTTAATAAGGTGGGCCCCTTCAAGTACTAACTTTGTATTCCTAAAATCAGACCGTTAAGAGCACAGTTGGGTCACACTGTATGTGAGAATGCTATAAATGTAGAGGAATAATTCACCTTTTGGTGATTTCTGGCATTTACAGAGAAACCTGATTCTATAAATGGTGAAGAATATTTCACATTTGGGTCACTACGAACATCATTGCAGGGAACTCAAAATCCAAAAGTCTGAAATCAAATCAATCCTATCCATCCCTTGTAAGATTATTACACAGTTTTTTTTTTTTTTTTTTTTTTTTTAAATATATTTTTTGGTGTGAAAAAGAGAGGAGCATGAATCCAGATCCTCTTCTTACTACAATTTACCCACGTCAATGTAGCATGTGATGATGTGGCCTAATTAGATTACAGCAAGTAGATTTTTTTTCCACTTGTGAAAGGCAAATGATTCAGATTCAAGGAGCACAGCACCTACTATATAAGGGAAGACAGCTCATGAAAAAATGCTTGAAGTATCTAAAGCAAGGTTTAGGTGAAGTAAAAAGTAAAACCCAAAGGGCCCATTTGTATTAATAATTAAGTGTTAATGTGTTAGAAATAGATAATCATTATCATTATTATTATTATTATTATTATGGTAGTTGCAAGTGAAGTTGAATGCCATACCACTCTCCCAATGCTGCTTTCCACTGCGTATATGCATGTAAAGTACCATCATGGCAAGATACATGTGGATGTAGATTTTTCATTATGGGTTATATCCACACCATTCGCCTATTTTGCAATATCCTTTTAGGGCATGACTCCAAAAATGAAGAAGATCTGAAGCTCAAGTGGACGGCACCACATATCACTGAGGACAATGACACCCACCATAGAAACCTTCTCAGAGCACACTGGGATGTTTGTTTTCATCCAACCTGTTCATATTTGTTTTCATCCAACCTGTTCATAGTGTCAAATAGACTTGGATAAAGGGAAAACACAAATATCAGCTTGATCCAACACTTCTAACAGATCCTAGAAAGTTTTCAATGGCAAACATTCCATCCCCAATGCTTTTGTGGTGTGGTCCATTTCTACTTTGGATCTGCTTCATTTTTTGTCTCATTACATAAAATGATCTCACAAGATAGATGGACGGTGTAGATATAACACACACATCATGGTAGGGCCTACAAAGTTATACTAAGTCCAGTGATTCCGAAGTATTACCATAATTTGACAGCTAGCTATATCCAATCAATGGCGGGGTGTAATAATGTGAGTTACACTATACTATTATATAGTCAAGCGGATCCCATCTTTTATCTTTTTTAGAAAATTCTAGCCAACCAAGATAGCTGACCCAGAAGAGAAACAACATCTCATTTAGCTTAGTCCTTTTTTTTAAAATGGAATAATGTAATTAAATAATTTTATGTATTTGAAAATGCAATAAAATTTTACTTTGGGTTGCTCTCATATATTGTTTACGATGTTACATATCATGATTAGGGGAACACTAGCTACCATACCAACCATACCGGGAAAAAAAGTCCCATGTGAAGTCCATTTTCAATGCATGGCCTATGAAGTTAGGTGGATTTAAAGTCAAAGCTTTGAGGTGGGAATTCAAAAAAAAAAAACTCTTTTGATAGTATTTGGAATATTTCTCTCAAATTCTCCATTTACCAAATGCCTGATATAAAATAAAATAAATAAAAATAAATAAAAAACATGCCTGAAGGAATATCTGCTCACCATGCCAAAAAATAAAAAATAAAAATAAAAACCATCAAAATCATAGAATCCCTTTCAATCTAGAAACAAGCATATCCCAACATAGAACAGACAAACCGACCATCCAACAAGGCTCAGACGCCACAATAGTGTTATTAATTGGCATCACCCCCAAACGAAAATTTCCAGATGTAGACTCCTTCCATACAAAACCTATCTGGCTTATTGTAGATTGGAATATCTACAAGATACATGCTCAGGATCCCTGAATCCATAAATTCACCAACCGTCCTTCCAAAAATTACATTGCCCATATCCCCCTAAATACTTCATTGCATAAAAGAAAATGCAATTAAGTCTGATAATAGTACAAAAATGCCAAATAAGCAGGCATTCTTAAATATAATCTTTCACATACTTAGTTCTCATAAAAGAAGCACACAAATATAGTGAGTAGATGTTGATCAAATACAAATATAGGCGAAGCAATTTTTCCCGAGGGTCTTGGCAAACAAATCCACAAGTTGATCTTAAAATCTAATAATATGTGGCAATGACAGCCGATAGTTTTTGATGGTCCGCAAAGATTTGTTAAGATTTGGCAGAGACAAATGAGAACTGTACTTCTTAAAATCTGTAAATAAGGCATGTCAATGATGCCTAATAGTTTTAGACGGTCCGTCGAGATTTGTTAGGAATTGGCACGAGATGAATGAGAAATATACTAATTTACTTTTTTTAAAAAATAAATTTTAAGATGACTATCAATTTTTATATGTTTTATTTGTTCATAAAAGATTTGATTAGTAGTAATACCATTAGCAGCCTGATTGTCACATAAAAGATCAATGGGCTCATTGTCCTTTAATAAAGTCTTGGGTTAATTCTCACATAGCTAAGGTCATGAAACCATATTTGGTTTCCATAGACGATCTGAAAATAATATTTCTTGTTTTATTTTTCGGCATGAAATGAACCTATCACCAAGTAATAAGCAATAGGCAGTGGTAAATCGTCAAGCGTCTAAGGGCTTGTTTGGATACCACCAAATAAGTTACTATTCTACCTACAGCAGTAAAGAAGCAACTTATTTGAGATAAGTAAATTTAGATTATGATCAATTATAAATAGTTTTTTATTTAAAATTACATAATCACTTCAATTTAATAAGTAGAAATAAAGATAAGATATTTAAGACATAAGTAGCTTATCTTAAGTAACTTACTATCCAAACACCTCCTAAACATATGACCCAATATGAGTCAGGGTAGCCACTAATATGCAACTTGCTTTGGGAGAAAATTTAAAATTGCTTTTCAAAGGAAACTCTTAAAAGTATCAAAGTATCCATCAAGGGCCTGTTTGGACGGTGATATTAAGTTGTATTAAATGGGATCGCATTACTAATCCTACTTTAAAATTCAAGATAGCATGTTTGGAAGGAGTATGAGATGGGATTAAAATTAACGTTGTAGGCTTTGAAAAATGAGCCTTGTGTTGGAAAGTGTGATATAGGATTACTAATCCCACCCATGATGAATTTTTGTTACATTTAGGTTCAATCCAAATGCAATTTGAAAGTAAATCCTAAGATTTATTTTTTAATGCATACATTCCAAACACAATATTAGAAAACATGGGATAAATCCAATCCGGGGACAATACCTTACACATGTATTTATTATAATTTTTGCAATTTCATCACACATCCGGATATTGTCCATCCACCTAATATTAAGATGTTGCTTATGTGGGAAATGCATAAATTCACTCAAAAGTATAAAGGACGGACAATATCCAGATGTGTGATGGTAAAATAGATTAGTCTGCATAGAAGATATGGATACTGCATTAGAAGTGTATAAGGTCTTGCAATTTCAAGATCTAAGAAGTATTTAATCATCCCATAACTTTCATTAGTAGTTGATTATGAATAAATGTTTTAAGGTGAGCAATAGGATTGAAATCTCCAATGAAAAATATATCATCAACATATACAAACATCATAGTATTTTCATATATATATTATTTATGCCTTGTTGTTTTACCAATTGTCCCAATAATTATAAGGAAATACATCATCATTACAATTTTATTATTCTCAAACCAAACAATGAAATCTTTAAATATAAATATATTCAACAAAAGATAAATAAAAGATTTTCTAATCATTGCACTTTTTTATGTTATTATTGTAAAAATTTGGAATCCAAAGAACAACATCAACGTATTTTGATAATTATTCGATATTAAAGTAATGTAAATATATCATTATTATGATTTATTGTTGATAAAATAAATACGAAAATTTATAGTAAAATGAAAATGGTATCAAGAGACTGAAAATTTACAATGATTGTACATTTCTTTTATATTACTGTCACGCCACGAAATCTGGGTACAAAGTGTGCACCCTCAGACCCAAGTTTCAGTTCGTAACTCGTACACAAAGTGTACTAATTTAATTCCTTAATCATTTTAATCAGAGATGATAATTATATTCAGTCTAGGTTTCATCATAATCTCAATCATACATATATAGCACTTAGCACTAATCAATTAGGCATATATAAATCTTGACAACACTTAAAATAAAATAAACCTGAAAAATCATTCATTTATTATATCATCATACTATAATTATGTTTATTCTATACTAACATTGTTTTAATGAAATAAATCTAAATAATTTCTTAAAATCTCAAAATCAATATCGATATACATTTTATGTTAATCAAATTATGCTAACGAGTAATCAGAAATGGTCTAATGCAGTCAGTTCATCTTCAGATAAGTATAGCTATGTTTCACATGGATAGTGTTTTAAGTACGGTGCATTCTTCTGGTTCTTGTGCCACATCATCTGCTAATAGCTCCTATGTACGGTTTTTCCATCAATAAAAGGTAAGTTGGTCAGGCTTAGTGAAATAACACAGCATGGTTCATAATCATAGTAATTAAAATAACATAAAATGGATGTACAATAATATAGATGCAAATGATGTATGAATGTATCAGATGAGGTGATCGTCTATCTGTTTGGGTTGGAGGTCATCAACCCGCATTCACCCGTTGAGTAGGCTTCCATCTTTCGGTAGGCTTGGTCATAGCCCACATCTGGTAATGCTCTACCAAAATCGACATTTCTTCCAAGGAGGGCTCCTACGATCGACCATGCATTATATAAATGTAAGGAATGATGAATAATATTTAAATGCATATTTTTCATATTTGACATAGTTGTCTTGATCAGAATATTCACGTATGAATTTAGCGTACAATTATCGTAACAAAATACTCAAATTAGTATATCAATCAATCAAACAACCACAAATGATTTATTTTAATTTTAATGAATTATGAGACAAGTTGGATTAATCACTTGAGTTTGATAGTGTAGAATTCACAAGGTAAATCGGTTGGTTTGAATTCAAAGATCTTATCAGTTATATCAACAACATTATTATTCATCTAATTATTTTATATGGTAGGGCCCACCTTTGATATATATTATAGGTGGTCAAATCTTAAATAATCAAATAATTAAAATTATATGTTTATTAAATTTAATTATCAAAAGTTAGATTTTTCTTTTAAGATCTTAAAATTAAATGTCAAATAATTAATCAGGGTGGCCCACTGGATGATTGGATCATCCGGATTCTTAAGGTCTTAGCATATTTTGCCTCTATACATTAGATGGATGGTGTGGATCTAACCACACATACACCGATGGTCCATCTCGATTCTTTTATTAAATACTTTTGGATTTGACTAATGTGGCCCATCTGATAGTCAGATTGATATGAAAATTAGGGCCCTTGTATATTTTGGCCTTAAGGATCATATGATCCGTACAGATCTATCTTAACACAATTAGATTTCATCCATTCAATTTATTCATAAAATATTATTAATCAGATCTGATATCATAAAAACATCACTTCATTAAAATTGAATCTACACACCTATACAATGATCGTATGGATGATTCACACCATCCATTGTATAAATCAAGAAGAAATTAACAACATAATAAAAAATTAAAAAGAATTAACGATTAGAACTTACTTGATCGAGCTTTCTTAGAATCTCCTCTCCCTTTTTCTCCAGGATTTTTTTATTATTATTATTAAGAAGAAACCTCTATCCATTTTTAAAGAAACTTCTCTTGATAAGATACCATAAGCACATCTTCTCGATCCCTAAACCTCTCCCTCAACTAAGAATGTCTCTACCAACTCAACTATTGACTTATTTTTTTTTTTAATTTAAAAATAAAATCTTTAAATATTTATTTTAAATTTTTTAATGCATCAAAATTTAGAATTATTACAATTACTTTGGTAATTAGTGAATCAAGCAGACTTAGTGAATTTTGTGAAAGGAGAAAAATGATTCCCCCATAGGTGCCTCCTATTTATAGAGGAACAAGATGTAAGCATAATTCTTTTAAAAATAGAAATAAATCTTAAATCAAAGAATCAAATCTAATCCTATATTCATTAAAGATTATACAATAATTACAGGAGGTTAAGATAACTACAACACAGAACATATGTCAACATTGTGTTTGGGACCACCTTGATTTTTATATATGTCATCCAATCTATTCATATATATGATGAACTTGTCCCACTAAGAAGAACGGACAAGCTAATATCAGGCCATTCCGAAGCTTAGGTGGCCCATCTTTGGCTTTGGATGGGCATGATTTTGGACCCAAGGAGAACATGAGGGGCCTCACATGATGGATGGATGTGAGTAACCGGCATGCTTTGTGTGGCCCATTGAGTTTTGATCATGCTGATTTTTGTTTCTCCCACTAATCAAAGTAAGTCACACCTGATGAACCAAGTTAGCTCTCTCAACTCGACTCGAAAAAAGATTGATTCGACTCGGTTCGAAGCTTAGTTTGAGCTGAGTCGAGCTGATCTTTTGAGCTCGAAAAAATTTCGACCCGAGTTTGAGCTTGCCTGAGCTCGACTCGACTCGGATGGAACCAATTCGGTGACTCGGTTACTTTGATATTGATGTTACTCACCAAGTGTTTGATGAAATGACACAATGAAGTGTGGCTGGTGGCAAGGAAGGTATGTATATGAAACAAATACCCTTTTTTTTCTTTATTTTTATGTTGCTTAGAAGGTGTTTGATGAAATACCACTACTACTATTCTACATCCAATGAGATTTTGAATGCAATACACGTGTTTGTGAAAATACTGCACAAACGAACTTGGCTCGAAATCGTCTCGAACTGGCCCGAGCTACTGACCGAACCGAGCCGAGCTGGCCAACCAAGCTCGAGGACCTAACCGAGTCAAGTTCGAGCTGGGGTCAACAAGTGGCCAAGCCGAGTCAAGCTGTGCCAAGCTTGACTCGATTCAACTCGTGTACACCTCTACTCATATATGCTAATTTTAAATGATACCAAACATCTTCAAGTCATAGGAATGGCAACGTCATCGACCCATGCAACCTTATATGGTTTTAGATGCCTTTCAATTGGCAACTTGAGCTTATCAATCACCTCTTGAGATACGATGTTCATTGCGTTGCCACCATCAATGATCACATTACATAACCTGCCCTGTCATTTTACACGCGTGTAGAAAACAGTGGTCCATCACCAGTCTTCCTCTTCCTCCTTGGCGGTGGGCAGGAGGCGGCGAATGATAAGAGTAGGGCCTTCATCCTCAACTTCAACCATAGTTTCAGTAGGAGGTTCCTCCGGCCGTGTACAGTTGTTCCATCTCAATGTGCCCATTGCAATACTCATGGCCATCCAGGTAGTAGGGGTCCTCATTACCGCAGTAATGGAGGTTCTTGGCTTATAAATACTCATTAGAAAAGTGTCTTATTTGTCCACAATGATAACAGTCAACATCCCGTATTTCTCTCCTGGTGGAAGGATTAAGATTAGTACTTCGTCCTTTGGTGTCATGTCGTTGCACCACTAGTTGCTTTTGGTATGAAGTCTGTGGCGAAGGGCACTGCAATGGTTGAGGCTGCCATATAAGAGGAGCCTGCATCTGTGGGCGTGACTGACAAGGGTGGGGAGGTGGTTTGGAGCCCTAGGGTGGAGTTTGATTGAAATGCGGAACCGAACCCCATCGCACAGAAGGTTCACCAACTGGAGAACCAAAACGTCGAGGAGTATGTTGTTGCACCTGTTGTTCAACTCATCGAGCTTTTAGATGAACATCATCAACTGTCTCGAAATCATACATGACCATCTCGCGATGGATTTCTTGACATAACCTTGCCGATAGCGGTTAGCTGCTACGCGGTTTATCTCTGCAAGCTTACAACCGATAGAAAGCTCATTGAACTTCTTAGTATAGTCATCCACTGATAAAGTTCCTTATTTGAACACAAGGAGCTCTCGGAGAAGAGTATCCATGTAATCTGAAAGCAAATACTTATTCTTTAGCTTCTTCCTCATGTCGGCCCACCTGGTGATAAGAGGACAACCACCCATGATGAGATTGTTATCGTCATTGCTTCACCATCAGATTCTTGTTGGGCCCTTCAACTTGACCTCGTTGGACATCATCCATGTTGTACCATGCAAAATAATCTTCTAGCGTTGTAATCCAATCGATAAAAGCCTTGCATCAAGACGATCTATGAAGTCTAGAACTTTAACCTGTATTTTCTTAGTAGTATTCAAGACGACATGTGAAGCCTAGAACTTCAACCTGTACTTTCTTAGTTCTATCATATTTCTTGGGCGTCTCTATCGCGATGTCATGGGCTTTCTCTGCAAAGAGCCATTGTATGAAGTCATAAACAGACTCTCGAGGACCCGTACCATTTTGGTTCATCGAAGGTTCTGGTTTGTGCCCTTGTTGAGGATTTAGACCACCTTCAGGATCTCTAATAGGATCAAGTTGCTCACCATGCTGTTTTCCACACAATTGGTCAATAGCAGTTTCTAGATTGGCTACCATTGCGAATAGCTTGGTGATGCAATTGTCTCACTATTGATTGGTAAGCCTCCCTCGATAGACGTTACCACTGCGGGTAAACATCGCGATGTCAGAAAATAATGGACAGAATACGACCAATTTCTTTTCTTCTTCTTTTTTCTTGTTTTTTTTTTTCTTTCTTTTCTTTCTTTCTTCTTATTCTTCTTCTTTTGGGTTTCAATGGGATGGAATGGGCTGCTTTGGGGGGTTTTAATGGGGCTTCTTGGGAGGCTTTAATGGCCTAGAATAGGGCTACTTTTTGGAGTTTTAATGGGTTAGAACATGGCTAATTTTGGGGGGTTTTAATGGGTTGGAATGGGGCTGATTTGGGGGTTTTAATGGGATAAGTAAGGCTGATTTTTAGGTTTTAATGGGTTAGATTAGGGCTGATTTTGGAGTTTTAATGGGTTGGAATGGGTGTATATGACTGCAAAAATTCTGGCAGAGTCTCCCCTTGTTAGTTGGACTTTTGGGCTTTGTAAAAGAAAGGAAAAAAAAAAAAAGAAGAAGAAGTGAATGAGGGTAGGAGGGATGGATGCAATGAAGAAAATAAAGGAAAAGAGAAAAAATGTTATGGTTAAAGAACCTGGCAACAATAATTTCGAGATTGTTATTGATCCTGGACTTCAACCTAACCGTTGGGACCCGCTCTGATATTAAACTGGCGCAACCGACTAATGTGAAGGATTCACCCAAGCGTAGGCGCCTTCAATGTAAGCACGAAAACTTAAACAAATAGAGAGAACAATTGCATAAATTTAATTCAATTCCAAAGGTGTCGTTCTACTACTCATCCAAAGCTCTTATATAAGGCTTTGAAATGTGCATATAAGGAAAAAACATAATGTCATTGACAACAAATATGGAAACGAGATAAAAAGAGATGAGGACACAATAATAATGGATTGTTCATGGCTAGCTAATTGATTGTGCTAGTTAATTACCTAAATAGGAAGTTTGGACCTCATTAATGGGCTAATTGTTGGACTTAGGCTTAATGGGCTTGGGCCTAGCCCATGAATCGTGGGCTCAGATAAGATTGTATCATAAACTTTATAGCTAGAGATCTATTCCAGGTTCATGTCAGACGGATGGAATTGAGGAGAGCTTGGGTGATATCATTTTATCATATACCTTTTATCTTTCATTAATGAATAAATATTCCTTTTATTCAGCATCGAGAACTACTATTAACTAGGCGTGTAAATCATCAACATTTTCCTTCAGTATCGAGCACTACTATCTAACATTTAGCTTTGTTAGAAGTCCGGTTAGCCATTTGCACAGGTCGACCAACCCTGAATTTACAAGAGAGGTACAGTTGGAATAATGTTCATATATTAAGGTGTGGACCGCCTTTTATTACAAAAAATAGTACATGAGGATCCGAGTAAGTCGATTTCACCCTTTAATCTTAAAAGATTGAAAATGAGACTGATCTATTTGAATAATGTAATCGCTCCATTGCTCTTTATGTGATCAATGTTATGGATTGAATAAATGTTAAGCTATGAGGATATGAGACGAGTCATGCCTCATGTGAGATGACTTGCATATTGTAAACCCGACATATACCTAGTATTTGACCGTTTACCTATAGATTGCTTTGATTCAATCTAATCATTGCAAAATACAAGCAGTTAGTCTCGTAGGTAGCTTTGTGTCCTTAGTTATTTTCATCTTCCGTATAGGAGGATGAGATTGAGTGTTACTACTTTAGTGTACAATGTCGAAATGCCCTTAATAGGTCAGACCTTCGTAAAAGTAGGTATATTCCACACAAGTTTTTCGCCTTTTATCCTTTCTGATTTCTCTTTGTAGTTTGAGATTGAGATAGGATGAGACCGAATAACTTCTAGACTCATTCAAACTCCTCGACCATTCTTTATAAAAGAGGGAGGGTTCTCTCGTTAATCCCATAAAAAGTTGTTAGTTATTAGAAAGAGAAAATTAAAGAGATAGTATATCCATAGATTATGTCCATTTGGGCCATCCCTTATACGACCAAGCCATTGATCGTAATTCGGGGCCATCTTAACCTTAGAATCAGAGGGGTGATCAAACCTCTTTGCTCTCATAGTGGTTAGGTAGACCACCTAATGTGTACCGTTCATCTTCGGCTTTTACGAAGGTCTCACGATCGTGTAGGCCCACCCATCCAGGTTGTCTTTTAGTTTCGATGGAATTATGTTTATTTTGGTATGTATGTTTCGTTTGAAGAATGCCCATTTTCTTCAATTTGTTTGTAGAGTACTGTAAATTGGAATTTTCACTGGAATTCTAGTTATTTGGTTTGTTTCTTATTTTATACGTTGAAGAACATCCATATCTTGCTCTCTTTGTTTTGTTTGTAGGTTCTCCAAATTTGATATGGATACGCCGAATCCAAGTTCAGCAACGTTTTGATGGAATTTTGTTTGTTTGGGTTGTATCTGTTTCTATGTTTCGAAGAATAAACAAGTTGTTTTCTTAGATTTCTTTGTAGAGCTTTGTAAATTTGAATTTTCACTGGATTTCCATTTATTTGGTTTTTGTCTTTTTCTATGTTTTGAAGAATAACCCATATCTTGCTTTCTTTGATTTGTTTGTTGATTTTTGTAAATTCGATATGGATATGCCAAATTCAAGTTCAAAGGCATTTTAATGGAATTCTAGTTATTCTGGGCTGTGTGATTTGTCTTTTTTGATATGTCAAAGAATACCCCTATCTTCATTTCTTTAATTTATTTGTAGAGTTTTGTAACATTGAATTTTCATTCGGGATTCTATTTATTTGGTTTTTGTCTTTTTCTATGTTTTGAAGAACACTACTGTATCATGCATTCTTCAATTCTTGTGTAGAGTTTTGTAAATGTGAATCCAAGATTGAATTCACTGAGCTTTCTTTTTTATCATGTTTTTCAATGTTTCCGATGAGGACTCAAGAAATATTTATTGCAAGCGGCAAACCTCCATAGATAAGCGACTCATATAAATTCTTCTCTTTCTTGTTTAGCTGCTTCTCCACTCTCTTATTTTTAAGAGGTTGTGATGCCAAACATAAAAGATAAACTGAATCAAATATTCTAATATCTATCTGAATCTAATTAACATTATTTGCTTCCTGAGTGTATGAAGATGAATATTCAAATTAAGGTGGATTTTGGTCCTGAATCAAGATTTTTACTAATTTGGGGGTAGATGATGTTGAGTCAAATGAAGTATATTGATCAAATTTGTGGTTGATGAGGACTTGTTAGTAGAGTATAACATAAAAAGGGTCTTTTTCTCCTGCTGATTTGTTCTTATTAGTGAATTGTACATGGAACTTCACATTTTTTCTTATAGCCGTTTACTTTTCTGCAGTGCTTATTTATTTGGAGAGGATGTGAGTTTTGGTGGTATCTTCCGTCGCACAACAGGACTGGCTGATAAATTTGGCAACACCTATGCGAACAGGTACATGTATTTTCCATGCGATGCAGCATACTAGGTGAGATTTAAAGATGGGTTTTGCTAACGTCCCCATGAAGGTGAGGACGTTAGCAAAATCCCCAAAGCTTTTGAATGACACATGGGACACCCAATTATCAATCTGGACAGTTCATTCAATAGTACCATTTGGAGAAAGCCATGGTGCAAGAATCACATTGATTGGATGATCCTAACCCCATGAATGAGGCCAATTTATTACAACCTTCTGATCCTTTCAAGCCATAAATTGCATGGTTACAATCATCAAACCAGAGTGCTACTTTGGAATCATAAGCAATTGATGTAGAGCGGTTCGCAGACAATTTCATGGCCATGATGGATCAGAAAAGGCACGGTCGGCGACAGAAGTGATCCGGACCATCTGACCTTAAATCAGGCGTATCTCACAATCCGGAATGAGTTATCCGACGTAAAATATATGATTTTGGGGTAGAACGAGCTACTTTAGCCAACCAACCCCGCTATGCTGGGTTGCGCAGCCCAGATTTGCGAGAAACCCCCTGATCGACGGTCATTTCCTCGTTTTAATTTTGTTTTTACTATAAATAGTAAGTTTTAGTTTGAGTATAACTTTTCATCCGTTGGGCTTTAGGAGTTGTGTCCAACATGAAAAGTTCTTAGGATAATTAGGAGAACGGTTTGGTGAAGCCAAATAGGACACTTACTATTTTTGGCTGAAAACCTTGCGCACTAGTAGACATCATGACCGTCTATAAATAGTAAGTTTACTATTTATAGTAAGTTGCGAATTCTAGGAGTTTTAGTTGTAGTTTGAGTCTGATTTCTTTCTTATTGCTTGGTTCCCTTATTTAAAGGGTTGTGAACTCGATTTTGGAAATTCATCAATTAATTTCGAATTTATTAGAATTTATTTCTATCTTCCTGCTTTCTTTCCTCGTGGATTCGAGAAGTCTCTGTGAGGAGTCCAGAGAAGCTCCGTGGATTCGGAGTAGTTATCCTTGAGGAAGACGGTGATCGACCTCATCACGTTCATCCCTGCGTCAGCAATGCAAAGTGGGATCTGTCTGATAGGTTGTTCAAATTTTTTATTATACCTATTTCATTTATCTGCTCAATCTTTACTGTCCATTTTTCATGCGATCGGATGCTTATGATCGATTGGTTGGTGTGATTTTTGCACCATGGATTGTTTCTAGTCGAATGAAAGAATGGACAGTTCAAATTGACAATTGGGCGTCCCACATGTCATTCAAAAGTTTTGGGGACATTAGCTAAATCCTTGAAAGATTATGGAAGGATTTTGTCTAATTCTATAACATGGGATTGATGGCTTGGTAAGGAATTAGGTTAAAAAATAAAATGCAATAAACCTACATTGTACAAGGCGAGGGAATTCAAATTTCAAATAAATCATCTCAGGACCTATAATTTGTTGTGATACTTTTCTTGCCAAATGAGCAAGCTAGTTTTTTCATTCTTTAGAATAAAATAAAAAATTAGGGGGCCTTTGGTTCCACGAAATATCATGAAATTGTGCATCAAATTAGACTGACTAATGAAATTTCATGGCCTATCAAATGCACCTCTAATACAGAAAATCATAACGGACAGGATATATGGAGTGTTAGCAATGTGGGGTACTTACAATAGCCAAAATATGTACTATGAACTTACCTGTTCCTTGTGTTCTAATAAAAACTCCTGTCTTTATTTTATTTTATTTTTAGTTCTAAAAATTGTTTTTTATAGGACAGTGCATTTAAGGAATGTCATGATTTTGTCTTTTTTTAAGTTTCTTTTATTTGTAAATGCTAACATATCTTTACACACAGGGAATTGTTGGATTTGGCATTGGTTTGGCTGCCATGGTGAGATTGTGAATTTTAATTCTCCCACATCCTATAAATGTTCTATTTTCATGTTTTGCTTTTTGGTTCTTGTAATGCAACTCTCGTATTTTCTGAATGGTTCAAAGCTTTCAAACATTCTGTTTTTAACTGTGGATTTTATTTTATTTTTTTCCACAATAGGAGAATCGAGTTATTGCAGAAATTCAGTTTGCAGAATACATTTTCCCTGCCTTTGATCAGGCATGTTTCCTATTATGTTTAAAATCTTTTTACAGCTGTGATCCCCTTTTTCCCCTACTTCAATTCAGGAACTCATTCTTGGATGCCTTGAAGTAGTTTTCTACTCTTGTTCTTTGTGTTTAAAAAATTTCCTTGGGAATCCGAATCCGAATCTTGCTTTTTGTGCATGTGTACATATGTAACTCATTAATTGGATGTAGGAGCTGGAGAGAGTTAAATATTGACGCAGCCCAACGGATGAAAAGTTATACTCAAACTAAAACTTACTATTTATAGTAAAAACAAAATTAAAACGAGGAAACGACCGTCGATCAGGGGGTTTTTCGCAAATCCGGGCTGCGCAACCCAGCGTAGCTGGGTTGGTTGGCTAAAGTAGCTCGTTCTACCCCAAAATCATATATTTTACGTCGGATAACTCATTCCGGATTGTGAGATACGCCCGATCTAAGGTCCGATGGTCCGGATCACTTCTGTCGCCGACCGTGCCTTTTCTGATCCATCTTAGCCATGAAATTGTCCGCGACCCGCTCTACATCAGTCCCCTCCACTTGAAAAGAACTCGTCCTCGAGTTCTCCTCCTGCGCTGGTTCATGATACTCGGTTAGGTCCGCAACGTTGAAAGTCCGTGAGATCGCCATGTCATCTGGAAGATCAACAACATAAGCATTGTCATTGATCTTTCGGATGATCGGTACCGGTCCAATCTTCTTATTCTTCAGCTTGTTGTACATCCCGGTCGGAAATCTTTCTTTTCGTAAATGGACCATTACCTGGTCGCCCACCTCGAACACCTTTTGTCGACGATGCTTGTCCGCTTGTTCCTTATACTTTTCGTTCGAGGCATGTAGCTTAGTCTGCACCTCCGCATGAATACCCATGATCCTGTCTGCCATACGTTCTGCTGCAATACTCATGCCTGGGAGCTTGGGCAGAGGGACCAAGTCTAGTGTGTGGCGAGGTACTCGTCCGTAAATAACCTGGAACGGAGATTTCCCTGTCGAGCGGTTCACCATGTTGTTGAATGCAAACTCCGCTTGAGACAAGGCCAAATCCCACTGCTTCGGTTTCTCTCCTGAAATACATCGAAGGAGGTTTCCCAAAGTGCGATTCACAACTTCGGTCTGCCCATCAGTCTGTGGGTGGTAAGCACTGCTGAATTGAAGTTGTGTATCGAATCGAGCCCACAAAGTCCGCCAAAAGTGGCTAATGAACTTCGTGTCACGATCAGAAGTAATGGTCTTAGGGACCCCGTGTAGCCGTACGACCTCCCTGAAGAATAAATTCGCCACATGTGTTGCATCAAGGGTCTTCTTGCATGGGATAAAGTGCGCCATCTTGGAGAAACGATCTACCACTACGAACACCGAATCCGTGCCGCGTTGTGTTCGTGGAAGACCAAGTACGAAGTCCATTGATAAATCCTCCCAAGGACCGTCAGGCACAGGTAACGGGGTGTAGAGGCCCGTATTCTGAGATTGCCCCTTGGAGGTCTGACAAGTATGACAACGTTGTACGGCTCTTCCCACATCACGTACTAATTGCGGCCAGTAATACCGTTCTTCCACAAGAGCTCGCGTCTTGTCTCGCCCAAGGTGTCCACCGAGGCCACCTCCATGTAGTTCCTGAATAATCTGCTCCCTTAGAGAACTTTGGGGGATGCACAATCGATTCCCTTTGAAGAGAAAACCATCCTGTATATGAAAGTCACTGGGGTGACCTTCTTGGCACTTCAACCAGGAATCTTTGAAGTCTTCATCCTCGGCATATAGCTCCTTGAGACAGTCAAAGCCGACCACCTCATTGCTCACCGTAACAAGTAGTGACACACGACGGCTAAGTGCATCAGCCACCTTATTCTGCTGACCTGACTTATGCTTCAGAACAAACGTAAATTCCTGTAAAAACGCAACCCATCTAGCATGCACACGATTCACGTTTGTCTGACTATTAATAAACTTTAATGCCTGATGGTCGGTGTACAGAACAAACTCCCTCTGAATCAGATAATGTCGCCAATGTCGCAGCGCCTGAACAACTGCGTATAACTCAAGCTCGTAAGTCGACCACTTCTTTCGGGCTTCACTGAGCTTCTCGCTATAGAAGGCTACCGGCCTGCCTTCCTGTGATAATACTCCTCCTATTCTGACATATGAAGCGTCACACTCCACCTCAAATAATTTATCAAAATTAGGAAGCACCAAGATCGGTGTTGTAGACAAACGATGCTTGATCTCATGAAAGCTCTTATCAGCTTTATCGGTCCACTGGAACGGCCCTTTTTTCATGCAGTCCGTTATTGGCGCGACTATGGTGCTAAAATCTCGCACAAATCGACGATAGAAAGTCGCCAATCCGTGAAAACTCCTCACCTCATGAATGTTTGTCGGGATCGGCCATTCCCTAATAGCTCGCACCTTTTCATCGTCCACCCGAATTCCTGTGGACGTTACAACAAATCCTAAAAACAACAGGCTGTTAGTTAAAAAACTACACTTTTTCAAGTTGAGGTACAACTTGTTATCTTGTAGGACCTGCAGCACCTACCTGAGATGTTTCTTATGCTCCGCCTCATCTTGGCTATATATCAATATGTCATCAAAATATACTACCACAAATCGGCCAGTGAACGGTTTTAGAACTTGATTCATCAAACGCATAAAAGTACTTGGTGCGTTCGATAGGCCGAAAGGCATGACTAGCCACTCATATAACCCTTCCTTTGTCTTGAATGCCGTTTTCCATTCATCGCCGGGTCGAATACGAATCTGATGGTACCCACTCTTTAGATCGAGTTTAGAGAACACTTTAGCCCCTTCTAACATATCAAGCATGTCGTCCAACCGTGGTATTGGAAACCGATATTTAATAGTAATTTTGTTAATTGCTCGGCTGTCGACACACATGCGCCAGCTTCCATCTTTTTTTGGCGTTAATAATGCTGGTACAGCACATGGGCTCATGCTCTCTCTTAATAGACTCTTACGGATCAATTCCTCCACTTGCCCCTGAAGTATCTCACACTCCTTCGGACTCATCCGATAATGAGGGCGATTGGGCAGGCTAGCCCCAGGGACGAGGTCTATGTGATGTTGGATGTCTCTCATGGGGGGCAATCCATCAGGTAAATCTTCAGGCCAGACTTCTTTGAATTCGTTTAGTAACAGTCTTAAGCTTGGAGGGATGTTTGAGGGTTCCTCCTTCTCGCCCTTCACCACTACGGCATATACCTCGCCGGTTTCCTTGGACTCCTCTATGAAATCCCGAATGGTCAAGAGAGAACTCCCCTCCACTTTAGAGGCTTCAGGGTGGTTCTCTGGTGCCATAGGGGCAAGGATTATTTTTCGACTATCCTTGACGAATATATAGACATTGTCTCGCCCCCGATGGGTCGCATCACGGTCCGACTGCCAGGGTCGACCGAGTAACATATGGCAGGCTTCCATGTCAACCACGTCACAAAGTATCTGATCCTTATAATGTTTACCAATTGAAAACGAGATAGTGCATTGTTCAGTTACCTTGGTCTCGTTCACTTTTTTTATCCAGCCAATTGAGTACGGGGAAGGATGTTTCGTCGTTGGTAGCTGCAACTTATCCACCATCACTCTTGAGACGATGTTCTCGCTGCTACCACTGTCTATGATCACATCACAGACCTTTCCGCTGACAGTGCACCGAGTACGAAATATATTGTGCCGCTGTGGATGTAATTCCTTTCGTGGGGTATACAGTAGTCGCCTCACAACGAGAGATTCGCCACGATCTTCACCTGTCACTTCATCGCCACCTGCTATTTCTTCAGTGGTTTGTTCATATTCATCAAAGCCATGATCCTCTTCCACGGCCTCATCTTCAGTGCCCCCTTCGTTTATAGTCAAGTGCGCTGCCGGACGTTGAGGACAAGTGTTTGATAAGTGGCCTGGTTGGCCACAGCGGTAACAATTGTTCGGCCTTGGCCGAGCATAAGGATTCGGAATCCTACTAGGGCCCGCTGTTGTGGATGCTGCCCATTGAGGTCTGGATGGTCCGCACCCCGTATCACGGTTCGCGGGTGGAGGAGGTTGAGGACGTTCTCCTACCGGATCTTTTCCTCGAGCCAGCACTAGATCCTGTGTGGGACCTGTCATAGGGGGTCGATTTGAAGGATAGGGACGAGCAGGAGCTCTTGCAAGCTGCGTTTCTGCCCTTCCTGCCAATTGAACTGCTTCATCTACAGTCCCGACTGGGTACATCTGAACTCGATCCTGAATTACCGGTCGCAACCCACCTATAAATCGTGCCACTTTCTGTGACTCAGATTCTGACAAATCGTTTCGTGTAGCCAACCGCTGGAATTCTTCAGTGTAATCTGTAACAGTTCGATTTCCTTGTCGGCAATTCTGGTATTGCTGGAATAATATCTGCTCATAATCACTGGGGAGAAATCGTGAACGAAGAAGACGTCTCATCCGAGGCCATGATGCGATGGGCGCCTTGTTTTGGCGGGCTCGTGAGAGTTGCAATTGTTCCCACCATGCAGAAGCACCAGATTTTAATTTAAACGCTACCAACTTCACCCGTTTATGGTCTGGCACATCCATATAATCGAAATATCTCTCTACTTCGGCTAGCCAATCGAGAAAATCTTCGATACGTAATAAACCGTTAAAACTAGGAAGTTCAGCCTTACCTCGATAGTCTCTTTCAGCACGATCTAGACGATCGCCTCCATGGACTGGTCGTCGATCAAAACCCTCATTAATGTCTTCGTCGCTGGAACTAGAATCATCTGGTGTAGCCCTACGATTTACCGCTGGTGGTGCTCTACGATAATCAGGGTCACGTCGTACAGCAACCACGGGTGGTGGCGCGACCATAGGTGGTGGAGCACCGCCTAGGGCTCGGGGCGGAAGTAGCGCATCCGCAAGACGGTCGAGGGTTGCCTGCAGCCCTTGCATGGTCAACTGACTCTCCCGATGGAAAACTTCCATTCTTTCCGAAAGATAACGAATCCCTGGATCATCGTCCATAGGATTTTGATTCATACCTTCGTTGTTTGCCATCGGCCCGAGGGAAAACCTCGCTCTGATACCAAATTGACGCAGGGATGAACGTGATGAGGTCGATCACCGTCTTCCTCAAGGATAACTACTCCGAATCCACAGAGCTTCTCTGGACTCCTCACAGAGACTTCTCGAATCCACGAGGAAAGAAAGCAGGAAAATAGAAATAATTCTAATAAATTCGAAATTGATTGATGAATTATTAAAAACGAGTTTACACCCCTTTAAATAAGGGAACCAAGCAACATGAAAGAAATCAGACTCATACTACAACTAAAACTCCTAGAATTCGCAACTTACTATAAATAGTAAACTTACTATTTATAGACGGTCACGATGTCTACTAGTGCGCAAGGTTTTCGGCCAAAAATAGTAAGTGTCCTATTTGGCTTCAACAAACCGTTCTCCTAATTATCCTAAGCACTTTTCATGTTGGACACAACTCCTAAAGCCCAACGGATGAAAAGTTATACTCAAACTAAAACTTACTATTTATAGTAAAAACAAAATTAAAACGAGGAAACGACCGTCGATCAGGGGGTTTTTCGCAAATCCGGGCTGCACAACCCAGCGTAGCTGGGTTGGTTGGCTAAAGTAGCTCGTTCTACCCCAAAATCATATATTTTACATCGGATAACTCATTCCAGATTGTGAGATACGCCCGATCTAAGGTCCGATGGTCCGGATCACTTCTGTCGCCGACCGTGCCTTTTCTGATCCATCTTAGCCATGAAATTGTCCGCGACCCGCTCAACATCAAATATCCATGTGCAAAAATTTTAGAAACTGAATATTGAAAAATCATCACATTCTTAAAGCAACAACGGTTTATTGTTTGAAGTAATAAAGCCAATTAGATTTAGGTTCTGGTACTTTTGACTATTTTGCAATGCCGATTAGAAAAAACATGTTTAGCATTTCCAACTTATATCAGCTTTCTTGTCACAATTAATAAGAAATATGAGTTTGGTTTATCCCTAGACTTGTATCAACTTGTATCAGCTTTCTTGTCGCAATTTGCTGCAAAGTCAGCCTCGACTGCATCATGTTCATGATTTTGAAGTAGAAATTTACAACAAAGATTAACATGAACACCGGAAAACACACTATCAACATAAGCATGATATTGGCACCTTTCAAAATAAAAAAGTGAAAAATAAAAAAGCTTGATATTTCCATCATGTGCAACACTAGTCTAGCACTTGCCACAATAGTGCAGGGTGAGAGTAGCTTGTTGGGCGTAACACTGGTAGAGTGCTACTTAGAGCAGTGCAGCATCAAAGCACCCTTCTGGGGTGCAATGCTTATAGACTGCTGCTTAGAGCAGTGCAGGGTGACAGCACCCTGCTACTCGATCAAGGAAGGGTGTCGCAAATGTCTACTTGCACCCACAAAGTCGGTGACCAGACTTACAGGCATCATGGGGGTAGCGCAGCCTCTTGTGAAACACACAACAAGGGCTGAAGTATTGGGGGGCCAATGTTGGCGAGAACATTAATTGGCATTGGTGTTTGGTGCAATGTTGGTGGCCTATGCTGGCGAGAATATCAGATCTGGTGTCTGGCACCAGTAGTGTTGGACTTTGCATGGGGGCTGACCTGTGCTAGATGCCTGGATGGCCGCACCAGCTACTGGCATTTTGTTCAGCAGCGCCCTACAAGTGTTCTCAAATGTACTTCATAGGTGGAGAACATAGGCTTGAGAAAAACCCGTGAAGTGGTCCTCACAAGCCTCAAAACCCTTCCACATTGCGATTGGACTATGTTTGGAAAAGCTTGATGTCCCACTTAATAATCTTCAAAGGGAATTGATGCAGGATAATTAACCACTTGCTTTAAAAGCTCGAACTGATAGAGCATGGTGAATTAATCACTTTATCTCATATCCCATGTCCCAAATCCATGGGTTAGGTCCTCGGCTGAACCCTCCTCGTGGGCCCAAATCCATGGGTTCCACCTCACACAGGCCCCGAATCCATGAGTTCTGTGGGCCACCCACCCCGAGTGTGCCCTTGCATCCCACAAGCCACCCCACTCGAGCCCAGTGTGAAAATGCCCCCGCATTAGGGATGGAGGTTGTAAACCATGTCACTTTTCGCACTACAACCCTTCGAGTTGATTTTTGTTTTATATCTAAATGACAGAATTTCAACTTTGTAGATTGTCAATGAAGCAGCTAAGTTCGGATACCGAAGTGGCAATCAATTCAATTGCGGAGGTGCAGTTTATTTATAGTTTTATTTATTTATTTATGAATTGATCTTTTTAATGCATATTCCCGCGTTGAAATTCCTTGTGATCTTGTCAGGTTTGACAATATGAGCTCCTTGTGGAGCTTTTGGGCATGATGGGCATTATCATTCACAATCACTAGAGGCTTTCTTCTGCCATGTTCCAGGGCTCAAGGTTAATTTCCATTTCTTCTACATTTTATGCCTGCTCAGGCTTGAATGTCTCAAAATATGTGTAGATATAGAGGACTTGCAAAACAGTTTGACGTGTTGTTGAATACCAAGGCAGAGAACATCTTGAATCCGCAATGAATGTTGAGACCCGCTCATTAACTTGGAACGTACACAGTGAGTTGACTCAGTTCGGGATATGGTTCTTAATAAAAGAAATGGTGTTTTTAGTTGCAATGGAACAGGTAAGACCTACCTTTCATTAATCTACGTATTCATTAGGTGGCCCCATCATCGTACAGCCCATACCTCAATCCTCTCTATCAGATGATCCCAGCAATCTGGTGTGTGACTTGCAAATGGAAAATTATAATAGGGATCTGTTCACCTTTTATCAACTGCGCAAAATAGATGAGTAGATATAGAGGAGTTGCAACTTGCAAACAGGTTGTGGGTGTTATTGAATTTCAAGATAAAGAAATGTCTTGCATTGTGTCTGCAACAAATGTTGAAAATCGCATATTAACTTGAAACTTTCTCAAAGAATCAACTTTGGAGGTATTATATGGTTCTTGTTTGAAGGAAATGGTGGTTTTAGTGCTTACCCAACAATGGTACATGTGGGATTTACCTTTTGGTAATCTAAGCCATTCTTCTGGTGGTCCCATCATGGGTTAGGCCATGCCCCAATCTTCTCTATCAGATGATCCCAACATTTTTATGTGTCTTGCAAATAGAAAATTGTATCTGGATATTTTTTCTATATATTCTGTGTGAGTAAAGATTGCTATCCATGGATGTTAAGCTTTTCAGAGAAATGTTTTGGTTATAGATAGTGATTCCTCGAAGCCCAGTACAAGCAAAAGGACTATTGTTGGCATGTATACATGATCCAAAACCTGTAATCTTCTTTGAGCCAAAGGTATTTGATAATTTACCATGAGCGAAAGAATGTAATAGAATTAAAGAAGTATAAAACAATTGCAGATAGAGGTCGACCTTACCTTAGCTTATGGTAATGTTGAGCTTGTTAGGCCCCACCATGATTTTTGTCGGCCATCTGAACCATGCATCTGGTGAGTCCCATCCTGTTGATGGACTGTCCAAAAATCAGCCATATCTGGAACTCAAGTTGGCCCTGAGATTTAGAGTAGGTTGAAATTTGGTGGGACCCCTCATTGAGGAGGGACACACAATGGATGGGTCAGATGTTCGAACCACATGCCGTTTGGCCCCGCAAACAATCAAGAAGGTGTTAATTGGTGGGTATCCACTCTCAACTGTTTCTTTTCGTATAACCCACTTGAATCATGGATCAAGCTGGATATCCAGCTCTAGGCCTAAAATCGGTGACACATTTGATGCGTGGATTGGATGTCCAACACACATCATGGTGGGGCCCATAGAGCTCAATCTTACCGTAACTTAAATGCATGTAGACGGTGGTAAATAAGCAATTATGACATGTGCTTGCTGTTTGGTTAAAAGATGAATTTCACTTGGAAAAACAAGCAAAACTCAACCTTGTAATGGGTAGGCCCCACCATGATGTATATGTTATGTCCATGCCGGCCATTTTTCTTTTCAGATAATTTTAGGGCGAGATCCCAAAGAAGAGGCAGATCCAAAGATCAAGTGGACAGCACCCCAGAAAACAACAGGGATTGAATGTCTACCATTGAGTCCTTGGGGGCTTCAAAAGTGTTGGATCTGCCTCATTTTTTGGCTCATCCCCTAAAATGATCTAGGAAAATGAATGGACGTCATGGATGAAACATGTATTATGGTGGGGCCCATAGAGGTTACTGACACAATCAAGTCTCTGTCAGCATCAGCAAATACCAAGCAAACCCTAATTACTTTTTTTTCCAGTATTTACATGCACTTACTGCTAACCAAACCAATATGCAAGTTGCAAAGATGCATGTCTGTGTATGTGTGTTGTATCAGATGATATAGATTGCTTGTGAAATGTTGATGTTCCTTCCATCAAAAGCTTTCTCGTCATCATGTTGATTCTCAGAGGCTTTACCAGTTGGCAGTAGAAGAGGTTCCTGAGCATGATTACATGTTGCCTCCATCTCAGGCTGAGGTAATTGAATTCCCATCATTATCAGATCCAACACTTTTTAACTTGCAATGACACACATTCTTGTCATGAAGGTGATTCGTGAACACGCAATGACATAGCTCTCATGGGGTGGGGAGCTCTGCTTGCAGTGATGGAACAGGCATGTGCAGATGCTGCCAAGGTATGTAGTTTAAAACGGTGGCTGAGCTATGGGTTCTTCCACAGCTGACATTTTTCCAAGCATTACATCCTTTCACCTTATTCATGCTCCTTTGCTGACCTGCGTTCATTATCTGGTGCACTGAATTTGAATCTGACACATAGTTGAACAATTCATGAATGGTACCATTTATTTGATGGCTCCTACTATCCATTGGCCACTGTAGAAAAGTCTAAAGAATGATCAGATGATTTAAATCGTCCAATCAATGACCGTCAAACAGACAGTAGAAAAGAATCCTGGCTGTAGCTAGCACATAATGGGAAGTCGTCCACCAATGGAACAGGTAAGAACATCGAATTTGTAATTTGAGGATGGTGGTCTTTGAGTGGTGGGACTAACCTGATAAGTGGTCTGTGTTTTCGACCATTGTGCCATGTGTTTGATTCGATTATTGTAAACTTAGGAATTTGGAGATGTTTTTCTGTATTGCTTCAACCCAAAGGTGGGTTTAAATAACCTCTGTACGAAACTATACAAGAAGCTTATTTAGAGCTTCTCTATACATAGTATATTACAACTAATGATAACCCATATATACAATATTCTCACAATCGCAACATAACAGGTAAGGAAATTGGCAAGCTGAGCACATGTTTGATTTCCCTTTTAATAGAAGTCACTCAAACTAATCAATTAGCACAGTTATCCTTGTTTTAATATTGATGCTTGCTCAGAGTCTTAGCATAGCCCTTTGACATCTTTTCTAAAATCTTTACTGCATTTATATACGACTTGGTGTATGATCAAGGTATATGGTCGAGACTGAAATCCTCGTAATGCTTTCAATCTCAAATAAAGATATTTTGGATATGCCTACATGAAAGACTCAACTAAATCCTTTTTGTGCTTCCTTTCATCCGGTTTTCCATCCTTCAATCCCAATCAATGTTCCCCTCCTTCCCGAAGCAATCTCTGTTATTTTTTGTACATGATCAAACCATCTCAGTGTGCTCTCCATTATTTTATCCCTTGTTGGGATTACTCTTTGGTTGCTTCAGATGACCTGATTATCAATTCTATACTTCATAGTTCCACATATCAATCTCAACACATCTGCGGCCCATTTGGAAGCACCCTCTGAAGGGGCATTTGAGGCCCAAAAGACTAGAAGTTGTTTTGATCCAAACAGTAGTTCATGTTGTGCATTTGGATGCACTTTGCAAACCCCCGTCTCCTGGTAGACAAGATGGGTACTAAACCCCGACTCGTTTTTGCCGAGTCAAATGAAAAAGCGGACTTGAAACCCCCTTTCGAGGATGTGCGTACAAACGGCCCCTTGCTCATGTTTTCTCCTAACACCCCCTACCCATCGCTCTGTGGAGTGTAGCAGGTTGAATTGTTGTCTTATAAAACTTCGTAGCATGTAACAATCGCACGATACTCCACAACTCCAATTCTATTGGAACCAAGGTATTTAAAAATCGATAACTAACATCCGTTAGTGGGAACTGTTATGCCTTATTGGGCCATAACGGCCATCATAGAAAAAATGGCCTGTAAAGGCCGATACAGAGATTTTTTTATTTATTTATTTTTTATTTTAAAGAGAGAGCTGTAACTGCCCTTTATGACCCATTTAGTAATATGGTAATGGCGGGTCCATTACGGTCACTGTTATGGTTATTGAAGAAAACATCCTCATCAATCTGTCCATCCTTTTGAATTCATGTAACAAGATAACAAAATCATGAGGATCTCGAGTTTTGATCAGAGGCTTTAACTAAAGCCTCGCTGCTAACTTTTCTAACCAAGCATTCCAAATACTCTCTTTTGGTTCCCAAGTAAAATAGGAGATCTAATCATCATCATCATCTAAGCCTTATCCTAACCAATTGAGGTTAGCTACACAATTCCTTTCCGTCATTCTACTCTCTCTTTGGAGTGTTATATTGTCAGGATTGTTTCACACTTGCTGCCAACATGACACAACCCTCTTCCTTTATCTGGGCTTGAGACTGGCAATGAGATCATAAACCTCCGGCAGGTTCTATGTATAGTCTATTACAAAAAATAGGAGATCTAATCATGATATTTAATTTGTATTCATTGATGCACTAATGATGGTGAATTGGTAACTGTTGGTAGAATTTGTTCCTTTTGGATCAGTGTGGTATACTTATATTTGTATTTGAAATGCTGATATTTTTTCTTGGATTTTGGGAAATTCATAGGATGGAATTTCGTGTAAACTAATAGATTTACGAACATTATCACCTTGGGACAAGGAAACAGTAGAATCCTCCGTCGAAAAGACTGGAAGGCTCCTTGTAAGTACCCTCCCTCCATCGCTCCCAAAATGGCTAAGAAGTTTTTGTACTGTCTATTGGTAGGTTAGTCATGAAGCTCTTGTGACTGGAGGATCCCTCCCTCCATCACTTTCAACATGGCTGAGAAGTTTTTGTACTGTCAATTGGTAGGTTAGTCATGAAGCTCCCTTGACGAGAGGATTTGGTGCTGAGATTGCCACTTCTATTGCCGAACTTTGCTTCTTCAAGGTAAAGATTGCGTAACTATTTAATGTGTATTTTAAATTTGGACAAGACTACAATGATAGTTCATGACCACCATTGTTGAGTCGTGGCGTCTCATTCTTTGTATACATGGCATGCATACATGTCAATTGAGATAATTCAGCTTGCCTGTTGCGGATGGAGTATGTGCCAAAAATCATATTTCTCGATTGGTTTTGGTCATAACCATTCAATTGATGGCTAATCAAATTAATGGACAATTAAAAATAAAACAGTCAGCATTTAAATTCAAGGAGTAAAATCAGATGGTTATGATGATTCAATTTGTGTGCATCCAAAGCCATGATCTGTCCTAAATGGGGCCCAAGATTTTGATGGTGTGAATATCAGTGTATGGCCAACACTAATTAGTTGGAATTGGGCCATGATGACTGCAGAGATCTTGGATGGAATCAAAGCAACTGTAAATTACTAGAGATCCAAGTAAATATCCCTCCCTACATTTAGTCCGTAATGGAGATTGGTAAAATAATAATCTTGTTGTGGCACACTGCCCTTTCAATGTAAGCATTCCATCCTACTTAACATGAAAAGATTCTCTAAAGACGGTGGCTCAGCTCTGTCATTCGACCAATCTCAATATTTACTTTTATTTTCGGGTTGGGGTCAAGGGCCAAACACTTATATGTGTTATCAAGCATGTTATCTCCATGCATGCAATCCCAACTGTTCATCTGCTGGGCCTTACCGTGCATGGGGCATACCCAAGCATCCCACTTGTTAAGATTATCCCAGCCAACAATTGGAAGACTAATGATGACTAAATGGATATTGGAAAAAACTGCAACAAAATGTCGACACTCAATGGGGAATTATCATACCAGCATTGTGACTGTTTTATGGTTTTGAATATCGGTTAGCCGTTTCATAGTCATATCAATCATGGCTTTTATATAATATACGGATTGAACCACCAGTATGATTCAAATAAAAAGGGATTGAAGGAAGCTAACATGGGTTGTGTTGGCGCTGACATAGGTAAGATGTTTCGTATTAGTAACTGTCACAACCATGATTGATATGGAGGCATAATAGCTATTTGGACCCTTATAATGGTTGAAAATCTTTTTGGCCTCAAAAATAAAATTAAAAAATTCAGAATAATATAAATATTTTAAATATGTTTTTTTTTTTTTTTTTTAACATGTTTATGGTAGCATAAGGGTCCACTTTTTTTAAGTGTTGTAACTGTTTGTTTGGTGAATTTATGAATATAGTTACGTGCGTCTGATATCTAAACATCACAATAAAGAATTAAAACTAGAAATGAAAAAAAAAAAAAGACGCAAAATAACTACTTTTTTCAATTTTTTTAAAACAAATGGCCTTTGAAGCTTTTATTCATCCAAATCAACTCAATCTACACTCTTAATCTTAAAAATTATAATAAGAGTAGTCAAAATCTATCTTAGAATAATCTATGAAAGTTTTTGAAATAAGAATATTGAAAAATAAGGAGAAAACTATATTTAATTCGAAAATAAGCAGCCATTTTTCAGCGATTATGGGGATAATGGTTGTTATGTTCTCTAATGGCCATTACAGCACCTGTAGTGGATAATATAGGCCCAAAAAATCAACGGTCCCTTTTTATCTCTATATTGTGTAATGGTCATGGCCGTAACTTATATGTATCAGTTTTTACAATCGTATGGTAACAAATACGTGGCACTTTGCATAGAGATCACATTCCTCTCTATTTCTTTTTTTTTTCTTTTATAAATTTTCTCATTTTTTATGCTCTTTCATTTCAAACATGGAAGAAACAAACTCATTTTTAGAATAGATTTATTCCTACTCTGGAAACCAAAGCGTAAGTTTTTGAGATAGACACCAATATATTAAAGTTGAGTGGACCATTCTGGGAATAATCGTATAGAAGGTTGAACCATCAATTTTATTTATTTATCTTTTTAACATTTTAACATAATGGGCCATCGGCCACCAAATCATGCTTGAGTTGTGTTTTGACTAGAACCTATTTAATTGACTTTCAGGAGGTTGGGCAAATAGATAAGATTCTTATCAAAGAATAGTCTAATACACTATTTAATGATGGACGAAGGATAGATTCTCGAATATTATATTTTTCTAAATTGTATAAAAGTACAAGTAAACAACAATTTCTTCTAATGGTGATGATAGATTTTTGCAATGTTGTCCAAACACGATCGGATATCTTCTAAATGAATGGTATGGATCATTGCGATAGGATATCTTCTAAATGAACGGTATGGGTAGGTGAATGGCCCAAAATCAGGCTGTACTGCTTACCACGTGATCTGTTTGGGAGAATCAAATGTGGCTGTCCACTGTATTGTACCTGTGCACCATAGGTATGGATTGAAATTTATCTAATCTAGGAGGCAGATCATCGCCACCTTTGTGGGGCCCACCATTTAAAAATGTAGTAATTGCTTAAGGTATGGGCGTGGGCCTTTATTTTCAGATCGGGCTTACCCTGACCGCCCATCTAGTGGACCTCACTCCTTGGAAGAGAAAGGATGGTTAGAAAAACAAATAGCAAATGGTCAATATATGATGAACATGTCCCAGTCCAGAATCAGGCTGGCCATCCATCAAGTGGGCCACAAGTCTTCCATTTCCTGTTTCTCAGTTTTCAATTTAAGGTCCATCCTCGATGGACCGTTGCTGTATTTCTCTTAATGACCGTCTATTGTGAGATGTCAAAACATTAAGATAATCTTATCCAGATCATTGTGTGGAAATGATCCATCTAAAGTGACAAACAACAGCCAAGCGGTCTCGATCAAAGAAATGTGGGGCCCACTTGTCAGAATCGCACCACCTTACAAAAAGTGGTCCTGCGGATCAGATAAGTCCTGTGTAGCAACAAGGTGATTGGATTGCCTAGGTAATTCTAATTAATTGAGATGAACCATCAAGAAGGTGCTATATAGAGTGGCCCACGTTGATTGAGGGAGGACCACGGAAATACATGGTCCCCATATTTGACAAGTCTATTCATGTGGGAGGAAAGTACTGAATACGGAAATAGAGAGGACCACTCCTGAGGTTGACACATGAGAGTGACCCGCAGGTGTACCTTTTTTGGTACTCAGCCGCACACGTGCCTATGTGGCACGTATGACATATCTGAGCCGCTCGAAAATGGGACAGGTTGGCCCTACAGCTTTGGAAATTGAGGCCATTAATATAGGCCCTTGGATTGGTTCGAGCCCACCTCCTTGCCACCCCTTTTGGGCTTGGCTAGCTCTGTTGATGCATTGGTCCAAACGTTAGGTTGGTGTGATCATTAGGTGGGCCACACATGTATGAAAGGAATTGATGGTTTAAGAGAATTGGAGAAATGGTCCAAATTCAATCTACATTTGTGGACCGACGAAGGCTAGCCCGGCCCACCCGACACATGGAAGCTGCCTGATTAATGGCTTAGGCTTTTCACACGTGTGAATGCAGGCATGTCTGAGCTGCAAATACTAGAAAAGGGCACCTGAGACACTGCACTTCCAATTTCTGGTTGATGAGGGCCAAAGTACCTTACTGGCTAATCCTACACGCTGATCTGTGCTCGCCTTCCCTGTTAACGGTCTTGAGAGCGTTTATGAGACGGGCCCCACCATCATGTATATGTCACATCCAAACCGTCCATCAGATGCGTCGTGGCAGATTACTACTTAAAATAAAAATCAGCTAGATTCAGAACTCTGGTGAGCCACGTCAAAGGGAACAAGGTGGGAGGGAACACCCACCCTTGATTCTCACCGGTGCCCACAGGAAACAGTGGTGATAAAACGCCCACCATTAAAAACTTCTTTGGGTGGGGCCACAAACTTTTAGATCAAGCTGACATGTTTACCCTTCATCCAGGTCTCTGTGACCTAATAAACGGGTTGGATGGAAAATGAACATTACAGTGGACCCTAAGAAGCTTTTAATGGTGGGTGTTCAATCATCACAGTTTCTTGTGTGGTGTGTTCCATCTGATATTTAGATCTGCCTCATTTTTTGGATCATTTCGTAGAATGATCTGGTAAAATGGATAGACGGAGTGGATTAAACAGATAAATCATGGTGGCCCCCACAGAACTGACAGTACCGAGAGTGGTCACTACCGAGTCCGTTTCCAATAATTCGGAGGAACGTTTTTATTGGATCACGAAAAAATCGTGTGGCATCTCTTGCACCGACAAATGATCCAGCACTTTCTGTTAACAGGATGCCTGCAAGGAATCCATCCACACGACCACGCGAAGGAACGTGTGCCAATATTGTACACGTGCGAAAGATCAAAACTTTCAATCTGTTTGGAAATAATGGTGAGTTCACCTTCCTCAAAATTCACACCGTTTTCTTCCTTGATGGGCCACAACGTACTAAGGGCGTGTTTGGCAGGGGCATTGGATATGGGATATCCTTCGATTTCATGCAGTTATTTAGACTCGTCCATCCCACCAGCTGTTTGGCTAGCATTTATACGGACGATGGTATTGCCCTCGTAAACACTGCACGGGATTTCTCCTTTCCCGCCAATGGTTTTAGAAATAAATAAGAAAAAAAAAAAAACAAAAAGAATAAAAAAAAAAAGATATACACTATTATACCCCACACTTCATCTGAGTTCCTGTGACCATTCATTACCATTAACAAAATGGCAATGCCTCTTCCACCGTACACTATCATAGTTGTACACTCCATCAATAATGTGCCCCACAACCTAGACGGTCTGGATGTCCATACAAGAATTAACTTGGACGAGTCAGTGTCATTCTTAGACGGTGCTAAACTATCATGGGAGTCTAACCAGATTTAAAGATGGTAAAAATCTACAAGCACCAGACACCTCAAAAACAAAGGAAGATCATAGCGGCTCATCCAGCAAATAGATGGACCGCATGGATGAAACACAAACATCATGATGGGCCCACATAGCAGAAGAAATGAGCGGCCGTTGGATACGGCAGAGATCTACTCCAAACACGCCCGGCTGTAAATCTACTGTCTACACCGAATCCAATCGCCATCCCAAACACACTCTGTCGTCCTAGAATTCATTCCATCCCATGAGTTTGGACGACATTCACTAACTCCACCATCGTTACCTTAAATTTCATTCCAACCCTCCAAATCTCATGGGATTGGTCTGGCCAAACACACCCTAAGAGAACTGACCGTTAAAACTTTCTTTTCTAGAACTTTCATTTATTTTATATCCTGTGGCCCACCTCAAGTTTATAATTAATGATTATATGATCCAAACAGTACAATTTACCTGATGGAAGGGTCAGATCTTCAACAACTATTTTATTTTAGAACGTGTGAATGCGTGTGGATGGGCAGGTCTCCCAAGCGTGTGGAAATGTCAGTATATTATGATTGGACAATGCGCGTTGATGATAATTCATCCACGTCATCCTTGCGCATGCAAAATTTAATAATAGCCGCATGCAAAATTTAATAATAGCCGTATTAATTCCACACTCGTGCAGAACCGTACAAATCCGCACACGTCACATTACGACACATGCGACCGCGTGTTGATGTGTACGGATCTCACACGCGCATAGAATTAGCAAATTTCGTGATGATTTTGATGAAAGACAGGCGCTATCCGCTGCATTACGGGGCATGGACTGAACAGTGCTTCCATGCAAGTACTTCTATCTTGGAATGAATTTCCATGATCTAAACCGTTGATTCTGTGAAACATCAGAAACTGAGTTATATTTTATGAAAATTATATTGTCTAAAAGATACTAAAGAAAGCCGGTTACAAAAACTGACATTTATTTGATCATTAGATGGTCCAGTCAAATTAATTTTTTTAATACCCCACAAATGGTTGTGTCTTCTGGATGAACCGTTCAGATTATCGTACCGTGCCTGATACTTTTGCAAGACAAAAAGGTCGATGCACGAAAATGCTGTGCCTCCTGAGGCACCGAATCAGCTACATAAAGACGAGTGATATTCACGAGAGTAGATGACCGTGGTTTGGCTAATGGATCCACCTGTTTTATCCACGCCGTCCATCTATTTTTAAAGATAATTTTAGTGCTTGATCTCAAAAATGAAGTATATCTAAATCAAAACTGTTTTTAATGGTGTGGCCCACCCGCCATGTAGATCTACCTCATTTTTTAGATCAAGCCCTAAACTTATCTTTCAAAATGGATGGACGGCGTGGATAAAACACATATAATGCATGAATGACAATGGAGCCCAGTGTTTACTCACTACGCAATCCGCTTGACTTTCCAGTTCACTAGAAAATTGAGATTGTACGTACGCATCCGTTGGAAACTGTTGCAACCTTCCCTCATTTTCTGGTTTCTCATGTTTCTCATTTAATAAGGGCCTGTTTGGCCAGACCAATCCTACGGTCTTAAGAGGGATAGGATTGCGATATCCTAAGATATGCATGAAGAGCCAAATAGATTCGGTGAACTTGTCACTAGCTATAAGCAATCCCATGGATTTTAAAACAATCCACTAACATCACTATTATTACCTTGAGGGCCCGTTTGGCCGGGTGGATTGGAAGGGAGTGAATGGTATTTGGGTGGATGATGTGGATTTCTAGGTAATGATGGTGTTGTCAGCGGATTGTCTTGAAATTCATGGAATTGCTATATCCTGGATCATCACATCCAGTCCGTTTGGCACGCCTGGCCAATTCAGCGATTAAAGCTTCCGATCCCTTCCAATCCCACGAACCAAACACGTCGCAGGCTAATTTGAACGGATTAGGATGGATTGGATGGAATTTACAGGTAATGATGGTGTTGTCAGTAGAGTGTCTAAAGATCTATCGGATTTGGATCAAATCACCTGCACTGTTTGGCATGCCCGGCCATTCTCGAGATTTACCTTCCAATCCCTTCCACTACCATCTGATACCTTCCAATCCAATTGGCCAAACGGGCCCTAAAATTAATCTCATCTCTTGGTTAGATGGATTGGAAGGTAAAATTTCAGGATATGTCAGGCGTGTCAAACAGATCGAGTAAACTTGTCGAGGAATATAGCAATCCCATTGATCTTAAACCAATCAACTGACACTATCATCATTACTTTAAGGGCATGTTTGGCCGGGCAGATCCCACGGTATTAGATGGGATGGGATGGGATCGGCAATAACCTCGGATAGGCATGATGAGCCGAACAAATCCGGTGAACTTGTCTCGGGAAAGAAGTCATCCCCTGGATCTTAAGACAATCCACTTATATCACCGTCATTATCTTAAAATTGATCAAATCCCTAGTTGAATGGATTGGAATGTAAAATCCCAAGATATGGGGTATATCAAACAGACCCAGTGAACTTGTCCCGGGATATAAGTAATCCCATGAATCTTAAGATAATCCACTGACACCACCATCATTACCTTAAAATTGATCCCATCCCTCCTAATACCATGGGATCTGCCCGGCCAAACAGGCCCTAAAATCCATTCCGTCCCTCCATGGGATTCGCCTGGCACATGGCATATCGTTCGTGTGTGGCCTAAAACAATACGCGCGGCTTACTTCGAGGGTATCTGGACCGTTCGACTTGAGGACCAACTTCACATTAATGATCCTAACCGTCCATTTTGTGGCCTTAGATCATAAGGACGACAAGGTGAAATGAGTTTTCAATATAAATGGACGGCGTGATGTAGTAACAAACATCAAGGTGGCCCCACAGTCAGGAGATTCATGCATTTAGTTGGATCTAGGGATCTACCGAAGCTGCGCCATTTTCATGTGGTTCACTGTACAGTTCACACGTACAGCGCCAGAGGTGTATCGCACAGTCCGTAGAACCAGAAGTACGGACTATGGTAGATCGATCTAGCTTCGGTGACACGCCAATCTGATCTAGCTTCGGTGACACATATCCAGGTGACACGTCAATCTGATCTGTCCAACTAGTAGAACATAAAACGGATGGAAATTTAGTCAAGATTTACATGGATTAGATGCTTCTATGCATCTGATTAGCGTCCTCTAAACCGACGGTGGTCAACAAAAACGATGAATTGTAAACATTTTAAGTGCCCGAAAGAGAAGTAACTGTAAGTAGAGTCTCTAAACGTAGGCAATAACGAGGCCCACAAAGTGAATGGCTCCGATTGAAATATCAGATACCATATTTCGAACACTGGTGGGGTCAAGGATGGGAAATTCTTCCTAAGGTCCACCGTAGATTTCACATTGCCCAATATCATCTGAACAATTATTCAGAAAAGACGTTGCAAATTGAGTGAAAAAACCGATTTATGAGCTAGGGTGGGCCCACATCTGATCACGGCGCAAACATGCATAGTGATTAAGTAGGGAGGGATTTCCTGTGTGTGGGGCCCACAGAGATGTACGTAACAAATCCAATCCGTCCATCTGTTTTGAAAGATCACAATAGGATGGGATTATAAAAATCAGGCAAATCCAAAACCCATATGGCACATATCACACGAATTAGTGGGGATTGAACGCCTGGCAGTGATAGAAGTTTTGTATCAGGATGATATTTGTTCCTTATCTGAGTGTGGTTTGGATGGCATATAAATATCATGGTCAGGATGGTCTCAATGGTGGACGTTGCTGTTCCCACTGTTTTATTGGTGTGGCCCAATGTGCCTGATTTTCAGAATTTAATCCTATTGTGGTATTTCAAAACAGATGGACGGAGTGGATTCATCACATCCATCTCTATAGACCCCACACAGCCCCGGGCACAGAACTATCTCTTTACCAGGGCGCATCTGATCACGGTGGGCCATCACCATCACCAACCGTTCAAATAAGGGCCTACGAATTGAGGGATAAGACCAATGCCCACCTATGATCACGATGGAAATATCCACACTCGGCTTGCATGGGGCCACCTATGATCATGGTCGACCATTGGATCCGAGGGGTCCACCACAGCGGACCGTCCGTGGCCCGATAGCACCCTGAGTGATATTAATTTTACGGATGTGATCATCCGGTCGTAGTTATTCTGAGGCCATGTGCAATTTCCGGGGGATTCTGACAAGCCAGCACTTACTGCAGGTGACCACAGTAGCAGGAATTTTCAGCCTTACATAGCTTATCACATGTGTAACCATAATGATAAGTTATTTCAATGGTAGGGACTCGTCGAATATATCTGACATAAGTTACACATGTCATTGTCAGATAAAGTAATACAAACGGAAAAGCTCTTGTTGTTAAAGATTGGATTGGCACGGAGTCACTTAGGACGTGTTTGGGCAGTGAGATTAGAAGGGATTCGGTCGGATGGGATTCAACGTGCCAATTCCCCTCAAGTTTGGAAAGAATGGAAAAGCTTAGAATTAGAATAAATGGAATTATATGGGTCCTGTGCTAATTTCATTCAATTTTAATAAGTTGTGTAGGTCCTACCATGATGTGTGGGCTGTATCTATACTGTCTACCCAATTTTTGAGATTATTTTAGAGCATGGGCTAAAAAATCAGGTAAATCTAAAGCTCAAGTGAACCCCACCATAGAAAGCAATGGGGAATGAATACTTACTGTTGAAAACTTCTTTGGGGCACATGAGTTTTGGATCTACTTCTTTTTTAGGCTCATGCCATAAAATAATATTACAAAACAAATGAACGGTTTAAATATAACACTTGTGTTATTCTCAATAATTTCAAATGATGGTGGGTATATCCATTCAATGTACCACCGTATTACCAACAAAGTATGGAATTAATTTAATCCCATAGCAACAGGGGACAATTTTTGACATGGGTAATAATTATGCTTTTTGAATCCCATCCCACCTAATCCCTTCTAATCCCAATCCTGCCACCCTTTTAAGGTGTGTTTGGGCGGAGGGATTAGAAGGGATTAGGAGGGATGGTATTCAAAAAACAGTATTATTACCCCATGGCAGGGATTGTCCCTTGTTGCCATGGGATAAGATTGACTCAATGCTTTATTAGTAATATGGTGGTACATTGAATGGATATACCAACCATCATTTAAAATTATTGAGAATAACACACATGTGTTATATCTAAACCGTTCATTTGTTTTGTAACCTCATTTTATAACATGGGCCTAAAAATGAGGCAGATTCAAAACTTATGTTGCCCTAAAGAAGTTTTCAACTATAAGTATTCAATCCCCATTGCTTCTATGGTGGGGTTCACTTGAGCTTTAGATTTAACTGATTTTTTATCCCATGCTCTAAAATAATCTTGAAAAATGGGGTGGACCGTGTGGATATAGCCCACACATCATGGTAGGACCTACACAATTTGCTAACATTGAGTGAAATTAGCACAAGACCCAATGCAATTCCATCCCCAGCTTTTCCATTCTTTCCAAACAGGGAGTGAAATTGGCACATGACCTGATGCAATTCCATCTCACCTAATCCCTTGTAATCCCACTGACCAAACACGCCCTTATTGTATTGAGTAAACATTTCAGCCCTAATGTATGTAGTTTATTCACCTTGTCAGTCTAATTTTCTACTTCATATTACTAGTTGAGCCCAAAAATGAAATATATGGAAAATTCAAGTGGACCACATTATAGAAATAATGAAAACAATAATTTTCATAGTTGAAACCTCACTACGGTCTGCATCAATGTTTATTTGCCATCTAACCTGTTTATAAGATTACACATTTTCATAAAATTACATAGACATGGATGAAAGAAAAACACAAACATCAACTTCATCCAAAACTTTTGTGACCTCTTAAGAAATTTTCAACAATAAACTTTTAATTTACATTGTTTTCTATAGTGTGGTGCAGTTTTAGCTTTGAATATGTATTATTTTTGAGCAAAAGTTTTAAAATTATCTAGTGCTTTGAATATGGGACATATCACACGATGGGTGCATTTACTACAGGTGACCACACTAGCAAGATTTTGCAGCGTTATATAGCTCATCACATGTATAACTATAGTGATAAGTTATTTCAATGATGAGGTGGTATGAAATATCCATCACATAAGTTACACATGTCCTTATTGAATAAAGTGATGCTGATGTGAAAGCCGTCGTGGTTAGAAATCGAACTAGCGCTAATTTATTCCCTATGCTTTTATCGTACCGAGTAAACTTTGTAACCTACCATAAATATACGAAGTTTTTCTATGTTATTCATCCATTTTTTGACCTTATTTTAATAATTAAAATACAAAGAAAACTCAAGTAGACTACACTATAAGAAATATTGAAAATAATAATTTTCATAGTAGAAACCTCACTAAGGCTCACAGTAATTTTTATTTGTGGTCTAACTTGTTTAGGAGATTAGACATGTTCATTAAATTACATAGATATGAATCAAGGAAAAATACATGTTGATGCCAAAACCTGGTCGACCCTCCCTCCACGTCGCCCACCTCATATTGCTCCTGAAACCTGCACCAGAAAGACAAGCAAAGGTGACCCTGGCTAAACCGGGGGACCCTCTGATGCCTAAGTCAGGACAAGGGAACCAGGGTCTAGGTAGAGAGTAGAGGAGAGCTTAATTTCGCGTATCTGTAGATGTGGCGATGCGTGCTATTTATACTTGCCCGTGGGGCGGTCTAAGTCCGATAATCTCAGCACGATTAGAGGGATTGTAGGATCATGGAGATACTGCCCGCAATCTACTGATTTTGCAGCGTATCTGGTGGATTGTACGCATCTGTGAGCGAAGTTACTAGACACGTTAGGTTATGGCAGTTTCCATGTTTAGCAAGTGGGGCATGCGCCTCTGATCATCGCCTCAGTTCGGCCAATCCGACCATAGTCTCGGCATCCGACCCGCAAGTCCGAGCTCACGTGGTCGGCTGAGGGTATATTGTAGTCCGATCGGATGCAACCCCCCTCCGAACTGAACTTTGCTCTAAAACTCGCGTAATGTTGACGCTGAGTCCGGATTGGATGGGTCGTGCCTCAGACGTAATGGCGCTGGGTCAGCTCGGAATAGTTAGCTCGAATCTTCCCATAACAATACAAATATCAACTTGATCCAAATCTTTTTTGACCTTTTAAGAATTTTTCAACGGAAAGCTTTTGATTTACATTGTTTTCTATAATGTGGTTCACTTCAGCTTTGAATATGTATTATTTTTGGACTAAAGTGTAAGTCTTTATGCGGAATTACAAGACCTTACTATGCATCGGATATGGAGATCTGTAAGAATAAGAAGTCTTACCTGATTAAGACGCCTTTTTTGTAGATATAATACCGAAGTCTTCCTCTCCCTTTGTTGTAGATAGGATACTAAAGTCTTCCTCTTCTTACACCTTTAGAAGGCATACCTGATTAAGACGCATTTGTTAGAGATAAGATGTTGAAGTCTTCCTCTCCTTACACCCTTAGAGAAGTTGTGATGGGGTTGAAACATCTATCGGTGGTGTTAGATTGGGGACCCGGTCTGTTATATAATACAAAGGGCAAAGGAGTTTAAAACTTATCAAAACTCATTTCCCTATGACTCCACACGAATTTGACAATCTTAATTCTTCTAGAATACTATGTGTGTAACACAGTTGTAGCACTCCACCGCTTACACAAATTTTTGAATATATCACAACTTAGTGGGGCCCACTAGTATACTCGATTATATTATCCAACCCTTAAGACAATCGAGACTGTCGATCAATAAGACCCACCTTATAGAATTTTTACATAAAGCTCTAAAATTATCTAATGCTTTAAATATGCATTATTTTTTAGATAAAGCTCTAAAATTATCTTGTAAAATGGATAAATGGAGGGAATAAAATACATAAAACACTGCAGACCCCACAATTTACTCATTATGCAATTGGCCTCCTCGTTATTATACTAGTCTTTTTTTCTTTTAAGCTCTAAAATTATATAGTGCTTTAAATATGCATTATTTTTTAGATAAAGCTCTAGTAAATTGGATAAATGGAGGGAATAAAATACATAAAATACTGTAGTCCCCACAATTTTCTCATTATGCAATTGGCCTCCTCGTTATTATAATAGTCTTTTTTTTTTCCTTTTTTATAGATACTTCTATTACAAGATAGGAAGAAGAGGCACTGCGTGCATGTGAGAGGCACTTTAATGGTAAGTAGTCTAAAGTAGACTTGTAGGGCACAACTTCAATGGATCCCCAAGGTGGGTGGGATCTCTATCTGTGAGACTCACCGTGATGCATGTACCTTTTTGAAAACTCATTTTAGAGCATGATTCCAAAAACAATGTAAATTCAAATCCCAGTAGACCATAATACAAGAAAGAGTGGTAATCAACAATTAAAAACTTGGCATGAACCATGAAAGTTTTAGATCATGCTGATTTCTGTGTGGTCTTTCCATTCAGGTCTTTGTGACATTTTAATGATGGGGATTCAATCACGACTATTTCCTATAATATGGTCCACTTAAAATTAAAACCGGACACGAACCAAGTAACTCGAAAGCTCAACATGGACTGGTTTTAAAAAGCTCAATTTAAATTGATTCAAATAGAAGTTCAAATCAAACTAAGACTTGGAGTCAAGCTTGTTAAAAAAAACAAACCTTGCTTAAACTAGGGTTGTACCAGCTCAATTCGGCTAAAAGCTCGGCTTGATTAGGTTTGGTTTGATTTAACTTGATTCGGCTCATAAATTTTATGCACATTGTTTCCTATGGTGTGATCCACTTGAGATTTGGATATGATTCAATTTTAGGATTCACATAACTCATAGATCAATGGAGGACATTTCATTTGAACATGGTCGGTGGGTGTAGTCCTCTCATTGGACATTGATTAATAAGATACAAACCTAAATGATAGTGATAGTAAACCAAGAGCACCAAGCAAACACAAGAAAATATAAAGATTTAACATAGAAAATCCTTTCGAAAAAAAAATCACAGCACAAAGTGACAAATATCTTCACTATAGAAGTAGAAATTACAGAGAGTAAGGATTTACTAAACTTTAGCAATTCTCAAATCTCTCCCTTGGTCTACCCTTTTTAAAAAGCCTTAGAATCTAGTAGAATACCTCTCAATTTTGTCTACACCTGTATATATAATTTTAGAAAAAATCTCAAATAAAATCGAAAAGAAGCGTAAATGAAATCAGAAACAAATCACACACATTCTCAATTGGATTAAATTTAAGACATCAAATATAACTGGATTACGTCTCAAAGGAAAGAATGGTCTAGATCTCATCCATACATGCCATTTGTATGGTGATAATTGATAACTAAGATAAAAGCATTAGGTTTGGACCATTCATCACATGATTATCTCATTAGACTGTCCACAAAAGTATAAGTAAACAACAATTTCATCTAAGGGTGATGATAGATTTTTGCAATGTTTCCCAAACACGATATTATATCTTCTACATGAACGGTAGGGATCATCGTGATAGGATATCTTCTAAATGAACGGTATGGATCATCACGATAGGATATCTTCTAAATGAACAGTATGGGTAGATGAATGGCCCAAAATCAGACTGTACTGCTTACTACGTGATCTGTTTGGGAGAATCAAATGTGGCTGTCCACTGTTTTGTGCCTATGCACCATAGGTATGGATTGAACTTTATCTAATCTTGGGGCCAGATCATTGTGGCCTTTGTGGGGCCCACCATTTAAAATGTAGAAATTGCTCAAGGTATGGGCGTGGGCCTTTATTTTCAGATCGGGCTTACCCTGGCCACCCATCTAGTGGGCCTCACTCCTTGGAAGAGAATGGATGGTTAGAAAAACAAATAGCTAATGGTCAATATATGATGAACATGTGCCAGTCCAGAATCAGGCTGGCCACCCATCAAGTGGGCCACAAGTCCTCTATTTCCTCGATGGACCGTTGCTGTATTTCTTTTATTGACCGTCTATTGTAAGATGTCAAAACATTAAGATAATCTCATACAGATCATTGTGTGGAAATGATCCATCTAAAGTGACAAGCAACAGCCAAGCGGTCTCGATCAAAGAAATGTGGAGCCCACTTGTCAGAATTGCACCACCGTACAAAAAGTAGGCCTGCGGATCAGATAAGTCCTGTGTAGCGACAAGGTGATTGGATTGCCTAGGTAATTCTAATTAATTGAGATGAACCATCAAGAAGGTGCTTTATCGAGTGGCCCACGTTGATTGAGGGAGGACCACGGAAATACACGGACCCACCATATTTGACAAGACTATTCATGTGGGAGGAAAGTACTGTAATGAATACGGAAATAGAGAGGACCACCACATGCTTCTTGGGGACGCGGATTGCGTCCTACCCAGGGCTATGTGGGGCCCACCGTGATGTCAGTGTTTTCTCCGAGCCGTTAATCGCTTTTCTCAGATCATTTTAAACTATGAATTAAAAACTGAGTAAGTTACAGGACTTAAGTGGACCACAAAGTGGGGATTTAATTTCTACCATTAAAACTTCTTGGGAGCTGGAGAAGCTTCGGATCAATCTAATATTTGTTTTTTCACTAAATCCACGTCCACATGACCTTATTAATAGGTTGGATGATAAAAAAACACCACGGTGGCCATTAGAAAGGTTTCAATGGTGGGTGTCATTATCACTGCAGCTTCCTCCGGTGTGGTTCACTGGAGCTGTGGACCTGCTTCTATTTTATTCATATAGCTTAAAATGATATCAGAAAAGTGATTAACGGCTTGGAGAAAACACTTACATCACGGTGGGCCCCACAGAGCCCTGCCCGGACGGATTACCGTCCGGGCGGGGGTAGGACGCAATCCGCGTCCGCTTCTTGGAGCCATTCCTGACTCCTGAGGTTGACCCATGAAAGTAACCCGCAGGTGTACCTTTTTTGGTACTCAGCCGCACACGTACCAATGTGGCACGTATGACATATCTGATCCACTCGAAAATGGGCCAGGTTGGCCCTACAGCTTAGGAAATTGAGACCATTAATATAAGCCCTTGGATTGGTTCGAGCCCACCTCATTGCCACCCCTTTTTGGGTTGGCTCGCTCTGTAGATGCATTGGTTCACACGTTAGGTTCGTGTGATCATTAGGTGGGCTGGTTTCAGAGAATTGGAGAAATGGTCCAAATTCAATATACATTTGTGGACTGACGATGGCTAAGCCGGCCCACCCGACACATGGAAGCTGCCTGATTAATGGCCTAGGCTTCTCACACGTGTGAACGCAGGCATGTCTGAGCTGTAAATACTGGAAAAGTGCATGTACTTCCAATTTCTGGTTGATGGAGCCAAAGTACCTTACTGGCTAATCCTACACGCTGATCTGTACTCACCTTCCCTATTAACGGTCTTGAGCACCATCATGTATATATCACGTCCAAACCCTCCATCAGATGCGTCGTGGCAGCTTACTTGATTAATTCACAATCAGCTCGATTCAGAACTATGGTGAGCCACATCACGGGGAACACCCACCCTTGATTCTCACCGTTGCCTGCAGGAAACAGTGGTGATAGAACGCCCACCGTTAAAAACTTCTTTGGGTGGGACCGCAAACTTTTAGATCAAGCTGACATGTTTACCCTTCATCCAGGTCTCTGTGACCTAATAAACAGGTTGGATGGAAAATAAACCTTACAGAGGACCCTAGAAAGTTTTTGATGGTAAGCGTTCAATCACCACAGTTTCCTGTGTGGTGTGCTCCACCTGAGATTTAGATCCACGTCAATTTTGGGCTACTAGAATGAGCTGATAAAATTGATAGACGGAGTGGATTAAACATTATCAATCATGGTGGGTCCCACAGAACCGACCAGTACCGAGAGTGGTCATTCCGTGTCGAATAATTCGGAGGAACGTTTTGATAAGTGATAACAGGATGCTTGCAAGGAATCCACGCGAAGGAACGTGTGCGAGTATTGTACACATGCGAAAGATCAAAACTTTCAATCTGTTTGGAAACAATGGTGAGTTGACCTTACTCAAAATTCATGCCATTTTCAATCTTGGATGGGCCACAATATACTAAGATATATAACCGTTAAAACATTCTTTTCTGAACTTTCATTTATTTTATATCCTGTGGCCCACCTCAGGTTTCGAATTGAATGATCATATGATCCAAACAGTACAACTTACCTGATGGAAGGCTCAGATCTTCAACAACTATTTTATTTTGGGGCGTGTGAATGCGTCTGGATGGGCAGGTCTCCCAAGCGTGTGGAAATGTCAGGATATAATGATTGGACAATGCCCGTTGATGATAATTCATCCACGTCATCCTTACACATGCAAAATTTAATAGTAGCCGTATTAATTCCACACTCGTGTAGAACCGTACAAATCTGCAGACGTCAATTAAGACACATGCGACCGCGTGTGGATGTGTACGGATATCACACGCGCGTAGAATTAGCAAATTGCATGATGATTTTGATAAAAGACAGGAGCTATCCGCTGCATTACGGGGCATGGACTGAACAGTGCTTCCATGCAAGTACTTCTATCTTGGAATGAATTTCCATGATCTAAACCGTTGATTCTATGAAACATCAGAAACTGAGATATATTTTATGAAAATTATATTGTCTAAAAGATACTAAAGAAAGTTTTTCATTTACAAAAACTGACATTTATTTGGTCGTTAGATGGTCCAGTCTATTTAACTTTTTTTTAATTCCACACAAATGGTTGTGTCTTCTGGATGAACGGTTCAGATCATCGTACCGTGCCTGATACTTTTGCAAGACAAAAAGGTCGATGCACGAAAATGCTGTACCTTCACTGAGGCACCGAATCAGCAACATAAAGACGAGTGAACGTGATCTCCACGAGAGTAGATGGACGCCGTTTCGCTAATGGTCGGTGCTATGTGGACCCACCATGATGTATATGTTTTATCCACGCCGTCCATCTATTTTTTAAGATAATTTTAGTGCTTGATCTCAAAAAAGAAGTATATCTAAATCAAAACTGTTTTTAATGGTGTGGTCCACCCGAGATGTAGATCTACCTCATTTTTTATAACAAGCCCTAAAATTACATTTCGAAATGGATGGACGGCGTGGATAAAGCACATACAATGCCTGAATGACAGTGGGGCACAGAGTTTATTCGGTACGCAATCCGCTACCCTTTCTGTTCACGAGGAAATTGAGATTGTGTGGACGCACCCGCGTCCGTTGGAAACTGTTGGTACCCTCCTTTCGCATTTAAGAATCAATCACACCATGGCATATTGTTCGTGTGGGGCCTAGAACAATACGCGCGGCTTACTTCGACGGTATCTGGACCGTTCGACTTGTGGACCAACTTCACGTTAATGATCCTAACCGTCCATTTTGTGGCCTTCGATCATAAGGACGACAATGATCCTCCATAAAATGAGTTTTCAATATAAATGGACGGCGTGATGTAGTCACATACATCAAGGTGGGTCCGAAGCCGCGCCCATTTTCATGTGGTACACTGTACAACAGTACACACGTACAGCGACAGAGGTGTATCGCACCGTCGAACCAGAAGTACGGACTATGGTAGATTCATCTAGCTTCGGTGACACGTATCCAGGTGACACGTCAATCTGATCTGTCCAACTAGTAGAACATATCACGGATGGAAATTTAGTCAGGATTTACATGGATTAGACGCTTCTATGCATCTGATTAGTGTCCTCTAAACCGACGGTGGTCAACAAAAACGATGAATTGTAAACATTTCAAGTGCCCGAAAGAGAAGTAACTGTAAGTAGGATTCTCCAAACATAGGCCATGATGAGGCCCACAAAGTGAATGGCCCCGATTGAAATATCAGATACGTAACGCAATTCCATATTTCGATCACTGGTGGGGTCAAGATGGGCAAATTCTTCCTACTTGATCACGTTGAAAATATATGGGTCCACCTAAGATCACGGTGGACCGTTGGATAATAGGGGTCCACCGTAGATTTCACATTGCCCAATATCATCTGAACAGTTATTCAGAAAAGAGCTTGCAAATTGAGTGAAAAGACCAATTTATGAGCTAGGGTGGGCCCACATCTGATCACGGGGCAAACATACATCGGGCTTAAGTAGGGAGGGATTTTCTGTGTGTGTGGGGCCCACAGAGATGTATGTCACAAATCCATTCTGTCCATGTGTTTTGAAAGTTCACAATATCTTATCACACTCACACTTCAACGCTTTCCAGCAATGGTATTAGAGCATTTGAACGCAGATCTATGATTTTTTTCATCTAAAAAAGATGGGTGGCTTTTTTTTTTTTTTTGTATTGGACTGGCTTTTGAAAGGTATCAAATTACTATGACTCTTCATATATATATATATATATATATATATATATATATATATATATATATATATATGCTTCAAATTTTGGCCCACATGAATGTCGTGTAAAATTTAGACCTATGGATGTGCATGCTGTGTACAGTACCACTATTATGCAGTAATAATTTAAATGATTTGGATTCCATACACGTGAAGTCATGTGTATGGTGGATTAGAATTTGAATAATTCTAATGCCGAATAATTTGAATACACGTGAGCCATGTGTACGTAAGCCCGATTAGATAAATAAGCATAATTTGAATAATTTGATGATTGATCCAGGTGATCCTGTATACCGTGAGATAAAACTAAGGGCCTGTTTGGCCGGGCAGATCCCATGGTATTAGGAGGGATGGGATCCATTTTAACGTAATGATGGTGGTGTCAGTGGATTGTCTCAATATCCATGGAATTGCTATATCCCGGGACAAGTTCACTGGGTCTGTTTGGCACGCCCGCATATCTCAGGATTTTACCTTCAATCCAACCAGCCAAGGGGCAGGATCAATTTTAAGGTAATGATGGTGATGTCAGTGGATTGTCTTAAGATCCATGGAATTGCTTACATCCCGGTGACAATTCACCGGATCTGTTTGGCTTGTCGTGCTATCCCAGGATATTGCTGATCCCATCCCTCCTAATACCGTGGGATTTGTCCGGCCAAACAGGCCCTAATGGTTTATCTTTACGTGCACGACGAGTACCCTGTAGATCACACTGATGTCCAGTACGAGGAATCATGTGATATGTAGACCATATCTTTGGGTTGTTTATAGGCATTCTCATTCTGATAAGTGGGCCCATAGATGTTTAATCTAGACTGTTAATCGGTTGCATCCCATTGTTGATTAGACTATTCCCTAAAACAACATTAATGGATCCTCTCAGAATTTTAACATTCTTTCCTAGATATAAACGGATAAGAAGTGAAATAGATAAACGGTAATACATTTAAATGAAGAGGTTCGGAATATTGGTCCTCCATATTTGTTAATATGGAGGATTTTTGGACCCTAGTCTATCCACGGTGCAACCCAACAGGCCAATGGTTTGGATTACCGAATGGTGGGATCCACTTGTCAGAAATGACACCCCACGTGTGATGGCCGGATACACAGGACATGAATGATGTGATTCCTCTTCCATAAATAGCACGTGATGATGGCGATGATGGCCATGACTATGGTTGCTTTGGATTTGCATTGCCTGCCATAGGCGCGAGTGTCATGGGCGCAGGTGTTTATTATCTTATTCATTAAATAAATACTCTGATATTCTGGCAGTGTGTGATGAATGATACACAACAAGTTAGAAATTAATGCATATATGGCATATAAGTAAGACAAATTAAAGCAGTTAAAATTAAGGGCAACCTTACTGTAACTTAGAAACAGTAAGTTCCATAATTTAATGCGTTTAATATGACTAAATATATGCCACAGTATCAAATAACTAAAATATTCTTTGATATTTTTTATAGTGGTTGATATCATAGAAAAACTCATCAACGATGATGATTAATGTATCCTCTACCTGAGGGATGCTCTTTGCAGACAATCCACACATGCTAAAGCGTCACACATGTAAAAGATCTAGGAAATTCATTAGGTGGGCCCATCAACTCTGAGTATCTGCCTAATTGGTTTATCAGGTGGGCCAATCATGTCTATTGATTGTATTCCACGGGCCAAACTATCACAAATAAAGTGATCACTTAATTGGTTAAGTTATTTGAATCCTCCTGTAATTAAATTTATGCAATTTTTGTGTGGTATGTTCTTCTTTTTGTAGATTGTTAACCATATTTTGTAGAAATATGGATGGTGTAAATAAAATTTGCTTTGAGAATTTATGATCTAGAGATCATTAGTGATCGAAACAATCATCAACTATGATGATCAATGTTGATGATAGGATCCATCATCAACAATGATCATTAACGGTAATAATTGAATTTATCGCTAATGGAGATAATCACTGGTAATGATAAAACTCTCTTTATATCTAAGTACTTTTTTATTATAATATTTATATGTGTAATAAAATTAGATTTTGTGTGATTAGATCTAAGCCCTCTTTATTTTTCATTAAAAAATAAAAAACTTAGTACTAGAATGCTCCCTATATAAAAAGGTTGTGCAGAACCTGAGTGGGAGTTAATTCTTCTCCATCAAATGATGCATGCAACCAAGTAATGAAAAGTTGTACGTTATACAAATATATTCTTATAAAAGCATCAATTTCATCTTAAAAATAGAACTTGATTGATCTACACATCCCATTCTGATATGTGGATTTTCAGATCTTGTTAAGATGTGTTGATTACTTTTATACCTTAAAATTTTGTATAACAAGTAGAAATACTAATGTTTAATGTCAATACCTTAGATCATAGCTAAGTAGTGATACTTGATGCAATGTAGAGATGGTCATCCAAGCTCTAATCGTTGAACAGCTTAAAGGACAACAATTCAACGGTAATAACTACGAAGATTGGTCCTGCGCAGTGCAAAATCTTCTGAATGATGACAACATATCGCATACACTCAATGAGGTTCAAGAGGAACCTATATTATTGGCTGAGAACGAAAATTTAGGAGAACATAAGGCTGCAATGACTCACTACAATAAGTGGCGTAAAAAAAATCGTTTAGCCTGTAATGTCCTTATTAGCACTTTACACAAAAAACTAAGTGCATGACACCACTATGGGAATCTGGAAAGTACTGACAAATGTCTATGCGAAGAAATCAGATACGAAAGTTTGGGCAATGAAATTAGAATTCTACGAGTATATAATGTCAGTCGGCTGCCCCATCAAAGATCATATCCCTAAGATGGAACAGATGATAGGTGTCATTAGGAATGTTGGGTGTAAATTGACTGAAACTCAAAAGATAATAACAATGTACCATTCCTTACCTGAATCATGGCCCCAATCAAAAGAATTTCAAACTATGTTAATTATATCACTACGTTCAAAGACTTTTGTAGTCATTTAGTACGAGAGGTTGAAATGAATGCAATTCAGCCAGATTCGGCCAAAGCCTTTGTAGCAGAGACCCATAAGTGAAAAGCTAACAAGAAATGGTTCAAAGCATGCAAGAATGTGAAAAAGAAGGACCAAGAAGATAAGTCCATAGCTCCTCCTCCCAATTTCAAGAAGGGGAATGGAAAGAAGAAGCAGAAAAATATTAACATAATTTGCTTTGCCTGCGAAAATTTCAGTCATTATGCCTGGCAGTGTGCCTATAAAAAGACGGTAATTCTTAAGTCACTAGATACTTTGTATGTAGCCGTTTATTCTGAAATCATTTCCATTGATACTATATCTAACAAATGAATTTTAGATTTAAGCATAACAAAGCACGTGACACGGAGTTGTTGAGGACTCAAGGAATTCCAACCTGTAGCCAAGGAAAGTTATAAGGTGTATATGGGAAATAATGTTGTTGAAGACATACTACGGATTGACGTTTTTCATCTCTGTATATGCATAGGGCGAACAATAATCCTCCGAGATACTCTTTATGCACCGGGCATGCGTCGAAATTTGATTTCTGTTTTTAGATTTTTATTTGATTGTTTTGATATTTGTTTTTTCAGGACACAAGTTTCTTTGAAACTAAATAACCTCATCTTTGCATGAAAAAATTTAATTTTAGATTTATTTATTTTAGACATAAATAGTGATAATGCACCTCTTGCTTTTTCTGTTATGTCGAATGAAACTGTAGTATTTGAATCTTAAAAATGACCGCGATGTTAGATCACATCGAAAAGGATCGTATGACAAGACTAATTTATTCTAGTCTATTAGACTCCTTATCCAAAGTTGATTTATCATTTTGTAAACACTGTGTGTTCGGAAAGACTTCAAAGAAACCATTTCCTAAAGTGGCTAGGTCCAAGGGCCCATTAGAGATAATCCATTTAGATATCTGTGGATCCTTCAATGTACATGCCAGAAATGGATGTCAATACTTTGTCACTTTCATTGATGATTACTCCCGCTATAGATATGTGTATTTCATCTCACACAAATCTGAAGTTTTTGATTATTTTCTTAAATATAAAGCTAAGGTGGAAAATCAACTTGAGTAAAAGATTAAAATCCTTCGATCTGATAAAGGTAGCGAGTATACATCTGAAATGTTTAAATCATATTGTAAAAACGTTGGAATTGTTCGGTAGTACACAATGACTTACACTCCACAATAAAATGGTGTTGCAGAGTAAATGAAAAGGACACTATTGGACATAGTTAGATCGATGATGGCACAGGCCAATCTCTCTACCATATTCTAGGGAGATGCATTGTTAACAGCTGTATATGTCCTTAATAGAGTCTCATCCAAATCCATTCTTAAGATCCCATATAAGATGTGGTCTGGGAGGATTTCTTCTTTAACCAACCTATGCCCTTGGAGATCTTTAGAATATATTTTATTTCGTGCTCCGCATGGAGAAAACTTGATAGTAAAATCATTGAATACATGTTCATAAAGTACCCCATGCATTCAAAGGGATATATTCTAGTTTATGAGGACCATGGATGATGGATTGAAATAGAATCTCGGGACATGACCTTCGTCAAAGATAGATACCCCAGCCGAATGAAGCAACAGGTTCCAATAGAACTCTTTGAAATTCTCGATGTATCTCAAGAGAGTGGGAGTTCTGTTTCTCAAAATGATAATACTCATATAGTTCATCAAGATAGTGGGAGAACATCTCAGGAAGCTCCTGAGTTACGTCGAAGCGAAAGAGGATTGATTCCTCGAAAATACTTGGATATTAAGGGGCAGAATTCTCTTACATTGCATTTTATGATGATAAACCTAATTTATATTAAGATGCATTATTATCTTCTAACTCAACCGATTAGGTGACTTCTATGGATGAAGAGATTTCTTCCATGGAGAAGAATAAAGTCTGAGAACTTGTTAATCTGTCTTCCAAACGCAAAGCTGTAGGTAATAAGTGGGCACTTAAAATCAAAAGAAATATAAATTGAACAGTGGACAAGTATAAAACACGATTAGTTGCTAAATCTTTTATACAAAAAGAAGGCATTGATTACGATGAAACTTTTTTACCTATTGCAAAGTTCTCATCAATCTGCATGATATTGTCTATTATCACAAGTTTAAACTTATAATCATATCAGATAGATATAAAGACCGCATTCTTAAATAGTGACTTGGATGAATAAATATATATACAATAGCCCATGAGTTATGTGGACAAAAAGCATTCAAAGAAAGTTTACAAATTGTTAAAATTTATATATGGGTTAAAGCAAGCTTCAATACAATGATACATGAGGTTCCACTTAGACATTACTACCTTTGGATTCACAATAAATGAAGAAGATCATTGTGTATACATGAAACGGTCTGGAAGATCTTTTCATATTGTTCACTATACAATCAGGGGACTCATGCATCTAGGTGGATCCAGGGATCTACCGAAGCCACGCCCATTTTCATGTGGTTCACTATACAGTACACACATACAGCGACAGAGGTGTATCGCACTGTAGAACCAAAAGTATGGACTATGGTAGATCGATCTAACTTCGGTGACACGTATCCAGGTGACATGTCAATCTAATCTGTCCAACTAGTAGAACGTAGTAAGGATGGAAATTTGGTCCAGATTTACATGGATTAGATGCTTCTATGCATCTGATTAGTGTCCTCTAAACCAACGGTGGTCAACAAAAACAATGAATTGTAAACATTTTAAGTGCCCGAAAGAGAAGTAACTATAAGTAGGATTCTCGAGGGCGCAGATTAGCTACTGACAGGTTGAGGGCCCTAGCATGATGTATGTTTTCTATCCACATCTTCCATCCATTTGGAGAGATCATTTTAGGGCAATATCTAAAAAAATGAGTTAAATCCAAAGCTCCAATGGATCCGGGCACAGAAAATAGCGGACACAATGACGCCTACCATTAAAAACTTCTAAAGGCCACGAAAGTTTTAGATCAAGCTGGTATTTGTGTTTTCTATCATTTCCTGTCATTTTTAACTTTTGAACAAGTTGGATTTCAAATAAACATTAGGGGGCGTTTGGCGCATGGTATTAGATGGGATTAGGTGGGATGGAATTGCATTTGGTCCCATGCCAATTCCACTCCATGTTTGGGAAGAATGGAAAACTTGGAATTAGATTAGATGGAATTGCATTGGGTCCTATGCCAATTCCACCCAATGTTAACAAGTTGTGTAGGTCCAACCATGATGTGTGGGCTATATCCACACCGTCCACCCATTTTTTGATATCATTTTAGAGCATGGGCCAAAAAATCAGATAGATCTAAAGCTCAAGTAGACCCCACCATAGAAAGCAGTGGGGATTGAATACCTATTGTTGAAAACTTCTTTGGGGCTACATAAGTTTTGGATTTACCTCGTTCTTAGGCCCATGCCATAACATGAAGTTACAAAACAGATGAACTTGAAAGGTTCGGATATAACACGTGTTATTCTCAGCAATTTCAAATGATGGTGGGTATATCCATTCAATGTGCCACCATATTACAAATATAACGTGGAATTAAGCTTAGCCCGTGGTAACAGGGGACAGTCCCTGTCATTTGTAATAATTACATTTTCTTAATCCTATGCCACCTAATCTTTTCCAATACCATGAACCTAACACCCCCCATGGTGGGCCTTAGGATGGTTTCAAAGGTAGGAATCACTCTCCTCATTGTGGGGTTTACTATAAATTTTTATTTTAACTCATGACTTAAAATGGTATCTTAAAATAGATTTTCCCGTGACTTAAAAATGAAATCTCAAAATGAATGGACAATATGTATATAACACATACATCCCAGTGGGGCTCACAAAACTCGGTGATGTCACCTGAGTAGCAGACTCGCTACTCAACCTGGTAGTATCTGGTAGTATCTAATCGGCCTCCGATTCTCTGAAACGTAGGCCATAATGAGGCCCACAAGGCGAATGGCCCCGATTGAAATATCAGATACGTAAGGCAATACCATATTTCGAACAGCAGTGGGGTCAAGATGGGCAAATTCTTCTTACTTGATCACGTGCAAATATATAGGCCCACCTTATGATCACGGTGGACCGTTGGATAATAAGGGTCCACCGTAGATTTCACATTGCCCAATATCATCTAAACGATTATTCAGAAAACAGCTTGCAAATTGAGTGAAAAGACCAATTTAAGAGCTAGGGTGGGCCCATATCTGATCACGGCGCAAACATACATAGAGCTTAAGTAGGGAGGGCTTGCCTGTGTGAGGGGCCCACAGACATGTACATGAAAAATTCAATCCTTCCATCTGTTTTGAAAGATCACAATAGGATAGGATTATAAAAATCAGGTAGATCCAAAACTCATGTGTGCCATATCACACGAAACGGTGGGATTGAACGCCCGGCAGTGATAGAAGTTTTGTATCAAGATGATATTTGTTCCTACAGCTTACCTGAGTGGTAATAGTTCTATGTGTGGTTTGGATGGCATATAAATATCATGGTCAGGAAGGTTTCAGTGGTGGACGTTGCTGTTCCCACTGTTTTACTGGTGTGGCCCACTTGACTTTTCGATATGCCTGATTTTCTGAATTTAATCCTATTGTGGTATTTCAAAACAGATGGACGAGTAGATTCATCACATCCATCTCTATAGACCTCACACAGCCCCGGGTACGGAACTATCTCTTCACCAGGGTGCATCTGATCACGGTGGGCCATCACCATCACCAACCGTTCAAATAAGGGCCTACGAATTGAGGGATAAGACCAATGCCCACCTATGATCACGATGGAAATATCCACACTCGGCTTGCATGGGTCCTCCTATGATCATGGTGGACCATTGGATCCGAGGGGTCCACCACATCGGACTGTCCGTGGCCCAATAGTACCCTGACTGATATTAATTTTACGGCTATAATCATCCTGTCGTAGTTATTCTGTGGCCATGTGCAATTTCCAGGGAATTCTGACAAGCCAGCACTGACTGCAGGTAAGCACACTGGCACAAATTCCTAACCTTATGTATCTTATCACCTATCTAACGTGATTTCAATGGTGGGATCCATATCATAGAATATCTATCATATAAGTTATTCCATCTCCTTACTGAATAAAGTAATGCTGATGTGAAAGACGCTAGTGTTGGAAATCGGACTGGCGCTGAGTTATTCCTATTGCTCTTATGGTACTGAATAAACTTTGCAAGCTCACGTAGTTTATCCATGTTATACATCCTTTTTGGGCTTTATCTTAATAGGTGAAATATGTAGAAAACTCAAGTAGACCACGCTATAGGAAATAATGAAAATAATAATTTTCATGGTTGAAACTCCAATGAGGCTCACAATAATTTTCATTTGTGGTCTAACTTGTTTATGAGGTTACACATGTTCATAAAATTATATAGACATGGATCAAAGAAAAATACAAATATTACTTTGATTTAAAACTTCTATGACCTCTTAAGAATTTTTGAATACAAAATTATTGATTTACATTGTTTTTTATAATGTGGTTCACTTAGCTTTGAATATGTATTATTTTTGGACTAAAATTCTAAAATTATCTAGTGCTTTAAATATGCATTATATTTTAGATAAAGCTCTAAAATTAATTAGTAAAATAGACAAACTGAGGGAATAAAATACATAAATCTAGGAAGAAGAAGCATTGCATGCATGTGATAGGCACTTCATTGGTAAGTAGTCTAAAGTAGATTTGTAGGGTGCGGTTACGGTGGATCCCCAAGGTGGCTAGGATCTTTGACCGAGAGGCCCACTGTGATGTATGTACCATTTTGAAAACTCATTTTAGAGCATGATTCCAAAAACAAAGTAGATTCAAATCTCAGTATACCATAATACAAGAAAGAGTGGTAATCAACAATTAAAAACTAGTCGTGAACTACCAAAGTTTTGGATCAAGCTGATTTTTTTGTGGTCTTTCCATTGAGGTCTTTGTGACATTTTAATGGTGGAGATTCAATCACGACTATTTCCTACAATATGGTCCACTTAAAATTAAAATTGGACACGAACCAAGTCACTCAGAAAGCTCAACTTGGATTGGTTTTAAAAAGCTCAACTTAAATTGATACGAATAGAAGTTCAAACCAAGCTAGGACTTGGAGTCAAACTAGTTAAAAAAACAAACCTTGCTTAAACTAGGGTTGTACCAGCTCTATTTGGCTAAAAGCTCAGCTCGATTAAGTTTGGTTTGATTTACTTAGATTCGGCTCATAAATTATATGCACATTGTTTCCTATGGTGTGATCAACTTGAGCTTTGGATATGATTTAATTTTGGGATTCACATAACTTATAGATCAACGGAGGACATTTCATTTGAACATGGTCGGTTGGTGTAGCCCTCTCATTCGACATCGATTAAAAAGATACAGATCTATAAAGTAGTGATACATTAATCCATTCCCATTTCACATAGGATACCATTTTCTAAATAGTAGCAAACTCACAAAGTTTCCTACCTCCCAGCTGAATTAGTAGGACAGAGAAATCAAGTAGATTGGGACCGTCGGTCCCTCCACATCCACCGATGTTGCTGTGTATGTGAATTCCGAACCATTCATCTCATGGACCCCAAATATCAAATCGGTCCAACCATCAAGTGGGCCACACGTGCATACCAAAGAAATGGACCCGATGGTCGAATCAAACAGGACCAGATCATTTCTGCTAAACATACATAGTGGGGCCCACATGATGAAAGGTCCAATCGAGACTAATCATCTCAGCCAACCAATGAAGAGAGAAGACATCTCAGCCAACCAATGTAAAGAGAGAGAGAGAGAGAGAGAGAGAGAGAGAGAGAGAGAGAGAGAGAGAAATTCAATGCCACTAGAAATTCTATATATTCAGGTACGCTTGCTTGGTTAGAATGAGAGAGAGAGAGAGAGAGAGAGAGAGAGAGAGATTGTGACTGAGTCACCGAGTCACTGGGTGAGAGAGAGATAGTCACTGGGTGAGTGGAAGAAAGTGTGTTTTTGAGTGACTGAGTCACTGAGTCACTCAGGGGGGAGAGAGAGAGAGAGAGATGGGAAGTACTACTCCACATGCCACTGTCACAGACCAGCCCCAATTCGCATCCACGTCGTTGCATGGCCGGGTAGCCATCGTGACAGGCGGCACAGGCGGAATCGGCAGCGCCGTCGTCCTCCACCTTGCTTCCCTCGGCGCCAACGTGGTCATTGCCTACATCGGCGATCACAAAGTAGCTGATGATCTGGTGTCCAAGATCTCCAATTCATCCTACCCTCGTGCCATCGCAGTTGAAGCCAACGTCTCCGATCCAGCCCAAGTAAAGAACCTGTTCGACCAGGCCGAATCCACATTCAGCAAAATTCACATCCTCATCACCACCGCTGCTGTCTGCGACTACTCCTACCCATCACTGGCCGACACCTCCGTCGAGGTCTTCGATTGGACCTTTGGCGTAAATTGCAAAGGAACATTCATATGTTGCCGGGAAGCGGCCAACCGTCTCGTGAAGGGCGGCGGTGGACGGATAATAACATTCTCATCATCAACGGTTGGATCGTTGCGGCCTGGCTACTCAGCCTACACAGCCTCAAAGGCTGCAGTCGAGACGATGACAAAGGTATTAGCCAGGGAGCTGAAAGGGACCATGATCACAGCCAATAGCATAGCCCCAGGAGCCACAATGACACCCATGTTCTACGGCGGCAAGTCGGAGGAAGTTGTGGAGATGATCCTAGGCGAAAGCCCAATGCTGCGGCTCGGTGCACCGGAGGACATTGCACCCATGGTGGGGTTCTTGGCTAGTGATGCAGGAGAATGGGTGAATGCCCAAGTCATTCGTGTCAATGGTGGCTACATATGAAATCTCCACATCTAAGAAAAATAGACATTGTTGAGTTGACTCAGTGAGTCAACTCGTCCTAGTTTCAAATCGAGTCACTGAGTTTTAGAGCTATATGTATGTGTGTGTGTTGCATGGGTTGAATAGCTTTATGATATTATGAGATTCGTATTGTGTAATTTCATGAATGGTTTTATGATTTGGTTGTTGAATAAGCTCATCTTATCCTTCTATCCTATCATGTTGATTGTGTGGGGCCACTGTCATTTTGAGTTACACCTATTTCTTTTTTATTAAGGTGGGTACCTTCAAGTACTAACCTTGTATTCCAAAAATCAGAGCGTTAAAAGCACAGGTGGGTCACACCTTTGGGTGATTTCGGTGATTTCTAGCATTTACAGAGAAACAGGATTCTTTAAATGGTGAAGAATATTTCACCTTTGGGTCACGACAAACAGCATTGCAGAGAATTCAAAATCCAAAAGTCAGAAAACAAACCAATCCCTATCCAAACTGACCCTTGTAAGATTATTACACAGTTTTTAAAAAAATATATATATTTTTTGGTGTGTGTGAAAGAGAGGTTCATGAATCTAGATCCTCTGCTTGCTTACCACAATTTTTCCACATCTATACCGATAACACGACGTTGTTAAGCATTGCAACATTAAATACAACGTGTGACGTTGTGGCCTAATTAGACTGCAGCAAGTAGATTTTTTCGGCTTGTGACAGGTAAATTATTCAGATTCAAGGAGCACACAACCTACTATACATGTGGGAGACAACTTATCAAAAAATGCTAGTGAAGTATCTAAAGTAACCAGCGGATAAACATGATGAGGTCAGGGATATCTACTCTGAATCCACGGGGCTTCCTGGACCCCTCACGTAGACTTCTTGAATCCACGGTGAAAAGAAATAAAAATAATTTTAAAATATATAAAAGAAATTTATTGATTGATGGATAAATGAAATAAATGAGTTTACAACACTTTAAATAGGAAAACCAAAACTTGAAATAAGTTTTGGAATTAAACTATAATTAAAATTTCATAAGTCCTGTGTGGCTTAACCACATTATTCTCCTAATTTTTCTAGACACTTTCATGTTGGGCACAACTCCTAAAACTCTTTAAATAGGGATACCAAGATTTGAAATAAGTTTAGGAATTAAACTATAACTAAAATTTCCCAAGTCCTATGTGCTTTAACCACGTTATTCTCTTAATTTTTCTAAACACTTCCATGTTGGGCACAACTCTTAAAGCCCGACGAATGAAGAGTTATAATCAAACTAAAACTTATTATTTATAGTAAAAATAGAATTAAACATAGAATTTGACTGTGGATATGATGGAATCTTACAACTTCGGTGTGGGCAACCCGGCTATACCGGATTGGTTGGCTAAAATTGTCAATTTTAAGATTCCGATGATCTTGATGACTTTTGCCTCCAATCGGTCGTTCTCTGATCCATCTTGGACATGAAAGTGTCCGCGACCCACTCTACATCATAAAGCAAGGTCTAGGTGTAACAAAAAGTAAAACCCTAAGGGCCTACTTGTATTAATAATTAAGAGGCTAATGTGTTAGAATTAGGTAATTATTATTATTATTATTATAGTTGGAAGTAAAGTTGAATGCCATCCACTCTCCCAATGTACTTTCCACTAAGGATATGCATGTAAAGTACCACCATGGCCAGGTACATGTGGATGTAAATTTTTCATTATGTGTTATATCCACACTCCCTGCCTATTTTGCAATATCCTTTTAGGGCATGACTCCAAAAATGAAGAAGATCTGACACCTATAGTTGAAACCTTCTCAGAGCTCACCAAGATGTTTGTTTTCATCCAACCTGTTCATAAGGTCAATTAGGCATTGATAAAGGGAAAACACTTATGAAGTTTTCAATGGCAAACATTCGATCCCCAATGCTTTAATGGTGTGGTCCATTTCTACTTTGGATCTACTTCATTTTTTGTCTCATTACATAAAATGATCTCACAAAATGGAGGGACAGTGTAGATATAACACATACATCATGGTGGGGCTTACAAAGCCATCCTACATCCAATGAGTCCGAATTATTACCATAATTTGACAGTTAGCTATATCCAATCAATGTCAAGGGGTAATGATGTGAGTTACACTGTATTATTATATAGTCAAGGGATCCTATCTTTATCTTTTTCAGAAAATTCTAGCCAACCAAGGTAGCTTAGCGAGAAGAGAAACAACATCTCATTTAGCTTAGTCCTTTTTTTTAATGGAATAATGTAATTAAATAATTTTATGTATTTGAAAATGTAATAAAATTTTACTTTGGGTTGCTCGCATATATTGTTTAAGATGTTAAATATGATGACTAAGGGGACATTACCATACCAACCGTACAAAATAAATAAAATAAAATAATTAAGTCCCATCTGAGGTCCGTTTACAATGCATGACCTATGAAGTTAAGTGGATTTAAAATCAAAGCTTTGAGGTGGGAATTCAGAAAAAAAAAAAAAAAAAACCTCTTTTGATAGGAATTGGATTCCTCTCAAATTTAAATTTCTCCATATCCTTGCTACCAAGTGCCCGAAAATAAAATTTAAATAAAAAATAAAAAATTGGTAGGGAATATATCACCACACAAAATTGGTGGGGAATGTATCACCACCAATACCAGATGTCTGAAGGAATATCTGCTCACCATGCCAAAAAATAAAAAATAAAAATAAAAACCATCAAAATCGTAGAATCGCTTTCAATCCAGAAACAACGATGTCCCAACTTAAAACAGACAAACCGACCATCCAACAAGGCTCAGACCCCACAATAGTGTTATTGGCATCAACTCCAACTGAAATTTTCCAGACGTAGACTCCTTCCAAACAAAACCTATCTAGCTTATTGTAGATTGCAATATCTACAAGATACATGCTCATGATCCCTGAATCACCAACTGTCCTTCCAAAAATTACATTGCCCATATCCCACTAAACATTTCATTGCATAAAAGAAAATGCATTTAAGTTTGATAATCATACAAAATTGCGAAATAGACAGGCATTCTTAAATATAATCTTTCACATGCATACTTATTTCTCACAAAAGAAAAAGAAACGCACATATAGTGAGTAGATGTTGATCAAATACAAATATAGGAGAAGCAATTTTTCCTCATAGCATTGGTAAACAAATCCACAAGTTGATCTTAAAATCCATAAATAAGGTGTGGCAATGACAGCTGATAGTTTTTGATGGTCCGCAAAGAGTTTTTAGGATTTGGGACGAGACAAATGAGAAATGTACTTCTTAAAATCTGTAAATAAGGTGTGGCGATGATGCCTAATCATTTTAGATGGTCCGCAGAGATTTGTTGGGAATTGGCACGAGATGAATGAGAAATATACTAATTTATTTATAAATAAATAAAATTTAAGATGACAATCAATTTTTTTATATTTTATTTATTTATAAAAGATTGGATTAGTAATAATACAAATAGCAACTTGATTGTCACAAAAGATATCTATGGGCTAATTATAATGTATAACCAAGTTCTTTAATAAAGTCTTGAGCTAATTCTCACACAGCCAAGGTCATGAATCCATATTCGGTTTCGTAGACGATATGAAAATAATATTTCTTGTTTTATTCTTTGCCAAGAAATGATTCTATTACCAAGTAATAAGCAATAGCTAATGGCAGATCATCAAGCATCTAAGGGCCTATTTGGATACCTCCAAATAAGTTATTATTCTACATATAGCAATAAAGAAGCAATTTATTCGAGATAAGTAAGTTTAGTTTATGATCAATTATAAGTAACTTTTTTATTTAAAATTACTTAATTATTTCGATTTAATAAGTAGAAATCAAGATAAGATATTTAAAACTTAAGTAGCTTATCTCAAGTAACTTACTATTTAAACACCCCCTAAACTTTGATACTTTGTGAGGAAATTTAAAATTGCTTTTCAAAAGGAACTCTTAAAAGTATCGAAGTATCCATTAAATGATATTAAGATGTTGCTTATATGAGGAATGCATAAATTCACTCAAAAGTATAATTGATGGACAATATCCGGATGTATGATGGTAAAATAGATTAGTTCACATAGAAGATATCGATACTCCATTAGAAGTGTATAAGGCCTTGCAATTTCAAGATCTAAGAAGTATTTAGTCATCTCAAAACTTTCATTGGTAGTTGATCATAAATAAATGTGTTAAGGTGAGCAATTGCATTCAAATCTCCAATGAAAAGTATATCATCAACATATAAGAATATCATAGTAATTCTATATGTATTTTGTTTATGCTTTGTTGTTTTACCAATTGCCCCAATAATTATAAGGAAAAGCATTATCATTACAATTTTATTATTCTCAAACCAAACACTGAAATCTTTAATCAAATGTAAATATATTAAACAAGAAATAAATAAAAGATTTTCTAATCATTATACTTTTTTATGTTATTATTGTAAAATTTTGAAATCCAAAAAACAACATCAACGTTGATTATTTGATATTAAAGTAATGTAAATTTGTCATCGTTATGATTTACTGTTGATAAACTAAATATGAAAATTTATAGTAAAATGGCAATGATTGTACATTTCTTTTATATTATAATTAGTGAATCAAGCAGACTTAGGGAATTTCGTGAGAGGAGAAAACTGATTTCCCCACCAGTGCCTCCTATTTATAGAGAAACAAGATGTAAGCATAATTCTTTTAAAATATGAATAAATCTCAAATCAAAGGATCAAATCTAATACTATATTAATTAAAGATCCTACAACAATTACATGAGGTTAAGATAACTACAACACAAAACATATGTCAACATTGTGTTTGAGCCCACCTTGATTTTAATTTTTTATATATGCCATCCAATCTATTCATATGATGAGTTGTCCCACTAAGAAGAACGGACAAGCTAATATCAAGCCATTCGGAAACTTAGGTGGCCCACGTTTTGGTTTTGGATGGGCATGAATTTGGGACCCAAGGAGATCATGAGGGGCCTCACATGATGGACGGATGTGAGTAACCGGCCTGCTTTGTGTGGCCCACTGAGTTTTGATCATGCTGATTTTTGTATCTCCAGCTAATCAAAGTAAGTCAAACCTGATGAACTTGTTTGATGAAAGATACACGCCATGCTGGCCCCACACGCGATCCGCGTGATGTGGCCAAGCTAAAGTTGTGACGGATGTACTGGATTTCACGCAGACAACATGATCCCACAAAGGTTTCTGGTTCATCCCATGGAATAGGAAGCAGATTGCGCACTGAGTAAATTTTGTGGACCACCGTGATTTATATCTTTTATCCACTCCGTCCATCTATTTTAGATGATAATTTTAGGGTGATACCCTTAAATTGAAGCATATCCAAAGCTCAAGTGGACCACACCATAGGAAACATTGAAAATTTCTTGGGGACGAGGGAGGTTTTGGATCAAGCTGATATTTTTGATTTCCCTTCATCCATGTCTGTATGATCTTATGAACAGGTTGGATGATAAATAGAAATCACTGTGGGCCCTAGGAAGATTTCAATGGTGGATATCATTATTCCCACTGTTTTCCTGTGGTGTGGTGTACTTGAGCTTTGGATATGCTTCAACTCTGGGTTCATGCCCTAAAATAATCAGGAAAAACGAATGGACAGCGTGGATAAGACGCATACAACCATGGTGGGGCCCACAGAGTTTTCTCAGTACGCTTACGCAATCCGCTTCCCATGAGATAGGTGTCCACGTGTGAACCGATTAACAGCCTCTGTGGACCCGCACGTGGCACGCGTGTGATGATCTCGATCAACTGAAGAACATTATTTGAATGTGAGCCAACTGGAGGTTGCCACGTCTGCACCTTTCACATTCCACCGTTCATCAGCTATGTGTGGTTTGGCCCTTTATCCCTTTATGGTTGGTTATCTGTCTCTTTCCGTATTAAAGTTAAACGATAGAGAATGATAATATCAACAATACCAACCCCCCCTCTCATCTACAACGGATTACCTCAACATATTACTTCTGATCTGGCCCACCCATGATCAAGATCCCAATCGTCCACTTTCTCAATCATGTTTCTCAGGGTAAGGCCCATCCATGTTCAAGCCTGTCTATCCACATTCGCTTAGCGAAAGAGGACTGTTCAAACACGTTTCTAGGGCCATCCAGTACAAGGCCCAACAAATGAACGATCCAGATCTTGCACATGAAGCAATGGCACGTGTGGGGTCGTAGTAAGCGCAGTAGATAAACCCCCAGCTAGATTACAAGCTAGCCTCGGTGGTTCATTCACCACCATCTACTAGGTTGTGGAGAGCGCTTACAAAATTCACAAAAATCCAAACTGTCCAAGTCATGGAATACTCCTCAACATTTACTAAGGTGGGCCATCCACAAAGAATGCGACTATTCACAACAATCCAGGCTGTCCAAATCAGAGGCTCTATGTGGATAAGTGCATCCCATGTTCAATCCGTACGTTGAACAGGACGACGGTTTAAATTCGACTATGAAAAAAGACCAAACAGGATGCAGCTGGAATGGCGAAAGGATAGAATCATCAACGGTCAAGATTCAAGGGCGAATGCCAATCAATCAGGTGCTCTAGGGACGCGGATTGCGTCTCTCCAGCTGGGAAGGGGCAGCAGCTTTGAGTGGCCACCATGGTGTATGGATCTTATCCACACCGTCCATATAATTTCAGGGTATAAACCCATAAATGAGACAGATCTAAGGCTCAAATGGACCACACCACAGGAAACAGCGGTGATAATGATTCTCACCGTTGAAACTTTTATAGGACCCACCGTGATGTTTATTTGCCATCCAACCTATTCATAAAGTTACATAGACCCTAAAATGATATCAACTCCATCCAAAACTTCTGTGGCCCCCAAGAAGTTTCCAATGGTAGGAGTTTAATCCCCATTGTGTAATCCACCTGAGCCTTGGATATGCCTTGTTTTGGGGCTTATACCCTAAAATGATACGTAAAAATGAATGGACGGTGTGGATAAGACCCACACATCACGGTGGCTGCTCAAAGCTGCTGCCCGTTCCCAGCTGTAGGCGGGCTGGGGTAGGACGTAATCCGCGTCCGTGGCCGTGGGTAAAGCTTCACTGGCGAAATAATCGGATCATCAACGGTCCGGAATTCAATGAGGGATAATAAAATGATACTGCGGGAGGAACTAGATCATGATAAGGCGACTTATTGACTGTAGACGCCAGGGTGATGACTATCAATCCGGTCCATCAATCTAGTGGGCCATATCACAATCGATTCACGTCTCAAAAATCACACCTATTAGACAATCCGATCCATCCCATCAGTGGCCCTCAAAAGAAATGGAAGAAGTGGAATCAACTAAAGAAAGTGACATCTACCGCGTGAGTGTGTAGGGGTGTGCGTGCGTGTGTAAAAAAACAAAAACAAAAACTGAAGAAAGTGACATCTAGGGTTCCATTTTTTGAAATGGACGGTCACAACGGTCAAGACGGCTCAGAACATATTCCAGTTATTCGGTTCTGTAGCGTGGCATCATACAATCCATTTGGCCTGGCTCTATTCAAGTCGCGGTATTGTTCAACTGAGGCCATCCATAGTAGGGCCCACCAGCTGGATGGGTCCTGTTAGCTTCCACCAACCATTTTCCCACGGACAACAGACTGGTAGTCTCTTCTTGAGAGAGAGGTTCATATCCCCATCTCAATGAAAAAACGAGGTGACCACCGCAGTGCATGCTACATCCACGCAACCGAAAAGGGTTGGACCATCAACGACGATCAGTAGCAGGAAAAAAAAATTACAGGGCGCAAGTTCATCAACTGGACCCTGCTATCGAAAACCGTATAATACAATTCATGCCAAATGGATTGACCCAATCCGACTAGCCTAATGAAAGGATCAGTTTATTTATATGCCCAGCAACCTTCAAATTGGCTCGGCTGTTGGCATGACAAGGACTTGAAACACTCTTTACAAGTGATAGCTATGGGGCTGCATATTGGGGCAGGCCGGGGTATGCCTTAGCCCTAACCAGGGCATAAAAGACCCAAAAGATCAAAGGTTCTTCTTAATAGGTCCAATCAATATTGTTAAATGGTATAAGCGAGATCCCATGTGAATTAGGGGGCCGTGAACATATGAGATCGCATATTCATATTGGAGAGATTAACTGGGTAAGAACTGCACATCCCACTAGAATATGGGACACTTTTTCTTTTTTTTTCTTTTTCTTTTTTTAAGAAATCTTCCAACAACAAATCCCACATTAACAGATTGGATCATCGAAACATGACCACAGATCAAACGATTGTCTTTAAACTAGACGTACATCAAATGGAAACCATTAACAAGTGTCTTTAAACAACCATTACAAAGTGGCCCACCAAATGATTAGTCATTAGCACAGGCCTGGACTAGTAGAATAGGAAAAGTGTACGCAATTAGTATAGAAGAAGCAAGATTAGTAGACGGAAATAAATTTAAAAAAAAAAAAAAAATTCGTTATTGAGTGTCTGGAGAAAAAGTATAGACATTCAAAGTAAAAGAATAAGAAAAGTCCACAACATTTTTTTTTTCCTCTTTCTTCTTTAAGAACTCTCCTCTCCTTTGGCCGGGAATCTCTCCATCACAGTAGCAGGAGGGGGCGGACAGAGATGCTAACAATTGCAGCAGAGCTGGCTCCAAAATCAAAAGACTCTGACATGAGTAAAACCACCCCATACTACTCAGCTGACCACCAGTCCCTTTGTTTGCCTCTCTATTTACAAGTTAGACAGGAAAATAATAGCCCCTTTGACAGCATGCCATTAATTAGGACCAGTAAATTAACCCACACTTCCGCAGCGACCCGAACTCAACACCTTCATCTCTGTTCATCTGGATGAAAACAACAACAAAACATCAATGGAAAAAGAAATGACGATTTACCTTCATCATCTAATCAACAAAATGACATCTTGACTTAAAGAGGTTCAAATGGGGAGACAAGGACAAACTGGGCTATGGGAATCTCAGATCAAATCCGCAAAGCCCAAAAAATTTTTTGGAAAGGATCACGTGTGGGAGCGGATGATAGCTTCACTATGCAAGAAAACCTTTACAATTTCCGTCAAAAGAAACACATTACAGATTACTTTCCTGATAGAATCTCGAACTATTGAAAATATTCACTGAAGTGATCGATGGAAGTGTTCAACATGAGTATTAACCATATTTTATTCAATGCTCAAAGCCAACTGTCTGTGCAATCTCAGCTCGTAAAGATTAGACCAATTACTAAATGTTCCAAACCATTGATGGGCCTTACCGTGGATGGCCCATCAACAAAAAAGTCCCACATACTGGCCTTTTCTTGGTTTAATGTAAAGCTGACTGTAATTTTTCTTAGCCATCTACGGGCACCACCTATAGAAGGGTTAGGATTTGTCCATCTGGGAGATTTATTGATGCATCATCCATACATAGCCGAACAGAGTATATGAAGTGCAATTTTAACAACAATACAAGTGGAAACAAGAAAGTGGTAAAGATGGCTGAGCAAGATATTTCGCATAATGACCGCTTATGCTATCTTGGGTCAATAATTTAAGAGTGTGGATAGATTGAGAAGGATGGTGCTGATAGTATTCAAGCGGGAGTGGAAGGAATGAAGATATGCCTTTGCAAGGAGAAGGCCCAAAATGAAGTGGGTGGAGGTAGTAAGAGAAGTTCTGATGATCTATGGTCCCTTGATAGCGTCAAATGACAGAGGACTCATGTAGCCAACCCCAATTAGTTGGGATGAGGCTTAGGTGATCACACACACGCGCGCGCATCCCAGTAAGTTGGACCCCATCATGAGGATCAACTAGTACAAAAATCAGTCTTATCCACTCAGCAAGTGAGTCACATCATAGAAAACAGTGGTAGTCATTGATAAATAGCAAAATGCAAGTGTGGTCTAGTTCATGAGTGCATGGGAATGATTTTTGCATCAAGTGTTCCTCGTGGTAGGGCCAATCCATTGAGCAAGTTGGATGTCCCATGCACTTCAAAAGTTTAGTAGTTATCAGCTGGGTGGACCAAAACTTTAACTGGACTTCAGATTGTGTTGTCCTATTAGGTCAAGCTATGCAGTCCCCACCAAGATGTGTATACGGCATCCAAACAATGCATTTGGCAACTCACATCCTAGACATGAGATGTCGCAAAAATGAGTTGTATCCAAAACTCGGGGGGCCACAACATCTGGAATAGCACAAAATCATGCATAAGCTGTGACCAGTGCTTCCAAGACCATCTTGACCTTTCAAAGGGCCTTTATATCAGGAAGACAGATCCTTGCCAGCACCCTGATTGCCTACGAATGCTTGGATTCTTGTTTGAAAGTGGGCAGTCAGGGTATGGTTTGTAAACTGAACCTTCATAAAGCCTATGACCAGTCAGCGGCAATCCCTTGTCAGGATTTCTATGATTCCAAGGTTGCTGATTTGGTGTCCCTTTTGTCATTTGCAGGGGATCTCACCACCTCTGGATACTGAGGACTCCCAGTTTTGGCATTCCAACAAAATCCAAATCGTTCTCTGTTAGCTCATTGTATGTGCAGTTCTCTCAGGCGGCGGCCCTGGGTGTCATCAGCCACACTGCCCCAATCTAGTCTTACAAGGTTCCTTTTAAAATTGCCGCTTTTTCTTGGCTCATGATAAGGAACAAGATCCTTACTATCAATAATCTTCAAAAGAGATCCTTGGTCCAGCCGAATGTTCACCTCTGTTTCAAGGCCAAAGAATCTGTGGATCGCTTGTTTATTCATTGTTCGTTCTCTAAAATCATCTGATCTAGCGTCCCTCATGTTGTGTCTGTCTCTTGGGCGATGCCTAGTTCCATTTAATATTTTTTGTTCCTAGCATGCTGGAGGAGGCGGCTGGCAAATCCAGATAGAAAGTTGCTTTGCCTGCTAAGTTCTAGTGTATTTGGAATGAAAGGAACAGTCGATGTTTCAGAAATCAGATAGGGTCTGCTGAGGGGGTCCTTAGTCAGGTCCTTTTGTGTTCTAGAGAGTGGGTTCCCTGATTGTAGGGCGGGGTTGTATGTCTGTTTGTTTAGGATTGTGCCCTTTCTGTTTCTTTTGTTGTTTTTCTTTTCTTTCCTTGTAGTCTCCTCTTGTTGTTTTCTTTCTTCCTTTGTTTGGCTATTTTTTCTTTTTTGGCTGCGCCCTAATAATTTTACATCTTTCAGAAAAAAAAAAATATCTTATGAGGCCCACTAAGAGTTTGGAATGGCCTGAAAATTGGTGGAACCCCTCGTCTAGGTGGGACACAATGAACGGGTCCACCGTCTAAACCAACAATCAGATTAATGGCTTGGCATCGATTTCAACTGTTTCTTGTGGCATGACACCTAAGTCATGTATCAGGCTAGATTTCGGGCTCTAGGCCTAACAGGGGACAACCCGTCTGATGAATGGGATGGATATCCAACAGATCACGGTGGGCCCACATACTTCAATCATATACCACAACTCACGGTAAGGTTATATGACATTTCCCATATATATACATACATATGTAGTCTTTTGCTATGGGATGTTAGCACTGTCCCCAAACATTTTAAACGACAAACGGGGTGATTTATCATGGATACGAACCGCTAATTCATTCATGCTAGGAGCAAGCCATGGTGCAAGAATCACGCCAATCAGATCCTAACCCTTTGAATGGGCCCAATTTGTTACAACCATCCGTTGTCAACGGGTCACATATCACATGGTTAGAATCATCAAATTGAAATATTACTTTAGAATATAAGAAATACAAAGTGGGACTATCTACTAGGTGTTGATGTTTCCAGATGATGATCGGAACTATTTTGTTTCTCCGGTCAATCTAGACTATCCATTTTCATGCTATTGATCGGAAGCTTAGGATCACCTGATCGGCATGATTTTGCACCATGTCTTGCTCTTAGTTGTATAAATGAATGAACGGATCATATTAACAATAGGTCACCATGTGTGCCATTTAAAGGGTTCAAGGATGTTGCTAACATCCCCATGAAGATCAGAACATTAGCAAAACCCTTTGTGTGTATGTGTAGTTTTTATTAATGTCACATGAGAGGACCAATCATCAATTTAAACCACCCATTCTTTCATGCATGCAGGCATTTGTATTGAAAAAAAAAAACTGCATACCATTGCTGACTTTTCCTGAACTCAGTAAGCACAGGATAAATGTTCTCAAATGCTGTGTAAGTCTCATCTCTCACCTGAAGAAGGATTGAAAATTTATAGAAACCAATTAATATGGAAGGTCACCAGGGGAAAAAAAAAAAGGATACAGCAGAAGAGCATAAAAATGTTCAGAGTTGGATATGTCACCTTAGCTCCGGTAAGAACAATCTTCCCCGACACGAAAATGAGGAGAACGATCTTCGGTTGCTTCATCCGATAGATCAGACCAGGAAATAGCTCCGGTTCATACTGTTATAAGCAATCAGTATGCAAGCTGCGTTCGAAATAAGAAAGCCCACTCGGAAAGCCCAGAAAAATATGCCAATACCCATAATAGTAGTAGGAACAACATAAACAACAACATAACAGTAATATATAAAGAGAAGTATTTTTGTATAAGAGAAATTTCTTGAGCATGGGGTCATAACTCACACTTGAGAAAGCACCGTGAGAATAAGCAAGACCCTCCAGCCTTATAGGGAATTTGACATCGCAGGATCCAACGATGTTCTGAATCTTAAAGTCCTATTAGATTGAAATAGTAATAGAATAAAAGAGGGTTCAACCTGGATAATTCAACAGAAACCAGCAACAAGTATAATAGACTAGAAGAGACCAAAAGGCTTTTAGCAGTGCATAACTACATACCTTGAATTTAGCAGGGAAGCCAAGTTTCTGAATAATACGGGCATACTGAAAAAACAAAGGAAAATTCAATATATTCCAGCTTCACCTTTAGCTGAGATTCAGAGAGCTTTTCTTTTTTCTCTTTAAATTATTTCAGGTGATAAAATCAAGAAGCAGTAATGGCATACCTTCCTTGCTGCAAGCTTGGATTGCTGCTCGCTCTTTGCTCCAGTACAAACCTGAAAACAAAAAATTTCACAGATCAGGATATTCAAAGGTCCCATCAAAAGGCCATGACAAAATCTGGAACCGAATGAACATCACATCATCGAATAGAATGACATATAATTTACTCTTAGAGCAAAAACTAATGGTTTAAACTTTGAAGTTGCTTGGATGGTGCTATGTTGGGGCCAGATGCAAACAACCAAAAAGCTCAGCATCAATCCTCCATCATCATGTTTTTTTCTTTTTAAACTTGAAAGTCTGATGACAATCACATTACTGAAAGTTTTCAAAACAAGCCTTTGACAATTCTGACCAATGAAGATTTATCATGTCACAAGAAAAGAAACCAGGAGATACATAGTAGCTTTCCCAAAAAAATAAAATAAACATAGTTGCAGGGAACTGCACACTCGTAGTCAACTGCAGGAACCCTTCAATGGTACATTACCAGGCTCATTTCCTGGAAGTAACTTCATTCCATGTGATGTAGAGCAGGTCGCAGACACTTTCATATCCAAGATGGATCAGACAAGACCCGATCGGAGGTAGAAGTCATCAAGACCGTCAGAACCTTAAAACAAGCATATCTTGCAAACCGGAATGAGTTACTCGACATACCATATATGATTTTGGGGTAGGACAAGCTACTTTATCCAACCAACCCGGCTATGCCGGGTTGCCCACATCGAATTTGCAAGATTCCATCAGATTTACGGTCAAATTCCATGTTTATTTCCGTTTTTACTATTTATAGTAAGTTTTAGTTTGATTATAACTCATCCGTTGGCCTTTAGGAGTTGTGTCCAACATGAGAAGTGCTTAGAATAATTAGGAGAATAACGTGGTTAAGCCACATAGGAAACTTACTATAAAAAGTAAATTTACTATTTATAGTAAGTTACGAATTTCTAAAAGTTTTAGTTATAGTTTGCTTCTGATTTCTCTCTTATTGCTTGGTATCCCTATCTAAAGGGTTGTGAACTCATTTATTTCATTCATCAATTAAATTTCGAATTTATTTCTATTTTATTGCATTCTTCCCTCGTGGATTCGAGAAGTCTCTGTGAGGAGTCCAGCGAAGCTCCGTGGATTCGGAGTAGTTATCCTCGAGGAAGACAGTGATCGACCTCATCACGTTCATCCCTGCATCACCATGGTACATGGTTGTGGCGTTCCTGTCATATGAAACATCCCATGATTCCACCGTATATCACAAGCCCTCCATAGCTCCAACTTTCAAAATCAACACAAGTCAACAAGCACATCCCATCATTGTCATAGTCTAACCCCTTCTCCTCTCCTAAAGCCTCAAACACAATGCTGTCCAATGAATGTAGACGTGTTCTAACTTTAGGGTAACATAATATCAAGGTTTAAAATCAGTGTAGTGGCTATCGTATCGACAGCCCTGCATCACCCCATATCGCCCTGTATTGGACTGTTTCATGCTGATGCAGACTGATACATCCACATCACGGACAATACTGCTAAGTAATGGACAATATGTACCGGTTTCGGACAGAACTTCAAACCTTGCCTAATAGACATTCCAAAGTACACAGAAAGAGAGATCCAGTCATCATGAAGACCTCAGCTAAATTAGCTTGCAACTGATAAAAGGCCAACTTTCCATTCTTCTAGTCCTGGGGATTCTCCAAGGCCCTGTTTGGTATCAGAATCCATTGATTGAGGAACAATCTGGTACCTCGGAATCACACTCTGTTTGGCTTACCTAGAACTCTACTCTTGGTGTACCAGAGGTTTCCTATTTGGAGAGTTCCAGGAAATGAATGAAATGTATGCATTTATTTGCAGCTAATTATAAAGCCAGATAGACACACATAACATTAAAATCAATAATGTTAGCCCAATTGCACATGGAGCCTTATGTGCCAATCTTTAGATATCTGAAAAGTCTGATGGCTCTATCAAGTGGCCCTCATGGTAATACAAGAAGATCCTTAATCCTTGATATAGACCATCCATCATGTGGGTCCCAGTTTGATAACCCATCCTCTCAAATATCACTAAGAACCGTCCATTAATTGGCTAGGGAATTGAATAGTCCATAATGATTATACTAGAAATGGCTCAATTCTGATCCATATCATCCATCGCATGGGCCCACCTTTAATTGCACATCCCTCTCAAAAAATCACTTTGGTCGTATGATCCTAACCATCCAACCAATCCCTAGGTAAATGGGAAAAAAAAATTGAAAGGTCCTAGGTAAATGGATTATAGAAACTGATTGTAGTAGAAAGTAGAAACCATCCAATCATTGACCTAGATCACCCATCACCCAGGGTCCTACCTTTGACCGCCTATCCTTCTCAAATTAAGAAAAAAACTATAATAATAATAAAAAGAAAAAAGAAAAACTTTCATCGGGTGATCTCATCTTGCATCATTGGCTAGAGAAATGGCCAGCCCATATTGATTATAACAGAAAAGGCCCAATCGTTGATCTAGATCATCCAACACGTGGGCCCCTTCTTTGATTGTCCCTCCCTCTCAGAAAAAAAAAAAAAGGAAGAAAGAAAAAGACAGATGATCCAATCATCCACACGATCCTAATTGTCCATGCCTCACATAACCATCCAATCAATAGTTAGGGGAATGGTTTCTTCTTCTTCTTTTATTTTTTTTTCTTTATTTATTTATTTATCAGTAGGAAATGGATTTATATTGATTATAATACAAACAAGTCAACCATTTATCTAGATCACCATCATGCGCGCCTGCGCCTTTCGTTGGACAGCTAGGATTATGTGGATTTTTAAGTATGGCCCTTTGGTTGGATGCGAGAAGTATGGATGTCGGCCACACATCCAACATGGGAAGAGAAAACAGAAAACAGAAAGGAAGAAAAAAAAAACACGGGGCACTGCTGAGATAGCGGAGCAAAAACTACGCCTCAAGGAAGGCTAGATCTACATCAGGCCCATCCATATGGGATACCCATTCCGCGATCAGACACTTGATGGAGGAAGCCACGACATGAGAAGACTTCGATTCATTGCGAAAACAGCAGTTATTTCGTTCTGTCCACACCGCCTACCATATTGCCATGATTGCCATCCGCCATAAGCGAGATTTCAGCTTACCTATTCTAACGCCATGCCAAGCCTTTAGAAGCGCTTCTACATCCCTAGGGAAACACCAACTGATGTTGAAGCATGAGATGATGTCTGACCAAATGGATCGAGCAAACGGGCAGTGGATCAACAGATGGTCCACAGATTCTTCCGCTTTCAGGCAGCAGATACAAACATTGGTTAAAGCCATGCCTTTTCTTCTAAGGTTATCAATAGTGAGGATTTTCCTGTTCCCAGCCAACCACCCAAACACGATTAATTTTGGGGGGGCATCATACTTCCAAAGGAAATGAAGACCCTGCGAAGAGGAGCTGCCGTGAATGAGAGAGAGCTGCTTGTAAAGGGATCTGACTGTGAAGACTGAGGATTTGTCAGCTTTCCACGTTAGACTGTCCTTCAACGTCTGATTCGGAAAAGCATGCTGCACACAATCCATTAGCTCAACCAACTCGCTGATTTACCAATCCTCCAAATTCCTACGGCATTGAATATTCCAAACCACTCTATTTGCTACGATAGAATAATTATCAACATTGAAGCTGTTTTTCTTTGCAGCAAGACGGAAAATGGAAGGGAATTTGTCTTTCAATGGGACGTCTCCAAGCCAGATATCCGTCCAGAACATGGGAAGGAGAGCTTGTTGACAGAAGAAGGGACTGGAGTTCCCATAATTACAATCGCACATTTCTCCAAAAGAAATGAACGCCCATGGGGGATAGGTGATGATTTGTGGAGTCTTATCAAAAAGAAGGAAAAGATACAAAAATCACTACAAAATAGGAAGTGAGTCTCCAACAAGAATGCTTTGGAGATAGCATCCTTTCCTAGCCAGATCAAGATAGCTCGACTTAAGTTCCATCCAACGAGAAAAATGCCAGGAAGAGACCAAAGCAGAGTTAAGCCCAACTGATGGAATTTGCAAAGTAGCCTTTCAAGATAGTGGGGAGAGCATTAAGGCCAACAATGATTTTCGCTGCCCAAAGTGCCTGCACCTCCGCCACATTAGAATCTGCAATACCAATAGGTCCTGTAAACAATTTACGAGCCATCGCTTGTTGATCCCTAACCCAAGGATTAACACCAAAAGCAGGATTGCCTGTGGAACTACCATCAAATTTAAACTTCCAAATGCCAACCAGAGGACTCCAGAGAACACAAATAGATGGGAGAAAGCAGATCTATTCTCAATAACCTCCAATCAGACCCTTCTAAGGGTGTCGCTTTCCACACCGGCAGACTCAGACAACAAGGCCCATAAAATTATCTCCTCTCTAGTTCGGTTTCCCATTTTAGATGGGCATTCTAACTTGTTTTCGGCAGCCCAATTATTACATTCTCTTCACATAGACCACCACAACGCAGAAAGAATTGGAGACCATATCAAAACCTCACCTCTTCGTGAGCTGAAGCTGAAACCAAAGTTCTGAGCTTCCAACAAAAGGTCCACAGATGTGGGTATACACCAATAAACACTGAACAAAGTCGAGAATTCTATGGAATCTATTTCTTCCGAAGCATGCTAAGAAGGACAAGTTTATACAACCAGAGAATCCAAACAAGAAAGAGACTATCACTTTTTTTCTTTTTTTGGAACAGAAATAGCCAATAAAAAATGTCCATGCAAGTGGAACATAACTGACGCCACAAACTGAAAACAAAGACGAGTAAACAAAGGAAAAGGAAAATGCAAAATCCACTATTGGATGTCCCAAGAGAAAAAAAAAAGGGGGGGGAAATTATATAGTGCGTGTGAAGGGTGGTACAACGATGGAGAAAATCAACTAGCCCATTGGAACAAGTAGAAAGCAGATTACTGAGAAGTACAATTAGAAGTCTCTCATAACCCATCAAGTATCAACTCACCATTTTACCGGACGCAAATATTAAAGCTGTTGTTTTCGGCTCCCTTATCCGCATTATGACTGCAGCAAAACGCTGTTAAAAAAACAATTTGAGAAGGCAAATTAGTCATTCTTGACAAAAAATACAATGCAATGAGGATTTATATGAAACTCGACTAGAGGACATGCATAGAATACTTGAGTTTCATTTTATATACAAGTGGGCCCATGTTTTCTAATCTGACCATGGTTCGAAAACTCAAAAACAGGACTCAACTCAAAAGTCCATCAAGTTGATTGATTCAAAGAGTATGTTGTAACTAGGATGTAGACAACCATTTCAGATCAACCAAATTTGGAGTACGCTCAACCAGTTTTTCAGCCATGATGTAAGACCATCAGTACGTTGTGCACCATCATAGATGGACCATTCCCAAAGAATTTTCTCCACAGGTCAGCATAACACTTCAATTTGTTCGTTTCAAAAAAAATAATAAAAATATTTCCATTTGTTTGGAGTCAGCTCAACCAGTTTTTCAGGTATGATGTAGACCACCAGTACGTTGTGCACCATCACAGATGGATCATTCCCAAATAATTTTCTCCATAGGTCAGCATAACATTTCAATTTGTGCGTTTCAAAAAAAAAAAAACATTTCCATTTGTTTGTAGTCAGCTCAACCAGTTTTTCAGCAACGATGTAGACCATCAGTACACTGTGCACCATCGCAGATGGTCCATTCCCAAAGAAGTCAGCATAACATTTCAATTTGTTCGTTTCAAAAAAAAAAAAAAAAAAACATTACCATTTGTTGCTTGCAAATAAATGGTTGGAGAAAAGCAATAAAGCACTAGTTTTATAAACTGAAAACCATTTCCATTTGTTCCCAGACTGTGAAGTGTATGACCATCCATTTTTGCGGCCCAGCCAATCAAGCATCTCTCCACTTATATAAACTGAAACCCCGAGCATATTGCGCATATCCTCAGGTAATGAATTGGATAATTCATCTACTGAAATAACCATCAAAGTAAAGTGAACAAATAACAGTGAAGAAGTTTGAAACCCAATTTGCTTCTCGATAGAGGTAAACATTTACCCTTCCAAAGAAGAGAAAGAGGGGGGCCATCAGAGTGAAGATTCTAAATGTCATATTTTTTGGTTTCCCATTAAAGATTCTTTTTTTTTTTAGAGATAAGAAAATATATTAAAAGAGCCAAAACGGCAAGGCTACGGAGACGGAACTAAAAAGCAACAAGAAAAACAAGGGAAACCCAAAAAGAAAAAAGGAAATCAGAAGAAATAACTACCCAAGCGCAACAACAAAACAAAAACACCCCAGCCTTAAAGATCCTAATCCCTAAAAATCACCAAAACCCTAGAAAACACGGCAGCCCCTGAAGATGAGAGATTCTTGAAACATCGGTTATTGCGTTCAGCCCACACCGCCCAGTAAAGATTCTTATTTATCAACAAGACAGAAATGCACCATCTAAGATTGACCCATACCTTGGGATTATATTCTGCATTGCGGGCTTGCAGGGCTATTGCTTTCAGGTCCAACTTGCAGTCCAAGTTGACTGTTGAGACAATATTCCTAGATATTCAATCAACCCAGTTTACATAGTTAGGCTGGGCACACATGCTCATACAAATCCCATTCCATAAATTTGAAACAGTTCTTGAATAGTAGATCACGAAAACAAACGCAAGAAAAGATACAAGGGTTTCAGCTTTCAACACTTAAAGTTAAACACTACTAATACATCTGCAGACTGCTGGGTGTATTTTCCCCCCTCTTGGAGCTTATTAATATAAAATGTGATTTGCCAGAAAAATAATAATAATAAGTGCATGCCACCCTTGAGTAGACAAGAATGACGCAACAGACCAATACTCATCCTGAAACCCCGATCAACTTCAGTTGCATGACATTAGTCTGTCGTGATCATCATTCATCCTTTTTTCTTGTGTTTTCCTTCTTCGTTATTCTTTTTTCTTTTTCTTCTTCCTCTTTTCGGAAGTAGCAAAGGACTTTTTTCCCTTTATTTATTCTTCAGCCAAGCAGCACTACACGGACTCTCAATTTTTATTCTTTGTAGAAGTAACATAAGCCCATGGAGTGCCCTTAAGTTTACAACTTTTTTTCCAGGACACAAGTTACATGGACACTCAAAAATCATATGTTATAATAACCAGTGTTGTCATGCATATGCCTTGGTCACATATCCATGCAGGAAGTATGCCATGGCATACTCAAGCATACGATGGTTATGCCATGGCATAATCGCATAATCATGGCATACTTTAGAATGCCATGGCATAATGGCCAACAATTAAATTTCTTGTAAATTGTAATAAGTTGTAACTTGTATTGTATGCATCAACTCATCAAGATTCAAGTTATCGATACAATTTCCATGTTTGTAGTTTTCAATAATTAATTCTTTCTTCGTGTAACTTGTTGATTACTTAAATTTGTTTTGTTATAATATATATATGTATATATTTCAACATATAAATGGCCTAATAGTCAAACTACAATGAAATAGGTAAATAAACCCGATCCAATCACTTGGAAGTAATTAGACAGTTTTTCTTAATTTTTTTTAAAAAAATTATTTTTTTAATGAAAAAAAGCCATCAGCATGAGTGATCACTTATGCGATTATGCGATGGCATAAGCGATCAGCTTAGGCTGATGGCTTATGTGATTTGACAACATTGATAATAACCAAAATTTTGCATAGTTACATTTTCAATTCATGTTACACAAAAATCAAGTCTTATAAAGATAATTTGGTCACAAGCATTTGAGGTCAAAGTTTGCACCTACATGAAGTGGGCTGGGTATGGGTATGGATATGGGTATTTTTTTTAAGCATAATTAATAAACAGACTGAGTACAGGTATACCCCTGCTCAAACCCAAATCCAATCATGTATATATGGGAATCTGCCTGTTATATTTCCAAATCCAATCCAAATGCACGCTTTTTTATGCATGGGATCCACTGATCTAAGGTTAAGGAACTTCTATTCTGCGATTTGTGGCAACCAAAAAATAATCAATGGTACGGATCAATGAACTATACTGGCTCCAATTGTTCAAACTCTCGGCCAAGAATCTACGTATGCATCAATAAGTGAACGGTATCCTTGGCCATATACCCAATCATGTATATATGGAATTTGTACTTTATATTTCCAATCCAAGCTAAATGTTGTTATGCATGATTTTAATCGATATTGATGTTAATATGATTCCACAGACATTCTCAAACATTCCAGAGATACATGGAAGAAAGAAAGAGCATATCACATTAAAAGCCTTTTCTTATTTAGATAGATGAACAACGGGCACACTTGTACAAACTGAAAACCAGAGCATACTGTCCGCCATCCTCGGGTCAAGTATCCTTGTAGCATAGTTTGTCAATCAAACAAATAGGCATAACGCACAGGTCCGAATACAATATGATATGGAGTGTATTGGCAATCTTCTGTTTTTTTTTGCCAAAATGTTTTGAAAAATGATCGAGAATATAGAAAAAAAAAATTTATTTAAAAAATCTGTACTTTCTTTGGGTTTTTAAAATGTATGTATTTAGTGTAGTCCGAAGAGTTGGTTGAGATATTTCCTTCGGCGCTCATCCCCCTAATGCTTCCACACGATTCTCAGACTCTTGAGTGCATAGTAATAGACTCTAAAGCCTCCTCATCATTTCCCTAAAGCTTCCCCACGACTACTAAGATCTCGAGCACATATCTCCACATTGACATTATTAGATTTAGACCTAAATCCATCCATCCCTCTGTCTATCTGTCTATCTAATGGTAGCTTAGAGAAAGCTGTCTTGATTCCTTGGGTAATGCTTCTTTAATAGCAAAGAAATTTCTTTAAGCAAAAAAATAGGAGTAAGAATAACATCTATGAGCCAAATACCAAGTGACCCTCTTATCCCTATCTCACAATTGAGAATATTAGCATCTGATAAAGTCAAAAAAGTAGCAACAAACCAACAGACATACAATTCCACAGACACGGTCTGGATTAGCCCCTGTTAATAGGGACCCATCAGCGCCCCTCCCACTCAATTCACACCAAAAGTGTGCATCAGTGAACTCATATCTAAAGGGACTGATGGAGTACATCTTATAATCATCAAAGAGAAGCTTCACTTAGCTGATTTGACAGCATTTGCTTTGCCTTCAAAAAATCTCCAAATTCTCTCCTGGCACAATCCCCATGATATGCAATGGGGAAACATCATCTATTGAATGCACATTCTTGGGTGGAAAAGACCAGCACCACCCTCAAATAGTGTCAGTGCAGTTGAGAACCTAATCAACTCCAACTAAGCCAATAGAATGGTCCTACACATCCCTATCAAGTAGCAACATCACACTGATGAGACAAATGGTACACACTTCTCATGCTTTCCCATTGTAGCAATGCTTTTTGTCAACTCGCACTGGGTTCAGTCAAGCGATATTGGCTCTCCACAAACTTTTGGCTCCACATATTGGAGCTAGAGCAAATGGTAGCCCATTCAGCCTAAAAGAATTTTCATTAATATATATCCTTCCAGCTAGTTTTTAGAAGTTCTTAAAACAAATAAGTTAGAGATCTAAGTCTGGTGGTTAATTTCGTTTAAAGCTGTTTGGACATGCTCCAACTTCCAATGGGTATCTATTACGGATTTGATGTGTCACTACGTTTTACAATTGATAACAAACCAACAATGTCTTGAAAAGATGCACGATGCAGTTGTCCATTGTGGCATGGAAGCCGAACTTTGATGACCCTACTAGGGTAATCCACCAAGTAAATCTAAAGCACGTGTTATAAGAGGTGGGGAAAGGATTTCTTCACAAACATTTCTCCAACCAACATAGTGGGCAGCTTTGTTATTGAAGGGGTGGCGGTAAAAAGACAAGAATTACGATCTTTACTTCACATTTCTCTTGAAACATTGTCATAGAAGCAAGGTGTTCCGTATCGGTAACGGTGGCTGTAGTGGTCACCACCATTACCAATACAAGTATCACCCGTATATGCCGATACGGGGGTGTGACAACCGATACAACCCCCGTAACGGTTGGATTATTATTTTTTTGTCCAAAAAATTCTTTAAAAATATTTGAAAAAATCCATCATAATGTAAATACTCCAAATATATATTCATTTTTTTTTAACATGTTTATGGTAGCGTAACAATCCACTCTTTGGTGAGAGTGTTGTAACAGTCCACTCTTTGGTGAGAACATTGTATCAGCCTGTCTAGTGAATTTATGAACATGGTTATGTGTCTCTAATATTTAGATATCACAATCAATCATTAGAACTAAAAAAAGGGGAAAAAAGGCATAAATACAACTTTTTCAATTTTTAAAAAAAATGGTCCTCGAAGCTTCTATTTGCTCAACTCGCTTCAATCTACTGCTGTAATCCTAAGAGGGCGTTTCGCTCAGGGCATTAGATGGGATTAGGTGGGATAGAATTGCATTTGGTCCATGCAATTCCATCCAACATTTGAAGAGGATTGGTAAAGGTTGAGATTAGGTTGGATGGAATTGCATTTTGTCCCATGGAATTGCATTTGGTCCCATGCAGGATTTCCGTGGATTTTGAAATCCACTACACATGTGGGCCAAACATTGATGCACGTGTTTATCCACGCCATCCATTCATATACACCATTTACACATGACACTATGGTAGTATGGTTATATATGTACAAGCTAACGACATTCATTTTGAATTTGGTCTGTCGATTACAATTTCATGGTCCACCAAACATGATTTTGCTTAATCCTGTGTTTTCCCATAGCAAAAATTTTATCCCAGATATGTGATTGGATGGCAACAATACCATGGTATTTACATACAAGCAATCATTGTATAATAATGATGTTAATTCCATCTAATACAATTCAATACCATTCAATTCCACGGACCAAACATGACCTAAAAGCTATAGTAAGAGTAGTTGAAATCTACCATAGAATGATCTAAAAGATTTTTTTAAATGAAAAAAGTGAAGGAAAAAAAGAGAGAAAAATGGATTTAAATAGAAAAAAAATGGTTGTTTTTCGACCGTAACGGAGGTAACGGTTGTTATGCCTCGTAACGGCCGATACGGTCCCAAAAAAACAACTGCCCCATTTCACCCCGTACCGCATAACGGTCACGACCGTTACCTATACGTATTGGCCTTCACGGCCATATAGCAACAGATACGGAACACCTTGAATAGAAGGGGAATCGAAGAATGCCATCCAGTGGGCCAATGCCATGTCCAATCCATTAAAATTTTCTTTTAGTGTTGGAACTCTTGCCCCCTATATTTTATTCTTCTCTTGTAGCTATTTCTATGGAAGACAATATTCTGTGGTCATATTTTTTTTAAAAAAAAAAATAATGGTTTGCAGCGATAGTGCCTATCAAAGCATACCGTTGGACACTAAATTAAAATAGTAAGTCGCACAAACTTGAAACACCAGCACGGGCAGCCATAATATAAAATTTTATATATATATATATATATATATATATATATATATATATATATATATATATATATATATATATATATATATATATATATATATATATATCAGCATAGCCTGCTACTATACAATTCAATTTTCATCAAAGATGATTACTTCAAGCCCCCTCTTTACTTTGATAAAAAGCTGTTCTGAAACGGCCAATATGGCCTTGATTGTGACACAAGCATGAGATTGATGCATGGTTCAACAAATGGACTAAGCGAAAACTTGTATCCATGTCGACTGAAACATGGCAAGGTAATAAATGAGCGTGCTTATCAAATATGTCTCAGCCATTGGCAAAAGGGGAGGTGAAAGGAACTCTGACTAGAGTCCCATCTTCCCACTAGAATTTCATTTTCTATTTACAGAACAAAAATGAATCACTTGTTATACTGCCGTATTTACATGAACAACACCAATCATATTTTTTCAATGAAAACACATAGAAAACGTTCACATTACATATCACACCAAATCCTCCTTCTTTCAGCACATCAACAATGCCATTTTTACATCCTTGTTAACAACACCAAGAGACAAAGAAAAAGAAACTTACTGGAGCGTGGGAACAATGCCAGACGGATGCTTGGAAATATCTACTGGTTGGCTCCCTTCCAAGCCCTGATCGGCCATTTTCCCCTTTGAATCCTTCTTCTTTCTCCCAAAAAGTCAGCTAAAGAACATGGAAACGATCCTCGAAATAAGACCAAAATGCACCAGAAAGTGTGTTGTCTTACTCCCACAAAATCAGAATAAATAGCCTCCAGATATCATCTATGAAGAAGCATTTATAAAATTTCTGCAAAAATAAAAGAGAGAGAAAGAGAAGGCACTTTTCTTTGGATTTTCAAGCTTTTTGAGTTGATCAAAAGTAAAAATTCCCAAAGTCTATTTGAAGGTCAATTTATAGATAGAATATATAAGAACAATTAATTTTCTTATCTATGCAGGAAGAGAGCAAACTTCAAAAAAACAGAGAGAGAGAGAGAGAGAGAGAGAGACGATTGAAATATTCTAGACAAGTTTTCTTTTTCTGATTTCAAGGTTTCTACTGCAAGGAAACGCAAAAATGCCCCAAAATTCAGACAAAATAAAGAGAAAATAACCAAAATCCATAGTCGTTGGGACCTGAGAACACAACCAGACCCATAATCTACAAATTCTAGAGTTTCCAATAGATCCAAGGTCAGAATGCCCGACATTTAAGTTAGAATCTAGATACCGCAATCTTCTACCTCTAAAAAGAGAGGATGCGAAGACCACAGCAAGTATCCCTCCTCCAGACAAAACCCGATCTGCTCTCTTGAAATCCCAAGGTTCTTTAAACGATCAGAGGTTGAAGCATCTGAATTCCTGTCAGAATCAATGGATGGCTATCTTGTACCCGATTCCAGCAATTTTCCCCCTTCGAATTTTCAGACGAATCTTGGAATCAAACTTAATCTCTTCAGGTTCTACGATCTTGAGAAGATTGGAAGTCCAAACGCTTGAAATTTTCAACAGAATGAAACGAGAGCAATTTTCCGCCCTTGAAAAGAAAGGATCCTTCGATCTTGGCGACTTTCCCCCTCTTCCAATCGAAATCAGGCCTAATCAATTCAAACCCTAGGTTTTCAGACGACCAGAGCTCAAAACGATCAAAAATTTCTACGAAATCAAATCAGAGAGGTGCTCTGCCTTTAGGGAGTGAGAATAGCGATTTTCTCCTCTTCCGATCGAAATCAGGCCCAATCTCTTCAAATTTTAGGGTTTTCGAGACGATCAGACGCGGAAACGCATGGAGATTGGGTCGGAATCGAAGTAGATTGCCGATTTTGAGCGGGAGATTTAAAAAACAAGGTCTTTTATAGGGAAATGAGAGGACATCTGGAACTTAAAAGGAGGATTTTAAGTTAGGGTTTCTCGTAGAGAGGGAGAAAGAGAGAGAGGTTGGGGGCTTTTGATTGTCGGATGGCGTAAGGAGTGGGAAGATATGCGGACGGGATTCGTGGAAGGTCTCGATATTTATAGAGAGTAACCGGATGGGTTGGGGTTTAGCCGGTGAAGGCAACAGCAGACCGGGTAGTGCCGGTCTTTTACTATTTATTTCTTTGGAGATGATACGGTAGAGCCGGAAGAACCGTAATATGGTATTGCTATATGCTATATGACACGTGGCATAATGATCTAACAATCTGGTCCATCCATATATTGCAACCAAAACGGATGGCTTATATTAAAAGAAAAAACTTCATGGGACCTTGTCAATCCGTTAATTTTCTACATTTTATTCCACTGAGCATTTGAACGTGAACTCTTTCATTTCCATAGATCGTATGTATAGAAATGTCTAATTCATATAATATAAACCATCCATTTTAAGGCCTTACATGTGGACGGACCTGATTTTTAATAACGATTCTACGTATGTTGTAGATAGATTGATATACTGTACTCTATTTTGTTCGCCTCTACCGTATCTGATTTCCATTCAACTTTCTCTCTACGCGGTTCTGGCCTTTTGGTGACTCGGGAAGTGAGTATCGTATGATGGGATGGCTCGCATCTTTGGACTGTTTACGACGCGGATTGCGGCCTTACCTCCGCCCGTCTCCGGCCAAAATCGGGTGGATCTGTGCGTAGGCGCCGACGACATGTAAATATTATTCGCTAGTCCAGTTGCACCGAAGCCCCTTTTTTAAAAAAATCGAAAGAAAAATTAAAACCGAAAAGACCCCCAACTTATTGATTGGAATACGGAGGAATGCTTTGGTCAATGGCGCCTGTCTTCAAACGCTGTATGCATTTCGTTTGGATTTACATGTAAGAAAATTTCCTTTCTCCGGCGACAACCCTAAGGCATGTATGATTCTCAATGGCCATCTAAATACCGGTAAAATGAGTAATTATTATTATTTCATCGGATTAAAAATTATTTAAAAATTTACTGTACTTTTTTCTTTGAAAACTGATTTAAAAGAGTTATTTTAAATTTTTAGACCCCAAAATGATATATATTATAAATCCATTTATCAGCCGAAAAATGAGACAGATTAAACACTCAAATGACTCACACCAAAAGAAATAGTAAGCTTGGGAGATTTTTAATGGTAAGTATTTGATTCCCTTTTTCTAATGGTGTAGCTTACTTGAGCTTTCGATATGCGTCATTTTTTTGCTCATGCCATAAATTCATCAGGCATGATAGATTAACAATATGGATAAGTGATACATATCACAATAGGACTCACGAATATGTCGTGGTGTTCTCAATTTTCATTTCAAAAATACATGTAGTCAAATCAAACATTGGAAAAAAGTGAAGTAAATACTGAGAAATAATTATTACATATTTTCATAATATTTCCCTAATAAAAATTTAGTTTTATTTTCCTCTAAGAAAAACTTCTAAGATTTATACATAACAGCGCGTGATGCGATTTCTAATGACCCTCCCAAGTGGCTGGTCATAAGTGCTATGTGGGTCCCACCATGATCTATGTATTTTATCAACACTGTCCACTTATTTTTACACGTCATTTTAATCTATTTTCCAATAAATGAGATTGATCAAAATCTAGGTTCACCACACCGTGGGAAAACCACACCATGGGAAAACATTAATGATTGAATGTCTACCATTACAAACCTCATAGGCCCAGTGTAACGTTTGTTTGACATCTAACTTGTAAATTAAGTCATATAACCTGTAGATTAGGTTATACGAACCTCGACGAAGGCAAAGTAAAACAAATATCAGCTTGTAGATTAGGTCGTAGCCTGTAGATTAGGTTATACAAACCTGGATGAAGGCAAAGAAAAACAAATATCAACTTGTAGATTAGGTCATACAGCTGGTAGATTAGGTTATACGGACTTGGATGAAGGCAAAGAAAAACAAATATCAGCTTGATTCAAAATTGTTGTAGCCCCTGGAAGTTTTTAATGTTGAGAGTTCAATCAACAATGTGTTCCACTTGAGATTTTGATCCACTTCAGTTTTGCGTTCTTATCATAAAATTATCTCTAAAATGAATTAAACAGTATGGATGACACACATACAACATGTTTGAGGTCCACGGAGCATCGACCACTAGGCATTGGGCAGCGAATTGTGCAGCGAGTAACTCCTATACTCAACGAAACTGAGCAAACTCTGTAAGGTCCACTGTGATTTATTTATGTTATCCACTCCGTCCATACATTTTAACAGATAATTTTACACCTTGAGCCAAAAAATGAGGCATATCCAATGTTCAAATGGACCACATCACAAGAAATAGTTGAATTGAATGTCTACCGTTGAAAAATACTTGGAGGGTCACAAAAGTTTTGGATCAACCTTACCTTTGTGTTTTCCCTTCATCCATGTCTACATGATCTTATGAACAGGTTAGATGAAAAATAAACATCACTATAGGGCCTAAAAAGGTTTCAACGGTGGAAATCATTATACCCACTGTTTACAGTGGCATGATCTACTTAATCTTTGGATATGCATCAATTTTGGGCTCAACACCTTAAATTAGATGGAAAAACGGATGGATGGTGTGGATAGGCCACATACATTCAAGGTGGGCCCAAATGAGTTTACTCAGTATGATAAGAGCCTACTTATGCTTATTGAGTAACTCAGTACACAATTTGGATTTCTAGATTAAGCCTTCCGCCCGAAGTTATTGCTACATGGGGACACCATGATGGTGATGAAAAATCTGCCTCGTTCATCCATTTTTTCAGATTATTTTAGGGAGATAAGACCAAAAATGAGGTGAATGAAAACTGGAGAGATTTTTCCACCGTTGAAACCTCCTTGGGCACCACTCAATATTTTTAAGTTCATTTTGACTGTGATGTAGTAAAAACACAAAACTATAGCTTTATACTAAACTTTTATAGCCAAACAAATGTTTAAATGGTGGTCACTAAATCTCCACTATTTCCTCTCTTTGCGACTACCCTAAGTTTTGGATTCACATTATTATTTTTTATCTAATGTCCTAAAATGATCTAAAAAAAGGATGCTGAGTTGAATTTTAGAAACATCATGATGGGCCCCACATAGCATCCCAATCAAGGAAAGAAATCCCTATACGGACGCGGATTACCTACCTACAGGTTGAGTAGCAAGACTCGCTACCGAGGTGATGTCACCAAGTTCTATAAGCCCCGCCATGATGAATGTATTGTATCCTCATTGTCCATCTATTTTTCTAGACCATTTTAGGGTATGAGACAAAAAATGAGGTATATCCCAATCTCAAGTGGACCACATTACAGGAAACAGTGTTGAATGAACTTAGACCATTAAAAACTTTTTGAGCCCATCAAAGTTTTGGATCAAGATAATATTTGATTTTTCCCCTCATCTAGGTCCGTATGACCTAATCAACAGATTGGATGTCAAATAAACAGTACAGTGAGCCTTAGGAGGATTTTAATAGTGGATGTCCAATCACTATTGTTTTCATGTTGTGACTAATCTAATATCTAAGTGGGCCGAAAATGTGACGATTGAACATCCACGGTTGAAATATTAGTAGGGCCACAAAAGTTTTGAATCAGCATAATATTCTTGTTCTCAATTTATCCCAGTAGGAATGACGTTATAAATGGCATGAATGGTATTTAAACTGGATTCCAAGGAAGTTTCAACGGTATAAATTTCCCAACCTACCTTTTCCATTAGTGTGGCTCACGTGAGTCTTGGATCCTTTTCACTTTTGGTCTCAAGTCTTAAAATGAGCTTACAAAATGTATGGACGGGGTAGATTTCTAACAAACGCTACGGGGGGCCCCACCTAGGTAAACCTAGCGCAGACACTTCCTTCATTGAGGAAGCTAGGTGGGCCAACTGTGTTATTTGTGAGAAATCCACCCCATCCATCCATTTTTTCAAATTATTTTAGGGCATAAGACCAAAAGCGAGGCATATCCAAAGCTCAAGTGGGCCACCCAAAAGGAAGCAATGAAGATTGAATGTCCACCATGGAAAAAATCATAGAGCCATGGAAGTTTTGAATTAGGCTAATATTTTTTGTGTTTTCAATTCATCCCAGAGAGATTTCTTCCCTCCCCACTGTTTCCTATCATACAGTCCACTTGTGTTTTATATGTGTCTCATTTTCTGTCCATATTCTAAAATGATCTGAAAAAAATAGATTAACTTCTAATGACAACCTACCATCTAATCAAATCCTGTTGGTGGGTCAGGGGATCTTAAGTTAAGACGGACTTCTATTTCTACTTATTAAGCAAATATGCATGTTTAGTAAACAACATGCGCATTAACCAATAAGTAGATAAGTATGTTTGGTAATAATTGATGTAGAATGTGTCACAAATATGTTCTCAGCATGGTTGAGCCAAAAGAAGGTGGGCCATAAATTGGCCGTAACTTTTGATCCGGGTATTGTTACGGGGCGCACAACCTATCAATCTTTACTAAAATGGGCCATCCGAGGTGAATCGACCCATTATGTGGGTCGCATCTGTCTGTTTCGTCAGAAAACGTGCGCTTTCAGCTCAAAAATGAATTTTGAGAAAAAATTTACTATTTTTAGTAATTCCGATTTTTAAAATATTTTTAGAGTTTTAGATTTTCTTTCCTTTTAGAAATAACTTTTAGTTATACTAAGACTCTTTTAGAGAAAGTTTATTTGCAATTTTTATTTTTAGAAGTTAGGCCTTAAAAGAGTTTTATTAGAATTAGAATTTGTATTAGAGTTAGAATTTTGCTATTTTTGGTAATTACGAATTTTAGTTAATTTTTTTCCTTTATTAATGGTGTAAGGAGATACATTAGACAATTATCAACTATTCATTAATCAATTTCGAATTTATTAGAATTTATTTATATTTTCCTGCTTTCTTTCCTCGTGGATTTGAGAAGTCTCTGTAAGGAGTCCAGAGAAGCTCCGTGGATTCGGAGTAGTTATCATCTCGAGGAAAACGGTGCTCGACCTCACGTCCTTCCCTGCGTCAATTTGGTATCAGAGCGAGGTTTCCCCTCAGGCCGATGACAAACAATGAAGGTATGAATCAAAATCCTGTGGACGATGATATAGGGATTCATTATCTTTTGGAAAGAATGAAAGCTTTCCACCGGGAGTCAGTTGACCAAGCAACCCTTAACCGTATTGCGGATGCACTAATTCCGCCTCGAGCTCAAAGTGATGTTCAACCGCCTATGACCGCTGTACGACACAACCCCAATTTTTACAAAATACCATTAAATGATGGTAAATAACAGGCCACCACTTCGATTATGAGGAAGTCGTTATATATGCCAAAGGTAGAAATAGAATTACAACGAGACAACATCTTTCGAACAAGATGTACTGCATATAAAAAAGTTTGTAATGTAATCATCGATGTCATGAGCAATGAGAATTTCGTGTCGAAAATAATGGTGCAAAAGCTATAACTGAAAACAGAAAGACACTCATCTCCATACACGATTGGATGGATCAAGGAGGTTAACAAAATAGAGGTAACTGAACGATGTCGTATATCTTTTTTCCTTAGTAAATATTATAATGATGAAGTAATGTGTGACGTGGTCGACATGAAAACTTGTCACATGTTACTTGATCAACCCTGGCAAAATAATATTAATGCTACACATAGGGATCGGGATAACCTATTTATCTTTATTAAATATGGTAAAAAGATTATCCTCATCCCTATGGGAAGAGAGAACTAACCCAAGACTTCTAAAGTTGAGGAACAGTCTCTCACAATTGAATAGGCTATTGTTAAACAATCTGAGGAAACAAGAGATATATATCTAGTAGTTGAAAAGAAAGAATATATGGAAGCTGTGAATATCCCAGAAGATTTGAAGCCAATTTTGCAGGAGTTCAAGGAGATTGTGCTCGATGAACCCCCAATAAATTGCCTCCCATACGAGATATACAAAATCACGTTGATTCCGTCTCAGGGGCAAGTCCGCCTAATTGCCCACATTATCAGAAAAAATATGAGATCGTGAAAACAGATGTGAAGGAACTGATCAATATTACTCAAGTCAAGGAAAACATGAATACGTGTATTGTGTCAGCTCAAGAGCTTAATGCCAAGTTCAAAAAAGGGGCTACTGAACATCGGCGTCAGAAGTTATCTTAGACTCATGTGTCAAGCCTCTTGCATAACTCGATGATGAGTTTTTTTCAAGTGGAGGGGTCTGATGTAGAATGTGTCACAGATACGTTCTCAGCATAGTTGAGCCAAAAGAAAGTGGGCCATAAATTAGCTGTAACTTTTGATCCAGGTATTGTTATGGGGCGCACAACCTATCAATCTTTACTAAAACGGGTCATCTGAGGTGAATCGACTCACAATGTGGGCCGCGTCTGTCCGTTTCGTCAGAAAACGTGCACTTTCAGCTCAAAAACGAATTTAAAAAAAAAAAAATACTATTTTTAGTAATTCCGATTTTTTAATATTTTTAGAGTTTTAGATTTTCTTTTATTTTAGAAATAACTTTTAGTTATACTAGGACTCTTTTAGAGAAAGTTTATTTGAAATTTTTATTTTTAGAAGTTAGGCTTTAGAAGAGTTTTATTAGAATTAGGATTTGTATTAGAGTTAGAATTTTGCTATTTTTGGTAATTACGAATTTTAGTTAATTTTTTTTCCTTTATTAATGGTGTAAAGAGATACATTAGACAATTATCAATTATTCATTAATTAATTTCAAATTTATTAGAATTTATTTATATTTTCCTGCTTTCTTTCCTCGTGGATTCGAGAAGTCTCTGTGAGGAGTCCAGAGAAGCTCCGTGGATTCAGAGTAGTTATCATCTTGAGGAAGACGGTGCTTGACCTCACGTCCTTCCCTGCGTCAATAACACATTGATAAGTAACTTTTTAAAAGAAAAGTTTAAATCTCTGTAAAAATAATATATCCTTCTCAGTCACTTTGGGCCCATTCAGATTGTAAGTTGCTTACAATAAGTTACTTATGCCACAACTTACCTTAGTTTCTACTTATTAAGAAGATAAATATGTTTGGTAAACAACCTACTTATCAGCTTCTCCTCTCTTTTGACTCTCCTATGCATCTCTTTAGTCATTATGAAAAGTAGAAGGCCTAAAAAAACAATTAACTGAAGTGATTAACTACTTTTAAGTAAAAAAGTTATTTATAACTAATCATAAACTAAACTTATCTGAAAAAAGTTACTTATCTACAGCTATAAGTAGAAAAAGTAATTTATTTGGTGGTATCCAAACAGGCCCTTCCAATTCCAAACGGACTGTTAATTCAACATCCATCCAGAGAGTTCGACAGCTACAAACCACCATGATCCAAGCCAAACCACATAATAACAAATAAAAAATAAAAACCCTCCAATACAACATCTGTCAATCCTCCCATTAGCATGAAACACATCAGCCCTGCACTCCTGCTAGCTATGAAGTAGCTAGCAAAGCACAGCTGAAAGGCAAGGAAGGCAACTAAGCACCCATGAGTATAGGACTCCTTGATAAGAATTCCAGCTAAGACAGGCAGGCCTGCACCCAAACAAAACACTAACCAGCCACAGTGATGAGGATATCTTGCACACGCATGCCCGCACACCACCACCCTTACGCATGTACGTACGCAGAAGGAGGATCTCACCATCGATCTGGTTCGATGACGACATCTAAGGAGGGCCTCCTAGTTAGAAGACAAGTTTTAGTTCAAAAAAAGTGGGCCCGATGGTTAAGAAAAGCCCATCATGAGATCTCATGGTCGTGGCCCACTCGTCAGATTGATTTCATATTTTAGGTTTTGCTTATTGTTATTATTTAGAATATTATGAACACTTTAAATTTTTTTGTTTGATTTTTTATTTAGTTTACTTTATCGCCAAGTAATACGTTGCGCACATGGTGTGAGTTTTAGGGTATAGGATTTTCCCTATAAATAGGCACCCCTTGTAGTTCTTTTGATTCATTGAAGTTGATAAAAAAATTTCTACTTTATTTTTTTACTCTCTTCGTGAGTTGTGAAAGAATTCAAAAGTGGGTACGAAGTCTTCCCTTTTTAAAGGGCTAACTACCGTGGTACGAAGCCACATTGATCCCGATTCACTCCCATCCTCCATCATTTTTTTTTCATCTTCCCCCACCATCTGTACTTCCAATTCGTCCCTTTTGTTGCATCAGATTTCTTCATTACAGCAGGTTTCCAGATTTCAGCCCGCAGGCGAGCTGAAACTTTGGCGGAGCACCACGCACAAGCCGTAGCTCGGATCGACCTGAAACTTCGAGATTTTAGAGCATCCCCCTTGCCGACCAGGGCTAAGGAGAGTTTTTCTGCAAACGACGCCTCCTCGCACGTGCGGCTGGGTACCTGCGCATGTGCGAGCGCCCCAGGCCCGCTGTCCATACGTGAGATCGTCTTTTAGTTCAGGTTTTTATCCTCTTTTATCCTCTCGTAACCGTTTTTCATGAATCCTAGCTTTAAATTACATTTTTTCTAAGTTATTTTGTCAATTTTCTTTCCTTAGGGTTCCCTGAATTGGAATTTCTAAATCCCTTAAATTAGGGACTGATTACTTTGTATGTGTGAATGATTATTTCTTATCTTTGAGTATCGTTTGGTTCATAATTTTTATTGATCCAGCTCTATTATGTGTAGGCCTAGACCCGTATAGATTCTCCTTAATTGAATGTTTGGACTTTCATGTGGGATATGGAATTTGTATAATTGTTCCTGAACTAGCGTGATCTTAAGCCTGAAATCTCGCATATTATATTTAATTTTCATGTCTTACATCAAATTTGGTATCAGAGCTTAAGGTGTTTATAAGGGAATACATTATTTGTTTAGGGTTAGTTTGTTTAAGTCCATCATGCATCTAGTCCATCACATGTAGCTTTTAGGAGTCCATAGTCCCTTATTTATTAACTATATTGCTGGAGTAACATTGCATAGTCCCCTCATATAGAGTCTCATAGGATTATTTAGTCTCATATAGTCATCGTAGAAAATCCTTAGGAGGAGTTAGCAAGTTGTATGCCCACACGTATGGGTCGCGGTTTTGGTTTGCACCCCACACTAAACATGGAACAACTACAAGAAACAATGACCAAGTTAGCCTAACAGATTGAGTCATTGAATAAGCATTTGGAATAATGTATAGATAAACGCCTTGAAGAAATAGAGGCCTCCTTCAGGGCAAACCTCACCACCGGGGAGGATGTCAAATCTCAAGCAGTTGGTCAGGAGGTTAGACCAAGGAATGAAGGCGACTATGGAGTTGGTCATGGGCGCATACCTGTGCACCCACCCCGTGAGGGACATCATAATCAATATGACCCAGATGCACAACTCCTCAGGGGAGTTAGGGTAGATGTCTCTGCATTTGATGGCCACTTAGACCCTAAAGCCTTCCTAGATTGACAGACGGATATGGACCACTATTTTGAGTGGTATGATATGTCGGATGCTCGACGAGTCCGATTCGCCAATATGAAGCTTGTGGGTGAAGCAAAGAGGTTTTGGGCAACGGTGAAGCAAATGAAAGAAAGTGCGAGGGAACTCCCAATAGTCCATTGGGGAGAAATGAAAGAAATGATGAAAGAGAAGTATTTCCTTTTCTCTTATCGCCTGTGGTTGATTGAGGAATGACAGTCTCTTCGACAGGGTTATATGAGTGTTGCTGACTATATTGAGAAATTCGAAGAGTACTTGACCCGCTGTGAGGTTGATGAAGACCCCATACTCACCCTTGTTCATTTTAAAATGGGCATTCATCCTGACATTAGAAGAGAATTACTTGCCAAAGACATAGACACTATCGAATAGTTGTACCAAGTAGTGTTAGATGTCGAGCAATACTTTAAAGTATCTGTGGGAAGGCAATTTGACTTTCGAGAATCCGATGCTGAGGCCAACCCCTCTGGGGCTAGACCTAATACGAGATTTCAAAACAAACCTTCCCCTAATGTTCAGCCTAGACCTAAGGATGATAAGGGTAAAGAGATTGTCGGGTCTAGTTCACGTGGAAGTGGGGTCACTAGGTGTTTTAGGTGTCAGGAGTGGTCATTTTGCTCACCAGTGCGGCACGAGAGAGAGCATCAAAGTACTCCTTATTGATGGGTAAGTAGAAGTACTGCCCCTAGAGAGTGATAGTGAGGAGGAGGAATATGAGCCAGTCAGAACCCCTAGTGATGAGGAAGATGGAGCATAAGAATCTGTGACCCTTGGAATTGTGCATTGCGCCTTGGCTCAAGCTAAGAACACTGATGACTGGCGCCGCAACACGATCTTCTATACCTATGTAAAATGTGAGGAAAGGAGTTGTAAGATGATCATGGATAATGGTAGTTGTGCCAACGTGGCATCGACTAGTACTATGAATCGTTTGAGCTTAAAGCTGGAAGCCCATCCTCAGCCCTATAGAGTCTCCTGGGTTGATGAAACATCCATTCCAATCTCGCACCGCTGTCTTGTCCCTATTCAGTTCGGATCTTATAAAGACACAATTTAGTGTGATGTTGTTCTTATGAATGTGGGTCATACCATTCTGGGTAGGCCATGACTCTATGACAGGGATGTTACCATATGTGGTCGTTCAAATGTGTGTACATTCTGGTTTGAGGGCAAGAAGGTCAAGCTAAATCCTCTGCCACCCAAGAATACAACTGGAAAAGAGTTCACCACACAGAGTGGTGTGAGCGGCTCAAAAGAAGTGAAGGAGTCGAATTCCAAGTTTAAGTCCAAACTGCTCCATATTTTGAATGCCAAAGACTTTGAGTAAAAGAGGGAGGTGGACTCGATGATATACACCCTTTGGCTAGGAAAAGTGTACCAGAGACTAGCGTAGAGTTACCCCATGAGGCCATTCAGGTAGTACATGAGTTTCGTGATGTCTTTCCTGATGATTTACTGAATGAGCTTCCCCCTATGAGGGATATACAGCATACCATTGATTTAATCCCTGGGACAACTATACCAAACCTCCCGCATTACAGAATGAACCCGAAGGAGCACGCTGAGTTGAAGAGGCAGATTGATGAACTCCTAGAGAAGGATTTCATTCGAGAGAGTATGAGTACGTGTGCCGTGTCCGCCCTTCTTACGCCTAAGAAGGATGACACATTGAGGATGTGTGTTGATAGTAGGGCCATCAACAAAATCACAATTAAGTATCGATTTTCCATACCGTGTATTAATGACATGCTAGATATGATGGCCAATGTTATTATCTTATTAAAAATTGACCTCAAAAGTGGCTATCACTAAATCTGTATACACCCTGGTGATGAGTGGAAGACGGCCTTCAAGACGAAGGATGGGCTATATGAGTGGCTAGTTATGCCTTTTAGGTTAACTAATGTCCTAAGCACTTTCATGCGTGTGATGACCCAAGTGTTAAGACCCCTCGTGGGGAAGTTCTTGGTCATATACTTTGATGATATCTTGATTTATATCATGACTAAAGAGCAACATCTCAACCATTTAAGATAGGTTTGTGGGATCCTTAGAGCCGAGAAGTTGTACGCTAACCTAAATAAGTGCGCATTCTTGTCTAGTAGTATGATCTTCTTAAGTTTTATTGTGTTAGCCGAGGGCGTATCGGTGGATCCCGAGAAGGTCAAGGCCATCATTAATTGGCCTGAACCCCGCAATATTCATGAGGTGCGCAACTTTCATGGCTTAGCCACTTTTTATAGACGGTTCATTCGAAGCTTCAGTTCCATTGTGACTCCCATCACAGACTGCATAAAAAAATGAGAGTTTTAATGGACAAAGGCTGACTTGAAGGCTTTCAAGGAGATAAAGGTCAAGATGATCGAAGCTCTAGTCACGCGATTTTCAGATTTTTCAAAAGCTTTTGAAGTCGCTTGTGACGCGTCAGGAGTCGGCATAAAAAGAATACTTAGCCAGGAAGGGCACACTGTCGCCTTTTTTAGTGAGAAATTGAATGAGGCGAAGCAAATATATTTCACCTATGACAAGGAATTCTACACGGTAGTGCAATCACTACGCCATTGACGACATTACCTGTTACCGCAAGAATTCGTCTTATTCTCAGATCACGAGGCCTTAAGATACTTGAACTCCCAGAAGAAATTAAGCCCCAGGCATGCTAAGTGAGTTCAATTCTTTCAAGAGTATATTTTTGTGCTTAAGCACAAGGCCGGTGTAGAGAATAAGCCTGCTGACGTGTTGAGTCATCGAGTCGCATTACTCAACTCCATCAGCGTTGAAGCTACGGGCCTTGAGCGCATCAAAGAAGAGTATTCTGAGTATCTAGATTTTGGCGTTGTGTATACGTCTTTATTAGAGAGTTTGTCAGAAGTTAACAGTGAGTATTTGATTTTGGACGGATATTTGTTTAGGAGTGACCGCTTGTGCATACCATGTACCTCCCTTCACGATTTTCTTGTCTGGGAGTTACATTCAAGGAGAGTTGCGGGTCATTTCGGTCGTGACAAGACCATTGTCTTAGTGGAGGATATATTTCATTTGCCAAGCCTCAAGCGGGATGTGGCCAAAATTATAAGGCAATGTCGTACTTGTCAACTGGTAAAACAAAATACAAGATTATATATACCTTTGTTAGTCCCATTCATCCCTTGGCAGGACATCAATATGGACTTCGTGCTTGGACTTCATAAGACTATTCGAAAGCATGACTTTATATTTGTTGTCGTGGACTGTTTCTCTAAAATGGCTCACTTCATTCCTTGTTGTAAGACCTCCGACGCTTCTCATGTTGCCAAGTTGTTCTTTAGTGAGGTCGTCAAACTGCATGGGTTACCAAAAACCACAGTGTCTGACCGTGATGTGAGATTCATGAGTTATTTTAATTTAGAAGACACCACGGCACATGATGAATACTAGGCTTCAATTTTCTTTTGCTTACCACCCTCAGACCGATGGCCAGACTGAGGTGGTTAATAGGAGCCTAGGGAGTTTACTTCGATGTTTAGTGGGGAAGCATACCAGGACATGGGATGCCGTACTACCCATAGCCGAGTTTGCATACAATAGTTTTATCAATAGGTTCATAGGTCCAAGTCCTTTTGAAGTCGTTACTGGTTACAAGCCTAGGAAGCTCATTGATCTTATCCCCATGTCATTGTTTCGTAGGCCATTAGAGTTTACAGAGTCTTTTGGGCATCACATACATTCATTGCATCAAGAAATTAGGCGAAAAATCACTACTAGTAATGAACATTACAAACTTTCTACAGACCTACATAGACGTTTCAAAGAGTTCAATATTGAGGATTCTATGATAGTCCGCATCAGGCCCGAGCGGTACCCTGCAGGGGCCGTTCGTAAGTTACACGTGCGTAGCATTAGACCCTTCAAAATTATAAAGCAAAATGGTCTCAATGCGTATGAGATAGATTTTCCACCTTCCATGGGAATTAGTTCCACATTCAATGTGGAGGATCTAGTTATTTTTTAGAGACCCACTGATACTTTGTCTGGCCCTTCGCCCACTCATCCTGATTCTCCAGATTTACCCTTTGATCCATGGCTTCTTCACGACCTTTCATCTCAGCCTCTGCCTCCCATACCTAGCCTTCACACACCCAGAGAGGAAATAGAGGATATCCTGGACCATGAAATAATTTTCACATTGGATCGCGGGTTTCAGAAATATTTGGTTAAATGAAAATCACGCTCAACTTCAGACAGCACGTGCCTCATTGAGGAGGAGCTCTAAAGACTTGATCCCGACATCCTAGAGCGGTTCAAGAGTTTTATTTGACCAGTGATGAAATCTTCGTAGTCGGGGAGAGTCGATGAGGACATTGTGCACATGCACGCCCGCACACCACCACCCCTACGCACGCACGTACCCAGAAGGAGGACCCCACCATCGATCTGACTCGATGACGACGTCCAGGGAGGGCCTCTTAGTTAAAAGACAAGTTTTGGTTCAAAAAAAGTAGGCCCGATAGTCAAGAAAAGTCCATCATAGGATCTCATGATCGTGACCCACTCGTTGGATTGATTTCATATTTTAGGTTTTCCTTATTGTTATTATTTAGAACACTGTGAACGCTTTAGATTTCTCTGTTTAATTTTTATTTTAGTTTACTTCATCGCCAAGTAATAGGTTACGCACATGGTGCGAGTTTTGGGGTATCGAATTTTCCCCATAAATAGGCACCCCTTTAGTTCTTTTGATTCATTGAAGTTGATAAAAAAAATTCCTGCTTTATTTTTCTGCTCTCTTTGTGAGTTGTGAAAGAATTCAAAGTGGGTGCGAAGCCCTTCCTTTTCGAAAAGCTAACTGGTGCGAAGCTACATCGATCCCGATTCACCCCCATCCTCCATCATCTTTTTTACCATCTTCCCCCACCATCTGTTCTTCGAATTCATCCCTTTTGTTGCATCAGATTTATTCATTACAGTAGGTTTCTAGATTTCGGCTTGCAGGCGAGCTAAAACTTTGGCGGAGCACCACGCACAAGCCGTAGCTCGGATCGACCCGAAACTTCAGGGTTTTGAAGCATCCCCTTGGCCGACCAAGGCCAAGGAGAGTTTTTCTGCAAACAACGCCCCCTCGTATGTGCGGCTGGATACCTGCGCACGTGCGAGCGCCTCAGGCCCGCTGTCTATACGCGAGATCGTCTTTTGGCTCAGGTTTTTATCCTCTTTTATCCTCTCATAGCCGTTTTTCATGAATCCTAGCCTCAGATTACGTTTTTCCTAAGTTATTTTGCCAATTTTCTTACCCTAGGATTCCCCGAATTGGAATTTCTGAATCCCTTGTATTAGGAACTGATTACTATGCATGTGTGGATTATTATTTTTTATCTTTAAGCATCGTTTGGTTCATAAATTTTATTGATCCAGCTCTATCATGTGTAGGCCTGGACCCGCATAGATTCCCCTTGATTGAATGTTTGGACTTTCATGTGGGATATGGAATTTGTATAGTTATTTCTGAACTAGTGTGATCTTAAGCCTGAAATCTCGCATATCATATTTAATTTTCATGTCCCGCGTTACACAGCAATCTGTCCCCTAACCAGATTCCTTTGGGACTTGGTTGTATTTGTCCATGAGCCTTGTGTGGATGTCCGTTTTCTTCTCTTGGAAGGCCGATTTGCTCAACTGCCAATCTGCCATATCTCCCTGCACCAGTGTGAATGAATTACACATGGTTAGCCATTTTTAATCTTTAAAGTCCTGAGAGGATAAAATCATCAATGTTTGAAGGCCGATTTGCTTTAATTTTTTTTCATTATTTGCAAATGCATCTGTTCTATATTTTCTTTTCAATGGAGTCATGACCTTGTGGTTGTGTTTTCAATATAAGAGCTCTATTGCAGCAGATTGTAACTAGCAATCATGCTAATGTTATTTTTTCGTAATCATTCTTGTAGAAACAATTGTTGAATTGGAAAAAAAAAAGAAAACAAAAATGCAAGCTCGCAACCAAAACCTGTGACCAAAAAAAAATAATACCAAATAGCTAATAATAATTAAAGAAGGAAAGAAAAGAAAGAAAGATGGATATCCAAACAACATGGGAGGAAAAATGAGGAAACCCTGAGTAGGCAGTCATTGATCATGGCATGGAATTGTTGGGGAGCAGAAGCAGCTAAAAAGGCACTGATGCTTACCCTTCACGAATCACACCTAAGTTTGGGTCCCTCTGCACAAAAAAAAAAAAGCCATTTGAAATAAAAATTGTGATGGATGGTAAACCCCACATGATGGATGGTGATGGATGTTCAAAGTCAATGCTCAGCAGATGGGCACACGCATACCATGATCAGGAGTTTATTTGGTGGCCACCATATGGATGTGCAGTAACCCAAAAGAAAAGATCTCCAGACTATGGAGCCCCACCTGATCAGCAGCCTGAAAAGGTGAATGGCAAACTGAAAAAAGAAGCAATGATCCACATTCAATGGGAAAAATTCACGACTCAAATGGGTCATGGTTGTCTAATCTCATGGAATTTTGGGCTATGGCCACCATATCAATTGCCTCAATCACATGGGCATCTGCTGTATACTGTGGGGATGATGCTTTGCATTTCTCAATTTTGAAGACCTCCCAATAATTACAGTGGCAAATGGAGCCGGGCTGAAGCATGTTTAAGTCCAGTGCATGAGCTACGACCTGAGTCCACACCTGGCCCAGCATGAAGCAGACTTGGGCTAGGCCACTCAAACATCCAAACACTCCACTCACAAATGCTAATGCGTTGAGCTGGACTGGACTGCTTCTTAGCCATTCAAGCAGATGTTCAAGCCTTAGTCCAGAAGAATCAACCCACAGGCCTTGAAACTTGGCCCAAACCCAGAAAAGAGGGCTGAACTCGAGCTTGACTGGATCCAACCCAGCACATTTGCCACCATACCAAATGTGCAATAAAAAACTGTTAATCTGCCCAGCCCATTTACCACTATAGAAATGTGCATTCAAATTTTTAACAAGTTCATTTCTGTTCTATTTTTATGGAGAGGCAACCAAAGTTGGGTATGACCTACAACTGTTTTATTTCTTCAGAAGGGACAAACAGAGTTAGGGTCTCTTTGGATGCATGGAATACATGACACAGACACGGATGTGTAATGATTACATTTTCCAGCACTAGTCTAGTGGATTGCAAAAGGAGGGTATGTTCGGATAGCAGTGGAAATCATATTTTCATTAGACAATGGTTACCTGGTATCTTGTGCCATAATTATGGAGACTCTAATAATGACTGCATAGAATCCATGGTTTATTTTTTGCAATCCAAATAGCCATAAACATCAAAGCAAGGGAATACCAATTGTTTTCCCATGTATTCCTTGTATCCAAACAGGCCCTAAGGTAGTATTTTGGGTGAACAAGGAAAGTTACTGTCAGGAGAAAAAGGAAAAGATGTTACATGAAAGTTGAGGATGGTGTCTTGGCCCCAGTACTTCGATGCTGCCAAGTCATATGCATGTGCAGCTGCTTCTTCATCATCATAAGCACCTATTAAAAATACACCCAAAAGGAAGATGAAATCCCAATTCAAATAAAACCCAACAGAGTGACAGCCAAACAAGCACAAATCTCAAAACTGCCATATCTTCTTAGAAAAACCTAAAAGCAATTTTTTTTCATTTTGGGATTGCCTTTAAAAAAATATTATTTTTTGGGTTAAAATCCCAAATAAATAAAGAATACCAATCAAACTCACCTAGATAGATTGTACTCCATTTGAGTTCCATTTCCAAACACCACCCAAATAAAACAAAAATGAAAAAATAACCGTTTCACTGCCATCTAGATATCTACCAGTAGACAGCAATTTATCCAAAGGGATGTTGACTCTGTTCTGTGTGTCCACTAAGAACCTGCTCACAGAAAATTAATTAACAGATGAGGATGCAAGAAACAAAATCCAAATATCCACATAAACAAACAAAGTAGATGCTTCATTTTAGAGACAGGTACACACATAGAAGAAGAAAGCACTTTTATATGGCTTATTAAAGTATTGTAAAATGGTAATGATTTCTCATGGTTTTTACTCTTCAATGCTTTGTGGATTATATTAGCAGTGAAGGAACATCAGGTTACTTCTTTATCCATTACTCCCTAACGAAAAATGGGAGTGGCAGAAAACATTTCTGCCTCTTTTATCCCATAAACCTTTGTCATGGGAATCACGAAACACTGCCCGCATAATCCCCACTAATTTTCTCAAAAATGCCCAAAAATCCTGTAGAAGGGGCACCGCCAAGACAAAAACCCTAGCTCATTAATCAAACATTTCTACTTCCAATCTTCCATTAGAAATGAACCAATTATACAAAAGAAAAACAGCAAGAACCCTCAAAAAACGAAAACCTCGAAAATACTGGTTAACAGAGAGGTTAACGAGCACTCACCACCACCTTCAGTCCAGAGAATCAGATCCTTCTAGAAACCTAGCTATTGTTTAGTTTACAAAAAGCACATCAAAGCTAGGGTTTTGAAATCGATTGGAAAAAAAATAAAAATGCAAATGTACTCAAAACAACTTGATGACGAATCAAATTCGTTAGAACAAGTGAAATTTCACAATTCTTTCAATGAGAAGGAGATAATTGGCAACTTTAATCAAGATCAAGCTATTTCTATTGTTTTTTTTATGGAAATTCCAGAAACTATGACAGAATCATCGAATTTCCAAGAATCTGTGAAAGATCTACATTTCCGAAGGTACCTGAAGCTTTTCTAGAAGGAAATTTCATGTTCTTGAAGGAGAAGAAGTGTTTCACCAGGCTGGCTTCAATTCAACTGAACACATCGATTTGGAGATAATGCGGAGAGAAACACAGGATTGAGGAAGACCTCTGGTGCTCTTTTGAAGAATTGTTGCCAGATCTAGGGTTTTGGAGAGGAGGGGGTAGTCTTTTGACTTTTCAGCAAGTGGAGAAAAGTTAAAAAGGTTTTTATTTATTTATTGATTTATTTTTAAAGCACCAAAATACTTGAGCAATTTTCAGCAAATAAGTAACTGATGATTAATTGTTAACCAAACTTATCCTAGAAAAGTAACTTAACTCCTGCCATCAACACGAAAAGTTACTTATCTAGTTGCATCCAGATGGGCCCTAAGTAGGAGCACCGCGCAATTGGGTATGATTCATTGAGTGTTTAAGGCGATTGAAACACGTGACACATGTAAGGAATATGATTGGAACTTCAGACACTTGATCTCCTCAAGAAACTTATTAATTTCCTTACCCTAGTTTAAACCAACTTTTTTATTTATCAACAAATGTATGCTTGTTTATGCATAGGATCAACTGATCTAAGGAGACTCATTTTGGAATTTGAGGCAACCTAGTGGGAATAAATGAACTAAAGTCTTTGCTAAAACCTTAATAAATGGACTGAGCAAGGTGTGCCATAATGGCATTACCGTTGTGTGTTACAGGTCACAACAGCCAATCCGGAGAAAAAAACAAAGACCCCCAATGGCTGTTTTAAGGCTAATACTGGTGTTTTCCTCAAAATAAAAATAAAAATAAAAATAAAAAGATCGTAACAGCCATTACGAAATAGCTTTTGAATATGCATCAATAAGCGAGCGATATCTAAGTAATCAATAGTCCTCAGCAATACCTCTAATCATGCATACAGAGAATTCACATGCTAGATTTCCAAATAAGACCTAAGTGTTCACTTGTTTATATGTAGGATCCATGGGTAAAAGACTACACACAACTGTCACAATTCAGAGAGGAAATCAGTCTTCAAGTTCCCTTCTTACAAATAGCACTTCTAGTGGATCCCATAACACTAGCATCCACATTGAATTCTATCCATCCATCCATTTAGTATCTGATAAAGCCACAGGCACCAACAAACCAACAGACATACAATTCCACAAATGCAATCTGGATTAGCCCCCTTTAGGAGGAACCTGTCAGGGCCCCTCCCATTCAATTCTCACCAAAAGCGTACATTGCTGAACTCATACCTAGAGGGACCAATGGAGGCCGTCTTATGATTATTGAGGATATGCTACACTTAGCTGATTTGACTTTGATTATTCTTCAATTTCTCTCATGCCACAATCCCTATGATATGCAATAGGGAAGCATCGTCCACAGAACGCGTGCATTTTTGGATGGAAAAGAATAGCACCACCCTCAAACAGTGCCGGAAGTATGGTTAAGAACCTAGTTAACCTGAATAAGCCAAGAGAATTATTGGGAAAGATTTGATTCTCCACGTATATTTTTTTCTTTCTTGTTTAGATTTGACTAGGTTGAAATTTAATTAGATTAATTGAAATCTCTCCTGATTGGAGCCATTCCTCCTATATATGTATAGAGTATTACTCTCTCAAAGAAACACAGAAAGAAATCATTCAATATTTCAATTCTTCCCTTTCCCTTCTTCTAGTTTTCTACAAGAATTATCCCACACATCCCTAGCAAGTAGCAATGATGAGACAAATGGTCCACACTTTTCATGTTTCCCACTGCAGCAATGTTTTTTGTCTACACGCACTAGATTCGGTCTAGTGATCTTGGCTCTCCATAAACTTTTGGCTCCACATATGGGAGCTACAGAAAATGGCAGCACCTTCAGCCTAAAAGATTTTTCTTCAACATGTGTTCTTACAGCTAGTTTTTAGAAGCTCTTAAAACAAATGAGTTAAATATCTAAGTCGGGTGGTTAATTTTGTCCAAAGCTTTTAGGACATGTTCCAAGTTCCAACTTCCAATGGGTGTCTGTTACAGATTTATAATCATTGCCCATTTCCTTTACATTTTTGTCCTAATTGGTGAAACAAACTGGCCCTGAAGGGAAATAGAAGAATGCCATCGGGTGGGCAACTAATGCCAAGTCCAACCCATTAAAAATTGCTTTTACTGTTCCCGATGTTCGTTTTCTCTCCTCAAGATTAAATTTTCATTTGATGATGTATGTAGTGAGGCTAGCGTATTCATGAATACTCTTGCAAGGGAGTGTGTTTCAAAACTGGTCCTTTTAACATGCCAAAAAAAAAAAAAAGACCTTTTGAGCTGGGACTCTTGCCCCCTATTTGATTATGCTCTTGTAGATTCTTCTTTGGAAGATTTTATGTCATCATAAAAAATTTGGTTTGTGGCAACTATGGCTATCAAAGCAGACTGTTGGACACTCAATTAAAATGGTAAGATGCATAAATTTGCAACACCAGCGCAGGGGCAGCCATAATCAAAGTATTACCACAGCCTGCTACTAAACAATCAAATATTCATCAAGATAGTTACTGCAGACCTCCTTTTTACTTTGATAAAGTGATGGGAAGGTAATAAATGGGTGTGCTTATCAAATATCTCTCAAGCCACCAGTGAAAGGAAAAAAAAAAAAAAAACTAGTGTGCCATCTTCCATCTAGAATTTCATAATCCATTTACAGAACAAAAATAAATCACGTGTTTTACTGCCATATTTACATGAACAACACCAATCAAATATTTTTTCAATCAAAGCAGATAGAGAACCTTCACATTACATATCACACTAAATCCTCCGTCTTGGCATCTTTACATCCCTGTTAGGAAAACCAAGAAAAAGAAAAGGAAAAAGAAAAAGAAACTTACTGGAGCGTGGGAACAATGCCAGATGGATGCTGGGAAAGATCTGCTGGTTGGCTCCCTTCCGCGCCCTGATCGGCCATTTTCCCTTTGAATCCTTCTTCTTTCTCCCAAAAAGTCAGCTAAAGAAAATGGAAATGACCCTTGAGATGAGACCAAAATGCAACAAAAAGTGTGATGTCTCACTCCCACAAAATCATAATAAATAACCTGATGGATGGCATGGATCCTACACAAGTTTGCCATGTTGGCACATTAACAGGGCTATCAGTGGGCTGAGCCGAGGACTGTCCAAGCCTGGAATGGCCCAGGCGCATGACACCCCACAACAAACAGGACCGAGCCCAGTGTGGATGGAGTCCAAGCCCAGCCTATGGCCAACCTCTTTTATGCAAGATCTGGGTTGTTCATTATGTGTGCCAATCATGTGTGACAACAAACAAAAAAGGCCCTTGAAACCTTAAACAGGCCGGGGGTGAGCTGACAGGCTCCTATACACAGCCTGAGCCAGCCCGAGTCATGCTGGAATTGTGCAGTAATCCACCCTTCACAAGCCCAGATCTGCAGTTTACCTTCATATGTCTCATAGATTATCTTGCAACTATAAATGTGATGCTAATTACAAAATGATGGCATGTGTTTTGCACAAGATTTATACAGAAATATTGATCACATTCTAATTTCAACTTTCTTTTCCAGACAACTTGGCAGTTAGAATCACAGCTCCCTCTCTCTGATTTCAATCCATTGTCAGGAGGATGTCTACTTGGCACAACACTCCTTTCTCTGAGCTTAGGACCAGCAATGACAGCGCAATACTCCCACATGGATTGTCGTCAACATCATCATCTAAGCCTGATTTCTCTAAATATTCAAGTTGTCAATTGGAACATCTTCAATTGGGTTTCTAAGTTTGTGACGAGCCATAGCATTTAGAGTTTGTTTACTCGGGAAGCTAAACAATTTACTATCCTTGATTCTGGGTAATTCTAATTTTTTTAGTCCTCTCTCTAACTAAAGCCACACCGTGCCTTTTGCATTAGAGATTCAATTTTTTATCAGTGCCATTCAAAGAACACTCTCTTTTATCGATAAACATTTCTGTTGTCCATCGAAAAGGATATCTTGGAAGGCTTCAAGGATCTTGTGATTATCAGTTTGGCAATTTTATTCTAATCCTGTTATAGACCACAACAATGGCTTTGCTATATACAAACAGCTTGAATTGTAAACAAACACATTCTTAAAAAAATGTAAATGAATGATTTCCATGTAAGCATAGTAATAAGATCCATCGCAAAAATGGTACAAGCTACAAGCACCGAAAGAGTTGGAATCAAAGAAAGCAGGAATGACACATAAGGATTGTAATCAGTTACAATGATTGGTTCAGGAGTCGGCAAACCTTAAACCACACTAGCATTAATTTGAAACAATTATTCAGTTTTGCTAAAAAAGATTGGACACAAACTGCTGTAAAAGAATCTCGTCTATTATGGAACAGTCATACACAGCGTCCAAATATAAACATTGACAGGTCCCTAACTCATAAATTTCTAATGTTTGCATACAGTTAACTTGCCATCAAATCATCATCATCATCATCAAAGCCTTATCCCCACTAATTGGGGTCGGCTACATGAATCCTATTCCGCCATCCAAATCACTTCCCATCAAATAATCAAAGAATATGATACAAACACGGTCCCGTAGACCACCCTACAACAGGTTGTGTTAGATGTTACCAGTCCCATTGGGTAGAATGACCATTTCAGGCAGTTTGATGGAGCAAGATGACCTTCTATATTTCCCAAACAGCGCACTCTTTGAAACCACATGGACACTGTAAGTATCAGGTGGAATGCCAGTTTGAGTGGATTTCCAAGAACAGTCTAAGACCAGCTAAATCACACTCACACAATTTAACTTCACCAGTAATCTCGACAAGAACAAACACCGCCTTCAAAATGATGGAAGCGGTAGGCATCTCTTACTATAATCATCCGGCTAGCAGTCGTCGAAACGAGCTTCATCCAATTATGGCAGTCATTACAGACACGCAGATTCTTAATAACACGGATCGGTATCTCGGGAGCCAAGCTAATGAGCCCAAAAGCAACAGCCAGCTTCTCACTGTGAATATACACCGTTGGATCCTTCTGCTCTTGCTCAATATCATGCAAAAGGCTATATCTGTCCTGCACGTACCCGATTTTAGCTACCTTTTTGTTCAAATCCTCAAAGGATTCATAGATCTTATCTGACAGAGGGTGCAGCTGATCACCAACAAAGAATGCATGGAACGAGTTCTTAACCTCAATCCAGCTACGCCCTGGCTCCTTCTTTACTCCTCTATCTTTCATCATCTGCCTCATATGATCCCTGCAATCCCATTTCCGGGCCACCGCATATATGTTTGATAGGAGAACGTACGTTGCTGAATCATGTGGCTCCAGTTCAAGAAGATGACGAGCTGCAAGCTCCCCAATTTCCATTTTTCGGTGAACTCGACAAGCACTTAGAAGGGTTCGCCAAACCATAGCATCCGGATCTATCGGCATCTCCTCTATGAATTTTCTTGCCTGATCCAACAGCCCAGCTCGTCCAAGAATATCGACAACGCAAGCATAGTGTTCAGGCCTTGGAAGAATACTGTGCTCTTCACTCATGCACTTGAAATAGAGGAGACCTTCCGCCACCAACCCCACATGGCTACATGCAGATAGGACACCTACAAAGGTAACATGGTTTGGCTTCAAGCCGTGCTGTTTCATCTGCTCAAAGAGTTTCAGAGCTTCACTACCGAACCCATGTTGAGAATATCCGGTTATCATGGCATTCCACGACACCTCATTTCTCTCAGACATCACTGAGAACTCTCTCTTTGCATCTTCAATAATCCCGCACTTGGAATACAACGTAATCAAAACATTACCACCTTCGATCTCTGAGTCATAACCAGTTTTTATCAACTGTGCATGAATCTGCTTCCCTTGTTTGACATCTGCTATATTGGCAGAAGCACTAATGGCAGAGCCATAGGTGAATAGATTAGCTCCCACACCTGATTGATTCATCCGCGCAAACACCTGCAAAGCTTCCTCGCAGTGCCCACTCTGTGCAAATCCCGATATCAATCCATTCCACGATATCTCGTCTTTGGCTTCAATTGTGTCAAACACCGAATACGCGTCTTTGATTCTACCACATCTAGCATACAGATTTACAAGTGAATTTCCAATGGAAAGATCCATTGAATAACCTGAAACGAATGATTGAGCATGGATTTGTAGTCCCTGATTGAGGGCTTGAATTCCGGCACATGCGCTAAGAGCACTGGCTAATCCAATGTTGTCCGACCGGATCCCTCTAGTTTGCATCTCTTCAAAAAGTCTAAGAGCTTCAATGCAATATTCATGTTGTGCATAGCCAGCGATCATGGCCGTCCATGACACAACGTCTTTCTCCGTGAGCCTGTCGAGAATTTCCCTCGCAGTCTTCAGTCTTCCACATTTTGCGTACATGTCAATCAGCACACTGCAGACGTAGACATTAAGCTCAAAGCCTGTCTTTACGATTTGGGTATGGATTTGCTCTCCAAGATGGAGGGCTCCCAAAGCAGTACATGTTCTCAATATACTTGGATATGTGTACTGGTTCGGTTCCATACCCTCGACTTGCATTTCAGAGAACAGTTTGAAAGACTCTCTTAGATTACCCATCTGCCCATAAGCCACAAGCATCACATTCCACAGAACGACATTTTCTCTGTATGTTGTATCAAAGAACTCGTGGGCAGTTTCAATGTCTGCACACTTCACATAGAGGTCAAGCAAAGAACCTTCAATGATGACATCGGAAGAGTGTCCTGCTTTGATCACGTACGAATGGAGCTCCCTGCCTTTGTGGAGAGCTCCGGCAGAAGCACAAGCACTCAAGAGGCTTGCAACTGTAACACAATCAGGTTTGAAGCCTGAATGTTGCATCTTTCTGAAGAAATGAAGAGTGCTATCGCTATTTCCACGCTGAGCATGTCCTGATATCAATGCATTATATGTTATTCCATCATGACGATGCATCTCGCTGAAAATCTGTTCGGCAGCGCTCATGTTTCCACATCGCGAATACAAGGTTACAAGAGCATTGCCCACAAAAGTTTCAGACTGAAATCCCCACTTAAAGACTTGAGCATGAAGCTGCATTCCATAGTCGAAGAACTCAATTTTTGTGCAGGCACTGAGGACGCTAGAGAATGCATAAGGAGTTGGTGTGATTCCTAATCTTTGCATTCGAGAAAAGAGAAAAAGAGCTTCTTCTGCATGACCATTTTGAGAAAAACCAGATATCATAGCAACCCACGTAATGCTGTCCCTTGAATTTAATCCTTCAAAGACCAACTGAGCTGAATCTATGCTTCCATGCTTCGAGTACGAATCAATCAAAGGATTGCCAACAATCGAATTGGAAGCAAACCCAAGCCGAAAAATCTTTGCATGAATCTGTTTGACACAGTGGAAAGAAGCATCTCCACTGCCACTACATGCCCTCAGAGCAGAAGCGAATGCAATGGGATCTGGCTCCAGGTACTCATTTACCATTATCGAAAAACCATCCAACACCCTCCTGTTCATTTTTCTCCCAAGGTATCCAGAAAGCACAACATTCCAAGAAGCTACACTTCTCTGAGACATCTCATCGAGCACCCTGACCGCATCATCCAAATTGCCGAAACCTGAATACACACCAATAAGCCGATCGGCCAAAACACATTCTGCGCCAAAACCTGATTTCAAAATTCTCGCATGAACTCTTCTAACATCTAACAAACACCCAGAATTCAAACAACCGTCCAAGAGCCACAAATAGGTGTTACAATCAGCGCGAAGGCCACGTTCTTCCATCAAATGGAGAAAATAAAAAATGTCCTTTTTGGGTTTTCCTTCATTTGAGTTTCCTACCGTTTCTACATCGTAGAATTCATCGAAAGCATGGCAAGCAGCAGATTGAGTAAAACCAGCAGAAGTCAGCTTACCAACACTTCCAACGAATGACTGCAATTTGGAGAAACATTGAAGGAGGATGAGGAGAAACGACTAAGTCCTGGAACATGAAAGATCACAAAGGAATTTGAATCTGGAGTTGGGTATTTGAAGCAGTACCTTGAGGAAGCTTCTGTGAGATTTGGACGCCTTTCCGGTTGCGATTTTTGGCGGGAAATGCGAAAAGTTGGAGAAGATCCCAAGAAGGCAGGATGCTGTGGCCGGCATGGATTCGACGGTGGTGATTTACTGGGATTTTCTTTCACGGCTGAGAGACATCGCGGGAATAACAGAGGTTTGATTGAGAATTTCTAACGGCTAGAGTCGTTGGGCAGGCCAAGCCTGTTAACGCCCGCTGCGCATTTTAGACAGTAACCGCGCTAGCTTGACTGTGCCATAGAACATCTGTGCGGGGCCCACCTTTCACCATTCTGTATAAAGTCCGGATCCCTTGTTTGCAGCAAAACAGGCCACCTGTTTGTTTCGTGTTTACGAGTCCGGATCCTCTGTTATTCGGTAAACAGGGATTCCTGATTGCCTAATTCTCATTGGTCTACGTCACCACTCACTTAAAAGAAAGGAAGAAAAAATGACTCCAAATCATCATGAAAAAAACCAGAAAAAGAAAACTAGAAGAAAAAAGCCAACGGGCAACACGCGTTGCTGCGTCCCTCCTCTCCACACTTTCACATCTCTCTCTCCCTGCCACTCTCACTCGTTGCTTTTTTCTCAATCCACTTTATACTTCTTCACATCTCTATCTTTCTTAAAACATAGATCAAATTAAACTATCCATGAATTCAATTGTAGAGGTATCATGACAAAAAAAACTATGCTCATTTAATTATTTGATTATCTGATTGGTGGGCATTTATTGGTTGCCATTTGTTATTGTTTCGCTGAGTATTTTATTTTTATTTTTATTTTTATTTTTATTGGTTGCCATTTGTTATTGTTCTGCTGAGTTTTTTATTTTTATTTTTGATCCGTTTGAAATGAGATGAAGTGTTTTTTCATTTATGTAATTCTATTTGTTATTTCTATCTAATTGGTGGACATATCATATCAGTGATTGAAGCCTATTACTGATATTTAAAACCTTGTTTTAGGATTAGATAGATCCCAACCCATTACCAAATTCCCAACATTTACATCGAGTCGTGCATTTGGTTATGCTAAACGTCATAAAATATAATGATTAATCAGTCCAATTGGGTGCAAAATTTCATGATATTTCATGAAATTTGGTGCAAGAAACACCCTTTAAAGCAAGTGCAGAATTTTGTAGACAATAAACTGATAGGTTGATGTCTATGGATTTGAGTGATCTGAACTTGAAGATATTGGTTTCTTTAACTGTCAGTCATAATCACCAAATGAAATACAAGAAAAGGAAAAAGGAAATTGCAAATATGTACTACTTGTCTACCCACGTGGTTAGAACTTGCAACTCATACACCTTGTCAATGTCCTTAAAGGAACATGTACCTGAATTGGTCATGTTGAGGTGGTGAGAAGGGGTATGAAGGCTTGTTTGCTTTCCAAAGATTGGGCTTGAGGCAGGATAGTAGGCGAAAAAGGGCTTGTTAGTGCAACTGACCCCATATAGCTGGGAGAAGGCTATGATGATGAGGAGGATATTAGATGTTTGAGTCTAATTCAGAATGTTATGTTTATTTCTACATGTTAAGGTATCTCACAGTTTCAGATCATATTACTTAAGTTTTCAAACAAGAGCAAACTGATGTAGTGCAGATTTCACAAAACATGATGTAAACATGGAATGAATCAACTAAATGAACGAGTGAAAGTTCTCCACTAGCCTTGAATTTGATGAAGACATGTTCTGATAGCTTCTCCTTGCTCATGGGTAGTTCCATGGCTTTTGATGCCTTTTGACTTGTAACTTCATGACCCAAAAATTTTCATGTCGGAGCAATCCTGGCTCCTCAATGATGGCAGCTTTTAAGAAGGGAAAAAAAACATAACATTCCACATTCAAATCACATCCAAATCTCGCACCCAATTGTGGATGGAGGATAACCCAAATTAAAGATCACACTGTTCATAGTCTAACTATTCGCCTTTTTCATTTGATCCATTTGATGTCCACCAATCAAATAGTTCTGATTATCTAAAAATGTGATATTTAAGTGCCCTCTGCTCTGTTCACAATGTGGCCCATGATTTGGAAGGTCTGGATTTATGTACATGTATGCCACGTACTATAGATAAGTCACAACCATTTACAAAATGGTGAAAAGCACACATCTGTCCAGCTCATAGGTAAATTCAGTATAACTGTATATATTTGCTTGCATTTTCCATTCCATATCAGTATCGCTGGCTGAGCATGACTATGAACTCAAACTAATACATGATTTTTCTTGATTTTCTTATCTTTCTTTTACTTCAAGTGGAAGCACTGCTGGAAAATTTCTACGTGCCAACATTTGAGCCACTCTATCCTTCATATATCAATCCACAGATGCACATTGGACCAGGGCCTTGTGGACCCTCCATTCTATGACGTATTTGGAAAGGGACCACCAGCTGGGCCGTTTCAGGATAACACAGCTGAGCAGGATGCTTCATCTGTACTTGGTCTCAGAATTATTTGATACAGTGATCGATGATAATCATGGCAAACCAGTGCTGGATTTGGAATCAACCCCAGTGGTGGTTTCCAGGCTCATGGTGCTATTTGTCTATTTGATTCAAAATATCTTTTTAAACAGTAGTTTCTCTTCTTCTCGTCTCCATTTCCTTCTACGCCTGATTTGCAACCATGTCTTTCCGAATGGTAAGATTCTTCCGATCCTTAATTTGCTAGATATTTCCTTGTTGAGAAATTGTGATTCTTTTATATTTGACTTCTTTTAGTAATTGTATTAGTTTTTTTTTTTATTTCTTTTGCAGTTGAAATATAATTCGTGTTTATTTTTTTTATGTCCTCCATTTATAAGGTAAATCAAATACACTTCTTGTGGAAGCCTTCTATCACCTCATAACTTACAAGAGTTAAACTCATAATGTCTCTCTCTCCCTCTCTCTCTCTCTCTCAACCCATAAATCTCTTTCGCACTCGTGTCCATAAATCTCTCTCTCACTCGTGTTCTTATTCTGTGCATGTTACTGATGTTTGTGCATGTTACTGATGTTTGGTCCTAATAATGCAAGCTGATACATATTTTTGTTTAGATCATTGAGGCATATTTTTGTTTAAGTTGTTGTTACTGTAATTACTACTTAGTCAGTAGACAAAGTTGGTAGATGTCTTCTTCTTATTGTGAGTTTTTGGAAGGATGGTTGATTCTACTTCCTGTTGGAGCTATCTGTTCAACTTTAAAAACTGAGAACCATTCCTAGTTGTTGTTATAGGTCTCCTCTTCTCTGGAATGACACTCGCTATTCTCTTTGTTTCAGTTGCATTTTACTTAGAGGTTAGTTTGACAAACCATTCCTTCCAAATAAAAAAAAGGTAGTTTATAAGTCCATTATTTTCACTTATTCCAGGATGTTCTTGCTTACTACATTAAAATGTGTCCAGTAGCTCTTGTCCCATCTTGAAGAGGACTTTATTTTCTCTTGCAATTTTCTTATGGGTTTTTTCCTGATTAGTTATTATATGGTTCAACGGCAGGAGATCGGCAGTGTCAGGTGAAGTGGGCTGGCAGCGGCTTACATGATTTTGAATCTTTGAACAATATGGTTGATCATGCAATCAAGGGCCAATGCACCTCCAAGTAATTTATATTGGCAGTGTCTGACCACCACTTTAAACTAATTACATTCTAATAATCGTTTGGCCCACCAATATTTTACGTGTAAATATCATATCAGGGCGCGGATTTGTTGCCACAGCCTTCAGCGGGAAGTTCCCGTTAGAATTTGTAATTCTTTGTACACAACGGAGGATAGAAGAAAATGATAACGAAACGATCGGATTTATCGGGTTCAAGGCTTGACTTGAATAGTCAATTTCTCAAGACAGATTTGCTGCCACTTTTCTGGAATTTCCAGCAAGTGCAAACGAAGGAAATCTGCAAATTGTCTTCAGGATACAATGAACTCTCAATCCGATTTTCAACACGAAAATTTGCACATTTAAGTGTTGAACAGATCTCTAATTTAAACACTGATATGCCGTAAGACGTTCAGAAAAAATTCAGTAAGAGATTAGATCGAGAGTAATTGCTCAGAAGATGATATAATCTTAAGGATAAGAATTACTTCATCTGGATTATAGCATCCAGGATTTATATCAATTGAAGGGTTATGGATTTCTTCCTGAAGAGGTGCTAAAGAGACTCTTCAAGAAATCCACACCCATTCACAGCAAATAATTGCCTTACATGAAAGGACATGACCTTTTGTCCTATGACAGTTATTTCTGTACCCATTCAGACAGAAGCAGTTATCCAACAGGAAAAACTGTATCCACATAAGTGACACATGGCATAGGTGCCACATGTACAATCATGTCATAATTACTCTTAATCAACAAAAGATAATAAATCATCAGGGTTCAATTCCATGACCCAAAAAATTTGAACCATGTGCCAAAAAGACTAAGTTCTTTTAGCTCCTTGCGACGATGCGAACGTGCGAAGTGCTAAGTGCGCCTAATAAAGCGCCCAAGCAGCCCTACAGCCCACGCCACGCGCGCGCGTGCGCGGACGGTGCTTCGCACCGTCCTCGATGAGATTTGAACCCTGGTTGCATAAGCAAAAACCCCTCCTCTCTTACCGACAGGCTATTCATACTATTTATGGAAAGTTTTAAATAATTAATATATTTATTTACTTTCTAAAAATAACTTTATTTTTGAAATTTATTTTTATTCTAAAAAACACAACAATCCCCCACAATTTCAAAAATAAAAACAGATTCCGAAACGAATGGCATATCAGTATAAATAGGTGCATAAGTAAAGGTATCTTTTGGATTTGAACCTTTACATTAGTGTATACGTATCAAAGTTATGCCAGGTACTTAGTGACCCATTAGTCTTGAACTAAGGACCTTATATGACTCGCCGGACACATAACACACATCTATTCATATATAACTGGAGATCTAAAAGTTCGCACATTTCTGGCCTTGTGCGTATCCCTATTTCATGAGTATTCTAGAGACGATCCCAATCTCTTCAAAAGCGGCCTCACTTTTCTACCCATATAGGTAGATCTATCAAAGATGATTCTGCTTCATCTCAGCAAAGTCTGCTTATAGATCTATTAAGAGTTAGTACTCACCCTCTTATGAAATGCAGAAACCAAACACTAGACTTTTAGGAATGAGACTCTGTTTTTCTTTTTCTAGTGTATGTTTCAGTCACATACTTGATTTGTTTGTCCCTTTGAACCTAGCCTATATTTCAAAACATAGGTAGGGTTGCCATCAAGAGTGAAAGTTACATCTTTATAAATCTTAGTCCCATTCCTTTAGTGGTTCTTCTTATTTGATCTTTTGATAAACCTTTTGTTAAGGGATCTGCTAAGTTCATGATGGATTTAACATATTCCACTGTGATTACTCCATCTCTGAGCAATCCTTTAACAAAGTTATGCCTTAGACCTACATTTCTAGACTTACCATTATAAGTCTTACTCATTGCACGACAAAAAGTAGCCTGACTATCACAAAAGATAGATATGGCAGGAGTAGGTTTTGGCCAATACGTGATTTCCAACAATAGGTATCTTAGCCATTCACCTTCTTTACAAGCAGCACCAAGTGCAATGAACTCACTTTCCATTGTAGAGTGAGATATGCACGTTTGTTTCTTAGATGCCCATGATATTGCTCCTCCTCCAAGAGTGAATATCCAGCCACTTATAGATTTAGATTCTATGTTATCTGCATTCCAGCTTGCATCGCTGTACCCTTCAAGTACAGCGGGATATGATTTATAATGCAGTCCATAGTCTATGGTTCCTCTTAGATACTTTAAAACTCTCGAAATCGCATTCCAGTGTACTTGTCCTGAATTACTGGTATACCTGCTTAGCATTCCTACTGTGAATGCTATATCGGGTCTAGTGCAATTCATTGCATACATTAAGCTCCCAATAGCACTCGCATATTCTTGTTGTGCTTTACATCTACCAGTATTTTTAACCAATTTAATACTTGGATCAAATGGGGTTGAAACCGGTTTACTATCATAATGATTAAACTTCTTTAACACTTTCTCTAGGTAATGAGATTGTGTTAAGGCTATTCCATCATTAAGATTAAAAATCTTAATACCTAATATTACATCGGCTTTGCCCATATCCTTCATGTCGAAGTTGGTACTTAGAAACTTTTTCGTTTCTTTCACACAGTCCTCATTTGGTCCAAATATTAGCATATCATCTACGTATAGGCAGATAATGATTTGACCTTTAATATATATGCACTTATCTGCTTGGTTTACTCTAAAACCATTAGATTGTACTACTTGATCAAACTTCTCATGCCATTGTTTAGGAGCTTGCTTGAGCCCATAGAGAGATTTGACCAGTTTACACACTTTCTTCTCTTGCCCGGGTTGAATAAACCCTTCAGGTTGTTCCATATAAACTTCCTCATCTAGATCACCATTTAAGAATGCCGTTTTGACATCCATTTGATGGATTACTAGGTGGTGAATTGCTGCAAGAGCAATTAAAGTTCTAATGGTAGATATTCGAGCAACAGGAGCATATGTATCGAAAAAATCGATACCTTCCTTTTGTCTAAATCCTTTGGCCACCAATCGAGCTTTAAACTTATTTATGGTTCCATCAGGATTGAACTTTCTTTTAAAAATCCACTTACATCCTATAGGCTTTGAACCTGGTGGAAGATCGACCAAACACCATGTGTTATTGGAGACTATGGAATCCATTTCATCGTCGATGGCTTCCCTCCAAAATTGTACGTCAGGAGATGAGAGAGCTTCACTAAGTGTTGATGGATCACTTTCAATACTTAGTGGTAGAGTAATCTCCTTTCTTATTTCATTTCTATCCCCTTCTATAAGAAACATGTAGAAATCTGGGCCAAAAGATATTTCTTTTCTTGCCCTTTTCGATCTCCTTGGTTCATTTCCTTCTGGATGAGTGTTAGATTTATCATGAAAGTTGTTAGGCTCTACGTTCATTGGTTCTATAATATTTTCATCAACCTGCCTTTTTGTATGATTATTCATATAGTCTTTGTATACTGTATTTTCAAAAAATATAGCATCTCTAGACTCTATAATCATGTTTTTGTCAGCAAACGAAGTTTGTTCTAGAACCAAGAATCTATATACGGGATTATGATTCCCATAACCCACAAAAGCACACCTGATTCCTCTAGGGCCTAACTTTACTATCTTGGAATCATTAATCCTGACTTCTGCTATACTTCCCCACACTTTGAAGTAATGAAGATATGATTTCTTCTTTTTCCATAATTCATATGGGGAGATATCCAATTTTTTGTGTGGGATAGCATTTAGAATACGGTTTGCTGTTAACAATGCTTCCCCCCACAAATTCAAAGGTAATCCAGAATTTAATATCATACAGTTGATCATCTCAACTAATGTCCTATTTTTGCGTTCCGCTAGGCCATTTTGCTGAGGTGTGTAAGGTGCCGTAAATTCATGGATTATACCATTTGATTCACAGAAATCGTTGAATTTATTAGAAGAGTACTCACCCCCTCTATCACTTCTGAGGGCTTTAATTTTTACATTCAACTGATTTTCCACTTCGGCCTTATAAAGTTTAAACTTTTCAAAGGCTTCATCTTTAGATTTTATCAAGTATACATAGGAAAATCTAGTGAAGTCATCGATAAATGTGATAAAATACCTTTTTCCTCCACGAGTTAAGGTATTATTTAAATCACAGATATCAGAATGAATCAACTCCAAGGGTTGTGATTTTCTCATGCCAGTCCCAAATGGTTTTCTGGTTATTTTAGAATGGGCACACACATCACATTTTCCTTCTTGTTGAAATTCATGATTTGGTATAAGGCCTAGGATCATCATTCTTTTCATTGAACGATAATTAACATGACCTAGTCTAGCATGCCATAAAGATACAGAATCCACTATATAAACGGAAACATCATTATTATTATTAATATTCAGTTTAATCATACCATTACATGAATATCCTTTGCCTACAAACATACCATTCTTGGTGATAACCAACTTATCAGACTCAATCACTATTTTGAATCCTCTCTTATTGAGAAGATCGCCTGACACTAGATTTTTAGACATGTCAAGTACATGCAATACATTTGTTAGTGTCAGTCTTTTGCCTGATGTAAACTGAAGCTCTACTGTTCCTTTTCCAACAACGTTCGCACGAACATTATTACCCATCTTCACTTCTTGTCCAGTTGTTATACCTTCATAGGTCTTGAAGATGTTTCGGTCCTTCGATATATGAATGGTTGCACCAGTATCTAGCCACCATCCACCATCGGATATTACTGTGTTAGCTTCAGTAACCATTGCAACAAGTTGGTCTTCTGTCATGTTAGCCTGAGCTTTCAGTTGTTTCTTCCTGTGTCGACATTCCTTTATGTAGTGTCCAGGCTTATTGCAGAAGTGACACTTGCCCTTTTTCTTTCCCTTTTTCTTAAACTCTGTATCTTTCTTTGGGGGAATAGATTTAGAGTTTTGAGATTTTGGCTTGTCATCTTCTACTATATTTGCTTTGGAATGATTTTCCGAAGCATTTTCTTTCTTGTCTCGGTTTCTGGACTCTTCTTCTATACGAAGATGTCTTTGAAGTCCTTCAAGAGTGTACTTCCTTTCATCATGTTTCAGTTTCTTTTTATAATCAAACCATGATGAGGGTAATTTTGCAATTACTACACCGACCAGGAATTCTTCAGGCAGATCTATCCCACCAATCTTCAATTCATCAACCAAGTTCTGTAGTTCGGCTACTTGGGAGAGAATTGGCTGATCATTTTTAAACTTGAAGTGGACGTAATTGTCGATCAGAAATTTCTGAGTACTGATTTCTTCAGTTTTATATTTTTGATCCAATTTTGTCCACAGTTCTTTAGCAGAGGATATTTTACGGTATGAATTATAGATTGAATTAGAGAGAGCGTTTAGGATATGACCTTTGCATAAAAAATCATCCTCCTTCCTTTTCTTTCGTTCTTCCTTCACTTGAACTGAGTCGTCTTCCTTTGGCTCGGGTAGAGAAGACAGATCATCATCTAGAATGTACGATAACTTGAGAGTAGTCAGAAAGAAAAACATTTTCTGTTGCCATCTTGAGAAGAACTGACCGTCGAAACGATCCAGTCGTACAAAGTCTTGGTTCATAACTTGAATTGAATGAATTGCCTCCATTGTGAAAAGATAAAAAATCTGTCTTGAATGTTAGAATTTGTAATTCTTTGTACACAACGGAGGATAGAAGAAAATGATAACGAAACGATCGGATTTATCGGGTTCAAGGCTTGACTTGAATAGTCAATTTCTCAAGACAGATTTGCTGCCCCTTTTCTGGAATTTCCAGCAAGTGCAAATGAAGGAAATCTGCAAATTGTCTTCAGGATACAATGAACTCTCAATCCGATTTTCAACACGAAAATTTGCACATTTAAGTGTTGAACAGATCTCTAATTTAAACACTGATATGCCGTAAGACGTTCAGAAAAAATTCAGTAAGAGATTAGATCGAGAGTAATTGCTCAGAAGATGATATAATCTTAAGGATAAGAATTACTTCATCTGGATTATAGCATCCAGGATTTATATCAATTGAAGGGTTATGGATTTCTTCCTGAAGAGGTGCTAAAGAGACTCTTCAAGAAATCCACACCCATTCACAGCAAATAATTGCCTTCCATGAAAGGACATGACCTTTTGTCCTATGACAGTTATTTCTGTACCCATTCAGACAGAAGCAGTTATCCAACAGGAAAAACTGTATCCACATAAGCGACACATGGCATAGGTGCCACATGTACAATCATGTCATAATTACTCTTAATCAACAAAAGATAATAAATCATCAGGGTTCAATTCCATGACCCAAAAAATTTGAACCATGTGCCAAAAAGACTAAGTTCTTTTAGCTCCTTGCGACGATGCGAACGTGTGAAGTGCTAAGTGCGCCTAATAAAGCGCCCAAGAAGCCCTACAGCCCACGCCACGCGCGCGCGCGCGCGGACGGTGCATCGCACCGTCCTCGAGGAGATTTGAACCCTGGTTGCATAAGCAAAAACCCCTCCTCTCTTACCGACAGGCTATTCATACTATTTATGGAAAGTTTTAAATAATTAATATATTTATTTACTTTCTAAAAATAACTTTATTTTTGAAATTTATTTTTATTCTAAAAAACACAAGAATTCCTGCAATGGAAATCTAGATAGGGCCCACTGGAAATGTTTGTCATAAATCCACCCCGTCCATCCTTTTTGTGAGATTAATTTAGACAATTGAGACCAAAAGTGAGCTGGATCAAAGACTCAGGTTGGGAAACTCCTGCCATTGAAACCTCCCTAGGTTCGAAAGTGATGTTTACATATTGTCCGTACCCTTAATAAGATCATTCCAATTTGGATGAACTGAAAGTACAAATATTAGCCTAATTCAAATTTTCTTTCGCCATGAATATTTTAACTGTATAAGTTCAATCCTCACGTTTTCAGCCCACTTAAGTATTGGATCCAGTTCATTTTTTGACCTTATATATTAAAATGATCTCACAAAATGAATGGACCGGGTGGATTTCTCACAAACATAACGATGGGCCTCACCTAGGTTTTCAAACTGACTGCGAAAGTCTTTCACAGTAAATCCACGTCCTTACGGCGACCTGAAAAGTAAAGGTATCGTGTCCAAGCCATTGCACCATAAGGTATCCTCTACGTAGAGGACAACTTCCAACCTATTAAGTGAATGGAAAAACCAACCCTTCCAATGGATTGATCCTACTTGAAAATTACCCTACGTAAAATAAAGCCTCATCTTCCCATCAGTTGGCTAACAGATAGACTATAATTTCTAGACATTGATAGATAGAAAAATATATGTGTGATCTACTTGTTGGAAATTTGGCTGATTTTTATCTAAAATGATCCTCATAATTAGACCAACCTATTAGATGTGTTGGATTTTTCATCTCACATGAAAATTTGGAAATTATCTTTTGGAGAGACCATAATTCATAGCCCAGACGGTTGGACTAGAGAACGCGTTTAAAAAAGTAGTCCAAATGCGTAGCCACTAGCCAGGGGAAAAGCAATCCCATTGTGAAAGATTTAATACTCTGGCAGTGTACGATGGTTCATACATATGATCCTAAATTACTTAGCACGGACCGTTCAGGCTTCAGAAAGCACTGTAAATGGGTCACATCTAATCTAATCAACATGTAGTTTATCCAATGAATTTGATTTTCTAGAGTGGGAGTATATCGTTTCTAGATGCACGTGTGTAGATCATCACACTCTGCTGGAGTATCAAATAATTCTTCAAGAAGAAATAAATGTGAATTGTATTTTGAGAAAATTATCACCGTAAACGCCACCTTTTATCCAGCTTATTTACTGGGCCGTCCAAAACTTACCTTCTCAACTTAGACCTTCCACGTATAGACGGATCATCTGAGGACGAAAATATCCCTATTTTTCACTGTCGTTGCTTTCACTGCCTTTAATAAAAAACCCACGCGCACCTTTTCAAAATACCTGCCTTTCACTCCCTTGCAACGAAAAACCTATGCACGCATGTTTTTCTTTTCTTTTTCCTTACTAAAATCTCTGTTTATCATCTACATATTATCATTCTACGTTGGCATTTTTCAACTTGGCTAGGGTTATGTGACATATTATCATTCTACATTTGCCATTTTTCATCTTGGCCAGGGTTACGTGAAATCATATAAACTGGTTGCATCTGCAAGCCTTGAAAAAGTTCAAAATATTCTCTCACTCCAAAGCACCCTTCTTCAACTTGCATTTGACTGGTACTATGGTTGTCGAAGGTACACATGTTTAAAAAAATGTTAGACTTGTACAATTTCATTGCATGTGAAGTTCGGTCAATTCCATGTTAGGATCGGTGAATATCATGGGGGAGTAATTTGATGCCAACTAAGGTCAATTTAATGCAAGTTGATGCGCATGTATTAGGCTTAATCAATTTCATGTGTTAGGCTTAAATTTTATGTGTTGATCGGTCAAATTCATGTGAAACTCGCTCAATTCTGTTTAAAGCTCACTCAATTCTATATTAGGGCTCACTCAATTCCATACTAGGGTCGCTCAATTTAATGTTTACTCAACTTAATTTCATGTTAGGCTCGCTCAATTTAATGTTTGTCTAGCTTAATTTCATGCTAGCAAAGGTCAATTTAATGTTCGCTTAGATAAATTTCATATAAGGCTCGCTTAATTTAATGTTTTTTCAGATAATTTTCATGATAGGTTCGCTCAATTTAATGTTTGCCTAGCTCAATTTCATGCTAGGTTGGCTCAATTTAATGTTTGCCCACCTTGATTCCATGCTAGGCTCCCTCAATTTAATGTTTTCCTAGCTCAACTTCATGCTAGGCCAGCTCAATTAATATTTGCCTCGATAAATTTCATGCTAGGATCACTTAATTTAATGTTTGCTTCGATAATTTCATGCTAGGCTCTCTCAATTTAATGTTTCCCTAGCTCAATTTCATGCTAGGCTGGCTTAATTTAATGTTTGCTCAGCTCATTTTAATGTTTGCCTAGCTCGATTTTATGCTAGGCTTGCTCAATTTAATGTTTGCCCAACTCAATTTCATGCTAGGCTCGCTCAATTTAATATTTTTCCAACTCAATTTCATGCTAGGTTCACTCAATTTAATGTTTGCCCAGCTCAATTTCATGCTATGCTCGCTGAATTTAATGCTTGCCCAGTTCAATTTCATACTATGCTCGCTCGATTTAATGTTTGCCTTGTATAATTTCATGTTTGTCTCACTCAATTTCATGTTTGCTTTTATAGCTGAATTTCTTGTCTACCTCGCCGAATTTCCAGTTTGCCCCGCTCAATTTCCAGTTTGCCCTGCTTAATTTCTCATTTGCCCTGCTGAATTTCCAGTTTGCCCCGCTCAATTTTCATTTTGCCCTGCTCAATTTAATGTTTGCCTCACTGAATTTTCATGCTTCCCTCGCTCAATTTCTAGTTTACCCCGCTAAATTTTCATGCTTCCCTCGATCAATTTCTAGTTTGCCTCGCTCAATTTTCATGCTTACCCCGCTCAATGTCATGATAGATAGCGTCATTGAATTTAACGAGCACCACATGAAATCATTCATATATTTGAAGGCCTAATCTGCATAAGCTCTGGTTGTTTATTTGAAATTTTAACGCGTTACTTACTCTTTATTTCCTTAAGCTCTGTATCATCCTCATCTATAATGGAAAATGAGTTCCCGGTCCTCTATTATTTAATTGAGTATTGTCTTATGACAAGCTTCCATTGTTTAATGATTCATTGATAATATGTTATTGTATTGGTTTTTAGATAATGGCTACGAGAATCATCTGCTGTTATGGCGGAGAGTTAGAATTTGAAAACAAGCGATACTCGTACACGGGTGGAAGTTTGAAAACTGTTACGCTATGTGTCGAGACTACGTACGAGGAGCTTCTATCTATAATTTACATGATTATTAAGAGTAGACCAACAGATTGTGATATTAGGATGCAAGTATTGTATCATTGCTCAAATGAATCAATCCCTTCAACTGAAATCAAAGACGCGATGACATGAAAGAGTTCCTGGGAACATAGTTGGAGCATTCGGATAACTTCATCCCTTTAGTTATCGAGACAATGCAATATATTAATAGGACAACACATGTGGACAATGTCACTAAGGAGCATGGCGTGAAATTTGAATATAATACATGTCCATTACAAAGTGGGAGTAAGTAACGATCAACTGCCCAAGCCGTCTCAAACATCAAACGTTGTAACTAGCTAAGTTGGTGGTGCACGTGACCTTAACCTCATTTATGAATACATGGCACCGCCTTTAGAAACAACAGCAGATCTGCCATCATCATCCACCACCCGATTTGTACGTGTAAGCAACATTATGCTTCCAAACATTCCCAAAACGTCAAACTTCATCACTCATCAAGTTCTTTTGCCGTTCGAAGATGCTGCATTCACCAATGCAAAAATACTGGAATATACGGATTCGTTGGGTGAACCGATCGATATAGCCGTTGGACAAAAAGGACAAGAGTCAGTGCCAGTATGTTTTGAGCCAATTTGCAATTTACAATAACTTCTAGTGTAGGGTATTGTACTCAAATTCTACGAGATTCACCATGGTGTGCTTTAAAGATACACGCAAATGAAGGGTTCATGCATATCGGGTGAATGATGTGGGGATATTCAAGATATGAAATTATACGTCAAAACACACGTGCGACATGTCATGGATGAAGAGCGATCATCAGCAAGCAAGTAGTAAGTTACCGTGTGATATGCTTTTTAGCCGCATTGAGCAACGCCTAGGGTTGAGGCCAAGTGATATTATCTTTACTATGCAAGAGAAATATAATATTCTTATCAGTTATAAAAAGGCATGGAAAGCTAAGAAGCTTGCAATAAATCGGGTTATGGGGTCTTATGAAGACTCCTACAATTAACTCTCCTTGTATTTGCATGAGTTGAGGATGGCGAACCCAAAGACGATGACTGTCGCACTTATTAACTAAGAGACTTTCAGGTTAAAGAGATGTTTTATAACGCTCAGACAATACGTTCGAAGTTTTCAAAATTCTATGCAGAGGCTATTGGCCATTGATGGGACACACTTAAAGGGCAAATACAAGGGTGTTCTATTCATTGTCACAACCTTAAATGGGGACAATCATATTTTTCCAGTTGCGTTTGGCATCGGAGAATCAGAGAACAACAGTGGTTGAAATTGGTTCCTTAACGATGCATTAGGGTCTCTTCTGAGTCTTATGATTATATCTGACTGATATAAATGTTTAATAAAAGAGGTTCCTCAAGTCTTTCTACATGCAATCCATGGCTACTGCGCGAATCATATTTATAGAAACTTGGTGGACACTTTTAAAGATAAGTCGTTAGAGATGTACTACTGATATGCTGTGAAGACATGCATGAGGGCTGAATTCGAAAAGTTAATGCATGATATCGAAATGGCCAACCCTCCAGTACATGTATGGCTGAGAGAAATCGAGTATGAGAGATGGGCATCTTCACACTTTTCAGGAAAAACATTCAACTTGGTCACTACAAACATATTCGAGTGTATTAATGCCCTCTTCAAAAAAGCATGTGAATACCCCGTTACTAAATTGATAGAGATGGTAAAATTTAAGATACATGAATTATTTTACAAGAGAAGAGAATCTGTAGCATCATTTGTAGGTCTGTTAACACCATGGGTGGAGGAATAGTTAAAGGATCTTGTGCACAAGGCACGAGACGTTTGCTGTCATACAATTTCTCGACATGAGTACTATGTTGTGGGAGATTTTAACGATACAGTTAAACTCAGTGAATTTTCCTGTACATGTCGCGAGTTTGATGTAAAGGGGTACCCTTGTATGCATGTCCTATCAGCATATATAAATTATAATCTTCTTTATTACTCATACTGCTCCCCATTCTGCATGGCGCAAAATTATCTGACCACGTATAGCGAATCGGTGTACCCAGGGCGTGATAAAAGCAAATGAGAAATTTCAACGGGCTTCAAGGAGTATTGTGAGAAGATTAAACCCTTAGGACAGAGGAGGTCATCTGGATTTTGTGCACGTGAATACCCCTAGTGATGGAAAATTCATTATACTGGTATTATATGTTAATGATTTGTTTATCCAATCATATCATACATGAAATCAATATATTAAAGGCTTAGTTATCTAGGACATTTGAGAAGAAAGATATGGGGGTTGCAAAAAGAATTCTTGGCATTGATGTATATAGGGATAAGGAAAGGAGCAGGTTATGGTTGTCTTAAGAGAGTACCTTGAGAAGGTCTTGATTAAGTTTAGACTTGATAAGGTAAAACTAGTTAGCATACCTCACACTACTTACTTTTGACTTTCTTCGGAACAATGTCTTGCGTTATATGAAGAAAAAAGGTATATTTCTTGTGTCACTACTTGAGCATAGTTGGTAATCTTATGTAGATCATGGTTTATACTAAACTAGATATTTCACATGTAGTGATTGTTGTAAGGAAATAAATGTCAAACCCTGGTAAACAGTACTAAGAGGCAGTGAAATAATTACTTCATTACGTATAAAGTACGATTCACTATGCCTTGACATTTGATAAATCTAAAGAGAAATTGATATGCTATGTGGATTCAGACTATGTTGGTAACGTGGATAACAGAATGTTGACTTATAGTTATTCGTTTGTGTTAAGGGATGGACCGATCAGTTGGATGTTGAAGCTTCAGTCTGTGGTTGCTCTTTTCATAACCGAAGTTCAGTATATGACGGTGACAGAAACATTCAAGGAAGTTGTTTATTTAAGATGAATGATGAATGAGTTAGGGCTTCAGCAGGAAGTTGTATCTGTGCATTATTATAATGGAAGTGCAATCAATTTGGTGAAGAACTCAGTATATCACTCGCGAACTAAACAGATTGATGTGCGTTATCATTTTATCTGACAAATGTTAGAGGAAGACAGTGTTACTTTTGAGAAGATTCACACTAGTGAAAATATAGCTAATATGCTTCTAAAGTAGTTCTTTCAGAGAAGTTTATGTTTTGCTCAACTTCTCGGGACTTGGCAAGGAATGAATGAAGATGAAACATGCATATGAAGTGATAATGAAGCTATGTTGAAGCTTAAAGATAGGGATAACAACTTGGAATAGTGGAGATGCAAGGTTGAAGTCACAGTGAAGATTATTGATCAGGGTGCCTTCAATCTAGTACAAATATAGGTATTTCGATTGATCGACAACAACTTCAATTAGATTGAGAAAATTCCAAAATTTTCAATTTGTCTCTGGATAGTTTTGGATGTGTTCGATTTATTAGACACTAGGCTCAATTAATTGAGATAATTAAATTAAAAAAAATCATTTTTCTCTCTAGATACTTTTTAGTATGTTTGATTCGATCGAACATAGGGTGTCGATTGATTGATGGTTCAATTGACAGTCCACAACGATTTTGTGTAAGTGCATGATTTTGTTTCTAATTTTGTATGTGAGGTTATATATAGCCTTGTTAATAGGGGTTAGGATTAGGACGAACGCGGAGGAGAGAGATAGGATTTTGAGAAGAAAATTTTTTCTTAAGAGACGACGGTTTTGAATATGTAAGTTGTCAATTTCTTGTAACTTTCAGTTTGTAGTGGATTCATTATTGCTTGGTGCTGTGATTTTTTCTCACAAAGGTTTTTTCACGTCAAATTAATGCATTCTCTATGGTTGCTTACATGTTTCATTTCTCTATTGTGTGTTTGATTCATTCTAAACAACTTTATCAGTAGGTTGGAGGGCCCCACACAGGTAGAAGCAAATTTTGTTTCCACAATAAAGTGTCCAAAAAACAAAGGCTTAAGATTGTTTAATCAATGAGTTTCACAATATGATCTTGTGACCGTGAACTAGTGTTAACAAGTTCCACCCTAAACCCTAAATTTGAGTTAATGTATGCTAGAAGAACAATTTATAACCATATATAGAGCATAATATGCACTCAAGAATTTTGTATCCTTTGGGTGAAATCCTGTCTTATTTTTCTTCAATCACTTACTCATGGTACTAGCAACAGTAAAAAAAATGAAAAAAAAGTAGAAGAATATAGAGATTAGGTTTGTTGATAGAGAGAAAAAGAGTACGATGTGACGCTGGTATATATATGCCTAAAGTTGAGACATATTTGAAAACCCTGAGATTTTACACCCTACCTTTTCTCTTGAGTTTTAAAGGAGTCTTGTTTGAGGATTTTTCGATCCAAATTGAGCTGAAATTTAATATTTTGAGAGATGCAAAACCCGATTTAGATTAAAAATCTTAAAAAATTCTAAATTTCTAACTGCTAAAAATCCTTGCTACTAAATGACTCATTATGGGGTTTAAATATTTCTTCCCCAAATTAACATCGAAATCCGTATGGGCATTTTTTGGATCAGTGGAAAAGCAAACGGAGAAAATAATGTCAACATTTCTAGGAAACTACAAGAAAGGAAATTTCATTTTTCTTAATTATTTTTTTATTAGATTTTCTTGAGAGGTTTCCTTAATTTTCAAATTTATTGTTAGGAGAAAAGAAAAACAAAATTCTCATGAAAATTTTGCTTAAAAAAGGAGGTTGCTTAAAAAAGGAGGATAACACAAGAATGACATTGAAAACGAATTATGGCATGTGCTATCACATATGATACAGTACACTAGGAACATTGACACCTGTGTTACATTCTCATGTGACACATTTGCATATGCAATCAGCTTAAAGATATTTATTTTTTATTTTTATTTTTATTTTTTACCCACACAAACACCACAATTGGTACTCAAGCTCACGACCTATGTGTTGAAATTATCGTTAGTCGGCCAGTAGGAAACGGCCACTGTTGAATTGAACAAGGGCGCGTATGAATAGCCAGAACAGCCTTGTTTTCGGGGGAAACGGACTGGCTACTCCCCCGCCACCAGCCCCGTGGTTGGTGTTCGGTGCTCTGTGGGCCCTACCATGATATATGTGTTTCATCCATTTCATTAATCCGTTTTTAAAGATCATTTTCGGGCTTGATCCCAAAAATAATAGGGATATAAATCTCAGTTGGACCACACCATAGGAAAACAATAGTGATTGGATATCTACCATTAAAATCCTCCTAAGGCCTACTGTACTGTTTATTTGACATCCAATCTGTTGATTACGTCATACATGCCCAGATGAAGGTAAAAAATAAAGATCAGCTTGATCCAAAACTTTTATGGCCCCCAAAAGGTTTTTTAATGATCGACACTCATTCAACACTGTTTCATGTAATGTGGTCCACTTGAGATTGGGATATACCTCGTTTTTGGTCACGTACCATAAAATGATCTGAAAAAATAGACGGACGGCATGGATGAAAGACATACATCAATGGTAGGGCCCACATAGCACCAACAACCAGCCATCGGCTGGGGGCAGGGGGAGTAGCCAATCCGTTTACGTTTTTGGCAGCCAGTACGTCCTAGGTTCTATATTACCCTAATCAACGGTGGGTATTCCGTCCCAAATGTGCCAAGTGCTATGGATCAACTGAGTTCTGGATGAGGCTGATTTTTGGAGTTGGGTTTTCTGTTTTTTTTTTTTTTTTTGTAGGAAAGCATTTGATGGACGGGTTGGATTCCGTGAACATATCATGGCCCCACATCTGGCTGATATCACCAAGCACGCTCCGTGTACGGAGATGTATTCCTTGGGATTGTCATGATGGTCTATCTTATCATGTTTTTTTTTTTTTTTTTTTTTTTTAACCCATGTTCCATCCACATTGAGGCGCATCATTTGGATGGTATGGATTGGCATGCATGGATGACACGTGTGTAGTAGATGTGTGGTCGCGAGGCAGCTATTATCATGAGGAGGAATTCCAGATGGCTGAATGGGATGATGAGAATATTGTGGACGGTCACTTCCTTTGTGAGACTAAAGCAGCGATGAGTACGATGACCTAAAAGGAAAAGGTATTATATCCAGGCCATTGGACCATAAGGTATAGTTTACCTAGTGGATAACTTCTAATCTATTAAGTGAATGTCAAATCCAAACCTTCAAATGGATTGATCCCACTGTGAAAAGCATCTTAATTAAAAATAAGCCCCATCCATCCGGTGGGCAAAAATTTAAATAATAATTTCTAGACATTGATAAAAATAAAAAAACAAGTGTGATCCATTTGATTAGCAAATGTGGCTGATCTTTATCTAGAATGATTCTTATGATGAGGCCAACCTATTAGATGTGTTGGATTTTTCTTGAAGATGAAAGTTTGGAAATTATCTTATGGAGGGATCATAACTCATGGTCCAAACGGTTGGACTTGAGAACGCTTTTAAAAGTAGTCCAAACGCGTGGAAAAAGCAATTTGATTCCAAACCCTTTACGAAAGATTTAATACTCCGGCAGAGTACTCTGGCAGAGTATGAACCTAAATTATTTAGCGCGAACCGTCCAAGCTTTGGGAAGCACTGTAGATGAGCCCATGACCTCGGTGTTGTTACTCTCGCCAGTCTACCATTGAGCTAGCCATGAGTAGAGCTAGCCATGAGTAGGGATCCAGGGTGGAGAAAACGCCCACTGTTGAATTGAACAAGAGCTCTTATAAATAGCAAAAACAGACTCGTTTTTGGCAGCCAGTACGTCCAAGCTTCCATATATACAACACAGTAGGTCCCTACCCTGATCAACGGTGGGTATTCCGTCCCCAATGTGCCAAGTGCTATGGCTAAGCTGAGTTCTGGATGAGGCTGATTTTTGGAGTTGGGCTTTCTGTTTTTGTAGGGAAAGCATCTGATGGACGGGTTGGATTCCATGAACACATCACTGGGCCTTACATCCGGCTGATATCACCAAGCACGCTCCATGTACGGAGATATATTCCTTGGGACGGTATGAATGGCCAAGACTGGCAATGGATCAACATGGTTTCGTTGCAACGAACCAAACAAGTCAACAATGAGCCACCGCAAAAATCCAAAGAAGCGCGCTTTACGCCCAGCAAGATATTTCACGGCACCTTCGATCGTTCCAAGCCTAAAATTCAGCAGCAGCACCATTGCTGTTTGCATCGCCAGAGAGAATTTTGGTACGCTGCAACCCGTTTTCTTCGGATTTTTATTTTTATTTTTTCATTCTCTCGCTATGTTCTTTCTTTGATTGCATCAAATATTGTAAAACTTCACGAGATTTTGTACAATCAAGAAATATCATTATATTTGTGCAATAATCACACACTGAGTTTTGAGTTTTTCTTAAGTTTTTAGGTGAATTTATGTTCACATAAACGAGTTGCTTCTAAAAGACCCGAAAAAGAGAATTCAACTGTGTATATCTTCATTTTCTTTTCTTTTTCTCTTCTTCTTCTCGAAGAAATTAAATATTGTTTGATTTCCTATAATGGTCAGATTTGAAATCAAGAAATATCATGATATTTGTGCAACAAATGCACATTGACTTATGAGTCTTTAAAAATTTCTCTATGAATTTATATTCACATAAACGAGTTGCTTCTAAAAGCCTTTAAGCAGGGAATTCAACTGATATATCTTTCTTTTCCTTTTCTTTTTCTTTTTCTTCTTGAAGAATGTAGATATAATTTGATTTCAGATAATGGTACATCCCCTAAGTTCTGATTTTTTATTTTTATTTTTTTAATTTATTTGTACATTTATGTTCACAGAAACAAGTTGCTTCTAAAAGCCTTGAAACAGAGAATTCAGCTGGGTATATCTTCCTTTCCCTTTTCTTTTTTTCTTCTTCTTGAAGAAAATAGATATGATTTAATTTCAAAGAGTGGTCAGATCTGAAATCAAGAAATATCATGATATTCGTGCAACAAACGTACATTGACTTCCGAGATTTTCTTAATTTATATGTGCATTTATGTTCACATAAACAAGTTGTTGGATATAGGCCTATGGGGCTCACTGCTGAGCAATCACTAGTGGGTGGGTCCCATACGTTTAGGCCTCTTCCGTCTGATGGATTTCAAATTCAATTTTGAATTTAGATTTAGATGGAGAGATAGAGATAAGACCAGATAACTTCTGGTCTCATCCAAACTCCCATCCTTTCTTATAAATAGAATAAGGCTCTATCATGAAAAATGATTAAGGAATAATGAGCGTGAAAAGAGGAATAGTGGTGCAAATTAATCTGTCCATTTAGCTTGTCCTTGGGATGACTAAACCATAGATCATGATCCGGGGCCATCTATACCGTAGAATTAGAAGGGTGATTAGACAAATCTGCTCTAATAGTGGTTAGGCGGACCGTTGGATCTGTACTGTTCATCTTCAGCTGCATGAAGGTTTCATATCGTGTAGACCGTTAGATCTTGAGGGTTCACACTTCTGCACTTCCTTTCACAAGTTACTTCTAAAGACCTTGAAACAGAGAATTCAGCTGAGTATACCCATCTTCAGCTGCATGAAGGTTCCATATCGTGTAGACCGTTAGATCTTGAGGGCTCACACTTCCGCACTTCCTTTCACAAGTTACTTCTAAAGACCTTGAAACAGAGAATTTAGCTGGGTATACACCCCCCCCCCCCCCCCACAATTTTTTTCCTCTTCTTGAAGAAAATAGATATGATTTTATTTCAGGTAATGGTCAGATCTGAAATCAAGAAATATCATGATATTTGTGCAACAAATGCACACTGACTTTTGAGTTTTTCTTAATTTATCTATGCATTTATGTTCATAGGAACAAGTTTCTTATAAAAGCCTTAAAACAAAGAATTCAGCTGGGTACATCTTTCTTCCCCTAAATAGATATAATTTGATTTTAGAATATTGTCGAATATGAAATTAATCTGAAATCAAGAAGCATCATGATATTTGTACAACAAACGCACACTGACTTCTGAGTTTTTCTTAATTTCTCTGTGAATTTTTATTCACGGAAACGAATTGCTTCTAAAAGCCTTGAAACAGAGAATTCCGTTGGGTATATCTTCCTTTCCCTTTTCTTTTTCTTCTTCTTCTTGAAGAAAATAGCTATGATTTGCTTTCATATAGTGGTCAGATCTAAAATCAATAAATATCTTGATATTTGTGCAACAAGTGCACACTAACTTCTGAGCTTTTCTTAATTTCTCTGTGCATTTTTGTTCACAGAAACGAGTTGCTTCTAAAAGCCTTGAAACGGAGAATTCAGTTAGGTATATATTCCTTGCCCCCCCCCCCCCATCTTTTTTCTTCTTCTTGAACAAAATAGATATGATTTGATTTCAGATAATGGTTAGACTTAAATCAAGAAATATCATGATATTTGTGCAACAAACACACACTAAGATTTGAGTTTTTCTTAATTTCTTTATGCATTTTTGTTCATAGATATGAGTTGCTTCTAAAAGCTTTGAAACAGAGAATTCAGCTAGGTATATCTTCCTTCCCCTTTTCTTTTTCTTCTTCTTCTTCTTTAAGAAAGTAGATATGATTTGATTTCAGATAATAGTTAGATTTGAAATCAAGAAATATCATGATATTTGTGCAACAAACACACACTGACTTCTGAGTTTTTCTTAATTTATCTGTGCATTTATGTTCATAGAAACAAGTTGTTTCTAAAAGCCTTGAAATAAAGAATTCAACTGGGTATATCTTCCTTTTCCTTTTCTTTGTTTCTTCTTCTTAAAGAAAATAGATATGATTTAATTTCAGATAGTGGTCAGATTTGAAATAAAGAAATATCAAGATATTTGTGCAACAAACGTACACTGACTTCTAAGTTTTTCTTAATTTATTTGTGCATTTATGTTCATAGAAACTAGTTGCTTCTTTAAGCCTTGAAACAAATAATTCAACTGGGTATATCTTCCTTTCCCCCTTTTTTCTTCTTCTCGAAGAAAATAGATATGATTTGATTTCAGATAATGGTCAGATCTGAAATTTATCTAAAATCAAGAAATATCATGATATTTGTGCAACAAACGCATACTGACTTTTGAGTTTTTCTTAATTTCTCTATGCATTTCTGTTCATAGAAACAAGATGCTTCTAAAAGCCTTAAAACAGAGAATTTAGTTGGGTACATCTTCCTTCCTCTTTTCTTCTTCTTCTTCTTCTTGAAGAAAATAGATATGATTTGATTTCAGATAATGGTCAGATCTGAAATCAAGAAATATCATGATATTTGTGCAACAAATGCACACTGACTTCTGAGTTTTTCTTTATTTCTATGTGCATTTTTGTTCGTATAAACAAGTTGCTTCTAAAAGCCTTATAGAGAATTCAGTTGGGTATATCTTCCTTCCCCTTTTCCCTTTCTTCTTCTTCCTGAAGAAAATAGATATGATTTGATTTCAGATAATGGTAAGATCTTCCTAATTAATGTTTTGATGGGAAGCAAATAGGTGTAGGACACAATAATGACTAAAAACCAGACAGATCTAACCATCAGTGGGCCACACCACATAGAATACTGAAAAATCACCTAAAAAACCTCCAAATTCTAAGTGGTCTTGTCCCACTTGATGATTGAATTGACATGATTTTTATTGTGTCCCTATTGTTGATGTGTTAGATCTGTCGGTAATAGGATCTATTGATGGCATCGACAGACTACTCGATTTCATCGAGCAGATGTTGATGCCATCGACAAATGTGTGATCCCATCGAGAAAATACAAAAATTATATGTTGATTGCTGGATTGATTTAAAGGTGCTACTCGAGATCTTTGAGGGGTGTCGATACCATCGACCGATCTTCGAGGGGTTGTCGATGCCATCGAAGGTCCCATAAAAATGTGCATAGAATTGTGGAAGTGTGCAAGTTGTTTTCTATTTCAGTTACGATACTATATATATAGGATGTAATTGGGATTAGGTTATTGCTAAGGTGTATTAGGGCTTTATAAATCATTCTTTAGGATTTAAGGGCATAGCTAGGGATTGAAGGAGATTCGAGGCTTATTCGAATAAATAAGAATACTATCTCTTGTAATTTCTGTTTTCATAGTTCATTACTTGTCGCTTTGTGCCATGACTTTTTTCAGAAAAAGATTTTTTCCACAACATTTAAATTGTTCTTGTTTGGGCTTGCTTGTACGATTGCGTGTACTTTGCTTGATTCTGTTCTGTGTGCTTCTGTGGTTCCCAACAGTCCCATCATTGTGGTGGAATGCATTTTTTGGATGGGTTAGATGTGATACACATATAGTGTCGACCCCACTGGTTTGTTTGGCCCAACAATTGATGCACCGTTGAAAGAAATCTGTTGGACAAGATGATCTTCATATTTAAACCTGTGGCCTGGCTTGCAAACAGATGGTCACGATCAAAGATGCAACAAGGGTCTATTCATGTCAACAAGATGTGGATACTCGGCCCTAGTACGGGCTAGATACTTCCAAACCAATGCTGGACCATCCAAATTTTAGGCCTTATGGAGTATGGATCAGAGAAATCAAACTAGTTGGATACACATAAATCATCCAATTTCATCACATGACATTTTCTAACTTTTTATTCAATGTTCACTAACACGAATGGTCACAGATCATCTGATTAGTGAGATTTTCATCTCATGCTCAAACGACATTGGGACGCATTATTTGAATGGTACAGATCAGCATGCCTGGATGACATGTGTGCAGTGGATGTGTGGCTGCACAAGGATGAGACATCAATTATTGCGGGGAAGAATTCTTTGATGGTTGGATGATGTGATGAGAAAGTTGTAGTACACAAGGTATGGTACATTGAGCAAATAACTTCCATCCTATTAATTGAATGTAAAATCCATCCCTTCCATTAAGTTGGCCCCATTATGAGGATTACCTTGTGTAAAAACCAGGTCATTTGTCCATCAGTCGGACCACAAGATTGATGCTCATTTTTAGGCACTAATAAATAGTAAAATACAAGTGTGGTCTGTTGTTGATGTCTCAAATTTGTTAGCAACATGGTCTATTGATGCCATCGACATACCACTCGATGCCATCGAGCAGTATTAATACTATCGAGCAAATTCGGAAAAGCCATGCTGATTGCTGGAACGTTTTGGTGTTGCTGCACGATGGCATCGAACTCCTTCGATGCCATCGAAAGATCCTTAATGGGTGGTCGATTCCATCGAGAGATCTTCAATGGGCGATCGAAGCCATCAAAGGTCCTGTCGAAGATATGCATAGAATTGCGTAAGTGCGTGATTTATTTTCTATTCCGGGTGTAACAATATATATATCAAGTGTAATCGAGATTTGGGTGTGAGAAAAGTATTCTAAGGCTTTTCAATTCATTCTAAAGGGTTCAATGACATAGCTAGGGCTTATGAAGTAGACTTGAGGCTTGTTTGAATTGGTAAGACTTTATCTCTTATAATTTTTACTTTCATAGTGCATTACTTGTCGCTTCATGACTTGGTTTTTTCCTGAAGGGTCTTTCCACGTGAAATTCAGATTGTTATTGTTTGGACTTGGTTTTGTGGTTGCGTGTACTTTGCTTGATTTGTCTCTAGGTGTTTTTACGGTTTTCAACAAGTAATATGTAACGTCCCAAAAAAATTCATACAAAGACCCGAGTACAACCTCAGACGTAACAACCCAAGGACCACACCCAATTGTATAATTTAGATGTGATTTAATTAAATGTTAAGCAGTCGATGGATTAGGCTTGGGCCACCATTTTCACAAATGGGGAGGCTTAGAATCATGAGTACCACTGGCCCAATGCCATTTAAAGACGTAAGAGAAATTCCAAGGGCCTGTCGCTCTCGGGAGTACACTGAAACTCCGTAAGGAACCTAGACCACATGTCGGGGGTCCGATAATCTTGAAATTATAGGACGATTTCCGTCCTACTAGGCTTGACAACCATCGCGGGAACCAAACTTAGATAGTGTCCAGAAACGCCTAACTTGAGTTGTGAGTTAAGTGTGTGAGAAACGCAAATATCTTAAGAAAATGAATGAAAACTTAAGTGAATTGGGCCATTTACTCTTACACAAAGTTTTGGATTTTGGACCGTTGGTTTATGACCAAACTTCACATATGGAGAAAGAAAATTTTCCTGCACACATCCATATAACCGTGGCTCCGATTGGACACATATGATCGTTGATCTGAGACAGACTCTCCACGGTCGATCGACTTATTCGATCACACCGAAATCGTGTCGGATCTATTGTCAGGGAGTGTACCCCATGACGTAGATGAGCCGTGGGCCTCCCTAAGAGCCCTGTTCGTCAGAAATGGCCGCCTACAAGGTATAAACATAGTACAAAGTGGTCCTGGGCCCATTTGCACCTCATCCAGGGCTATAAATAGCTCCCAACTCATCCCCTCTCTCCCATGTACGAATTTTGCAAACCCTAAGGGGAGAGAGAAGAGAAAAGAGAAAATAGAGAAAGGAAAGCTTGGGGAAATTCGTTGCAATTGTAGGAAATCTTCCCCCATGTATCCCCTGGCCTAATCACCGCCGCATTTCACGACCGAGACGCTTCCGACTATGACTTAAGGTAAGAAATATCAACCCTAATAGTGATGTAGATCTCCCGGATGGTTTTTCTCTAACTTGGCTAACCAGTTTAATCATTTAGGTGCCTGACGTTTCATTTTTGGAAACATAATAGTAGGACTGAGTCCGAATCGGGCGTGTTACCGAAAGGTGTAGACTATAAATGCTTAGGTTGCGGTTTATCAATGCTTTCATTACAGCTAATGATTTATTTTTGATATGATTGCTACCATAAGGTCTCTTTTCATCTTAAACACGTCGATTTGTATATGCAATACACCTATGAACTGTAATAAATGAATAACACAACATATGTGTTTGATGAAATGTCTAAATGAGGGATAGATAATGATTAGTGTTTGCCATGATTGTTAACCTAGGATTTGTTATTGTTATATGCATATGTACTTCTCTGTGTAATGAATTGATAAAATGTAAGTTGTAACAAACGTAGTTATGTGCTTGATAAATTGTTTAAATGAGAAATAGTTGATGATTTGTACTCACTATGATTATTAAGGTAGGATTCTTGTTGCCTTATGCACATGTATTTTATCTATGCAACTATTCACACCCCAAGTGCAGGGTTGTGATGTAGTAATAAACTTGGTGAGACCGAGGTCGAATCCTAAGGGACTGATACCTGTACGTTATCTGAAACTAAGTAGAACTATAACTAGAATAAGATGAAATCTAAATTAATTACAAATTGAAGAATAATTGTGAAATAATTATCTAAAACTTAAGGAATTCAGGGAAAGGACACTAGGGATTCAGAGGATCCACTTGTAGAGATCAGAGAGATCTTATGCCTGCTTCAAGAATCTAACTGGACTTAGAGTCCATCTTCATCCAGTTGAAGGGTGTAACCATGAAATCAAACTGAACTTCCTTGATTATAGTTTTAAAGAGATGAAAGGTATATAAATTAGAATGGATTCCATCACCAAACCATGCCCAAGAGACAAAGTAAACAACAAAATTAAACTAATTACCAACCAATCAACATGATATGAAGGTCAGGAAGGGTACCAATAACTGACCATGCCCAGGAGACGATGGTGAACAACAGGGCTTCCTGACATCATAAACATAAAAAGGAAAAGAACATGCTCAAAGCCATCGCAGACCCATTGTAATTTCAGTCACAACAGACCATTAAAAACTAAAAACATTCCCTTGAATTAAACTATAATTAAAATCAGTTCAGTATAAACAAAAAGTACAAAAATAGTCTCCATCACACTACAAGCTTCACCTATTTGCCCTAGCCAAGAGGTTTAGCCTAACAACATGATTAGGTTATAGCTCTCAAAAATTTAGAAAAGAAAAACAAAAAGGAAGATAAGAAAATAAAAGGAAAAAAACTTTAAAACTAACACTCCCTCTTGCAACGTCCACCACCGGCTTCCCGTTCCCCCAAAAGATCCCCCTTCACGTCCTCTCCCTCTCTTCTTTTTATATGCATCTGTCGCGGTAGAGGTAGGTTACGCAGCAAGAGTTTGCGTGCTAACCGGACTTCACATGAGATAATACTATCCATTCCGACTTCATGGTGAAGGTCCGACGTTCTTACGTTCCCTCTGGACGGTTCAGATGGGCCAACCAATCAGGTCTGTGATTGCACAGCGTCCACGAAATCGGATGGCGATCGGATTTGCATTGCGTAAGGCGTTACGCAAGTGGATGCGCTGACCTCTGTGGGACCCACTTGTAGTGACTTTTTCATAGATCAAGGCCGTTCATTGGCCTCTTAGGGACGATTCAGGCCATTTTTTTACAAATTGAAGTGAATCTGAGTTATGGGTGGGCCACGGTACTGATCAACGTTCATCAGCTACTCCTTTATTGCGCTTGTTCTTGTGCATGAGAACAGAAGAAGACCTTGAAGAGGGTCTTTGCCACCCTCCGGAGCATATGGATGGTTTAGATCGTCCGTTTGGACGATGGATGTGGCCCACTGTGATAAGCCAACGAGACATGTGCGTAAACCTGACGCAGGTTGCGCTGATGTATTCTGTGGGGCCTACTTAGCTTTTTTTTGAAAATCCACACCGTCCAGTAAATTCAGATCGAAAAACCGTTTTAATATGGTCAGTTTTGGAGTGCTTCTGACGTGGCCCACTTGCTTTTCCATTTTGCCGTCCAACCTGCCTTTGAACAGTTGAAAATCGATTTATGTTGTTCTCTAAAATTTCAACACCTAGGCGTAAGTTATGGCTGCCCTATGAGACGAATGAATGGTCCAGATCTTTAATACGTGTGATGGGTGGGGACCACTACATAAAAACTGACGAACAACGTCGTCCACTGTCTCCGTGCGTGAGATGGATCGGGTCAGCGGGCGCTGACCGGTTGTCTCGATCCAGTGCACATCGAGTGTACTTGTGCACTGTGCACTGGCGCTGCCTATGGGGTCCACTCGTGATGTATCTATGAAATCTGATCCGTCCATCTTCTTCCCCATTTGATTTAAACGGTTGAGACCAAAATTTAAGTATGTCCAGATCTTAGGTGGGTCCTAAATCATTAATCTATGGGATGATCTATCTTTTGGGCTGCTTCCACAAGGATCCAATGGATGAATTTTGATATGTACGGTTAATATATGGTCTTCAGGTCCCGTGTGAAGTTTCGAGCTGAAAGGATGGTGAGAAACCTATGATCTTGCATTCTGGATGTTTTTCAGGCCACTTAAGCTTCAGTTTTTCAGTTTTCTCGAATTTCTGGCATGTAATTCCGTCGATCTTGGTCCCCTGGGGTCCGTCTCTTACCTTGGTGATTATAGAGTGTTAATTCCATACTTTTAGCATCCTGATCCAGTCCAAGCTCGCAATTACACCTTGCAACATAAACATGATTAAAACAGGCCATTAAAGAGTATCATGCTCATAAATCCAGTTAATAACTGGGGTCTGATATGTAATATTTGACCCTCAACAACAACCAATTGATAAAATACAAATTGTAGTTAACATGGCCTATGTGTTTGGTGAAATGCCCAAATGAGAAATTCACTAGGATTGCTTGTCGAATACTGATATATATATATATATATATATATATATATATATATATATATATATATATATATATATATATATATACACACACACACACACTACACGTGAGTGTTAGTAGCATTTGGATAGAAATGAGGCTAAAATCATAGTCTAGGCAATCGGTAAACGCCCATGTTTTGGTGGCCGAACTAGTCTGCCACCTCGGGTAAGCCGTATGTCGACTGCCGACAGTGGCTAGGCCACAAGGGGCGCTTATGCGCTCCATGTCGATTAGGTCGGCATACACCCGTACCAATCGAGCTTGCTTAACGAACCGATTGACCCATTGTGTGTTCACCATGTTTGGACGCGACTGTTTGAATCTAAGGTACCCCTCACCAATGTAAAGATCCACTTTAACCATGGTACCATGATCCTTAAGACTCGTGAGCTGGGCATGGTGGTATGGGACATTGTGATCATGTTGTCCGCCTACGCTGGGGTGACGAGCTTCCCCATAGTACCGTGAGCACTACTTCTCACAACTTGCCTATCGTATGTGTTTAGTTAGGAGTGACGAACATAGACGGATTCAGAATATAGGAGTAGGACCGCCGTGGTTGTTTAATGCCTAATGTTTGATTTGGGTCAATATTAAAAGGGGAGGTACCCTAGCTTCCCAAATTTACTGGATGAATGAGTATAATTAATCACTTGGCTAACATGACTATGCATCACATTGCATTAGTTAGAATGTAATGAAAAGGTGTTGAAGTCGCACATTTGAGGAAGTGTTGTCTTATGCGAAATAGGGGGTCGGAGTTGCGTGTTACGGGAGTGTTGATGGGTGAGGGCATGCATCATTACTTACACTTTATTTTTGCATTAAAAGCAATAGTTAGGAAGTGATTGTTCATGATTGCCTTATTATTACTGCATTGATTGACTTGATAACATGTATAACTTTTGATTTATAGAACCAATGAGTTGATCACTCACTCCCACTCTGGGACGGTAGTTTTAAAACACCAACCAGACGCTAATGTAGATGTAGGTATGGACGACGTCGATTCATTGGAGCAGGACTTCTTGGATGAGGAAGATGAATTCTCTTACTTCCAACTCTCGGGCAGGTCGATGTAGGCCACGTGCCGTTATGCAGGGGACGCTGTGCATTTGGGCTTAGTTGAATACTACATTTACATTACCGCGTTTTGTTCATTTTAAAATCGTACATGTATATATTGAACCCAGTTGCGGACTCATACTCTGGAAGGAATTTTGTGAAACATGTACATATTTACATAGATACGTTCTGAATTTACGCATTTTCTTAACTTCATTAAATCTGGAGTATGATACTCCGTTTAGTAAAATTCTATACATGCTTAATCAATCAATATGAAAGAAATCAGAATATTATCTTCCACAGGACATAAGTGATGTTCGAAATCTTAGGATTCGAGCTTTGCTCGACCCTTGAAATTCAGGACGTTACATAGTATTAGAGCTAACATTAAGAAGTAGATCGAATATGAAAGTAACATATTAATGACATCTAACCCGAAGTTCAATGTAGAAAAATATTTTGATAAAAATAATTTTAAACTATGGAAAGTTAAGATGAATGGTGTCCTAGTTCAACAAGGATTAGATAATGCTCTCCTTGAAAAGCTACCCGAATTTATGACAAAAGAAGAATGGAATGTGATTGATAAAAAAGTTAGAATATCTATCCAATTATGCTTAACGGATGAGATCCTCTATAATGTTATGAGAGAGAAAACTACAACAAGTAAATGAGCGAAATTAAAGAATATCTATGCAAAGAAATCTCTTAAAAATCGCTTATACTTGAAGCTACAATTGTTCAATCTAAAGATGACAGAGAGGGCTAACATTGAGGCCCGTATTAGTAACTTCAATAGATTGATTTGCAAATTATTGGATGTGGAAGAGACAATGAAAGATGAAGATTAGGCATGCATTCTATTGAATTCTCTCCTAGTGTTGTATGAGTCATTCACAGACTCTTTGTACACTGGTAGAATGACCATTAGTAGTGTGACCATTATCTCAACCCTTCAGTCAAAGGCGACAGTGACGTGGGTGCATTTACAAATGCACTAGTTACAAGGGGGTAAAATTCTGAGCAGGACATTGGATCGTTGCAATCAAGGTCAAATCCAAGGGCAAGGACAAAGGTAATTTGAAGTGCTGGAATTATGACATGTCTAGGCATATGAAGAAGGATTGCACGAATCCTAAGTCAAGAGAGGAAAATTCATATAGTTCTTTTAGGGGAGCCAACACTGTGGTATATAGTGAGGAAACGAATGGTAGTAGCATGCTGACTGCAATAAAATCTAGGTACTTCAACGAAGAATGGATTTTGGATACGAGGGCTTCATGCCACATGAACCCCCATCGGAGTTGGTTAATCAGTTACAGTGAGTGTGATGGTGGCCAGGTATTTATGGGTAATGATAATGCCTGTAAAGTGGTAGGCGTTAGATTGGTTTGCATCAATATGTTTGATGGCATGAAACATATCTTGACTGAAATGTGGCATATTCTTGATTTAAGAAAGAGTCTGATATCTCTGGAAGCACTCGAGGCACTAGGGTGCAAGCTTACTGGGTTTGATCGTGTTTAAAGTTTCAAAGGGAGCACTCATAGTCATGAAGGCACAGAGGAATGGAAACCTCATAGGTTGATACGAGTAATTCATCAAGTGGAGTCGCAACATCTGTAGGGGATTCCATATCCGCACATATGTGGCATGCGCGCTTAGGTCACATGAGCGAGCGGGGTATGAAGGTACTTTCTGACTATTGTTTAATTCTAATTTTTAAAAGCATTGATTTTAATATATGTGAGTATTGTATATATTGTAAATAGTCAATGTTATCTTTTAAGTTCGAAAAACATATTTGTAAGGAGATTTTGGATTATGTGCATTATGATGTATAAGGGTTAGCGCTGTGATTTCTGGTGGAGGGTCGTCATGGTTTGTCACATTTATTGACGAATACTCCAGAAAAGTATAGGTTTATTTTATGAAAAATAAATTCGATGATTTCACCAACTTCAACCAGTGCAGGGCGATGGTTGAAAAATAGTCAGGACAAAAGGTGAAAGTGTTCAGGATAGATAATAATGGAGAATTCACTTATGTGTAATTTAATTGGTATTGCAAGGATGAAGGGATCATAAGGCACAACACAGTGCGTCACACACCAGAGAAAAATTGTGTGGTTGAGCAAATGAACCAAACTCTCTTGGAGATAGCTTAATGCTGGGTTGGAGTAAGGAATTTTGAACTGAATCCGTTAACAGGGCTTGTTACTTGGTGAATCAGTCCCTTTTACGGCCATTGAATGTCAAATTTTAGAGGAAGTGTGGAGTCGTTAGTATGTAGACTACTCAGGGTTGTGAGTATTTAGTTGTGATGCTTGCTCTCCTGTACCGTCAGTTAAGAGATATAAGTTTGACCAAAGAGTTAAAAAGTACATCTTTGTCGGCTATGCTAATGGTGTGAAGGGGTATAGGCTATACGACCGAACCATACAGAAAAGTATTCTTAGTCACGATGTCAAATTCAACAAAGAATTCTTATTCCATAAGGATGAACACAAGGAAGCCAAAAAGTTGGTTGTGGATGTTCTGTTAGATAGAGCTGAGACACATGCTAATACTGAGACGCAAACACAGGTACAGGAGTAAGTGGAGCATCCACCTGTGAGAAGGAATCCATTGAAAAGTTATGACGATTGATGAGATGAACTCCTTATACAAAAATAAGAGACATGGGAGCTGGTGGAGCTTCCCATTGGCCAAAAATCAATCAGGTGTAAGTAGATCTTAAAGATGAAATATAATATGCATAAGACAAGGTTGGTAGTGAAGGAATATGCTCACGAAGAAGGTGTGGACTTCATTGAGATATTCGTGCTGGTAATAAAGCAAGTATCTATCAGATTCATATTGGCACTGGTTGCCTAATACAATCTCAAGCTGGAATATATGGATATGAAGATTGCCTTCCTGCATGGGGGGAATTAGAAGAGAAGATTTACATAAAGTAACTAGAAGGTTTTAAAATATGAGGGGTAAAGAATAAGGTTTGTAGGTCAAAGAGGTCATTGTACAACTTAAAACAGTCACTAGGTAGTAGTATAAAAAGTTTAATTCTTCTATGTTAAGTCAAAAATTTATCAGGAGCGAATATGATCATTGATCTATTACAAGACATTGCGTGATGAGATATTCATTATCCTAGTTTTGTAATTCGATGATATGCTTATCGCCAGTCATAGCATGTCTGAGATTAACAAACAAAAGATTCAGCTATCAGGGACATTCGGGATTAAAGATCTGAGGGTTGTTAAGAGGGTTCTTGGCATTGACATACAGAGAGACAGGAAGAGGAGCTGGCTATAGTTATCTTAGACAGACTACCTTAAGAAGGTATTGATGAAGTATGAGATGAATAAGGTAAAGTCAGTCAGCATTCCCCAAGTGGCTCATTTTAAGCTATCTTCTAAATAGTTTCCTAAAACAGATAAAGAAAAACAAGCTGTCTCGTGTTCCTTATTCGAGTGTAGTTGGTAGCTTAATGTATGCAATGGTCTGTACAAGACCAAATATTTCATATGCAGTGGGTGTTGTTAACAAATACATATCTAACCCCAGTAAGCACCACTAAGAGGTAGTGTAATGGCTACTTCGATATATTCGTGGTATGCAGGCCTACATCTTCAAGGGCCAATCCAGTAGGCTATGTGGATTCAGATTACATGGGCAATGTGGATGATGAAAGGTCGACCTCCGATTACTCATTTATGCTAGCGAGTGGAGCAATCAGTTGGATGTTGAAGCTTTAGTATGTGGTGACTCTTTCCACAATCGAAGCTAAGTATATGACACTGAAAGAAGCATTCAAGGAAGGTGGTTAGTTGAGAGAGATGATAAATTAATTGGAACTTTAGAAGGAGTTTGTGCCAATCAATTGTGACAACGAATTCGTGATTAATTTGACTAAAATTTTTATTTATCACTCACGTACTAAACATATAGATGTGCGTCATCGTTTTATCAGACAGGTGTTTGAGGAAGGAGGTATGTCTCTAGAAAAGATCCATATAAGCGTAAATCCGGCTAACATGATTACTAAGGTGGTTCTCAACTTCTCTGGGCTTGGCGAAGGCGTAAATGGAAGATGGAGTGTGTATGAGAAGCGATGGTGGAGCTGTGATGTAAGGTGGAATTAGAGATGATGATTGATATTGAGGTATGATGAACGAAGATTGAAGACATGGTTGAGATTGTTGTTGATGTATCAAAAATGTCAACAACATGGTCTATCGATACCATAAAAAAATCTAAAAAATTCATGTTGATTGTTGGTACATTTTAGTGTTGCTACTCGATGCCATCGACAGATACTTGATGGGTGGTCGATTTCATCGCAAATCTTTGATAGGTGGTTGATACCATCGAAGGTCCTATTGAAGATGTATGCAGAATTGTGTAAGTGAATGATTTGTTTCGTATTCCAGGTGTAACACTATATATATCAAGTGTAATTGGGATTTGGGTGTGAGAGAAATATTCTAGCAATTTCTAATTCGTTCTAAAGGTGTAATGACCTAGTTTTTTGAAACCTGAGTATATGACTCGATTTCCAAAAAGTCGAGTGTTAACATTTAAAGATAGTCAAATTCCACGTATTTTTTTCTTTTCTTTTCTTTTTCAGAGTTAAAAGTTTAGTGGAAGAGAAACAAATTAAGCATGAAGGAAATTTTCATACACATTCAAAATATACGAGCGGCTGCCCAAATGACTTATACAAACCAATGTATTAATACTTGCAATTACAAAATGAAATAATTTTGCATATGAAACAAACTAAATTGCAACTAGTCTTAAGCTACAAAATTTCGCAGCTTCTCATGTTAGATAGAACCATGCATTCCTGATAATTATACCATGCTCTTCATCAATTTAGATATGAAGATTATTTAAGCCACCTGCACTGCCTGTATGGTTATATATTCGATGAATGAATGGCCAACTCAGTGTGAATTTCTCCCAAGATTACACACCACTACATTAGTTAAGCATAGTTATAAATAAGAAATTATATTAAAAAATTCAATGTAATATTATTAAATGCATGGATGCGTGAATGCACATCAATTGGGGATGCTCATCCAGTTGGCTTTTCGGCTTGTCACCCATGCATGTGTCCGGTCGCCAGCGAAAGTATATCTCGTACATGCGTAGTGCCAAACTCACCAAAAGTGGGTTGATAGTCGATAGTCTTGGAGCTAGGTTAACAATACCATGACTAAGGGTACATGCTACAACATACAGAATTAGCCTCTTGTATTGTCAATACCACGTCTAAGGGCACATGCTACAATATCTAGAATTAGCCACCCGTCATCGGCAATATGCTATGAATGCATGATTAGCCTAACTGTTATTATTCCAGTTACAAATAGTCAATTTAAGAATGCTCAAAGGTCATTTGGGAGGGGGGGGGGGGAGGGCTCGTCACCCAGCATATGCCGACAGATCGGGCATAGTGTTTTATTCAACCATCCCTGGCTCATGAGACTCCATCATTAGGATGTTTAATGGTAACCTCCTCGACTAGTGGCCAGTAATAGTTGAACAAGTGGAACTTACAATTGCATGGCTATATAAAAATAATCCATCAAGCCACTTAGGACAAATATCAAGTCAAAATCACATAGGACAAATATTAAGTCGAAGCCACATAGGGCAAATATCAAGTCGAAGCCTCATAGGGCAATTATTAAATCGATGCGATAAAAAGATCATCCCCAAAAGCCACGTAGACACAAAAATCTATGGATAGTAAGCCCACATCAAAATTCTATTTAACCCATCATTCAAAGTAACCACTAGGTCAAGGGTTCATTATAATTAAAATCAATCAAGTTACACCCCAAGTCTATATATATATAAAAGTGAATTTTTTCACTGATAGATGTACAAATTCAAGTTCCACAAGCAATCCATAAGCGATCCACAAGCATGAGAAGATATATAAGTGCAACATATAGATGTTTATGTAAGATAAATGTTGAGCATATAATTTAGAAATCAATTCTAACAACTAGCACAAGTAATCATGAAATAAAGATATTAATTATCAACCAAAATTAAAACAGAAACTATCACTTAAGCTAATGGGAAAGTAGAAAGCTCAAGGGGAAGAAATCATCACCTTGGTTCATCTTAGGGATGATTCCATTTCACTTGATCAAGTAGGCAAGTCTTAACATGAAAATTTTTGGAGCTTTGAGATAGTCGATTAGATAGTCAAAATCGCCTTCAAGGCAAGGCCTCCTACAGTGGTTAACCCTCAATGAGCTCAATTGGATCTCCTTAAAACCTAGTGAAGTGCACTGGGTTGGTGAGATTGTGAGTTGGTGCAACACGAGTGTGACTTAGCTCAACTCGGTCCCAAAACTCGAGCCTGATTCATAAGCTAGTTACCCATACCATCTCTACTGAGAAAACTAACCTAAAGGACATCCCAAAATTGAGTTAAACTCCACCTTAAATAAGCCCAAGTACACTGAGTCATTGACTCAGTGACAAGATGGAGCTTTAGGTGCAAAATGGCTCATAAAATCGGTTTTAGCTGGAGTTTGTTGAACTAATGGCTAACCACGTATGATCCAATTAACTCATCACAACCTAGCTCATTTACAACCCATGCCCCAGCTGAGTTAACTTAGTACAATCACAGGGACTTAGTAACGCATGCAGGCCAAGAGTCAAGTGGAAGAGAAGCAACTTACTGAGTTCTCGAAACTCACCCTCACCTCTCACCTCTTTGCTAAACTGATTTTTAAATAGAGAAGATCATTCTCACCTTGACTCAAACTGAGTCAGACTCAACAGCTTCCAGGGATGAATGCACAGCTACCCAGTGCAGCAGCTCTTACACTTGACAGGAGTGCAACGCCACCCCACTCTCTCTCTCTCTCTCTCTCTCTCTCTCTCTCTCTCTTTCTCCCTTCTCTATTCCCTCTTTCTCTCTTACCATTTTTTTCTGCACTGTCCAACAACTCTGGACCAACTAACATTGGAGTTGCATTTGACTCGACTAAGTCGGGTTGGTGCAACAGCCACCGACCCAACTCTCTCCCTCTCCTCTTACTTCCTCTCTCTCTCTCTTTCTCTCTCTACTTTTCCTCACTTCCTTCACTTTGGAAGTACTCAGACTGAGTCAAACTCAGCCTGGCCAAAACTCATAAGACCGAAGACTCCCAGTGCAGTACAACCTGATCCTCTCTCTCTCTCTCTCTCCATCGTTCTCTTCTCTCTCTTTTTTTTTCCTTTCTTTTTTTCCCCTCCTGGACGAGGCCAGATAGGGACCGAAACCAGAAGCGCTCAAACTGGCTTGACCCAGTCAACATTTCTTGGTGGAGATGAAGACTGTCTTTAATGGAAAAATCTCTCCCATTGCTTCTTTCTTCCATTTATCAGTGCTGGATGGTTTGTATGGATGTCGTGGAGCTTGGAGATGGGAGGTTTCGAAGCTCCACATTCATTTGGGTGGTGGGTTCGAAGGAAGGAGAAAACAACGATTCTTTCTCAAGTGCAGCTGCAAGGATTGAAGTATCAACCCTCTTGCTATATATGACATTTTCTTGAAGTCTTAAGCCTCCCAAAGCTACCGGATGGAGAATGGATGACCTGGATTAAAACTGGATGGCAACGGCCTCCAAATACGGCTAGTAAAAAAATCGGCCATGGTTTTCAATTTATTAAGGAAACCCTAATCCATGTGAAATGAAGGGTTGAGATAACCCTAGATGAACGGCTGGGATTGAAGGAGATATGCTGTAACGCCCCAAAAATCTGCACCTCAGTGCATAGACTCTAGTCCCAAGTTCCCAGGTATCAACTTAATAAAATGTACATGTGTTGTCACTCTAATTCACATTGAGTCCGTATAAGAATAATCAGAATTATGCAACGCAGCTTAGCAGAACTAAAGTGAGGTAGAGATAACAAAAATTAATACATATTGGATAAATAGTCAAAGTACAATTGAAAAGTGGTGTCCGTCCAAATGAGGATTATATAAGCCACAATATACATACCCAATATGGTTAAAGTGTAAAATTTTCAGTTTATTCCCAATCCTCCAAAATATAACGATGGTAGCATAAGCCAATTTAAGCCTACCCATCTAAGATTTCAATAGTATCTGCATCGATAATATCGCTTGGTTGGTGTTTTAAAACACCATCCCAAGTGGGAGTGAGTTGCTAACTTAGTGGTTCCATTAGTTCTAAGTTACACATGTTATCAACCCAATCAGTACAGGTAATGATAAAATGAGAAGTCAAACAATTCCTAAATACTCTTGTTAAATATGCATATGAAGAAATAACATGATGTATGCTCTTTCCAAACAACACTCCATCTTAAGTGACTTCAACGCCTATTTCGCATATGCCAACACTTTCTCACAGGCGGCCCAACACCAAATCACAAGTCTTATTTAATGCAATGTGATGAATGCTCATGTTAGTTGAGTAGTTATTAAGTTCAATTCATCAGCATATTGGGAAAGCTAGGGTACCGTCATTTTATCGTGGTCTCAACTGAATCACTAGGCTCAAGGCGGCTCCTTATCTGTATCCCTTGATCCGTATTTGGGTTTACCACCCAGATGACAAATCAATATGAGGCTAACACTGGATCGATAGATCACTAAGAACTTAGATGACACATCCCAGATGCACAAGGTTAGGTGGCTCATCAATGGGTGAAGGGCGCTCACAAATGATATAAGAGTCGTCACCTAAATAAAAATATAGAGCGGTCGTGGCATCATTACAGTTTGATATACTAGGCTCATAGCCTTATTGGTTGCTCATTGGTCACTCCAACTAGGCTGATAGCTCTGACACAATGTCTCATGCCACCATGTCCAGCTCATGAGTCTCATGGATCGTACCACTAATGGTTGTAAGTAGACTCATTTAATAGGAATAGGGTATCCTAGATCTATTTAGTGTTGTCATACATTGTGAACACACATGGTCAGTCGATGCAACTGGCATTGGGTGCAAGTATCCCATGTATTCTATCTATTGTCAGTTGTTCGTGTTTGACCCGAGTTGACCAAACAAGTTTAGGGAGGCCGACCTAACTCGGGGCTCCCCTTAAATTGGGCGGTAAGTCGACTGACCCAATATTGTAGGCAATTTTAATATCACTATGGACCTAGCAACTCTTCATGCAATTATTATAAGGTTTTATAAGAATTATAGATTTAACAACACAAGGACTTGGGCATTTCATCAAACATATGAGCCTCAATAGAGTAATACATGCACTAGAGCATTTTATCCAACATGTGAGCATCAACAAATCAACACATTCAATCAAACATCCGGGCATCATTAGAATAACACATTTAATCACTTAGGCATTATGTCAAACATGCGAGCATGCATAAACAAGTAAGACACATATTACAATCAAACATAAAATATGAACATGCTAGCTATTTACAAATCATTCACCACAAGAAATCATTGATTGAGGGGATTTTCAATCTTTGAGATCCTAGGGTTGGGATTTGAGGAAAATCACCAATTCCTAATGTAAAGGAAGGAAGTATCATTAATCGTATGTAAAGTAGGTATAAGTTACAAAATTGAAGGGTTGAACATAAGTAATACCTTTGGTTACAAGTGGCAATGGATTCGGAAAAAGATTTAGTAAGTTAAAGAGTTTAATTGATGAGATACTGACCCCCAAGCACCAAGATCCTTCCCTTCCTCTCACACTTACTCTCTTGCTCTTTCTCTCTTCCTTTTTTTCTTTCTCTCATAAGCTTGCGAATTCGCATTGGAGCAAAGGAGGCCCCTAAATGACCTATTTATAACACCAGATTTGGTGTAAATGGCCTTAAGGGTTGGGTTTTTACTATACTAGCCCTAAGGGAGTGTTTCTACCCTTTGGGGGCCATTACGGGGCATAGGGGTCGACACCCACCGTAAGATAGTTGGCCCTAATGATGATCTACGTATAGACACAATCAGCCTGCCATTTGCACGCGTCGATCGATAGGTATGATTAGAAGTTTATTTGACGGTCACTGATGTAGATCGGGGCTACGACTATACGAATATGTGTGGGAAAATATCGTTAGTCGGTACCCCAACTTTGGCCATGAATCGACAGTCTGAAAGTCACAACTTCATAAAAAAGTGGAATGTTTATTTCACTTAAGTTTCAGGTTTCAGCCTAAGGCATTCGCGTATTTCAAGCATTTGGCTTCTGGCCCAAGTTGAACTGTTCTGGGTACTTTCTTGATTCATTACCCACAATGAACGTCAAACTTACTAAGACGAACGTCTTTCTATAGCCTCAAGTTTAGTGACCAACTAATGAGTGGTTTAGAGCTTATTCAAATAATCAGGGCATTTCTAGAATGAATTGGGTAGGGAGATTTCATGTGCGCAATGGTTAGGGTCTAGATTAACTAAGTCCATAGTGTGGCTTATTCACAATTAGCGAAAATAGCGATTCGGTCATAATCACTCTAAACCATTGGTTCGTAGGCTAAATGAGTAGCTAGGTTAATTTGGTTTGCTAATTAAGATTTGACCCCTAGTTTTCTCGACTTTAGGTAGGTCTTTATTTAGTTATGGTTGTCTCAATTAGTCAATGATAGGCTGGCTAGATTTAGGTCCTAGATGAACAAATCATAAGGCTAAACTTAATGTTCAAGTGATTAGGGTAGATTCGTTGGCTTTTTATGGTTAATTAATCGAATGTCTGTGGTTCTTTACTAGTATCACCCATGTATAGGCTCACCTCGAGCGTCAAGGGTCAGTAAGTGACAACGTAGGCTAGTTATCTCAAAAATTTTCAAGAATTTTTGGAAATTGAAAATAGTGAAAATCTAGAACGTGATTGCCAGCTAATGCGAACGAAAGAAACAAAAAAAAAAAATCCATTTTCGGACATTCCCGACCACGTGCAACCTATTTATGCTCAAGCTTGTGTGCTTGCTCATGCAGCCCAGGGTGCGAGACCAGCTAGTCTTTGGTCGAAATCTCCATCTGCACTAGTTGGACAATTCAGATCATCCCTTGCCTCCGTGATGGTGGGCCACTGATCAAGACAAACGAAAGCAATCCATTTGAAACAAATGCTGGCAGGAAAGTGAGGGGGAGAACCCTCCTTGTTTGGGAAACTATCAGGTCAAATCCAATTTGACCAACCTTTTGGTCCGATGGACTGCAAGTGCACATGCACTTTATGCACATGCGATTAGGGTGGGGTCCACAATGATGTTTGTGGTAAATTTACTCAGTTCATCTGATTCTACGGGTTATATTAGGACACCTGGGTAGAGATGAGATGGATCTAAAGCTTAGGTGGGACCCATAACTTAATTTGGTCCAGTTTATGAATTCTAATCAATCTGACGGTCGGATCATTTCCCGACCTAGTCACTGACCTTTCTAAATGTCCTTAAGTTAATATGGATGGACTTTAATGGTGGCTTTTGCAATTTGGTGGCTATGTCACGTAATTGATTGTTAAATCTTCCCATATTAAGTTGTGGACTCGATAAACAGTGGATCTCATAATTTAGGTTTCTAATTCTAAGATGGACGATTAGATTTAACTATTAAGGGAATCAAAATCGTAAAGTAAATTTTTATAATGATGTGATGGTACATCTTAAGGATTAATCGAACGGAAAGCTCAATTTATGGGTGAATTCTACTCCATTCGATCAGATTAAACTAAAGTACAGATGGAGTGTCTATGAAGCTTCTTCCCAAGGATTGATGGTTGGATGATTTGATTAAGTGAAACAGATGATCCTTTGGGTCCCTTAGGATCCCACGATTATGAATGCATGGGTAGGTCCTCAGGCCAATAGCTAGTTTACGTAACTTATAGGTGAAATTGCGGTTAGACTACTACTATTGAAATATGGATGTATGACCAAGTGTCCTAGAGGGGGGTGAATAAGACTTTTTAGAACTTTAATCCTATTAGGCTATAGATTCTAACAGTTTAAAACAAGTTGAATAGGATTATAATAAAATCATTTAAGTTCTAGAGTTGTATTTCATCAAGCATGTATTGTGCATAAAGTAAACAATCACATAATCAATACATAGGAGTTCAAACAATCATCTCAAACACAACAATATATAGTGGTTCAATTATGTGCTTACTCTACTCCCGACTGACGCACTTTTTCTTAGAGTGTGTCGGGTTTCACTATCAAATGGTTTCAAATCAGGTTGACCATTAACCTTCATAACCTATATAAGGTTAGTTAAGGAGTCTACACAAGACAACCTTAGAAGCCTACACAAGGCACACATGTCCTACACAAGGACATAATCAGGACCCTACATAAGGTAACCTATGTCTACATAAGGCAATAATATCCTACACAAGGACATAACGTATTCTTCCGTCAGAGGCCTATGAAGGTCTTAGTAAATTTGTGAGATAATCTCTGAATCACAGTCCTGCACAAGGAAAGGTCTTTAATATCTCTGGACTCTAATGACTTATTTGTAAGTAGGTGAGCCCCATTGTTAGCACATGCTGAAGATGATTTTCACACCCCAAGTATAGGGTTGTGATGTAGTAATAATCTCGGTAAGACTAAGGTCGAATCCATAAGGACTGAACCTTATATGTAATCTAAAAGTAACTTGAACTAGAAGTAGGTGAAGATGTAATCTAAATCAGGTAAAAGGAAGGGAATAATCGTGAATTATTAGACTAAAACTTATAAAATTCAAAGGTAGGAACTAGGGTGCCAAGGATTCACTGTAACAATCAGCAATATCTATGCTTGATTCAAGAATACAACTGGATTTAGAGTCTCATCTTCATCTAGTTGGAAGATATAACATTAAAAATCAGCTATGAACTTCCTTTGATTTAGTTTTCAAGAGATGAGAAGTATGAGAATTAGAATTGATTCCATCACAAAACCATGCCCATGAGACAAAGCAAACAATAAAATTTAACCAATTCACAACCAATCTGAGAGATATATGAATGTTAGGAAGGATTCCGTCTTCCAACCATGCCCAGGTGACGATGGTGAACAATAGGGTTTCCAAATTCACAAACCCTATAATGCTAAGAATATGTTCAAAGCTATCGCAGATCCATTATAATTTAAGTTACAATAAATCAATAAAAACTGAAAGCATTCCTTAATATCAAACTATAATCAAAAGAAAGTTCAACTAAAGTATGAATCAAAGCATAGAAAACCATCCATCACGCTACAAGCTTCACCTCTTAGCCCTAGCTAAGAGGTTTAGCTAATCATGGACATGATTAAACTAAATCTCTTAAAGGAATATAAAATAAACAAACAAGAAATAAAGAAAAGAAGGAAAAAAACTCTTTGAAGCCGGCCCACGCTCCACAGATTGCCTCCATGGCTGCCCACATCCAAGAATAGCCTTCCTATGTCCATCTCTCTCTCTACCTCTCTCTCTCTCTCTCTCTCTCTCTCTCAGGCCTCAGGGGCAGTTTGGAGGGTTGGAGGTTGGTGGAATTCGTGTTTATGCAGCAAGGAGGCAAGAAACGCACCAACTTACGTTTGAACCGAGTTCTCTACCAATAGATGTTCAAGAAATCAATTTGGACTCCATGATTGGGTAAAAACCCCTCTATGAAGGTTCTGAACGGTTTGGATCACCCATCCGATCAAAATCTGGGCCATATAACTCCTCGCAACGCCCGATTTTCCCAGACGTGCGTTACCTGTGGAAATCCTGTGCTGACGTGTTCGGTGGGCCCCATAGTGATGTTTTCAGAGAAATACACCCTGTTCATTAGATTTCTGGCAAAATTTTAGTCAGAAAGGAGTGGTTTTGGTCAAGTTTTGGTGCGGTCCACTGTATAAAAGCAATTCACCGTCCATCCTGTGTTTTCTAGCGATCCACGTGTATACGTGCACATGAGGCCAAAAGGAAACCTTGACGAGGGTCATAGCCACCCTCTGGATGCAATGGACGGTCCAAATCGCCCGTGTGGAGGATGGGTGGGGCCCACAAGAAAAATTCAGCTGGTCAGACGTTCGTCCACTAGAGGTTTTAGAAAATTAAAAAAAAATCTTCGGTCAGTGTGTTTTGAGCGGATTTCTTCGGTCTGGTGTACTACGACCATGCACACACCATGTGCACACTCGCATTGGTGTAGGGCCCACTGATGTATTCGAGAAATTCGCTCCGTCCATCCGTTTTATCACCCTATTTAAGGGGTTAAGACCGAATTTGAAGCATATCCAAATATCAGGCGGGCCCCAAATTAGGATTTTAGGAACTGATCTATTTGTTGAAAAACTTTTACAAAGATCCAATGGATGAAATTTGACGTTTACAATTAATTTATAGTCCTCATGTTATATATAAAGTTTCGAGCCGAATGGAAGGTGAAAACCCTGTGATCTTGCATTCTGGACAATTTTCAGGCCCTTTTAACATGAGTGACTTGATTTTCTCGGATCTCTAGCGTATAAATTCTTCGATCTCGGTCCTCTAGGGTCCATCCCTTGCCTTGGTGACTTGAGAGCAAATCCATGCTTTTAGTACCCTTTTTCAGTCCAGACTCCTAAATTCACCTTGCATCATAAATAGATTAAAATAGGACGTTAAACAGTATTATGTTCATAAAATTCGGTAATAACTGGGGTCTAATATGCAATATTTGACCCTTAACAAATAACCTTCCTTATTGATGATGTGTCTTCAGCTCTCTTGGTCCGCAACAGCTATAGATGCTCCAATATAAGTCACCAGTGTTAGGTCAAGGTATTCTACGAAATCTTCTCTATTAAATGTTAGTCTTTAAGTGAATGAGAGATTCTAGAATATTAATCATTCAAAGGATTCTAGCTTAATGATTCGTCATTAAAAGCATTGTTGAAGGATCCTTGAATGGTGGAGCTCATTCTTCAATCCAATCTATTGTTTTAATAATGATTGTATTTAAGAGGGTATTGAAGGATGAACTCCCATAAGAAAAGGGATTTAAGATGGTAGGTGAATCAATTATAGCAATAGCTCTCTTAAATTTATCTCTTTTCTCAATCTGGAACATAAGAAGTGACCCTCTTTAAATAGGCAATAAAGTTCAAACGGTAAAAAAAATGGCAGAAATCTCTTTGCGTTCGATGTCATCGAAGGTCGTTTGATGTCATCAAAGTTTCCTTTGATGACTTGAACTAACTCCGATGACATCAAATTTTCTACCGAAAGTACCTGAGGTTTGCTTGGAGAGTTTTGGTATTCAAAATTTGATATCATCGAGACTACATTGATGTCATCAAAGTTTAAATTTCAATGACATCGAATGGAGTTCGATTACATTGAATAATTCCTGTTTTCCTTCAAAAATTCTTTGGAGAGATTGGTCCCAATTTTGATATCATCGAATGGTGTTTTCGATGTTATCGAAGTTTGAAATTTGATGTCATCGAATGCAGTTCGATTACATCGAATATTTCATGATTTTTCTATTGAGCTTGTTGGACATATGGTGCCTATTTTTTTATATCATCAATCCTACCTCGATGTCATCGAAGTTTGAATTTCAATGACATTGAATGGTATTTGATTGTATCGAATAGTTCTCCAGTCATGTGGTTTGGTTGCTGAACATATTTGGTCACATTTTTGAGGTTATCGAATAGAGTTGGATGTCATTGAAACTTGAGTTTTGATGTCATTGAATCAATGTTCAATGCCATCATTAGTTGCAGAAAACTTGTAAATTTTCATATGCTCTTGCTACTTGGTTTTCTGTTTTCTAATCTACCAAAGATGTTTTCCTAGTTGACTTTGGGACAGATTATAACATTTTTTAAGGAGATTATTACCTGAAGTGTTTTGGTCATGGGATATGAGGTTTTTTCATTTACCTTTGGAGATCTTTGATCATATCCACTTTGTTGAGTCTTCAGCTTATAGTCTTCATGTGGGGCTCACTGGACTCTATGACTCATCCGTCATGTTAATTGACAAACCAGGGCACTTACAACAAATAGATTGTTTCTAAGCAATCGACTTATGGTCTTAAGGTCGCTTAGAGAAGTCTAAATGGAATTGGTCTACCTAATCCAAAATTAAATGGTCGTATGAATTCTGAGTTTAATCATGACAGATAAAAGAAAGGTCCTAGGGCGTACTTAAGTGAAATTCCATGATAGGTCTCGTGTTCAGATGATTGAGTAGTAGGCCTTTTAGTTGGAAAGATCCAAGATTGATAACGTATGGTTCAATCTTTCAAATAAGGTGGGGTTTAGACTTTCAATGCCATTGGGATCCTAACAACGCAGTGGGTTCTTGAAGATCAATGTCACTTTCGTGGTGGGACGATTGCTTGTCTTTGAGAATCAATGGTTAGATGACCTGATATATGAATGAACATTGTACTAGACGATTGAGATGAATAGATTGGGGACCACTGGATGACGACGTGTAAGGTAAGTCACGTGTGTTCCTACACATGTATAAACTAATTTAGATCATCATAATAACACCCGAGTACTGAAAAGTACGGGGTGTTACAAAAGGGTTCAAGGGCATAGCTAGGGCTTGTGAAATAGATTCAAGGCTTGTTCGATTTGATAAGACTCTATTTATTGTAATTTATGCTTTCATAGTGTATTACTTGTTGCTTAATGCCATGATTTTTTTTTCCGTAGGGGTTTTTTTTACATAAAATTTGGATTGTTATTGTTTGGACTTAATTGTGCAATTGTGTGTACTTTGCTTAATTCGTATCTGGGTGTTTCTGCAGTTTCTAACATGGTCCACTTGATGAGCCGTGTTTATGCTCATTTTCAATGCCCTAACGTTGCCTAATAAAAAACTGTCATATGGTGACACTAGGTGTTTAGCACTCATAAAGCTGTAAACACACCGGAAGAAATTTTTAGTTCATATTCTATCAGCATTGTGCATTTCATTATTATTGCAACGATGCCATGGACCTTTACTCATGCCTTTAAAGGAATGAATCCTGTCATGCCATGTGCCCATGACTAACGTGTCCTTTTTATAAGGCAACTTACGTGGCTCGTCCAATGTTTCCGATTATATGGTCCACTTGAGTTTTGGATCTGCCTCATTTTTGGGCTCCTGCCATAAAATGATTTGGGAAAAAATAGATGGACAATACGGATAAAATAGATACATCAATCTTTGTTGGCTGCATAGCTCTAATCTAAAACTTGAAACCTATTCAACATAAAGACCATGGGGCACATTTCTTTATTTTTCCAAGGGCAGCTAGCCAAATCTCAACCTTCCACTGTTTTCTCTTATGTAGTGACAAAATCTAAACCCTTGTAAATAGTAGTTCTCCTTGCGATATGCATGGTAAATATGAGATTTCCTAACTACCTTTTAGTAAAGGTATTTCTATCTCTTCAAGTAAAAAATATAACCTAAGGAGTGGGTTGTTAAATCCAAAGTCTGAATATGAAGTGATCAGAAAACTAGTATTGAATCTAGCATTTAACCAACGTCTGAAATATTTAAAATATGTTATTTTGGTACATTTACCCTTGTCTCCATAGAGAAGGGCCATGATTGAATTCCTACCATTAAAAACTTTACGATGTAAGTGTTTTATCCATTCTGTAGATCCTAAAAGTGAATCAGATCCAAACTCAGGTGGACCACGCCACAGGAAAACAATGGTGATGGAAGGCCCACTGTTAAAAACTTTAGGGTCCATCGTAATATATATATTTGCCATCTAACCTATTGATTACATCACACGGACTTAGATGAGGGGAAAATACATATCATCTTGATCAAAACCTTTTGGGGCCCATAAGTTTTCAATAGTTGGCGCTCAATGACCACTATTTCCTATGGTGTGCTCCATCTGATAGTTGAATCTGACTCATTTTTTAGACATGGATGAGAGGAAAACACACGTATCATCTTGATCTAAACCTTTTGGGGCCCTGAAAGTTTTCAATAGTGGGCGCTCAATAAACACTGTTTTCTATGGTGTGGTATATTTGATATTGGGATCTGACTTAATGTAACATCCCAAAAATTGGGGGTCGAGCAGAAACTCCACTCCCGAGTTTCAGAACATCACTTATGCAACATTTTCAATGATGAATGAATGTTGTTTATATTAGTGCCGAAAACATGAGTGAGATTAGACCAAAACAACATATCATACTTCAGAGACAGTTAAGTTTGTCAAGCGGAAGACTTTGATAAATATATAAAATGCATAATTGATTGTAAGTCTCCAGAGTATGAACATGTTACCAGGTTAACTAAATACATGTATACTCCAAAAAAGAAAAGAAAAGAATATACATGGGTGTTTAAATAAAAGGCACAATACTAAGTGCATTGGCATCTAATCAATAACCCTGTAACCCCATCGATCAAAATCTGCATATAGGAGAAATCCTCCTCAACATCATCAAGAAAGACTGACTCTGCCTCGCAAGCATCATCGCCATCTGAAACTAAAACAGGGACTGGTTGGTGTGGCCAACACCGTCCCGTAACGTGAGAGTGAGTGATCAACTCAGTGGAAGTTATATACAGCAAAGGTTAACATGTTATCAATCCAATCAAGCAGTAATGATAAAGCAGTACAATCAAATAGGTCCTAGATACTCTTGTTAATGCAAGGATGATATGAAGCGTACATTGAGTTGAACGACATGGAATGCATAAGCACTCCGTGTGGCCTAACCGCTGCCGAACATCCCAAGCATGACTCAGATTCGTTAAACTCATCCTACGTGACGAACAACCTTAACCACCATTTGGAGTACGCTTACCGATTACCTGGACTGTAGTACAGCCCCAATCACATACAAATTCCATAACAGGCATATGAAGCATATCCTACAATCATGTGGACATTCATGAAATATAACTTAAATGTAAATACAGTACATGGAAGAAATCATATACACCTTTAACATGATTTATCTAAGTTAATCAATTCATGGAGGAAATCATATGCACAGTTAATACAAATAATCTAAGTTACACAATGCATAGAGGAAGTCATATACTCAAGTATTGTGATTGAGATTCATATCTCAACGACCTTAGCAATCACATTTTTACTAACTACTAACTCATTCAGACACTTTTACATACACTTAGTATACACATTACATCATACATATTGTGTATTCATTAGTATACGTATTAGGGCAAATCCTTTTGTTAAAGGGTCATCGCGCATACAATAATCATATATCCATGACAATTAGTCATGGCGAGCACGAAAGCAAATTCCATATTCATTCATTTTCACAAACACTTAGGCTACATATACTAACTACATATCGTATGTTGATATATCATGTATTTGACCAAATCCTTTCACTAGGAAGTTGCCCCATATATCACTTGCATATACCCACGACGGATAATCATGGCATGCATGAATCCGGGTTCCGTATTCATTTAAAGATTTTCACAAACACGTGAGCTACACACTTTTACATATATAGCATATATTGGTCGTGGCGTGATTTAGGGAAAGTCCTTTTGCTAAGGAGTTGTCACACTTGTAACAAGCATATATTCACGGTAAATAATCATGTTAAGCACAAATCCAAATTTCATACATATACGGTATTTTCTACAAATACGAGGAATACAGTATATTCAATATAATTAACATATAACTGAAAATCGAAACGGACAACACTTTGTACATGTGAAATAGCATCCTAGGGAAGAATAAATCATTACTTAACATTGAAAGTGTTGAAAACCATAACCTAAACGTATATACTCCGCACCTTAAACCCGAAAATGCGTATTCAATATGATTCAGACGATGTGTCTTCGTCAACGGCAGATACGCTACCTATGGCATGAAACGGGTTAGCTACAACTTTCCTACAGCTTGTCTACGCTTCAAAACAGGTTAGGGTTAGGATTTCTTACCTAAGAACGGGATCAGAAATGCCGGAATAGCTATACGGATAGGTGGATTAGGCACGTAGCAAAGCTAGGAAGAATCCTAGGAAGCAGCACCAACTTCTCCCTCATTTTCTTTCTCTTTTCTCCCTTTTGTAAAGCTAGGGTTTGGAAATTCGTATAGGATTTGGAATGAGGGTTTTAAGTCCTATTTATAAGTCTAAACTTGACGAAAATAGACTTAAGGCCAAGGTATACTTAGGTTATAACCAAATCGGGTCTGTTCTTATCCAACGGAGCATTTCTGGAGGTCCTACTACTAAATATGGTCGGACTTAAGCTCTCTAATATTAGATCTAGATCAAGCTAAGTTTTCATCCCGGTCGGGTTTCCAGATCGACCGTGGCGGACCAGTATCAGTTCAGCGGTTACGGAAACTCGATCATAGCTACAAGTACTATGACATGTAAGGGCCACCTATCCTAATCCGAGAGTAAATTTGAGTCGAATTCTAACGGTCAGAATGCTTAAAAATAACGTGCAAGTGAAACGTTCCAGATTTCTTAAAAAATATAATTAATTTTCTAAAAATCTTCATTTTCTTACTCTCTTCACTCCGGGCTCAATAAAATGGTCTCAGGACATCGTTTGGGCTTAATTTTCTAGGTGATTGTCAAGTCCAACTAGGCGGTCATAATGGTCTAAGTTTATAACTACAGGACTCTCGATGCGCGGTCTAGAACCAATACAAAGTTACAAAACATTCTCGAGAGCAACTGGGTTTAGAGTTGGATCCTAGATTTCAGGGTAAAGTAGCGTTAACAATTCTAGAGGTTTTGGATCTTACAGATCATATTTAAAGTGGTTGGTGCTAATTTGGGAGGAAATCTAGTGTAGCGCTGGCTAATTCACGTTAAATTTCTAAAGAATTAAATTCTAAATGATTTCTCTGGGTTTGGAATTGAGTTTTAAGAGGTTACTAAGGTGTTATGGTTGACCCATTGCCTAAGGACGCCTAACTCCAGGTTGGTAAAAATACAGGGTGTTACACTTAATTTTTGGCTATTTCTGTAAAATGATAAGAAGAAATGGATGCATGGTGTAGATTTAAAAAAATACACTATTGTGGCCCCACGGAGCATCGACCAATAGCCACTCCGTTGACAGCTTCAGTAGGCAATCCCCATCCAGAAAGGTGACTCCGGTGTGTGTGTGTGTGTTTTTTTTTTTCTTTTTAAATAAATAAATAAATAATTAAACAATAAATGCCATATATGGTATTTACATTTAAGTAAATAAGCTACATCATTAATAATGGGCATTTTTGTTATTTATGGGTTTTATCTGAAAAGTCCTCGGAGGTGCTGATTTTCTGAAAAAAATATCTAGAGCTTTCCTAGTTATCTCCCTAACCATCCGGTGAATGTAAAAAGACTTGTTTACCCGTATTTGTTGGAATGAAAAAATAATGGAAATTACACAAGTAAAAGTGATATAGGACGTGAAGCAAACACATGACCATCACAAATAGATCAGAAGAAGTTCAGAAAAACATCAGCAAGAATCATCCAATTCGATCGTTCAGGTCAATCGGTCATATCGATCAAGTCCATCGATCGATTGGTTGATTAAGCAAACTGATCAAGTGCATCGATTGATTGGTCGATCGGATCAATCGATTGATCGAATTTCAGATTTAGATGAAATACTTAGTAAACAATTTTTACTCTGTTTGATCAGGGTTTTAGTCTTTAGACCTTTTTACACCCTTCTGATCGATTAACCAATCGATTGACGGAAAGCGAAAATTTACGTATTTTCTAGTTTTGTTCCTTATTTGTTTAGGTCTTCATAGGGTTTGTTTAAGGGTATTTAAGAATGCAAACTCATTTATTTTAAATAGCTGTTAATAAATCTATCAAATTCTTTATTTCTCTTGTGGATTCAAAAAACTTCTCTTATGGATTCAAGGCACTTATTGTTCGAGGAAGACAGTGACCGTCCTCATCAGGTCCATCCCTGCGTCAGTTGGTATCAAAGAGAGGTTTTTCCTCAGATTGATGGCTTCTAACGACGGATCAGACAACAATCCCATGGACAATGCTCTATGAAATTATCCTTTAACAACAATGGCTTTCTAGGTGGCACAATGGGAGAATCGATAACTCATGCAAGGGTTGCAGGCTACTTTTGACTGCATGACGGATGCCTTACGGCAACTCTGTGTTTGTGGCGATAATCAGCCTACCATTGGCGCTGGAATTCACAATTCTATTGGTGGCGGGGCGATGCCTACAGTGAATTGGAGGATCATGCTTGAGGAGGTGGGATCCAACGACGAGGAGATTGATGACATAATCCTCCAACACCCCGACCAAGGTGGTGATTGAGTAGATAGGACAGATCAAGAATTCATGATGAAAGTCGATCTTCCCAATTTCAACGGCTAACTCGACATCAAGGACTTCCTCGATTGATTGCTTGAAGTTGAGTATTTCTTTGACTACATGGAGATCCCTAAAGAGAAGAAAGTTAAACTTGTGGGTTACAAGTTGAAGGGCAAAGCTTTGGCTTGGTGGGAGCAACTTCAGCTCACGTGGATGAGACAGATGAAGGCACCAATCGTCACGTGGCAGCGGATGCAATAATTAATGCGTGCGCGATTCCTCTTCAGCGACTATGATCAAGTATTGTCCCAACAATACCAAATTTGTTGATATGGTATTCAAACGGTAAGAGATTTCGCAGAGAAGTTCTACCGTTTGGCGATGCATAAGGATTTAGTTGAAACTGAATCGCAGCAAGTCGTCTAATTTAATGAGTTGCGAGTTGTGGTCCAGGATTGAGTTTAGATGCAGCCTGATTGGATGATGAATGAAGCGATCAAGTTAGCCACCTGAGTGAAAGCATAGCTTGAGCGATCCAACACATGAGCTTATCCTCCTAATAGGGTAGCCATTGCTTGTTGTTCGTAGGGAGCACCATAGGCCAAGGGGAAAGAACATATAGACAGGCGCCCTCAACATCATACACCCGCAAACCGAGTGTCGAGAAGTAGGAAAGCGAAACCCCAAAAGGTTACAACCACTGTTGTCGGTCCGAGCAGGATCCTGAACCCTTATGATCAACTAAGGCAAGACCATTGTTATCGATGTGGCCAACTACATCACCTATCAAGTACTTGTTCGCAGCAACGAGTGACTAACATCACCATTAATGATGGAAGTGCTGAAAATGTAGAAGAACACTTAAATTTTAATGAAGCAGAACACGTCATAAATGATGAAGCAAATGAAGCAGATTGGGTTCTACAAGATCACAATGAGTCCCGTATAGTGAGATGGCTATTGTATATGCAAAGAATGAGTTACAACCATAGCGACATAATGTATTTCGAATAAACAATGAGACTAGCTAGAATATCGTTTTCAAGGTCATGGTGGAGAAGTTGTAGCTGAAATAAAAAGATATTCATCCCCATACACAATCGGCTAAATTAAGAAGGTCAGCGAGACGGAGGTAACTGAACAATGCACTATATCTCTTTTAATTATTAAACATTATAAGGACCAAGTAGTATACGATATAGTTGACAAGGAGGCCTGTCACATATTACTCAGACGGTCGTGAAAATCAGATTGTGACACCACTCATATAAGAGGGGATAATGTATATATTTTCATCAAGAATAGTAAAAAAACTATACTCGGCCCTATAGACTCGAATGAGCAACCCAAAACTTCTAAAATGAAGGGGCATTCCCTCCTAGCCATATCAAACTTTGTGGAGGAATACAAGGAGATGGGACAAATCTATGCGTTAATTGTAAAGGGTAAAGAGGTAGAGCCCATGACTATTCTCGAGAAACTAAAACCATTGTTGCAAGAATTTAAGGCAATCTGGCTTGATAAACTTCTGGATGATTTTCCTTATATGCGAGATATTCAACATTATATTGACCTTGTCATAGGGGCTAGCTTACTTAATCGCCCTCATTATCGGATGAATCCGAAATAGTACAATATTTTGCAAAGATAAGTGGACGAATTGATTCGTAAAGGTCTAGTGCGAGAAAGTATGTGTTCATGTGTCATACTAACCCTATTGACACCTAAGAAGGATGTGAGTTAGAGTATGTGTATTGATAGTTGTACAATAAATAAAATAATTGTAAAATACACATTTCCTATACCACGGCTGGACGATATGTTAGATATGCTAGATAAGGTGAAATTATTTTTCAAACCGGATTTGAGGAGCGGCTACCATCATATCCATATTCTTAGCATTATAGGGTGATGAGTGGAAGATGACATTTAAGACCAAGGAGGGTCTGTACAAATGGTTGGTCATGCCCTTCAGACTCCCAAATACACCTAGTACGTTTATGAGAGTGATTAATCAAGTTCTGAAACCATTTATTGGTCGATTTTTTATGGTTTGTTTTGATGATATCTTGATATATGGTCAGGACGAAGAAGAAAATGTGGAACATCTTAAACAAGTGCTTCAAGTGCTCATGGAGAACAAGTTGTACCTTAATTTAAAGAAGTGCAGCTTTTTTACAGAGAGCTTGTTATTTTTTAGGCTTTATCGTGATGTCCATGAGCATCCACGTGGACAACGAGAAGGCGAAAGACATTAGAGAATGATCGGTTTTGACGAACATTAATGAAGTGCACAGTTTTCCTGGGTTGGCAACTTTCTATCGTTACTTCCTGAGAAACTTTAGTATTATCGTAGGACCAATCACTGACTGCATGAAGAAAGGGCATTTTCAGTGAACTGACGAGGTTGACATAAGTTTTGCTATAATTAAGCAGAGGTTGTACACTACTTTGGTCTTCGTGCTCCCTAGCTTTGACTAACTATTTGAAGTTGAATGCAATGCTTGGCATTGGGGGTGTGTTATCTCAAGAGGGTAGACTGGTGGCCTTTTATAGGAAGAAACTTAACGATGCTCATAAGAAATGGTCGATGTATGTGCTAGAATTATACGTAGTGGTTCAGGCCTTGCGACATTGGAAGCATTACTTGATTTAATGGGAGTTTGTACTCAATACGAACCATCAGACTCTTGAATTTATTAACAGTTAGGCCAATGTTAGCCATGTACATGCTAGATGGATTTCTTTCTTGAAAGAATTTACATTCATGCTGAAGTACAAGGTCGGGAAACAAAATTAGATGGCTAATACACTTAGCCAACGTGCAGCCTTATTGGTCACCATGAGAAATAAAGTTGTCAGGCTTGCCAAGGATAGAGACAACAAAATATTGCATGTAAATCTCCCAAAATCTTGCAATAAAATCTCCTCAACACTAGAAAATTTCATATGAATCCTGCTTTTACCTATAGTTGCTTGGACTATTGACGACCTCCTTCAATGTAAGGAGAAATGTTCCTCTAATAGTCTGACCCTTAAAGAAGAGGTCATACTATTAACTATGGCGAAAGACGAACTAACCTGCAGTGAACAAGTCGGATTAACGTTCATTTTTCACAATCTAGTATGTCTAAGCACACTACTACATATAAACGCGCGACCCTAAAGCTCTACCTTGCAAACACACAAAGCATCAACGAGTTAAAGGCAAAAGACTTCCTTTCCATTTAAATAAAAAAGATTACAAAAAGTTCTACAAAAGAAAAAAGAAAAAAATAAAAAAGGAAAAAAATTTAGTCTTCTTTGGGAGGAGGCTGCTCGGCTTTGGCTTCAGGCTGTGATGGCCCCTCCAAGGCTTCATCACTGAAGAGGGCATCCAAATTTTTCTCAGGGTACAGTCGTCTGACGTCCTTGACATAGCAATCGTAGTTGCAGCTGTAGACTATGTCCACCACCTCGTCGGCTCTTTCCTTCGAGGCTTTTTACTCTTCTATGGCCGCCGCCTTGATCACCGGGATGGCTACCTCGGACTTAGATAATTGGGTGGCAAAGGTCCTCTCGTCCTTGGCCAATTTAGCCACCGGGCTCGCTTTTTTCCCTCTCTAGCTTTGTCTTCAGTCCCGCAGCATCGACTTCGACGGATGAGAGGTGCACCTTCACCCTCTACAGCTCGGCCCAAGCTAAGGTGGGACTTCATCCCCTCAAGCTCAGACATCACCAGGCACTCTTTATGTCGACCCTCATCTAACTGGATCTTCAGAGCATCACGCACCTCCCCAGTATGGCCCCGGGCCACCTTCAGAGTCTCAGCCTCGGTCGCCCTCTCCTGAAGGCCCTCTTTGAGAGCCTTGACCTTGGCTGTCTTCTCCTTAAGCATCACCTTAGCCTAGTCACACTCGTCAGCTATCTACCTCACCTTTTGATGAGTGGTCAAAAGGGCAGGGATGAGTTGGGAATCAAGAACATGAGTTAGTGAAGCAGGATAAGAAGAACAAAAATGACGTCGGTAAAATGATGTACCTTATAACAGAGTGTGGCCAAATCAGTGAGGAAGGCTTCCGGATGGGAATCCATCAGGTTGGTGATTCGTCCTTTAGAGCATGTTTCACCGCCTAGTTGACCAGATGGGACATGCGATGGCCAGGCGAGTATGTCCTCGCCACCTTAGTAGCCTGGGGGCTTGAAGCCTTGGCCCCTTAAGGAACCCCCAGGGCCGTCGGAGGATTAGTCTCCTCGGCTGTTAGAATCTCGATCTCCTCGATGGCATGGGCAGTCTCACTCACAACAACGACCTCATCTTCTTTGGCCACATGAATGGCCTCGGTGTCATCAGCCGCATGGACCTCAGAGGTAGCAAGCACCTCCTCTAGATCCAAGTCTACCACCTCCACGACACTTGGCCGTGAAGGGAAAATTGGGGTGGGATTCTCTCTCTCACCCACCTCGACCGAAGTCGGCTGGCTTGCCAAGGGTTGTTTAGCACTGGCCCCTGACCTCACCTTCGTAGTGGAGGTGAGTAATTGTGTGATGGAATGGACTGCCACCTTCTTCCGGGCAACGGTCTTCTTCCTCACCATCTCCTCCATGGGAGAAGGGTGTTTCCTCTTCCCTGACTTCTGCAAAAGGGGGGGGGGGGAACATCTTTCTATGTCAGCCAAACACTAACACCAAGCCCTAATAACATTGACAAATTGACAACCTACTGCTTAACAGAACAAGCAGAAGCAGGAGCACGGACGGAGGTCAGCTGTTGAGAAGGGGCCAACCAATAGAGCCTAGACCGATGGAGTAGGTCTGGGGTGATCAGAGTATTCCAATGATGAAAGTTGTCCTTCAAAACCTTCACCTTATTCACTTTCCTGTGTTTGAGGTCAGACAGCTCGGATTAACCCTTCGGGAAGGCTGCAAAGATAGGTGAGCAATAAGAATATTGCGAAACTAGAAAATTTGAAAAGAAATCTAAGTATCATACCCCAGCAGTATCCGACTTGTAGTAACAAACTTGGTGGGAACCCGAATTCGCAGACAAGCCAACTCAGTAGCAGGCACCTCATACTCTCCCGAAGGCCAAAATCATTTATTCTTCCAATCCTTGTTTGGAGGTCGGGAGATTAACGATGAGGCCCTGACATCTGTTCGCCCATGCTGAAAAGTAGTATCATCTCCGCTACACAGGATTGTGCTTGACCTGGTACAACTACATGAACTCTTTAGGCGTTAGCTCATTGTTCTTGAGCTGAAATCAGAGGATGTATGTTCCTAGAGGCACCCTCCTGCCAATCTCAATCGAGTTGTCATTGCCCTCACAAATGGGTGGACTGAAAGCCAACGTCCGCTCTGGAGAGCAACAACGAACCCTTTGGCCGGATCCTCGGGGACTTCATAAGGGGTAGGAATTCAGATATGTACAAAATTCGGGATCTGGGATCCGAAACTCAGAGCTGATCCCGGCCATGGCCGCTTCCTTCAGGGTCAACCCCCCAGGGCCAACATCGACTGGCCGCTCAGCCAAGGACTCAGCGGCCGCTCGCCAAGCGATGGTGGGGGCCTCATCACAAGCGGATCCCAACGGAACCTGAGAAGGTGGTTCTGAAGGACCCTAGACTGGGAATCCACGCTTCCCCCGTTAGGATCGCCTTTGAAGGTGTAAATCTCACTTCCTTCGCCCGACAAATCCAACATATTGGATGCAAGAAAGAGGAAAAAGATAAGAAAAGGGATTGGAAGACAAGGCAACAACAACAAGAGAAAAAAGAGGAACTCACCAGAAATTATCTACTCCGAGAGCTCTGAAGCAGTAAAAGGAAGGACGAAATGCAAATAGCCAACTACACGCAAGGCTTCCTACTTTTATAGGCCTCCTCGGCTACAGGTATTGATGGCCTACATTAAATGTTGCAAACGAAGAGGCATCCTAGGGCTCACCGCTTTACATGTGGCAGCTCCCTGTTCGTCTCCCCGACCTGACTTCCGAGCAATGCCATGTGTCCACACCAAATGGGTCAAAAGCCAAAAAAGCTACCGCAATAGCGTATGGTGCCTCGATCGTGCCAGACCATTAATGTGGATTTTTCTTGATCTTCATGCCTTTCCATCCACTAAGCAATGAATGCAAGATAGCTTGTCTAACCAACCCCATTCCATCGACTTACTTCTCAAGCTCGCATTGCAAACTCGGAAGTGAGGGCTTCTGTTATGAGTAAAAATGGCCTGACCACTCGTGGGGTCAGCTCGGACTCTCAAACATGCTTTTGGACCAAAGGGCTCCTAAACGACAGCCTACTTCAGATCGACTGGAGGAGCAGGCACCGAACTCCCAAGCCTTGACCTTGGTGCCATACTTTTCTGAAGCTTCCACCAAGCCTATCTGACCTTTGAGGAATACCCAGATCTGTATAATCAGAGGACGACCTGTCGACCAATAACGACTAGTGTGGAAATTCAACCTGACCCAACCATAGGGATCTACCTGATTAGTTGTGGGTTCAGCTCAGCTCGACATCAACCTAATCGGTCTAAAGCTTGGCTCGGCCCCAATCGTCTGTTGCATGATTTTAGGGCCGACCACTTTAACACTTATCACCTCCGACGAAATAGCGTAACAGTCGAGAAACATGCGCGGAGATTGTGCCTGTAACCAAGAACCATTTTGGGGCCAATAAAGACCCATCTACAATATAAATAGGGGACCCCATCCGCATGAAAATATAAGCATAATTGCTCACCCAAAACCCTTTGACACTATCAGACCCAGATTCCTAGCCTGACTTTGGCATCGGAGGGTCCCTGCTCTAAGCAAGGTCTCTTTTGTCTTCTTACTATGCATTTAATCGGAGTCTAAAGAGGGTGAACCAAATGTTTGCATCAACGTATATAATTTTTTTTTATTTAAAATATTTTTGACCAAACATTTTCCATGGTATTGAATCTAATGAATTTTTAGACTCATGCCCTAAAATGATCTGACAACATGAATCCACGGCGTGGATTCAAGACACATACATCCAGGTGGGACCACAGTCAGGGATCCACCCACCTCTACGGATCCAGGGTATCCACCAAGCGGCACCCCTGAATAACGACGAGGATTGCATCCTGTCGTGTCACCACAGACTCTCTCCACGCATGGGCTCTGTTGGGTCACCTTGATGTATGTGTTTTATCCACGCTGTCCATCCATTTTATCAGATAATTTTACAGCATGATCTCAAAAATTATGCAGATCCAAGGCTCAAGTTGACCACACTGAAGGAATCGAACCCGGATCATTAATATTCGTGGTTTTCCTTCATTTAATATTGGGGCCCACATGTTAGCATTCAATCAGACGATTCTTTTTTTATTATTGTAAACTATGTACAAGGTGGGAATAACTTGATTGATGGTTTAGAACAGGCATATATGTGATGTGTACACGATCTTCATTGCACGTGATTTGATTTCCCACGCCATTATGGAAAAAGAGGAAATTAGTTTTTTATTATCATTAATAAGTTTGTAAGCATGCTTTTGTAAATACGGAATCTTTTGATAAAATTAACAGTTGTGAGGAATTTTGGGGTAAAAATCTTTGTTATTTCTGAAGTACCTAGATAGAATAAAATGAAAGAAAACAGACGAAAGTATGGCTTTGAAAATCATATTAATTAATGAGATAGCTTTAATGAAAGGATAATTTAAAAAGATACTGAGATGTAAATATGATACTAATGGAGTAGTATTTTATAAAATTTCTTTATATATATAAGGTCAACCTCGTGCAAACTTCCCATGAGGACAAGGTGTGTGGGGGCCACTTTGATGTGTGTTGAACATCAACACCGTTAATTTGATGGGTTCCTTTAGTTTATGGGATATCCCAAAAATCAGCCGTATACGGAACTTAGGTGGGCCATAACATCTAAAACCATGTGAAGATATGCTAAAACATATAAAATAACTTGGTGGGGCTCACGTGAGTTTTTGTTGCAGATGAAACTTGGTCTTACCCCTCACCAAATGGGACACACATAATGGGTGGTCTGGATTTGTGAACCACATCTCAGTGGGCTCAATAAATGATTATGAATGTTTTAATGGGAGGATAACCCCTCTCAACTATTGCATGTGGTGTGGCCACATCCAAGACCTAGATTGAATTGATTTTAAGCACATGGCCCACCATAGAATGTTGCATATCTAACTGATGGGGTAGATGTTCAACACACATCACGGCAGGGCCCACACAGCTCGACCTTATGGGAGGTTCCCATGAGATTGACCTCATATATATATATATATATATATATATATATATATATATATATATATATATATATATATATATATATATATATATATATATATAATATTCAAGTCTAGTTTGGTCGAGGCTCCAAGATGACTCCTCCCAAATGAATATCGAGTTACTTGAGTTCCTGGGTTTTTAAACTACGATGGATGCAAATTGTCATGAAATGTAGTGTGGCCAAGCAAAGTCTTAATTTATTTTCTGTCTCAATAATTGTTAATTTTAAATTTTCATACTATTGCAGGAATGGCTATGGAATTATTCTCGGAGATTGGCTGGACTGCATGGGTTCAATACATGAACTCTAGAAGCCTCGAAGAGAATCTTGATTGTCTGAGAACCGAAATGCAGGAGTTGGATAGCCGGCAGACCGATGTAATTATTGCAATCAACACGGCCAGGGTAGTACATGGAAAGAAGCCAAAGGCAGAGGTGAGTTTATGGCTGAAAAATGTGGAAAAGATTACAAGCCTAATGACCAAAATAGAAGAGGATTATAGAAAAGTAGGGAGATATTTATTACGCTCACGTGTAGCATTGGGAAATCTTGTCATAAAGAAGATTGAAGAGGTGGTGAAGCTTAAGGAGAAAGGTCAATTTTCAGAAGGGTTACTTGTTGATCTATTACCTGAAATGAGAATTATGCCAACGACGAAACTGGTGGGTAGAACGACAGCTGAAAGAAATTTGGAACAGATTTGGGAGTCATTGATGGATGATGAGACCAGACTTATTGGTGCTATGGCATGGGGGGCGTGGGCAAGACCACCATCATGAGACACATTTACAATAGAATAAAGAGCCAAAAAATTTGGGTGACAGTTTCTAATAATTCTAGTATTGGGAGATTGCAAAATAGTATTGCACAAGCAATAGAATTGGATCTTTCCAATGAAAACGATGAAATGAGAAGGTCCATGAAATTGCTCGAGGCTTTGAAGCGTAGGGAGAAGCTCGTTGTTATCTTTGATGATATGTGGAAACCATTTCCCCTTGAAAATGTAGGGATTCCTGAAGGCGATGCATGCAAGGTAGTGTTGACTACTCGATCAAAAACTGTGTGCCAAGGCATGAATTGCGGAAAAAAATTTGAAGTAGAGGTTCTTTCGAAAGATGAAGCATGGGAATTGTTTAAGAGCAAGCTTGGGGCTGACGTGGTGCTTTCTCCAGAAGTAGAACAGATTGCGAAGCTTGTGACTGAAGAATGTGATGGTTTGCCACTTGGAATCATCACAGTAGCAAGTGCAATGAGAGAAAATGATGATGTTAGAGAATGGAGAAATGCATTGCGGGAGTTAAAATGCTCAGCGACAGAGATCGAAGGCATGAATGATGAGGTTTTTCCAATTTTGAAATTTAGTTACGATAGACTAAAATCTGAGAGTGTTCGATCTTGTTTCTTGTATTGTGCTTTGTTTCCAGAGGACCATGAATTCTCTCCTGATGAACTGATAAGGTATTGGATGTCAGATGGATTGATAGATGATATGGGAGACTGGGAAAAGGAAATCGACAAACGCCACACAATATTAAATGGACTGATAAATGTATGTATGTTGGTAAGGGGTAAAAATGACGATGTGGTAATGCATGATTTAATCAGAGATTTGGCTATCGGAATTACAAGGAAGAGCCCTCCGTTTGTGGTCAAGGCTGGGATCCAAATAAGGGGATCAATTGGTATAGAAGAATTCCCTGAAGATGCTGACAGAATATCATTTATGAGAAATGAAATTGAAATGCTTTCAGGTGAACCAAACTGCCCGAAACTCTCCACACTGTTGTTGAGTGAGAACCCTCTCTCAGGCAACATTTCTCATGAGTTCTTCAATCGCATGAACAGCCTCAGAGTTCTCGACCTCTCTGAAACTCAGATTGAGTATTTGCCAGCATCAGTTTCAAACTTGGAGAACCTGCATACACTCTTACTACAGGGTTGTAAGATGTTAAGGGAGGTCCCGTCCTTAGCAAAGCTCAAGCGTCTAAGAATTTTGAACCTCTCTTTCAGTACTCAGATTGAGCATTTGCCAGCATCAGTTTCAAACTTGGAGAACCTGCATGCACTCTTATTAAATGATTGTAGAAGGTTAAGGGAGGTACCGTCGTTAGCAAAGCTCTCAAGCGTCTAAGAGTTTTGAACCTCGAATATACTGACATCAAAGAAGTGCCAGATGGTATGGAATGTTTGGTTAACCTTAAAGAGTTTTTTTTTGGTTTGTTCTGATAAAAACAGAAATGTTTTTAGTTGGAATTCATTAGTGCTTCCTGATAGTATTGTCAAGTTGAGGATGGATGGATGCGATCTGTCAAGCTTACCCTGCCTCTCTCACTTGCAACGCTTACAGAAATGTGATATCTGCTTCTCTAGTAGCATGGAGTGGTTGTTGCCAATAAGAGACGACAGCACCATAACGTCTTCTTTACCCTCAATACGGGAACTGTCTCTAATAGGGCTTCGGAATTTGAGGGGTCTGTGTGAGGGAGTCTTGCTACCTGGCTCATTCGCATGCCTCACAAGCCTGACTGTCAGCAGTTGCCAAGTATTGGAGAATGTCATGTCACTTGAATTGTTTCAGCACCTCCAATGCCTCGAAGAAATCAATATTAGAGGATGCAGTGAGATGGAGGAGGTGATAAAAGGAGGAGAAGAAGCTATGGTTGAAGAAGAAGGTTATAACAATAACAATAACAATCCCATCCTACTCCCAAAGTTGAAGCAGTTGATATTGATTAATTTAGGGAAATTTAAAAGCATTTGTAAGCAGGTAATCATTTGCCCTTCCCTGAATTGGATTGAAATACGAGGTTGTCCTCGGCTGAAGAAGATCCCTCTTTCCTTGGGCAACTCAACATCGTCCGTTAAGAAAGGAGGGATAACAGGAAGCAAAGAGTGGTGGGATGCATTGGAGTGGGATGTTCCCAACACCAAAACACTCCTCCGACCTCTTTTTCTTGAAGTTCCTGAAGTGGAAGGACGTGGAATGAAAAGAGGACCAGAAGAGGTTGCTTCGACGTCACGGCAGCGGTTATCTCCTCATTAGGATGGACCTTGGAATTTTATTTTATTTTTTTGTAAATTTGGTATTTTAAATTTAAAACAAGTATGGTTGAGAAATGTATTGTTAGTAAGAATGGGTTGTGTTCTTCTTCTTCTCTCTGTCTCTATGTGTTTATGTATTATTATAGTGATTAGCATATGGATGTATTATTATTGGAGTTTACCCATCTAATAAGAGGTAAAAGCATTTTTGTGTGAGACAAACTTTATACATATCAAATCCATACCATTTTTGTGTGGATAAAAGCCATACATCACGATGGCCCCTCGGCTTAGCCTTTCCGGAGCTCGAATTTTTGGGCCTGACCCACTCACGATTGACATTCTGGGCCTAAAATGAAAGCCCATGTATTAAAAGAACTTGGATCATAAAGTGTTTAGAGAGCCCATCTCTCTGACCTAGCCCAGTCTGTTTAGGGTTTCAACTTTCATGGGTCTTTTTCCATGTAATGTAAATGGTGGGGCACGCTTGATGAACGGTCCAGATCTTGCACAAAGGTGCGTGGGCAGGCTTGGGTTCGAACTAAGCTTGGTGTAGGTTTTACTTTGCAGGTAGACTTGGACATGCCTCGGCCCACATGAGCCTAGCCCGTTGACGGTCGCGTCAGCCCAGTCCATGGGGGTAAAATGTCCCTGTGATTGATAGTCCGTGGGACCACCAAAGTGTGTTTAGATCGAACCGTTCATCCTGGGTCCCGCAATGGATGAACTGTGAAGAAATTTCAGCTGACAGTAAGATTCAGTACGTTGGGACTACTAAAAGTCATTTCAAACTGTCCGTTTGATACCCAGTGATCGGATGGCTAGAATCATCCAAGCAGCGTGAGATTTGGCCTATTTTCTGTCCATGATGAAGCCAGTGATTTGGATAGTCTGGAGTCAACAGGGGATCTGAACCGTTGAAGTGATTGGCCTCACTCTGGATTGCATATCCAACGAAAGACTCTTGGATGGGAGATTGCTAAATCTTCAATTGGTGACCAACAAATAAACGGTTGAGAAGACAATATATCGACGGTCCCTATTTCTAAAAAAAGGGTTGTTTGCGTCTGCCTCTTTCTCTTATATAACAATTAGACATGCCCCATCTTATTTTCAATTCTACAAATATCTCCCACCGGTCATCTTGACTAAAATATCCTTACATTAGGTAGAAAGACATTAGACGATAATATGGAACCAGCGTGGTGCGAGCCACCATGCTGTATGTCTAGCATCCAACTCACCGCACAGGACGCACTTTATGAGTGGCTAACTTAATGGGTGTGCTACTTTGATTTGGATATTTGGCGGATGCTACATCGTTGATGTCTTAAATCTGCAAGGTCTATCAATGCCAATGACAAATGCTCAATTCTATTAAGAAAATTCAAAAATTTGTTGAAATGTTTTTGTGTTACTACTCGATGGCATACCATAGACAGGTCATCAATGGAGTGTCGATGCCATCCAAGTTCCCATCAAAAGTGTGTGCAAAGTTACATAAGTGCGTAAGTTGTTTCATATTTTAATTATAACATTATATATCAAATGTAATCAAGATTTGAGATGGGTGGGTGATGTATTAAGACATTTTAAACTATGGGTTTTTACTCTTACTCTAGAGGTAGACTCTTAGGAGTTTTAACACCTGGTTGAGGGTTCAAGTACCCATAGGTGGTTAAATCCTACCATGGCATGCTTGTGTGGTGGTGTGTGTGCATGTGTAAATAAAAAAAGACTTTCTAAACTATTCTTAAGGGTTCAAGGAATCCAGGGCTTATGAAAAGATATTCTAAACTTTCTAAGCTGGTAGAATATTCCCTCTTCTAATTCCTGCTATCATCGTGCATTACTAATCTTTGTGTTGGGGTTTTTCATACTAGGATTTTTTTAATGGAAAATTTGAATGGTTCTTGTTTGAGGTTAACCGTGGGATTGCATATACTTTGCTTGATTTATCTTTATGCTTCCACAATTTTCATTTGAGTGATGGTTCACCGCTATTTCGAAAATGACAGTGACTCATTCTCCTCACATGTGACCCGCTGCCATCCACGCCATCCAAAAAAGAGGTGTGCATTGATTATGTAGCATGTCTCGAAAATTAATGATAAACCAATCTTTATCATCCAATCTATATTTATCAAATGGATGCTTAAAAAAAGTAGTTAACCTCCAAATTCCACCGCCCAAATTAGATTACTCAATTCATACTTTCGGTGTAAGTTATAGGTTATGCTCCATCGACAATTGGATCAGTACTTTTATGGATGAGTGTATGTCAGTAAAGATTTTTTAATAGAAGCCATATGCACATAATTAAAAAGGTGTAAGTTTACTAGTGCAATTATAGGATAAATTTAGATGGGAAGCTAAAAATTTTCATTTATTATTATTATTTATAATAATCCGGCGTTGTTTGTTAGGTGGCTTTATTTATAATAAGTTCAATCTCAGTGAAAAAAACAAAAATAGTAGCCTCATGATAAACTTTTATAGTCAGACAAATGTTTAAACAATGGTCACTGGATCTTTACTGCTTCTTCTCGCACTTGAGTTTTCGATCCGTTTGATTTTTATCTAATGTTCGAAAATAATATGAAAAAACATATAAATAGGGTGGGTTTTTCATAAACATTATGGTGGGCCTCACTTAGCATCCTACCGTGGCAACTTGAGGAAATTTGATTTCTTGCAACAATGAGGTTCATGCGATGAAAACTTAGGTGGGGCCCACCTTGATGTTTGTGATAAATTCACCCTGTCCATCCATTTTGCAAGATTAATTTAGACACTTGAGATCAAAAGTGAGTAGATCCAAGACTTAAGTAGGCCGCATTAAAGGAAAAGGTGGGTAGGAAAATTTATACCATTGAAACCTTCTCAAGTTGAAAGTGATGTTTACATGCCATCCGTATAGTTAATAAAGTCATTCCTAACGGGAAGAACTTGAAACACAAATTTTAGCGTTTCAAAATTTCTTTGGCCCTGTGAAAAATTCAATTATGAAAGTTCAATCCTCACATTTTCTATCCACTTGAGTATTGGATCCCGCTCATTTTTGGCCTGCTTTCTCAGGGAATGCGCGTCTCGTTTGATGACCTAAAAAGAAAAGGTATCATGTCCGGGCCATTAGACCATAAGGTCTAGTCTATTTAGATGACAACTTCCAACCTATTAAGTGAATGAAAAATCTAATTCTTCTAATGGATTGAGCCTACCATATAAAGAACCTTTCTTAAAAATCAGCTGCATATACCTATTAGGTGGGCCAAAATATACTACATAATTTCTGGACATTGATAAATAGAAAAATACAAGTGTGATCCATTTGATGAGAAAATGTAGCAAAATTACAAGTGTGATCCATTTGATAAGAAAATGTAGCTGATTTTTCCCTAGAATGATCCTAGTGATGAGATAAACCCATTATGTGTTGTATGTTTCATTACATATTGAAAGTTTGAAAATCATCCTTGGAGGTACCATAACTCACAGTACAAATGGTTGGACTTGAGAACGCTTTTAAAAGTAGTCCAAACGCGGAAATGGACTGGCTATTCCCCCGCCACAAGCCAATGGCTGATCGTGGGTGATCTATGGGCCCCACCATGATGTATGTGTTTCATCCATGCCGTCGATCTATTTTTCTAGATCATTTTATGCTATGAAACAAAAAACGAGTATATCAAAATCTCAAATGGACCACATTACAGGAAATAGTGTTGAATGAACATTGACCATTAAAAACTTTTTGGGGCCATAAAAGTTTTGGATCAAGCTGATATTTGTTTTTTCGGTTTTTTCACTTCATCCAAGTTTGTATGACCTAATCAACAGATTGGATGTCAAATAAACGGTATAGTGGACCTTAGGAGGATTTTAATGGTGGATATCCAATCACCGTTGTTTTCCTGTGGTGTGGTCCATATGAGATTTATATTCCTCTCATTTTTGAAGTAAAGCCCTAAAATTAGCTGTAAAAATGGATGAATGGAATGGATGAAATACATACATCATGGTGAGGCCTACAGAGCACCGACCATCAACCACGGGGCTAGTGGCAGGGGGAGTAGCCAATCCGTTCTCTCCAAATGCGTAGCCAAAGAAGCATTTTGATTGGACAGGGATTTCAGCCTTTCGCATACAGTTCCTGCGCAAGGATGCTGGGTGGGACCCACAGGGACTCTTGTTAGAAATCTACTCCATCCATCCCTTTTACGAGCTCATGTTAAAACATGTGACCAAAAATGTCACGCCCCAAAATTCGAGTACCCGAATAGGGTGTCCAGGACCCAAATTCCAGACCCGTGATCTATAAAATAAATAAATAAAATGAAATGAAAAGATAAGGTATTACAATTTCATACACATTTCATTTTTTTCCCACCATAGTCCAAAATTTTAAAATTCAAACACATACTTAGATCACTAATTACATAATCCATTATTACATCAATGCATACTTATTTAACTTAACTTAGAGTAAGAAAACTAAATTAGACGTTACTACAATTCAGAGTTCTAAAATAAAATTTATCCTATAATGACATGCCACGTGCATCTAACCACATTCCATGCTCCACTACTAATAGTAATGTCTTGCATCTTTAAAATATTCGTAACCTGAAACGGTTAAAACATAATGAGTTGACAACTCAATAGGATCGCATCAATTCCGAGTTGAAAATCTCACAAATATTACCAAATTTAATCTCGACATATTAATCAGACTAAACCGAACATTAGATGTAAAATCATAGTTAATAAATTGACATGCATGAACATGAAATAAATGCATTATTTAACATAGCTTTTCTAAAAATACTAAGATTTGGAATGAGCAAAACACTTATGTGTGCTGATCCTTTTAGGGGATGACCCACGACAGAGCACCGGTGTTGATCCTTTCAGGGTATGACCCTCGGCAGAGCACCGGTATAACCTTTTAGGGACAAAGGCCCAGGGCAGTGCACTCGTGTATTCTGATCCTTTTAGGGAATCACCCAGGACAGAGCACCCGTGCTGATCCTTTTGGGAATGACTCTGGGCAGAGCACCCGTGTTGTGCTGATCATTTCGGGAATGACCCTGGGCAGAGCACCCGTAAGAATCATTGCATAAACAAAAAAATAATTAATCACATAAGATGCATTTAACATACAAGGAAATATGACAGATATAGTGTACATGATCACCTAATGAATATTCATTATCATCACTAAATAATATTAAATGGAAGAAGAAAAATAAATAAATAAATATTTTCTTTGGTTCAGTCAAAAAAAAAAAATATATATCTCTATATCTAGATTATATAAGGCAATTGCTTATGAATTTTTCAAATAAGGAATGATCACCTACCTGTTGTGAAAATAAAATAGTTTAGGCTCTTGCTAGATTCCAATTCGAGAGTCGTTTGATATAGTTAGCCACTAGGTTGATATCCGACACACGATGTTTGATTCCCTTCAATGGCAGACTGCTGTCTTGCAAGGATTTGAGGGCTTCAATTCTTCCAACTGATGGAGATTAATACTGGGGAGCTTGGTGTAACGAAAGATCGAAGTTCTCAATGTGTTTTGCTGGTGGGTTTCAAAAAATTTGAATTTTGGCATTCGACGATTGGTAAAGAAAAATGAAGGAGAAAGCGGGGAGATTTGAGCCTTTTTTATTAGCTCACTGAGGTGGGAAGGTGTTGGAGAGTTGTGGAGCGTTGGATGAGGGAAGAATAACCGTCACAATTCAAGGTGAGGGCATTACACGAATTGCCTAGTGCGGAGATGTGTACGGCATTGTCGCTAAAGCTAAAACGGAAAGTCCCCGTAATAGTTATGGAATTCCAGACTGGTGAGATGAGGTGGGGTCCACAAGTGCATCAAATGTAAAATCTACAATGTCCATTGGTTTTATAGCAACAAGATAAAACATGAAGTTTAAAATCAGTCTAATCGAGGTTTAAGGTGGACCACACCAGAGGTTTCTGGGTGAGAGATATCAACGGTTAAGGTTATGCAGAGGTGTCATTCCAATGAATGGTTTAGATTAAGGAGTGGGTCCCACCATGATGATGGCATGGATAGCCAAATCGGTTTAAGTGCGCAACTGAACCGCACAGAATAAGGAAGGAGAGAGAATCGTGGAGGAGAGGGGCATTCATGGGGTGACGTGTGTCAGCACGTCCCCTGCTTTTCTTTCTTTCTTCTTTTTTTTTTTGAAGAATGGGCCCCACATGCGTGATGTGACAAATCCACACCGTTCATTAGTTTTGCCCATCAAAGTTAGGGCATGAGCCCAAAAATGAGGGACATCCACAGCTCAGGTGGGCCACATCATATGAAACAATGGGTTAACGGTAGAACCAACTGTTTTCAATAACAGAGTATTATAAAAAATTAGGTGAAAACAAAAGCCTAGTGGGCCACAAGAGGAAAAATTGGAGAAAGAAGTGACTAGCGTTGAAAACTTCCCAGGTTCTATCTTAATTTTTATGTGCCATCCAAACCCGCTTCTATCAGGTCATTCCTATTGGCATGAAGTGAAAACACAAAAAAGTTAGCTTTAAGAATGTTTCAACGGTGTTTACTTAATCCTAAAATGACATAGAAAAATGGATGAATGGGGTAGATTTCTCACGAACAACTCGGTGGGCCCACCGATCATCCTTGTGCTGGAACTTCGTGCCAAAGCCTTCCGCAGGAAATCGGCGTCCATTTTAATACTGTCTTATTTTTCGGCTCAAAACTTACAACGAGCTATCTAAGTGGACAGACGGTTTGGATATAACTCATACCTGATGATGGGACCCACAGAACCTGATGACGTCAATAAACAGCAGCCACATCGGTGGTGTGCGGTACACCAGCCAATCCGCTTCCAAGACTCGCAATGGATCAACATGGGTTCGTTGCGACTAACCAAAGAAGTCAACGGTAAAAATCACCCCCGAATATCCAGAGAAATTCGCTTTGCGCCCAGCAAGACATTTCAGGGCACCTTCGTTCCGATCCTAAGAATCATCAGCAGCACGATTACTTGCTAGTTTGCATCAACAGAGAGATATTTAATACGCTGTAGCCGTTTTCTTCATCTTCTTCTTCTTCTTCCCATGCTATCTTCAGCATTGGCTTAGGTAATTATTTTGCTAAAACATTAGGCTGATACATGTGTAAGGTATTGTCTTACACATGCATTTATTGACTTAGGCCATTATTGGCTTCTTTGGTATTGTCCTTGGACTGGGTGTATTCCATGTTTTCCAATATCATATTTGGCATGTATGCAATTAAAAGTAAATTCTAAAATTTTATTTCAAATTACACTTGGATAAAGGAAAAATTCATCATCCAGGGAATTTGGAAATCCCATTTCACACTTTCCAATAAAAGACTCATTTTCCAAAGCTTATAAAATTAATTTTAATTCCATCTCACACTCCTTTCAAACATGCCATTTTCAATCTCGAGATGGAATTAGCAATAAAATCTCATTTAATACGACATAATACCGCTGGCTAAACAGACCCTTAGGAAAATTGAAAAGCATTTTCAAGCAGGTAATCATTTGCCCTTCCCTGAATAGGATTGTTACATATGATCGTCCGCGGCTGAAGAAGATCCCTCATTCCTTGGCCAACTCAACATCCGATGTGGAAGGAGAGATCTATGGAAGCAAAGAGTGGTGGGATCCATTGGAGTGGGATGATCCCAACACCAAAACACTCTTCCGACCTCTTTTTCATGAAGTTCGTGAAGTGGAAGGAGTGGAATGAAAAGAAGATCAGAAGAGGTTGCTTCGACGTCACGGCAGCGGTAATCTCCTCATTGGTATGGACTTAGGATTTGTTTTTTGTTTTTTTTTTTGTTTTTTTTTTTGTTTTTTTTTTTTTTTTTTGTAATTTTGGTATTTTAAAATTCAAACAAGTATAGTTGAGAAATGTATTGTTAGGAAGAATGGCATTGTATTTTAAACTGGTAATCTCCTTTTTTACTATTTTGTGCATATGGATGCATTATTTGGCTTACTTTATATCGAATTAATAGCATTCAATTAATAGTACTCTTGTTGAACGAATCATAGCCCAGAGATGGAGTACGTGAAATCCACTCCGATTTTCAGATGCCCACCGCTAAAAACTACGTCGGAGCCATTGTAATCTTTATTTTCCATCCAACTTAGAGAAAAGTTTTTAATAGCAATCATTACTATTTCCTATATAAGTGCGGTCAACCTTTAAATTTGTATCCACTTCATTTTTGAATTCTTGCCCTAAAATGATATACAGAAATGGATGATGAACGGCATGGATTTAAGACAAATACATCAAGATGGACCCACAATCAGAGAACCACTTACCTCATTAGATCTGGGATCCACCAACTCGGCACAGGCTGGGGCTTGGAAGGACCACCATGATGTATGGCATTTTTATCCATTTTATGGTACAAGCCAAAAATAAAAAATAAAAAATGAGGCATTAAGTGGACAGCATGGTGGGATTAAATTCCTTTTGAAAACTTACTGGGGGCACAGAAGTTCTGGGTCAAGCTGATATTTGTGTTTTTCCCTCATTCATGTCTATATCTTATGAACAGGTTGGATGACAAATAAATATCAAGGTGGGCCTTAGGAAGGTGTCGATAGTGGGCGTCAGTCAAACCACTGCTTAAATGTGGTGTGGTCCACTTGAGCCTTGGATTTGCTTCACATCTTTCGGCTCAAATCATAAAAAGATGGAAAAATGGATGAACGGTTTGGATAAAAGCTGTACATCACGATGGCCCCTCGACTTAGCCTGCTGGGAGCTTGAATTTTTTGGCCTGACCCACTTTGGTCAGGTTCGGACCGAATTAATAGGCTCGATTGACATATCAGGGCCTAAAATTAAAGCCCATTTATTAAATGTTTTTTGAGAGCCCATCTCCCTGTCCTGGCCCAGTACCTGTTTACGGTTTCAACTTTCATGGGTCTTTTTTTATGTATCATACATGGTAGGGCACACTTGATGAACGGTCCAGATCTTGCACAAAGGTGCGTGGGCAGGCTTGGGCTCGGACTGGGCTTGGAATAGTTTTTACTTTGCAGGTAGACTTGGACATACCTCAGCCCAGCATGAGCCTTCCCCGTTGACAGCCCTATCAGCCCAGTCCATGGGGTAAAAATGCCTTCATGATTGATAGTCCGTGGGACCACCAAAGTGTGTTCAGATCGAACTGTTCGTCCTGGGTCCCGCAATGGATGAACCCTGAAGAAATTTCTGCCGACCGTAAGATTCGGTACGTTGGAACTGCTTAAAATCTTTTTTAATCATCCATTTGATACCTAGTAATTGGATGGCTAGAATCATCCAAGCAGCGTGAGATTTGGCCTATTTTCCATCCACGATGGAGCCCATGATTTGAATAGTCTTGAGTCAACAGTGGGATCTGAACCGTTGATGCGATTGGCCTCACTCTTGATTGCATATCCAACGAAAGACTCTTAAATGGGAGATTGCTAAATCTTCAATTGGTGAACCGACAAATAGACGATTGAGAAAGACAATATATCAACGGTCCTTATTAAAAAAGGGTTGTTTGCAACTGCCTCCTTTTATCTTATATAACAATTAGATATTTTAGGGCATGATACAAAGAATGAGGCAGATCCAAAGCTGGAGTGGACCCCACCATAGAAAACAGAGGAGAGAGTAACGCCCACAGTTGAAACCTTCTGAAGGTACACCATGTGTTTTTTTTTATTTTTTTATCCAACCTGTTCATGTGTTAAAGCAGACATGACAGAAGGGAAAACATAAATATCAGCTTGATCGAAAACTTTTATGGCCTTAGAACTTTTTAATGGTGGGCGTTACTCTCCCTAATTTTTTCTGTAGTGGGGTCCACTCGAGCTTTGGATCTGTATTATTCTTTGGATTATACCTTAATATGATCTCTTCAAATGGATGGACGGTATGGATATAAAATATACATCATGGTGGGGCCCACAGAAGTTGATGACATCACTTCAGTAGCGATTCTCCCTACTCAATCTGTCAGTATCTAATCCGCGTCCGATTAACTAGTGACGGACTTGGATTTCTTGCGAAAGCCTTTAACAGCAAGGATTTTGTGTGGGGCTACTGCAATGTTTGTGAGAAAGCCACTCCGTCCAGCCGTATTTTGAGATCATTTTAAGACGTGGGACCAAAAATAAAGAGTATCTAAAATTTAAATGGGCCACACGAAAGGAAACAGTAGGGATTTAGTGACCACCGTTGAAGCATTTATATGACTACAAAAGTTTAGTATCTGTTTAAGTTCATGGTATTTTCATTTCATCTCAATGAAAATGACCTTATAAATGGTTTGGATGGAATATAAACATCGAGGTAGAGCCTGGCCGGAAGGGGGCCATTCCTTTCCCCAATGTTTCATCTCGTATTGCCCTAAAGGATGTGCATCTTTTTTCATATCACATTTTATAATGATATATAAAAGTTGATGGACAATGTAGATCTAACACATAAATCATAGTGGGCCCAAAGAGGTATCACACCTTAAAAGTTAGATTGTGTATTACGTAAGGAGAAAATCTACGTGTAAAGGGTAATTTTAAATTAAAAAATAATAATCACCGAGTGCATTCTTGATTCACCATTAAGCTAGACCCATTTGAAAATTTTCAGCTAAAAATGAGGAAGCGCTTTCCCTTGTTCCGCATGATTTCTGAATTCTCCATTAAGTGAAAAAACTAAATGTTAACAAACAGGCCCTAAATAGTTGTAGTTTGAGTCTGATTTTGAACCTCTCTTATAATGGAATCGAAGAACTGCCACATGGGATTGAATGTTTGTTAATCTCAAAGAGCTTTTATGTTCTTTCTAAAGAGTGGGTTGATTTTGATAGGTATGTCAGATCTGGATATTGGAAATGCTTGAAAAGCTTCCATCTCAGCTCAAAATCATGTAGTCTCGCCTTAGAGAAATATAGGATGGATTTTGTTAATTGTAATTTCATTGGGGGAAGAGAATTCCTTCATGCTTCCCGATAGTATTGAAGCGTTGGATATGTATGGATGCCAACTGTCAAGCTTGCCCTGCTTGTCTCGCTTGCAACGCTTACAGGAATGTGGCATCTTTTCATGTAGCATGGAGTGGTTGTTGCTGATAGGAGAGAACAGCATCATAGCGTCTTTACCCTCAATCCAGTTTCTGTTTCTAAGAGAGCTCTGAGTTTCAGGGGCCTGTGTAAGGAAATCTTGCCAGCTTGTTGATTTGCATGCCTCAGGCGCCTGACTGTCCATGTATACCATGTGTTGGAGAATCTAATGTCACTTGAATTGTTTCAGCACTTCCAATGCCTACAAATCGAGATTGCCAAATGCAGTGAGATGGAGGAGCTGATAGGAAGAGAAGAAGTTATGGTTGAAGAAGGTGATAACAACACCAATAACAATACCATCCTACTCCCTAACTTGAGGGAGTTGAATTTGATAAATGTAGGGAAATTGAAAAGTATTTATAAGTGGGTAATCATTTTCTCTTCCCTGATCGAGATTTCTATAGTGGGTTGTTGTCAGTTGAAGAAGATCCCTCTTTCCATGGGTAACTCAACATCTATTATGGTTGGAGAGATAGCAGAAGGAAAGAGTGGTGGGATGCATTGGAGTGGGATGATTCCTGTTGGGGATTTTGACTGCAAAATCACACAGATCTAGATCTAGTTCAATGGCACCAAGCACATACAAAAGAACACACAGATTTAACGTGAAAAATCCTTTCGAAAAAAACTATGGTACAAAGCGACAGATCTCCACTATGAAAATAGAAATTACAAAGAAAAAAAACTTACCCGATTCGAACAACCTCGAATCTCACCCTTGCTACACCTTTTGATTTCCCTAGAACCCCTTTAGAAAGCCTTAGAATTATTTCCCATACGTTAGAAAAATCCTAAAAATCCCTATTTATAGTTTTAGGAAACTACTTTTCGCATCTTTGTTATGAAAGGACTCAAAATCCGCAATCCGTATAAAATCGCAAAACGAATCTGCATAACCACGACTGGTCGAGCGCCAAACACGACCGGTCAAGCATGACCCACGACCAGTCGAGCACCTCGGACCCCAAAAATTGATGCTCGCTGGACTTTGAGTCGAGCGGGTTATGATTAGTCGAGCAACTCTCACGACCAGTCGAACCTGACCCACGACTGGTTATGCATGTTCAAATTTAAGATATATGACAACAATATCCACCATGTCTTCAATCTTGAATTGTGTAACTTCTTAACCTCTTCTTTTATTTTTGTATCACATCATAGCTTCTCGTGCACACTTCGTCTTTCTTTTATACTATTGTCAAGCCCAGAGAAGTTACACAGAACTTGAACTTCCCTTTAACAATGATCTAGGTGAGCATGTCTGCCGGATCAAAATCCACAAGCTCAACCACCTTTATTCCTGTCTTCTAAAAAAAAAGACGTAGTCTTCTTACCATCTCAGTGCTACCCAATATTGCTTGCCGGGGTACTTGTTCACAACACTAATAGCCTGTGAAATAACCAGTCTAATCCAGATCATGACATACACTGCCAACTGCTTTTGAATAAGGCTCATGAGATATCCTGTTTTTCCTCATTTATTTTGAGACATGTCCTGAGGAAAACTTAAGGAGAGATACGTAGGGAACGCTCTCTGGCTTTACCTGTGCCATCACATTCTTGATCAATACCTACACATAAGGTATTCCTCCTGTGATTACCAAAGCCCACTCCTCCTTCAGTCTCAATGCCAAGAACCATCTTTGCAGCCCCTCGATCCTTCATCCATGAAGGAATCAAACCACTGCCTAGGCGACAGGTCAAACCACGACCTCCTGCAAAGTCTTTTCTCAGCCCCTTTAACTTCGAACTGCTCTGGTTGCTTCATATAGATCTGTTCTTCGCTTTCCCTTGCAGAAGTGCAGACTCCACATCCATCTTTCTAGCTCAAGATTACATTGGCCAACCAGTGCTAATCACGGATCTAATAGATACTTGTTATACCGTTGGCGCGAATATCTCTGAGAAGTCGATCCTTTTTCTCTGAGCATAACCCTTTACTACCAACCTCGCCTTGTATCTATGTTGTATCCTCCTAAAGATTCACCTACATTCAACAGCTTTCTGGCTCACTGTAAGCTCCACCCGCTCTCATATATCGGTCTGGTACAATGAATTCATCACATCGTCCATAGTCACCTTTCACTTCTCAGCACCAGGCTTACTTAGAGCCATTTGAATAGAAGATGAATCCCCTACGATATTGGAGTCGTCCATGTACCTCACTGATATTCTGCGATCATGCCGTGTGATTCTTCTCATAGGTGACTGCTCCACCTGCTCTATATCCCTGTTCGCACGTCTCAGCCTTCCTTCCCTGCTCGCTCATGTGGCCATGCCCAATATGCTACACACGTGCAGAAGTGAAATCCACTACATCCATTACAGCTCTGCCTTTTGAAATGCTCCCAATCAACCTGTACATGTTACCGAGTCATTGTGTTTTCATGATTACCCGTGCCTCCTTAGATACTTTAATAGCACCATTAATACCTGTGCACTTGCATCCTTTTGCCTCAAGCACCTTATGAGAAATCAGATTCTGCTTCAAATCAGGAACGTGCCTCACATCTGTCAAGATACGCTCCACCCCATTAAACATCCTGATGCGCACCGAACCAACAGCCACAACATTACAGGCAATGTCATTGTCCATAAATACCTGTCCATTATCGCATTCCTTATAGTTAGTGAACTAACTCCGATGAGGAGTCATGTGAAAAGATGCCCCTATGCTTAGCATCCATTCGTCCTTACGATCATTATATGACCGTCTGAGCGAAGACACAGATAAAACATCACTATCACATCCATCTGACGTGGTAGCGTTGGCCTCCCTGCATGAAGTCTCAGAATCTTCCCCCTTTGATTTAGGATTTTCACAATCCTTCTTCACATGTCATTCCTTCCCACAGTTTCAGTACTTTACCTTTCCTTTGCCCTTGCCCTTAGATTTGGATATAGAACCTGTACCTTGTCCAGAATTCCTATACACTCTAAACAGTGTATCAGAAGATGTCCCCATGTCGCTGTTTAGCTGTCTTATAGCTTTCCCTTGAAGGGCTGAGATAATGGTGTCGACACTCAGGGTTTTATTCATGCTACACATAGTGTCCTTGAATAACTCATACGACGTCGGAAGAGAATTTAACAACATACATATTTGTTATTCATCTTTCATTACTTCCTCCATATCTAGCAATTTGTAAACTAATTTATTAAAGTTGTTAATGTAAGCCTCCAAATCTCCACCCTCTGCAATCTTGAAGTTATATCACTACCACTTCAAGTGTAGGCGATTTTCAGAGGATTTTTTCGCATAGACATCCTCTAACTTCACCCATAGCTTAGCCGTAGTTTTCTCCATCATGACGTTGTAGAGAACCTCATCCGTGAGACATAAACGGATCGATGATAAAGTATTCTTATTAAAAGCATTCCACTCGTCATCAGTCATAGTAGACTTCTGCTCCTCAAGAGCACCATCTTCGTCTTGCTTGATTAAGGAACTCATCATCTTGATTTTTCATAACTCAAAATTATTTTTCCTTGAATACTTCTCAATCTCATACCTAGTGCTCGCCATTATTACTAATCCCTCAGATTCAGATCTATGTCTTAACGATAACTCTGATACCACTTGTTGGGGATTTTGACTGCGAAATCACACAGATCTAGATCTAGGATAACAATTTAATGGCACCAAGTACATACAAGAAAACACAGAGATTTAATGTGGAAAACCCTTTTGGAAAAAAACCACAGCACAAGACGACAGATCTCCACTATGAAAATACAAATTACAAAGAGAGAGAACTTACCCGATTCGAACAACCTCGAATCTCACCCTTGCTACACCTTTTGATTTCCCTACAACCCCTTTAGAAAGCCTTAGAATTATTTCTCATACCCTAAAAAAATCCTAAGAACCCCTATTTATAGTTTTAGAAAACTCCTTTCCGCATCCTTGTTGTGAAAGGACTCAAAATCCACAATCCGCACAAAATCGCGGAACAAATCTGCGTAACCAAGACCGGTCGAGCGGACTGCACGACCGGTCAAGCGCCACCTACGACCGATTGAGCATGGCCCACGACCAGTTGAGAACCTCGGACCCCAAAAATTGATACTCGTTGGACTTTGAGTCGAGCGGGCTATGATTAGTCGAGCCGCTTCCACGACCAGTCGAACCTAATCCACGACCAGTCATGCTTGTTCAGATTTAAGACATATGACAACAATCCCAACACAAAATCAGCACCAACCAATGGTTATCGTGTTCTCCCACCTTAAAATAATAATAATAATAATATTGAACCCTGTGGATATTTAATAACCAAGCTATAGGTAGTGTTCTCCCACCTTTAAAATAATAATAATAATAATAATAATAATAATAATAATCCATGGGGCCAAAAATCAACACCAACCAATGGTTTTCGTATTGTGCCTCTAGGGTGTCTATCTTTCTTCAACCCTATTCATCCTGTTCATCATATGCAAACAAAAAGGATGAAGAGAAACAAAAATCAGTCTACTTCAAAACCTCGGGTGTGCACAATTTTACATTGTTCCCATTGGTGTGGCCCATGTGTGGTTTTTACTACTACAATCTTTTGTATGTGGTTAAAATAAGGGTTATCACCTGATGAGTGGATTGGATTTTACATATTATAGTATGGTGGCCTGAGAGAGCTCTAAGTGCTCTAGGTATGAAATTTAAGTCTCATAAATTGCATGATCTCAACTATGATGGAAAAAGAGAGTACAAAATTCATTAGGCAGACCCCACTAAAATAGAAGGATTGATAATGCGGACTTGGAAAATGGAAGTAGCCTTCCTTTTCCAGCCTGATTTTTTTAGATGGGCGATCTTGGTGATGGGCCCAATTATTTTGGGACCGCATGCTATCTGTGAAGGATAGAAATTTTCAAACACAGTGTATGCTTTGCCAACAATGAATAAAAGTGTAACATTCCTATAATAATGCACCCTAAAACCATCAAGCATTGTGGACCCAATGTAGACAGGTCATGCGGAGGTCAGATTGATTGAACAATCCTAACCTTCGGTCAACGGCCTTTTTTCTAAATTTAATTTTTGACTATTAGATCAATGATGTAGGGAAAGACGTGATGAGGCTTAGAACCATTTTCCCAAGGGATAACTACTCCGGAGCTTCTTTGGAATCCTCACTCAAATTCGCGAGGAATGAAAATAAAAATAATTTTTAATAATTCAAAATAAATTGTTTAATGATCAAATTGAAACTTGTTATTTATAGTAGAAAAGGAAATAAAAAGGACCTTTTACCCTCGATCCGATGAAATCTCGCAAATCCGGAGTAGGCAACACGGCATAGCATGGTTGGTCGGCTAAAGTAGCATAGAGGACTTTTGATGGGTTTCAAACTCTTCAACCCTCAAAACTATTTAAACAAGGCTAGGTCCTCAATCCTACATACATCTGAAGTCTTTTTTTTTTCATTCCAATGCTTCTTTAAGGGTGTAAGGTGTAGAAGATGCCAGCATTCACCTTCAACAGTTTCTTCACATTTAGGTACACATTTTATTCAGTTTATTCAATCTCCATACTCAATGTGTAGCAATCCTTTTCAATTCCACAATCTATAGTATACATGAGCAAGATGGGATTGGATTTTCAAACCCTATTTTCCTCAAACCAAGTTTCTAGGAACCCTTGAGAATCTAGCCATGACATGTGGGTCAGACTAGCCAAAGTCTGGGCCCACCCCGACTCCTTTTTACCCAAAAAATTAAAGTGCAAAAATATTATTTCTGCAACTCTATTCAGAAATAATATTTCTGTGGTCCAAAGACCCAGTTAAGATACAGATCATATCTTTGGGATATCCAAACATTAGATAGATTTTTTCTTATATATTTAGTTATTATCAAATGAAGAAAGGTAAGGTGTATTTATTCATAAAATGTAGATTTTGCACACCGTAGTTTGAACTGTCCATTGTTTTTTACAAGTGCAGCTCATAAGATAGGTTGACCATCCTAATTTTGGGCCAGTTCATCTGCATATGCACACGAAGGATATCCAGCATTCCTAGTTGGCATATCTGGCTATACTTAGGTTTGTCAAGAGGTGGACCTGACCCAATATTAATGGGTCTAGGTCCAATTTTTCAAACTTGTTTACAAATATGGTTGGGTTCAGATTCGTCATTTTAGACCTGGTTTTAAATGGCTCTGTTGGGTCAGGTCTAAGTTGGGTTCAGTTAATTCTAATAACAATATATTTAAATATGTTAATTATTCTAAGTAATTGATGAGGTTTGCTAAGCTATGCATGTAAGAGAGCCCATTTACACCACAAAAGCACATGTGTATGCGATATGATCCATCCACCGAGTATGATCTGGAACCGGATTAGGTGTTACCCGGGTTACACATTTGTGGTGTTACCCTAACTATGGGGCCCACTTTGATGAATGTGTTATATATATCTCCATGCCATCTATCTATTTTTTCTAGATCATTTTAGAATGTAGTCCTAAAAATTAAGAAGATCCAAATCTCAGGCGGACCACACCACAGGAAAAGTGGTAATTGATTTCCCACCATTAAAAACCACCTAGATCCTACATAGAGCCTATCATGATGTTTATTTTCCATCCAACTCATTGTTAAGGTCAAACAGGCATAGATGAAGGGAAAAATACAAAGATGGGCTTGATCCAAAACTTTTATAGCCTAAAATAAGTTTTTAATGGTCAGTCACCACGGTTTCTAGTGGTGTGGCCCACCTGAGATTTGGATATGCTTAAGATTCAAGATGGAGTCCTAAAATGAGATGAAAGAATGGATGGACAGCGTAGATATACAACCCATTCATCACGATAGGCTCCATACACTCAATTTTACACCCACTAATGTGTTGCTCGAATAACACCGCATCCCCTTCCCGTTTCAAACGGACGCGGATTGCCTCCTACCCCTACCCGTCTCTAGCCCCGATCGGGCAGTTCTATGGGTGGGTCCACCATGATGTATCTGTTTATCCAAGCCGTTCATCTCTTTTCCATGATCATTTTGAAGCATGAACACAAAAATGACACAGATCCAAAGCTCAAGTGGACCACACCAAATAATAATCTTGGTGTGGTCCATTTGAGCGTTGGATCTGCCTCATTTTTGTGTTAATGCCATAAAATGATATGAGAAAAGGGATGAACGGCTTGGATAAACAGATACATCACGGTCAGCTCACCCACAGAACTGCCTGTTCGGAGCTCGAGACGGGCGGGGGTAGGACGCAATCCACGTCCATTTCGAACGGTCTCCGACAACCTTTTTTCTCCCACTCAACGATAGAACTCGTAGTCCAAACGGTTGGACTTGAGAACGTGTTTATCAACGATGGGTATTCTCCGTTCCGTCCCAAATGTGCCATGTGCTATGGCTCACCTGGGTTCTAGATGAGGCTGATTTTTGGAGTTAGAATTTTTTTTATTTTTACGTGAAGCATCTGATGGACGGGTTAGATTCCACGAACACATCACTGGCCCCCACATCTGGCTGATATCACCCAGTGGAAGCGGATTGGCTGGTGTACCACACACCAGCTATATAGCTGGTGTAGATACGTGTTGCGCGAAGACGAGCGCCGACACTCTTCGAGCTCTCAATTGTACGAACGGTTTAAATGAGATCAGTTACATGAGCCTCGCAATGATGTATTTAGTATATTTACTGTTCATCAATTTGTAGAGATCATTTTAGAGCATCAACCAAAAAATTAATCATAGACAAATCTCAAATGAACTACATCGAAAATAGCAGTGGGATAATGATTTTCACTTTTAAAAATTCATATGGCCCGCCATAATGTTTATTTTCCATCTAATCTGTTCGTAAGGTCACAAATATTTGTATGAAGAGGAATTTAATGTCGATCCAAAACTTCCTTGACTCTTTTGGGGGTTTCAGTGGCATACGTTCGATATCCCCACTGCTTATGGTTCATTTTATCTTTAGATCTGTCTTATTTTTTGTCCCAAGAATTAAGATGAGCTCACCAAATGGATGAACGGTATGGATATAATACATACATTATGATGTGACGCACAGAGCTTGTTGACGTTCATACAACAGTAATATAGCTGGTGTGCGGTACACCAGCCAATCCGCATCCTCACAATGATCTAGAAAAATAGATGGACAGCATGGATGAAACACATACATCGTGGTGAGCTCACAGATCACTGACCACCAGCCATGGGGCTGGTGACAGGGGGAGTAGCCAATCCATTTCCGTATTCCTTGGGACGGTTGGAATGGCTAAGATTGGCAATGGATCAACATGGATTCGTTGCAACGTACCAAAGAAGTCAACAAAAAGTCACACCGAAAATCCAAAGCGACTAGCTATGCGCCCAGTGAGAAATTTCAGGGCACCTTCGTTCCAATCCTAAAAATCATCTGCAGCACGCTTACTTGCTAGTTTGTATAGTCATAGAGAATTTTGGCACGCTGCAACCTGCGTTCTTCTTTTTTTCTTTTTTTTCCCCTTGCTATTTCTTTATTCTTTTTTAATGCCCGTTTGGTTGCATCAAATATTGTATAACTTCGTGAGATTTTACACAATAAAAAAATATCATGATATTTATGCAACAAACGCAGACTGACTTTTGTTTTTCTTAATTTTTCTGTGCATTTCTGTTCACATAAACGAGCTGCTTTTGGAAGCTTTGAAATAGAGAATTCAGTTAGGTACATCTTCCTTTTCTTTTTTTCTTTTTATCTTCTTCTTAAAGTAGGTATGATTTGATTTCAGATAATGGTTGATCTTCTTAATTAATGTTTTGATGGGAAGCGAATAGGTGCTGGACCTGATATGACAAAAAAAAAAAACAACAGGTAGATCCAACCATCAGTGGGCCACATCACAGAGAATATGAAATATCACCTAAAAGCCCTCCAAATTCTATGCAGTCTAGTTTGCCCCACTTGATGATTGAATTGACATGATTTTTAGGGTATTTCTGTTGTTGATGTCTCAAATCTGTCAGTAACAGTGTACGTCGATGCTTGAGTATGGATCACTTGATGAACTGTTTATACACTCATTCTCAGCACTCATAAAGACCGGAAGACTATGGATCACTTGATGAACTGTATATACACTCATGCCTTTAAAGGATTGAATAGTAGCATGCCATATGCCCATGACTAACATACTAGGCACGTCCAATGTTTTGGTGGTATGGTCCACCTGAGATTTGGATCTGCCTCATTTTTGGGACCCTGTCATAAAACAATTTGGAAAAATGGATGGACGGTATGGATAAAATAAATACATCAATCTTTGTTGGCTACATGGCTCTGATCAGAAACCTGTTCCACATAAAGACCATTGGGCACATTTCTTTGTTTCCGAGGGCACCTAGCCAAATCTTCCATTGTTTTCTCGTAGCTACCTAGGGACAAAATCTAAACCCTTGTAAATGGTAGTTCTCCTTGCCATATGGACGGTCAAGATGAGATTTCCTAACTACCCTTAAGTAAGGGTATTTTTATCTATTTGGGAAAATAAGATAACCCAAGGGGTGGGTCGTTAAATCAGAAGTCTGAAATCTGAATGTAAAGGATGTATCTGAAGTCAGAAAACTAGTATTAAATCTAGAACACCCTATTCGCTGACCAATATTTGAAATGTTTGAAATATGTTAGTTAATACATTTGCCCTTTTCTCCACTGGAAACAACCATGATTGAATCCCTACCATTAAAAACTTAATGACGTATGTGTTTTATCCATTCTGTAGATCCCAAAAGTGAATCAGATCCAAACTCAAGTCGACCGCGCCACAGGAAAACAATGGTGCATGATGGATGGCCTTATTGATAGATGTCTTAAATATGTAATTCAACATGCCTGTCGATGACAGTTCGATGTCATTGGGAAATTTAGGATTTTCTCAAGTTAGTCGCTAGACACTTTGGTGTCCTGCTCGATGCCATCGAAGGCTGTTCGATACCATCAAAGTTAGTTTCGATGAAATTGAAAGCATGCTCGATGCCATTGGAAAAATCTGTTAAATTCATGATTTATCGCTAGAATGTTTTGATATGAGTTTGATACCATCGAAGTGGGTTTGATGCCATCGAAGGTCTGTCGATGCCATCAAAGTCCTATTGAAGTGACATCGAACGGATTGCGCAGAGTTACATAGATTTGCGTATCTGCCGGATTTGTTTTCGATTTCGATTGTGATTCTTCCTAAGGCTATATATAGGGGTGTAATTGGGATTAGGGTGTATCTTAGATCTATCTAATTCATTCGTAAGGTTTCAAAGGGCTTGTAAGGGGAGATTTGATGCTTGTTCGAATTGAGTATTCTCTCTATCTCTTGTAATTTTTGCTTTCATAGTGATAATCATCACTTTGTGTTGTGATTTTTTTCCGAAAAGATTTTTCCACGTTAAATTCAAAGTCTTTGTGATTGTGCCATTGAAATACTTGATTCATGTTTGTGTGCTTCCGTGGTTCCCCAATAAGTGGTATTAGATCAAAACGTTGGGGCGTAGGTTGAATTTGAAAGTAGCGTATCAATAGCATCTAATCTTAAGTTCGATGTTAAGAAGTACTCTAAAAAAAAATAATTTTGAATTATAAAAGGTTAAGATGATTGGCCTATTAGTTAAGTAAGGATTAGATGAGGTCCTTGAGAAGCGACCCAAATCTATGGAAGATAATGAATGAAACAAATTGGATAAGAAAACGAAAACCTCCATCCAATTGTGCTTAACGGATGAGGTCTTCTACAATGTCATGAAAGAGAAAACTACAATAAGTTTATGAGCGAAGTTAGAGAACATCTATGCGAAGAAGTCCCTTGAAAATCGCCTACACTTGAAGTTGCAGTTGTTCAATCTAAAGTTGGCAGAGGGAGAAAATGTTGAAGCCCACATTAACAACTTTAATAAGATCATCTGCAAATTTTTGGATGTGGAGGAAACAGTTAAGGATGAAGACTAGGCATGTATCTTAATGAATTCTCTTCCAACTTCATTGAGTCTTTCAAAGATACATTGTGCACTGGTAAAATATCCCTTAGTGTCGATACCGTTATCTCAGTCTTTAAAGGAAAGGTGATGAGAAAGAAAAACAATAACATGGGTGTATCCACTGATACATTGTTTACGAGGGGGTAGAATTCTAAGCTAGACAATAAATCTTCTCGATTGAGATTCAAATCCAAAGGCAAGGGCAAGGGAAAGTTAAAGTGCTGGAACTATGGGTTGTCTGGGCACATGAAGAAGGATTACATAAATCTTAAGGCAAGAAAAGATAACTTAGAGGCTTCTTCTAGGGAAGCCAACACCGCCGAGTCTGATGAAGGTACGAGTGAAGGTGATGTGTTGTCGGTGTCCATGGTCGGACACTTATATAATGATCGTAAGGACGAGTGGATTTTGGACATTGGGCTTTCATATCACATGACTCCTCATCGGAGTTAGTTCTCCAGTTACAGAGAGTGCAATGGTAGCTAGTAATTTATGGGCAATGATAATGCCTGTAATGTTGTGGGTATTAGATCAGTCCACATCAAGATGTTTGATGGCATAAAGCGTACCATGATCGAGGTGAGACATGTTCCTGACATGAGGAAGAGTTTGATATCTCTTAGTGCACTCGAGACAGTGCAAATTCACCGGTTTTAATGGGGTCCTTAAAGTTTCAAAAAGGACAATCATTATCATGAAGGCACAGAGGAGAAAAAACCTTTACAGGTTGATCGGGAGCACTTCATTGGGTGTAGTTGCAAAGTCTATAGCAGATTCTAGGTCAGTACATATATGGCATGCACATTTGGGCTACATGAGCAAGCGGAGAATGAAGGTGCTCTCTAATCGTTGTTTAATTTTTATTTTTAAAAGTTTTGATTTAAATATATGCGATCATTGTATATATGGTAAACAATTTAGGTTATCTTTTAAATTTGGTAAACATGTAAGGGTATTCTTGATTATATGTATTCTGATGTATGGGGTTGTCGCCCATGATTTCCAGTATGGGGTCGTCGCCCATGGTTTCCACTAGAGGATCGTCACAGTTTGTCACATTCATTGATGACTACTCTAAGAAAGTGTGAGTTTATTTTTTAAAAAATAAATCTAATGTTTTCATTAACTTCAAGCAATGGAAGACAATGATTGAAAAACAGTCGTGGTGGAACGTAAGGTTCTAAGGATGGATAATGGTGGAGAATTTACTTCAGGTGAATTTAATCAATATTGTAAGGATGAAGTGATCGTAAGGTACAACACAGTGCACTACACACCAGAGAAAAACAGTGTGGCTAAGTGGATGAATCAAACTCTCTTGGAAAGGGTTCAATGCATAATTAGTAATGTAGGTTGAGCAATGAATTGTGGACTGAAGCTGTTAATACAGCTTTATTACTTGGTGAATCGGTCCCCTTCTACGACCATCAATTATAAAATTTCAGAAGAAGTATGGAGTATATAATAGGTAAACTATTCGAGATTGCATATATTTGGTTGTGAAACTTACCGTCATATACCATCAGTTGAGAGAGATAAGTTAGATGAAAGAGCTAAAAAATATATCTTTTTTCACTATGGTGGTGGTGTGAAGTGGTACAAGTTGGATGACTAGGTCACATAGAAAATCATCATTAGCCGCGACGTTAAATTCGACGAGGGATCCTTATTATGTAAGAATGAGCAAGAGAAACTGAAAAATTTGGTTGTGGACGTTCAGGTGGACATAGGTGATATTCAGGCTGAAACAGATACACTGACAGAGGTACAAGAACAGGTGAAGCAGCCACCCGTGAGAAGGAATTCACCGTGGGATCGCATGTTACTGGCGAGATTCAGGGACGATTTAAATATCACTTACGCCCTCATTATGGATGAGGGGGATCTGTTTACTCTTTAGAAAAACCTTGATGAGCCTAATGCTGAAAAGCAGAAAGCTGCATTGGACGATGAGATGGACTCCTTGTATTAAAACGAGAAGTGATAGCTGGTGGATCTTCCCGTTGGCCAAAAAGTGATCGGGTGCATGTGGATTTCAAGAAGAAACATGATATATATAAGGTAAGGTTAGTAGCAAAGGGTTACGCTAAGAGGGAAGGTGTCGACCTCACTAAGATATTCACGCCGGTTGTGAAGCAAGAACCTATTAAATTTATGATGACGCTGGTTGCCCAATATGATCTTAAGCTGGAACAAATGGCTGTGAAGACTGCATTCCTGCATGGAAAATTAAAAGAGCATATTTACATTAAGTAATTACAAGGTTTCGAAATTAAAGGGGCAAAGAACAAGGTTTGTAAGTTAAAAAGGTCGTTGTACAGCCTGAAATAGTCGCCTATGTAGTGGTATAAAAAGTTTGATTCTTTCATGATGAGTCAGAAGTTTACTAGGAGTGAATATGATCACTATGTCTATTACGAGACACTAAGTGATGGAAAATTCATCATCCTAGTATTATATGTCAATGACATGTTGATTGCTAGTCACAGCATGTCTGAAATCAATGTACTAAAGACTCAGTTATTAAGGACATTCAAGATGAAAGATCTGAGGGTTGCAAGAAAAGTTCTCAACATTGATGTACATAGAGACAGGAATAGGAGCAGACTTTGGTTATTTTAGACAAAATACCTTGAGAACATGTTGATCAAGTATAGGATAGACAAGGGAATACCGGTTAATGTTCCCCACACGCTTCACTTCAAGTTATCTTCATAACAATGTCTTAAAACAGATAAAAAAAAGCAGGGTATATCTCATGTGGCTTATTCAAATGCAGTTAGTAGCTTGATGTATGTCATGGTCTGTATTAGATCGGATATTTCATAAGTGGTTGGTGCTGTTAATAGATATGTCTAACCCTAGAAAGTAACACTGGGAAACGGTGAAATGGCTACTTCGATATGTTCGAAGTACACACGACTACGTCCTATCTTTTGAGAAAATAGGGGCCAAGTTAGTTGGATATATGGATTTAGATTATGCAGGCAATGTGAATTCTAGAAAATCGACTTCCGGTTACTCGTTTGTGCTAGTGGGTGGAGCGATCAATTGGATATCGAAGCTTCAATTTGTGTTAGCTTTTTCAGCAATCGAACCTGAGTATATGGTAGTGACAAAGGCATTCAAAGAAGGTCTTTGGTTGAGAGGAATGATAAATCAATTGGGGCGCTTCAGCAAGAGGCCGTGCCGATTAATTGTGACAGAAAAAGCGCTAAAAATTTGGCTAAAAATTCTGTTTATTGCTCACATACTAAACACATTGATGTTCGTCACCATTTTATTCGATAGGTGTTAAAGGAAAGAGGCGTGACTCTGAAAAATATTCACATGAGAGTGAATCCAACCGACATGTTTACTAAGGTGGTTTCTCAGAGAAGTTCAAGTTCTGTGCAACTTTTATAAGCTTAGTGAAGGCGTAAAGGAAGATGGAGGATCACATGTAATAATTGTTGTAAGGAAATAAATGTCAAACCCTAGTAAACAGTACTAAGAGGCAGTGAAATAGTTACTTCATTACATACAAAGTACAATTTACTATGCCTTGACATTTGATAAATCTGAAGAGAAACTGATATGCTATGTGGATTTAAACTATGCTGGTAACGTGGACAACAGAATGTCGACTTATGGTTATTCGTTTGTATTAAGAGATGGACCGATTAATCGGATGTTGAAGCTTCAGTCTGTGGTTGCTCTTTTCACAACCAAAGTTGAGTATGTGGCGGTGACAAACATTTAAGGAAGCTGTTTATTTAAGATGAATGATGAATGTGTTAGGGGTTCAGCAGGAAGTCGTACCTGTGCATTATGACAATGGAAGTGCAATCAATTTGGTGAAGAACTCAGTATATCACTCGCGAACTAAACACATTGATGTGCATCATCATTTTATCTGGCAAATGTTAGAGGAAGACAGTGTTACTCTCAAGAAAATTCACACTAGTGAAAATCTAGCTAATATGCTTCCAAAGTAGTTCCTTCAGAGAAGTTTATGTTTTGCTCAACTTTTTTGGACTTGATAAGGAAGGAATGAAGATGAAACATGCATATGAAGTGATAATGAAGCTATGTGGAAGCTTAAAGATAGGGATAATAACTTGGAATAGTGAAGATGCAAGGTTGAAGTCACGGTGGAGATTATTGATCAGGGTGCCTTCAATCTAATGCAAATATACGAATTTCGATTGATCGACAACAACTTCAATTAGATTGAGAAAATTCAAAATTTTTCAATTTGTCTCTGGATAGTTTTAGATATGTTCGATTTATCAGACACTAGGCTCAATTAATTGAGATAATTAAATTAAAAAAAATCATTTTTCTCTCTGGATACTTTTTAACATGTTTGATTCGATTGAACATAGGGTGTTGATTAATTAATGGTTCAATTGACAGTCCACATCGATTTTGTGTAAGTGCATGATTTTGTTTCTAAATTTATATGTGAGGTTATATATAGCCTTGTTAATAGGGGTTAGGATTAGGAAGAACGCGGGGGAGAGAGATAAGATTTTGAGAAGAAATTTTTTTCTTAAGAGAGGATGGTTTTGAATATGTAAGTTGTCAATCTCTTGTAACTTTCAGTTCGTAGTGGATTCATTATTGCTTGGTGCTGTGATTTTTTCCCACAAAGGTTTTTTCACGTCAAATTAATGCATTCTCTATGATTGCTTACATGTTTCATTTCTCTATTGCGTGTTTGATTCATTCTAAACAACTTTATCAGTAGGTTGGAGGGCCCCACATAGGTAGAAGCAAGTTTTGTTTCCACAATAAAGTGTCCAAAAATCAAAAGCTTAAGATTGTATAAGCAATGAGTTTCACAATATGATCTTCTAACTGTGAACTAGTGTTAACAAGTTCCACAACTTATTAAAATTGAGTTAATGTATGCTAGAAGAACAATTTATGAGTGACCATATATAGAGCATCATATGCACCTAAGAATTTTGTATCCTTTGGGTGAAATCCTTTCTTTTTCTTCAATCAATTACTCATGGTACTAGCAACAGTAAAAAAATGAAGAAAAAGAAGAAGAAGATATAAATAAGGTTTGTTCATAGAGAGAAAAAGAGTATGATGTGACACAGGTATATATATTCCTAAAGTTGAGAGATATTTGAAAACCCTAAGATTTTACACTCTACATTTTCTCTTGAGTTTTAAAAGAGTCTTTTTTTTGAAGATTTTCAATCCAAATTGAGCTGAAATTTAATATTTTGAGATATGCAAAACATGATTTAGATTAAAAATCCTTAAAAATTCTAAATTTCTAACTGCTAAAAATCCTTGCTACTAAATGACTCATTATGGGGTTTAAATATTTCTTCCCCAAATAACATCAAAATCCGTATAGGCATTTTTTGGATCAGTGGAAAAGCAAACGGAGAAAATAATGTCAACATTTCTAGGAAACTACAAGAAAGGAAATTTCATTTTTCTTAATTATTATTATTTTTATTAGATTTTCTTGAGAGATTTCCTTAATTTTAGAAATTGTTCTTAGGAGAAAAGAAAACAAAATTCTCATGAAAATTTGGCTTAAAAAAAGAGGATGACACATGAATGACATTGAAAATGAATTATAGCATGTGTTATCACATATGAAACATTAGTATACTAGGAACATTGGCACTTGTGTTAGATTCTCATGTGACACATTTACATATGTAATCAGTTTAAAGATATTTATTTTTTATTTTTATTTTTATTTTTATTTTTTACCCCCACAAACACTTACAATTGGTACTCAAGCTCATGACCTGTGTTGAAAGTACCGTATGTGTTGAAAGTATCATTAGTTTGCCAGTAGAAAACGGCCACCCTTGAATTGAACAAAGGCGCATGTGCATAGCAAAAACAGCCTCGTTTTCGGCGGAAACGGATTGGCTACTCCCCCGCCACCAGCCCCGTGGTTGGTGTTCAGTGCTCTGCGGGCCCCACCATGATATATGTATTTCATCCATTCCCTTAATCCATTTTTACAGATCATTTTAGTGCTTGTTCCCAAAACACAATAGTGATTGGATATCTACCATTAAAAGCCTCCTAAGGCCCACTGTACTGTTTATTTGACATCCAATCTGTTGATTAGGTCATACAGGCCCAGATGAAGGGAAAAAACAAAGATCAGCTTGATCCAAAACTTTTATGGCCCCCAAAAGGTTTTTTAATGGTCGACACTCATTCAACATTGTTTCATGTAATGTGGTCCACTTGAGATTGGGATATACCTCATTTTTCGTCATGTACCATAAAATGATCTGGAAAAATAGACGGACAGCATGGATGAAATACATACATCAATGGTGGGACCCACATAGCACCGACCACCAGCCATTGGCTGGTGGCAGGGGGAGTAGCCAATCCGTTTCCGTTTTTGGCAGCCAGTACGTCCCAGGTTCTATATTACCCTAATCAACGGTGGCTATTCCGTCCCAAATGTGCAAAGTGCTATGGTTCAACTGAGTTCTGGATCAGGCTGATTTTTAGAGTTGGGTTTTCTGTTCCTGCAGGGGAAGCAACTGATGGACGGATTGGATTTTATTTTATTTTTTTTCTTACTGGGTTAGCTTGTTAGTACACACCCATGTCAGTACACACACTCCATGTTAGCCACCCCGCTAGGGATCAATGCCGAGACCTCAAGTGTTGCAACGAGGTATCTCCGCTCAGTCTGCCAGTTGAGCGATGGATCTGGGTGCAACGACAGGTTGGATTCCATGAACACATCACTGGGCCCACATTTGGCTGATAACACCAGGCACGCTCCATATACGGAGATGTATTCCTTCAGACGGTATTAATGGCCAGGACTGGCAATGGATCAACATAGGTTCGTTGCAACGAACCAAACAAGTCAACAATGAGCCACCGCAAAAATTCAGGAAACGGATTGGCTACTCTCCTGCCATCAGCCCCGTGGTTGGTCGTTGGTTCTCTGTGGGCCCCCCATGATGTATGCGTTTCATCCATTTTTACAGATCCTTTCAGGGCTACATGCAAAAAATTATAGGGATAAAAATTTAAGGTGGACCACACCACAGGAAAACAATAGTGATTGGATATGCACCATTAAAATCCTCCTGAGGCCCACTGTACTTTTTATTACATCCAATATGTTTATTAGGTCACAAAGACCTAGATGAAGCGAAAAAACAAATATCATCATGATCCAAAACTTTTATGGCCCCAAAAAGTTTTTAATGGTCAATGTTCATTCAACATTGTTTCCTTTAATGTGGTCCACGTGAGATTTTTACATATCTCATTTTTGGTGTAATATCATAAAATGATCTATAAAAATAGATGGGCGGCATGGATGAAACACATACATCATGTTGGGGCCCACAGCACCGACCGCCAGCCATTGGCTGGTGGCAGGGGAAGTAGCCGATCCGTTTCCGAAAATTCAAAGAGGCTCGCTCTACGCCCTGCAAGAAATTTCGCGGCACCTTCGTTCCAATCCTAAAAATCAGCAAGAAACCCTTGCTGGTTTGCTTCGCCAGAGAGAATTTTGGTACGCTGCAACCATTAGTATATAACAGTGCTAGGTCCCCAATCCACCATCGTGAGAAGTTCCAATCCCATCTCTTCTTCTCCACACGGTGTAAGGAAAGGAAGATCCCGATATTCCAATTCTAAAGTAATGGCGATGCTGATACATAAGTTATCTATTTCTTTTGATCTCCATGTCCAATGCACAGCAAGGTCCTGTGGCCATTCCGCATCCAGATCCAAGGCTATATGCCCCACCATGTCACATAAGTAAATCCACTCCATTCACAAGGTGGGATCCCCTGTTTTAAACGATACATACAAAACTAAATCCCGATAGAAAATTCTGATGACCCATGCTAATGGACACAATGTTAAAAATTGTTCTTAAAACTTGTAATTTCACGCATCTCCGCGTGCCTGAACTTTAGATCAAACTGACTTCGTATCTTCACTTTCTCCAGGCGAGTTACACCTGACTAGGGGATTTGAGGCAACATACATACCATGGTGGCCCCACACACAAATCTAAGGTTGGCATTCCATCCCCAGTTCCCAGCTGTTACATGTGGATGCTACATATGCAGCATTGTAGGCCCTACTAAGATACGATGTTCTACGCTGCCTAAAACAGGTGTTGTACAGGATTCAGTCTGATGTAAACTGTCTTGATTGTGGGACCTACTAGTCGTGCTATACGGGAATGCTTCTGATAGATAAGGTGGGGCTGGGTGTCATTAGAGAATTTGACTTTGTATATGTTGTTATGATAGGTGATCCAGGAGGTCCTTTTTGCGTTCAGGGGTTACCTGAAATATTGTACTTGTCATGTAAATTTTCTCTACGGTATGAATACAAAGGTAATTTTCCTTTAAAAAAATTTAAAAAAAAAACAAAAAAAAAAACCCTAAAATAATTATAATAACTATCCAAATTTGCGGGCTTCTAATGAGATGGTGATAATTAAAAATTGTCAGCCGTGATTTCAACAAACAGAGTTCCAGTAAGCAGAAGTTAAAATAATCAAGTGAAACGGAGTTGTGGGATATACCCAAGACTTGGTGTGTTCCAATCTTTGGATGGTTTGGATTTTAGTTAGCATATGCAGCATTGGCAATGGCCGGATGCAGTAAATTTTGAAATTCGTCTTGAAGTAGAGTGGATCACAGACAATTTCATCGCCAAGATGGATTAAGAAAGGCCAAATTAGAGGTGGAAGTGATCCAGACCATTAGAGACTTAAAATGGGCGTATCTCGCAAACCCGACTGTCGAATTATTGTTTTATTTCCAACATGAAAAGTGTTAAGAAAAATATTATTTTTGGCTGAAAACCATGCATGCTTGTAGGAATGACAACCCTCTATAAATAATAAGTTCAGTATTTATAGCAAGCCGTGATTTTTGGAAGTTTTAGTTGTAGTTTAATTTGGAAACTTATTCAATAGCTTAGTATCCCTATTTCATAGGAAATCAGATCGTAACTCAGTATGCTTTTGTTGTACTGAGTAAGCTCAGTTGGGACCACTGTAAATAGGCGTAGTTTATCCACACCGTCTATACATTTCCCCACCTAATTTTAGGGGTTAAGTCCAAAATGAAAGTACATCCGAAGCTTAAGTAGACCATACCAAAGGAAACAATATGGAATAATGATTTCCACCATTCAAAACTTCCTAGGGTCCACAGTGATGTTTATTTGTCATCCATACTGTTAATAAGATCATAAAGACATGAATGATGAGAAAACATAAACATCAGCTTGATCCAAAACTTTTATAGCCTCCTAGAAATTTTCAATGGCAGAGGTTCAATCACACTGATTTCTTTGGTGTGGTCCACTTGAGCTTTGGGTGTGCTTCTATTTTGTGCTCAAGCCCTAAAATTATCTGTTAAAATGGATTAACAGAGTGGATAAAATAAATAATTAAAGGTGGACCCCACAGAGTTTACTCAGTACACTAGGGCTACTGAGTTACTCAGTACGCAGTCCGCTTCCATTTTAAGGGGTGTAAACTCGTTTATTCATTCATCAGTGAATTTATAAATTTTTGAGGAATTCAAAGTAGTTATCCTTGAGAAAGACTGTGATCAGCCTCATTATGTCCAACGTGAGGCCTACATATAGCAAAACACTTACTAAAGCCCAGCGTGATGTCTGTGTGACATTCACTCTATTCATTACATTCTCCGGGTTAGGATGTAGATCCAAAACTCATGGGGCTACATGACAAAATACATTAGAGCTTGAGCGTTTGGTCCCATAGAAGTTTGGGATCAAGCTGATATTTCTGTTATCCCTTTGTCCATATGGAAATTGCCTTATGAACGGTTTGGACGGCATATTAAAATCTTGGCAGGCTCGATAACGCTTCATTGGTGGGCGTTCAGTGCCCACTATTTCTTGTGGTGTTGCCACCTGAATTTTAGATCTGCCTCTCTTTTTTAGGATCACGTCCTAGCATGAGCTTGAGAAACTGATGGACGGAGTGGATGCCACATGGACATTGCAGTAGGGCCCCAGTAACTTTGGTGGTACATGTGCTTCTCGTAACTTTTTTAAAGCTGGGAGCGGTCTTGGCCGTGGGCTCACCTTGATGGATGTATTGTATATCCACGTCATCCATCCATTTTACTAGCTCCTTTTGGAGTAAAGTCTGAAAAACAAAATAGATCCAAATTTGAGGTAAACCACACTATTTTTAGTGTGATTCATTTTCTTAGCTAATGCTCTGAAATGATCTCAAAAGTTTGATGAACAGTATGGATATAATAAATACATCATTTTGGGCCCATGTAACTTTGGTGATCTTTGAACCGTTCGTACAACTCCGAACTCGAGGAGCGTGGCACTCGAATTCGCACAACACATATCTACACTAGCTGTATAGATGGTGTGTGGTACATCAGCCAATCGATCGGAGATTATGAAAGGCATGTGAGTCGGGCCCATCATAGAATTTATACGGAATCTAACTATTCAGCTTTAAATTTTTAATGATATGGTATACTAATTGCACGTATCTTCGTGAGGATACGAGGAGGTACTCCGGTCGGTAGCATGAACAACTGGGACAGATGGTTTAGTCATCTAGACCGTTGGTCTGTTGGCCCCACAATTGATGCACCATTGTAAGAAAATCTGTTGGATAAGACCATCTTCATATTTAAATACGTAGCCTCGAAACAGAGAGTCACGAACTCAGATTCATAAACGGTCGGTCCATTTCACGTCGTCAAGATGTATCTATTCAGACCTACTTTGCATATTTTCAAGCCAATGTTGGACCGTCCAAATTTTGAGCCTCTTGGAGAATGGATGCAGAAATCAACCACGAAATGTCATGATGGTCCATCTTATCATGTTTTTTTTTTTTTTTCACCCCATGTTCCATCCACATTGAGGCGCATTATGTGGATGGTATGGATTGGCATGCATGGATGACACGTGTGTAGTAGATGTGTAGTGGTGAGGCAGCAATTATCATCGGATGAATTCTTTGATGGCTGAATGGTGTGATGAGAATATTGTCGACAGCCACTTCCTTTGTGGGACCAAAGCAGCGATGAGTACGATGACCTAAAAGAAAAAGGTATTATGTCCGGGCCATTGGACCGGAAGCTATAGTCTACCTAGTGGATACTTCTAACCTATTAAGTCAATGTAAAATCTAAACCTTCCAATGGATTGATCCCACTGTAAAAAGCAAGTTACGTAAAAATCAGGTCAATTTGTCCATCAGGTGGGTCAAAAGGTAAATAAAAATTTCTAAACATTGATAAATATAAAAAATACAAGTGTGATCCATTTGATTAGAAAACCTGGCTGATTTTTATAAAGAATTCTTATGATGAGGCCAACATATTAGATGTCTTGGATTTTTCTTGAAATGAAAGTTTGGAAATTATCTTTTGTTCCTATACCATAACTCATGGTGCAAAAGGTTGGACTTGAGAAGGCTTTTTTAAAGTAGTCCAAACGCTGGAAAAAGCAATTTGATTCCCATCCCTTTACGAAAGATTTAATACCCTGGCTGATAGTTCATATGTATGAACCTAAATTACTTAGCGCGGACCGTCCAAGCTTTAGGAAGTACTGTAGATGAGCCCATGACCCCTGTGTTGTTACTCTGGCCAGTCTACCATTGAGCTAGCCATGAGTGGGGACCCAGGGAAGAGAAAACGCCCACTGTTGTGAACAAGGGCACTCATGAATAGCAGAAACAGCCTTGTTTTTGGCGGCCAGTACGTCCTAGGTTTTATATATACAACACAGTTGGTCCCTACCCTAATCAGGGGTGGGAATTCCGTCCCAAATGTGCCAAGTGCTATGGCTCACCTGAGTTCTCGATGAGGCTGATTTTTGGAGTTCCTTTTTTTTTTTTTTTTTTTTTTTTTATGGGTTTTAGGTGAATCATCTGATGGAGGGACTAGACTCCATTAACACATCACTGTGCCGTCACATCCGGCTGATATCACCAAACACGCTCCATGTACGGAGATGTATTCCTTGGGAACGGATTGGCTACTCCCTTACTGCTCTGTGGGCCCCACCATAATGTATGTATTTCATCCATTCCGTCCATCTATTTTTTCATATCATTTTAACTTAAGAGAACAAAAATCAGGTATATCCAAGTATCAAGTGGACCACGTTAAAGGAAACAATGTTCAATGAGCATTGACCATTAAAAGCCTTTTGGGGGCCATACAAGTTTAGAATCAAGCTGATCTTTGTTTTTTTCCCTTCATATAGGCCCGTATGGCCTAATCAACAGATTGGATGTGAAATAAACAGTATAGTGGGCCTTAGGAGGATTTTAATGATGGATATCCAATCACTATTGTTTTCCTGTGGCACGATGGACCTGAGACTATATCCCTCTCAATTTTTGGATCAAGATCTAAAATGATCTTAAAAAATGGATGAACGGAATGGATGAAACACATATATCATTGTGGGCCCACAGAGCACTAACCATCAGCCGCGGGGCTGGTGGCAGGGGGAGTAGCCAATCCGTTTCCGTATTCCTTGGGACGGTATGAATGGCCAAGACTGGCAATTGATCGACATGGGTTCGTTGCAACGAATCAAACAAGTCAACAACAAGTCAACCGGAAAATCCAAAGAAGCTCGCTTTATGCCCAGCAAGGAATTTCACAGCACCTTCGTTCCAATCCTAAAAATCAGCAGCAGCACCATTGCAGGTTTGCATCGCCAGAGAGAAGTCTGGTACGCTGCAACCCGTTTTCTTATATATATATATATATATATATATATATATATATATATATATATTATTTTTTTTCTCGCTATTTTGTTTATTTAATTGCATCAAATATTGTAAAACTTCATGAGATTTTGTACAATCAAGAAATATCATTATATTTGTGCAATAAATGCCCACTGAGTTCCGAGCTTTTCTTAATTACTGTGTACATTAATGTTTACAGAAACGAGTTGCTTCTAAAAGCATTGGTACAGAGAATTCGGCTAGGTATATTTTCCTTTCCTTTCGTTTACTTTACTTTTTGTTCTTCTTCCTGGAGAAAATAAATATTATTTAATTTTCAATAATGGCCAGATCTGAAATTAAAAAATATCATAATATTTATGCAACAAACTTACAATGACTTTTTTATTTTTCATAATTTCTCGAGTTGCTTCTAAAAGTCTTGAAACAGAGAATTCAACTAGTGTATTATCCTCTCTTTTCTTTTTGTTCTTCCTCTTGAAGAAAATATATATGATTTGATCTCAATAATGGTATATCTGAAATCAAGAAATATCATGATATTTTTGCAACAAATGATCACTAAGTTCTGAGTTTTTCTTAATTTCTTTGTGCATTTCTATTTACAGAAACGATTTGCTTCTAAAAGCCTTGAAACAAAGAATTTATTTGGAGATATCTTCCTTCATCTTTTCTTTTTATTCTTCTTCTGGAAGAAAATAGATATGATTTAATTTCTGATAATGGTCAGATCCGAAAAAAAAAAAAAAATATCATGATATTTGTGCAACAAACACACATTTGACTTCTAAGTTTTTTTTGTTTTTAATAAATTTATCTGTACATTTATGTTCACATAAACAAGTTGTTTCTAAAAGTCTTGATACCGAGAATTCAACTGAATATATCTTCTTTTCCCTTTTCATTTTTTCTTCTTCTTGAAGAAAATAGATATGATTTAATTTCAAATAGTGGTCAGATCTAAAATCAAGAAACATCATGATATTCATGCAACAAACGTACACTGACTTATGAGATTTTCTTAATTTGTCTGTACATTTATGTTCACATAAATAAGTTGTTGGACATAAGCATATGGGGTCCACTGCTGAGCAATCACTAGTAGGTGGGTCTCATATGTTTAGGTCTCTTCTGTTAACAGATGGATTTCAAATTCAATTTTGAATTTGGATTTAGATGGGGAGATAGGGATAAGACCAGATAACTTCTGGTCTCATCCAAACTCCCATCCTTTCCTATAAATAAGATAAGACTTTATCGTGAAAAATAATTAAAGAATAACGAGAGTAAAAAGAGGAACAGTGGTACAAATTAATTTGTTCATTTAGCTTGTCCTTAGGATGATCTAAACAATAGATCGTGATTCAAGGCCATCTATACCATAGAATCAGAAGGGTGATTAAACCCATCTGCTCCAGTAGTGGTTAAGCGGACCGCTGGATCTAGACCGTTCATCTTTGGCTGCTTGAAGGTTCCATATCGTGTAGACTGTCAGATCTTGAGGGCTCATCTTGAGGGCTCACACTTCCATACTTCCTTTCACAATTTACTTCTAAAAGCCTTGAAACAGAGAATCAACTGGGTATATCTTCCTTCCCCCCCATTTTCTTTTCTTCTTCTTGAAGAAAATATATATGATTTAATTTCAGGTAATGGTCAGATCTGAAATAAAAAAATATCATGATATTTGTGTAACAAATGCACACTGACTTCTGAGTTTTTCTTAATTTATCTATGCATTTATGTTCATAGAAACAAGTTGCTTCTAAAAGTCTTGAAACAGAGAATTCAGCTGGGTACATCTTCCTTCCCCTTGTTGCGTAGCACACCAACAACGCAGTGGGCCGAGATCCAATCTCAGGCTTCACCCACAAACGATAAACGGATGAAATATAAACTAAAAACAGATCAAAGCAATACAAACAAACCACAAGACAAAATATATGTGGAAAAATCCCAAACTAGGGTAAAAAACCATGGATGCAAAACTTCCACTATAAAGAAAAATAAAGATTACAAGGCAAAATACTAACCTCTCCTTTGGAAGCACATGAAAACCTTTAGCTCACTCCTTTAAAATTATTTTTCAATATTCCTCATGCCCTAGAAAATCCCTAGGAACCCCTATTTATAGTTTAGGTAACTTTCCTTCGACACCCCTGCGAAAGGCGACACCAAAATCCGCAGTCCGCATTAGATTTGGAAACGAATCTGCGCAACCTACGACTGGTCGAAGAGACACTACGACCGATCGAGGGAACCCTACGACCGGTCGAGCATGGTCCTTGACCAGTCAAGCACCTCAGAACCAAAAAATCAATGCTCGCTAGACTTTGAGTCTAGCCGATCCACGACCGGTCGAACCGGACCCTACGATTGGTCGAGTGTATCACACGACCAGTCGAGGACGGACCAGATGTGGCTCCATATTTTCAACAATCTCCCACTTGGAGACACATCACCAAAACCTTCGTCTTCTTCATCCGGAAGTGCACCACTTTCCCGTCTTCAAGCCTGAAGACCAATCGAAGCTGAACAAAGCTTCAGCTTCTCCCTTGTGACCACCTTGGTCAACATATCTGTAAAATTCTCACTTATATGAATCTTCTTCAAAAAAATCGATCCATCTTCTAGTAACGAACGTATGAAGTGATATCTGATGGCAATATGCTTGGTCCTTGAATGAAAGGCTGAATTCTTAGCCAAGTGTATTGCACTCTGACTGTCACTATATAGCTTACAATTTACTTGCTTCTTATCCAACTCTTCCATAAAACCTTGCATATTTACCATCTCCTTGCATGCTTCTGTAGCCGCAATATATTCTGCTTCTGTCGTACTGATAAATACTATCTTCTGTAACTGAGAGACGCAACTGACTGCAACACTACCCAGAGTAAAGACATAACCTGCAGTGCTTTTTCTGCTATCGATATCTCCTGCCAAATCTGAATCCACATAGCCATGTACCTTGATTTTTGATCCACCATAACACAGCCCTACATTCTTAGTACCCACCAAGTATCTAAGGATCCACTTCACAGCTTCCCAATGTTCCTTTTCGGAGTTGTTCATGAACCTGCTAACAACTCTCACTGCTTGAGCAATGTCTGGCCTCGTGCTCACCATAGCATACATGAGACTCCCAATAGCTGACGCGTATGGGACTTTAGCCATGTAGTCCCATTCCTCCTGCGTCTTTGCACCTTTCTCCTTAGATAGCTTTAAGTGGTTGGCTAATGGAGTGTTAACCGGCTTAGCACCTCTCATATTGAATCGATCAAGTACCTTTGCTATGTACTCTGCCTGTGACAAAACCAGTTTCTTGTTTTCCCTGTCACGCTTTATCCTCATGCTTAGAATTTATTTTGCAGCTCCTAAAACCTTCATGAGAAATTCTCTAGACAGTTGTCTTTTGAGATCTGAGATGTCCTTCATGCTTGAACCAGCCACAAACATATCATCAACGTACAGAAGAAGGATAATGTATGGTGTATCAAACTTCTTCAAATAACAACAGTGGTCTGCATGACATCTCATAAAGTCATTTCTCGACATGAAACTGTCAAACTTTTTATACCACTGCCTCGGGGCCTGCTTCATTCCATATAGACTCTTCTTCAGTCTGCACACCTTGTTCTCCTTTCCTAGTGCCACGTATCCTATCGGCTGATACATATATATATATATATATATATATATATATATATATATATATATGTTCTTCAAGGTCCTCATGAAGAAAGGTTGTCTTAACATCTAGTTGCTCTAAATATAAGTCCTCTGTAGCCATTATAATCAAGACCATACGAATCCTAGACATTTTCACCACAGATGAAAATATTTCAATGAAATCGATACCTGCCTTTTGTTGAAACCCTTTCACAACCAACCTGACTTTGTACCGTTTCGAATCATTGTACTCCTCCTTCAGTCTGTAAACCCACTTATTATGAAGAGCTTTCTTATCCTTAGGTAAAGTGACTAGTTCATATGTACGATTAGACTCAGGAGAGTCCATCTTCTCATCCATGACCTGCTCTCACTTAACCCGTGTATCTGACTGTAATGCCTCTTCAAAATATTCTGGCTCACCATTATCTGTCAGCAATAGATAATGTGACGGTGAGTATCGGACCGTGGGTCTCCTCTCCCAGGTAGACCTCCTCACAATCAGTGTATGCGGCTTTGCCTTATAATGCTCCTGTATATGATCATCCTGTGGCGCTGTAACACCCGTGTCTGATAACTCTTCCAACTCTACGAATTCCTTTTCCTCAGCCTTATTTTCTTGCACACTATCCTTATGCATCACTTTTTCATTGAAGACTAAATCCTTGCTTCTGATGATTTTCCTATTTTCTGCATCCCAAAACCTGTAACCAAAATCATCCTGCCCGTAGCCTATAAACGTGCACCTCCTGGATTTCGCATCCAGCTTGTTTCTGTGCTCTGCATCAATGTGAACATATGAAGTACAACCAAACACTCTGAGATGTGTAAGGTTCACTTCTTTCCCAGTCCACATTTCTTCTGGTAGCCCACTATCTAATGGTGTTGAGGTACTTCTATTGATAAGATATACGACAGTATTCACAGCATTTGCCCAAAAGGCCTTAGGTAACCCTCCATGTAACCTCATGCTCCTGACGCGCTCAAGGATAGTCCTGTTAATGCGCTCAGCCACACCATTCTGCTGCGGTGTCCCTGGAATCATTTTCTGATGTTTGATTCCACTTACTACACAATACTCCTCAAACCTCTTGTCACAATACTTTTCCCCATTATCAGATCTGAGACACTTTACTGTTTTACTTGTCTCGTTTTCTACCATAACTTTTCACTTATTAAATGTATCAAATACATCAAATTTATGCTTTAAGAAATAAACTCACAGTTTTCTACTTGCATCATCAATAAAGGAAACAAAATAACGTGAGCCACCAAAAGATGATACCTGTGCCGGTCCCCACACGTCAGTGTGTACAAGCTCCAATAGATGCGTCTTTGGAGCGCATCCTGTCTTCTTGAAGTTTACCCTCTTCTGCTTGCCATATACGCAGTCATCACAGAATTCCAAGTCAAGAGACTTCAGCCCTGGTAACTTCTCCTTTGACAATAGCACTTTCATCCCTTTTTTTACTCATATGTCCCAACCTCTGATGCCATAACTGCCCATTCACTCCAGTTGATGCGACTGCGAGTGAACTATACGATCCTGAAGTCACGTACAAAGTACCTTCCTTTTTACCTCGAGATATCACCAAGGCACCTTTTGTAATTTTTCAAGAATCACTTGTGAATGTCGTCACATAAATGATATCGGCCAACTGTCCCACTGAGATCAGATTCCTTTTCAAACTCGGTACATGTCTGACATCCTTCAATTTCAAAACCGTTCCATCTTTCTGATTGACCTGAACATCTCCCTTTCCAACAATACTGCATGGCTCATCATCACCTAGGTAGACTCTCCCAAAGTCACCTGACACATAATCAAGCAGAACTTCCTTACATAAAGTGGCATGAAACGAAGCACCCGAGTCTATAACCCAAGACTCATTCCTCGCATCAAGAGACAAGATCAACGCCTCTGTGTCGCTCTCCTCAGACATATTCACTAAATCCTTCCCACCTTGAGAGCTCCCATCTTGTTTCTTAAGCGCCCTACAATCACGTTTCATGTGTCCCTTCTTACCGCAATGCCAACACCCGTCTTTGTCTTTCGATCCCTTGGACTTCTTCCTCGACTTAGAACGCCCGTGTTTATTGCTTCCTTTGTTCAGCGATCTTCCTCTTCCTTCAACGTTTAGAGCATTCCCTGAATCCCCTGAAACTCCTGATGCCTTTCTTCTAGATTCTTCGATGAGAATTAGACCGGCCACATCATCAAATTTCAGCTTTATCGATCCTGAAGAATTACTCACAGCAATCACCAAACCATCCCAACTGTCTAGCAGACTGGATAAGATCAATAGCGCCCTGACCTTATCCTCAAAAATGATGCCAACGGATTCCAACTGGCTCGTGACTGTATTAAACTTTTTTAGATGTCTAGCCACGCTCCCACCATCTGACATCTTCATGTTGAATAGCTGTTTCATAAGATGAACCTTGTTAGATGCTAAGGGTTTTCCATACATGGTAGCTAGGGCTTCCATTAATTCTTTTGTCATTTTCATCTTAGATATATTAAAGGAGACGTTCTTTAATAAAGAGAGTCAGATCGTTCCTAAAGCCTTCTTATCCAGTAAAAACCATTCATCATCTGTCATCTTTTCTGGTTTCTTCTCTTTTCCTTCTAGAGGAATATAGAGGTCATTCTGATACAGATAATCCTCTATTTGCATCTTCTAGAAGGCAAAGTTTGAACCATCAAACTTCTCAATTCTAGTTTTTTCATCTTCTGCCATCGCTCCCAATAAAACTAAACCAATAGCTCTGATACCAGTTATTGTGCAGCACGCCAACAACGCAGTGGGCCGAGATCCAATATCAGGCCTCATCCACAAACGATAAACGAATAAAATATAAACTAGAAATAGATCAAAGCAATCCAAACATACCACAAGACAAAATATACGTGAAAAAACTCCAAACTAGGGTAAAAAAACCACGGATGTAAAACTTTCACTATGAAGAAAAATAAAGATTACAAGGCAAAATACTAACCTCTCCTTTGGAAGCACATTAAAACCCTTAGTCCACACCTTTGAAATTATTTTTTAATATTCCTCATGCCCTAGAAAAGCCCTAGGAATCCCTATTTATAGTTTAGGTAACTTCCCTTTTGCACCCCTGCGAAAGGTGACACCAAAATTCGCAGTCCGCATTAGATTTGAAAACGAATCTGCGCAACCTACGATTGGTCGAACAGACACTACGACCGGTGGAGGGAACCCTACGATCGGTCGAGCACCTTGGAACCAAAAAATCAATGCTCGCTGGACTTTGAGTCGAGCCGGTCCACGACCGGTCGAACCGAACCCTACGACCGGTGGAGTGTATCCCACAACCAGTTAAGGACGGACCAGATGTGGCTCCATATTCTCAACACCACTAAATAGATATAATTTGATTTTAGAATATTGTCAAATATGAAATTAATCTGAAATTAAGAAACATCATGATATTTGTACAACAAACGCACATTGACTTCTGAGTTTTTCTTAATTTCTCTGTGAATTTCTATTCACAGAAACGAGTTGCTTCTAAACGCCTTGAAACAGAGAATTCTGTTGGGTATATCTTCGTTTCCCTTTTCTTTTTCTTCTTCTTCTTGAAGAAAATAGCTATGATTTGATTTCAGATAGTGGTCAGATCTGAAATCAATAAATATCATGATGTTTGTGCAACAAGCGCACACTGACTTCTGAGTTTTTCTTAATTTCTTTGTGCATTTTTATTCATAGAAACAAGTTGCTTCTAAAAGTCTTGAAAGGGAGAATTCAACTGGGTATATATTCCCCCCCCCCCCCCCCCTTTCTTTTTTTCTTCTTCTTGAATAAAATAGATGTGATTTGATTTCAAATAATGGTTAGGCTTAAATCAAGAAATATCATGATATTTGTACAACAAACGCACTAAGTTTTGAGTTTTTCTTAATTTCTCTGTGCATTTGTGTTCACAGAAATGAGTTGCTTCTAAAAGCCTTGAAACAAAGAATTCAGCTGGGTATATCTTCCTTCCCCTTTTTCTTTTTCTTCTTCTTCTTCTTCTTCTTTAAGAAAGTAGATATGATTTGATTTCAGATAATAGTTAGATCTGAAATCAGGAAATATCATGATATTTGTGCAACAAACGCACACTAAATTCTGAGTTTTTCTTAATTTATTTGTGCATTTATGTTTATAGAAACAGGTTGCTTCTAAAAGCCTTGAAATAGAGAATTCAACTGAGTATATCTTCCTTTCCCTTTTCTTTGTTTCTTCTTCTTGAAGAAAATAGATATGATTTAATTTCAGATAGTGGTCAGATCTAAAATCAAGAAATATCAAGATATTTGTGCAACAAACGTACACTGACTTCTGAGTTTTTCTTAATTTATTTGTGCATTTATGTTCACAGAAACAAGTTGCTTCTTTAAGCCTTGAAACAAATAATTCAGCTGGGTATATCTCTTTTTCCCCTTTTTCTTTTTCTCCTTCTTCTTGAAGAAAATAGATATGATTTGATTTTAGATAATAGTTAAATCTGAAATTTATTTAAAATTAAGAAATATCATGATATTTGTGCAACAAACATATACTGACTTTTGAGTTTTTCTTAATTTCTCTGTGCATTTTTGTTCACAGAAACGAGTTGCTTCTAAAAGCCTTAAAATAAAGAATTTAGTTGGGTATATCTTCCTTCCCCTTTTCTTTTTCTTCTTCTTCTTGAAGAAAATAGATATGAAGAAATATCATGATATTTGTGCAACAAATGCACACTGACTTCTAAGTTTTTCTTAATTTTTATGTGCATTTTTGTTCATAGAAACAAGTTGTTTCTAAAAGCCTTGAAACAGAGAATTCAGCTAGGTATATCTTCCTTCACCCTTTTTTCTTTCTTCTTCTTCTTGAAGAAAATAGATATGATTTAATTTCAGATAATGGTAAGATCTTCCTAATTAATGTTTTGATCGGAAGAAAATAGGTATATATGGACACAATAATGACCAAAAACCAGATAGATCCAACCATTAGTGGGCCACACCACATAGAATACTGAAAAATCACCTAAAAAACCTCCAAATTCTAAGTGGTCTCGCCCCACTTGATGATTAAATTGACATGATTTTTAGTGTGTCCCTATTGTTGATGTGTTAGATCTGTCGGTAATAGGATCTATTGATGGCATCGACAGACCACTGAATTTTATCGAGCAGATGTCGATGTCATCGACGAATGTGTAATCCCATCGAGAAAATACAAAAATTATATGTTGATTGCTGGATTAATTTAAAGGTGCTACTCGAGATCTTCGAGGGGTGTCGATACCTTCGACCGATCTTCGAGGGGTTGTCGATGCCATTGAAGGTCCCATAAAAACTGTGCATAGAATTGCGTTAAGTGTGCAAGTTATTTTCTATTTCGGTTATGATACTATATATATGGGATGTAATTGGGATTAGGTTATTGCTAAGGTGTATTAGGGCTTTGTAAATCATTCTTTAGGATTTAAGGGCATAACTAGGGATTAAAGGAGATTTGAGGCTTATTCGAATAAATAAGAATATTATCTTTTGTAATTTTTGTTTTCATAGTTCATTACTTGTCGCTTTATGCCATGACTTTTTACCGAAAAAGATTTTTTTCACAAAATTTGAATTGTTCTTGTTTGGGCTTGCTTGTGCGATTACGTGTACTTTGCTTGATTTTGTTCTATATGCTTCTGTGGTTCCCAATAGTCCCATCATTGTGGTGGAATGCAGTTTTTAGACGGGTTAGATGTGATACACATATAGTGTCGACCCTGAAATAGCGGTGACGACCGCTTGAGTTGAAGTAGGAATATGCCAATATATCCTAGAGGGGGGTGAATAGGACTTTTTAAAATTTTACAATGTATTTAAAAATTCTATTGCACTAATCCTATCAGATATACAGTTATCAGGACTACTCAAATGTAACTCTACTGGCTTCCAAGCCTTGTAGAGGATCCAATCACAAACTTTTTGAACGATAAACAAGTTGCATATAAGATCGTGATGGATATGACTGTGTGTATGAGGTGTGATTTTAGACAATCAGATATAAAAGCATGTAAGGAATATCACACAAATGAAAAATAATAACAATTTCAAACACAGTCATTTTTATAGTGGTTCGACTACTTGTCTACTCGACTCCCGGCTGCTGCACTCAACCCTTGAGTGTACCGGATTTCACTAAGGAGGTTTTTCAGGGTTCACCTCAAACCTAAAATTTTAAATCAGGTTCACCTTCAACCTTTACATGGAGGTTTCTACTCGGTTCACCTCTAACCCTGGAGTTTTATTAGTTCACTCATAACCAGATGTTTATGCTCTCCATAGAGCAAGGGTCCACACAACGCACCCAGATGTTTATACTCTCCATAGAGCAAGGGTCCACACAACGCACCTACCACATACACTCCCGCCGAAGGCCTCTTATGAGGACTTTAAAGGGTAAACAACACTTAAGACCTAATCCTAGAAAGGAATGATCACAAGTGTCCTCTGGATTCTAGATACTTATAGATAAGTTGATGAGTCTCATTCAGCGCAATGATGAAGATCTCCTCCTTATTGTTGAAAAATCTTTAGCTCCCTTGATCCACAACACAAAAGATGTACCAATACTTGACTTCGGGTTGGGTAAGGTTAGGACGAAAATCCACTCTCTTAGATTTTTCTACAAGAAACATAGAGTGATTTCCGTCATCTATTCATTCAAGGCATCCCAACTTAATGATATGCTATTAAGATAGTTGCTGGAGGATCCTTGAATGCGGAAGTTCATTTCTCAATCCACTCTATTGAATGTCGATGAATGAGAGTGGATTGGAAGATGAACTCCCGTGAGAGAAAGGGCTTTGGATATATGATCTAAAGGTAAAACATACAAAAGCACTCTTTTCTTTCTCTACCAATAATATGGATAAGTCTCTCTTTATATAGGCAAAAGGTTCCAACGAATATAAAATGGTTATATTTATGACTGAGTTCGATATCATCGAGCAGGGTCGATATCATCGAGCGTATACTCTCAATGGGATCGAATCTCTGCTCGATGACACAAACTCTCATGTCACACACTTTTGAAACCTTTTTGCCAGCTGGTCGATGGGATCGATACTGGTGTCGATGTCATCAGATTTTGAACTCCATTTCCATCAATACTTTGATCGATCTATCGACGTTTGAAAAATGAGAGAGACTAGCCATGAAATATTTCAAGTTTTTAGGATATGATTGGGGGAACAACCGATGTCATCGGAATTTAAATATCAATGATATCGAGGCCGTGTCGATGAGATCAATAAATGGTATAGATTTACCTATAAGTACGCTGGACAGTTTGTGTCCAATCTCGATCCAATCGACTAAACCTCGATAGCATCAACATAAGAATATTGATTTTCCCGAGTGGCCCCCGATCAAAGTTAAAAACAACCTGAAATATTTGCTAGAAGAAATGCGTGCCCATTATCGATATGATCGATGGCCTTACGATATGATCGATATTTGAATTCAGATTGAATCGGGAAAAATATCGATATATTGAAGTACATAGTAATTTTATTAAGAAAACAAGGGTGCCGAAAATCTGCCTGTCGATATTATCGAGCCACTTTCGATGGGCTCGATATTTGAATATCGATGATATCGATATATCGATAAATCCGTTCAAATGAGTATGCATTTTCTGGAAACTTTTAGTCCTCTTATCAATAATATTGATCAAGAGTCGAGGACATCAACAACACAGGTTTATCATATCGAAATATGTATCGATACAATCGATAAGGCAAGCAAACTTAGAGATTTTCTAATGTTTGAAAAAATTTACTTACCCAAAAACTCTCATATGTTCTAACTTATTTTTAAGGGTTTTAATTACCTGGTGTTTTGGGACATGGGATGTGAGGCTATGATTTACCTATGGCGAGCTTCCACACATCCGGTTGAAGCAGGCACTTGAATTGTTCTTTTGGTGAGGCTCTGTAGTCTGACTGACTCAACACACACGGTAATTGACAAACCAAGGCACTAGCAGGTGCACTTTCAGACCCCACCAGTCTGTTCGACCTAACAATTGATACACCACTGAAAGAAAACCTGTTGGATTCGATGATCTTCATATTTAAACCCGTGGCCTGGCCTACAAACAGATGGTCATAATCAAAGACGCAACAAGGGTCTATTTCATGTCAACAAGATGTGGATACTCGACCCTAGTACGGATTAGATACTTCCAAACCAATGCTGGACCATCCAAATTTTAGGCCTCATGGATATGGATCAAAGAAATCAAACTAGTTGGATATACATAAATCATCCCATTTTATCCCTTAAAATATGGACAACATGACATTTTCTAACCTTATATTCAATGTTCACTAACACAAATGGTCACAGATCATATGATTAGTGTGATTTTCATCTCATGCTCCAACGACATTAGGATGCATTGTTTGAATGGTACAGATTAGCATGCCTAGATGACATGTGTGTAGTGGATGTGTGGCTGCACAAGGATGAGACATCAATTATTGCAGGGAAGAATTCTTTGATGGTTGGATGATGTGATGACAAAGTTGTAGTACACAAGGTATGGTACACTAGGCAGATAAATTCCATCCTATTAATTGAATGTAAAATCCATCCCTTCCATTATGTTGGCCCCATTATGAGGATTACCTTATGTAAAAACCAAGTCATCTATCCATCAGCTGGACCACTAGATTGATGTTCATTTTTAGGCACTGATAAATAGTAAACTACAAGTGTGGTCTGTTGTTGATGTCTCAAATTTATTAGCAACATAGTCTATTGATGCCATCGACATACCACTCGATGCCATTGAGAAGTATTGATTGCATTGAGAAAATTCAGAAAAGCCATGCTGATTGCTGAAATGTTTTGGTGTTGCTACTCGATGGCATCAAAGGAGTTCGGTACCATCGAAGGATCCTCGATGGGTGGTCGATTCCATCGAGAGATCTTCAATGGGCGATCGATGCAATCGAAGGTCCCATCGAAGATATGCATAGAATTGTGTAAGTGTAGGATTTGTTTTCTATTCTGGGTGTAACACTATATATATCAAGTGTAATCGAGATTTGGGTGTGAGAAAAGTATTCTAAGGATTTTCAATTCATTCTAAAGGGTTCAATGACATAGCTAGGGCTTGTGAAGTAGACTTGAGGTTTTTCTGAATCGGTAAGAATTTATCTCTTGTAATTTTTGCTTTCATAATGCATTACTTGTCGCTTTGTGCCTTGGTTTTTTCCTGAAGGGATCTCCACGTGAAATTCAGATTGTTATTGTTTGGACTTGGTTTTGTGATTGCGTATACTTTGCTTGACTCGTCTCTAGGTGTTTTCACAGTTTTCAACAAGTAGTATCAGAGCTAACGTTAAAAAGTAGATCGAATATGAAAACAATGTATTAATGGCATCTAACCCGAAGTTCAATGTAGAAAAATATTCTGATAAAAACAATTTTAAACTATGAAAAGTTAAGATGAATGGTATCCTAGTTCAACAAGGATTAGAACATTTTGGGATAGATTAAAATATTTTTTAAGGAGATTATTACCGAAAGTGTTTTGGTCATGGGATATGAGGTTTTTGCATTTACCTTTGGAGATCTTTGATCACATCCACTTTGTTGACTCTTCAGCTTATAGTCTTTATGTGGGGCTCACTGGACTCTATGACTCATTCGTCACAATAATTGACAAACCAGGGCACTTACAACAGATAGATTGTTTCTAAGCAATTGACTTATGGTCTTAAGGTCTCTTAGAGAAGTCTAAATGGAATTGGTCTACCTGATCCAAAATTAAATGGTCGTATTAATTCTGAGTTTAATCATGGCTGGCAAAAAAAAAGGTCTTAGGGCATACTTAAGTGAAATTCCATGATAGGTCTCATGTTCAGATGATCGAGTAGTAGGCCTTTAAGTTGGTAAGATCCAAGATTGATAACGTATGGTTCAATCTTTCAAATAAGGTGGGGTTTAGACTTTCATCGCCATTGGGATCCTAATAATGTAGTGGGTTCCTGAAGATCAATGTCGCTTTCGTGGTGGGATGATTGCTTGTCTTTGAGAATCAATGGTTAGACGACTTGATATATGAATGAAGATTGTACTAGACGGTTGAGATGAATAGATTGGAGACCACTGGATGACGATGTGTAAGGTAAGTTACGTGTGTTCCTACACATGTATAGACTAATTTAGATCGTCATAGTAACACCCAAGTACTGAAAAGTATGGGGTGTTACAAAAGTGTTCAAGGGCATAGCTAGGGCTTGTGAAGTAGATTCGAGGATTGTTCGATTCGATAAAACTCTATTTATTGTAATTTATACTTTCATAGGCATTACTTGTCGCTTTATGCCGTGGGTTTTTTCCCGTAAGGGTATTTTCACGTAAAATTCGGATTGGTATTGTTTGGACTTAATTGTGCAATTGTTTGTACTTTGCTTGATTCATATTTAGGTGTTTTTACGGTTTCTAACATAGTCTGATGAGCCGTGTTCATGCTCATTTTCAATGCCCTAACGTGGCCTAATAAAAAACTGTCATATGGTGACACTAGGTGTTTAACACTCACAAAGACGTGCACACACTGGAGGAAAGTTTTAGTTGATATTCTGTCAGCATTGAGCATTTCATTATTATTGTGATGACGCAATGGACCTTTACTCATGCCTTTAAAGGAATGAATTGTGGCATTCCATGTGCTCATGACTAATGTGTCCTTTTTATAAGGCAACTTACTTGGCACGTCCAATGTTTCCGGTTGTATGGTCCACCTGAGATTTGGATCTACCTCATTTTTAGGCTCCTACATAAAATGATTTGGAAAAAAAAGAAAAAAAAAAGATGGACAGTACGGATAAAATAGATACATCAGTATTTGTTGGCTGCATAGCTCTGATCTGAAACTTGAAACCTATTCGACATAAAGACCATGGGGCACATTTCTTTGTTTTTCCAAGGGCAGTTGGCCAAATCTCAACCTTCCACTGTTTTCGCTTATGTAGTGACAAAATCTAAACCCTTGTAAATAGTAGTTCTCCTTACGATATGCATGGTAAAGATGAGATTTCCTAACTACCCTTTAGTAAGGGTATTTCTATCACTTCAAGTAAAAAATATAACCTAAGGAGTGGGTTGTTAAATCCAAAGTCTAAATATGAAGTGATCGAAAAACTAGTATTGAATCTAGCATTACATGTTTGTTAACCAACGTCTGAAATATTTGAAATATGTTATTTTGCTACATTTACCCTTATCTCCACAGAAAAGGGCCATGATTGAATTCCTACCATTAAAAACTTTACGATGTATGTGTTTTATCCATTCCTTAGATCCTAAAAGTGAATCAGATTCAAACTCAGGTGTACCACGCCACAGGAAAACAGTGATGATGGAAGGCCCACCATTAAAAACTTATCAGGGTCCATTGTAATATATATATATATATATATATATATATATTTGCCATCTAACCTGTTGATTACGTCACACGGACTTAGATGAGGGGAAAATACATATCATCTTGATCAAAACTTTTTAGGGTCCATAAGTTTTCAATAGTCGGCGCTCAATGACCACTATTTCCTATGGTGTGGTCCATCTGATAGTTGAATCTGACTCCTTTTTTGGACATAGATGAGAGGAAAATGTTGGGAATTTGTGTCGCGGAATCACACAGATCTAGATCTAGGATAGCAATCCAATGGCACCAAGCACATAAGAGAACATGTAGATTTAATGTGGAAAACCCTTGCGGGAAAAAACCACGACACAAATTGATAGAAATCCACTATGAAATAAAAATTATAAGAGAGAGAGGACTTACCCGATTCGAACAACTTTAAATCTCTCCCTTGCTACACCCTTTAATAACCCTAGAACCCATTTAGGAAGCTTTAAAATATCTTAGAATAGCCCAAAGACCCTTATTTATAGTTTAGGAAACTTCACTTTCGCACCCTTGCGAAAACCACCTCAGATTTCCGCAGTCCACACAAGATCCGGACTTGAATCTTCGTAACCTCGACTGGTCGAGCCATCCCCTCAACTGGTCAAGTGGCCCAGACACCAAAAATCATAAGACGCTAGACTTTGAGTCGAGCAATCCTCTACTGGTCAAGACGCCCACTCGATCGGTCGAGCCAAGCCCTCGACCGGTCGAGAGACGACCAAAACCGCTTTAGATTGAAGGCTTATAACAACAATCTCCACCAAGTCTTCAATCTTCAACCGTATATCTTGCTGCCCTCTTCTCTTATTTCTACATTATAGCTTCTTGTACACACTCCGTCCTTCTTTTATACCATCGTCAAACCCAGAGAAGTTGCACAGAACTTGAACTTCTCTTAAGGAACGATCTTGGTGAGCATGTCTGCCGAATCTGAATCCACATATCCAACCAACTTTGTTCCTATTTTTCCAAAAGTAGAGACGTAGTCTTCTTACCATCTCACTGCTACCCAATATTGCTTGCTACGGTACTTGCTCACAACACTGATAGCCTGTGAGATAATCGATCTAATCCAGACCATGACATACACTACCAACCGCATTCGAATAAGGCTTATGAGATATCCTGCTTTTCCTCATTTGTTTTGGGATATGTCCTGAGAAAAACTTGAGGAGAGACGCGTAGGCGCCTCCTACTCTCTTAAAGGCCAAAACCATTTATTCTTCCGATCCTTGTTTGGAGGTTGGAAGATTTATGATGAGGCCCCAGCCTCTGTTCGCTCATGCTGAAAAGTAGTACCAGCTCAGTTGCACGGGATTATACTTGACCTGGTACAACTACATAAACTCTTCACGCATCAGCTCATTCTTCTTGAGCTGAAATCAGAAGATGTATGTTCCTAGAGGTGCCCTCCAAGCATTCAGGATGAGCTGACCCGAAGCCAATCTCAAGCGAGCTGTCATTGCCCTCATAAATGGGTAAACCGGAAGCTAAAGTCCACATTGGAGGGCAACAGCGAAGATAGCTACTTTCCCTTCGGCCGGATCCCTGGGGACTTCGTAAGGGGCAAGAATTCTGATATGCACAAAATCCGAAATTTGGGATTTGGAACTCCGAGCGGATCTCGGCCATGACTGTTTCCTTCATGGTTGACCCCCCAGGGCCAACATCGACTGGCCGCTCAACCAAGGACTGAGTGGCCGCTCGCCAAGCGATGGCGGGGGCCTCATCACGAGCGGATCCCAACAAAACTGGAGAAGGTGGTTCTGAAGGGACCTTAGACTGGGAATCCATGCTTCCCCAGTCAGAATAGCCTTCAAAAGTGTAGATCTCACGTCCTTCACCCGACAAATCCGACATATCAGATGCAAGAAAGAGGAAAAAGATAAGAAAAGGGACTGGAAGACAGGGCAGCAACAACAGCAAGAGAAAAAAGAGGAACTCATCAGAAATCGTCTGCTCTGGGAGCTCTGAAGCAGTAAAAGGAAGGACAAAATGCAAATAGCCGACTACCCGCAGGGCTTTCGACTTTTATAGGCCTCCTTGGATGCGGGTATTGATGGCCTACATTAAATGCCACAAACAAAGAGGCATCCTAGCACTCATCGCTTTACATGTGGCAACTCCCTATTCGTCTCCCCGACCTGACTTCCGAGCAACGCCATGTGTCCACACCAAATGGGTCAAAAGCCGAAAAAGCTGCCGCAATAGCGTATGACACCTAAATCGTGCCAGACCATTATTGTGGATTTTTCTTGATCTTCACGCCTTTTCGTTCACTAAGCAATGAATGCAAGATAGCTCGTCTGGCCGACCCCATTCTGCCGACTTACTTCTCGAGCTCGCACTGTGAACTCAAAAGTAAGGGGCTTCTGTTATGAGTAAAAATGGCCTGACCCCTCATGGGGTCAGCTCGGACTCACAAACACGCTTTTGTACCAAAGGGCTCCTAAATGGCAGCCTATTTTAGATCGACCGGAGGAGAGTAGGCATCGAACTACCAAGCCTTGACCTTGGTGCCATACTTTTTCGAAGCTTTCACCAAGCTTATCTGACCTCTGAGGAATACCCAGATCTGTATAATATTTAGAGCACGATTTGTCGACCAATAACGGCTAGTGTGGAAATTCACCCTGACCCGACCATAGGGATCAGCCTGATTAGTTGTGGGTTTGACTCAGCTCGACATCAACCTAATCGGTCGAAAGCTTGGTTCGGCTCGGCTCGGCTCGTCCCCAATCATCTGTTGCATGATTTCAGGGCCGACCACTTCAACACTTATCACATCTGATGAAATAGCATAACAGTCAAGAAACATGCGCGGAAATTGGGCCTGTAACCAAGAACCGTCTTGGGGCCAATAAAGACCCATTTACACTATAAATAGGGGATCCCATCCACATGAAAACATAAGCATAATCACTCACCCAAAACCCTTTGACAATATCAGACCCAGATTCCTAGCCTGACTTTGGTCCCTGCTCTAAGCAAGGTCTCCTTTGTCTTCTTACTATGCATTTAATCAAAGTCTAAAGAGGGTGAACCAAAATTTTGCACCAACATATATAATTTTTATCTATTTAAAATATTTTTAACCAAACATTTTCCATGATACTGAATCTACTGAATTTTTAGACTCATGCCCTAAAATGATATGATAAAATGAATCCACGGCGTAGATTCAAGACACATACATCCAGGTGGGCCCACAGTCAGGGATCCACCCACCTTTATGGATCTAGGGTATCCACCAAGCGGCGCCCTTGAATAACGATGAGGATTGCATCCTGTCGTGTCACCACAGACTCTCTCCACGCACGGGCTCTGTTGGGTCACCTCGATGTATGTGTTTTATCCATGCCATCCAACCATGTAATCAGATAATTTTACAGCATGATCTCAAAAATTACGTGGATCCAAGGCTCAAGTTGACCACACTAAAGGAATCGAACCCGGATCATTAATATTCATGTTTTTCCTTCATTTAATATTGGGGCTCACATGTTAGCATTCAATCAGACGATTCTTTTTATATTGGAAACTATGTACAAGGTGGGAATAACTTGATTGATGGTTTAGATCAGGCATATATGTGATGTGTACGTGAGCTTCATTGCACATGCGGATTAGATTTGATTTCCCATGCCATTATGGAAAAAGGGGAAATTAGTTTTTTATTATCATTAATAATTTTGTAAGCATGCTTTCGTAAATACAAAATCTTTTGATAAAATTAGTAGTTGAGGAATTTTGGGGTAAAAATCTTTGTTATTTCTGGAGTACCTAGATAAAATTGAATGAAAGAAACCAGACGAAAGTACGGCTTTGAAAATTATATTAATTAATGGAGTGCGGATCCTCTGCCTCCCGGAGGCAGGAACTCCCTGCCTCTAGCATTTTCATTGGTCAACGTCACTACAAGTGCCATGTCATTAGATTTTTTAAATATATTAAAAAAATACATTTAATAAGAAGTATAACGGGGAAGTGGATTGCATACTGAGTAACTCAGTACGCTAAGCATACTGAGTAAACTCTGTGGGGTCCACCTTGATTTATGTATTTTATCTACTCCATCCATCCATTTTACCTGATAATTTTAGGGCTTGAACCAAAAAATGAAGCATATCCAACCCTCAATTGGACCACACCACAGGAAACCGTGTGAATTGAACGTCTACCATTAAAAATTTCTTGGGGGCCACAGAAGTTTTGGATCAAGCTTGTATTTGTGATTTCCCTTCATCCATGTTTTTGTGATCTTATGAACAGGTTGGATGAGAAATAAACATCACTGTGGGCCCTATAAAGGTTTCAACGGTGGAAATCATTATTCCAACTGTTTCCTATGGTATGGTCCACTTGATCTTTGGGTATGCTTAAATTTTTTTCTTAACCCCTAAAATAACATGGAAAAATGGATGGACAGAGTAGATAGACCAGATACATTTACGGTGGGCCCAACAAAGTTTACTCAGTACGATAAGAGTGTACTGAGTAACGCAGTACGCAATCCGATTTTGTATAATGGAGACATTAAACGGAAGCGGTTTGCGTGATGAGTAAATCAGTATGATAAGCATAGTGAGTAAATTCTGTGGAGCCCACCATCATTCGTGCATTATATCAACTCCATCCATCTCTTTTATCATCTAATTCTAGGGTTTTACAACAAAAATTAATCATATTCAAAGATCAAGGGGACCACACCACCTGAAACAATGTGAATTGAATTCTACTATTGAAAAGTTATTGGGGGCCCACAGAAGTTTTATACCAAAATGATATTTGTTTTTTCCATTCATCCATGTCTTTGTGATCTTATGAACAGTTTGGATGAAAAATAAACATCATTGGGGGCTTAGAAACATTTCAATGGTGAAAATCAATACTTCCACTATTTCCTTTAGTATGGTCTACTTGAGCTTTTGATATACTTCAGTTTTGGGCTCAACCCCTAAAATGATATGAAAAAACGGATGGACGACGTCGATAAACCACATGAATTCACAGTGGGCCCAACAGGGTTTACTCAGTACGATAAGACTCGGTACACAATCCGATTTCACGTGTCTAATGGGGAGGCGGATTTCCTGCCAAAGCCTTTTGCAATAAGATCCTGTGCAAGGATTCCGGATGGGCCCATTGCGACATTTGCGATAAATCCAACCCGTTCATCCATTTTTAGATATCATTTTAGGACATAATACCAAAACTAAGGTGTATATTAAACTCAAATGGGCCACACGAGAGGAAATAATGGGGATTTAGTGTCCACCGTTGAAATATTTATATGACCACAAAAGTTTTGCATCGGTCTAATATTTTGGTGTTTTCACTTCATCCTAGTAAAAATGACCTTATAAATAGTTTGGATGGCATATAAATATCAAGACGCCTAGGAAGGTTTCAACTGTAGGAATTTCTTTCTCCACTATTTCATCTTGTATGACTCAGTTGAGTTTTTTATCATCCTAATTTTTTGTTACATTTCTTAAAATGAGCTCTAAAAATGGATGAATGGATTGGAATTCTTATAAACATCATGGTGGACCCCACCATACATCCCAACGCTGGAACTTCATGCAAAAGAGTTTCCCTAGTGAATCCGCGTCCACCGTTTCCATTGGAAACGGACCGGCTACTCCCCTGTCACTCGATGTTATGTGGGCCCACCTTGATGTATGTGTTTCATCCATGCCGTCCATTTATTTTTCTAGATCATTTTATGGTCTGAGACCAAAAATGAGGTATAACCCAATCTCAAGTGGACCACATTACATGAAACAGTGTTGAATGAACGTTGACCATTAAAAACTTTTTGGGGGCCATAAAAGTTTTGGATCAAGCTGATCTTTGTTTTTTCCCTTCATCTGGGTCTTTATGACCAAACCAACGGATTGGATGTCAAATAAATAGTATGGTGGGACTTAGGAGGACTTTAATGATGATTATCCAATCACCATTGTTTTCCTGTGGTGTGGTCCATATGAGATTTATATCCCTCTCATTTTAGGGATCAACCCCTAAAATTATATTTATAAATAAATTAATGGAATGTATGAAACACATACATCATGGTGGGGCCCACAGAGTACCGACTACCATCACCACCTGGTGGTGGGGGGAGTAGTCAATCCGCTTTCATTTCCATTTGAGATTCAATGCCATATTAAGCAGTGTGACTCGCTACTGAAGTGATGTCACCTATTTATATGGGTCCCACTATGATGTATGTTTTGTATCCACACCGTCCATCCATTTGGAGAGATCATTTTAGGGCATGAGCCAAAGAATGAATCAGATCCAAAACTCGAGTGGACCCCACCACAGAAAATAGTGGAGAGAGTCACGCCCACCATTTATTACGACTGAATCCAATCTAAACCTCATCACTTTGTCTACTGAACCCTGTCACTTTGTACTGCAACTCTGTCACTTTATCTACTGAACCCTATCACTTTGTGTTACAACCTCGTCACTTTGTTTAGTGAACCTCATCACTTTATACTGCAACCCCGTCACTTTGTCTACTGAGCCTCGTCACTTTATACTGCAACCCCATCACTTTGTACTGCAACCCCGTCACTTTGTACTGTAACCCCGTCACTTTGTCTACTGCACCCCGTCACTTTATGCTCCAACCTTATCACTTTGTCTAGTGAACCTCGCCACTTTGTACTGCAACCCCGTCACTTTGCTTCGAAATTTATATTAATTAATGAGGTAGCTTTAATGAAAGGATAACTTAAAAATATATCGGGATGTAAATATGATATTAATGGGGTAGTATTTTATAAAATTTCTTTATATAAACTAGACTTGGAATTATATATATATATATATATATATATATATATATATATATATTAAATTCCAAGTCTAGTTCGGTTGAGTCTCCAAGTTGACCTGTACAAATATTGAACATCAAGTCTTGTCGAGTTTCTGAGTTTTTTAACTACGATGTGTACAAATTTTCATGAAATATGGTACAACCAAACAAACCCTAATTTATTTTTTGGCTCAATAATTGTTAATTTTAAAATTCCAAATTGCTATTGTAGGAGTGGCTATGGAATTCATCCCGGAGATTGCCAGGACTGCATGGACTCAATACATCAACTCTAGAAGCCTCAAAGATAATCTTGATCTTCTGAGAATTGAAATGCAAGAGTTGGGTAGCCGGCAGACTGATGTAATTATTTCACTTAACACAGCTAAGGTAGTGGATGGAAAGAAACCAAAGGCAGAGGTGAGTTTATGGCTGGAAAATGTGGAAAAGATTACAAGCCAAATGACTAAGATAGAAGAGGATTGTAAGGAAGTAGGGAGAGATTTCTTACGCTCACGTGTAGCATTGGGAAATCTTGTCACAAAGAAGATTGAAGAGGTCGTGAAGCTTAAGGAGAAAGGTCAATTTTCAGAAGGGTTACTTGCTGATCTATTACCTGAAATGGGAATTATGCCGACGACGAAACTGGTGGGTAGAACGACGGCTGAAAGAAATTTGGAACAAATTTGGGAGTCATTGATGGATGATGAGGCTAGAATTATTGGTGTCTATGGCATGAGAGGCGTGGGCAAGACCACCATCATGAGACACATTTACAATAGAATAAAGAACCAAAAAATTTGGGTGACGGTTTCTAATGATTCTAGTATTGAAAGACTGCAAAATAATATTGCACAAGCAATAGGATTGGATCTTTCCAATGAACACGATGAAATGAGAAGGTCCATGAAATTGTCCGAGGCTTTGAAGCGTAGGGAGAAGCTCGTTGTCATCTTTGATGATGTGTGGAATTCATTTCCGTTGGAAATGGTAGGGATTGCAAAGGACATGGCATGCAAAATAGTATTGACTACTCGATCAAAAAATGTGTGCCGAGCCATGAACTGCCAAAAAACGTTTGAAGTGAAGGTTCTCTCACCAGAAGAATCATGGGAATTGTTTAAGGAAAGGCTTGGGGTTAATACGGTGCTTTCTTATGAGTTAGAACAGATTGCGAAGCTTGTCACTAAAGAATGTGCTGGCTTACCACTGGGAATCATCACGGTAGCAAGTGAAATGAGAGAAAAGAATGACATTAGAGAATGGGAAAATGCATTAGATGAGTTAAAATGCTCAACGATGGATATCGAAGGCATGGATGATAAAGTCTTTCAAATTTTGAAATTTAGTTACGATCGATTAAAAAATGAGAAGATTCAATCTTGTTTCTCGTATTGTGCTTTGTTTCCGGAGGACTACGAAATTCATGATGAAGACTTGATAAGGTATTGGATGGTAGAAGGATTGATAGATGATATGGGGGACTGGGAAAAGAAAGTCAACAAAGGCTGCGCAATATTGAATGGACTGATAGATGTATGTATGTTGGTAAGGTGTAAGGATGATAAAGTGGTAATGCATGATTTAATAAGAGATTTGGCCATCGGCATTACAAGGAAGAGCCCTCGGTTTGTGGTCAAGGCTGGGATCCAAATAAGGGGATCAATTGGTATAGAAGAATTTCCTGAAGATGCTGACAGAGTATCATTTATGAGAAATGAAATTGAAATGCTTTCAGGCGAACCAAACTGCCCAAAACTCTCCACATTGATTTTGCAAAAGAATCTTCTCTTAGGCAACATTTCTCGTGAGTTCTTCAATCGCATGAACAGCCTTAGAGTTCTCGACCTCTCTGAAACTCAGATTGAGTTTTTGCCAGCATCAGTTTCAAACTTGGAGAACCTGCATGCACTCTTACTAAATGGTTGTAGAAGGTTAAGGGAGGTACCGTCCTTAGCAAAGCTCAAGCGTCTAAGAATTTTGAACCTCTCTGAAACTCAGATTAAGTATTTGCCAGCATCAGTTTCAAACTTGGAGAACCTGCATGCACTCTTACTAGAGGGTTGTAAGATGTTAAGGGAGGTACCGTCCTTAGCAAAGCTCAAGCGTCTAAGAATTTTGAACCTCTCTTATACTGACATCAAAGAAGTGCCAGATGGTATGGAATGTTTGGTTAACCTTAAAGAGCTTTATGTTTCGTCTGCTGAAGAGACAAATGTTGTTGGTTGTAATTCATTAGTGCTTCCTGATAGTATTGTCAAGTTAGTGATGACGAGATGCGATCTGTCAAGCTTACCCTGCCTCTCTCACTTGCAACGCTTACAGAAATGTGAAATCTGGTTCTGTAGTAGCATGGAGTGGTTGTTGCCAATAAGAGACGACAGCACCATAACGTCTTTACCCTCAATACAGGAACTGTCTCTAGTAGGGCTTCGGAATTTGAGGGGTCTGTGTGAGGGAGTCTTGCTACCTGGCTCATTCGCATGCCTCACACGCCTGACTGTCGACGGATGCCAAGTATTGGAGAATCTCATGTCACTTGAATTGTTTCAGCACCTCCAATGCCTCGAATCAATGATAATTGAAGAATGCAGTGAGATGGAGGAGGTGATAAAAGGAGGAGAAGAAGCTATGGTTGAAGAAGAAGGTTATAACAATAACAATAACAATTCCATCCTACTCCCAAAGTTGAGGGAGTTGGAATTGAGAAATTTAGGGAAATTGAAAAGCATTTGTAAGCAGGTAATCATTTGCCCTTCCATGAAATGGTGTGTTATAGCAGGTTGTCCTCGGCTGAAGAAGATCCCTCTTTCCTTGGGCAACTCATCGACCGTTGGGAAGAAAGGAGTGATCAGAGGAAGCAAAGAATGGTGGGATGCATTGGAGTGGGATGATCCCAACACCAAAACACTCCTCCTACCTCATTTTGAAGAAAAAGAAATAAAAGAAGAAGAAGAAGACGAAGACCAAGAAGATGAAGAAGAAGAAGACGACGAAGAAGACGAAGACCAAGAAGATGAAGAAGAAGAAGACGACGAAGAAGACGAAGAAGATGGAGAAGGAGAAGGACGTGGAATGAAAAGAAGAGCAGAAGAAGAATCAGAAGAGGTTGCTTCGACATCACGGCAGCGGTTGTCTCCTCATAATTAGGATGGACTTTGGATTTTTTTATTTTTTACTTTTTTTGTAAATTTGGTATTTTAAATTTCAAACAAGTAATCGTTGATAAATGTATTGTTAGTAAGAATGGGTCATGTTTGTTTATGTATTATTAGTGATTAGCATATGGATGTATTATTGGAGTTTACCCATCTAATAGGAGGCAAAGCATTTTTGTGTGAGACAAACTTTATATATATATATATATATATATATATCAAATCCATACCATATTTTTGTCATACCTCTTGAACGGATCATAGCTCAAATACGGAAGAGGTGAAATCTACTCCCACCATCAGATGCATCAGCCCCTGTTAGTCCCGAGCCCCTAAAATCAGCCGTATCACTAATTCATGTGGATCACACACTACTGGAAATTGTGTACATGGAATGCTCACCCGAACCATCAAATGCCCATCACTAAAAACTACGTGGTCCACCTTTAGATTCGGATCAGCTTCATTTTTTAACTCTTAACCTAAAATGATATAAAGAAATGGATGAGCGGCATGGATTTAAGACAAATACATCAAGATGGACCCCACAATCAGTAAACCACCCACCCCACTGGATCTTGGATCCACCGACTCAGCACAAACTGGGGCTTTGAGGGACCAGCATGATGTATGTTTTTTTTTTTTATCCATTTTGCCGTTTTATGGTACGAGATCAAAGACTCAAGTGGAACCCATGGTGGGATTAAATTCCTACTTTTGAAAAGTTACTGAGGGCCACAGAAGTTCAGGTCCATATGATTTTTCTGTTTTCCCTCTCATTCAGGTCTATATGATCTCATGAACAGGTTGGATGGCAAATAAATATTAAGGTGGGCCTTAGGAAGGTCTCGATGGTGGGCATCAGTGAAACCATTGGTCAAATGTGGTGTGGTCCACTTGAGCCTTGGATTTGCCTCACTTTTTTAGGCTTGCAACATAGAAGGATGACAAAATGGATGAACGGTGTGGATAAAACCCATACATCAAAATGGCTCCTCGGCTTAGCCTTTCCGGAGCTCGAATTTTTGGGCCTGACCCACTCACGATTGACATTCTGGGCCTAAAATGAAGGCCCATTTATTAAATGGGCTTAGATCACAATGTGTTTAGAGAGCCCATATCCCTGACCTAGCCCAGTCTATTTAGGGTTTCAACTTTCATGGGTCTTTTTCACGTATTATAAATGGTGGGGCACGCTTGATGAACGGTCCAGATCTTGCACAAAGGTGCGTGGGCAGGCTTGGGTTCGAACTGGGCTTGGTGTAGGTTTAACTTTGCAGGTAGACTTGGACATGCCTCGGCCCACATGAGCCTAGCCCGTTGACGGTCGTGTCAGCCCAGTCCATGGGGGTAAAATGCCCCCGTGATTGATAGTCCGTGGGAACACCAAAGTGTGTTTAGATCGAACCGTTCGTCTTGGGTCCCACAATGGATGAACCGTGAAGAAATTTCAGCTGACAGTAAGATTCAGTACGTTGGGACTACTAAAAATCATTTCAAACTGTCCGTTTGATACCCAGTGATCGGATGGCTAGAATCATCCAAGCAGCGTAATATTTGGCCTATTTTCTGTCCATGATGGAGCCAGTGATTTGGATACTCTGGAGTCAACAGAGGATCTGGACCGTTGAAGTGATTGGCCTCACTCTGGATTGCATATCCACCGAAAGACTCTTGGATGGGAGATTGCTAAATCTTCAATTGGTGACCAACAAATAAACGGTTGAGAAGACAATATATCGACGGTCCCTATTTCTAAAAAAAAAGGGTTGTTTGCGTCTGCCTCTTTCTCTTATATAACAATTAGACATGCCCCATCTTATTTTCAATTTTACAAATATCTCCCACCGGTCCTCTTGACTAAAATATCCTTATATTAGGTAGAAAGACATTAGACGATAATGTGGAACCAGCGTGGGGCGAGCCACCATGCTGTATGTCTAGCATCCAACTCACCGCACGGGATGCACTTTATGTGTGGCTAACTTAATAGGTGTGCTACTTTTATTTGGATATTTCGTTGATGTACTATTGTTGATGTCTTAAATATGTCAGTAACATGTTACTCTATCGATGTCATTCACAAATGCTCGATCCTATTAAGAAAATTTAAAAAATTGTTGGAATGTTTTTGTGTTACTATTCCATGGCATACCAAAGACAAATCGTTGATGGAGTGTCAATGCCATCGAAGTTCCCATCGAAAGTGTGTGCGGAGTTACATAAGTGCGCAAGTTGTTTCATATTTTGATTATAACATCATATATCAAATGTAATCGAGATTTGAGATGGGTGGGTGATGTATTAAGACATTTTAAACTATGGGTTTTACCTCTTACTCTAGAGGTAGACTCTTAGGAGTTTCAACACCTGATCGAGGGTTCAAGTACCCATAGGTGGTGAAATCCCACGGAAAGGATGGGCTACTCCCCCTGACACCAGCCCCGTGGCTGATGGTCGGTGCTCTGTGGGCCCCACCATGATGTACGTGTTTCATCCATTCTGTTCATCCATTTTTACAGATCATTTTAGGGCTTGATGCAAAAAATTACAAAGATATAAATCTTAGGTGGGCCACGCCACTGGAGAAAAAAATAATGAATGGATATTCACAATTAAAATCCTCCTAAGGCCCACTGTACTGTTTATTTGACATCCAATATATTGATTTGGTCGTAAAGACCCAGATGAAGGATAAAAATAAATATTAACTTAATCCAAATTTTATGGTCCCCAAAATGTTTTTAATGGTCAAAATTCATTCAACACAATTTCCTATAATGTGGTCCACTTGAGATTGATATATATTTCATTTTTTCTACTATATCAAAAAATAATATATAAAAATAGATGGACAGCATGGATGACACACATACATCATGATGGGCCCCACACTGCACCGACCATCCGCCAATGGTTGGTGTCAGGGGGAGTAGCCAATCCGTTCCCAAATCCTACCATGGCGTGCATGTGTAAAAAAAAAAAAACGAAAAAAAAAGAAGACGACTTTCTAAACTATTCTTTAAGGGTTCAAGGAATCCGGAGCTTATGAAAAGATATTCTAAACTTTCCAAGCTGGAAAATTTTATCTCTTCTAATTTCTGCTATGATAGTGAATTACTCATCTTTGTGATGTGGTTTTTCATACTAAGGTTTTTTTAACAGAAAATTTGAATATTTGAATGGTTCTTGCTTGAGGTTAACCGTGGGATTGCATATACTTTGCTTGATTTATCTTTATGCTTCCACAATTTTCGTTTGAGTGATGGTTCACCACTATTTCAAAAATGACAGTGACTCGTTCTCCTCACATGTGACCTGCTGCCATCCACGCCATCCAAAAAAGAGGTCTGCATTGATTATGTAGCATGTCTCGAAAATTAATGATAAACCAATCTTTACCATTCAATCTATATTTATCAAATGGATGGCTAAAAGGAAGGTAGTTAACCTCCAAATTCCACCGCCCAAATTAGATTACTCACTTCATACTTTCGGTGTAAGTTATAGGTTATGCTCCATCGATAATTGGATCAGTACTTTTGTGGATGAGTGTATATATGTTAGTAAAGATTGTTTAATAGAAGCCATATGCACATAATTAAAAAGGTGTAAGTTTACCAGTGCAGTTATAGGATAAATTTAGGTGGACAGCTAAAATTTTTTGTTTATTATTATTATTTATAATAATCTGGCATTATTAGTTATGAGGCTTTATTTACAATAAGTTCATTCTCAGTGAAAAAAACAAAAATATTAGCCTCATAATAAGCTTTCATGGCCAGACAAATGTTTAAATAATGGTCAATGAATCTTCGCTGTTTCCTCTTGTGCGGCTCACTTGAGTTTTGGATCTGTTTGATTTTTTGTCTAATGTTCAAATATAATATGAAAAAACATACAAACAGGGTGGGTTTTTCATAAACATTATTTGGGCCTCACGTAGCATCCTACCGCGGTAACTCGAGGAAATCCGTTATCTTGCAACAACTTAGGTTCATGCAATGGAAACCTAGGTGGGGTCCACCTTGATGTTTGTGATAAATATACCCTGCCCATCCATTTTGTAAGATTAATTTAGACACTTTAAACCAAAAGTGAGTAGATCCAAGACTCAAGTGGGCCGCATTAAAGGAAAAGGTGGTTAGGAAAATTTATACCATTGAAACCAATTTGAGTTGAAAGTGATGTTTACATGTCATCCATACCGTTAATAAAGTCATTTCTACCGGGATCAACTTAAAACAAAAATTTTAGCCTGATTCAAAACTTCTTTGGCCCCATGAACTTTTCAACTATGAAAGTTTAATCCTCACAATTTCTACCCACTTGGGTATTGGATCCAGCTCAGTTCTAACCCTATGTCCTAGTATGAGGTCACAAAAAAGGATGGACGGGGTAAATTTATACAGAGCCTACCAAGGCTCCCAACTAAGGAACTTTATGCAAAGGCTTTCTTAGTGAATGCGTCGTACGTATGATGACCTAAAAAGAAAAGGTATCATCTCCGGGCCATTGGACCATGTGGTCTAGTCTATTTAGAGGACAACTGCCAACCTATTAAGTGAATGAAAAATCCAATCCTTCCAATGGATTGATCTCACCGTATAAAGAACATTATGTAAAAATCAGCCCCATCTACCTATCAGGTGGGCCAATATATACTACATAATTTCTAGACATTGATAAATAGAAAAATACAAGTGTGATCCATTTGATGAGAAAATGTGGCTGATTTTTACCTAGAATGATCCTCGTTGTGAGATCAACCTATTATATGTGTTGTATGTTTCATCACATATGAAAGTTTGAAAATTATCTTTTAGAGGTGCCATATCTCACGGTACAGATGGTGGACTTGAGAACGCTTTGAAAACTAGTCCAAACGCGGAAACGGATTGGCTACTATCCCTGCCACAAGCCAATGGCTGATGGTAGGTGATTTGTGGGCCTCAACATGATGTATGTGTTTCATCCATGCCGTCCATCTATTTTTCTAGATCATTTTATGGCATGAGACCAAAAACGAGTATATGAAAATCTCAAATGGACGACATTACAGGAATTAGTGTTGAATGAACATTGACCATTAAAAACTTTCTGGGGCCATAAAAGTTTTGGATCAAGATGGTATTTGTTTTTTTTGCTTCATCTGGGTCTGTATGACCTAATCAACAGATTGGATGTCAAATAAACAGTACAGTGGACCTTAGGAGTATTTTAATGGTGGATATCCAATCACTGTTGTTTTCCTGGTGTGGCCCATATGAGATTTATATTCCTCTTAATTTTGAGCCAAAGTCCTAAATTTATCTGTAAAAATGGATGAACGGAATGGATGAAATACATACATCATGGTGAGGCCTACAGTGCACCGACCATCAGCGACGGGGCTGGTGGCAGGGGGAGTAGCCAATCCGTTCTCTCCAAACGCGTAGCCAAAAAAGTATTTTTATTGAACGCGGATTTCAGCCTCTCGCATATAGTTACTGCGCAAGGATGCTGGGTGGGACCCACAGGGACTCTTGTTAGAAATCTACTCCATCCGACCCTTTCACGAGCTCATTTGAAAACATGTGACCAAAAATTAGGTGGAAACAAAAGTCAATGGGGTCACAAAAGGGAAAATTGGAGAAAGAAGTGACTAGCGTTGAAAACTTCCCAAGCTCTATCTTAATTTTTACGTGCCATCCAAACCTGCTTCTATGAGGTCATTCCTATTGGGATAAAGTGAAAACACAAAAAAAATTAGCTTTAAGAATGTTTTAACGGTGTTCACTTATTGGTAAAATAATATAGAAAAATGGATGAACGGGGTAGATTTCTCACAAACAACTCTGTGGGCCCACCGAGCATCCTTTTGCTGGAACTTCACACCAAAGCCTTCCGCAGGAAATCTGCGTCTATTTTAATACTGTCTTATTTTTTGGCTGAAATCTTACAACGAGCTATCTAAGTGGACAGACGATTTGAATATAACTCATACCTGATGATGGGTCCCACAGAACCTGGTGACGTCAACAAATAGCAGCCACATCGGTGGTGTGTAGTACACCAGCCAATTTGCTTCCAAGACTCGCAATGGATCAACATGGGTTTAGTGACGAGGAGATCGATGACATGATCCTCTAATACCTTGACCAAAGTGGTGATCGAGTAGGTAGGACGGATTGAGAATTTAGGATGAAAGTCGATCTTCCTAGTTTCAACGTCCAACTCCACATCAAGGATTTCCTCGATTAGTTGCTTGAAGTCGAGTGTTTCTTCGACTACATGGACATCCCTGAAGAGAAGAAGGTAAAACTTGTGGCTTACAAGTTGAAGGGTAGAGCGTCGACTTGGTGGGAGCAACTTCAGATCTTACGGACGAGACAGATAAGGACACCAATTCGCATGTGGAAATGAATGAAATAAGTGATTCCTCCCCAACGACTACGATCAGGTATTGCTCTAACAATACTAAAATTGTTGGTAAGGTAGTTGAACAGTTAAAGATTATGCAAAGAAGTTCTATTATTTGGCAGCACAAAATGATTTAGTTGAAATTGAATTATAACAAGTCGTCTGATTCAATGGTGGGTTATGAGTTGCAATCCAGGAGCGAGTTCAGATGTAGCCTGTTTAGACGATGAATGAAACAATCACGATGGCCACTTGAGTGGAAACGTAGCTTAAGCGATCCAACACACGAACCTATCCTACTAATAGGTGGCCATTGTGAGTCATTTGCAGGGAGAACCACAGCCCAAGTAGAAAGAACCTATAGGCGAGTGCCGTCAACATCTTATACTCGCAAACCGAGAGTCAGGAAGTAAGAAAACGAGACCCCAAAGGGTCATGACCACTGTTGTCAGTCTGAGAAGGATCCTGAACCCCTATGGTCGGCTAAGGCCAGACCATTGTTATCGATGTGGCCAACCGCATCACCTATCAAACACTTGTCCTTAATGACAAGTAGCTGAAAATGTGGAGGAATACTCAAATGTTGATGAATCAGAACACGCATGGATGAAGCAAATTGGGTTCCACCAGATCACAATGTGTCCCTAATAGTGAGACGGTTATCGTATACGCCAAAGGAGGTACACCCATAGTGACATAATAGTGAGACGGTGTACGATGAATCAAAAAGTTTGTGATGTAATCATAAACAACAAAAGTAGCGACAATATCGTCTATAAGGTCATGGTGGAGAAGTTGCAGCTAAAAATGAAAAGACATCCCTCCTCATACATAATCGACTAGATTAAGAAGGTCAGCGAGACAAATGTAATTGAATAACGTACTATATCTATTTCAATTGATAAATATTATAAAGACCAAGTAGTATACGACATAGTTGACATAGAGGCCTATCACTTATTACTCGAGTAGTCATGGTAATCAGATCATGACGCCACTCATAGAGGATGAGATGTTGTATATATTTTCATTAAGGATAGTCAAAAAACTATACTCGACCCTATAGACTCAGATGAGCAACCCGAAACTTCTAAAATGGAGGAGCATTCTCTAATAGCCATATGAAACTTTGTAGAGGGAATCCAAGGAGATGAGACAAGTTTATGTGTTAATTGTAAATGGTAAAGAGGTAGAGCCTACAATTGTTCTTGAGAAAAACCATTGTTACAAGAATTTAAGGCAACCTGGCTTAGTGAACTTCCAGATGGGTTGCCTCCCATGCGAGATATTCAGCACCATATCGACATTGTTCTAAGGGCTATCTTACTAAATCACCCTCATTATCGGATGAATTCGAAAGAGTGCGAAATTTTTCAAGGTCAAGTGGAGGATTCAATTCATAAGGTTCTAGTGCGAGAATTATGAGTCCATGTGTCGTATCGACCCTATTGACACCTAAGAAGGATGGGAGTTGGTGCATATGTATCGATAGTCATACAATAAAAAAAAAACTGTAAAGTACATATTTCATATACCACGACCAAACGATATGTTGGACATGCTAGATGGGGTGAAACTATTTTTTAAACTAGATTTGAGGCGTAGCTACTATCAGATCCATATTCGACCGGGTGACAAGTGGAAGATGGAATTTAAGACCAATGAGGGTCTATATGAAAGATTGGTCATGCCCTTCAAACACTCAAATGCATCTAGTGTGTTTATAAGGGTGATGAACCAAGTTTTGAAACCATTCATTGGTCGATTCGTTGTGGTTTATTTTGACGACATCTTGATATATAGTCAGGATGAAGCAGACCATGCGGAACATTTCAAACAAGTACTTTCAGTGCTCATGGAGAACAAGTTGTACCTTAATATGAAGAAGTGCAGCTTTTTTATAGAGTGCTTATTATTTTTGGCCTTTGTCATGACATCCACAGGCATCTGCGTTGACAACAAGAATGTGAAAGCTATCAGAGAATGGTTGGTTCTGACGAACATTCATGAAGTGTGAAGTTTTCACAAGTTCAAGACTTTTTATCGTCAATTTGTTAAGAACTTCAATACCATCGTGGCACCAATCTTCGATTGCGTGAAGAAAGGGCATTTCTCATGGATTGACAAGGCCAACATAAGTTTTTCTATAATTAAGTAGAGGTTGTCCATTACTCCAATCTTCATACTCCCCAGCTTTGAAAAACTATTTGAAGTTGAATGCAATACTTCATATGTTGGCATTGGGGGTGTATTGTCTCAAAAGGCCAGACTGGTGGCCTTTTACAGCAAGGAACTTAACGATTCTCGTAAGAAATGGTCGACGTATGAGCTAGAATTGTACATAGTGGTTCAGGCATTACAACATTAAAGGCATTACTTGATTCAACGGGAGTTTGTACTCTATACAAACCATCAAGCTCTCATGTTTATTAATAGTTAGACTAACATTAATCGTTGTGCATGCTAGATGGATTTCTTTCTTTCAAGAATTTAGATTCGTGCTAAAGCATAAGGCCGAGCAGTAAAACAAGGTGGTTGATGCACTTAGCCGACGTGCAACCTTGTTCGTCACCATGAGCTATGAAGTTGTTGGGTTTGAGTACCTCAAAGACCTATATGCTGAAGATGACGACTTTAAGGATGCGTGAATTATATGCCAGGAGGGTTAGTCCAATGACCTCCATATTCATGATGGTTTCCTTTTCAAAGCAAATCAGTTATACATTCCACGGAGTTCGTTGCAAGAGAATGTTATGCAAGAGCTGCAAGGAAGTGACCTTGGCGGTCACCTAGGGTGAGATAAGACAATAGCTCTCTTGGAGGAACATTACTATTGGCCACAGTTAAAACGAGATATGAGAAAAGCAATGCAGCGAGGACATACGTGTCAAGCATCCAAGGGGCGGTCATGGAACACAGGCCTATACACTCCATTGCATGTCCTAACGGCCCTTAGGAGGATTTGTTTATAAACTTTATGCTAGGTCTCCCATGGACTCAGCGTGGAATTGACTTAGTGTTTATCATGTTTGACAGATTCTCCAAGATGGTTCATTTCACACTATGTAAAAAGACTCTCGACGCTACACAACATGTAAATTTATTCTTCCAAGAGGTTGTTTAATTACATGGAGTCCCAAAATCTATCACCATAGATGATGATAGTAAGTTCCTCAGTCACTTTTTGAGGATTTTGTGGAAGCGATTTGACACCATGCTATAGTTTAGCAGTGCATATCATTCGTAGACCGATGGGCAAATCAATGTGGTAAATCGTACACTCAAAAACCTTATATGATGCATCTCAGGTGATAAGCCTGAACAGTGGGATTTTGCCTTAGCTTAGGCGGAATTCGCGTTCAATAATATGCAAAATTGTTCCACCAGTAAGTCTCGTGTACGGACAACTACCTAAGCAAACTCTTGATTTAGTTCCATTGCCCAAGCTGCCAAGCATGAGTGTTGTTGCATAATATATGATATATCGAATCATAAGTATACATGTTGACGTTCAGGCTAAGTTGCAAGCATCCAATAACAAGTACAAGGAAATAGCTAACACACATTGGTGCATAAAGGTATTCAATATGGGCGACAACATTATGGTTCACCTGCGCTAGGAGAGATTTTCGACCCGGACGTACAACAAGCTAAGGAACAAGAAGATCGGACCAGTGCCCATACTCCATAAGATTAATGATAATGCCTACGTTGTTGATCTTCTTGAGGACATGGAGATTTTAAGTACGTTTAATGAAGCAGACCTATACGAGTATCATGAACCAGAGCCGGAGGATAACTTCGGGACATGTTTTTTTTCAAGTGGAGGAGAACTAATGTAGGACATGTTGCCTATCACAAATTAACCGAAAGAAGTCCAGACAAACATCAATAAGTTTCAGCCAATTCGATCAATCAAAGTCAATTGAGTAGATTGATCAAGTCCATCGATCGATCGGTTAAAATTCAGATTTAGATGAAATACTTGCTGGACAATTTTTACTATATTCGATCAATCAGAACAAATTCAATTTTATGGGTTTTAGTCTCTGGATGTTTTTGGGCCTTTCCAATCGATTGATTGATCGGTGAAGTGCGAAAATCTATGTTTTTTAGTTTTGTTTCCTTATTTGTTTAGATCTTCTTTGATTATGCTTTAGGGTTCGTCTAAAGATATTTAAACATGCATACTCATTTATTTTAAATAGCTTTTAATAAATTTATCAAATTTTCTTTTATTTCTCTCGTGGATTCAAAGTACTTATCATTTGAGGAAGACGGTGGTCATCCTCATCACATCCTTCCCTATTTTTTTAAAAAATTTTAAAAAGGCATTTTGAGTGTGCATGCGTGTTCAATAAAGATCTATACACACTACACATGGCGGCATGAGATCTGATCCATCCACCAAGTTAGTCTGATCTACCACATATTTTCCCATCAAGAAAATCATGTGCCACGGTATTAGAAACATGTGGATGGGTTGGAAAAACAACATCAATAAATTGTTTTTTTACAAATGGTAGGTGTCACGCCCTAAACTCAAGAACCGGACTCACAATATTTTTAGTCACCGAATCCGATGTTGACAGCCTCCGTAGTACCCCATTCTCGACTCCCAGCTCCCATGCACCAAATTCCGATCATGGGATCATACAAGGAGGATTTTCAGGGTGAATTTCTTTTTGTAAAGGAGCATAACCATAAGTATACCCAAGTCACAAAACATCATCACCATATATCCATTAATATAATCTTTGAGTACAATGCTTAAATGGAAATACATGATATAACAAAACTCTAAAAGATCGGGCACATGCTTCTGCCTCAATGCTGTTACGGTCTAGTATAACCTGCACATAGCGAACGTGTGTAAGCTTACTACAAAGCTTAGATAGTGCATGCGTGTGTGCACAATACATGTGCCAAGCATACAAAAATCAGAGTAAGCGAAAATGATGGAGGGTTAAACTGAAAATTCTATAAATGCTATCAGCCATACCCAGGTTATGCAATGCGAAGGCTTACATGACCAAATGTTATATGCGAAAGATGCAATGCAATGTGTCAGTCCTCCACTAGTTCACATGTCAAAATAATTCTCAATTGGATCATCACCAGGGTCTAATATACTTCCGACACTGGTTGTTGCCCATCGCGTGCAAGACCAAGCGAGTGCAAAAGACCTCACTATCCGCCTCGTCAGTGGTATACAAAAACCTTATTCGTCAATAGTGAACCTATTTCATGAGCCAGTCAAACTCAACCTAGCATATAACCCTCTGCACCCAAGCAAGTAAAGTCAAACCCCCTTCCAACTGACCTGACACAGTGAGAGACATAGCCTACCGGTATCCAGCCATCATGCGCTCATGAATCCACTCGGTCTAGACGTTGGAGCATCTTACTAGTACCACGGAGTTTAGGGACTTTCATCTAGGGACGCCTGTGACACCTTGTAATTTTAGTAATTTTCGGTGTCCATCATCCACCAGCCACAACATGTAACAACCTAAATTTTCACAGCCCAAGTTTATACTCGTGCTCGAGAAAATCGGGTGTTAATAATTGAATACTTCAAATCTCACCTTTTTTTTCTTTATTTAGATCACATTCATGAAGGTATCCAAATCACAAGAATAAAATCAATTGTACTTCGTATTCTATCAAGGCATAAAATTAAGTTAACTTTTTGATGCCCTCTCAAATGAGAGCTTATTACATTATCAAAGTGTGCAGCGAAAAATAAATCTAAATATAATGTTATCCTTCTCATTTATTCGGAATAATCTTCCACAAAGTGATCAATATCCGCATCTTTGGTCTGTGCTTCACTTATAATATTTGCATGCTTAGAGAGGGTCGTTACACTACTTATAGTGGTGGTTATCCTTTAAAGTTTACAATGATTCAAGTATCGGTATGCGCAAACATTCTTTATGAGATGCATGCCTAGCAAAGTATATGCGGTCCATCATACTCAGCAATCATGATCACAATGTGTACAGTAGTTTAAAGATATCTAGCTCGCCCCGCATCCCATACTATGGAGAATCTTCGGCATATCCAACGTTAACGTGGATTTATGCGATCGTCTCAAGGTGACACAACAACGCGAATGAGAGATTTATGTGACATGATGTGTTCATGGAGTGACTATTTGCAACATACAATCCCAAGAAGTAATGCAACATGAATGACGATTTACGTACATCAATTGTGCACCACTCACCAACCCACGGGATTACGTGTCGACCAAGAGAACCGCTACCCGAAACGCATTACGTCCATGATATTATATTGATCGTTAGAAGTGGGATTTCCAACATTATACTTATGCGGGGTTCTTTAATAAGAATATGATAATCAAATTAAATTATCACAAAATTTAAAAGAAAAACCCTCACCTCTATTGTCGTATCAACCTTATGTGTTGTTGGAGCTTCATATATACAATGCAGGATTGAATTCTAAAATGATTAAAACCATTCGTGCAGTTAGATTTAGACATTAGATAGCTCATATGGTTAAGATCATAAGTTTATAATTTGACCTAACATCCAGGTTTAGGATTAGATTACAAGGGTAATAATTTAGATAAGAATTTACTATATGGTCTTTTATTTAACAAGTGAATCACTTTAAATCAACAATTAGACTTTATCTAAAAATAATATGAAATTCTCCAAGATTTAGCTGTTAGGTCGACTCAATTCAACTCAACGACTAGACAACTTGCATTTAGGTAAAATCATATTAGAAGGTAAATTGATCACTAGTTTGATCTTACAGAAAATACCTATATGAAGATCTTGTACCTCTTACCATGATTGATTACATCGCCAGAGCTCAGCCTAACTCGATGCTGGACTCGGTAGCTATACGCCCAAAAATCCATCTCCCTCTTCTTCTGCAGGGTTGAGTTAACACGGTTCAACGTCGCACTCCCTCTCTCTCTTTTCTCCTCCATTTTTCTCCTTGTCATGGCTGAAAATTATATAAAGGAGGTGTTTATAAAGGTTTTCAGACAAGATTTTCGTATTGGAGGGAGTTTCGACTCCAGTTAGCAGCGTGCGGAAGTTTCTCATTCGTAATCAACGTGCATGAGAAACACCATTCAATCATGGTGCAGATGATTGATTGGTTTAGCTTAGTACTCTAGGAGAATGGGGACATTCGGATGGGCCATCTGATGTATGAATTTGATCTTGGAATGGAGCAACTTTAGTGATTGGTGGTCAACGATCAACCAAGGAGGTGACTGTCTCTTTAATAGCATATTTTGCTTCAGCCCATCTTTCTTCGACGTGATCATCATGGAGGATTCAAATAGGTCCAGTGGGGCTTGTAGACACCAAAAATCAAAGCTCAGATGAGCTTTTCCCAATGTTCCATGCATTTTCCAAATATGGCTGTCATACACTAGTCATGGTACAACATGACTCTAGCCTTTATTAGAGGCAGCAATAGAGTTTTGGGAATCTTAGCAAGGTTCGAAACTTAGTCTAGCATGACCACACGATCAAGATCTTATTAAGATCCCATGGTTTCCCAAGTTATTAAGGTTAGTTGAACCAAGAGGAGTTTGACGCACAGACTCGCCACATCTTAGATGCACACACTTGACGGCTGTGATTGTTTGACATGGACAGTTGAAGTTCAAGGATGATTCTTTCCTTTAGATTTGTTGCAAATTTGAGTTTAATAATGATTATTTCCTTTGGATTTTTTACAAATCCATCTTCTAATAGGACTCAAAAGGAGAATTTTTCTCTTTCCATATTCTCAAACTGAATTGCGTGCAAAAGCTTAGACGTGGGTTGTGGGTGTAACTTAACTATAGGAACCAGGTGGGGCCCATTGTGATGCATATAAAAGCATCCCTACCATCCATCAATTTGTAAGGTCATGTTGGGCCATGGGCCCAAATATGAAGCAGATTATATCTTTAGATTAGCTTTTTTAAAAATACTCCTAATTGGTGCCAAAACAAACTTAATTTTAATTAACAATCCACTCTTAATGATCAAGGCCCAATTATGAAGAAAATATGTAGTTAGGATTGGCAAATGATTGGACAAAGTTTAGTGATTGATTGATAGAGAAAAAAAAAAATCTAAATATGAAATTTCACATCTTGCACTAAAAGGAATGAATTGGCTTCAACGTTCAATGGTGTGGAATCATAGATCGGGGTTTAAATTTTGTATGATATCATATTCACATGAAGATAAAGTGTGGTCCAAGTTTGAGTTGCGATGGACGACGAGAAGTGGTTAAATTAAAAGATTCAAATTTATAAAGAGTTAGTAAGCCTCCAAACGATAACTTCGCCTCCAAGAAAAAAACTTACCAAAGCGGAGACTTCATATTTCACACTGTCTATATGATGGGCAATCAAAGTCATTCATATGAAGAGAAATATTATACTACAACTACCTGAAAACTTTCCGCATTCTATGGACACAAAAATCAATGGTTAAGGGGTTGATTTATTAATTGGGTCACTTTTACAATGATCTAAGGGCTGAAATTCAATATGTATAGTTAATTTATGATAAATACATATGGTATAAAATTTCACATGAAACGGATCATGAGAACTATGTGATCTATAATTCATTGGTAAAGGTTAATGATACTAAGTATTTATAATTTTGCCATATTTTATTTCTCCAACTTTCAACGTCCGTAACGTCGGACTATACTAACCAAATGCATTGAAATTTGATACACATTCTTTATTTTTCATTATCTTTTTATCACCCCATTTTGGGCCTTGATCTCTTATAGATGATCAAGATGCCTTTTTAATGGGCTATATCGCCCTGAGGTCTAAATCAATGCTTTCATACGTCTAAAAGAGAAGTCAACCGGTAGTTGTGGCATATACTTTACGATCTTCGAATTGATCAGTTCATTGTGATATTTAGGTGGCCCGTTTGGAGGATCCAAATATGATGAACGATCAGATAACATGTTAAAAAAATGAAAAATTGATGGTTGGTTGTAACACCCTGAATTTTTGCCTACCTGGAATTAGACATCCTTAGGCAATGAGTCAACCATAGCACCTTGGTAGCTTCTCAAAATTTGATTCCAAAGCCAAAGAAATCATTTAGAACCTAATTCTTTAGAAATTTAACGTGAATTACCCAGTGCTACACTAGATTTTCTGCAAAATTAGCACCAACCACTTTAAATATGATCTGTAAGACCTAAAAACCATAGAATCATTGACGCTATCTTACCCTAAAATTCAGGATCAAACTCTAAACCTGTTGGTTCTCAAGAACCCTTTGAAACTTTGTATTGGATTTAGACCGCACGTCGAAAGTTCGATATCTATAATCTTAGACCATAATGACCGCCTAGTTGGACTTGACAATCATTTCAAAAATCAAGCCCAACCGATATTCTGAGACCATTTTACTGAGTCCGGAGTGAAGAGAGTGAGAAAAGAAAAATATTTAGAAAATTAATTCAATTTTTAATAAATCTGGCACGTGTCGCTTGCGCGATATTTTTAAGCGTTCTGGCCGTTGGAATTCGACCAAATTTCACCCTCGGATCAGGATAGGTGGCCCTTACATGTCATAGCACTTGTGGCTCTGATCGAGTTCTCGTAGCCGTTGAACTGAAACTGGTCCGCCACGGTCAATCTGGAAACCCGACCGGACTGAAAACTTAGCTAGACCTAGATCCAATATTAGAGAGCTTAAGTCCGATCGCATTTAATAACAGGACCTATAAAAGTGCTCTGTTGGATCAGAACAGACCCGACTTGGTTATAACTTAAGTATACCTTGACTTCAAGTCTGTTTTCGTTAGGTTTGGGCTTATAAAAGGGCCTTAAACTCTCTCTCACAAATCCCATACGAATTTGAGAGAAACCCTAAGAGAGAAAAGAGAGAAAAGAGAGAGAAAGTGAGGGAGAAGTTGGGGTTTTCCCTTGGGATTCTTCCCTGCTACTCCACGTGTCGAAGCCATCCACCTATATCGCTATTCTGGCGATTTCAACTTCATTCTAGGTAAGAAAACCCTAACCCTAACCTGTTTTAAGGTTCCTATGGGTACAACTAGCTAAGTAGATGACTCACCTTATATTATAGGTCGTCATATCGACGTTAACGGAAGCGTAAAGTACCTATTCAATTATTACGCTTCTACGGCATAAGGTGCGGATTTTAAATGCTTAGTTTACCATTTTTTAAAGCTTTTAATGTCGTTTAATGGTAGATTGTTGACAAGGATGCTGTTTGACATGTAGAACATGCTGTCTATTTTTCATTTCGAATACGTACGAAGAATATGAGATTTAGGGTATTTTAGGTATTTGTAGGAAATACTGTATACGTACGTATTTTGCTGATATGATTGTCATGAGTATTTTTCATGCAGATATGCTAGTTATGGATGTATGATCTATTTGGCGAAAGGATTCGCCCTAATACATGTTCCGGCTAACGTACACTACGTATGTTATTAAGTGTAGTCTAAGTGTTTGTTGAAATGCCTAAATCAATATGATTTATGCCTGCCATATGTTTTGAATGTAAGAACATGATTGTTGTGTATTAGACATCTCCTTGATATAAGGATCTGTCATATTATATGTTGAAATCAACATACGTCAAGTACGTTGGAGTTGAGTAGTCTAAGTGTTTGTATAAATGTATGTATTAGTAAGTATTGAGTAAATGATGTTGTAGATTAGCGTTGAGACTGGATTCTTAACTAATTTGATGATGTACATGATTTCCTCCATGCTTGTTGTATTTCAATTGATTACCTTATGTGTGAAGTACTCGTGTATGGTTAACTGCTTATGATGTATGTTATAACATGCTGATAACATGCTGGAATTTCTTGTATTTAAATTGTCTCTCTCATATGATTATTGATTTAGATTACAAGTGTTTGGGACTATACTCTAGTCCAGGCAGTCGATAGCAGATTTGAATTCGTGGTTGGATTCTATTCGCCACGAAGGATGCGTCGACGAACCCGAGTCGTGCCTTGGTTGACGGCAGTGGTGTATTGGTCATAACTGCTTGAACCTAGAGTACTGAACTTACCAGTGATAACCCTGATAACCATGGTACCTTGATCCACTAAGACTCATGAGCCAGACATGGTGGTATTGGACACCGTGGTCGAGTTGTCAGCCTACGCTGGGGCCACGAGCCTCCCCGTAGTGACCAGTGAGCAACCCAGACTCGTGAGCCGATTATGGTGGTATGGGACATTATATTCGAGCTGTCGGCCTACACTGATAAGGTGATGGGGGAGAGGTGCAACGAGTGCGTGCAACAGCCCTGACAGCCCTTTGTAGTGATCTCGAGAGTACTGTGAGTCTACGTGAGGCGACGATCCTTCCGTAGCAATAAGAGTATAACTAGGCCTATATTGATAAGGTGATGGGGGAGCGAAGCAACGAGTGCGACTTAGAAATATATCATCGTATAAGACTATTAGGAGTAATGACCCTAAACAGGATCCTTGTTGTGAATGATATAAGGGAAGTATCGTAGTTTCCCAATCCAGCTGTATGAAAAGGACTAATAACAACTCGGTAATCATATTCATATCACACTGCTTGTGCCTGGAAGATGTGGAGCACTGAGGAAAGAAAGCATGCCGCGGACGTAAGATGGTGTCGCATGAGAAAGTATGTTGGCGAGGGCATCCATCATGTCATTTCATTCTTACATTAATTACAGTATTTAGGAATGTTTGATTTACTTGCTTTATCATTATCGCTTGATTGATTTGATAACATGTTAACCTTTGCTTTATGATTTCACTGAGTTAGCTACTCACTCCCACGTTACGGGAGTGTGTTTTGGACACCCACCAGACGCTGTTGTAGTTTCAGATGATGGCGCGGCCTGCGAGGCAGAGCCGGACTTGATGGTGATGAGGAGGATCCCTCTTTTATGCAGGTTCTGATCGATGGGGTTACAGGGTTATTGATTAGATGTCAATACACTTTTATTGAGTATACATGTATTTAGTTTACCTGGTAACATGTTCACACTCTGGAGACTTACAATCAATTATACATTTTATATATTTATCACAGTCTTCCACTTAAGAAATTTAACTGTCTCTGGAGTATGATAGGCTGTTTTGGCTTAATCTACCTCATGTTTTATGCCTTATGCTAATAACATTCATCCATCATTGAAAATGTTGCATAAGTGATGTTCTGGAACTCGGGAGTAGATTTTATGCTTGACCCCCGATTTTCTGGATGTTACATTAGTACTCTGATCTTGTAAGTAGGTGTACGGTCAGTTTTGTTGGACAAGTGAGGGTACGTAAATGTACAGTGATTCTGTCTTAAAGATCAATGGTCGGATGACTTAACCTATGGATGAAGATTATTTTCAATGGTCATTTACATGTAAGATTAGGATTGATTAAATTGGTATTGTACACATGTACATGCTAAGTTAAATTTCCTAATAACGCTCAAGAACTTCCAATACTCGAGCATTGAAAAGTTCGAGGTGTTACACAACAAGGATATGAGATCACCTCCTTGGCTCTAGGGAGTAGATATACATGTTACACATACACTAAACATGTTATCGGTGTGTCCTAACAAGATAAATACATAAACATTTTATCAGATACTCATGAGATAATCGGCCTTAATTGGCATATCATATGCAAAGAGTTAAAATTGAATGACAGGCCTCACTAGAAATGTAAATGTCCATGTGACATGGCCCACTGGAGACTAGAATCGGATCCTCATGTAGCGTATAAGGCATGAGTAAAATACATACACCAATGCAGGGTCCACTGGTAGTGACCAGGATGGACACCCACATGCGCAACGTATGTACCACTAGGCTATCAATCTATTTAGGTACATGGCCTACTAATAATATCCTAAAACAATCATATTATCAATGACATCTCTATAATTATTTTATGAGGATGATTTGTACCGTCTCAACATTTTTGACATAAATCGACAGTTATATATCGATGGTTAATCACTAGGATATGACCCTATGCTCATGGCCCATATGAGATCTGGATCAGCCTAAGTTTTGGGCCATGGACTAACATGATATGACAAGACGGATGAACAGAGTGGATATGATATCGTACATCATGTAGGGTCCTACATGTGGACCCAACTTCTACGCCCCAGGGGTACGTGGGCGTCCGCCTGCCCATTGGGCGCTAGTGGCATACTGTGTTATATTGTTTTCTTTGTGTGTTTTGGTCACACCATCAAAGAAGGCCCCACTTACATAATCTACTCCGTTCACCGAGTAGACCAGCTTGAGAAAGAGCCAATAGGCTCTGACTTGGATTGGTTTAGATGAACAGGGATCCCATGGTGGGCCTAGGAAGGTTTTAACATACAAAAATTATTCTCCTCCATGCAGTCCCCTCAAATCTTGAATCCGCCTCATATTTTATCCCATGGCCTACAATAATCTGGAGAAGTTGGTGGACAGCTCAGATCAAATATATAAATCAAGATGGGTCTCACAAGTGAGACCCAGATTTGGCCAAGAATGGGGTTACTGCCCACGTACATGGCCCCTTTTTTATATAAAAAAAATTATTATATACATATAATTATTTTGATACACTATTAAGGTGGGCCCAAAATGAATGATCTACTCCATCCACCGTCTTGCCCAGCTCGAGTGGGGTCCAATAGACTCTAATTTTGGGCTGATTTGGATGATCAGGGACTCCACAGCAGTCCCTAAAAGGTTTCAATAGATGGACATTGTTTCCCTAAGTATGGCCTACTCGAGTCTCAATTCTAGCTCATGTTTTAGCCTACAGCCTAAAATCATCAAGAGAATCTAGTGGGCAGCATGGATTAAATAATATATCAGGGTGGGTGCCACGAGCCGGCCACCTGCTCACACCCAGGTTGGGCTTCCACAAACATCTTGCCCTTTTGTTTTATTTTATTATTCTAACTGATGGGGCCCACACTGAGGTGATCCATTCCGTTTGTCAAATTTCCAAGCTTGCCGTGGACCCAAGAATATTAATATTGGATAGGTTCCTGGACACACATCACAGTGGGCCTTAGAAAGTTTCAACAGTGAGATTTTGTTTCCCTCAGTGTCATACATTCGGGACTCGGATTTGTCTCATTTTTAGGTCCATGATCTAAAATGATCTATAGAAAAATGTGGACAGAGTGGATCTAATATATACATCAAAATAGGGCCCACGAGTGTGGCACCCCCTCCACATCTGAATGGTTTTAACGTGGAGTGCTCCAGCGCACCATCCCTTCCGGTGTGTTGTCCAAGTGAAGATTGGATAAGCCTCATTTTGTGGATCTATGGCCAAAATAACGTGTTAAAATGGATGGAAGGCATGGATGGAACATATACATTATGGAGGGGCCCACAAGTGGAGCCACCCCATTTGCTCTCATGGTTAGCCCGGCGCTGGCAGCAGTAGAGTCCAGGGACAGTGTTTGCACACTAGTGGCAGCCGTTGAACCCCTTTTTATTTTTATCCAATATGTTTATATGTGGGGCACATGTGAGAGATCCAAACCATCCATCAAGTTGGCAAACTCATGGTGGGCCATGGGGCTTTGGATCAAATTGATTTTGATGACCTTCCCACCATCCAAATCTACATAATCCTACCAATATTGTTGGATTGGAAATAAATATTACAGTGGGCCATATAAGATGGCTCATGCTGTGATAGCGTGCGAGGCAAGCTCTCCAAGAGCATGACCCACTTATGGGCCCTACAACATCATAATCTTAGGAGAAATAAGGAAAAAGAGAAATAAATGAAAAAAAAATGGCAAGGGAAGGATCCGACCATCGGGGTGGCCCCCCGCCACTATGGGATCCACCAAGTTGTACATGATTAAGGTGGGTCCCACTCTTGTGGGCCCACTAAAATAGGAAAATCACAACGAAATGGAGAGTTTTGACCCTCCCATACACTCACAGTAATAATGGACAATCGGATCGGGCTGGATTATCGATCGGACGGCTTGGAAGGTCCACTAAGCTCCTCTTCACCTCTAACTTTCTCTAATCACTCTTTTCTCTTTTCTCTTACTCTCTTTATCCTTCATAATCCTCTCACAATCTCTCTTTCTTTTCTCTTAATCTCTCCCTAATATTTCTTTATTTTCTCACTCTCTGTCTCTCTTAATCTCTCCTTAATCTTTCTTTCTTTTCTCTCTTTCTCTCTTAATATTTCTCTACTTTTTCTAGAAAATGATAGAAATGAGAGTGAGTTAGGGAGTTTTTATGATAAATATAGAATTATGAAAAGAGAGAGGAGTAAAATGGGGAGAAAAAGAAGGAAAGAATGATGGCTAGCACAAGTAGGAGTATGGGTTGCATGAGAAAGGCATGAGCTTATTTGACTAATGGAAAAAAAGTAACATAAGTGATGGATAGGTTGATTAATGGATTGATGGATTAATTAATTTGACAACATAAGAATTTATGCAAGTTGAGCCCACATGCGTTGTGCGACCTACCTTGGATTATGCCCAAAACTACGACTTCTAAACTAGAGATCGCAATGAGGCATGCCGTACGACATTGAAATTGTAGCGCCCGGGCAATTGCTAGGGTACAAGTCTCGGGATATTGCAGGACTAATATGTTGCGCAGCACGTCAACAACGTAATGAACCGAGATCCAATCTTAAGCCTCACCCACAAATGATAAACAGGAAGAAATATAAACTAGAAATAGATCAAAGCAATCTAAATAAACTACAAGACAAGATATCTGTGGAAAAATCCCAAATTAGAGTAAAAAACTACTGATGCAAACTTCTACTATGAAGAAAAATAAAGATTTTAAGGTAAAATACTAACCTCTCCCTTGGAAGAACATAGAAAACCCTTGCCCGCACCTTAGAATTATTTTCCAATTTTTCAATACACCTAGAAAAATCATAGGAGCACCTATATATAGTTTAAGCAACTTCCCTTCCACACCCTTGCGAAAGGCGACACCAAAATTCGTAGTTCGCATCAGATTTGAAAATGAATCTGCGTAACTATAACCGGTCGAGAGGACCCCACGACTGGTCGTAAATGGGTCATGACCAGTCGAGCACCTCGGGACCAAAAAATGATGTTCGCTGGACTTTGAGTCGAGCCAATCTATGACCGGTCGAGCGGGCCCCCACGACCAGTCGAGCATAGCCCACGACTGGTCAAGGATGACCCTAGATGTGGCTCCACATCTCAACAATATTTCACTTGGAGACACATCATTATAAACCTTTTTCTTCTTCATCCGAAGTGCACTAATTTCCTGTCTTCAAGCTTGAAGACCAATCAAAGATAAACATAGCTTCAGCTTCTCCCGTGTGACAGCCTTGGTCAGCATATCCGCAGGATTCTCACTTGTATGAATCTTCTCCAAAGCAATCTATCCAGCTTCCAGTAACGAATGTATGAAGTAATATCTGATGGCAATATACTTGGTCCTTAAATGAAAGGCTGAATTCTTAGTCAAGTGTATTGCACTCTGACTGTCACTGTGCAGCTTACAATCTACTTACTTCTTACCCAATTCTTCCATAAAACCTTGCATCCACACTATCTCCTTGCATGCTTCTGTAGCCGCAATATATTTTGCTTCTGTCGTACTGATAGATACTATCTTCTATAACTGAGAGACCCAACTGATTGTATCACTGCTCAGAGTAAAAACTTAACCTGTAGTGCTTCTTCTGCTGTCGATGTCTCCTGCCAAATCTGAATCCACGTAGCTTTGTAGCTTGATTTCTGTTCCACCATAACACAGCCCTACATCTTTAGTACCTACCAGGTATCTAAGGATCAACTTCATAGATTCCCAATGTTCCTTCCTAGAGTTGTTCATGAACCTGTTAACAACTCTCATTGCTTAAGCAATGTATGATCTCGTGCTCACCATAGCATACATGAGACTCCCAATAGCTAATGCGTATGGGATTTTAGCCATGTAGTCTCGTTCCTCCTGTGTCTTTGCTCCTTACTCCTTAGATAGCTTGAAGTGCTTGGCTAATGGAGTGTTAACCGGCTTAGTATCTCTTATATTGAATCGATCAAGTACCTTAGCTATGTATTCTGCTTGTGATAAAATCAGTTTCTTATTTTTCCTGTCATATTTTATCCTCATGCCTAGGATTTATTTTGCAGCTCCTAAAACCTTCATGAGAAATTTTCTAGACAGTTGTCTTTTAAGTTCTAAGATGTCCTTCATGCTTGAACCGGTCACAAGCATATCATCAACATACAGAAGAAGGATGATGTATGATGTATCAAACTTCTTCAAATAACAACAGTGGTCTGCATGACATCTCTTAAAGTCATTTCTCGACATGAAACTGTCAAACTTTTTATACTACTGCCTCGGGGCCTGCTTCATTCCATATATACTCTTCTTCAGTCTGCACACCTTGTTCTCCTTTCCTAGTGTCACGTATCCTGTCAGCTGATGCATATATATATATATATATATATATATATATATATATATATATATATATATATATATATATATACATTCTTCAAGGTCCTCATAAAGAAAGGTTATCTTAACATCTAGTTGCTCTAAATATAAGTCCTTTGTAGCCACTATACTCAAGACCATACGAATCCTAGACATTTTCACCACAGATGAAAATATTTCAGTGAAATCGATACCTGCCTTTTTTTGAAACCCTTTCACAACCAACCTGGCCTTATACCGTTTCGAACCATTGTACTCCTCCTTCAGTCTGTAAACCCACTTATTATGAAGAGCTTTCTTATCCTTAGGTAAAGCGACTAGTTCCCATGTACGATTAGACTCAGGAGAGTTCATCTCCTCATCCATGACCTGCTCCCACTTAACCCGTGTATCTGACTGTAATACCTCTTCAAAATATTCTGACTCACCATTATCTATCAGCAGTAGATAATGTGAGGGTGAGTATCGGACCGTGGGTCTCCTCTCCCAGGTAGACTTCCTCACAACCGGTGTATACAGCTCTGCCTCATAATGCTCCTGTATATGATCATCTTGTGGTGCTGTAATACCCGTGTCCGATAACTCTTTTAACTTTATGAATTCCTTTTTCTCAGCCTTATTTTCTTACACACTGTCCTTATGCATCACTATTTTATTGAAGACTATGTCCTTGCTTCTGATGATTTTTCTATTTTCTGCATTCCAAAACCTGTAGCCAAAATTATGCTGTTCGTAGCATATAAACGTGCACCTCCTAGTCTTCACATTTAGATTTTTTCTGTGCTCTGCATCAACGTGAACATATAAAGTGCAACCGAATACTCTGAGATGTGTAAGGTTCACTTCTTTCCCAGTCCATGTTTCTTCTGGTAGCCCACCATCCAATGGTGCTGAGGGACTTCTATTGGTAAGATATACGACAGTATTTACAGCATCTGACCAAAAGGTCTTGGGCAACCCTGCATGTAACCTCATGCTCCTGGCACACTCAAGGATAGTCCTGTTAATGCGCTCAGCCACACCATTTTACTACAGTGTCCCTGGAATCATTTTCTGATATTTAATTTCACTTGCTGCACAATACTTCTCAAACCTCTTATCACAATACTCTCCCCCATTATCAAATCTGAGACACTTTATTATTTTACCTGTCTCATTTTCTACCATAACTTTTCACTTCTTAAATGCATCAAATACATCAGATTTATACTTTAAGAAATAAACCTACAGTTTTCTATTAGCATCATCAATAAAGGAAACAAAATAACGTAAGCCACCAAAAGATGATACCTGTGCCGGTCCCCACACGTCAGTGTGTACAAGCTCTAACAGATACGTCTTTAGTGCACGTCCTGTCTTCTTGAAGCTTGCCCTCTTCTTCTTGCCATACACGCAGTCTTCACAGAATTTCAAGTCAATAGACTTCAGCCCTGGTAACTTTTCTTTTGACAATAGTACTTTCATCCCCTTCTCAATCATATGTCCCAACCTCTAATGACATAACTGCTCATTCACTCCAGTTGATGTGATTGAGAGTGAACTATAAGATCCTGAAGTCACGTACAAAGTACCTTCCTTTTTACCTCGAGATATCACCAAGGCACCTTTAGTGATCTTCCAGGAATCACTGGTGAATGTCATCACATAATTGGTATCGGCCAACTGCCCCACTGAGATCAGATTCCTTCTCAAATTCGGTACGTGTCTGACATCCTTCAATTTCAAAATCGTTCTGTCTTTCTGATTGACCTGAACGTCTCCCTTTCCAATGATACTGCACGACTCATCATCACCTAGGTAGACTCTCCCAAAGTCACCTGATACATAATCACGCAGAACTTCCTTACATGAAGTGGCATGAAATGAAGTTTTCGAGTCTATAACCCAAGACTCATTCCTTACATCAAGAGACAAGATCAATGCCTCTGTATCACTCTCCGCAGACAGATTCACTGAATGCTTCCAGCCTTGAGAGCTTCCTTCTTGTTTCTTGAGCGCCCTACAATCATGTTTCATGTGCCCATTCTTACCGCAATGCTAACACCGGTCTTTGTCTTTCGGTCCCTTGGACTTCTTTCTTGACTTAGAACGCCCGTGTTTATTCCATCCTTTGTTCTGCGATCTTCCTCTTTCTTCAACATTTAGAGCATTCCCTGAATCTCCTAAAACTCCCGATGCCTTCCTTCTAGATTCTTCGCTGAGAATTAAATTGGCCACATCATCAAATTTCAGCTTTGTCGACCCTGAAGAATTGCTCATAGCAATCGCCAAACCATCCCAACTGTCTGACAAACTAGATAAGATCAATAGCATTCTGACCTCATCCTCAGAAACGATGTCAACGGATTCCAACTGGCTCGTGACTGTATTGAACTCGTATAGATGTTTAACCATGCTCTCACCATCTGACATCTTCATGTTGAATAGTTATTTCATAAGATGAACCTTGTTAGATGCTAAGGGTTTTTCATATATGGTAGCTAGGGCTTCCATTAATTCTTTTATCTTTTTTACCTTGGATATATTGAAGGCGACGCTCTTAGACAAAGAGAGTCAAATCGTTCCTAAAGCCTTCCTATCCAGTAAAAACCATTCATCATCTGTCATCTTTTTTGGTTTATTCTCTTTTCCTCTTAGAGGAATATAGAGGTCCTTCTAATATAGATAATCCTCCATTTGCATCTTCCAGAAGGCAAAGTTTGAATCATCAAACTTCTGAATTCTAGTTTTTCCTTCTTCCGTCATCGCTCCCAATAGAACTAAACCAATAGCTCTGATACCAGTTGTTGCACAGCATGCCAACAACGCAGTGAGCCAAGATCCAATCTCAAGCCTCACCCACAAACGATAAACAGGAAGAAATATAAACTAGAAATAGATCAAAGCAATCCAAACAATTCACAAGACAAAATATAAGTGAAAAAACTCCAAACTAGGATAAAAAACCATGGATGCAAACTTACACTATAAAGAAAAATAAAGATTATAAGGCAAAATACTAACCTCTCCCTTGGAAGAACATTGAAAACCCTTGCCCACACCTTAGAATTATTTTTAAATTTTTCAATACACCTAGAAAAATCCTAGGAATACCTATATATAGTTTAGGCAACTTCCCTTTCGCACCCTTGCGAAAGGCGACACCAAAATCCGCAGTTCGCATCGGATTTGAAAACGAATTTGCATAACTACGACCGGTCGAGAGGACCCTACGACTGGTCGTGAATGGGTCAAGACTGGTCGAGTAGCTCGGGACTAAAAAATGATGCTCACTGGACTTTGAATCGAGCCGGTCAACAGCGCCAAAAACTTGTTCACTCCCCAAGTGTAGGGTTGTGATGTAGTAATAACTCGGTAAGACCGAGGTCGAATCCCAAGGGACTGAAACTCATACGTTATCTAAAACTAACTAGAACTAGAACTACATTAAGATGAATTCTAAATCAAGTAGCAATTGTGAAATAATTGTAGGTTAATTAATCTAAAACTTATGAGATATCAGAGAAGGGTAACTAGGGATTCAGAGGATCCACTTATAGAGATCAGGGAGATCTTACATTTGCTTCACAAATCATGGAAGTTAAACTGAACTGCCGTTGACATAGTTTTAAAGAGATGAAAGGTATATGAATTAGAATGGATTCCATCACCAAACCATGCCCAGGAGACTATGGCAAACAATAAAATTAAACTAATTACCAACCAATCAACATGCTATGAAAGTTAGGAAGGGTACCATCATCCGACCATGCCCAGGAGACTATGGTGAACAACAGGGCTACCTGACATCATAAACATTAAAAGGAAAAGGAAATACGCAAAGCCATCTCAGACCCATCGTAATTTCAGTCACAACAGACCATTAAAGACTAAAAATATTTTCATTAATTAACCCAACATCAACATTAGTTCAGTTTATAAATTAAACTAAAATCATAAAATAAACTCTCCCATCTCACTACAAGCTTCACCTCTTAGCCCTAGCTAAGAGGTTTAGCTACACATAATTAAGCTAATGGCTCTAAAAAAAGACGACAATGAATGGAAACAAAAATAGAAAAAGAAAAGAAAGAAAAACCAATGAAGTCAAGCTGCTCGCGGCTCTTTCTCTTGTGCTCCTCTCCACGTCCCAGATGATGGCTCCAAAAGAGCCCAATAACCTCTTTTATAGACTTCCTGAACGTGATACAACTTCATCCCGGAAACAGCTACTCACCCCTGTTTTTTTCGCAATGCAAACCGCAAGGATAGCTTGCGTTTGATCTACGGTTGCCCAACTGACCATCCAAATCTTTCAAATCTGGCTTCATAGTAAGATTTAAGACCAACATTTTAAGAGATTGGACGAATTGGATCACTCAACTGATCAAAGATAGGGAGCCAGAACTGCCCGAAAATCCTGGGTTTTTCGGACGTGTGTAAAGCCTACACGGATTCGCTGCAATGCTCGGTGGGCCCCATGGTGATGTTTTTGGTGAAATCCACTCCGTTCATTGAGTTCTTGGCGAAAAACCAGTAAAAAATGACTGGTTTCATGTTGGATTTTGTGTGGCCCACAGAATAACTTACTTCGCCGTCCGAATTGCGTTCAACGTCTTGGATCTTCCGATAGCTCAACTAAGGGAAAAAGGACACCTAGGTCTTGGTAACATGAACCTTGGACATCTAATGAATGGTTTGGATTGTCCATTTGGACAAAAGGTGGGGCCCACAACTGCGAACAGGCCCAGCTCTTTGCGGACGCTGTTCAAAAACAGAGAGTTGTTGCTGAAGACATCGGTCAAACCAACTTTTAATGGTGCATGGAGTCCGGTGTGGCACGGCTACACATGTGCTCAATGCACACGCCACACAAACGGGGCCCCACTATGATGTTTTTCAGACATCCAATCCGTCCATCCTGTTTCTCATATTATTTAAACCATCGAGGCCAATTTTGAAGCATATCCAGATTGTAGGTAGGCCTGAAATAGGAGATTAATGGGCTGATCTGTCCGTTGGCCCACTTCTTGAGATATCCAATAGTTGAAATTTAATATGTACGGTTTATTTATGGTTCCCAAGCCATGTATGAAGTTTTGAGCCGAACTGATGGTGGGAACCCCGTGATCTTGCATTTTGGATGATTTTCAAGCTACTTGAGCTTCAGTTTTCTGATTTTCTCAGATCTTTATCATGTAACTTTGTCGATTTTGGTCCCCTGGAGTCTCGTCTAATGCCTCGGTGAATTTTGAATGTTAAATCCATGCTTTTAGCCTCTTATTTCAGTCCAAGCTCGTAATTACACCTTGCAGCACAAACACGGTTAAAACGGGCCATTAAACAGTATCTTGTTTGTAAATTCAGGAATTAAATGAGGTCTGATATGCAATATTTGACCCTCAACACACAACCTTGCACTTGGGGAGTGAACAAGTTTTTTTTTCATATTGATCCTGTCAGGCAAATGTTCCAGGTTAGTTCCTTTTATGCTTAATGATTACCAAATTAACCCTTCATTATCAAACTAAAATCTTAATGTGGAAGCAAGATGTGACATGTGAAATCATGATTCAATCAATATTTACAACCTTTAATTCTGGATTAACAATTTAACTTAACTGTGAAATCTAACAGATACTAAATCCAAGAATCATAAATTACCAACATCACTTATCTTGTAATTCTACATCCAAGATGGGCATTAAAAATCAATTCGAATTTACAAGAATTTTAAAAAAAATTTAAAAATTTTCACAAATTTTGCTCAAGACTAAGAAAACACTGATTAAGTTTCCTAATCTCTCACCCCCAACCTAAAATCTACATTGTCCTCAATGTAAAAGATATAAACATGCAATGCACATGGGACAACATAAGTAAATGAGAAATGATGGGAGGATAGTACCTGGATAATGAATCAAGATAGATTTTTCAAGAGATCGCTGGGAGAGAGAAGGTTAGTACGATAGAGAAAGAAAAATAAAATAACAAAAATGAAATCCTACCTATACCACTTTCGTAGGTGCTCTCGATTGCATTTAGCATATGCAACAAGCCTTTAAACTCCTAGTTTACCCCTAGTGGACGAGTTGTAGTCTCGTGAGGGTTTGCAACAATGTTACCCATAAACATTAAACTAACTAACTAAAAAAAATGAAAATGGAATGAAAAACTGGGTTGCCTCCTAGGAGCACTAAGCTTACTATTTTCAACCAGACAAATAAAGCAAATGCCCCTAGTCCTATGAAAGTGATAAACTTACCTATACCTCCATCAAACTAGGAGATCAATCCTTGTAAATAGGAGCAGTCAAAGGCATGGACATGTCCTCTGAATCAAATATCTCGACAAATGATTTTAATCGATGTCCATTTACTTTAAACTCATTGCCATTGTCGGGATCTCTTATCTCGACGACCCTATGAAGATAAGCAGTGACAACAATGTAAGGGCCGGTTCAACGAGATCGAAGATTACCTGGAAAGAGATTTAGTCGAGAGTGATACAAAAGGACTTTCTGACCTGGCGTGAATGATTTTCGTAGAATATGTTGATCATGAAACGCCTTCATCCTATCCTTGTAAATTCTCGAGTTCTCGTACGCATCATTCCGGATTTCTTCAAGTTCATTTAACTGAAGTTTGCATAGCAAGCCAGCGTTGTCTAAATTAAAATTTAGATTTTGAATCGCCCAGTATGCTTTATGTTCCAATTCCACAGGCAAGTGACAAGCCTTCCCATAGACAAGTTTAAAGAGAGATGTTCCAATAGGAGTTTTAAAAGTAGTACGGTACGCTCATAAGGCATCGGTCAATCGGATTGACCAATCCTTACGGTTAGGGTTAACCGTTTTCTCCAGGATATGTTTGATCTCCCTGTTAAAAATCTCAGCTTGTCCACTTGTCTGTGGATGGTATGGGGTGCTCACCTTATGAGAGATACCGTATTTCTCCATTAAGCTCTCAAATGGTTTATTATAAAAGTGTGAGCCCCCGTCACTAATGATGACTCGAGGCGTCCCGAACCACGACAAGATGTTTTCTTTTAAAAATTTAATGACCATGCGATGGTCATTGTTGCGGCGCGAAATTGCTTCGACCTATTTAGTGACATAATCTATGGTGAGCAAAATATATAAATTTCTAAAGGATTGGGGGAAAGGTCTCATGAAATCAATGCCCCAATAATCAAATGCTTCTATGATAAGGATGGGATTCAAGGGCATCATATTTCAACGGGACAATACTCTTAATTTTTGACAATGCTCACAAGCTTTGCAAAACTCATGAGTGTCCCTGAACATGGTGGGCCACTAAAAGCCACACTGTAGAATCTTGGCCGTGGTCTTTTTAGCAGAAAAATGACCACTACAAGCCTGTGAGTGACAGAAGGAGATGACACTCTGATGTTCATCGTCTGGCACACATCTCCTTAAGATTTGGTCTGGGCAATATTTAAATAAATATGGATCGTCCCAGAAAAAGTTACGCACCTTGGTAAAGAATTTCTTCTTATCTTGTGCAGTCCAATGCGTCGGTATGGAACCTGTAGCAAGATAATTAGCAATATCAGCGAACCAAGGTAAATGGGAGACGCTGAACATTTGTTCATCAAGGAACATGTCATTGATATGAGTTGCCTCAAGAGAATCGGAGGTATTAAGGCGAGAAAGGTGATCAGCCACTACGTTCTCTACTCCCTTTTTATCTTTAATTTTCAAATCAAATTCTTGGAGTAGAAGGATCCATCGTATCAGGCAGGGCTTAGAATCATTCTTAGAAAGAAGATACTTAAGTGTCGCATGATCTGTGTAGATAATGATCTTGGATCCGATCAAGTAGGATCTAAATTTGTCCAAAGCGAACACTACGGCTAAGAGTTGCTTTTCCGTAGTTGAATAGTTCACTTGGGCAGGGTTTAGAGTCCTACTTGAGTAATAAATGACGTAGGGCCTCTTATCTTTTCTCTGGCTTAGGACCGCTCCAAGAGCATAATCAGAGGCGTCGTACATAAGCTCAAAAGGCAGGCTCCAATCGGGTGGCTGCATAATAGGTGCAGTGGTTAGCATGCCCTTAAGCTTAGTAAAAGCTTCTTGACATTGCTCAGTCCACTCATATGGTGCATCCTTTTGAAGAAGATTACATAAAGGACGAGAGAGGAGACTAAAGTCCTTTATGAATCGCCTGTAAAATCCTGTGTCCTAAGAAGGATCGCACATCTCTGATGTTCTTGGGTGGAGGTAGGTTAGAGATAAAATCGATTTTTACCTTATCTACCTCGATTCCCTTGGACGAGATGATATGCCCAAGGACAATTCCCTTTTGAACCATGAAATGACACTTCTCCCAATTAAGTACCAAATTCTTTTCTTCACATCTTTTCAACACACATTTAAGCCTCTCTAAGCACTCGCTGAAAGATGAACCGAAGACAGAGAAATCATCCATGAAAACCTCTAAATATTTCCCCACCATGTCAGAAAAGATACTCATCACGCATCGTTGAAAGGTGGCAGGGGCATTACATAACCCGAATGACATCCTTCTGTAAGCGAAAGTACCATAGGGGCATGTAAATGTAGTCTTTTCCTGGTCCTCAGGGGCGATTTCAATCTGATTGTAACCCGAATAACCGTCAAGGAAACAATAATAGGAATGACCAGCTAGCCTTTACAAGATTTGATCAATAAAGGATAAGGGAAAGTGGTTCTTCCTCATGACAGTATTCAGCTTTCTGTAGTCAATGCACATTCTTCAACCAGTAGTAACTCTGGTAGGCATGAGTTCATTATTGACATTGGCTACGATGGTGATCCCGGACTTCTTGGGAACCACCTGAGTTGGACTCACCCATTGACTATCAGATATGGGGTATATGATATCTATATCCAATAGTTTAAGAACCTCGGCCTTAACCACTTCATTCATGTTTGGATTTAGTCTATGTTGTGATTGCCGAATAGCCTTTACATTTTTCTCAAGATATATGTAGTGAGTATAAATCGAGGGGTTAATTCCTTTGAGGTCCGCTATCGTCCATCCAAGAGCTCCCTTATGCTCAATAAGAGTAGATATGAGCATACTCTCCTGTTCTTTCTCAAGGTGGGCAGAGATCACCACCGGGTATCTCTCATCTTGACCTAAATAGACATATTTTAAATCAGAGGGCAAGGGTTTTAGCTCAAGCCTCGGTGGCTTGAGGTTAGACAGTAGAGGCACTACATCGGTTTGGGACAACTCTTCAAATTGTGACCTCCACCGATTAACTTCAAGTACCAGTGCAGTATCTAGCATGGCACACGTCTCCCTAATCGTATCATTATCAAAATCATGGGCGTGGGCCAGACACGTCTCTAGAGGGTCAGAGGATAAGGTAAGGGGCGTTCTATCTTCTATGAAAGAATCAATCATGTTAATATCGTGGACATCGTCATCATCCTCTGAGTTGCTGCCGTTATTGAAAAAGATATTTGATTCCATTGTCAAATTTTCAAAAGACATAGTCATGACACCATTCCTGCAATTGATAATTGCATTTGAAGTGGACAGGAATGGGTGACCAAGAATGACGGGAATCTGAGTGCTCATGTCATTGATGGGTTTGGTGTCCAAGATGATAAAATCTATAGGGTAGTAAAATCTATCAAGCTGGACCAACACATCCTCGATTATCCCTCTTGGTACACAAACAGAGCGATCGGCAAGTTGTAGTATGGTCCAGGTAGATTTTAATTCACCCAAACCTAACTGTTGGTATACCGAGTAGGGAATCAGATTGACACTCGCTCCAAAGTCAAGAAGTGCTTGATCAATTCGACGGTTCCCGATTACGCATGATATGGTTGGGCTACCGGGATCTTTAAATTTCTGCGGCACATCTTGTTTCAAGATGGCACTCACTTTCTCAGTTAAGAAAATCTTCTTTTGGACACTTTGTCGTCGTTTGGTCGTGCATAGGTCTTTCAGGAATGTGCCATATAAAGGTATTTGTTTTACGACATCAAGTAGATGAATGTTGACTTTCACTTGTTTCAACACCTCTAGGATATCCTGAGAGTTAGAGAGACGTTTTGGTGCAACCAACCGTTGGGGGAACGGAGTAACTGGCTTCTCTAAAGGTTCCGGTTCAAATTTTTGTGGGGCATCAATAGATTCATCATTGTTGTCCTCTTCCAGTTCTTGAGGCTTTTCGGGCCTAACCGGAAGGGTTTTATCAATAACCTTTTCACTTCTAAGAGTGGTGATGGATTTAGTGTTGAGGGTTAAATAGTGCATATTAGACCCCATTTATTACTTGGATTTACGAGTATAATACTGTTTAACGTCCGATTTTAATCGTGTTTTGTTGCAGGGTGTGATTAGGAGAGTTGACTGAAAAAGGATGCCAAAAGCTTGGATTTAACGTTCTGATGATCACCAGGGTAAGGGACGGACTCCAGGGACTAAAATCGACGGAGATCAACGCCAGAGATCTGAAAAAATTGAGAAACTGAAGCTCAGGTGGCCTGAAAGTCAGCCAAAATGCAAGATCATAGAATTTTCACCATCAGATCAGCTCCAAATTTCATACATGGCCTGAGGACCATAAACGAACCGTACACGTCGAATTTCAGCTCCCGGATCACTGTGGAAGTAGCTAAACTAAGACATCAGCCTATAAAATTTCGATTATGGGCCCACCTGACATCTGTATCTGCTTCACTTTTGGTCTCAACATCTAAAATGATATGATAAAACGGATGGACGGAGCGGATTTCTCACAAACATTACTGTGGACCCATGCACTCGACGCATGTGCATTGTGCATACGTGCACTAGACGCGCACCGGACCAGCTGGTCCGGTCAAGCGAGGCTGACCCGAGTCCTCTTCCAAAATGGCAACGCAACAGCGTTAGCGCTGCCATCGTCGGTTCGTGTTAGTGGGCCCTACCCATCATCTATTCAGACGATCTGAACCGTCCATTGCGTCAGGGGGGGCGTAACAATCGCCTAGCTGTCTGTTTGGTACCATGCACGTGTACACACGTAAATCATGTTCAAACGCAGGATGGACGGCGAAGCAATCTATTCTGTGGGCCACACCAAAATCAATCTGAAATCAGCCATTTCTTGCTGGTTTTTCGACGTGATTCCAATGAACGGATCAGATTTCTTGAAAAATATCACTGTGGGTCTCACCGAACCTGTCAGTGCGTTTGCGTAAGGCTTACGCACATACCGGGAAAACCGGATCTTCCGGGGAATTCTGTGACCTTGATGATGGTCAGACTAATGATCCAGACCGTTTAAACTCTCTCCCAGGGGCCTAAAACCCTCACCATGTAGTCAGATTCAAATCTTAGGACAATCTACGTCCCAAATCACTTTCAAACGTGACTTTTTCGTGTTTCATACACACGTTGCTGCGGAAGGTGGCTTCTTACACATGCGCAGCAGCCGAATTCCCTGCTGCTATAAAACGGAGAGAGAGAGAGAGAGAGAACGTGTGAGGGGATGGCTAGAGCTTGGGGACGTTGAAGGCAGCCACGAGAGAGAGAGAGAGAGAGAGAGAGAGAGAGAGAGAGAGAGAGAGAGAGAGAGATTCTTTGTTTTTTTTTTACTTTGTTTTATTTTTTTTTCTTTAAGATGATTAGTCCAGCCATGGCAAGCTAAACCTCTTAAATAGGGCTAAGAGGTGAAACTTGTGGCGTGACGGGAATGATCTTATGGCCTGGATACATATTATGAACTGATTTTGATGATAGTTGATTAGTAGGAATATTTTTAGTCTTTAATGGTCTGTTGTGACTGAAATTACAGTGGGTCTGCAATGGCTTTGAATGTTTCCTTTTCCTTTTTATGTTTATGAGTCAGGAAGCCCTGTTGTTCACCATCGTCTCCTGGGCATGGTTGGATGTCGGTACCCTTCCTAACCTTCATGCATTGTTGATTGGTTGGTAATTAGTTTAATTCTGTTATTTTCCATAGTCTCCTGGGCATGGTTTGGTGATGGAATCCATTCTAATTCATATACCTTTCATCTCTTTGAAAACTAGATCAATGGCAGTTCAGTAATTTTCATGATTTTTGATGCAAGTATAAGATTTCTCGGATCTCTACAAGTGGATCCTCTGAATCCCTAGTTTCCTTTCCTCTGAAGTTCTTAAGTTTTAGATAATTAGTTCATAATTATTTCCTCAATTCCATTCAGTTTAAATTTCATCTTAGTCTAGTTCTAATTCTACATAATTTTAGATAACGTACAAATTTCAGTCCTTTGGGATTCGACCTCGGTCTTACCGAGTTATTACTACATCACAACCCTGCACTTGGGGAGTAAAAAAGTTTTTGGCGCCGTTGCTGGGGACTGCTGGATACGTTTTTCTGAAATTAATTAGTTTTAGGATTAGTTTAGGATTAGATTTTCTTTTTAGAAATTTTTAATTATAGGTTTAGAAGCTTAGTTATTTTCCTTATTATAAATTTTTCCTAACTTTAGAAACTTGTTATTCTTCCTTCTATCTGATTTTTAGAACTAATTCAATTTTTCTATTTTGTAGGAAGCTTCTAATTTAGTAACCTCTTTCTAATTCTTCTTTCTTTAGAATTTCTTCTTTTCTCTTGAAATTAATTTACTTTTAATTAGGACTTTCTATTCTTAGAAATTAACTTATTTTGTTTTATTTTGCAGATTCTTAACCCAGGACTCCAAATTTGGTAACTTCTTTCCATCTTTTCCTTTTATTTTCTAGATTTCTACTTCTTTTCTCTTAGGTCTAGGTCGAATTTAAATCGAGGGCTAAGTGTGTTTTATGCCCCAGTGGGCACGTGACAACACTCGACGTCTCGTGACTGAAGGAGGATTAGTTGAGGGGTTGACTGTCCATCGCAGGACTAGACACCACTTGAATTCTCCTGAGACAGAGGAAGTTATGGCTGAAAATCAACCTCAAGCACTACCCCAACCTAGGGTTGAGGAAGTACATGATGAGAATGAGGTGCACCACGCACCCCCGCCTCGTACTTTACGAGATTATTTACAACCGGCGGGGGTGAGTACGCCCTCATGCATGATTTTTTCTGCGAATATAGGACATATGGACATCAAGCCAGGGGTCATCCAACTCCTTCCCAAGTTCCATGGGCTTGAATCTGAAGAACCATACTTGCATCTGAAAGAATTCGACGAAATCATAGGCACCTTATATTTCCCTAATGTATCTGAAGATACAATTAGGCTGAAACTCTTCCCATTTTCCTTGAAAGAAAAAGCCAAGACGTGGTTACATTCACTACGTCCTAGGTCCATTGGCACATGGAATGATATGCAGAGGGAATTTATAAAGAAAATTTTCCCACATCATAAGACAATTACCCTCAGGAGAGCAATCATGAACTTTGCCCAAAAGGAAGATGAAACATTCTTCCAATGTTGGGAAAGGTTCAAGGATCTGGTTAATGCATGCCCACAACATGGCTTTGAAATATGGCGCATTACGAATTTTTTCTATGATGGGCTAACATCTTCCATGCGCCAAATGGTCGAGACAATGTATAACGGAGATTTCATCAATAAAAATGTCGACGATGTATGGGATTACCTCGTTAGTCTCGCTGAAAAAACACAATCATGGGACTATTACCTAAGGACGCACGCTACATCTAGGCCAACTCATTCAAGAGAAAAAGGAGGAATATATCTCCTGAAAGAGGATGATGATCTTAACGCTAAGGTGGCTAATCTCACTAGAAAATTTGAGGCCATGGAAGAAAAGAAGGAAAAGGTTAATGAAAGTGTTTGCGGCATCTATAATTGCAACATTCATACTACTGAAAATTGTCCTTCAATACCTGTCTTTCGAGAAGTATTGAATGAACAATCTAATGCCGTAAATAACTATCAAAGACCTTTCAATGGACCACCCTCTAATACATACAATCCTGGTTAGAAAAATCATCTAAATTTCAGTTGGAGGAATGGACCAACGGCTACACCTCAAGGTTTCCTAAACCAAAATCCAACTCAAGAGAAACCTCAAGAGGATTTGGTTTTAAAACATTTTCAAAAGCAAGAGCTTTTCAATCAGGGTATGATGCAAGCCTTTCAAGACCTTACGAAAGCAATACATGAACTTAAGGCTGAAAATACGATTGGAAACAAGGGGAGCTTCCCAGCTCAACCTCTTTCCAATCCTAAACCGCAATATGAAGTTAGTGACCCAAGCTCTTCAAATCAAATGGGGCACGCTAAATCCATCACCACTCTTAGGAGTAGGAAAGTTATTGATAAAACCCTCCCGGTTAGACCCGAAAAGCCTTAAGAACTAGAAGAGGATAACAATGATGGATCTAGTGGCGCCCCACAAAAATTTGAACTGGAACCTCTAGAAAATCCAGTTGCTCCGTTTTTCCAACGGTTGGTTGAACCAAAACATCTCTCTAACTCTCAGGATATCCTAGAGGTGTTGAAACAAGTGAAAGTCAACATTCCTCTACTTGATGTTGTCAAACAGATTCCTTTATATGCTAAATTTCTAAAGGACTTATGCACTACCAAACAACGGAAAAGTGTTTAAAAGAAGATCTCCTTGACTGAGAAAGTGAGTGCCATCCTAAAACAAGATGTGCCGCAAAAATTCAAAGATCCCGGTTGCCCAACCATATTATGTGTAATCGGGAACTATCAAATTGATCACGCACTTCTTGACTTAGGAGCAAGTGTCAATCTGATTCCCTATTCGGTATACCAACAGTTAGGTTTGGGTGAATTAAAACCCACCCGAACCACACTACAACTTGCTGATCGTTCTGTTCGTGTACCAAGAGGGATCATCGAGGATGTGTTGGTCCAGGTTGATAGATTCTACTATCCTGTTGATTTTATCATCTTGGACACCGAACCCATCAATGACACGAGCACTCAGATTCCCGTCACTCTTAGTCGCTCATTCCTGTCCACTTCAAATGCAATTATCAACTGCAGGAATAGTGTCATGACTATGTCTTTTGGAAATTTGACATTGGAATCGAATATCTTTTTCAATAACGGCAGCAACTCAGAGGATGATGATGATTTTCACGATGCTTACATGATTGATTCTTTTGTGGAAGATAGAACACCTCTCACCTTATCCTCTGATCCTCTAGAGACGTGTCTGGCCCACTCTCATGATCTTGATGATGATATAATTAGGGAGACGTGTGTCATGCTGGATACTGCACCGGTACTTGAAGTTAACCGGTGGAGGCCACAAATTGAAGAATTGCCCCAAACTGATGTAGTGCCTCTACCGTCTAACCTCAAGCCACCGAAGCTTGACCTAAAACCTTTGCCCTCTGATTTAAAATATGTTTATTTAGGTCAAGATGAGACATACCCAGTGGTAATCTCTGCCCACCTGAAAAAAGAACAGGAGAGTATGCTCATATCTACTCTCATTGAGCATAAGGGAGCTCTTGGATTGACAATAGCGGACCTCAAGAAAATTAACTCATCGATTTGTACTCACCGTATATATCTTAAGGACAATGCAAAGGTTGTTCGACAATCACAACGTATACTAAATCCAAACATGAAGGAAGTGGTTAAGGCCGAGGTTCTCAAACTATTGGAAGTGGGGATCATTTACCCCATATCCGATAGTCAATGGGTGAGTCCAACTCAGGTGGTTCGTAAGAAGTCCGGGATCACCATCGTAGCCAATGCCAATAATGAACTCGTGCCGACTAGAGTTACTACTGGTTGGAGAATGTACATTGACTACAGAAAACTGAATACCGTCACAAGGAAAGACCACTTTCCTTTGCCCTTCATTGATCAAATCTTGGAAAGGCTAGATGGTCATTCCTATTACTGTTTCCTTGACGGGTATTCAGGTTATAATCAGATTAAAATCGCCCCTGAGGATCAGAAAAAGACCACATTTAAATATCCCTATGGTACCTTTGCTTATAGAAGGATGTCATTCGGGTTATGTAATGCCCCTGACACTTTTCAGCGATGTATGATGAGTATCTTTTCTGACATGGTGGAAAAATATTTAGAGGTCTTCATGGACGATTTCTCTGTTTTCGGTTCATCTTTCAGCGAGTGCTTAACAAGTCTTAAATGTGTGATGAAAAGATGTGAAGAAAAAAATTTGATACTTAACTGGGAGAAGTGTCATTTTATGGTTCAAAAGGGAATTGTCCTTTGGCATATCATCTCGTCCAAAGAAATCGAGGTAGATAAGGCAAAAATTAATCTTATCTCTAACCTACCTCCACTCAAGAATATCAGAGACGTGCGATCCTTCTTAGGACATGCAGGCTTTTACAGACGATTCATAAAGGACTTTAGTCTCCTCTCTCGTCCTTTATGTAATCTTCTTCAAAAGGATACACCATACGAGTGGACTGAGCAGTACCAAGAAGCTTTCACTAAGCTTAAGGGCATGTTAACCACTGCACCTATCATGCAGCCACCCGACTGGAGTCTTCCTTTTGAACTTATGTGCGACGCCTCTAATTATGCTCTTGGAGCGGTTCTAGGCCAGAGAAAAGATAAGCGGCCTTACGTTATTCACTACGCAAGTAGGATTCTAAATCCTGCCCAAGTGAACTACTCGACTACGGAAAAGGAACTTTTAGCCGTAGTGTTCGATTTGGACAAATTTAGGTCCTACCTGATCGGATCCAAGATCATCATCTACACAGACCATGCGGTACTTAAGTATCTTCTTTCTAAGAATGATTTTAAGCCCCGCCTGATACGATGGATCCTTTTACTCTAAGAATTCGATTTGGAAATTAAAGACAAAAGGGGAGTAGAGAACGTAGTGGCCGATCACCTTTCTCGCCTTAATACCTCTGATTCCCTTGAGGCGACCCATATCAATGACATGTTCCCTAATGAACAACTATTTAGAGTCTCCCATTCACCTTGGTTCGCTGATATTCCTAATTATCTTGCTACAGGTGCCATACCAACACACTAGACATCATAAGATAAGAAGAAATTCTTTACCAAGGTGCGTAACTTTTTCTGAGATGATCCATATTTGTTTAAATATTGCCCAGACCAAATCTTAAGGAGATGTGTGCCAGACGATGAGCATCAGAGTATCATCTCCTTCTGTCACTCACAGGCCTGTGGTGGGCACTTTTCTACTAAAAAGACTACGACCAAGATTCTATAGTGTGGCTTTTACTGACCCACTATGTTCAGGGACACTCATGAGCTTTGCAAAGCTTGTGAGCGTTGTCAAAAATTGGGAGCATTGTCCCGTCGAAATATGATGCCTTTGAATCTCATCCTTATCATTGAAGCATTTGATTGCTGGGGCATTGATTTCATAGGACCATTCCCCCAATCATTTGAAAATCTGTATATTTTGCTCGCCGTAGACTATGTCACTAAATGGGTCGAAGCAATTCCGTGCCGCAAAAATGACCATCGCACGGTCATTAAATTTTTGAAGGAAAATATCCTGTCGCGGTTCGGAACGCCTCGAGCCATCATTAGTGACGGGGGCTCACACTTTTGTAATAGACCATTTGAGAGTTTAATGAAGAAATACGGTATCTCTCATAAGGTGAGCACCCCATACCATCCACAGACAAGTGGACAAGTTGAGATTTTCAATAGGGAGATCAAACATATCTTAGAGAAAACGGTTAACCCTAATCGTAAGGATTGGTCAATTCGATTGACCGATGCCTTATGGGCGTACCGTACTGCTTTCAAAACTCCTATTGGAACATCTCCCTTTAGACTTGTCTATGGAAAAGTCTGTCACTTGCCTGTGAAATTGGAACATAAAGCATACTAGGCGATCAAAAATCTAAATTTTAATCTGGACAACGCTGGCTCGTTATGCAAACTTCAATTAAATGAACTTGAAGAAATCCAGAATGATGCATATGAGAACTCGAGAATTTATAAGGATAGGATGAAGGCGTTTCATGATCAACATATTCTACGAAAATCATTCACGCCAGGTCAGAAAGTCCTTTTGTACGATTCTCGACTACATCTCTTTCCGGGTAAGCTTCGATCTCGTTGGACCGACCCTTACATTATTGTCACTGCTTATCCTCATGGGGCCGTCGAGATAAAAGATTCTGAAAATAGCAAAGAGTTTAAAGTCAATGGACATCGATTAAAACCATTTGTAGAGACATTTGATTCAGAGGATATGTCCATGCCTCTGATTGCGCCTGATTACTAGGATTAATCTCCTAGTCTGATGGAGGTATAGGTAGGTTTATCGCTTTCATAGGACTAGGGTAGTTTACTTTATTTATCTATCTAAAGACGGTAAATTTAGCGCTCCTGGGAGGCAACCCAGCTTTTTATTCCGTTTCATTCTTTAGTAGATGATTCAATGTTTGTGGGTAACATTACTGCAAAACCCTCATGAGACTACAACTCGTCCACTAGGGGTAACCTAGGGGTTTAAAGGCTTGTTGCATACGCTAAATGCAATCGAGAGCACCTGCGAAAGTGGTATAGGTAGGCTTTTATTTTTATTTTTATTTTACTTTGTCTCTCGTACTAACCTACTCTCTTCCAGTGATCTTTTGAAAAATCTCTCTCGATTCGTTATCCAGGTACTATCCTCTCATGACTTCTCATTTACTTTCGTTGTCCCATGTGCATTGCATGTTTATATCTTTTACATTGAGGACAATGTAGATTTTAGGTTGGGGGTGGGAGATTAGGTAACCCAATCAGTATTTTCTAAGTCTTGAGCAAAAATTGTGAAAATTTTTAACATTTTTCTGGAAATTCCTATGATTTCGAAGTGATTTTGATGGATATTCTTGACTTAGAATTTTAAGATTCGTTATGCTAATAATTTATGACTCTTAGATTCAGTATCTGTTAGATTTTACAGTTAAGTCTGAATTGTTAATCCAGAATTAGAAGTTACAAACATTGATTGAGTCATGATTTCACAAAACACATCTCGCTTGCACATTAAGGTTTCAGCTCAATATTGAAGGATTAACTTGGTAATCACTAAGCATGAAAAGAACCGGCCTGAGAAATTTTACCATCATGATTATAAAGATGAATTGAAAAGGTTAGGCGAATAATCTTCATCATAGGTTTGCTCCCTACAGGTGAAGGTTGATTCCCCAAGAATGACATGCGAAAAATATTGAATGAATGTTCTTCACTATAGGTTTGCTCCCTATAGGTGAGGATTTGATTCATTTCATTGGCATTACTCTTAATGAAAAAATCAAAAGTTGGTAGGTTGATCTATGAGGCAGGTTGCGGTTCAGGTTTTTGTTGAATCCTCTTATTGGTTATCAATGATATCTTAAAATAGAGAAGTGAATTTTAATGATGATAAGCCGAGATTATACTATACAACCATGGATCTCAATGTTTAGGAATTTTCTAATTGTTGGATTAATATTTTGAACTTGACTAGGAAGTTTACTGAGAGCTTGAGTCCAGGAGAAATTAATGCCCAACATTCATGAACCTTAAAATTTTTAGTATTTGGATTATTTGCAAAAATCACTCGAGTTTATGGAAATCATCCTGTAATTCTCAACTTATTTTTTGCATATTTTGCTTGGGACTAGCAAAATGCTGGTTGAGGGTTGTGTTGAGGGTAAAATAGTGCATATTAGACCCCATTTATTACTTAGATTTACGAGTATAATACTGTTTAACGCCCATTTTTAATCGTGTTTTGTTGCAGGGTGTGATTAGGAGAGTTGACTGAAAAAGGATGTCAAAAGCTTGGATTTAACGTTCTAATGATCACCAGGGCAAGGGACGGACTCCAGGGACTAAAATCGACAGAGATCAACGCCAGAGATCTGAAAAAATTGAGAAACTGAAGCTCAGGTGGCCTGAAAGTCAGCCTAAATGCAAGATCATAGAATTTCCACCATCAGATCAGCTCCAAATTTCATACAAGGCCTGAGGACCATAAACGAACCGTACACGTCGAATTTCAGCTCCCGGATCGCTGTGGAAGTAGCTAAACTAAGACATCAGCCTATAAAATTTCGATTATGGGCCCACCTGACATCTGGATCTGCTTCACTTTTGGTCTCAACATCTAAAATGATATGATAAACCGGATGGACGGAGCGGATTTCTCACAAACATTACTGTGGACCCATGCACTCGACGCATGTGCATTGTGCATACGTGCACTGGACGCGCACCGGACCAGCTGGTCCGGTCAAGCGAGGCTGACCCGAGTCCTCTTCTAAAACAGAAATGAAACATCGTTAGCGTTGCCATCGTCGGTTCGTGTTAGTGGGCCCCACCCATCATCTATTCAGACGATCTGAACCGTCCATTGCGTCAAGAGGGGGGGCGTAACAATCACCTAGCTGTCTGTTTGGTCCCATGCACGTGTACACACGTAAATCGTGTTCAAACGCAGGATGGACGGCGAAGCAATCTATTCTGTGGGCCACACCAAAATCAATCTGAAATCAGCCATTTCTTGCTGGTTTTTCGACGTGATTCCAATGAACGGATCAGATTTCTCAAAAAATATCACTGTGGGTCTCACCGAACCTGTCAATGCATTTGCGTAAGGCTTACGCACGTACTGGGAAAACTGGATCTTCCGGGGAATTGTGTGACCTTGATGATGGTCGGACCAGTGATCCAGACAGTTCAAACTCTCTCCCAGGGGCCTAAAACCCTCACCATGTAGTCAGATTCAAATCTTAGGACGATCTAGGTCCCAAATCACTTTCAAACGTGACTCTTCCACAGTTCATACGCACGTTGCTGTGGAAGGTGGCTTCTTACGCATGCGCAGCAGCTGACTTCCCTGCTGCTATAAAACGGAGAGAGAGAGAACGTGTGAGGGGATGGCTGGAGCTTGGGGACGTTGAAGGCAGCCACGAGAGAGAGAGAGAGAGAGAGAGAGAGAGAGAGAGAGAGAGAGAGATTCTTTTTTTTTTACTTTGTTTTGTTTTTTTTTCTTTAAGATGATTAGTCCATCCATGGCAGGCTAAACCTCTTAGCTAGGGCTAAGAGGTGAAGCTTGTGGCATGACGGGAATGATCTTATGGCCTGGATACATATTATGAACTGATTTTGATGATAGTTGATTAGTAGGAATATTTTTAGTCTTTAATGGTCTGTTGTGACTGAAATTACAGTGGGTCTGCAATGGCTTTGAATGTTTCCTTTTCCTTTTTATGTTTATGAGTCAGGAAGCCCTGTTGTTCACCATCGTCTCCTGGGCATGGTCGGATGTCAGTACCCTTCCTAACCTTCATGCATTGTTGATTGGTTGGTAATTAGTTTAATTCTGTTGTTTTCCATAGTCTCCTGGGCATGGTTTGGTGATGGAATCCATTCTAATTCATATTTCTTTCATCTCTTTGAAAACTAGATCAATGGCAGTTCAGTAATTTTCATGATTTTTGATGCAAGTATAAGATCTCTTGGATCTCTACAAGTGGATCCTCTGAATCTCTAGTTTCCTTTCCTCTGAAGTTCTTAAGTTTTAGATAATTAGTTCACAATTATTTCCTCAATTTCATTCAGTTTAAATTTCATCTTAGTCTAGTTCTAATTCTACTTAATTTTAGATAACGTACAAGTTTCAGTCCTTTGGGATTCGACCTCGGTCTTACCGAGTTATTACTACATCACAACCTTGCACTTGGGGAGTGAACATTTAGCGTGCCCCATTTGATTTGAAGAGCTGGGATCACCTATCTCGTATTGCGGTTTAGGATTGGGGAGTGGTTGTGCAGGAAGCATCCCCTTTTCTGTAGCCATCATACGTGAATCTATTTTTTTCATAAAATCTGATATTCCTCGCATTATCTGAGCTAGCTCTTGTATTCAATTTTGAACCGATTCTTCTTGAGGTTTTTCCTCATTTGAATTTTGATTGAAGAAACCTTGAGGGGTAGCAGTTTGTCCATTTCTCCAACTAAAATTGGGATGATTTTTTCAGTCAGGATTGTACATATTAGAGGTTAGTCCATTAAAAGGTCTTTGATAGTTATTTACGGCATTGAATTGTTCATTCAGCACTTCTTGAAAGGCAGGTATTGTAGGACAATTTTCAGTTGTGTGAATGTTGCAATCACAGATGACGCAAACAATTTCATTAACCTTATCCTTCTGTAATTCCATGGCCTCGACTTTTCTGGTGAGATTAGCCACCTTAGCGTTAAGATCATCATCCTCTTTCAGGAGATATATTCTGCCCTTTTCCTTTGAATGAGTCAGCTTAGACGTAGTGTTCGTCTTTGGGTAATAGTCCCATGATTGAGTTTTTTCAGTGAGACTATCGAGGTAATCCCATACCTCGTCGACATTTTTATTAATGTATTCTCCGTTACACATTGTTTCGACCATTTGGCGCATGGAAGATGTTAGCCCATCATAGAAAAAATCTGTAATGCGTCATATTTCAAAGCCGTGTTGTGGGCATGAATTGACCAGATCCTTGAACCTTTCCCAATATTGGAAGAATGTTTCATCTTCCTTTTGGGCGAAGTTCATGATTGCTCTTCTGAGGGTAATCGTTTTATGGTGTGGGAAAATTTTCTTTATGAATTCTCTCTGCATATCATTCAATGTGCCAATGGATCTAGGACGCAATGAATGTAACCACGTCTTGGCTTTTTCTTTCATGGAAACTGGAAAGAGTTTTAACCTAATTGTATCCTCAGATACATTAGGAAAGTATAAGGTGCCTATGATCTCGTCGAACTCTTTCAGATGTAGATACGGTTCTTTAGACTCAAGCCCATGAAACTTAGGAAGGAGTTGGATAACCCCTGGCTTGATGTTCATATGTCCTGTATTCTCAGGAAAAATCATGCATGATGGTGTACTCACCCCCGCAGGTTGTAAATAATCTCGTAAAGTATGAGGCGGGGGTGCCTAATGTTGAGGGTCAAATATTGCATATCAAACCCCATTTATTTCCTGGATTTACGAGCATGATACTGTTTAATGGCCCGTTTTATCGTGTTTGCATTGCAAGGTGACTTTACAAGCAAAAATCGAATAAGGTGCTAGAAGCATGGAATTAACGCTCTGATGACACCAAAGGCAAGGGATAGACCCCAGGGGACCAAGATCGACTGAATTACATACCAGAGATTTGAAAAGAATGAGGAACTGAAGCTCAAGTGGTCTAAAATTAATTCAAAATGCGAGATCACGAGGTTGCCACCATCCGTTCAGTTCGAAACTTCATAGATGGCCAAGGGACTACAAATTAACCGAACACAGAAATTTTCAGCCATTAGATTCCTCTGGAAATGGCCCAACAGTCATATCAGCCCACAAATTATTAAATCTAGGCCCACCTGCAATCTGGATATGCTTCAATTTTGGTCCCGACTGTTAAAAAGATACGAGTAAATAGATGGACGGAGCAGATTTCCTACACACATCCCTATTGGACCCCATTAGAGGGTGAGCGTGCGTATAGTGCACGTACACGTGCACTATACCGGTCAGACCGCCCGGTCAAAACGGGCACTGACCCGTCTCTCTCTCCTCTCTGCGTAAGGCAGCCAGCGAACGGACGCTGTCCGTTCATTTTTTCGTTGTGGGCCCCACTAATCCTTCGGTCTGATGATCTGAACCGTTAATTTATCTCAGGAGACGGCCAACGCTAGCACCTAGCTTTCCTTCTGGTCTCATGCAGGTGATCGTGTGGATTTTTCTTTCAAAACAAGGGATGGACGGCGGAGCAGAAAAATCCATGGGCCACACCGAATTTGACCTGAAACCAGTCATTTCCAGATATTTTTTCGATGCCGATCTAATGGACGGTGTGGATTCCTCAGATGATGTCGATCGTGGGCCACCATTATCACTGTGTAACGTTTACGCAGGCTCTGTTACAAGCGAAGCTTTGTGGGCCATCATGGTCCATGATTCAGTTAATCTGAACCACCCATCATGCAGAGGGCCGATTTCTGGTCACACCCATGTTGACCATATGCATTCATGCTCGCACACGTGCTGCATTCAACGGTCACAAATGGACAGCCCTGTAGCGATTTCAGCATGATTCTACCTTTGGTCCTGCTAACAAGCAATCGAAATCACTCTTCTTTGGTCGAAATTTTAAGGGTCAGACAATGGACGGAGGGGATTTCCCAAACGTCAACAGAAGTGGGCCCTGCCAACACTACATGCAAGTCGGTTTGCGTTGTTGCTGCGCAACTGCCCTGGTGCGTAATGAGTTGCGGGAATTTCCACCGCTTTATGCTGCTGCGAACGAAAACGGCCCTTCCTTCAGCTATAAAAGAAAAGAGAGGGAAAGGGGAGAGAGAGCTTGGGCCGTGGAGCAAACGTTGGGCACAAGAGAGAGGACGAGAAAAGGAGATTGGACGCGGACGTGGATCAGGGTGAGAGAGAGAGATAGGGAGAGTTTTGAATATTTTTATGATTCTTTTTCTTATTTCTTTTGAGATCTAGTCCACTCATGTCTATGAGTGGCTAAATCCTCCTAGCTAGGGCTACGAGGTGAAGCTTGTAGCGTGATGGGAGTGGTTTGTTTATGCCTTTTGTTTGGATTGAATTGGCGTTAATTTTGATTTTATTAATATTGGAATTATTTTTAGTCTTTAATGGTCTGTTGTGACTGAAATTACAGTGGGTCTGTAATGGCTTTGAATATTTTCTTTTCCTTTTTATGTTTATGACGTCAGGAAGTCCTGTTGTTCACCATCGTCTCCTGGACATGGTCGGATGTCGGTAACCTTCCTAACCTCCATACATGTGATTGGTTGGTAATTAGTTTAATTCTGTTGTTTTCCATAGTCTCTTGGGCATGGTTTGGTGATGGAATCCATTCTAATTCATATACCTTTCATCTCTTGAAAACTAGATCAATGACAGTTCAGTAAATTCCATGATTCATAAAATAGGCATAAGATCTCCCTGATCTCTACAAGTGGATCCTCTGAATCCCTAGCGTCCTTCTTTCTGAATTTTTCCTATGTTTTAGATTAATTATTCTACAATTATTCCGGCATTGCTAATTAATTTAGATTTCATCTCATCCTAGTTCTAATTCTACTTAGTTTTAGAATTCGTACAAGTTTCAGTCCCTTGGGATTCGATCTCGGTCTCACCGAGTTATTACTACATCACAACCCTGCACTTGGGGAGTGAACAAGTTTTTGGCGCCGTTGCCGGGGACTGTCAGTTACGTTTTTCTGAAATTAATTAGTTTTAAAATAAGTTTAAGATTAGGTTTTAATTATAGGTTTATATTTTTTATTTTTTATTTTTTTATTATTTTTAGAAACTAACCTGTCTTTTCTGTTTGTAGGATTCTGAGATAGGAACTTCTAATTGGTAATATCTTTCTAATTTCGTTCTTTTTTCTATTTTTAGAATTAAGGTTTATTTCTTAGAAATTTTCCTAGACTTTTTAGAAACTAACTTATTTTGTTTTATTTTTCAGGTTCTTAACATAGTACTCCAATCTGGTAACTTCTCTCAAACTTCTCCTCTACCTACTTTTCATATTATTGTAGGATCTTTTCTTCTATTCTTTAGGATTAGATTCAGAATAAGGATTTCATCATGTATATGAATGAGTGGGCACGTCCGTATGTTGAGATAGCTTATGGAAAACAACCTATGCCTCAAAATTTTTCTGAAAATATCTTCAAGAACCAATCAGAATATGATGCTCCACCGATTAAGAAGACTTTCGGTGATTATCTGCGGGAGAATAATTGCATTCCACGAGTTAAGAGAACATTACGTGATTATTAGAATGATGACGCTTATCAACTCCCGACAGATGACCCGTCTGATTCTAATCAATGGAAACAGAACTATTTCGAAGATGAGCCAGTAAAACATCACGGAAATAACTCCCATGGATTAACCACTTATGAATATCCACCTGAAACGATTCAGTAGGAGTTTTCTCCGAGCTATACAGACTATATTACTAGCATGAGAAAATTAGTAGAAGCACTTGAATCACGCCTTGATAGGCTAATGGAGGCTAGGTCGTCTCAGCCCCAACCCAATCCAGAAACACAATGCAAGAAAAGTGATCCGCATTCACTTTTAAAAGAATCTGAAATTTGGAATGAGGAGTGAGATTCCCTTAATGAGCATGTGGTTCAATTTCCTGAGGAGTCAATCTCGATGACTGTTCGAAAGAATGGTGAAGATACATTGGTGTCTTTTAAATACATTGATGATGACACATCTTCCTTACATGACACACAAGATTTCAATGATGAGGAGGTTAGTTTATTCGAACCTCAACTGAATTTAGGAATAGAATGTGAGGAAGGCGATCCCATCCCAACTGTGCACTGCACTGGACTAGAACATGATTGCGATCCTGAATGTGCAACCATAGTCCCCCTGGAATCCCTCTCAAGTTTGGTCCAGATCAATGATCAAGATGTACATGAAGTGGTCAATCATAATGAGCCACTCCCATCACTTGACATGTCTGATTTAAAGGTGGAGGATGAGCCCCTCATGACCGACCCTTCTAACTCTTGTGGAACACGTTTGGACCACTCCCCTGAATTGAATGATGATATGATTCGGGAGAAGGAGGAGTTGTCCGCTACAACTCTGGAATTTGAAACTACTCAGTTGAGGCCACCATTTGAGCTGTATATATTTGACGATTCAACGCCTCAATTGAGCAATTTCAATGAACAGAGTGATCACATCGATGCTTCTCTGATTGATTTTCAATCTGACTGTGCAGGACTGGAGCAAGAGAGCGTACCTCCATCCACTTTCAAGGACGATGGGTTCTTTACACAGATCATCACAAGCCACAATAATTCACACTCAGCTAAACTTCCTAACTCTTAGGATTGCTTGGCACACTTTGTAGTTTCAAACAATCCCATGTTAAGAGATAAAGCGGATGCCTTGCGAGACAACATCTCGGTAGCATTTACTGACCAAGAGAACCCTTATTCTGAAATTCTCTCTTCCCCTAATCCTAAGCATCTACCAGTAAAGGAAGAGGAGCTAAAAATCCAATCGAAGTTTGGAGCTTCGGGATGTGTTGAGACTACATTACTTCTTAGAAAGTTTTCTAAACTTTATTTATTTGTAGTCTCTGATTCACCATGCAATACTAACGTTGAAACTTCCTCTGTCATAGGTGAATCGTATATATTACGGATATCTCAAGCAATTCAATGGAAGATTTCTTATGAGGTACATAAGTCTCTCTGGAAAGTTATACACCAGGGCACCCAAGCCTATCGTAAAAAGGGTTTTTGGATGATCCTGTTGAGGAACTTACTGAGAAACTTATCAAGATATTGGCTGGAAGGGGAACCTTGCGGCATGATCGATTCAATGTTTGTGGGTAACATTGCTGCAAACCCTCACGAGACTACAACTCGTCCACTAGGGGTAACCTAGGGGTTTAAAGGCTTGTTGCATACGCTAAATGCAATCGAGAGCACCTGCGAAAGTGGTATACGTAGGCTTTTATTTTTATTATTTTTATTTTACTTTCTCTCTCGTACTAACCTGCTCTCTTCCAGTGATCTTTTGAAAAATCTCTCTCGATTCGTTATCCAGATACTATCCTCCCATAACTTCTCATTTACTTTCGTTGTCCCATGTGTATTGCATGTTTATATCTTTTACATTGAGGACAATGTAGATTTTAAGTTGGGGGTGGGAGATTAGGTAACCCAATCAGTATTTTCTAGGTCTTGAGCAAAAATTGTGAAAATTTTTAACATTTTTCTGAAAATTCCTATGATTTCGAAGTGATTTTGATGGATATCCTTGACTTAGAATTTTAAGATTCATTATGCTAATAATTTATGACTCTTAGATTCAGTATCTGTTAGATTTTACAAGTTAAGTCTGAATTGTTAATCTAAAAATAGAAGTTATAAACATTGATTGAGTCATGATTTCACAAAACACATCTCGCTTGCACATTAAGGTTTCAGCTCAATATTGAAGGATTAACTTGGTAATCACTAAGCATGAAAAGAACCGGCCTGAGAAATTTTACCATCATGATCATAAAGATGAATTGAAAAGGTTGGGTGAATGATCTTCACCATAGGTTTGCTCCCTACAGGTGAAGGTTGATTCCCCAAGAATGACATGCGAAAAATATTGAATGACTGGTCTTCACCCATAGGTTTGCTCCCTATAGGTGAGGATTTGATTCATTTCATTGGCATTACTCTTAATGGAAAAATCAAAAGTTGGTAGGTTGATCTATGAGGCAGGTTTCGGTTCAGGTTTTTGTTGAATCCTCTTATTGGTGATTAATGATATCTTAAAATAGAGAAGTGAATTTTAATGATGATAAGCCTAGATTATACTATACAACCATGGATCTCAATGTTTAGGAATTTTCTAATTGGTGGATTAATATTTTGAACTTAACTAGGAAGTTTACTGAGAGCTTGAGTCCAGGAGAAATTGATTCATGAACCTTAGAATTTTTTATATTTGGATTATTTGCAAAAATCACTCGAGTTTATGGAAATCATCCTATAACTCTCAACTTATTTTTTGCATATTTTGCTCGGGACTAGCAAAATGTTGGTTGGGGGTTGTGTTGAGGGTCAAATATTGCATATTAGACCCCATTTATTTCCTTAATTTACGAGCATGATACTGTTTAATGGCCCGTTTTATCGTGTTTGCATTGCAAGGTGACTTTACAAGCAAAAATCGAAATAAGGTGGTAGAAGCATGGAATTAATGCTCTGATGACACCAAAGGCAAGGGATAGACCCCAGGGGACCAAGATCGACTGAATTACATACCAGAGATTCAAAAAAAATGAGGAACTGAAGCTCAAGTGGCCCAAAATTGATCCAGAATGTGAGATCACGAGGTTCCCACCATCCGTTCAGTTCGAAACTTCATACATGGCCAAGGGACTACAAATTAACCATACACAGAAATTTTCAGCCATTAGATTCCTCTGGAAATGGCCCAACAGTCATATCAGCCCACAAATTATTAAATCTAGGCCCACCTGCAATCTGGATATGCTTCAATTTTGGTCCCGACTGTTAAAAAGATATGAGTAAATAGATAGACGGAGCAGATTTCCTACACACATCCCTATTGGACCCCATTAGAGGGTGAGCGTGCATATAGTGCACGTACACATGCACTGTACCGGTCAAACCGCCCGGTCAAAATGGGCACTGACCCGTCTCTCTCTCCTCTCTGCGTAAGGCAGCCAGCGAACGGACGCTGTCCGTTCATTTTTTCGTTGTGGGCCCCACTAATCCTTCGGTCCGATGATCTGAACCGTTAATTTATCTCAAGAGACAGCCAACGCCAGCACCTAGCTTTCCTTCTGGTCTCATGCAGGTGATCGTGTGGATTTTTCTTTCAAAATAAGGGATGGACGGCAGAGCAGAAAAATCCATGGGCCACACCGAATTTGACCCGAAACCAGTCATTTCCAGATATTTTTTCAATGCCGATCTAATGGACGGTGTGGATTCCTCAGATGATGTCGATCGTGGGCCACCATTATCACTGCGTAACGTTTACGCAGGCTCTGTTCGCAACAGAGCCTGCAAGCGAAGCTTTGTGGGCCACCATGGTCCATGATTTAGTTAATCTGAACCACCCATCATGCAGAGGGCCGATTTTCGGTCACACCCATGTTGACCATATGCATTCATGCTCGCACACGTGCTGCATTCAACGATCACAAATGGACAGCCCTGAAGCGATTTCAGCGTGATTCTACCTTTGGTCCTGCTAACAGGCAATCGAAACCACTCTTCTCTGGTCGAAATTTTAAGGGTCAGACAATGAACGGAGGGGATTTCCCAAACGTCAACAGAAGTGGGCCCTGCCAACACTACATGCAAGTCAGTTTGCGTTGTTGCTGCGCAACTGCCCTGGTGCGTAATGAGTTGCGGGAATTTCCACCGCTTTATGCTGCTGCGAACGAAAACGGCCCTTCCTTCAGCTATAAAAGAAAAGAGAGGGAAAGGGGAGAGAGAGCTTGGGATGTGGAGCAAACGTTGGGCACAAGAGAGAGGACAAGAAAAGGAGATTGGGCTCGGACGTGGATCAGGGTGAGAGAGAGAGATAGGGAGAGTTTTGAATATTTTTATGATTCTTTTTCTTATTTCTTTTGAGATCTAGTCCACTCATGTCTATGAGTGGCTAAATCCTCCTAGCTAGGGCTACGAGGTGAAGCTTGTAGCGTGATGGGAGTGGTTTGTTTATGCCTTTTGTTTGGATTGAATTGGCATTAATTTTGATTTTATTAATATTGGAATTGTTTTTAGTCTTTAATGGTCTGTTGTGACTGAAATTACAGTGGGTCTGTAATGGCTTTGAATATTTTCTTTTCCTTTTTATGTTTATGACATCAGGAAGTCCTGTTGTTCACCATCGTCTCCTGGACATGGTCGGATGTCGGTACCCTTCCTAACCTCCATACATGTGATTGGTTGGTAATTAGTTTAATTCTGTTGTTTGCCATAGTTTCTTGGGCATGGTTTGGTGATGGAATCCATTCTAATTCATATATCTTTCATCTCTTGAAAACTAGATCAATGACAGTTCAGTAAATGCCATGATTCATGAAACAGTCATAAGATCTCCCTGATCTCTACAAGTGGATCCTCTGAATCCCTAGCGTCCTTCTCTTTGAATTTTTCCTAAGTTTTAGATTAATTATTCTACAATTATTCCATCATTGCTAATTAATTTAGATTTCTTCTCATCCTAGTTCTAATTCTACTTAGTTTTAGAATTCGTACAAGTTTCAGTCCCTTGGGATTCAACCTCGGTCTCACCGAGTTATTACTACATCACAACCCTGCACTTGGGGAGTGAACACCTGATGCACCTCATTCTCAGCTTGTACTTCCTCTACCCTAGGTTGGGGTAGTGCTTGAGGTTGATTTTCAGCCATAACCTCAACTAACTCAGGGGAATTCAAGTGGTGTCTAGTCCTGCGATGGACAGTCAGCCCCTCAACTAATCCTCCTTCAGTTACGAGACGTCGAGTGTTGTCGCGTGTCCACTTGGGAATAAAGCACACTGAGCCCTCAATTTAAATTCTAAACCTAGACCTAAGAGAAAAGAAGAAGTAGAAATCTAGAAAATAAAAGGGAAAGATGGAAAGAAGTTACAAGTTTTGAAGTCCTATGTTAACAACCTACGAGACAAAATAAAATAAGTTAGTTTCTAAAAATAAAAAGCCTAAGGTTAGAAAATTCTTAATTAGAAGTAAACTACTTTCTAAATAAAAAGAAGAAATTCTTAAAAAAAGAAAATAGAAATTAGAAAGAGCTTACTAAATTAGAAGTTTCCTACAAAACAAATAGATTAGTTCCTAAACAAAAAGCCTATAGAAAAATTCTAAAAATAGAATAAGAAACAAGGTTAGGATTCTTAAAAGAATTAGAATTAGAAACTCACTAAAAAGAAGAAATAAATCTTAATCTAGAATAGAAAGGAGGAATTTAAGAATGAATTTACCAATTTAGAATAAAAAGAAGAAATTCCTAAAAAAAGAAAATAGAAATTAGAAAGAGCTTACTAAATTAGAAGTTTCCTACAAAACAAATAAAGTAGTTCCTAAACAAAAAGCCTATAGAAAAATTCTAAAAATAGAATAAGAAACAACGTTAGGATTCTTAAAAGAATTAGAATTAGAAACTCACTAAAAAGAAGAAATAAATCTTAATCTAGAATAGAAAGGAGGAATTTAAGAATGAATTTACCAATTTAGAAACTATCTCAGAAGCCTACAAAACAAGAAAATAGGTTAGTCTCTATAAATCAGAAAAACCTAAACCTAAAGTTAGTAAAATTCTAATCTTAAACTAATTCTAAAACCAATTAATTTCAGAGAATCGTAGCCGTTAGTCTCCGACAACGGCGCTAAAAACTTGTTCACTCCCCAAGTGCAAGGTTGTGATGTAGTAATAAACTCGGTAAGACCGAGGTCGAATCCCAAGGGATTGAAACTTGTACGTTATCTAAAACTAACTAGAACTAGAACTAGAATGCGATAAAATCTAAATCAAATAGAATTTAATGAAGAATTGTGAAATAATTATCTAACACTTAAGAGAATTCAGAGGAAAGAAACTAGGGATTCAGAGGATTCACTTGTAGAGATCAAGGAGATCTTACGCCTACTTTAATAATCATGGAAATTAGCTGAACTCACTTGATATAGTTTTAAAGAGATGAAAGGCGTATGAATTAGAATGGATTTCATCACCAAACCATGCCCTGGAGACTATGGCAAATAACAGAATTAAAATAATTACCAACCAATCAACATGCTATGAAAGTTAGGAAGGGTACCGTCATCAGACCAAGCCTAGGAGATGATGATGAACAACAGGTCTTCCTTACGTCATAAACATAAAAAGAAAAAGAAGATGCTCAAAGCTATCGCAGACCCATTGTAATTTTAGTCACAACAGACCATTAAAAACTAAGAACATTCCCATTAATAAACTTAAATCAATATCAATTCAGTTTTAAACAAAAGGTACAAGCAATAGGTCCTCCCATCATGCTACAAGCTTCACCTCTTAGCCCTAGCTAAGAGGTTTAGCCCATAAACATGATTGGGCTAATCATCTTACAAGGAATAATACTAAAAACAAACAAAAACAAAAGAACTCAAAAATGTATATTACTCTCCTTTTCTTCCCTGCTTCACGTCCGCCCAAGTCAAGCCCAAGATTCCAGATGCCCCCTTTTGCCTCTCCTTCTTCTCCTTTTATAGCTGCTAGAGTCTGTCAGTGCACAAGGAGGTCGGCTGGGGCTTCCGCACAAGAGGCGGTGCGTAGCTTTTACGCACACGCACAGTAACAAAGGAGACTAGTTTCCTGATGGGCTCCACTCCTTCCACTGTTGATGAAATCCACTCCGTCTACTGCATTCACCTCAAAAAACCAGGTGGGAATCACTGTTTTCAGATCAACTTCGGTGTGGTCCATGAATGTTTTCATTGCACCATCAATCCGATGTTTAAATGGATGAGATCTCATATTCTTGAATTCTTCAAATTCCGTCAGCTAGGCCTTACTAAGCTAGACCGTGGGAGCCTAACAGACGGTCCAGATTCAACCGTTGATTCGTGATGGTGGCCCACAACAATTTTCTGCAAGATCTGTTGCGAAACAGAGCTTGCGCAGGACGTTGTGATGTTGGTGCGGCCCATGCTCCTTGTTGGTTTGAAAATCCACACCGTCCATTATATTCGTGTCGAAAAACTGTCAGGGAATGAATCTTTTGGGAATGAAATAGGTATGGCCCATACGATCTTCCGTTCTACCGTTCATCCTACATTTGATCACGAGTTTCGTGTTTACACGTGCATGGGACCAAACAGACAGCTAGGAGATGGTTACGTCCCCCTTATGGAGTGAATGAACGGTTTGGATTGTCCTTATGGACAATGGGTGGGGCCCACAACTGCGAACCGATGGTGACAGCGTTAACGCTGTTGAGATTTGTTGGATTTTAAAGAAATCCTTGGTCAGCGCTTGCTGACCGAGCTCTTGAAGACCGGCGCACGGCCGGTGAACCTATACTATGTGCACTCATGTGTACATGTGGGGTCCAATGTGAATTTTGTGAGAAATCCGTTCCATCCATCCTTTTCACCATCTCATTTAAGTTGTCCAGAGCATTTTTGAAGCCTATCCACAACTCAGGTGGGCCCCATTTAAGGATTTAAGGGGCTAATCTGTCCGTTGAGACACTTTCATGACGATTCAGAAGATGATTTTTGATGTGTACGGTTAATTTATGATCCTTTGGCCATGTATAGAATTCGGAACTAATCAGATGGTGAGAACTCTACAATCTTACATTCTGTACCAATTTCAGGCCTCTTTGACATGAACGGCTGGAATTTCTCTGATCTTCGACGTGTAAATCCTCGATTGTGGTCCCATGGAGTCTCGTACAATGCCTTGGTGTCTTCAGAGCGTCTAATCCATGCTTTTAATACCTTTTTGCAGTTCATGCTTGTAAAATCTCCTTGCAACATAAACACGATAAAACGGGCCATTAAACAGTATCATGCTCGTAAATTCAGGAAATAAATAGGATCTGATATGCAATATTTGACCCTCAACACCGGTCGAGCGGGCTCCCACGACCAGTCGAGCATAGCCCACGACCAATCGAGGATGACCCCAGATGTGGCTACACATTTCAACATAAAATAGGGTCGCAATCAAAACTCGTCGATCTAGTCCACCGGAAATATGCTGTTGTTAAAGTAGAAGTGTACAGAAGGTCTCGTAAGGTTACGGGTCTTACAGTAAACCACATGACTAATAGGTCAACCTGATTATTGGACAAGGGAATCAATATAATGGCTCTAGCTTGACAGATGGATTAGATATCGAAATCATCAAGCCATGCCGCCATTTCTAGTTTAGTGAAGACAAATGAAGGAAAGAATCCCATTGGCTCTTTGAAGTTTTTTATTACAATATCTCTAGAAAATGATTCCCATGCCTATGTTTAGCCTTTACAAAAATCCCGGTAAAAATCTAAGAAGTCAAGGCTTTAAGTCCATTGTGGCACATAAATAACGTTCCTATTTTATCTCTATTTGCAATAAAGGCAATTATGGAACAAGAATCCATTCATTCTAAACTACCTTAATTACCAACTGTATATCATACGCATGAAAAAACCATCCAAAATACCCTACCATTTGCATTAAGGCCATACAATTTGCATAGAATTCCAAAATGCATTCTTTGTTATCTTCGATGGGTAAATGGACTGCAAAGAGTATTTGCTTGTACTTGGACCCTAGGGATCCGTTGGACCAATGGATAGGTCATCCAATTGGATTTGAAGAACCCTTGGTCCAATATGATCATTGGATTGGTCCAGCTAATACTCAGTCATTCAGCCCTTGGCATGATCTAGTCACCAATCAGGTCAATATCAATCTTGATATGTTTCAAGTCTGCAATCTGGATGGTTGGATGGTCTAGATCTGAAACCTGGACAGTTGGATTTGATAGATCTTTGACCAAGACCCTTGGATGAGACTGATCTAGGTGTGTTATACAATTTTATGGCGTGGTCTTTTGATTGACCAGCTTGTATGGCCCACCTGGGACCCATCTGATGGATGCGTGGACCTCAGATGCATCAGTTTTATGTTTAAGATGAACAATGGGCCTACATTTTTTTAATGGGATTCAGGGCTGCAATTGAGTGTTTTGTTGGAAGGGTTATGATGATGGTTTTGGATTTCGAATTTGGGGAAAGTGGGATGTATGGTTGGGGAGATTTGGGTATAGAAAGAGTACGATCTGGCATTTGCTTCAGGCTATTAATTAGGTTTATTGATTATGGGAAGGGGCTGGATTAGGACTTGGGGAAAGTTGTGATTTTGAGATTTTGGGGTTTTGGGGTTTGATTTTTGAGAAAAAATGGGGATTTAGTTAATTTTGGGGTCTGGGTTAAATTGAGGATAAAACTAGGGTTAGAAGCAATGGAAAGATATCAGGAAGTAATTAGGGTAATTGAAGATGAAAAAGAAGTAAAAGAAACAAAGAAAAGACATCCTACAAACAATTTCCCCTAATACCAAATCGATGCATCAAATTGAAGAACCACATCTGAATATATTTACCAATTTAAGAGCCGTAATCCCCTTCAAGATTGCACATATAGATCTCAAATCCAGTAAATTAGATAAGAACTGTGAACAAATGATAAATAGGTGGAATCACTCTGAACGAAGCCCAATGGAGAGGCTTTTAGGACATTGCCCCACCAGATATTGAAATCATCACTAGAATCAAGAATAAACTTAATTAGAAGAAAATCAATCAATGATCAAATCATCATCCATTTTCTTTTTCATTTCATATGCCTGGTTCTATTCATAGCCCTTTTACCCAAATCCTTAATGAAGAAAAAAGGAAAGAATAAAATTCCATTGGTCTAAATATGGTGGCCTATTCCTACTCAACTTGCTAATAAAAGTACCCTAAATCATAAACTAAAAACATCAATAAGAAATCAAATCTAACCCGGACTGTATTTATCCTCCATACACAAACCTATGGGTATAAACAGCTGCATGGTTGTTTGTCAACCTTAATTCAGTTAGCCATTTGGTATTTAGAGTCCTTAAGCACCATTTGATCCCATATATTCTAGATATCTTCATATACCAGCAATTTGGGCCATTTTATACAATCATATAGACTTATGTGTATGATTTAATTGTACATGCTGTATGGTTGACCATAGTTCATCAGTCGCCTGATTTATAGAGACATTTAGCATCTCCCTACTGGGAAGGCGGGTTTTTCTTTCTAATTAGGCTGTTAGAACTTCATCCAGTTGACCTTGTTGGGTCCACAAGACAATTGAATGTCCAATTCTTCAGCAAAGCGAGTGTGGGTTCAATCTGGACCCTCTCTGATGGTCCTATTTGATGGCTAGACTTGGACTGCATTACTGACCTTACAATCTTTTGAAAAAAAATAAAAGAAGAAGAAGAAGAAGAAGAAGAAGAAGAAAACAGGAAGTAATTTCAAGTTATGAGTTGACTGTCTTGCAAAATCTGTTTATTCTATTTGAGCTTTCTTTATCCTTCTGTGCATTGAGTAGTACCTGAAGCTAAACCAAGTCTAGAATAGTGAGCCAGACTCAAGCTTTGCAAGCACTCATTATACTTGGGTGAGACCCACGTCAAGTCTCAAAGTTGGTGTGGGATTTTCATTTTGTCGCTTATGGAGGTTGAACTTATGCTTTAGTAGCTTTCCTTGATATGGTGCATGAAGAATTATGGTCGTTCTCTCCTCTTTCTAGTTCAGATTGGCAATATGAAGGTTTGTATGGTAGTTAATTTACTTAACTGTTTTAGTTTGGCTTGCTATTGGCACAAAAGTTCCATTTTTGGCTACGTGAGCCTATTTGCAGCTATGCATGCAAAGTGGTAATAAATCATAAAGCTTGAAGACTATAACCATAAAACATATGTATGTATGTATGTATGTATGTATATGCATGCATGCATGGATGTATGTGTGTGTGAGAGCTGCATTTGGGGGCCGTCATGGTGTATGTATGACATCCAATGAATCCAATAGGGTTGCCCCATCATGAAAATAAGATGGCCCGGAAATCACGCCAATCCAATCATCAGGTTGACCACATGGTAGAAAACAATGGACAACCACCCAAAAATCTTTGAAATTCATGTAGTGGCTTGATGGTTGGATCAGCATGATTTTTGGGGCATTACATTTTCATTATGAGCCAACTACGTTAGATCGGTTGGATGCTATACATGCATATTATTGGGCCCCACCTGCCAACTAGTTTCATTATAACTAGTTTTGTGTGAGACTTTGCTAAGCTCATGCTATACACGCATGGTTTTGATGGGCATTGGGTGGTGTATTGGCCCGATTGAAAAACCATACAATGTAGGCATTGTGTACCAACATCGGCCCATAGCAAAACTCATCCGCCCGCATTGGTCAAAAATCTTTTTAAACTTAAAGAATTAAGGAAACATATCAAAAAATGGAAACAATGAGATGTTCAAGAATTTATCCTTTCTCTCACGGGGACATGTATATAATGATGTATTAGACATGTCTTTGAAAAGAATGGTACTATTAGGGTTGTATAGGTTAGCTTGCTCGACTCGACTCAACTAGAAAAAGCTCGATTTGACTCGATTTGAAATTGAGTTCGAGCCGAGTCAAGCTGATTTTTTTAGCTTGAAAAAATTTTGAACTGAGTTCAAGCTTACCCGAGCTCAACTCAACTCGGATCGAACCCAACTCGAATCGAACCAGTTCGGTGACTCGGTTACTTTGATATTGATGTTGCTCACCAAGTGTTTGATGAAATGACTCAACGAAGTGTGGCTAGTGGCAAGGAAGGTACACATATGAAACAAATATCATTTTTTTTCTTGATTTTTATGTTGTTTATAAGGTGTTTGATGAAATACTTATAAAACCACTGTTGTTGTTTTACATTAAGTAAGATTTTGAAGGTGCAAGCCATATGTTTGTGAAAATGCTACACAGGCGAACTCAGCTCAAACTAGCCCAAGATGCTGACCAAACCGGGCCGAGCTGGCCAATCAAGCTTGAGGACCAAGCCAAGCCGAGCTGAGTTCGAGTTGGGGTCAGCATGCAAGTGGCCAAGCCGAGTTGAGTTGTACCAAGCTCGATTCGGTTCGACTCATGTACACCTCTAGATACTATATTGGCTTGGCTTGTTGAAAGTCAACCAAATGGTCCCTAATTGAACACAAATCAAGCATGATTTGGTGAATAAGAGCCCTAACATTGAAGTACATCTAGTAGATGAAATCACAAAAAAAGTAACTGTTTACCCTCTTTTTTTTTCTTCTTCTCATAATGGTTCCTTCTACTTCGCTTCATCAAATCCCACTCAAATCTTTCATTTAACCTCCCAAATAGGCCTAGAACTAGTCCAAAATGACTTTCTAAGCTTATGGTTTACATGAAAAAGAAGAAGAGAAATTAAGACAAAAATTGGAAATAGATTCAAAGTTGGGCCTCTATGGTCGAATCTGCCCATATTGGTCATTCATGTGAAGATGTCTCATCTGGGCCAATATGACTAAATATGACCTATTTTTTTGGCTCGAGGGGGGGAGGGGGGATTACACTCTGTATCACGTATCATAGTGGGCCGACATACATACAATACGGCCATATCAGCTAATATGATACAGATATTCATAAACATGTGTGCAAGGAATCCCATCTAAACTTCAAACATGTGCATCATGCATGGCACATTCAAGATCCAGACTGCCCTTCAGGAGGGATCATTTTGGGTACTTCTTAGCCATTAATCTTTACTAATTCCTTGTTTCCACTTGCATTGTTACTAAAATTGGATTTCTACTTTGTTTTTTGTCTAGCTAAAACCTTTAGATTCTAAAACATCCATCTATAGTTCTAGCTTTGTGTTTACTTCCTCCCTTGGTTGTCAATCAATGATTCGATGTCATTTGCAAATGACATCCACTAAGAAAAATCTTCTTGTAAATGCCCAGTTAAATTGTTTGTAAAGCCTTTCTTGTTTTCATCTTTCTCAAAGCTTCTTTTACTTTAAATATCCCCATTCTATGAAAAGTCGCTATGATATCTGGCCTCGTTTGAGCCTATGGTTCTTTCTTCTTGTAAATGCCCAATTAACTTGTTTGTAAAGCCTTTCCTGTTTTTTTTTTTTCTTCCTCAAAGCTTCTTTCACTTCAAATATCCCCATTCTATGAAAAGTCACTATGATATTTGGCCTTCTCTGAGCTTATGGTTCTTTCTAGCTCCACGTTCTCATAGGTCGTCATTTAACAAGTTCTAGAAATAATTTCCCCACCTTTAATTGTGTTTCCTTAGTGGGTTGGTTTCTTAATAAAAATTTTGTAATCTCTTTAAAAAAAAAAAATTCTCAACCTTTAATTGGTTTCATTATTCCTGACGAAAAATGCTTTGGTCATTGTACTTAATGCATCTAGCATTGTTTGGATGCCTACACACACACTCTCTCTCTCTCTCTCTCTCTCTCTCTCTCTCTCTCTCTCTCTCTCTCTCTTGTTTTTTTTTTTTTTTTTTGGTGATAGGTGAGGGTTGTGTATTTGCTATATGATAGGTGAGGCCCGTTGTTCTTTGTGAAGCCCACACGAAGTACATGGCTGTATATTTCCTTTTGGCAATAAAATATAGGTGGCGTGATTCCATTGGTTACCTTTCAAAAAAAAAAAAAAAAGAGTTACTGAAATTGGTATAGTCTATATGCATGTTCTGCTTTTTAGTCACTTGGTGAGATGTTTCTTCTTGATAGTTGGCTTTGCAAGCAACAATTTAGAGGGTGAAAGAATTGTGAGAAAGTTTACTAGAACTTCAGTCATTGTACAGCAAGCAGAGAGATGCAATAGGTGCTGCTTTGCAAGTAACAATGAAGCAACAATTTTTATTTTATTATTTTATTTTTAATTTAAACTTTTGATGAGGAAGCTTTAATCTATGGCTACGGATTAATGGAAGCCATAAGTTCTATCGCTACAGATTTAATTTATTGCCATATCTTTAAAAGCTATGGCTATAGCATTAATAGCTATTATCGTAGCCATTTATCTTTAGCTATATACCATTTTTCTGGTAGTGCAATAAAAACTGACGATTTAGGAGTATCCTGCACAACCACTGGTAAAAGGTCCTGACAGTCGGTAAAGCCTTTACCGGCAATTTTTTGGGCCTGTACCAGCAATTAAAACCAGTGGTAAAGGCTAGTTTTCTTCTGGTGTGAATTGCAATTGATGCAGATTGAGGCTAATGTTTGTTAAGATACTAATATGAAATGGTTCTCAGTAAAATGGTAAGCTAAATAGTTTGGTCCATTCTAGTAGTTGAAGATGCTAAGCTAAATAGTCTGGTCCGTCCTGATAGTTGAGGATGTCAGTAACCACAATGAGGTACAAGTTCTTGAAAAATTATGTAATGAACTTTATTGTTTAGTAACCATAGTATCCTCGGCTGTGAATAGAATGAAACCCATTTTCATTATTTATTTTAATGCATTGTATTGTTATAATTCAATTTAACATCTAAACATGACCTTTTATTCACCAACTAACATCACCTCTTATTTAACTAAAATTTGTTACTTGAATCTACCTAGGTAACTATTACTTTTGCTTTATCACTTAAGGTTTTTTTTTTAACTTTTTTCTATTTTTTTTTCTTTTGAGGGTTTTAAATGAATGAAGATTGAAAACTGAAAATAAAAAAATAAACTATAATCTTCACCAAAATAAATAACTATATCACATTTATAAGTGAAATCACTTCACACTCACACAACCAAATCATATCCTCAAGTGCAACATCATCATATAGCATATCAACTGTATTACATTCTCAAGTGGATCCACCACACCATATTGTCACACAATCATATTATATCCTCAAGTGTAACCTCATCATACAGTCTATAAAGTATTTCACATTCTCAAGTGAAACCACATCACACTATCACACAACTATATCATATGCATCCTCAAGTGCAACCTCATCATATAGTCCATCAACTGTATCATATTCTCAAGTGAAATCACATCACACTATCATGTCAACCATATCATAAGCTCAAATGTAACCTAATCACATAGTATATCAACCATATCATAGCTTCAAGTGTGACCACATCACATTATCATACAACCATATCATATTCTCACACGTTGTCCATCAATCGTATCAAATTCTCAAGTGGATATATACATCATCACACTATCACACTACCATACCACATCCTTAAGTACAACTCCATCACGTTGTCCATCAACCATATCACATTCTCAAGTGGACACATCGCACTCACACAAATACATGTCAACCACGTATCATATCTTCAGGTGTAACCTCATCACATAGTTCATCAATTGTATCATATTTTCAAGTGTAACATGATCACACTGTCACACAACTTTGGATTATCTAATGTCATGACATAGTCTATCAACCGTATCACATTCCCAACTGAAGATCATTCATCACACTCTCCTACAGTCATATCATATTCTCAAGCACAAATAGTCCATCAACCGTATCACATTAATCAATCTGGAACCATTTCACACTGTCGCACAATCATATCATATCCGAATGTGTAACTTAATCACATGGTTTATCAAATATATCATATTCTCAAATGTAACCACATCATATTATCACATAACCATATTATATCCTCAAGTGGAACCATATTACACTGTCACACAACCATATCATATCCTCAAGCACAACCTCATCATATAGTCTATCAACCATATCATATTCTCAAGTGGAACCACTTCACACTATCACACAACCACATCATATCCTTAAGGGTAACCTCATCACTTAATCCATTAACTGTATCACATTCTCAAGTGTAACCCCATCATACTGGGACAATATTATATCAACGCCTCAAGTATAATCTCATCACATAATCCATCAACTGTATCACTTTCACAAATGCGTGTACCTATTCTGATATAGATTCTACTCTCTTATATGGTGTTTATCATTTCTTTCATTTATATTTGAAAATTTTATAACCTTATAAAAAAATACAAAACTATTTATCTTACCTGCATTAGGACGCCTTCTAATAATCCAAGTCATCATCTCAACAAGTTATTAGTTCCAGACTTTTACCAGCGGTTGTGTTAGACACCCCTATAGGTAAGATTTACCAACACTTTTATAAGCGCTAGTAAAGGCTTGTAGAATAGCCGGTAAAGGCTTGTGTAACCATTGGTAAAGGCATGTGGAAGTGCTAGTAAAAGGTCTGTACATGTGCAGGCCAATGTTTATTATATTTGATTGAAACCTGCATTTTTTTTACATATTTAAAATTTAAAAGATAATATTATATAAATTCCATTGTCAACTTTGTTGCCACACTCGAATTAGCATTTTCACAATTGTTAACTCCCGAAAAAACACCTATAGAAAATAGGTTAGTTTTGTCCTTTGTAAAAACTAATATTGATGGAAGGTAGTTTCGGCCAAGCATGTAGGCTTTTGACTTATTCATTAGATTGCAGAAGTCAAGCCTAGCAATTCCTGTAATTCAGGCCTAATCATGACCCGTAATGGCCATAAAATGGGCATGTAAACGGGGATTTGTGGGTTCCTCAAAGGAAAGATCCATCAAACCTGAGCTCGGCATTAACCCATCATTAGCCAGGCCTTAAAATAAATATTAAAATAATATTTACAATAACAAGTCAAATGGTTTTAAATACATTAAAAAAAAAAAGAAAAATAAATCTATCGATCCAGCTCCCATTCATCCTAGCCTAAATCCTGCAAAACAAAATAGCAAAAAGAAATTAGTTACGTCCAAAAAAAACTATATATAGATATTTGTAATGGAGATCGAGAACTATGCTAGAAATTTTGAGGAATAAACCAATAAGAAGACAGCAGCTGCAGCAGCTTATCAGCCAAGTTGTGCGATATATGAATGAGGATTTTGGCATCCAGATTGTGGGCCCCATTGTTGAATGGAAAGAAGCACCGATAAAAGCTGTAAAAAGCCCGCTAAAATTTATAAAAAGTGTCAGTAAAAACTGTAAAAAGCACAGGTAAAAATATATTTAAGTACAGCAAAAGGTTACCAAAATGCCGGTAAAGGTCTGCCTAAGTGTTGTTAATTAAATAAGCAGAAAATAAAATAAAAATACTCTATCTTTTGCCTATCATTAATCCCCAGGTTTCAAATTGTCAAATGATATACAACTTCAATCCTAGGGAAGAAAATGAAATATATTGGGAATGCAGTACAAGTACGGCCATATGATTCACCAACATTTGATCCAAAAATAGGATGGTGTTAATGGCATATGACTACCGTGACATTTCACAAGCACTTCTCGCTATACCTGATATCCTTGTGTAAGAACTTTTATCTTCTGCTCAAGCCGTAGGGCCTTTTTGGCCTCATCATCCATTCTCTTCTTCACATTCTTAAATTCGTTTTGCAAGGCCACAAGTTTGTCACTGTTGTTGGCAACGCTGGCAAGACCATAAGCATTACGAGCCAGGAAGTACATCAGATCTTCTTGGCATGCATCGTGTGCTTTAATAAATTCATCAAGAGATTCATCCTCATGCCCCATCGCCACACGAAGAAATTGAACCTCTTCCTTTATCAAAGAATCAGCCTGCAAGAAAATTTTGGGTTCTAACACTGTTTAATGCTAAAACAAACCATAATGATATGTAACTTAGGCTCAAAACTCGTGTCTCAATGCCCAATGCAGAAATAATCTATCAGACTTAGAACTTGATCAACTGACAGGTCCATACATTAGATTGGCTAGAAATATTATATGAATAATAGAAAGAAAGAAAAAAAAAAAAACAGACTGGGGACTTATTATTAAAAAAAATTTCACCATGTGTCCATAACATGCATCCAACAACACTAGAAAAATATTCATTTAAACTGTGGAGGTCCATTTTACACGGATGTCTATGGACACTCAACCCAAAAGTGTCTTGCCTTTGGCATAACAGAGTAGTTGAAGTTACAAGTCAATAGGCATCAAAAGTCATGGAACTACCCATGAGCAAGGAGAAGCTATCAGAACATGTCTTCATCAAATTCAAGGCTAGTGGAGAACTTTCACTCATTCATTTAGTTGATTCATTCCAGGTTTACTTCATATTTTGTGAAATCTACACTACATCAGTTTGCTCTTGTTTGAAAACTTAAGTAATATGATCTGATACTGTGAGATACCTTAACGTATAGAAATAAACATAATATTCTGAATCAGACTCAAACATTTAATATCCTCCTCATCATCATATCCTTCTCCCAGCTATTTGGGGTCGGTTGCACTAACAAGCCCTTTTTCGCCTACTGATCTTGCCTAAGGCCTAATCCTTGGAAATCAAACAAGCCTTCATATGCCTTCTCACCACCTCAACATGACCAATTCAGGTACATGTTCCTTTACGGACATTGACAAGGTGTATGAGTTGCAAGCTTTAACCATGTGGGTAGGCAAGTAGTACACATTTGCAATTTTCTTTTTCCTTTTCTTGTATTTCATTTGGTGATTATGACTGACAGTTAAAGAAACCAATATCTCCAAGTTGAGATCACTCAGATCCACAGACATCAACTTCGCCAACATATTAATTATCAACATATTGTCTACAAAATTCTACACTTGCTTTAGAGGGTGTTTCTTGCACCAAGTTTCATGAAATTTTGCACCCAATTAGACTGATTAATCATTATATTTCATGACATTTAGCACAACCAAACGCACAATTTGATGTAAATCTTGGGAATCTGGTAATGGGTTGGGCTCTGGCTGACCCTAAAACAAGGTTTTAAATATCAGTAATAGGCTTCAATCACTAATATGATATGGCCACCAATCAGATAGAAGTAACAAATAGAATTACATAAATGAAAAAACACTTCACCTCATTTCAAAAAAAAAAAAAAAAAAAACTCAGTAGAACATTAACAAATGGAAACAAATACATGTCCACCAATCAGAAAATCAAATGAGCATAGTTTTTTTGTCAAGATACCTCTACAATGGAATCCGTGGATAGTCCAATTTCATCCATGTTTTAAGGGAGAGAGAGAGAGAGAGAGAGAGAGAGAGAGAGAGAGAGAGAGAGAGAGAGAGAGAGAGATGTGAAGAAGTGTGGAGAGGATTGAGGAAGAAGCAATGAGTGAGAGTGGGAGGGGAGAGAGAGAGAGAGAGAGAGAGAGAGAGAGAGAGAGAGAGAGAGAGAGATGTGAAGAAGTGTGGAGAGGATTGAGGAAGAAGTAATGAGTGAGAGTGGGAGGGAGAGAGAGAGAGAGAGAGAGAGAGAGAGAGAGAGAGAGAGAGATATGTGAAGAAGCGTGGAGAGGATTGAGGAAGAAGCAATGAGTGAGAGTGGGAGGGTGTAACACCCCAGATTTTTGCTATTTTGAAATTTGTCAAAAATTCTTTAAACATTTTTTTAAATAACTAGCCACGTCATCACTTAAGGAGCATTGATACTCTAGGAGAGCTTATACGTGACTGGTACTGATAAAGAACTGCACAAATAAGATTGATCAACTGTAGAAAACCAATGAACACAACCGATCACTTAAACATCAAGTTTATCCCTATGATTTATTTATATAGGGCCTAAATTTAACCGACTTACCATTAATTAATCAAGACAATCATAATTAAATTAAAAGATCTACCCAAAGCCGAGTCAGATAAGGCCTGGATCTTAACTAATGGATCAAATCAACCCAGTTGCACTTTTAACCTAAAATCGATGGTTTAGAGTAATCATAACCAAATCTCCACTTTCACTAATTTCGAATAGGCCATACAGTGAACTTAATTAATCCATACCTCAACAACTGTGCCCAAGAAATCCCCCTACCCAATTTATTTCAGAAATACCCCGATTACCTGAACAAGCTTTAGACCGCTCGTTAGTGGGCCACTAGTTTCAAAATTATACAGTAATGTCTATCCCACTAGGTTTGTGATCCATCGTGGATAACAGACTCAGATGACACCTAAAAATAGATTATTCACACTGTCAAATCAGCACTTGTAAAGTGCAACTCACCCTAGTATTGCCCAAAAGTCTGAATTTTAAAACAAATGGCCCCACCACTTAGGACAATAAATTAGGATATCTCAACCATCGGATTTCATCCAAATTTATACCATAGGTTGAAGATATTTGTTGACACTCATTCACCAAATCTAACCCCCGATCTAGAAACGATGACCGTTGATCACAAATCAGACCATTACAACAAAACCCCACATCCGTTTGCCGTCAAACTTTGCATAGCCCTTCATCAGGCCATGGGGCACCTATCCCATAAATTAGATGGGCCAGGGGGCTATCAGGGCAGCCCCGATAACCAGAATGGCCCCACAGGGCTATTGGAGGCAATTAACAAAGTGCAGGGTCAACTGAAATAAATTTCTAGATATTTATATCCAGCCCTCTCTCTCTCTCATAAACTCCAGAAATTGAGAGAGAGAGAGTGAGCAAGGGAGGAGAGAGAAGGGCCTCCTCTAGTGGTGCATGTGAGCTTGGAGCTTGAAATATTAACATCTCGACACTTTCACCTCTCCACGCCCACTCCAAGCGTCGTTGGAGTGAGATTCAGCCCAATCTAAGGTAAGATAGGGCTCCAAATCATTTTTTTTTTTTAATTCTAGCTACATGTATGCATCCTACCGCCATTTTCTTGCAACTCAGGGCTTGACACGTCGAATTTATGGACCCGACGACGTTTGGACACTCGCAAAGGCTTCTGGTCGACAATAAGTGCGGACCATTACCTTTAGGTGGCCGATTATCACGCCTAGCATAGGTTTAATAAATGTGATTGGTGATTGTTAGTGCATGTTGGTGAAATTTTATTTAGATTGCATGAATGGGATAATAGATTAGGAGTTGTTAAAATTATGGGAAAGGGTTTGACCCTAATACCCCAAATATGTGACTTGTGCATTTGCATGCTCATGTACAGTGCAAATATTTAAATTTCTCCAAATTGTTGCTAATTGATTGTTGATTCCCTAATTTTGTGTTAACTATGCTTAAAATGATAACATATATGGATTATTATAATTTGGTAATTAGCGATTGATTTGCTGATTATATGATTAATTATACTTGGTTGAAGGCATGAAATGTTGTAATTTGGTTGATTGGTTGAGTTACTTACCTTAAAATTCAGTATATGACTGAACTGTGTGCTTCATGTTGATCTATGGAAGATAAACTTCAGTGTATTATTATATAACTGCCCATGTGATGTATAGGCTAGATTAGGATATGTATAATCTGTAAATTTGGGTGGAGTTTTGCATGTTGCTATCCATTTTGTTACAATTGTTGGAATATGCTGAACATGATTCTCTTGATTTGGTGAAGATTGGTGCATGATCATCAATATATTTAGAGTGTTAGATTATGTTATCATTTATGAAATTATTCATAAATTTGTTGTATTTATGTTATCCATCTATGAACTTGTCCTCTCATGGATTGGCCGATAATCGAAATTATTTGGGAATCCCATCCTTGGATCAACTCACGGGTAAATTTGGCCCGACTAGTTAAGCTATAAATTGACTTAGGCCATTCAGTTTATAGTTCAACTTGTGGGCGCATATTGACTATTAGGTCGACCATCCTTGTACGTTAACCATGTTTGATCACGCTTATATAAACCTGAAGTACCCTAAGACCTTTACGCCTACTATTAATTGTAATTTACGACCCACAAGACTCATAAGTCGAGGATGGTGGTATGGGACACTATATCCATGTTGTCGGCCTACGCTAAGGTGACAAGCCTCCCCATAGTGTCCATTGAGCACTTAACTCGTGAGCCGGGAACGGTGGTACGGGATACTGTACTCGTGCTGTCGGCTTGTGTTGAGGTGACAACCTCCCTACAATAACCGTGAGTAGGACATTTAAGTCTTAATCTATTTATCTATATTCATACTACTTTTCAGGATTGACAACCCCAATATAAGGCTAAGGGTCGGGAGAGTCACATGACCACAACCCTTATGCCGCGCAATCGAGTTAGGGCAATAACTCCATTAGGGTATTTTAGTTTCCCCAACCTGCTGAATGAATGAACTTAACTAATCAACCTGGTTAACATATTCCACGACTTTGCATTTATTATTGTTGACGATTATGTAGTCGAGGTCGCTTTTGAGGGAGTGTTAGTTCATTGCGAACGTGAGATATCATCGCTTGAGGGAGCGTTGTTTTGTGAGGAGCATGCATCATATCATAACTATGCATTTGCATTAACAAAAGTATATAGGGTTCTATGTTGTTTGTTTTTTATTAAATGTACTTTATGTATGATAATTTATGTTACCTATTGCTAATGGTACCACTGAGTTAGCTATTCACTCCCACTTTGGGACGGTGTTTTAAAATACTAACTAGGTATAGATGCAAGTACCTTAGAGTGGGACGAACTGAGCGATGTCAATGCAGACGATGAGGAGGAGCAGACATATTTTCAGACTTCGGCGGTTTCTTCTAGTTTATTATTGGATTATCACGGGACATAAGTCAGGGCCCTAGTCATTTTGGGATATTTATTTGGGTGGGTCTAATTCTAATTTGAATTTTCTTGGTACTGTATTTTGGATATTTTACCTGTTTAGCAGCCCTTATTTTATAGTTTGCTAAACCCATCATTGCTTATAAATAAACTTAAATGCATTGAAATCTAGAGCCCATTAGGGCATACATGGCACCCAGGAATTTGGGAGCCAAGTTCCTTCTCGGCCCCTGAATTTTAGGGGCGTTATAGAGGGAGAGAGAGAGATTTGAAGAAGTGTGAAGAGGAGGGACACAGCCACGAATGAAGTCCATTGGCTTTTTTCTTCTCGTTTTCTTTAATTTTCTGTTTTTTTCCTTTGATTTTTTTCATAATGGTTTAGAGTCCGATTTTTTCTTTTAGTTTTTTTTTAAAGTGAGTGGTCACGTTGACCAATGAGAATTAGGCAATCAGAGAATTCCAGTTTACCGAATAACAGAGGATCCGGACTCCATGTTTATTGGTCCACATCATCCAAACACACTCTACCAAAAGAAAGAAAGGAAAAAAAAAAAACATTTATTATTAAAAGAAAAGAAAAAAAAAAAGCAACAATGTGATTCCCCTCTTAAAACCAACCCATTTTTTCATTTTGAAAATAAAAAAATAAAAATAAATAAAACAATGAAAGAGTGTTGTTCACTCTTATAAAACAAAACCCTCTTCTCCCATTTTATTACAAATAGAGGATTTAGAATCTAAAAGTTTCTCATACTTCTTTTTTCACAATTTCTCTTATATTTTATTTTTTTTTCATTTTCTCTCTTCGTACCTCATCTCCCGATTTTTTATTTTTATTTTCAAGTTTTCCATTTCTTCTCCTTACATTGCTCAACAGTGTATGAAGAACATCTAAAATTTTCACATACGTAAGTTGAGCTTCGAGTGGATTATAATTTCTTCATTGGGTTAAGGTTTATTTAATGATTTGCATTGTTTTAATTTTAAATTATTTTAGATATTTAACAAATTTATATGCAAATCCGGATGTAGCATATACTAGAAATAGTTAGCATCCAAATTTAATGGGTAAAGTCAAAATAATTAGTATCTTCCTACCAATGTTATTTTGAGGTCGTGCTACATCAACTTTTGGTCCATTATTTAAATGTTGAGGTGATATAATAATGATCATTGTTGGTTGTTGATGCATTAATGTTATTGTTATTTGTATTTATTAGAGTGGTTGTGCCCATATATAAAAATGATAATATAACTAGCTAGGCAAGTCAAATATTTAATATTTTCTTAACCACTTTCATATTTTTCTTTAAAAAAGATTATCTCTATGTGTAATTACATACTCCGTCTTCATCACACCCTTAATTGAAATCACATAATACTTCCTTTAAATACATAACACATTGTCAAGTATAAATCAATTGCACTCTCCACTATCCATATCATGTTCTTAAATTTAACTCTAACACACACCTCATCATCCCCATCATACGATCAAGTGTAACCCCATCACTTTGTCTTAAAACTCATTTACATCATAAAGCAAAGCAAGTTATACTATTAATCAACCATATCACAATCTCAATGATAATTCCATAATATATTCTATCATCCTTGTTGCACCCTCAAGTAAATCCCATCACTCAATATTGAAAGTCTCTCACAAACTGAAATGTAACCAAATTACAGTTTACACCAACCAATTCATGTTCTCATGTGCAACCACAACACACACCCTATCATTCTCAATTACAATCTTAAGTGTAATACATTCACTCTACGTTGAAACCCACCCACATCCTTAAATGTTACTGAATTACACTCAACTAACGCATCACAATCTCAAGAGTTAGCTCCATCATTTACTTCATCATTCCCATGACATCCCCGTGTATAGCCACATTATTTAATACTGAAACCCACTCATATTCTTAAGTTAACCAAGTTATACTCTCCACCAATTCGCATTCTCAAGTATAACCTAATCACACATTCCATCATCCCTATCACACCCTAAAGTGTAACCATATCACTCTGCTTTGAAACTCTTACACATCCGAAAGGTAATCCAATTACACTATTCACATATTCACGTTATTAAGCATAACAATATCATATACTCCATCATCTCATACACCATCGGGTGTAACCCCACACTCTCCCTGAAACTCGTTCACATTTTAAAGTGTATTTCACGTTATATGGAGGATAAAGAACAAATAAAAACTCTCTTTAGGCTATTTGAACCCTATGATATTTTGGCTCTTTTACTTAAATATAAATGGTTTGGGTTGAGCCCATTTAAAATTTAAACATGACTTTTTAGTTTTTTTTTTTTTTCTTACATTATTATTTAGTTTTCTTTCATCATTTATTTGTCTTATAAACATGAGTATATTCTTATACTATGATATATTATTGAAGTCTCTTTCGGATAATATAAATCAAAATTATAATGATTCAAAATGCAATAGGTAAAAAGGTATGTGATGAACTCATTTGATTGTTTCTCATTTAATGTATGAGAAGATCGTGCACTCGCAAAACATTAATTATACTATTAGATGTGCTCCATCAAAGTTTTATAATTTTATTAAAAAAAATGAAGGATAAGCATATTAAAGCCACAAAATATATTCATTTTAAAGGATTTGTGTATTTTTCGAAGTTCTCAGCTCGACACACATTTCTAAATAATATTCTTCTTAGATGGGATGATAAATATAATTGCTTCATCTTCGGAGGAAAGATTATATTTCTTAAACCCTAAGACATTATCATAATATTATGATTTAGTGTGAATAGATAATATATGGATTTGAAAAGAAAATTTGATGCTCGTAAAAAAAGTATTAAAGAAAAAATATTTTGTAAAGGTTCTTCTTAATCGAGAGTTAATAGAGAGGAATATTGAGAAGTTGTTGGAAGAAAGTTCGAAAGAATTTTTATCCGATTTTATGAAATTATTTCTTATGTATTTGTTCAATACAGTTTTATTTCCAATCACCAGTAAGACTACTCGTATATTATTGTGGTATTATGTGAATAAGTTGAAAAAATTGTATAATTGTGCATAGGCTACTAACATTTGTGAGTTTTTGGTTATGAGTATTTCTAAAAGCTTAAAGAATAATTTTAAAAAAAAATACGTGAATGTGTCATGGTTCTGAAAGTAAACACTACTTATTAATATTAATGAAATTATTTTCAATCAACTATTCTTTTTTTGTTGCTTTGTGTGCCTTTCTTATTTATGATATTGTTTTCAATAGCCATGGTTATAAGAACATATTATATTCCGTAATTGTTATCAACAAAAATGACATATCCATGTTTTTTAAAATGAGTCGAAAGTTGTTATCAACAGATTATCACACATAAAAAATTCTTAAACACTCTTATTTGCATATAGTTATTTATATTTTTAAAAAAATTATTTATCGTACTTTCATCAATATTGTGTCCAAATATACAATTATGCATTTATTTATATTTAATTATTAAAGATCTAGGCTCCACAAATGAGGAGAGTCACCTTTTACCTCTCATTATAGGTATTTTATATTCATTTATTTACACATTATATAGTCAGTTATTAATTACATACTTGATTATATAAGTCATTATTGCGATTGGCATACGGAAGACATCGGATATTATCAAATAAATACATCAATGGTTAGAGTCATATCTAATAAAGATTAGAGAGAGAATATTGAATATTCCCTGTATAATGATTATTTTGTTTACATTGCACATGCTTTGTGATATAAATGATCCCACAATTGATCATATAAGTGATGGATGTAATATTCATATAAGAGTCCTCAAACTTAAATAGAGAATTGTGTCAATGATTGGAACGTAGACTTGTAAATATTGATGAGAAAATTGTAAGAAATATAATGATTATTTTCGTATATGAAATTGAAATCATGTGAAAAATATTTATAAATTTATTTACAATTTTTTCATCAATCTTCAAAAGTCTACATTCCAACTATTAACATATTTTTCTATTTGAGTTTAAAGATTTTTATATGAATATCATAACCATCACTTATATGATCAAGCGTGAGATCATTTATATTTTTGAGCATCTACCGTATAAGCAAAGTAATCATTATATGAAAAATATTCACTATTTTATCTTGAATCTTTGCTAGATATGACTTTAACCACTAACTTTTCTTATAACGGATAAATAAATGAATATAAAACACTTATATTGTGAGATAAAAAGTGTCTCTCCTTATTTGTATGGCTTATATATTTAATAATCTGATAGAGATAAGTACATGAATATAACCGTATATTTGGACACAATATTAATGAATGTATGAAAAATAATTTTAAAAATATATAAATGCAAATAAATGTGTTTTAAAATTTTTTATATGTGACAAGCTGTCAATAATTGTTTTCGATACATGTCAAAAAACGTGGATGTATCATTTTTGTTGATAATTATGATTGAAGAATAATATATTCTTATAACCATTGCTATTGAAAACAATATCATTGATAAGAAAGACATACAAAATAGAATAGTTGATTGCAAATAATTTCATTAATATAACAAGTAATACTTATGTCCATAACCATGATACATTCATTTACTTATTTTTATTATTCTTCACACTTTTATAAATACTCATAACTAGAAACTCACAAAAGACAGTAGCCTATACATAATTATATATGTAAATTTTTTAACTTATTTACATAATGCAACAATAATATTAGAGTAGTTTTATTGTCGATTGAAAATATAACTGTATTAAATAGATACATAATGAACAATTTCATAAAATCGAATAAAAATTCTTTTGAATTTTCTTCAAACAATTTCTCAATATTCTCATTTATTAACTTTATCTTAAGAAGAACCTTTACAAAATATTTTTTCTTTAGTACTTCATTACAAGTATCAAATTTCATTCTCAAATTCATATATTATCCTTTCATACTCAATCATAATATTATGGCAATGTCTTATGGTTTAATAAAGATCCTATTTTCTCTGAGGATGAAGCAATTATGTCCATCATCACATCTAGCAAGAAGAGTGTTTAGAAATATGCGTTGAGCTAAGAACTTCAGAAAATGCATAAATCCTTTAAAATGAGTATCTCCTGTCACTTTAATATCGTTATCCTTCAATTTCATTTTCTTAATAAAATTATAAAACTCTAATGAAGCACATCCACTAGTATAATTGATGTTTTGTAAGTAAATTATTTTTTTATACATTAAATAAGAAACAATCATAAAGAGTTCATCTCATACCTTTTTACCTATTGCATGTAAATCATTCTAAATTTGATTGATATTATCTGAAAAAGATAGTAAAATAACTTACCATATTATACTGAATATGACTTCAATAAGATATTATAGTATGAAAATATACTCATGTTTATAAGACAAATAAATAATAAAAGAAAACTAAATGATAACATAAGAAAAAAAATGCTAAAAAAAATATCTAAATTTTAAATGGGCTCAACCTAAACAATCTATATTTAAAATAAAATAGTTAAAATGTCAAAGGGTTCAAATAGCCCAAGAAGAGTTTTTATTTGTTCTCCATCATCTATATAAATGTGAAATATGCTTTAGGATATGAACATATTACAGGAGAGAACACGGCTTACACCAGAGGGTGTATGTAGGATGATGGAATGTATGATGTTGTTACGCTTAAAATGCGGCTGTGCAAAGAGTGTAATTAGATTGCCTTTTGGATGTGTAAGGGTTTCAAAGCAGAGTGATATGATTACGCTTTAGGGTGTGACGAGGATGATGGAGTGCGTGATTATGTTACACTTGAGAATGAGAATTGATGAATAGTACTATAACTTGGTTAACTTAATAATATAAGTGGGTTTCAAGATTAAATGATATGGTTATACACGAGGATGCATGTCATGGGAATGATGAAGTGTGTAATGAGGTTAACTTTTGAGATTGTGATGCATTGGTTGATAGTGTAATCCAGTAACATTTAATGATGTGTGTGTGTGTGTTTCAACATAGAGTGATGTATGATAGGGTGAGTGTTGTGGTTGTATATGAGAACATGAATTGGTTGACATAGACTGTAACTTGATTACATTTTAATTTGTGATGGACTTTTAAAATTGAGTGATGAGGTTTACTTGAGGGTGTAGTGGGAATGATAGAATATGTTATGAAATTATTATCAAGATCGTGATGTGGTTAATTGATAATATAACTTACTTCGCTTTAAGATGTGAATGGGTTTTAAGATAGAGAGATGGTATTACACTTGATTGTATGATGAAGATTATGAGTTGTGTTGGAGCTAAACTTGAGAACGTGGTATGAATAGTGAAGTATAATTAGTTTACACCTGACAACGTCTTATGTATTTTAAGGAAGTGTGATGTGATTTCATTTAAGGGTGTGATAAGAACGGAGTATCTGATTACACTTAGAGATATTTTATTTTTTAAAGAAAAAAATATGACAATAGTTAATAAAATATTAAATACTAACCTACATAGCTAGTTAGATTCTCGTCTTTACATTTGTGCACAACTACTTTGATAAATACAAATAACAAAAATACCAATGTAGTAACAACCAACAATGATCACGACTAAATCACCTTAACATTTAAATAATGGACAAAAAGTGGATGAAGCATGACCTTAAAATAACACTGATAGATCACCACTATATCACTTAAACATTCAAATAATGGACCAACAATGGATGATGCATGACCTCAAAACAACATTTGTAGGCAGATCCTAATCATCTTAACTTTATCCATTAAATTTGGATGCTAACTATTTTCAGGATGTGCTTTATTCAAATTTGCATCTAAATTTGCTTAATCCTTGAAACAATTTAATAATAAAATAATGTAAATAATTACGTAAACCATAACCTAAGGAAGAAATCATAATCCACCTGAAGCTCAAATTCACAAAATGAAAATTTTGGATAATGCTCATACTTTGCCGAGTAATATAAGGAGGAGGTGAGAAACTTCAAAATCCATAAAAATTAAGAGAAGAGGTATGAAGAGAGAATGGAAAAAACAATATAAGAAAAGTTGGGAGAGAAAATATACGAGAGAAACGTTCGTATACATAATCCTCTATTTGCAGTAAAATTTTAGAAGAGGTGTTTGTTCCAAAAGGAAGAACAACGTGATCTTCTAATTATTATTATTTATTTGTTTTAGAAGGGGAGAAGAGAGGTTGTATAAATGGAAATAGCCCTCTCGTGGGTTTTTAATTTTTTGCTTTTGTTTTTATTTTTCTCTTTGTTTTTTTTAATAATAATTGTTTTGTTTTTTTGCTTTTTGTTTTCTCTTTTCTTTCCCTTATAGTAGGGGTGTGCGTTGAAGAAGTGGACCCATAAAGATGAAATAAATAAACACTTGCTTTGCTATGAATAGGGAATCGAGAAAGAGTTAAATACCTAGTCTAACCTTTCCGTTTATTGGGTGCAAGTGGACTATGGTGAAAAGAAATCAACGATTGAAAATCGAAAGAAAGAAAATACAAGAGTGGTGGCTATGATCTTCTAATTTTGAATATTTTTTGGGGATACATTCCATTGATTGTGGGGCCCAACGTATCGACGGTACGGATTAATGAATCCTGGCCCCTACATGTGCAAACTCCAGACGTAAAACCCGAGTGCGCATGGCATATACTTGGGCGGAGGTTCCTATCATTTCTGTGGGTTGTGGATCGTGATCCAGTGGGCGGCTGCTGATGTGAGGCGGTAGAATACGTGCAAAAGATCCATGTATAGAGAATACGTGTTATAGATCCGTTCCATTCATCAGGAAGAATAAATTTCTATCATCTGATAGACCGAAAAAAGTATAGGTTTGATGATTGGATAGGCTATAGTTATGAGAAAAAATGAACGGTTAGGAAAAATCCTAAAAGTCAAAATTCTATATGAAAAGGTGGTTCTTTGACAAATTTCCTCATCTGATTTTTAGTATATAGAAGTTTGAAAGTGTGTCCTACCTGATGAATGGATTAGATCTCTTACACGTTTTTCGTACGCACGGATCTATTACACGTATTTCGGCCTCACACAACCGGCCGCGCACTGAATCCCGACGCACCGTGATTCGGTGACAGAGTATCTAAACAGAGAGAAGTTATTTTATACTCTGGCAGATGTGATGGTTTCATACGCATTCAGACAGATGTTTCTCACGTGGATCAGTATATCAGTGAATCTACTGGGACCCACTATTATTATTTCGATAACCCTAGATCTAAGATTGTTCAAATAATCATGATATCCAATTAGTGGAAAATAATTAACAGTTTGAGAAAAAATGGTCACTGATCTTTCATAATTTCTATTGGATGTCCACAAATCAACGGCTCATAATCGATCTAAATATTTTTTAAAATATTTAGACAGTTTTATTCGATTCTCATGCATTCCATTAGAATAGTTTATGATAGATGTGTACAGAATATAATACTCCGTCAGAGTATTCAAACTTCTCATATAATACTTCTCGGGAAAGCTTATCTCCTCCAAAAATTCTAGAAGTGCAGTTGCTCGAGTGTGTTTTGAAAGGGAACTCGCATTACTTGTTGAAACAAGAAATACTAAAATAAGATCAGATCCGTTAATCAAGTGTACATCCAATGAAAATTTTAATTAAATGGGTCCCATATAGAGTAAATTCATCATTTAATGTACTTAACCAACCGTAAAATTTTGTTGCAATTTTTCGTGTAAAATTAAAAAAATATCTAAAAATGATTATAATACAGTATTAAAGTAAAATATTTATGATTAATGGATCAGATATCTTATACGTATCTTTTGTATATACGTGCGAGGTGAGCGTGTACACTTAGCATTCTCCCATCTATTTCTATTGTCCAATTATCCGGCCTTGCGGGCAGGTGACGGTCGCAGGTATCGGGCAGCGGGCAGATTCGGCCTTCTCAGCAAAGAGACGCGGATCGGGGGACGTGGATCGTTTACTACCCGCATGTACTGATCTCGGAACAGGATGGTGCTTTGAGGGGGCAACTATGATTTATGGGTTTATCCACACCGTCCATCAATTTTTAAATTTAATTTTACGCTATAATAAAAAATAATGGAGATCCAAGGCTCAAGTGGAGCATTGGAGCATACATATGAGATTAAACGCCCAACATTCAAAACTTATTGGGAGCCACAAAAGTTTTGGATCAAGCTGATATCTGTGTTTTATCTTAATCCAAATCCATGTGACCTTACGAGAAGGTTGGATGGAAAATAAAAAGTACAGTAATCCTTAGGAAGGTTTCAACGGTGGAAGTTATCATCATTGATTTTTCCGGTAGTGTGGTCCACTTGAGCCGCATAAATAACAAAATTTTGGATTATATCATAAAATAATATGCAAAAATCTATTGAAGGTATGGATAAAAACGTACATTAATGTGGAACCCTCAGAGGCCCAGCCTGTTGCGAGATCGGAGCAGGTGGGGTTGTACCAATCCGCGTTTGATCAAGGAAACGATATATACGAAGAGCGTACATGAGTTCCAATACGTGCGAACTGTGTGGTAACCCTAATGTATCATCCAGACCGTCCATCAGATGATTCCATCAATTATATAATTCTAATCCGACACGTCAGGTGGGGCCACGCTACAGAGTGACGCTCCGCAGAAAATTCCTGGTTGTATATGGGGCCCAAAGCACTCTTTATATGTCATCTAATCCATTAATCAGACGATCCATACGAAGAGAAAGCTACTTTACAAAAATCAGACCGTTAAATAACTCACGTGTGTCACACCACGTGAATTTAGATCTTTTATGCATGGTTTTACAATGTTTCCTGTGGTGTGGACCACCTAAGTGGGATGTACGGTGGACATGATACGGCGTTTGGGATTCAGAAAACAACCACGGTGGGACCCTCAGAAGCTTCAACGTATGGTAACTCATGTACGTGCGTATGTAGTTGCTAATCCCACCGTTGATATTACGGAGGACACTGTCGATGGGCATTTCCAACAAACAAAATCAGATCAGACGTCCCTAATCATTCTATTGGTATTCTAGAAATAAGAGATTAAGAAAATAAAAGAAATAAACGGTCCAGAAAATTCCAAATATTCGACGGATAAGATATTCAAATATTTTAAGTTTTAAGGTCATAGCTTATCTTTCTTGGGTCCAATAAGATAAACGGTCTGGATCAATGGACGGTGGTCCCCACTTGTACGAAATAAGGTGTAACAGGATATTATTCATGTTCGGATGCATCATCAAGGTTATAATTGCTGACGGATTTAAAGAGAAAAAAAAACACAAGCTTTCACTCTCTCTCTCTGAAAAATCGCCTCTGCAAATCACGGTCAGCTCTTTTTCTCTCTCTCTCTCCTTTTGGATTTTCTATCGTTGCTTCGAAGATCGGATCCGTTCGATCTGCGTTTCTGATAGAGATTAAGAAACCTTTTATAGTTTTTTGAGATTATGGTGCCTTTTGGTAATTTCTAATAATCTAAAATTTTGGGGATTTTGGTTTCGTCTTTTGATCGAAGATCAGGTGCTTGATGTGGTTTTCTTTAGATTGATTGGGGAAAATCTGGGACTGTCTTGGATTCTCTGAATTTGGATTTGATTCTATTGTTTGTACGATTCGGAATTTCAGGTTCTTGTATCGGTTTTCGGGACTTCGGGTCCCGAATTTCGGGCAAAGATTTTTATTTTTTGTTGGATGATTTCTCGAGTGATTGATTATGTTTGATGATTTTGTGAATTTTTATTATGTTTCAGTAGAAAGATTGACGTTCACCAGCACCAGATGATCTGTAAAGTCGAATTTGAGCTTCAATTTCTGGGGATTTGGGTCTTGTTTCCCAGTCGATGGTTGTTATTTGATGCGGTTTTATGACTTGGATCGTCCATCACCTTGTAACGGTTAGAAATTTTAGCTCTTGGCTCTTGGGCATGCGAATTGTGACCTGTTGTCAGAAAGATCTCTGTGTGATGTGTTATGCATCATGATTTGGGAAATCTGAATCTGTCTTCGATCTCGTGAACTTTGATTCACTGTTATTGAAGATTGACTGTTTGATTAGTCACAGGCAATTTGGAAATTTGTGTTCTAGCTTCAGCTTTTGGGAATTGGGTTCAGTCCAAGATTGGGTGTTTGATGTTTTTTGTGCATATGTTTGCCCTCTGATGATTTGTAAATTCGATATTCTTGTCTGGTTTGCCAGTGCTCATTTCGGATGTTGTCCATTTTTTTTTTCCAACATTTGTGATTGTGTTCGCTGCTTAAGTGCCTGTTTGGACGTATTATCGACTGCTGACTGCGGAGGATACCTGCAATGGTCGTTTCCTCAATAAACAATCAGTTGGTTTTTGGGGTCTTGTTTATTTGCAGTCTAAATCATCGGGTGAGTCCAAAATGGTCGTCAACCATACAGGCTGCAAAACCCTCGTTTCAGTTTTGTCTCCGAACTGGATGAAGCGGGCCCTTAGGGAACCTGGTCTGTCTCTGGTTTCATGAAAGCCTGCTTCAATTGGCGTAGTTATTAAATTTGGGTTGTTTTATGAATTTGATTCGATTTGGATGACTGTTGAGTGTTCATTTGGGGACAGTTCAATCCAAAATTTAGAGTTTCAGCTCCAATTTTAGGAATTTGAGTCCCGTTTTTTCATCAAAGATTTGGGTATTTGACATTTTTTTTACACCCATGGTTTCTCTTGATGATAACAAAATTCAATTTTTGTCCTTGATTCTTTAGTCTTTTGACTGTTGTATGATTTTCGCATCTATCCTTATGTTTGATGACCTACGGAAACCTGGGTCTTCCACAATTGTGAATTTTGGTTTGATGAGTGTAGTTTAACATGTAGCATTGGGTTCTGAATTCTGATTATGCTTTGATGAGTAGGGAAATTGCGAGTCGTAGGACACACTTCAACGTATGATACTTGACTATGATTTCTTTGATTTTTTTTTCTTTTTCCTATTCTTTTTAATGATTAGAAAATTGGGTACTTGTATCTGATTTCTAGTATACTGATTAGTTTATTGTTAGAGATTACTATAGGCATTGTTGTGCATATCGGTATCGGTGGGCATATATTGGCTTGGCAAAAAACCGATACGATATGGTGTTGTGTTTCGGTATTAGCCTGTATCAGACATTTTTTGTTTTGTAGAAAAAAAAAATACTAAAAATAAGAAAGTGATATCCAAGAATCTATGATTTATTTTTTTTAGAACATGTGTATTCAATAGTGTATCGGACCATTCTTTGGTAAGAATGTTGTCTGTCAGGTTGTTGGGTTGACTTGCCAGTATGCTGTTGTATTGAGTCTTTTGGCTATAAAATATTGATGGTTGTCATAAATTGAATGCATTCATCAACCATTTCATCCATATATCCATTTCCCTCGGTTGCTTTTTGAAATAAAAATAAAAAAATACAAAGCAATCTACAAATGGTTCAAAATACATGAAAAAATAAAATAAAAAATTACAGCTCACAGATGGTAGATCTATGTTCAAACAACAATAATTTTTCATTCCCAAATCTGATTTTTGAAAAAAAAATATATATATTTTTTGAAAATTGCCAAAAAAAGTGTGAAAATACGTTAAAATAAAATTATAGTATATAAATTGTAGGCATATGTTCAAATAACTTAGATCTATGTTTAAACAACCTAAATCTGTCACTCCCCTAAAAAAAATGGAAAAAATGGATTATTTTTTTTTTTTTGGAAAAATGCCCGAAAAAGGCCAAAAAATGGTATGAAAATACAAAAATAAATTAGAATCCAGCAGCAATGGTAGATCTATGTTAAAAAAAATATATAGATTCACCTAGATCTAACATTCAATTCATTTCCCAAAACTTATTTCGAGAAAACTAAAAATTTCAGAAATTGCCCAAAAAATGGCCTGAAAATAAAAACAAATTTGTAAATTTTTATTTTTATTTTGAAAACAATGCATTTGTGAAATTTGTAGATCTATAGTAGCAAAACACTCTTCATGCATCACTATAACAACTAGTGTAAAAAAGTTAAAAAAGGAAAAATTCTGCAATTTTCAAAAAATGCCACTGTAAATTGAGAAAAAAAGAAGAAGCAAAAATCCCCTAATCGAACACAAATCAAGCATAATTTGATCATTTTGGGGTTATCATGCTAATTCAACTCGATTCCGGCAAGAAAAAAAGTTTTTACCTTTTTTCTTTTATTTTCCCTAAATCGGGTACTTGACCTTCAATCTTTTGATTCAAGGCAAAACTTGTTTGGCTCTTCGAAATAGCTTTAGATATAGTCAGAAATGGTGCTGAAACAATCCTTCACCCGTACTTCAAAAGGAGACGAAAAAGAGAAAAAGTGGCAAAAGGGAGCTGGTTGTTGCTATTTATGCCCTTCATTGGTTTGGCCGATACACGTGTGACATGTCGGTGTCGAAATGGTGTAGTTTCTTTCATAGCGGGCTGATATTAACCCTTATCGCATATCATGCCGATATGGCCATATCGGCCAATACGACACCAATATTCAAATCCTTGACTTAGGGGCTGCAACTTCAATTCGGGTACTCAACCCTAACCCAACTAAGTCAACCTGTGTTTTGGTTGGGTTGGATCGGGTTGTTAGGGTCCTCCGGGTTCTTTTAGGGTCGGAAAACAACAACTCGTTTTGAAATCAGGTTGGGTTCGGGTTGAGTACATGTGGATCAAGTTAGGTTGGGTTGGGAACAGTGTTCAAAGTATTGGTATCGCTACAAGTTTCGCTGGCCGGGGATATAGAAACAATATCGATATTGTAGATAACCAGAAATGCGGGGAATCATGGGATATACAATTTTCAGTGAAACTTCAGGAGATGCTAAAATACATATATTTGCATATTTAGGAATTAAAAAATTTGTAAAAAGAATGCATGCATAATAAGTTTCCATTTGATGGCGGGCTTAAAGCATGTGTTGTTGTAAAAAATCAGTCCAACCATCCCATCAATACCATCTATCCATCCAACCTTCCATCCAAACATCCATCAGTACTTCAGAACATCGACAGCACACGATATTTTGTCGAGAGATGGTTGACGACTGGAAATGAAACGAAAGAATGTGGTCTCGATATCGCCCATGTTGCGTTAATGATAATATTGTCGACAATTTAATCATTGTATACAACTATGCATCCATTAAAAAATTGAAATGGAATTTTTTTAATAAACAGATTTTTGGCGACATCGATACATTGGCGATATGATTGAAATATCGCCAATACACTGGCAATACAAGCAACACCTGAAATTTACACAATTGAAAATATTGGTGATACATTGGAGATATTGATAACATTGGCCATACAAGCGACACCTAGAATTTACATAGTTGAAAATATTGGTGATACATTGGTGATTTTTGGTGATACATCGCGGATACTTGGAATTCTTGGTACTATCAGTGTTATCGGTATTGCTACTAGTGTTATTGGTATCGTTGAGTTGGAGATAGAGATAATATCGGGGATACTCCGAACAATTGTTGGGAATAGTCACATGTGTTAGGGTCAGGTTGGATTGGGTTGGGTTGGTTTAAGGTTGAGTATAGAGGAATTTGGGTTGGCAATGTCAGGTCAGGTCGGGTTGCAGGTTGGGTCCTCTTAGGGTTGGCTCAGGCTCACGTCGACCTTTGAACTGACCCAACCTACCTGAGTTGCTCCACCGTAGTGCTCACAAGATATATCTTGTTATGGTTTTTTTTTTTTTTTTTTTTTTTTTTTAAATGGAAATAAATGGTTGAAACTAGAATAAACTAAGGGCGAGTCGGTGAGATAGGGTTTCATGGTTGTTTTTTGGGGCCTTTAAACATTCTTTATAGTCTCGTGTTTGGACTGAATCTATTATTTGCTGTTGCTGGGTTTTGAAGATCTTGCAGAATTTTCATCTCATATGTGAGTTTGATTGATTTATTGTCAGTTTCTCGTCTAATCTCTATTCCGGCATATGGAGTTCTGTTTTGCTTCAGACCCTGGTGCATTGGAGGATTGCTTTTACTCTAGCTCCTTATTTTGCACCAATATTCGTACCTGTACAAGTGGGTTGCGTAGTATTGAGGGTTGAACTGTTATGTCCCACTGTGGATGGTTTTGCCCCAGTTCTCAAATTGGATGGCTGTGCCCCAGTTCCTAGCTATCCACTATACGGCCTTTGCCCTGTTGAATGTGGACAGTTGGTGCATTTATTTTTCTTAGTCCGTTGAAGGGGACCATGGGCTAGGAAGAACTTTACATGAGGATCAGATTAATTCCTCTTATTTTGGGATGAGCTTTACAGGAGGATCATGTTAATTGCTCTAGCTCCTTAGTTTGCACCAATATTCATACCTGTACAAGTGGGATGCATGGTTAGGTGATCTGAATCATTGATCTGTTTGGTCCCACTGTGAATGATTGTGCCTGAGTCTCTCAAATTGGACTATCCTAACTATCTAATGTTCTGCCTTTCCTCCATTTAGTGTAGACGGTACACTTTTTTTGAGAAATACTTTGATTCTCAATCAGAGTATGGTAGATGATACACAGGCACTTGGAAATTACTTTAAAATTGCACATGGCATACAAAAAATTCAAATTAAACTGTCCACATTATGGGTCCCAGTCTAGATGTGTCACAAATAATAATAATTAAGAAGATCATGCCAGTATCAGATTGGTGGACATTCATTGGATGGTTAAAAATGAAAAGCATGCAATGTTCCTATTTCAACCGACACGAATCAGAGTTAGACATGCCTTCACACTGTTCCCCATGGTGTGGCCCACCTAAGTCTTGGACTTGACTGGATTTTATGATCTATGGTGAAAATGTGATGGCACATCTGATGGACAGGGTAGATATGATCGCCATGTATCGATCCAAGTGAGGCTCCTGGATTGCCTACGCAAGTCAGGCTATCTCACTCCAGACTCTAGCTCCAGTTTTCTCTCTCCCAAATGACTTTCTTCCTCCTCTCTCTCCATGTTCGTTGCACGCGCCAATAGCTTCATACCCCTAGTGTGATTAATTACAATTTAAAAAATTGGAGGCTGTTTCAAACTCTTTGAATTTTGATTCTTTTACACTGGAGATTGATGGTCCATTTAATTTGTCCTTAGATTACAACCAATGAATAAAAAACCCTGATAATCTATTTCTGTCTGGATAATTCCAATTTCAATTATAATTAGTGTTTAATGCTACAAAACAATAATCAAGCCCATTTTAATCTTCCTCATATTTTGAGACATTGTATTCCCCCTTTTCTCTTCCATCCCCCATATTTAGTTCTTTGCTTGACTTATTCTTCCGATTGTTCATTTAGGTTATGAAGAAGCTGAATTTTGGCTCGAAGATACCTGGGGAATTTTGAGGTTTATGTCGTCATTGCAACTGTATAGAGTTTGCACCGATAAGCATTTCAAGGATGCATTGCATTCACATGCAGTGAATGCAAAGGGTTTCAGACCTTCTGTTTAATCCTTCGGAGTTTTCATGGATATGTAATTTTGATTTTGAACTGAAAGGACCATTGACAGGGGAGAGAGAGGGAGAGATTGATTATCAGCGACGGATCCACTGAAGTTTGATGGTTTCATGCATCTGTCCCATTTGATAGGCATCTGGGTTTCTTGAGCTTCAAGCTCACAACCATTCGATCTTCCCCTGGGAACTTGCTCTTCTAGTACTCACCAAGCATGGCGCAAGAGAGCTGGAAGAAAGAAACCGATGAGACAGAATGCCAGACACCTGGAGGCCCGATCTTGTGCGTGAACAACTGCGGCTTCTTCGGCAGCGCTGCTACCAATAACCTTTGCTCCAAATGCTACAGAGATCAGTTCATGAAGCAACAGCTCAAGGCACCTCTGGTCGCGCCTGTCGTGGAGAAGCCGCCTGCTGCAACTAGTTCAGTGCAATTTGAATCAGTTGTGGAAAGGGTGGATAAGGTGGAAGGGCTCGATGATCCAAGTACTGATGGGTCCACATCCATGGACATGGGCAAGCAGCCCCCTAATCGTTGTGGGTCTTGCAAGAAGCGCGTTGGGCTGACCGGGTTCAAGTGCCGTTGTGGGGGGACATTCTGCTCTGCCCATCGGTACTCCGAGAAGCACGAGTGCTCCTTTGATTACAGGAGTGCTGGCCGGGATGCTATTGCCAAGGCGAATCCTCTCGTGAAAGCCGAAAAGATTGAGAAGATCTGATGGGCGGTCTATGGCTTGGCGATCTAAGGAGATGGAAGGTACAGCCATATTTATGTGTTTGCAATAGCAAATCTCATAAGCTACCTTTATCTGAGGAGACCTGGCCTCGAGAGAAGAAGAAAAAATCCTCATCTGGATGTCCCCATGTTTTCAGATTTCCAATAGGGAACTGGTATTTACATCCTCTCTTTTCGATGTGCACACCCCTTTACACTACTTTGGGTATTAGAATAGTCTAGTTCCAATGCTATTCTAGTACACAGCCAATGTAGAAAATGGTGTATGCATTAAAAAACGTAGGGTGCACATGTCATTTCCCTTTCCGATATAGTGTGAAGATGCACAATGTGAAAATAATTAAACAGAAGTTTCAGCAAACTGCCATATTATAATCGATGCTTATGGATTGCCATTCCCAACTTTCTTCTAGTTCTATCATTTCACTCTTTAAAAGGGGCATGACTGTGTTTTTACATTTCAAGTGATTATCTTAGAACAGATGTCAATTTCATTGAACGGCTTTGATTGCTCTCTTAGAAGGGTCGTGCTTTTTGATTTGACTGTCTGAGTACTAGTCTTAGAAGTGTTTGATTGCTGTTAAAAGGCTGAGATGCATGTCGTGGAAAACAGTTGTCAGTCTCCCAAAAGCTGAAATACTTCTCTTTAGAATGTTGTAGTTACCTTTGAAAGTCAAGGCAACATTTGGCATACCCCCAAATGTGTCGGGACGATTTCTTGGTGGTTTTTTTTTTTTTTTTTTCCAGCCTCAAATCAATAGGTAGATAAGACATGTTCCTACACTTCCTTTAGGCGGAAGTCGACTGCCTGCACCTATGTTTTAGTTTTGAGGTTGTGACATATTGCACCCTCCATTTGGCTTAAAGACAACTCCCTGCTTTATGTGTTTTCCCAAATAACACCTTTTGTTTTACATATTCAGCAAAAAACCACCCTGTGGTTGATGTCCCTCAACAAAATGTGATGGAACCGTGGTAGAGCCGTGCTGGTATAGTTGACTGTTGAGCATGGGGGAAGACCTTTTACACCTGGTTTGGGAGGATAACATTTGGGTTTTGGTGAAGAGAGAGGAGAGGAGAGGTTAGGTTGGGATTGGGGCTTTGGGAGATTTAAGAGGGATAATATTACCATTAAAAGAAGATTTTGCTATAGTTAGTTTTTCCGTCAAAAGAATTATTGGCAGGGTGGTTTTTGACCATATTCGGAAAACATAAGGTTTTATCAGGGAAAACGTTGGGTGTTGTTTGTCTTTAGGTCAAAAGGGAGTGTGTTGTATGTCAAAACCTCTTTAGTTTTTAGTGGACATGGTATGTGCTTTGGGTCTATGGCGATTACTTTTGTGAAAACTTGGAAAGAATGAAGATTTGTATTGTTGACTCTCCTTCAAAGGAAGGAATACATTCACCTTCTCTTTGTACAAGGAACTCTTATCCATTGCCTTATAAATGGATTTTAGCTTCCTTGGTCTTATTTAATAGAAGAGGAAAAACCAAGTGCCTGCATGTACGTAGGACTGCTCCTCGAGCACTTCAACCAGGACTATCTATCACATTTTATAAAGGCCATGAGCTTCTTCCAAAAAGAGCTTAGTCTGTGAGAGTCCCAAGCACTTCTATTGAAAGAGTCCCATTTCATCTTTAACGCCTACAGGGCTCTTCAAGGCCTTCTCTCTCTCTCAAAAAGGACTATGATTGCTTCCTTGGTGGATTGTTTGATTGAATTTAAGACTTCACCAAACTACTATTAATAGGATTACAATGCGAATTTATCAATTGTTATTAGGAACTTGAAAGTATTAAGAGTATTGTAATTGGATTAAACACTTTGCTTGAGCATGTTCTTGAATTTTGGTTGCGGGATATTGATTTCTAAAACCACATAATGTTTTTTTTTTTTTTTTTTTACACAGGCACACACACCCACACACACACACCTTAGTGGTATTTCACCACCTATGGGTACTCAGAACCCTTAACCAGTTGTTGGAACTCCTGAGAGTCTACCATAACGTTGTTTTGGGTATTTTCAAACCAAGTTGAATGGCATTTCATTGCTAGCTGAGGTGGGGAAAAACCCATTTATGCATCTTGCACGCTTTTCTTTGAAGCATCCTGCATTTCCCAGGTTAGAAGATTTCATCCCGTGGTGTGGTGAGACACGATGGGCCAATGGTCTGGATTACTGAATCATCTGCCCCCACTTGTCAGAATTGAAAACCTGTGCATGAGGTGGGCCACACTCTGTCCTCCTTGATCTCCATAGTTCGTGTTGTCTTGATGGAAGTTTGTGGTTGGATTCTGACTTATGGCTGGATATAACAGTCCAAAGTACTTGCGTTAAAGAGGCTAGGCCACTCTGATGGTGGGCCATTTGCAAAATCCATCAGAAAAGCTAATTCAATCAGTGACAGTTGCTCTCTTTGATCAGCCAGCCACTGATGGTGGGCCTTGTTGGGTCCATGTCCAAGTGCAAATATCATTTTGAGAACGGTTCAGGTCCAATCAGGGCATTTACAAGGTTGGAATTAATTAATGGATGGATTGCATTGTACACACATGTTCCATTTTGACACGTGTAGTGTGTAAGTGGGCCCTCTCATGTGCACTTATCAAACCTGATTCGGTATTTAACTGAAATTACAGCGAAAACATTTCGCCTGTGATATGTTGATGACATCCACTTCGATCATTAGACATATGTGCCCTAAAATCAGGTGGGCCACAATGCAGGGAACAATTTGAGAGCGTACATTAAGTTGGCCACTCATGATTTCGTGAGGCTCGTCATGCTATGTATACGCCATCCGACAGGAGCATCCCATTTGAATGGATCCTGAAAAGAGATCTGGACCAGTTAAAATCAGGTCGGGTCCATCAGCTGATGCCATGCAACCGTTGCAACGTGTGGGTTGGGCCGGATTGGGCCTATCCTAGTCTCCTGGGCTGGACCTGGAGGAGCCCAGGTGGGGCCTGTTCTGAACATGCCTTGGCTAAAAAATCAAGCTGGTCCAGTTATTAAGTGGACCAGGCAAACATGCAATTGATATGGATCACTGGTCATTTTCTTCTGTCTATTTATACAATAGCAGACCTTCATCTCTGGCACTCACCCCACACGTGGGAAATATTGAGGCCGTTCGATGGAGTGAGCTTACCCTGAATTTTCCAAGGCCCAACTAGTCCGGTGGGTCACGCTTTAGTGAGAAAAATGTAAAATGGCGACCAAATGACCAACGGTCTGATTTTTGGATCGAGGCGTGTATACAGTTGGGCCCACCTAAGAAGGACCGGAATCATGTACAAGTACAACTTCTGGTTTTGGCCCACCAAGTTGTATATGTAAAATCCACTCCGTCCATCATGTGATATCCCGTATTTTCACCGTACGTGCAAACGATCAGCCGGATAAAAACCAACGTTAATGGGAAAAATATAAAATTGCACCTGAAACCGTTAAGTTCACTCGTTATGGCCGACCTAAGCTGTGGATCAGTATCGTTTTCTGCCCCACTCCCTATCATCAAGGAGGGAACCTGATGGGCGGAGTGGATTTTAAATATACAACGTGGTGGTCTCAAAGAGCTCGGGTGTTCTACTTGTAAAACACAGTGGGGTCCACCACGTTGTGTATGTAACATCCACTCCTTCCATCAGTTGATAAACATTATTTGAACCGTACATGATGAAGATAATCCCGATTAAGAACTGATATGGGCCATACTGATGAGATAAAAAATTAAAATTGCTCCCAAAACTGCTAAGGTCAGATGGTATGGCCCACATGTTTTTTCATCACTCTTATTTTTGTATATTTTATTAATCATGTGGAGTTACAACCGATTAACGAGTTTGATGGAAGATAACCACCATCGTGGTACCACACACAAACCTATGGTTGGCATCTCACTCACATTGTTTCATGTGGTGTGGCCCATATGAATTGTAGATGTCTCTGAATTTTTTCTCGAAACCTAAATTTGAGAATATAACCTGATAGACGGAGTGGATTTAAAATATGCAACATGATGGGCCCCACAGAGCTTGGGTGTTTTTCGCAGGTTTTGTAGACGATTCAGGGACGTCTCGCACACGAGTGCCAGGTTGGCACGTACGAGAGAACCTCAAATGACCAAAATGCCCTCATAAAAATTAAAAAAACCCGTTTCTTGTCGTTCAGACAGGTTGAAAGAGGGGGAAGAAAAATAAAAATTAAAAAAAAGTTTTTAAAAAAAAACCCTAAAAAACAGAAAAATGGCGATTGCAAGAACGGGAGTTTTTGTCGACGATTACTTGGAGTGTAAGGAATTTCTTGTGATTTCTGACTGTTGTATTGATCTGAAATTTCTTGATTTTTCTTTTTAAATTTTCTTTTGATTTTCTGAAAATTGAAGATTCAAGCACGTTGCCAGCAGAGCTTCAGAGACTTCTAAATACAATGAGAGAGCTCGACGAGAGGTCCCAAGGTAGGATTTTTTCTATTCCCAAAATGCCTTCCTAAACAATACTCGGTTCATTTGTTTCATCTATTTACAAAAAAAAAACATTAATTTCTTTTCTTCTTTGGCAGTTTTTATTGATTAGAAAAATGCCCAGTTCTTCAATCTCATTGATTCTGTTGTTCTGAATTTCGGATTTTGTTTGCAATGGCAGTAATGATTAATTTGAAGAATACCCAGTTCATCAATTTCTTTGATTTTTTTTTTTTCAAATTTGAAGTACGGATTTGGTTTAAAATGGCAGTTTTTATTATTAGCTCAGTTTTCAATTTCATCCATTCTGTTTGTTCTGAATCTTGGATTTGTTTGTAATGGCAGCAATGATCAATTTGAAGAAGATCCAATTCATCGATTTCATCATTTTTTTAAAAAATAAAAATAAAAATTCTGAAGTTTGGACTTTGTTTGTAATGGCATTTTTAATTCATTAGAGCAATGTACTGGTCTTCAATTTCTCCATTCTTCTATTCCGAAATTTGGACCTTTTTTTATTATTTAAAATTTTACATTCTGAAGTTTGGATTTTGGATTTTGTTTGTACTAACAGTTTTTATACATTAGAACAATTACCAGTTCTTCAATTTCATCCACTGTTATTCTGAATTTTGGATTTGTTTGCAATGGCAGCAATGATCAATTGAAAAATACCCAGTTTGTTGATTTCATTGAAATTTTAAAATATTGAAGTTTGGTTTCTGGATTTCGTTTGTAATGGAGTTGTTATTCATTTGAACAATTCCCAGTTCTTTATTTTATTCATTCTGTTATTCTGAAGTTGGAATTTTGTTTGTAATGGTAGATTTGAAGAATACCCAGTTCATCAGTTTCATGGAAATTTAAAAATTATGAAGTTCAGATTTTGGATGGCAGTTTTTATTCATTAGAACAATGGCCAGCAACAATGAATTTGAAGAATACCCAGTTCATTGATTTCATGGAAATTTAAAAATTTTGAAGTTTGGATTTTGGATGGCAGTTTTTATTCATTAGAACAATGGCCAGATTTTCAATTTCATCTGTTCTGTTATTCTCAAGTTTGGATTTTGTTTTTAATGGCAGTAGTGATCAATTTAAAGAATACCCATTTAATCAATTTCTTCAAAATTTTAAATTTTCAAGTTTGCATTTCTTTTCTTTCCCTATTTAGTTATGACAATTTTTCTTCATTAGAACAATCCCCAGTTCTTCAATTTCATCCATGCTGTTATTCTGAATTTAGGATTTTGTTTGTAATGACAGTAGCAATCATTTTGAATAGTTCTAATTCATGGATTTCATCGAAATTTAAAAATTTTGAAGTCGTCTATTTGATCCTTCTTCTTCTTCTTCTTCTTCTTCTTCTTTCTTCTTCTTCTTCTTCTTTTTTTTTTTTTTTGAATATGAAGTTTGGATTTTTATTTTTGTAGCAGCCATGATCAATTTAAACAATATCCAGTTCGGTGATTTCATTGATTTATTTCTTTTTAGATTCTAGAATTTGGGCTTTATTTCTCATAGTAGCATTGATTGATTTGAACGATACCTAGTTCGTTGTTTCATCAATTTATTATTTATTAAAATCTGAAGTTTGGATTTCATGCCGGCAATGATCTACTTGAACGATATCCAGTTCATCGATTTCATCAATTTGAACACCCAGTTCATTGATTTCATCAATTTTTCTTTTCCTCGGAAAATTTGGTTTTTTTTTTTTTTTCCATTTATTATACAATGTAGCATCCATGGATGGTCAGGTGGACAAGAATTCTGACATGTGCTAGCGGTGGTCTTAATGAGGGAGTGGAGAATAATCGAATCGAATTTAAGAGCGCTTTGTGGAAGTGTCCTTGAAATGCTTCTATATATATATATATATATATATATATATATATATATATATATATATATATATATATATATTATATCAATTTTCTTTTTTATATCACGCAATATTATTAGAAGCAAAGAAAATGAATTGGATATCAAATTCATATACTCTAGACAATCGGGGCCAACAATGGAAAAGGAAAAGGGGTTTCCTTTGGTGTGACGATTTTTGTTGTTTGAATAGCAAAGAGGATTCCACCAACAATCATACACTTTTCCATAATTTGGATCCTTGGCATAAGAAACTAGGTGAGTATTGTGAGAGGAATATGAAATTTCCACTTTCTATCCAAACAAGAACAGGAATTTAGAATCCACGTTTTAATAGTTCTCATGGAAATCAACATTGGATAATTATTGTTTTTCCTAGCTTTTCCCTTGGATTCTATGTATCTAAACATGTCAGGGTCAGGTCTAGGATTTCACACGCCCCAAGTCCTTTTGGTTGAAGTAGCTTTAAGGAATTTTACGTCTTGGGTGGCTAACCATCAATTGAACCCTAACAGATAGTGTTTAGGTGAAATCCTTGATTTAGACTCTTAAGTTCAAATATTATTTACTTATTTTTGTAGAGGCCAATGACAATGCTGATACCCTGGCTTTAGATAGGGTAGGGGTCTCTTTGTATTGGAAATGATTCCACTCTTTGATCTTCTTTTCCCTCTTGAATAACATTTCTTGTTTCTTATAAAAAAAAATGGTCCAACAAACTCTAACCATGATGGTGTCCCATTACACTAGCCTTTTCATGTCATCATAATGCTGGGTTGCCTCCTCTTCTAAATGAAAGAAGTCAAATGGGCCTTTTTTTCTTAAACCACGAGATTAAAATAAAAAACTCGTTACACTTGATAAACTCTTTGATGAACTTTTGAGGGCCCAAAAATAAGGTAGGATATTTGTTAGGGCTAACAATTGAGGTAGCAGTTCTGAGATTTTGTTGTTTTTCACAGAAGCAACTTTGCTCGTACTTGCATGAGGGTTGCATTAGCAACACCCAATTTTTAATTCATCTTGGAAGTATGTAGTTTCATCTCTGATAAAATTTAAGAATGCTCTTTGCTATCTTCTCTATGAGTTCTTCAGACCTTCTCTTCTTTTTTTATTTTTTATTTTTTTTGTTATATAAAAAAGAACATTGTAAGAGTTAGTTAATACTTGATTTATTTGTGCTAAGATCCAATGACGGCGAGGCACATTGATACTTGATTTATTTGTGTTAAGATCCAATGAGGGCAAGGCACATAACATATGTCAAACAGAATTAGTCCTGAGAATGAGCTCTTATGCCAAATATTATTTATCTGCATTTAATGGGTTTAAGAAAAAATAGCTTAAATAAAATCTAATATGAATAGATAATACTGCAAGCTAATTTCAAGACAACAATTAACAAATCAGTATCGTCACTGGATAGAAACACCTACAACATATTCAAGAACCAAACATTTAACTGCCACTTATAGGAAGGGAGGGAGAGGGAGAGAGACTATAATTGGTGGCATGGTTTAAAATCTCAATTTCGCGAAGTGATTCAGGCATGCTGAGTCAACACTTGTCAAAACTGATATAACTTGGATGAGATTCACCCTGTTGGCCCAAAAGTTCATATACACGATCCTTGTGAAACTTGTTTGATATGGACAGATGTAACTATTCAACCTACTGGTACGGATGATTCAGGGGTTGACTCTGCTGAGTGGGTTGAGTCCATAGATCTTTTTACAGGCCTCTGAATCATCTCTTCTAGTTTGTACTAGGTTGACTCAGATGAGGTAACCCAGTATCAGACGATGTTTTAAACCTTTTTTTTTTCTTCCTGTTAAGTAGGCTGAACTGAAACCTCAATGTTTAGAGACCTGAATTTCAGACCATGCTTGGAGAAGATTTGTCTTCATTGCCTTCCACTAATTACACTAATTTGTGGACTATTGTCATGCCAAAAGTAGATTCTCTTAGTAATTATGTAATGCAAAACCTCCAACAACTGCGATAGCTATTCAGCGTCGTAAAGCTGTTGGGTGGGCCAGGATCTGATTTTATTTTTTTTTCCTCGGCTCTGTATAGTTTATCTGGTGGTTTCTGTCGCCTTCTCTTAATAAAGTTTCTCATCTTTAAAATAATATAAAAAAAAAAAACTACAATAGCTATTTTGTTATCATGCAAGGATAATATCTCACTGTAATCAAAGGATTGAAATACATGAGTAATTAGAACAATAGCCTGTTCATACGTTTCACCAAATTTGTCTATTTTTTAGTAGACAAGTCTATCAATGTTTTATTTTTCATATGCACTCATGATCAATGATAAAAATGGCATTTTCACTTATTCCATTAATTATTCCACTAATCTCTATTCTTAATTGAATTTTGATTTTGTTTTCTTAATCATGGAAACCATTGTAAATCAGAGTAATACCAAGTTCTTTGATTTCATAAAGTGCTGATTTCATTTTGCTTTTCATTCTTTCTGGCAACCATGATCAATTAAGACAATCCCAAGTTCATCAATTTCCTAATTTTTTTAATTCTTCTCTTAGTTTTTAAATCATTGAAATGATTATCAATTAGAGTGATACTGATTTGTTGATTTCATAGGAATCTAACATTTATTGAGAAATGATTTTTCCTGTTTTTCATGGTAGCTGTTTGATTTCCCTTTTTTTTTCTTTTCATTTTTCGTTTTTTTTTGAAAAATGTTTTCTTTTTCTATTTTTCTATGGTAGCCATGATCAACCAGACAAGAGAACAAACCAAGTACTGCTTGGGAATGCCTTCACAGAGTTCGAAGAAAGGAAGCAATGAAGAAGATGAGGCAGCATTTGAGAAGATGCGGAAGGAGATTGAGACAAATCAGGAGAATGCGTTGAGCCTCTGCACTGAGAAGGTCTTGCTAGCAAGGCAAGCTTATGACCTTGTAAGTTCCTCTATTCGTTGTCCACTCAAGTTTTGTGCAGTTCATAAAATTTAATTGTTAATCACTTGTGTTTTCTGATCCTTCTCTTGTTCAACACTTTGTTTTTTTTTGGAATGATGCAGAGGATGTTCTTTGAGGTGGTTGTTGTTGTTATTGTTTACTCAGGTTGTTAGTCATTGTGGGCATTCTTTTGTGTTGCTTTTGTTTGAGTTCTTCCACTTGCAATATGCTGGTGTCTAATTTTTTACAAACAGATGATACTATGAGTTGGGGTTTTTTAGACGATGAAACTTAAATCTTATGTTTTCCCTTGAAGCTTTTACTTGCTGCTGTTTGTTGCTTAAATTGCTTTTTATTGTCATGTAGCAAGATGTTGGTTTTGTTTTAGACACTTGCAATGTTCTTCATTAACGAGCTGATTTATTTGCCCTGGTAACAAGTTGGTTGCTGACCTTGTCTTGGAAAACTTTAAATCCAGTGCCAAAGGGTATCTTTAGTTAGGTTGGGCTTCTATTCACCTTTCCCATCATTTCTTGAAATGGCGCTGGCTATCTCCAATACATGTAGTATACTTGTAAGCATAGTTTAAAAACCCAAAAACTCGACTCAGTTTGATATTCATCCAGTCGGGTCAATTCAAAGACTTAACCAGGCTCAAGTTGATAATTAATAAATACAAACTAGAACTTTTGGGATGGTAAGGAATATTTAAAATAGTTACATTTAGTATACATATTAAAAGATAAGAAACTAAAGAACAAAGCTGTGCTTTGCTTGGTGGTAGGGAGTGTGTGTGAGATAAACACAGTCATGAGTTTGATTCCTACTCCTTGTTTTAGATTTGATTGAAAACCTCCTTACTGGGCGAGTGACTTGGCCCAAGTCACCACAAGCTGTGTCAAGATGACCAAGTTATTTGAGTTGACTCAATGGTTTTTCCAGAGTCAGGGCTGAGTCACTATGAGAACCGAGTTTCCTAAAGACTCAGCTTGAAATCTCTCCAAGTTGAGTTGACTCGGCCGATTTTTTAGTTGAGTCAGTAACTTTTAGAACTATGCTTATAAGTCAATCCAGACCACAAATTGTGGCCCCCATTGTGGATAGAGCATAGATCGTAGTCAATCACACAGCTAATAACAAGAGAGCTCCTGTAATAATCATTTTTTTCCCTATTACAACACTTAAACAAATGAGATCCCAGCCCCATACTAATTACACTTCCTTTTGCCTTTTCAACTGCGGAAGGAATTTCATCTTACCTGTCACAAAAAGTCCTGTGATATTTTTCTTTCCATATCAACCAGTATACCTGCAAGCAATGACAAACGCCATAACAATTTTCTCTTACATTCCCTGGACCCCCCATTACCTTGCCTTGCTTAAGAGAAGGCCAGAAATGTCCCTTGCATATCAACCAAGCAATCCCGAAAGGCCTGAAGGTTTTTCTATGTATAGCCAATATATCGCATTAAAACCAGAAAAAAAATCATTGATATATCATGATATAGATAGTACCACAATATGTTTCTCTTACATAGGAAACCTTGCGACTGTGGTTTGAAGTGGTTGATATAGATCAATGCAGTAGCTTGTGGGTGGACATGCTCCTTAACTTATGCTCTTATGTGACATAGTTCAAGGATTGGGACACTTTAAATCCCATGGAATTTGTACTGTCTGAATGGTGCCGAGTTGAAAACCAGAGGTTATGGTATTTAAAAATGCATCTGTGTGTACTTTACACAACATTAGCTGTGCGTACTTGACACAACATTAATACCAGATTCTTCTGCATTCTACCTAAATTTCCAACCCCCTATCTTTTCCATTTCGAGTCACGCATTGTGGATTGTGGGTAATTTACGACCCAGACTACTATTCTACCAACCTGAAATTATGGTTTAGACTCTTGTTATTGATTAATTATTTAGGTTGTAATTTAAATTACAATTAGATTGTAATATTTATTTATTCTTTATGTGTTAGTACCATGCATATGCAATATAATGCCATGCATGAAGTGAGAGTGCTTGGAGTTTTCTTTGGGACCTTCCTCTAAGAGGGTGCTGAAGCTTAATGTCAATGGATGTTGTCGTTGGAATCTAAGGCTGACATGAGTCGATGGTATCATCAAGAATGAACTGGGAGGGGGTCTAGACGCATGGTATTGAAAAATGGTTACATGGCAGCCGTTGCATAACAGTAATGGTGGGACCTATTACTACAGGGCTGTAATGCCAGTTCTGAGAAAAATGGCCCGTAACAGGCCTGCGTGGGCCCATACATTTCCTTTAAAAAAAATTTGAGGGGCACGTAACAGCCGTTACAACCCGCATCATAATGGTCATAAGGCTGGCCCTTATGATCATGGTTATCGTTATTGAATACCTTTTCTAGAAGAGTCCTCTTGGGCCTGGATGGCTGTTCAACTTCAATAAAGCAAGGTTAGGGCTGGGGGCTAACTCTGTAGGGGGATTCCCTTGGAGGTTTGTGATTGGTTTGAAGAAATTAGATCACTTTGCCAAGGTCTCTCCTTCAACTTTAATGAATTTTCTATTGCTTGCTCCAAAAAAGAGAGGAGGGAAATCGTGAGTTTGTTAGGCAAGAATGGAGTTTTAGATTGGATTTGGAGTGGGGAGATGATACCCCCAATGGTATAGTTTTGTAGCTTCCTTTTGTTTTTCATGCACACCACTTTTACCAATAAACTTTTTTAATAGAACTAATAATAATGAGGTCTCTAATCCAAGCGGTTGGACCATAAGTTACACCCAGTGGATAACTTCCAATTCACCATGTGTGTGTGACATCCAACCATTCTTATAGGTTGTCCCTACTACCATGAGGACCACCTTATGCAAAAAAACAACCCTATCCATAAATGGGCCACACCCTAGAAAACAATGTCTAGCCGCTGATAAATGACAAAATACAAGTGTGGTCCACCTGCTGAGTCAACGTGGCTTATATTTGCACAGGTTGATCCTCATGATGGGGACAATTTATTGGATAGGTTGGATGTCGCCCACAAATGACATGTTGAAAGTAATTCTCCAGGCAGACGGTAACTTGTGGTCTAACCGGATGAACTTGTGACCTTCTCAATAATAATAACATTGGTAAGATGTTTCAACTAAAAATCATAAAATTGAATATGAATAGCATGTTATGAATGGAATGCCCATATCAGTGTCTGTGTCCTACCAAGAAAAAAGCCATAGGGCTACAAATGAGGATATACTGCCTTTGCGATCTTTTAGGGTCCATGGTTAGGCCCCAAAATCGGGATTAAGTCTATTCCCGATTTTGGTGGTCCCCATACCCTCCATGCCAGATTCGTTGCCTTTAGAGGTGCTGAATTTGAAACTTGTAGGAAAAGTAAACATCCCTGTAAGTATGGTTTAGCAGAAAAAGGCAACGCATAAGGATCGGATGTGGAGGGCATCAGCCTCACCAAAATTGGGATTAGGCATAATCCCCTACCAAAATGGTCCCTTATGACACAACATTTGTCAAAAGAGAAACCCATAGGTATAGGTTGAAACCTGTGAAAGCATGCCTCACACAAACTGAATTCTATGTATGATGTGGTGATATTTTACTGCTTGCAAACACCTTTATGCAACATAGAATATGACCGATTGGCTTCATATCCTGAATCCCTGATCAGGAAAGGAAGTAGCTTGAAATCTCGCATGTGTTATGATTGTGGACTTCATTCTCACTATTGGGGCTTGTGAGTTCTGAATACTGGAGTTTGAAACGAAGTGCAATCTCTTGCAGATTGATAGCCATGTGAAACGACTTGATGAAGACCTTAACCAGTTTGCAGAAGATCTTAAACAAGGTATGACAAATCTAAATTGGAAAGCTTTCTTTCTTCTTTCTGGCCATTATTCCAGATTTTTTTTATCATCATCATCTAAGCCTTATCCCAACTAATTGGGTTGGTTCATGAATCCTGTTCTGCCAAGATTGTCAGGATTCAAATAGTAATATTAAAATATGGCAAAAGTCCACAGTCAACAGACAATTAGCCCCACGATCAAAGGTTGGGTCCTTCCATTCTGGGAGAATTATGGAGCATCCACCATTCATTTTGAGGCCCATCAGAACAATGTTTTGGATCACCACGCCATAGGCATGTCAGAAAAATGTCTGTTTGCTCATGCGCAGGACCCTGTAATTCCTCTTCTTATATACATATGATGTTCTAAGAAGAGGAATGGTAATTATAACTGTGACCTCTACAAACACTAAATTTGAGCATCCCACATGTGCCTACATGTTATCCATGTGCTAGATGTGGACTGTTCATCAGGTCGTCCAGACAATAATGTGACCTAGCCCAAAAGTTAGGCTGAACCGCTTTTCAGGTAACACATCTATGCAAAAAATGGATGGTTCAAAAAGGATAAGCAATGGTTCACATTCACATACATGCAAAACAGGATGATTTGAGTAGGATAAGCAAGAATCAGTGGAGCAGCCTCCTCTTGGGTGCATATTCACCACGGGGTCCATCTGATGATCAGTCTCAGTCTTGCAAACGTGTGCCACCTCAGCTCGCATGGGGCACTTGATCTTAGCATTTGCAAGTACTGCTGCTCTTAGAGGAAAATGAACAGATCCGGACATTTATCTGTCAATGAATATAGTACACATGAATTTCTCATGACCAAGACGTCAGTTTCCTTTTTTCATGCTTCTCATTATCAATAGAGAGTATTCTATTTTGGAGTTAGAAGCATATGGTAGCTCATTAATGATTGTTTCACCCCCCACCCCCCCCCCCCCCCCCCCCCCCCCCCCCCCCAACAGAGGGAAAGATACCACAAGATGAGCCGGCAATACTTCCTCCACTACCCATAGTCCCCAAGGATGAGAAGCGGAAGATGTTTTTTGGTACACCTCAGCCAAAGAGAATCAATTTCAGAGAGAGGGATTGGGAGAAGGAGGGCGATCGAGATTTTGAACTCATGCCTCCTCCGGGAAGCCATAAGAAGAATGTTCCTGCACCTGCGGATCTTGATCAACTGACTGATCCAAATGAACCGACATACTGCGTCTGTCATCAGGTTATTTTATATAGCTCCTGCGTTTTCATTGTCTACTCTATACTAGGTTTTGTCAACAGGATAGGCTCCGGATGGGCCCAGGTAAGCTTAAGCCCATCCTTTTTAAAATTTAATTTAATTTTTTTCTTTTGAACTAATGGATTTAAGACTCGATGACTCGGGCCGACTCATCTGGTCTTGAGTCTGGTGGCGACTTGCTCAAGTTGGGGGTGAATCGTGGTGTCGAACTGGATTGGGTTCAGCTGAGTCTGAGTCAGCTCAAAAGAGTTGGAGTCATCAATCCATGTTCAGGCCTGAGCCCTAGGGGTGGCAATGAGCCGGGTTTGGGCCAGGCTAAGCTAGACCTGGGTGCCCTGCCCGATGCTTAAGGTCAAGGCCCCAACCTCGCATGAGTCTAGCTTTGCAGGCCCAAGCCTCACCCAGTCCCGGGCCACACTTAGAGGAACGAAAGGTCTACATGAATCTTCCTAATCTATCCATTGGTGAAATAAGCCACACTAAGAGGAACAAAATCAATGGTCACATTCAAGATTCGTGGGTTGCCTAATCAAGGTTTAGAATGGTCTATTCGTAGGACATAAGATGTGCATATGAAGTCAAAACAGACTAGGCCGGGTTGGGTAAACTGACTTGAGCCCAAGCTCAGCCCAAAAATTGATTGGGACATGCATGCCACGCCAAGCCCAGCCCACAGGCCAAGCTAATAGCCCAAATCCATTCCAAAGCTGGGTTGCACTCGTCCTCCATTGCAACCCTTATTGAGCCCTCGCTGTGGTCCTTAAAGTGATGGCCACCCCATGTCAATTATGAATGAGCCTGACCCTTGGCTTAGATGTCAGGTGTCAACAGAGCCATCAAACCTGAGACTGAGTCCTGCCCAATAATCTACAGGGGCAAAATTCAGCAGCCCAAAATCTTCCCATATTGGGTGAGGCCCAACAGGTTTGGAGCTTAGCTTGGCACATTGACATGTGTCCCGTATAAGCTCTCATGTCCCAGCTTCTCCAGGCACCAGTGTAGGGTATGATGCTTGGTATCTAAGGGCCTGTTTGTTTGCCTTTGGGTGGTTCTGATTGGATTGGTTAGCCCAATTGTTTTTGTTTTGAGTGGGAGGAGCAGAAACAAATTGGAAATGTCACTTCTTTAGATGTTTCTGCTTCTGCCTAAGCCATGTTGGAATGTTGGGATTCACCTCCTTTCCAAACAGGCCCTTATCTTATTCTTCTCCATATAATTATCGTGCTGCTGTCGTCTTCATAGCTTGTCTGATTTTGCTCCCCCGCTGTAATATCTGAACTGCAATTCTTTGGTTTATTGTGTTTTTCCAGGTATCCTTTGGAGACATGATCGCGTGTGACAACGAGAATGTGGGTGATCTTCCTATTGTTTCATCCTTAGCAATTCTATTATTCATTTCCATTCGCCTGCTTTGACAATACATACTATATATAGCAAAAGCATGCATTCCCATGTTAGTTGTACTGAAATTTGATAATCATTCATATAGAAGAAATGAGCACAGTGACATTAGTGCCATTTCCATTTTTTGTGGTGACTAAACACCAAATTGCAGTTCCATATGTTTTGGGTTGGGCTAGACACGATCATAATTTAAATGTGGAGATGGTCCCTTCTAACGGATGAAGCGGGGCTACCCCTTCTTTGGTCATTCCTCTTTATTGAATTGAATCATTTCAATAATTCAGTTTGATTGAGCACCCAAACACATTCAAAATGTGCCTTTCTCAACTTCATGTTTGTAGTTTTTCTTTTATTCCGGCCTCCCTAACCATTACATAACAAAAAATGGCACCCAATTATACTCCAAAAAACATCAGCCTTCTGCACCATTAGTGATAGTGACAGAAACATGGATAGGTGGCTCATCTGAGTCAACTCGGATTTGGCTGAATCCGTTCCCAGTATGGCATGATGACTCAGAAAGCCGGCTGGGACCAATTTATTCAGTACTGAGTCGAATCATGGCTCAGCCAAGTCACCCTTAATCGACTCAGGACTGAATGAGTTGGTCCGAGTCACCAGGTCTTAAAATACTGGATACAGACGTCTCCATATTCACAATTGCCATACTATTAGTATCCGAACAGCTCGTCGCAAATAACGTCACAAATAACAAAGTTCTCTCAGTCCGCACTCTTTTAATTTTGTTCCCTTTAAAGTTTCTACTCACCAGATTGGTGAACTACTACATTTTTTGTTAGCCATTTATAAGAATCTCGACCTGAGATAAGTTTAGAACCACTGGGCCTTGAATTCATCAAATACGGCCCTATCGATCTGATGGGCACCCACCATGGATCGGTCATGCTCCAAAAATCTATCAGGTTGTAAGATCCTAGCTACATGCAATATCTGGCCTTCTCTAATTGAATATGGACCAGCAGTATCTTTTCGTAAACCATCCATGTGCAAATTGTTCCCACTGAGGAGATCTTGGTGCATCATGCCCATCAGTTCCGTGGTCTGGTCCCTGGATCACCGGATTGTGGGATCCACTTGTTGGAATTCAAGGCTTGGTCTATAGATGATATTGTTTTTTTTATTATTTATTTATTTTTTTATTTTTTTATTTTGATAAATTTTCATGGAGTCACACTTCTATTGTTTGTCTCTGTTTGGACAGTGTGAAGGTGGCGAATGGTTCCACTATTCCTGCGTGGGGCTGACGCCAGAGACGAGGTTCAAGGGGAAATGGTATTGCCCGACCTGCAGGCAGCTACCATCCTAACTCAAATGTAATTTCAGCTGTGGGGGGCTGCGGGATATATGGGCATTGTTTTCATCGGGACCTGATCGGGATGGGCTGCCTGCCTTTGTCATATGGGGTGTTTCTGTTTTGATGTCTCTGCCATGGCAGGGGTTCGGAAGCAGGTAGGAATTTCCGAGTTCTCTTGAATTCTGTTTATTAATGAAAGGGTCTTTCATTTTCTTCGCAATGTATGGTAGTGGAATGCTGTGGTCTGGGAAATTGTAGGTTGGCTCTGCCACAATGCCATGGTTGGAAGGTGAGGCTGGTTCAGTCATCAGGTGGGCCGCACATGCACATTGAATGTGGTATGTTGGTTTATTCTTCAACTTGTGCAATTGATCATTGGGGCATGCAGTGAGGTCCACCTGTTGAATGGCCCAGATCTCGGCTGGGGAGAGATTCTTCTAAACTAAATAACAGCATTGGTTCCCATTCAATGGCTGGTCACCAGTCATCAATCATGTGCCATAAAACCTCATTGGGCGAGCCCAAGCTGGACATGGTCCATCCCATTTGGGGCTTTTACAAAATATATCACATTTTATTATATTCTTTCCGAGTATGATCCACCCGGTGAAGTACTTCCAATCAATCATGTTTGTGTGACTTCATAACACTTTCAATACATTGGCCCCACCATGAGGATCGCCTTGTGCAAGAATCACCCTCATCGGCTCATGAAGCGAGCCACACTATAGAAACCAATGTCTAGCTGCTGATAAATAGCAAAATACAACTGCCGCCCACCTGATGAGTGGATGTGGCTGATTCATGCAGAGGTCGATCCTCATGATGGGATCAACATATTGGACCGTTCCGGCTGGGCCTATTTGAAAATCTGATTTTGCTAGGACAGATCTGGCCTGTTTTATATCTTATTAGGTGGGGACGAAAATGGGCCGTCGCTGGTCAGTCGAGGATCCCTGTTCAACGGTCTGCAGCAGTTATGGGCCTGATTGGGGACTGAGTTCATGATTGCAGGTCAAATTAATGAATGCAGTGTGTTCCATGTTCCCGAGGGACGGACGCTTGATCTGTTGGCTCCACCATGGATGAGTGACGCCCAAAAGATCTTCCAATTGACGGGTTGGATCTGGGAGATTTTTTTTTATTTTTTATTTTTGGGGTGAATCTTTCGTCAGTAGTGCGGCCATATGATCAACGATCTGTAATCGCTGTCCGGCATCTACTAAATTGGTCCCTTGTTCCAGGTCTAATCAGATAAGACAGGAGATGGCTGGGCCAACGATAGTTTGGATGCATCTTATGAACTGATTGGACTATCCAAAAATTGATCTTTTTTCTTATGAGTTGGGGCCATGGTGGCTCGACAACTCTGACTGAGTTGTCGGGTATCGAGTCGAGTTGTGACTTGCTTGAGTCAGGGGTGAATCAGTCTACTCGTCTAAGTTGGGGTTGAATCATCTGGGTAACTCATCGTGTCGAACTGGAATGGGTCTGACTGAGTCTGAGTAGGCCCAGGTCTTCGATCCATGGGTAGGGCTGGCAATAGGCCAGGATGGTCTGCCTGGCTTTCATGTCAACCGGCCACAAGCTAGGCTGGGTGGTCCTGAATTTCAAGCTTGAAAAAGGGGCCTGTCTGTGGATGAAAATGGGACCCAAAAACGTTGAAAGGCCTTTTGGAAAAGAGCTTCATCCAAACGCGTCCAAGACGGTTCAAATGTCATTTTAGTTGTCATCCAAACGCTCCCTAATAATAAAAAATTGGCCTAATTTCTGCGGCCGGATGAATAAAACGGAAGCCCATCGCGTCGTTAATCCATCCAAGCAGGCCTCTGTGGGGTCCACTGAGATGCATAGGTTTTATCCACGCCGTCCATCCATTTTACCAAATCATATTAGCATATGACTCAAAAAATGATGAAGATATAATGCTCAAGTGGACCACAAAGAATGGATTTAACTCTCATCATTAAAAGCCTCCTGGGAGCCGTAGAAGTTTTGGATCGAGCTGATATTTGTGTTTTCCCTTCATCCAGGTCTATATGACCCAAAGAACAGGTCAGATAGAAAATAAATATCACAATGGCCTCCAGGAAGGCTTCAACGGTGTATGTGATTCTCACCTCTGCTTCCTGTGGTGTAGTCTACCTGAGCTTTGGATCTGCCTCAAATTTGGGATCATACCCTAAAACGATCTGAAAAAATGGATGGACGGCGTAGATAAAACCCATACATCACAGTAGGCCCCACAGAGACCCTGCCTGGACGGATTAATGTACAGACACTGGGCTGATTAGTTCATTAGATCGGCCTTGCATGGTACGCCTAGATCCAAGATCCTGTCTGATACATGCCTTAGGTGGGCCACACCAAAGGGCAGAATGGGGGACAGCCAGGGGATGGCCACGTCCACTCTAGAAATCTCCAGATAGAATGTTGGTCCACCATGTTCTGTACAATGCCATCCAACCCAGTCATCGGGTGTGCCCCACCATGATGGACCTACAAAAACATGGGCCATTCCAAAATTCAAGTGGGGGCCACACCATGTTAATATATATGTTTTTGTCATGAGTGTAGTTCCCAGTGGTGTGGCCCACCTGAGTTTTGGATCAAGAATTCTTCAATGATGGACGGTGAACGTGAAGAGGTGCACCAAATTCATGGTTTAGATTCCACATGCACATCACTGGTGGGCTCCACAGCTTGAAAGGGTGGGACGCGGTTTGGCTGGCGGTCCCAACACCAGCCAGATAGCTGGTGTCTAAGCTCTGTGGGCCCCACCATGATGTATGTGTTTTATCAATTCCGTCCATCCATTTTTCTATCTTATTTTAGGGTATGAACCGAAAAAGGAGGCAGATCGAAAGGTCAAGTGGACCGCACCACAGGAAACAGTGGGGATTGACTGCTTGCTGTTGAAAACTTCTTGGGGCCCACCGAAATGTTTATTTGCCATCCAGCGTGTTCATAAAATCATATGATCCTGGATGAAGGGAAAACACAAATTTCAGCTTGATCCAAAACTTCTGTGGCCCCATAAAATTTTCTATGGTAAGCGTTCAATGCCCACTTCTTTCCAGTTGTGTGGTCCCCTCGAGCTTTGGATCTACCTCATTTTTGGTCCACTTACCTAAAATGAGCTGATTAAATGCATGAACGGCTTGGATAAAACAAATAGATCACGGTAGGGCCAATAGAGCTTTGTCACCAGCCAAACGGACGTCCTAGGCGTGGTGATATTACCATGCATTTCAACGTATGAGATCATTCCCCTGCACGTTTGTGTGGTATCGACCTCTGTGAGGCCCACCGTGATTATCGAATGACAGAAAATCCGTCCATCAGTTTAAATGGATGGTCTCCTTAACCTTTTTGAATAATCAAACGGTTGAGAAGCTTCAGTCTTAGTCTTTTTTAGAGTATCGCCCATCCACAGTGGGGCTCGTCATATGAACGGTTTAGATCATCGGAAAGGACTGCATACGTATCTTACTGCAATAGGTAGGGATGTATCGAAGGACGGACGGGGGATGGCGGGGGAATTTCGTACTAACAATTCAAACTGAAAATCGAGATCCCTACTCGCGCCAGTTTTTCAAATCTTACTCTCCTAATAATTCCAAATCTCACATCTTCTTACGATGAAATCCGGTCCGTTCACTAGGAAGCCCTTATCACATGTGTCGATTTAACAAAAAAGGAAAGCTGTAAAATCAAGTAATGGGCCACCCGTGCATGAAAGTATTGGACGGCAGAGAAGACTTGACTAACATACACGTGCCGCCCATGTTATGACCTTCCAGTCCTAATTTCTGATTTTCCAGACTGCTATATAAGCAGTTGCTCTCAATTCCCACCTACTGAAACGCGACGGACCTTACGCATGCTTGCCACATTGGCACATGTAAAGAGCAGAACTATAGATCCTACTCTCGCGAGTAGCCTTAGCGGCCTCATTCAAATTTCAATGTCCCCGCTAAAGAGATGTCATCATGTCCAACCTGTTGAAACGGTAACATACCGTCCATCCAGAGAATATTTTCAGCCCATCATATGTCTACAAAATCCAACCGGTAAAAGTATTTTTACACAACTGGAATTATATTATGAAAGATCATCCTAATCCTTCCTTTATGTGGGCCACATAAGTATTCCTATATTATATTAGTGGCTAATATTGTTTTCTTTTGTGTGGTCCACTTAATAAGTATAGTATTAGGAAATCTTAATTCAGTGAAAAATCTATTGGACGGTTTCGATTTAACGTATACACAAGAGTTTGAAACTTATCATCTGGTTGGACGGTTACTCATTGTCCAACCAGTTGAATATGAGCGTTACTCTCCGCCTAAAACCTCACAAAAGGTAGGAGAGAGAGAGAGAGATTTGAAAAACCCTAATGTAGCAATAAAATCTCCGAATCTTTTTGATAATCCCAACCTTCCAAAACATCAATTTCCCATATTTCTCCGCTCCACCAAAACCAATCAGAGAGAGAGAGAGAGAGAGAGAGCTTCTTCAGCTATCGATCAGGTCAGTCCTCTGTTTCCCCTTCTTTCATTTCGAATTTTCCACTCTCTCTGTCTGCATTTCTTCCTCAAGATCAATTGCACTGCTAGAATGAGAAGAGAAAAAAAACCCATTTCCATATTTTTACGGATTTTTTAAAAAAAACTTTCTTGTGTCCCGTTTGATGAAAAAAAGTTAGAAATTCATATCAGATGCTTGATTGTTCTTTCTTGAATGCAAAAAAAAAGAAAAAAAAAATATGGGATTTTTTTGGCACTGTTGTCCTTTTGTTTCAGGATTTCTTGAATAACACTTCTGTAAGATTTCTGTCCTTTGGATCCATCAATTCTAATCTGGAAAAAGAACACAAAAAGATCAGAAACCCATTTTAGCTGTTTGATTTTCTTTGCCAGAAAATCAATTCACGAAGTGTAGAAAAGGAAATTCCTGATGACGGGCTACGTTTTATTCTTTGTTCTTTCAGCTTCTTGAATGGGTAGAAATCTGAGCCCGATACTTCGGAGGGAGCTGGCGAACCTTGACAAAGACGCAGACAGCCGTAAAACTGCCATGAAAGCGTTAAAATCCTATGTGAAAGACCTTGACTCAAAGGCAATCCCGCAATTTCTTGCCCAAGTATCAGAAACAAAAGGACCAGGTTCGTCTTCCGGTGAGTACACCATCTCTCTCTATGAAGTCCTCGCCCGAGTCCATGGCCGTAACATTGTCCCCCAGATCGATAACATCATGTTGACCATCGTCAACACCTTGAAGTCGAGTGCGGGATCGTTCCCGCTCCACCAAGCATGCTCGAAGGTGGTCCCTGCGATCGCAAGGTACGGGATCGACCCCTCAACGCCTGAGGAGGAAAAGGTGAAGATAATACAATCCCTCTGCAAGCCTCTATCCAGTGTCCTCATGGGCCCTGCTGAAAGTGTTGCATCTGGAGCTGCCCTGTGCTTGAAGGCGCTTGTTGAATCTGACAATTGGCGGTTTGCATCGGATGAGGCTGTGAATGATGTCTGTCTGAGGGTGGCTGGGGCTTTGGAGGAGAAGCTGACACAGACAAATTCTCACATGGGCCTGGTCATGGCGTTGGCGAAGCATAACAGCTTGATTGTTGAGGCTTACGCGAGGTCGCTCATTCGATCAGGGTTGCAGATTTTGACGGCCGGTGTGGCAGAGGGGAATTCGCAGAGGAGGCTTTCAGCTATCCAAATGATAAATTTCTTGATGAAGTGCATTGATTCGAGGAGCATCTTCTCGGAGCTAGCAATGATTGTTGATGTGTTGGAGAAATGTGATTCGGATCAGATGCCGTTTGTCAGAGGTGCTGCTTTTGAGGCATTGCAGACTGCTAGGATGATAGCTGCAGATAAAGGGTCAAAGTTTGAGAAGGATTCGAGTTCAATCACAGGTTCGAATTTCAGGAGGGACCATAGCAGGAGGAATTTATGGGGCGGTAGTAGAGATAATCGGAACCGTAGGGGCAGCAGATCCCCAAGGCCCACTTCACCTGAGTCGCATACTGTCAATTCTTTCATCGAGTATGATTCTCTCATGGACTCACCATTGTCGACTGGGCAGGCTTCATGTAATTTTGCATACGGCAGTCATGCAAATCGGAAGCTGTGGAGGTGTGAAAATGGTGGCGTGGATGTATCTTTGAAGGATGGCCTATACTCGGCAGCTGGGTATGGTGATGACCGCTTAAAATCGTACGTTGAGCATTTTGGCGATGGAGGACTCAGCGATGTGGAAGGAGATCGATTAGAGGCATTTTCTGGATTTGCACAGGCTAGTAGTCCCACGAACACAATAACTCGGAGTGCTACACCAAGTCCTCAGGTAATCTAATTATTTTCTGAATTTCATGCATAGCAATAACACTTTTTAATTTAAAAATTCCTCAGTTTCAATTCAATTGCAAACCTAGATTTGGCGTTTATTTGTTTTGCGGGATTACAGATGGATTTCCGAGTAATTCCTGCATATGCTGATAGACTGGTTTGTTATATGTTGATATTTGCATTTCTTTCTATTTTGCATTTCATGTGTACCAATAACAATTTTCAATTTTTTTTTTTTAAAAAATAATCCTGGTTTTGATTTCAACAATGAACTCGAAACACAATTTCTTTATTTTTTGTTGGAATATACATCAATTTCTATGAAGTTTCTGCATATTTTATATAGGCTGATTGCAATATATTGAATGTATATAAAGGGACTTAACACTCCAACACTCCCCCACACGTGTGGGGTGGAAGAACTCTGCACGGGACATACTGGGCAAGGGTGGAGGAACACTCAACTCACGCCATAAACGGCCCCTGGTGGGAGAATATATTTCGGTGGCATATTTGCTACTTCTGGGATTCGAACATTTGAACTTCTGCTTTGATACCAACACTTTTGTGCGACATCTGAGCCACAGATCAGGTGATCCCGCAGTGTGGACGACCTGACTGAGAAATTAAGCTGGTCCGCTTATGGGGTGAACCAGATGTGTACATTGAGCATGGAATGCCAAATTGGTTACGTATCGGCCGATACGTAACGGAAACGGTGGTGACCGTTACACGTTTCTGGGCCATATCGGCCGATACGTTTTTTTGTACTCGTATCGACCGATACGGGGTGTATCGGCCGTTACGAGCTGTTATAGGCTTGTATCGACCTTTTTCCATTTTAAGCTTTATTTTTGCTGTTTTTTTGAAACCTCTTATTTTCAAACTGTTTCTCACTCCTTCTACTACTAATTTCGATCAACCTTGGTTGAATATTTGAGATAAAGACGCATTATATTATGGATTTTTTGGAATCAAAGCTCGGTGGGCCATTTTTAAGAAATTCGTCAAAAATAGGTATTTATACTTTTTTTAATATGTTTTGTTGTTTTAATCATACCATATGATGTGTTAATCATAGTAAAACATGTTAATGTCCATTTTACAGATTTGGGGTGCTATTTAATATTTTTTTAATATTTTTTTCTATTTACGCATGAATTTTGGCCCCTTTTTTTAAAATTCGAAAAATCAATTTTTAATGGTTGTATTGCTGTTTTAATCATGCCATTTGATGTGTTAATCATAGCAGAACATGTTAATGTGCATTTTACAGATTTTGGGTGGCATTTTATATTTTTTTCTATTTACGCATTTATTTTAGCCCTCTTTTAAAAATTCAAAATATCAATTTTTAATGTTTCTTTTCCTGTTTTAATGATGTCATATGATGTGTTAATCATACTAGAACATGTTAATGTGCATTTTACATATTTGGGGTGCCATTTTATATTTTTTTAATATTTTTTTCTATTTACGCATGAATTTTGGCCCTTTTTTTAAAAATTCAAAAAATCAATTTTTAATAGTTGTTTTGTTGTTTTAATCATGCCATATAATGTGTTAATCATAGTAGAACATGTTGATGTGCATTTTATAGATTTGGGGTGCCATTTTATATTTTTTTCTATTTACGCATTTATTTTGATCCTTTTTTTGAAAATTCAAAAAATCATTTTTTAATGATTCTTTTGCTGTTTTAATGATGTCATATGATGTGTTAATCATAGTAGAACATGTTAATATGCATTTTACAGATTTGGGGTGTCATTTTATTTATTTTTTTATATTTTTTTCCATTTAAGCATTTATTTTGGCCCTTTTTTTGAAAATTCGAAAAATCATTTTTTAATGATTCTTTTGCTGTTTTAATGATGCCATGTGATGTGTTAATCATAGTAGAACATATTAATGTACATTTTACATATTTGGGGTGCCATTTTATTTTATTTTTTTATATTTTTTTCTATTTACGCATGAATTTTGGCCCTCAAAAATAATTGCAAACACCTAAATGTAAGATATTTTCATATTACATTCATTCTAATATATATATCATTGATAGTATATAGTTAGAAAATTAAATATATGAATTTTGTAATCAAATTCAGGTTATCTGGTTCATAAATTCATTAGACAGTCCGATACAACTTCTGACCAAAGAGTTCCGTTACATCACCATAAACATGTTCCAATTTATAAATGAATGCATATTTGGAATGCTTAGAATATTCCGGATTTAATCCATATTTTTTCATATTATTTTGGCAAAAAAAAAAATTTGTGCCGTTATGGGCCATTACGCTCCCGTATCGCCATTACGCCCCCGTATCCATATCGGTTTCGGAGGGCACCGTTACGCTAACCGATATCGATACGGGACACCTTAACACTGAGTCCAGAGTGGCACCCACCTCCCCTTACCAATTTTTTTTTTAAAAAAAAAAATCACCATTGTTTCAGTATGTTTAGGCCCACTAGATGAATTGATCTTTGGTCTAATTCATATGCATTGTCGGGCGTCCCGCTAACCTGCTGGGTTGGTATGTTCTGTTCATGTAGAGATACGTGTGTCCCACAGAATGAAGCCATGAATTTTGACTTCCATTTGTTTGATCCTTTACAACTCTAGCCTACTTCATGGCGCTGATAGAAACACATAATTGTATTGCTGCTCACATTGATTTTGCAGAGATCACAATCGCAGCTTAATGCGGATGATATCAGAATCTTCACGACTCCAAGGAAGCTCATCCGTTCACTTCAAGATCCAGATGATGTCAACTCTGATTTCTTCGATAAACAAGCTGAGAAGATCAGAAGCCCAGCTTCATGTGAAGTGGGGTGGGAGCCAACAAGAGAAATGAATGGAAGTGATGGCAGTCTGGATAGTTTGAATTACGTGGTCAGAGGCAAACAGAATTGTGAGAGGGTGCAGAGCGATCTGAGCTGGAAGAACAAAGCTACAGATGCTGAGCCGGAGCTTGATGGCTTTGAATCGGTGTCATCGACAGGCGATGTCGATCTGGATGCTAAAAACTGCGAAGAGTTGTATGAGGCAAGAGGAAGAGAGAACAGTGGAATGCGAACTGTAGGCCCAAAACGTACAAGTTTCAGGAAGGCTGCTGCCCTTAGTTTGGTTTGTGGGCTTACGTTGATTCTTCCTGCTGCTATCTTATTGACAATGTGGCTTGACAATCACGACGAATACTTCAATTTGGTCCCCACCTAATGCCTCTGTTTTGTTTTGTTTTGTTTTTTTTTTTTTTTTTTTTTTTTTTTGTATTTTTGTACTTTTGTTGAAATAGCAGCGCCCTATCTTTTGTAACCTGCATTATCAAACATTTGTTGGATGTCTACAACTTCAATTTTTATGCAATCTGAAGTTGTCAATCTTGTGGGTGGATTTTTCTAGTGATGGATACTCTTTGTAACAAAAGAAGAATCAGGAAGATGGCATGTAGATGTTTGTGGGCTGCCATTAAAGGGTGCTGCAAAACAACTGACATTTGGGAAGTAGAAAAGATGTGCCTTGCAGGGCAGCGTTATTTGGGTGGTGGCTGAAATTTATGGTGAATGGCCCATTGCAATGAATGGCTTTAGAGTTGAATGGAGATACAGGAACGTTCAATTGCAGCAATGAATTTCTGTTCTTGTGATCATAAAAATGGAGTCTGGATCCAATACAAATGTTTTTACATTAAACTTGATGTACAAAACGCCCTACCATGATATCTAAGGACATCCAATCTGTCCATGATGTATGTCCCTTCCAATTCTCATTGGTTTCCAAAATGCCAGGTCGATCCAGAAGTCAGGTACACGCCATGTAAAATCATGCCTAAAAATCATGTGTTGTATGCCACCTGAGTTTTGGAATGGCCTAATTTTGGGTGGTAGCTAGCATTTATGGGAATGACTTTTTCGCGTTCAATGGAGATGTAGACATCCAAATGAGCCATAAAGTGCAGCATTGTATTTGTTCTTGTGATCATTAAACAAAAAAAAAAAAAAAGGAGATGAGAATAGGGTTTTAGCCCTTTTCCCAGTAAGGAAGTGCTCTTCTTTGAGGCCTATTGGTCTGGAGTCCTTATCTGAATATCAAGCTTTCAGTTTTAGCCATGATATGATGACCTCCAACTACTTGGTTATTTGTCAGCATGGATTTGGCTTAAGAATCCAAATCCTAGATTTTGCACTCTTTGAGTTGTATTTGGGAGCTTTTCAATCCTGTGGAATCTAGAAATTACATTGGCAGCCTGGATTTTTTACTCAAGGGGTTCTCAAAAGAGAGGAGAGCAGTTATAATACTTGGGAGATTGAAAATCCAGAATTTTGCAAAAGGGGGCCCTTTTGAGGATTTACAATCCAAGTTGGATCTGAAATACAGTATTTTGGGAGTGCCAAACATGATTTGGATTGAAAATCCTGGATTCCAATTCCTAACTGCACAAAATCCGTGTTGCCCAATGACCCCTGAAACAAAAATAACCTAGGATACAACAATAAATTAAGCAGCTTTGATTCATTGCAGCCAAGATCAGACTGACCAACGTCATGTGGAGCTTGGATTGGAATTGCCAGGAGATTTTCCTAGGGAGCGCGGGGTCCCAAGCTGCCACAGAATTCTTCTCTTGTTGTTTGTGGTGAGCATCATCTTGAAAAAAGATAATAATAGGAGAACGTGAAGTCTCTGTTTTCTCATTGTTCTCATCTTTCAGGATGTCTTTTCCTAAGCACAAGCCAATAATCCCGCCTGGCAATGTGGGACTCAGCTGTTCTCTTGGATTTTTTGTTTTTATTATTTTTTCATTTTTGCGGGTTCCAAACCAAACAATTTTAACAACTTTCAAGACTGTCTTAGTTTAATCATCCTCAGATTGGATCTTTTGTGATTGTTCCATTGCTATTGATTGTTTTCATAAATTTCTTTCCTATTTCAGTTTGAAGAGAAGGTAGGGCTTACATATATCCTTACATTGGTCAATTCTAGAGTGACCAATCTAGGCATTTGTGGCGATTGAGCTGTTATTACCCTCCAATTCCCGGAAAGGAGGAATTGATGAGTCCCCTCGAAAAGGTGTTATTGCACAATCTAGGATTGTCCTCTCCCTACCTATTCCACCATCAAAGCACCCTTATCCAACAACTGCCTGAACATCATCCAACCTCCTACAACAGGTACCACTTTTTTTCTTTTTTTTATTTTTTTCCTGTTTTTATTGTTTGTTTTGCTCCTAACTGGAGTAATTCCTCTTTCGCATGGATCTGTCAACTAAACAATAGGTTTACAAATCCCAGGATTTCTGAATCCCACTACATCATGTCATCCAAACAAAAGATTTGCCAATCCAGAGTCACCAATCCAAGATTGACCACTCTCAAGATTTGTAACTCCCTTAGGACTCTTGACATCCCACCATCCAAATGTCCCAAATAGAGAATGCATATTTCTTTCAATTCTACATTTCCAAGACCAAGTTGAGAAAAATGAGGAAAACGAAACTCAGTTTCCAGGGAAAGCTCGGTATCTTTCAGTCGTAGGTTACTTTGCTGTTTCTGCATATCCAATAAAACACCGACATGTTATTTTCTTTGGTGTGATTTTTAGATGTTTGGATTATGCAGATACTGAACACCACTCCATACACTGTCAGGACCCATGACTATTGGTTTTAGCCAAGCTGAGGGACCTGTACAGATGTAGGCATACTTGCCGTACCATTCATAGCTTGATCCAGGACTGAAAACATACAATTCGTCAAACCCGATTCTCCTCACTATGACTGAATTTCTTCTGCCCTGTTTCATCAAAGAAAATAAAAAGAGAGAACACTTTTATGAGTCTGATAAACATGTAATCGACCCCTAAGAAAAAAAGAAATCCTTGAATTACCACAGAGCTGATTTTTTCGAAATGAGAGAGACTAACTATGATTGCTTGGTCTGTTTGAAAATTAAAGTCCATCTGTTTTTAATATTTTGGATTGGTGGAAACCAGAAGGTAACTGAGTAAAGGAATTTGATTTCCTCAGATATGATGGTTGATTGAGGAAATCGATTTCCTCAGAAGAAGGCCATTTCCTCTTCTTCTCTTAGACTTGAAGAAAAGGAAACTTTTTCCCTTTCTACGGTTTCTCCTCAATGTGACATTTTTCTTTTCTCACACCTTTTTAATTTCCACCAATCCAAACAGACAATTAGAAGTGTAATATTTTTCTCCTGAGTTATAAAATGCTCGGACTGAAAGGTTGTATGATAGCATCCGAGTTCTCAGTTAGTACACAAGTGGGCCCCATGGTTCAGTGATCCTCTCAGTTGATAGCATGGTGTCCCTATTTTGAATGGACCATGCACCAAATATTTCTGGATGAATCTTAATCTTTCTATGGGTGGCCTGCGATAGATGGTTAACATGGGAAAACATTCACAGTCAAGAAAGAAAAAGTGCAAACATGATACAGCTAGATTTTCCAATCTGGGAGATTTTTGATGCATCGAATTGAGTTTGGATCATTGATTCATGGACCCCACTTGTACAAACTAAACACTGGAATCAGTATCCACTAACTTTTGATCTAAGCATTGTATAATACCTTCTCTCATTTCCATTTCTAAGTTTGAGTCTTTTTCCGTTCGGAGAAATCTTCAACTCTAGCTTGTTTAACTATTGTAGTCCAGCCCGTCGAGCCCAGATCCAATACAAAGGTTTGCACTTTAACCTTAACGTGCAATGCATGTCTAAGTGCATCCAAGTACATGTGCTTTAAAGAACTTTTAAATTCAAGGACTTCGACAAACTTGGATGCTTAACATACAAAGGTTTTGTATTGGATCCAGTCTCATAAGCGCTACAGAAAATAAACAAGCTTCAATGGAGCATTTGAATCACATCGTTCATATGATGGGCAAAATGATGGATGGGATACACCCCAAAACAATCCTAACCGTATGATTGGGTCCTCCAAATGTGGAGTAATAGTCGTAACTCTTTTCTTCAGATGGCTAGAATCATTTGGTAACAGTGATATTATGTCATGGCCCATCCTATCATGGTATCCCACCAGATCAACAGAGGTCCATCTGATTAAAAAAAAAACAATTGGAATTGAGTCATACCCTGTCTATGACTGTAAACTTCCCTGGTACACTTGTATAAATCCTGCTCATTTTTTCAGTTAAGTGCGTGTAATTATCATCCTCTTCGCCTTCCGTTTCTTCTTCTGAATCCCCACCTTTGGTTGTATTCGATGCATTGTCGAAGTCGAACTCCTTATCACTCCCGCCCCAACTAGGAAACAATCCTCAGAGTGCTTTCTGACCCCATGATTGGCCAGTCCCAGACAATCTCTTCTGACCAAAATAGCCTGGAGGAATGATGCTGAAGTCCGACACCAATTGCGGCTTCGTTGAGTAGTTCGAGCCTTGTAGACCGACAGCATAAGTTGCATCAGGGGTACTGACAGTTAGATGGCTGATAGCAGACCCAGTCAAATGGATGGCTGACGACTTGAGATTAGTGACTATAATCTCTGAGCTGAGGAGGTCTTGGTGAAGAGTTACAATGTACTTGAATTCAACCATGTGTTCTGAGTCATTGCATTTCAGTTCTACCTGCATTTAGTCTTCTGATATCAGTTAGCTATGGAGTGTTGAGAAAAAAGTCTTCACCGCCTTCGACCGGTCGTAGGGATTGCTCAACCGGTCGTACGGGTCCTTCGACTGGTCGTAGCTCCCCTACAACCAGTCGTAGCTCGAGTAGTCGTAGATCCCCTTCGACTAGTCGTAGTTACCCAGATTCGTTTCGCGATTTTGCAGATTGCGGAAATCTGAGTCCTTTTCGCAATTGAGATGCGAAAGGGAAGTTGCCTAAACTATAAATAGGTGTTCCTAGGGCTTTTCTAGGGTATGAGAAATAATTCTAAGGCTTTCTAAAGGGGTTCTAGGAAAATCAAAGGGTGTAGCAAGGGTGAGATTCGAGGTTGTTCGAATCAGGTAAGTCCTCTCTCTTTGTAATTTCTATTTTCATAGTGGAGATCTGTCGCTTTGTGCCGTGGTTTTTTCCCGCAAGGGTTTTCCACGTTAAATCTGTGTGTTCTCTTATATGTGCTTGGTGTCATTGGATTGCTATCCTAGATCTAGATCTGTGTGATTCCGCAGGCCAAAATCCCCAACATGGAGGAATTGTATCATCTTCAATTGGAGGATTGGTTGGGCACGTTTGGCCTGAAAATAATTCAGGATTTGTGGGACTTCTACTCTTAATAGAATTTCAAAAATTCATGAGAAGGTAGACTCATTTTGAGATGCTAAAGAACTCTTTTCCATTGCAAACACAAACTATAGACCCTATTTGGGATTTCCAGGAATTCTCCTAGGATCAGAAATTCCACAAATCACAAAATGGCTGTGAGCCAAATGCGGCTTAAAGTAAGGTTGGACAAATTGGGCCAGGGGACCTGTGATCAAGACCGTTGAATGAACTGGTAGGTCTGCATCTTTTGAGTGGTTTGCATGGGTTTTCAACGGCGACAAGTGGGTTCCATGGTCGTATAATCCAGACCGTTGATTCTCACCTTGGATGGAGAATGCCCTACAAATCTCTCAGATTAGAAGAAACAAGGGAGTTTTTTCAGGCATAGTTCTTCCAGAGTGGAACATATCAGTGCAATGGTCTGGATTACAGGATCATGAGCTCCACTTGTCAGAATTCAGAACCTGTGACTCAATCTGATCAGTGCGATTTTAAAATGGTTATGTGGAAATCAGGATAATGGACATTCTCTTTGCAGCCAAAGGTCCTACCACTGCTAATTTTTTAATTCTTGAGTATCTAAAGAACTTCATAGATATTTATGAATGGCCCACAATCTGCCCCTTGTGACAGAAATCCGGACCGTTCATCAGGTGGGCCTCTCATGTAAGATGATCAAGCCTAAAATAGGCTGATCATCTCATCAGAAGTGGGCCACACATATACATCGAATGCGGACAATCAGATTCCTTTTGATGAATGAATGATGAGTTGTTTTCTTGTCGGACCACGTCATCCACACAGTACGGTCCTATAACGGAGGATTCCTCAAATCAAGCACATGATCACTCTTAGCTGTTTTTTAGGCTAAACAGCTGCGTGTAACAGCTATCTGATTTTTAGGCTAAACAGCTGCGTGCAATTATTCTATATATATTCTTCAAGATGGCAATGAGAAAGGAGTGGATCAATATTTTCAAACTCTATCATGGTATCAAACGAGCCTTCCTCCCACGAGAACTCGATCCCAAACACTGAAAATATCCATACCCCGATCACAACCCCACCATCTCTAACAGATATCCCTCTTATTGCTCTCAATATTACTACCCAGATAAACAAAAAAACTCACACCCTCAACCTTCCCTCAATGGCGTGCCCAGTTTGAAGCCCTCCTCATTGGGTATAATCTACTTGATTATGTTACCGGTGATAAACCCTGTCCCAACCCCAATGATCCCTCCATTTCCATCCTTCAAAGAACCCACTGGATAAGCCAAGATAAGCTTATCCTCAGTGCTATTTTGGCTTCAACGACCACCACCATAACACCATTCATTTCCATTGCCAAAACCTCCTAAGAAGCATAGCAAAAATTACACACCATGTATGCGAGCAAATCCCGCACTCGTGCAATGCAGCTTAAAGAGGAACTCACCTTGATAAAGAAGGGCAATCAGACGGTTCAAGAATACCTGCACACCGTTAAATCTCTTGCAGATGAAAATTCCCTCATTGATCATCCTATCTTTGAAGATGATCTCACGCTCTACATCCTAAATGGACTGGGAGCTGACTTCCGTGAAATCGCAGCCCTCATTCGCGCACGGGAACTCCCACTCACATTCGAGGAATTATATGACCTTCTCGTAGGTCACGATGCCTACCTGCGACATCTTGAAGTCACATCTCGGCAGTTGGTCGCCTCTGCCAATTACTCCACTCGACGACCTGGTCCCACCTCTTCTTCTGGTGGTCACAACTCTAAGGGCTTCTCGAAACAAAATGGGTATGGCTGCATCAATGGTTCTCAACAACAAATCTCTCCTTCGGCCTAGTACCGAAACAATGGTGGCCCACGAGGCAATAGGAAAAACAAGCCCGTTGGACAGCGCCGTTACACCCCAAAATGCCAACTTTGTGATCAATTGGGTCACATTGCAAAATATTGTCCCCATGTGCAGTTCTCTGTAGTAACAGCAAACTATGCCTCAACATCACCAGCCCATGACACAAAATGGCTTATTGACTTGGCAGCATCCCACAATATCACTGGTGATTTGGCTAATTTATCAGTTCATTCTGAATATGATGGCACTGATGAGGTTGTAATCGGTGATGGTTCAGGTTTGCATGTCTCACACATTGGTTCATTGGTTCTTAACTCACCCACTTGCACCTTTCATTTAAATGACACCCTTTGTGTTCCTCATATATGAAAAAAATCTTATTTTCGTCCATCATTTTACATCTCAAAACCATGTTTTTATTGAATTTCATCCTTCTTTTTTTCTTGTTAAGGATCAGACCACGGGGGCGGTTCTACTCAAAGGTGCATGTGAAAATGGAGTTTACACCCTACCAGAGCCAATGGTGAAATCTTCTCCAAAAATGGTTGCAAACGTGCATGAACGGACATTTGTTGATGGGTGGCACAAATGTCTTGGACACCCGTCTCATAAAATTGTTCAACTTGTCAACTCTTTTTCTCTTCCAATAATAAAAGAAAAAGTTTCTCAACTATGTACTTCTTGTTCAGTCAATAAAGCACACAAACAACCATTTCGGCCCACTAGTCTTCAAAGTCATGCTGCGCTTGACTTAATTTATACTGATGTGTGGGGCCCCTCCAATTCTATTGGCATTGACGGATCCGGCTATTATTTGATTTTGGCTGATCATTTTACAAAATATATTTGGTTCTATCCTATAGAAACAAAATCTACTGTTAACACCATTTTTCCTCAATTTAAACATCTCGTTGAAACCAGATTTCAATCAAAAATCAAAAGCATTTATTCGAATAATGGTGGTGAATTTGTGGCATTAAAAAAACATTTTTCTATTCATGGAATAAGCCATTACACGACTGCCCCCCATACACCATAGCCTCGTCTCCACCACAACCTCCACCAGTGACTTCGGCAAGGGATATTACTTCTGCATCACCTCCAGGTAACGCCTTTGTTTCCTCTTCTTCTACTTTCTGACATATGCACTCTGTTCCCTGCGACTTACCTGCACCACAAATTACCCGCCCCCACTCCATGACCACTCGGTCGATGAACAACATCTATAAACCCAAACAATTGCATTCCACCACCAAACATCCCATTCCAAATACCATTGAACCAAGTTGTGTGGGGCAAGCACTTCGTGAAACACATTGGAGAACAACAATGTCAGAAGAACTCACTGCGCTCATGTGCCATGGTACATGGGAACTGGTTCCCCCACCAAATAACTGTAAACCAATGGGTTGCAAATGGGTCTTCCGTGTAAAACGCAAAGCTAATGGGTCTGTTAATTGCTTTAAAGAAAGGCTTGTCGCTAAAGGTTATCATCAGCATCTTGGATTGGACTACAAGGAAACCTTTAGCCCCGTTGTGAAGCTCGCTACTATTCGCACTGTTTTGACGGTTGTTGTTATGCAAGGATGGCCCTTGAGACAACTTGATGTCAACAATGCATTTCTACATGGAGAGTTAATTGAAACCGTATACATGGTCCAACCCCCGGGATTCAAAGATGCCTCAAAACCTAACCATGTTTGCAGGTTAAATAAGGCCATCTATGGCCTCAAACAGGCTCCTCGAGCCTGGTACTCGGCACTAAAATTGGCAATCATGAATCTTGGTTTTCAAATTCGAAAGCGGACTTGTAACGCCCCGAAAAATCGGGGGTCGTGCATACGCTCGACTCCCGAGTTCCCGAGTGTCACTTATCATCAATTTTTATGGTTTTATGATTAATCAAATTCAAATGCGTATCCTGGAATTACTTGGAGCATGAAACACAACCACACAAGTTTACTGAAATGAAAGATATCTCGCATATATATAGGTCCAAAAATATAAATGGGTCGCACAAGGCGTTGCCCAATAAAAACAAGCAAAAGAATACTATGACCCCAAAGAATAAAGCTGAGTCCGCAACTCAGCGATCCAAATCCCCGCCTGATCAAGCTGATGGGGAGTCGTCCATCAACTAAAAGTATGACAGCTCCTCCTCGTCGAGAGTAGCATCACCATGCTCCCCCTGCTCCATATCACCTGCAACTATGAGAGGGTCTGGTTGGTGTTTTAAAACACCATCCCAGAGTGAGAGTGAGTGATCAACTCAGTGGGTGCTATTAATCTTAAGTTTTAACAAGCATCAATTATAATATGAATTTAATGAAAAGCAGATAATCAACAATACCTAACAACTCTTATTTAAAATGCATGCATGCAGAAAGATATGATGCATGCCCTCGCCACAACGCTCCCTCGAGCGACTCCATCTAACGATCGCAGATGTCGGCACTCCCTCATTGCGACCTCGACTTCCGAGTCCCCACCCTAACTAATGCGATGCAATGCGATCGTGTTAGCGGAGTTATTAGTTAAGTCCATTCATCCAGCAGATTGAGGAATCTGATGCACCCCACGTATCAATGCCCTAAGACGGTTTGCGAGGCCAAGACCCCCCAATGCGTGAGGCCGAGACCTCGCGGCCCGTGATCCCGTCAGGTTCCTCATCCCCGACTTCAAGCACATGAGGAGTGCCGAGAGAAAAGGATCGCTAGCGGTCACTAGGGTAGGCGCGGCACCCCAGCGTAAGTCGACGGCTCGGACACAGTGTCTCATTCCACCATGCCCGACTCATGCAGTCTTGCCTACCCCCTGACTAACCCTGTTTGCTCACATGTGTTTGGAACCTGAACCACCCTACCACCGTTGAAGCCCATTGACAACCCACTTGAAATGGGTCCACAGCCTTGTGAGCTGGGCATGGTGGAATGGGACACTGTGTCCGAGCTGTCGGCCTATGCTGGGGTGCCGCGCCTCCCCATAGTGACCGCGAGCAATCCGTTTCTCTCGAAACTCCTCATGTGCTTGAAGTCGGGGATGAGGAACCCGACGGGATCACGGACCGCGAGGTCTCGGCCTCACGCATTGGGGGGTCTTGGCCTCGTAAACCAGCTTAGGGCATTGATACGTGGGGTGCATCAGATTCCTCAATCTGCTGGATGAATGGACTTAAATAATAACTCGGCTAACACGATCGCATTGCATCCCATTAGTTAGGATGGCAACTCGGAAGTCGAGGTCGCAATGAGGGAGTGCCGACATCTGCAATCGTTAGATGGAGTCGCCCGAGGGAGCGTTTTGGCGAGGGCATGCATCATATCATTTTGCATGCATGCATTTTAAATAAGAGTTGCTAGGTATTGTTGATTATCTGTTTTTTATTAAATTTATATTATAATTGATGCTCGTTAAAACTTAAGATTAATAGCACCCACTGAGTTGATCACTCACTCCCACTCTGGGATGGTGTTTTAAAACACCAACCAGACCCTCTCATAGTTGCAGGTGATGCGGAGCAGGAGGAGCATGGTGATGCTACTCTCGACGAGGAGGAGCTGTCATACTTTCAGTTGATGGACGACTCCCCATCAGCTTGATCAGGCGGGATTTGGATCGCTGAGTTGCGGACTCAGCTTTATTCTTTGGGGTCATAGTATTCTTTTGTTTGTTTTTGTTGGACAATGCCTTGTGCGACCCATTTATATTTTTGGACCTATATATATGTGAGATATCTTTCATTTCAGTAGACTTGTGTGGTTGTGTTTCATGCTCTAAGTAATTTCAGGCTGCGCATTTGAATTTGATTAATCATAAAACCATAAAAATTGATGATAAGTGACACTCGGGAACTCAGGAGTCGAGCGTATGCACGACCCCCGATTTTTCGGGGCGTTACAGGACTCCTCCTTGTTCATATATCGCCACAATTCTGTCTTATGCTATTTACTGGTATATGTGGATGATCTAGTTATCACTGGCAGTGACATACACTTTGTGTCTCATATCATTGATCAACTTGGAGTTAGATTCTCTTTAAAGGACATGGGCCACCTTCATTTTTCCTTGGGTATGGAAGTCATTTCTACTCCATCCGGTCTCTTCTTCTCACAACACAAATATATTCGGGACCTCCTCTCTAAAACCAACATGATAGGTGGTAAAGAAGTTTTTACTCCGTTGTCCACAAACACATCTCTAAAGTTGGTTGATGGTATAACATCTTTTGATAGTACCGAGTTTCGAAGTGTCATTGGCGGTCTTCAATATTTGTCTCCCACCCGTCCAGACATTTGCTTCTCCGTAAATAAACTTTCACAGTTTATGCACCGCCCCACAGTAACTCATTGGGCAGCTGCAAAGTGACTCCTCTTCTACTTGAAGCAAACTATCTTTCATGGCATCCACATCAACAAAAATTCCAGTTTTGCTCTCACAACATACTCTGATGCTGATTGAGTGGGCAATTTTGATGATCGTACATCCACATCCGCATACATCTGCTTTCTTGGATCAAACCCCATATCTTGGAGTTCAAAAAAACAAAGAGCTGTAGCAAGATCATCGACCGAAGCTGAATATCGATCCCTTGCAAATGCAGCTTCAGAAACTGTGTGGCTGCTATCATTATTCACAGAACTCGGGCTACTGGTGAAAGATTTACCGAAACTGTTTTGTGATAATTTGAGTGCAACTCATCTCAGTTTTTATCCAGTGCAGCATTCTCGGATGAAGCATATTCAGATTGATCTACATTTTGTCCGTGATATGGTTCAACGTGGTATTCTCAATGTTCATCACGTCAACACTCATGATCAGCTCGCGGATTTACTGACAAAACCATTGTCACGACATCGCACAGATTCTCTCAAACACAAGATTGGCTTAGCCGATGGCAGCTCCATCTTGCGGGGGCGTATAACAGAGGATTCCTCAAATCAAGCACATGATCACTCTTAGCTGTTTTTTAGGCTAAACAGCTGCGTGTAACAGCTAGCTGATTTTTAGGCTAAACAGCTGCGTGTAATTATTCTATATATATTCTTCAAGATAGCAATGAGAAAAGAGTGGATCAATATTTCCAAACTCTATCAGGTCCACCCGATGAACGGCTCTCATGAGCTTAAACACCAAACTACCCACAATGTGAGCTATATGTCACTATATGCAATTCTATACCACCTAATCCCACCTAATCCCATGTTCTAAACAAACCCTAGTTAAAATCAATCAACTATTTTACTAAGGGTGAGTTTGACCCGACGTATATGATGGAATTGGATGGTATTAAGTGGGATTTAATCCTTATTTCCATCCACGGGTCAGTTTGGATGGCTGGATGTTATTCCAGCGCTGAACGCCTAGTAAACTGCAATAGCTGCCCAAGGGATTCGTGAAATCCCTCCTTCAGATTTTGCCCATCCCTCAATACAGCATGTGATATGAGATGGGACCATAGGCAGCATTACAGGCAGCCTACCATAATGTATAACTTTGATCCACACAGTCCGTACATAAGGTCCATTTAGTATATAGAATTGGACCAAAACAAATGTAGATCCAAGGCTGCAATGGACCACACTGTAGGAAGCAGTGGTGCTACAAATGCCCACCATTGAAAAACGCATGATGTAATGCAATATACTTTGCATTTTCAAACACTCCCAAGAGTTTACAGCTGGAGGATGGTCGAATCCCATCACCCATCCAAACAGAAAATCTAAATTGTTCCGGCTATTCCAATCCACTGGAAGTCTAGGACATTCAAGGACAAACCTCTCGATACCTTGAATATAATTCCATCCTTTCTAATCCACTCCAACGCAACTTCTTTGGATTGTGTTGGAGGTACAGGGAAATTAAGGGCATGTTTGGATGTCGGGCCTATAATGTAAAATATTGTATATTTTAATAAAATATACAATTCAATGCTAGTCCATCCAAATGTCGCCACGTGGTACACTAGCGGGTCGAGTACGTCGCTAGCCCACTTTTTCGAAACCACACGTCTTGTAAATCATGCTACAATGCAGGCATAAGTGCAGTGCTTTCATTACACTGCACCGTCATAGCAGACTGCAAATTTTTATTATTATTTTTTTAAATCTCCTTTTAGCATGTGGTTTAGCAGACCATCGTGCCTCATCTACTCTCTCTTCTCATCGGTCTCGTTTTCTCAGACATCTCCTACCCTCCTCCCCTTTATCATCCTGCCGTTCACCTCTTCAGAGACCACCACCGATTCTGGTTAAACAAATTAAATAGGATTTGTTGGCCATCCCTATTGCCGTCGTTCCTCGCTCCTCCTTCCTTCCAGACATTACAGGTGGGTGATTTGACGAATATAGGTAATATACAACTTTGTAATTTTTCTTCAATTATGTTGTGGCCCGGAGGCATAACTGAAACCTCGACCATCGAATAGCCACAATTGTTATAATTTTTCTTTAATCATGTTGTATGGATATACTTCTGATCGAACTAATTTTTACCATAATCTATTAAAGATAATTGTCCGGAATTGATTTTATTTAGATTATCATGGTGGGGCCCAATTAGAGATTTGACAGTAAATACATCATTTGAGGGCCAGATGTCTATATACAATTTCTTTTTCACGGGCACGTCAACATTAATTCCATACCCGTTTGATGCTTGGGAAGTAGTTATGGCTTATGAACACTCCATTCTCAAGTATTGATTTTGGAAACAATGGTTTCCTCTAATTACAAGTGCACTGGGGCTACTAATACCTTGACGTGGGACGGTATTACTCCCCATACAAAACTATATGCGGATCCAAACACGCCCTAAGTGTCATTGCTAGGGCTGTCACTGGTTTGGGCATCTTGCAGGTGTCATCTCGGATTTTGAAATGTTTGGGGGTAGGACACCAGGCCGGGTCTATTCAAATTTATGATATTTCAGGCCGAGCCCGGCCCATTGACCGGTGGATTTTTGGGACGTGGATTGCATGCTGACAGTGTCCATTGCAAGTTGGCTTTGCCTGTGAGCTCCTGTGATATATATGTGTTTTATCAAAGCCGTACATTTATTTTTTAAGATCATTATAAATCATGAGCCCGAAAATGAGTGAGATCGAAATTTCTAGTGGATACACTGTAAGAAAACTGTGGCCATTGAATGCCCACCATTAAAAATTTTCTAAGGGTCACTGTAATGTTATTTTGTCTTTCAAACTGTTGATTAGGTCACGCATACTTGGATGAAGAGAAAACTCAAATAACAGCTTAATCCAAAACTTATGTGGCTCTTAAGAAGTTTTTAATGATGAGTGTTCAATCAACTCTTTTCTATGGTGCGGTCCACACGAGATTTGGATCTGCCACATTCATGGGATAATGCCACAAAATAGTCTGGAAAAATGGATGAAAGGCGTAGATAGGATACATACATCATGATCGGCCCCACAGAGGACTGTCAGCAGCAACCTCGCTACTGCCGTTGTCAGTACGCAATCCGCTTCCAGATTTCTGACAACATTACGGTGGGACCCACTTACATCTCAGTCCGCGTACAGAATCCAAGTACCATTGCGCCACTGCCCACGCCAAAAGTGCATATAATCCGCACATCTCGAAAAACCAACGGTCCAAAATAGTTCCCTGTCTTAAATTAACCAGAACCGCACGATTATAATCCAACGGCGGAAGTAAACCACTTAGCCCTGTAGATGCTGTTGCTCGCTCTCCATTCTCCTGCATCTCTCCCAATAGCCGCCGCGAGGTATTCCTCCGTTGATGAGATTTTTCTAGGGTTAGGGTTTTAGGAGATCTCTACGCGTTTTAAGGTTCTAGGAGATTCATACTAGGGTTAGGGTTTCGGTCTTTCGTTCATACGCTTTCAGGGTTTCGATCGTCTCTCTTTCTAGGGTTTTTTTTTGTCTCTCCCTCTTGTTCTTCTTAGATCCTTTGCAGAGATCCATGGCTTCTCTGAAGTCGATTTCTGCATCGATTCAATCCGTTTCTTTGAAGAAGGAGAAGCTTCAAAAGGCCTTTGAAGCCCTCCGATCGCATTCCGAATGCCTCGCCTCCTTCAATCTCCAATGGCAGGATCTTGAGGATCACTTCGCTTCGATCGAGAAATCGATCGAGCAGCGCTTCAAGGACCTTGAGTCCAAAGAGCAGCAGGCGGCCCCTGCTGCCGCGGCCGCTGTCTCCTCCGCCGTCGAGCTTGAATCGTCGGATGTTGTCCCACGGCCCGAGCTGAAGTCTCTCTGCGCCAAGATGGATGGCCAGGGCTTGCGGTTGTTTGTCATTGCACATCGTAAAGATATGCAGGACATCCGGGAGGAGCTCAGCGCGGCCCTCCGGACTGCGTCAGATCCCGCAAAAATGGTGTTGGATTCGATGGAGGGTTTCTACCCTGTGAAATGGAAGGGCGATAAGTACGTCCAGCTGACTGTAGTCCGACGTACCTGCATTCTTCTTCTTGATCGGCTGATGTCAATCTCACCAGAGATTTCAAATGAGGTGAAGGATAGGGCCAAGAAATTGGCTGAGGAATGGGAGGGGAAGATTAGTAAAAACGGTGAGAACCCTTTAGAGGGGTTGGCATTTTTGCATCTTCTGTCGGCGTATGGCCTGGTTTCTTGTGTTGATGTCGATGAATTGTTGGATATTGTTGTTTTCATTGCTTGGCGAAAGCAGACGATTGATTTGTGCCGATCACTTGGGCTCACGGAGAAGATTCCCGGTAAGAATTTTTTTTTCCTCAGATCTTTTCCCCTAAAATTATGGGTTTGTTTATATGGGTTCTACTGCAAATGTTAATATGTAGTAAAGAAGCTTTCTATGTAAATATATTCAGTGATCTTTCAAAAACAATATGTAGTAAAGAAGCTTTTGATTCTTTTGTTCATTATGTATTTGGATTTTAATTATGCTTCATTGACTTCTTTCCTTTCAGTTATGTGACGGGGGAGGTTTTTGGGTAAAAACTTCCTTCACCTAATGGAGCAGACATCCGATGTTTGTATATTCCTTTGTAAACGTCACAGAAAAATGCCTGTTGATGTTGAGGGTCCTTCCTTTGTGGGGGCTCCTCCGTCAAGGGGCTGGTCTCATATTCCATTGCCTTGAGGAGCAGCTTTGCTGCCATGAACTCCTTGGACAGGCCATGAGACATACATGTCTTAGCCATTTGTTGAATTGCATTATTATGGTTCCTTATTTTTAACAACTTTGTGTTGGTCTGATTGGATTAATTGGCTCTTTCAAGCGTTTGTTTTAAATTGCCTTCCCATTTCTCATGTTGAACTTGAAGCTTCCATTTTTATTTTTATTTTTGGTTCCAAGGCCCTGTTTCGATTTAGGAAAATGAATCATGAAATTGATAAATCTATTAACTAGGCAAATTCATGGATTTGCATTGGATTTCTTTATTTGGCTGTTTCTAGTTTTTTGTTTTAAATTGCCTTCCAGTTTCTCATGTTGGACTTGAAGCTTCCATTTATTTTGTTCCAAGGCCCTGTTTGGGATTAGGAAAATGAACCACGAGTTTGAAAAATCTATGAGCTAGGCAAATTCATGGATTTGCATTGGATTTCTTTACTTGGCAAATCTCAAAATTCACTGTTTTGTAATGAAGATATACACATCTTTAGATTTGAGAGCATCTATGGAGATCTCAGGCCATTATTCCAAAGAAATAACTTTTATTGCAAGTCTTTCATTTTTTTGATGTTCAAAGTCCTTGCGTTTTTTTTTTTTTCTTGGGATTTGGATTTACCCCAAATCCATGATTTTATGCTGGAGTGGATTTAAGAAATCCATGCATTTGACAATTCCTTGCCTCAAATCCCTAACCTCAGACAGCCCATAAATTCATCTTTCACATTTATACTTCTTTTTTTTTCCTTTAAACTTCTTTCCTCAATTTTGTGACAGGTTTTTGGGTAAAAACTTCCTTCACATAATAGAGCAGAGATCCAATGTTTGTATATTCCTTTGTAAATGTCACATAAAAATGCCCATTGATGTTGAGGGTGCTTCTTTGTGGAGCTCTTCCGTTGATGTGCAGGTCTCATATTCCATTCCCTTGAGGAGCGGCATGGCTGCCATGACCTCCTTGGACAGGCCATGAGACATACATTTCAACAAGTCTTTCATTTCTTTGATGTTCAAAGTCCTTGTTTTGTTTTCTTGGGATTTGGATTTACTCCAAATCCATGAATTTATGCTGGAGTGGATTTAAGAAATCCATGCATTTGACAATTCCTTGCCTCAAATCCCTAACCTCAGACAGCCCATAAATTCATCTTTCACATTATACTTTTTTTTTATTCCTTTAAACTTCTTTCCTCAATTTTGCGGGGGGGTGGGGTTTGGGTAAAAACTTCCTTCACATAATGGAGCAGACATCCAATGTTTGTATATTCCTTTGTAAATGTCACATAAATATGCCCATTGACGTTGAGGGTGCTTCCTTGTGGAGCTCTTCCGTCGATGTGCAGGTCTCACATTCCATTGCCTTGAGGAGCGGCATGGCTGCCATGACCTCCTTGGACAGGCCATGAGACATACATTTCAACATTTCAACAAGTCTTTCATTTTGTTCATGTTGAAAATCCTCTGTGTTTTTTTTTTTTGTTCTTTTTGTTTTTTGTTTTTTGGATTTGGATTTGGATTTGGATTTAGACCAAATCCACGATTTTTTGCTGGAGTGGATTTAGGAAATACATACATTTAACAATTACTTGCCTCAAATCCCTAACCTCAGACAGCCACTAAATTCATCTTTCACATTAGATTTGAGAGCATCTATGGAGATCTCAGGCCATTATTGCAAAGAAATAACTTTTATTGCAAGTCTTTCATTTCTTTGATGTTCAAAGTCCTTGTTTTTTTTTTTCTTGGGATTTGGATTTACCCCAAATCCATGATTTTATGCTGGAGTGGATTTAAGAAATCCATGCATTTGACAATTCCTTGCCTCAAATCCCTAACCTCAGACAGCCCATAAATTCATCTTTCACATTATACTTATTTTTTCCTTTAAACTTCTTTCCTCAATTTTGTGACGGGGGGAGGTTTTTGGGTAAAATCTTCCTTCACATTATGGAGCAGACATCCAATGTTTGTATATTCCTTTGTAAATGTCACATAAAAATGCCCATTGATGTTGAGGGTGCTTCCTTGTGGAGCTCTTCCGTCGATGTGCAGGTCTCATATTCCATTGCCTTGAGGAGTGGCATGGCTGCCATGACCTCCTTGGACAGGCCATGAGACATACATTTCAACAAGTCTTTCATTTCGTTGATGTTGAAAATCCTTTGTTTTTTTTTTTTTTTTAAAAAAAAAAAATTTTTGGATTTGGATTTACACCAAATCCACAATTTTATGCTGGAGTGGATTTAGGAAATACATGCATTTAACAATTCCTTGACTCGAATCCCTAACCTCAAACAGCCCCTAAATTCATCTTTCACATTATATTTTCATTTTCCTTTTAAACTTCTTTCCTAAATTTCGTGATGGGGGAGGTTTTTGGGTAAAAATTTCCTTCACATAATGGAGCAGACATCCAATGTTTGTACATTCCTTTGTAAATGTCACATAAAAATGCCCATTGATGTTGAGGGTGCTTCCTTGTGGAGCTCTTCCATCAGTGTACAGGTCTCATATTCCATTGCCTTGAGGAGCGGCGTTGCTGCCATGACCTCCTTGGACAGGCCATGAGACATACATTTTCTAGCCATCTGTTATTGTTCTTTCTTCTGACATCTCGGTGTTCACTTAATTTTATTATTTTCTGTTAAAGCTTTGTCTACCTGTTTCAGTTTAAGTAATCTGTTGAAGAATGTACAGTTAAGGTGTGTTTTTCTGGGAGAGCCATTGTTTTATGCTCTGTTTGGGCTTTTCATGCTGCTTTCTCACTTCCTCTGTGTTCCACTGCAGGTGTCATTCATAACCATTTTTGGATGGGTTACATGATTGATGGTGTTTCTTGCAACTTAAATCACTATTTGTTTTAGTATTTTATTGAAGATGGTGTCTTAGTGGAGAATATTTTAAGAGTATATATGATACATCTAAAATGTAAATACATATTAATATATTCGTATACAAATGCAATATTTAAAATCTGGTGAGTTTTTCAAAATCTTGTGATGTTATCACGAGATTTTAAAAAAAAAAAAAAAAAATCATATTTTTGCCCTGACTGAAACCATAAAATCCTCTGTGGCATTTGTTCTTTCCCAACATTTAATTATGCTTTGAGGTCATATAAAATATATGTTTAGTCATGTGATATTAAATCCTGGCTAGAGCTTGACCTTTGAAAGCTTTGAGCTGTTGGCCAGTGATGATATCCGTTTACCAAAATACCATCTTTCGGGACTGAATGGCATTGAAGCCTTGCTGTTATTCTGCAATTCTGAGGCCTATGAATTGCTTGATTGTAATGCTTTTCTTAAGTATTTTATTTTCCCAATAAAAGACTTGATTAATCGGTTTGAACACTCTTTAGAGCTTGGTTCTGTTGGCCGGTGATGATTTCTAATTACGAAAACACCATCTTTTGGGACTGAATGGCTTTTGTAGCCTTGCTGTTATTCTGCAATTCTGAGGCCTTTGAATTTATTGATTGTAAAGCTTGTAATATAGTTTCTGTGTCATTAATTTCCAATATGTTTGATTAGTTGGTTTGAAACATCCATCCCTTCGTGGATGTTAGTCTGTTAGTAAAACACTGTTTTGTTGTTTTTTCCCCTCATGGTCATCTGATGACACTGGGAAGCTTTTTGCTTGTGACAGATCTTATTAGGAAACTAATAAGCAATGGGAAGCAGCTTGATGCTGTTAACTATGCATATGCCTTCGATGTTGTGGGGGAGTTCCCTCCTGTGCCTCTTCTTAAGGCCTACTTGAAGGAATCAAAGAAGGTAGCCCAAGAGGTCCGGAAAAAGGGAAATGGCTCCCTTCAGGCAAAGGTATTGCATTTTTCTTTCTAGGCACATGCCATGTTTTTAAAAATAAGTGTATGTACTGAGATTGCACAACACCCTGGATGCATCTTCAACAGAATGAGGCCATTGCTAAAGAACTTGCTGCATTGAGAGCAATAATCAAATGCATTGAAGAGCACAATCTCCAATCCGAGTACTTGCCAAAAGGCCTTGAAAAGCGTATTGCTCAGTTGGAAAAGCAGAAGGCAGATAGGAAGCGACCGGCTCCGATGATGCCAGAGACCCAGCAACAGCAAGCTGCAAACAAGCGTCCCCGACCAGCTTTGGTGGGTGCAGCTGGCCCCACCACTCTAACTGCACCCCTGGTTGCACAAATTAACCAACAACCACCGCATTCGTCTAGCCTGTTGGCTGACCGGGTATCTCCGTACCTGCCTTCAGCTGGGCCTTATGGCTTGGCAGGGCCTGGTGCAGGAGCTTCTGCACTCTATGACCGTCAGGGTCCCAGCTATCTAGGATCACATCTGGGTTATGTTGGGGGCAGGAGCCCACCGATGTCTCATCTCTACTCCACAGAGCTATCATCTAGCTTGTATGATAAGCCTGTTGGTTACAGTGGTTACACTGCGTCCGTTGGCATGCAGCATGGAAGTTTGCAGCCCAGTAGTCTGCAGCAACCTTATCACCAATCATACTATCCTTAGATGAGTATGGGTTTCATTTTTTATTTTTATTTTTAAAATTATTAGGAAGGAACTTGTTTGTTAATCTGGTATGGCTTGGTCTGCCCTAGGGCATGGTCAAACCTTATATTTGGCTACTTACTACACATGGTGATGCATGGTGCAACTTGGTTAATCAAGTTCGTGGTCATGGCCTTGTCCTGACTGTAGTTCATTGGTCAACAACAGCTTTGGTTTATTTATATATGTTTTCTGTCCAACTAGGTAATGGAGGCCTTTACAGATTTTAATTTAGTAGATATTCATTGCAATACTACTGGAGGCATTCCTGTCATGCATCTTTTTAAAAACTTGTTATTGTGTCTGGACTTCAAACTAAAACTCTCATAGGATCCTTGCCCATAAAAGTTTTATGCGCTTCCTACATAAACCACAATTGCTTTCGTCTCTGTAGGAAGTGTGTATTGTTCATTTGGTTTTTCATTGTTATCTTTACTGTCTGTGTTCCTTTTCCAATAGCTCTCTGTTGGTGTCACTCTGCAGCCAGCTGCTGCTTGATGTCCTATGCATTTTTGTTGTGCTGTCTGAAATGCTGTTGTTTTTTGATCTGTCGTTGGCATTTGGTCATGCATCTTTTCTTAAGATGGGGTAATAGCTTTCCATCTTTAGTTTCATCTCTGAGTTTACATTAGACTTGTTGTTTGATACCTGTTTCTGTTAGATTGGAAAGTTGGGGCCTTGTGCCCCCATACCAAACTGTTGGCTTTTTTTGTTTTGGGGACTGATGGCCAAGATGGTTTCTTAGTGTTTTTAATTATGTCCTGCAGTCTGGTCTCTGTCATCCAATCTTCTCTTGGAGCATAGAGGAAGAGAATCCTTGTCTTTCATGTTGTGCCTGATAAATTCAAGTTTTTAGGTCCTTGTGGTTGTTAAAGTTCATCTTGTCATTTGTTCAACATCTTGAGTTACCCTTAATAGGATGAATTAGCAAAAATTCTAAGATTTATATACAATGCCATTCACCCTCTGTGAAGATGATGGTTTGGCTTTTAGCAATGGTGATGTGGCTTTAAGCCATTGTGTTTTTCCATGAGAAGCTGTCTTCACTTTGGAGAACTGTTGAATAGCTGCCAAAATTCGTTTCTCATGTCTTGCTGCTGCATTAAAACTGATTCCACATGGTTGTTACGTGGTAATTTTTTTTCCCGTTTCTGGATTGCATTAATCTGCTGAGGTGATACTGAGATCAGTACATGAGCTGGGCTGGAGCCTAGGTCTTCCCTTGTATCTACTTCTGCTCTAACTTTGCTAATGATCTGGATGTGAAGCAATGGTTTTGAGTTGGCTTCATGTGTTAGATGAGATGACAAATTGATCTCGTGGATTTTGCCTTCCCATCTTTAGGGTTGCTAGTAACCAACATTTTCTTGTGTACTGTAGAATTGGTTTTATTATGGAAGAAAACCAATTAATTGATCTCAAAGATGCAGAATTCGGTGAAATTATGCAGTTCTACCAGTAATTTGTGGTGAAAGTTGATTTTCCGTTTGTGGTGGGTATTTTGAATTCCTGCTATTGGACATCCATGCTATCTGTTCACCCCTTTGGGTGAACTTCCGTTGGTTACACTTGTGCATTTTGTTGGAGATGGATCTCTGGATTGGAATAAATGGCTGTCTGAAGCTATGGGTATTGGTTGCCTGAATTTTCTGATATAGGATAGTTCCACTTAATTGTCTGTTTTGTCCTTTTGGCAAACAAACCATTGTAAATGGGCCTTAGTCCACCTCTAAATCAGGGGAATTTATAGTCTTATTTCCTAACCACGACATCCATATGTTCTGTTCAACCACCTTTAATACATGTATGCTACCCACCCTTCCTTCCTCCCTGTCCATCGAATATGTCTAAATGGGGTATAATTTTAGATGGTTTGGTGCATGCTTCTTTGATTGCATACGAACTGAGCCTTGGACATCAATCATGTTAGTGCATGTGAAAGGTTGGTGCATCTGTTCTGCTGCATCAGTGGAGTGAGCGTAGCAAGCCTCAAGGCTTGTCTTATTGAATGCAATCATGCGTTTCGAAGATCCACCGTGAGAGTTGAAGTCGTATTGCATGCCATAGATGGCATATTGAAGACAGCTATATGGAAGATCTACTCGGAGGGGTCAGCTGGCTTGGACAGCTATAGTTGACTGGTTGGTGCTTGATACTCTTTCTAGAAGGCATTCAGTGGGTTTTATGTTCACAACTTATGTAATTGAATGGATTGTATTGTATTGTACTTTATTTAATGGAATCGTTGGAAATGTTATTGTCACATGGTGCAGTCGTGAGTAATATTCACGTTTTTCTTTAACTTTTAAAATATAATTTTACAGGATTTGCAGGGTGTTGATGCCATGCCATTTTATGCCCGACTATGGATTTGCATGGTGTTAATGCCATGGCATTTAATGCCCGACTATGAAGGTTGCTGTCGGTGGGGCTCCTTGGAGTCCAGATATTCCACCCACCCCCATATGGTGTATTTGGGTTTGTGTTTCAGTGGCGGTGATGGGTCGGCTGAATGGTCTAAGAATTCAGCACTGAACTGGCAGTGTTCGTTGCCCTATGGTCCGCTTGTAATACGTACGCTGTGAGTTTGGTTAAAATCAAGCCTTTTTAATGGCTATATATTTTTTCGAACTTTGATCCGCTTCACATTTGGGTTAGCCAAACTTGGCTCATTAATGGTTTGGGCCAGTTGAGTTGTTGGACCATTTGAACAATTATTTCACACCTGCCTGCGTTACTCACAACATTGAAACCATTTTGCGAATAGGTGTTTCTGCTCTTCATAAGTTTGTTAAGGAACACAGATGGATGTCAAATGGCCCAGTTGTATGGTTGTTTTAGGCCTGGATTTCAAATTTTTTGGATTTTCCTTTTGCTAGGCCTCAGCCGGGGCCCATTTACAGCTATGCAGGTCTCTCTCTCTCTCTCTCTCTCGCTCTCTCACTGGCATCCTGTTAGTACTTTTCATCCATCTTCGTTCGGAATGGTTGGGATTACTTCCAAATTTGATAAACAAATTCAGAAACATTTATACGGTTATGTTCGGGCATATGAGTGCATTTTAATTTGGTTGCCCCTTATGTGCATGCTCCATTTTATTTTTTTATTTTTTGTTTTGTTTTTTTCCTTCTAGCATTTTTATTTGTGCCCCTCTAGTACCTTCTTAGATCCTTCTAGCATTTTTATTGAAGTGCATGTATTACATTAGTCATTAGGTCATTTTGGTGATCCAAATTGTTCCTAATAGTGAAATAATAAGCTGATAGGCCTCGGAAAAAAGAAAAGAAAAAGGAGGAGAATGCTGTAGTCCTAGTTGCATCCGTTCACTTGTAAAGTAAAATTGATAAATCTGAGCTGTCTATTCACTCCATGGGCTACTGTGCTGAAATTCATTCTTTTTATTTATTTTATTTATTTTTTATTTTTTAAACACGCTCACTAGATTAATCAATGTGGTAGATTCACAAGAGTTTCAACACAGGCCATGGTGCCCCACTAGTTATGTTGGGCGGCTCAAGAATAAAGTCAGCCAAGTTATTTGGTGGGCCTCTTGTGTTTTTGGATAGTGTGAATGGTTAAAAAGATTTGCAATCTGCAATCAGTTTACATGTCTCTTACTGGTGAGGTTTGCTTGAATACATCCTAAGTATACATTGCAACTTTTAGTCGTTGGATTTCTTTTATTTATTTTCAATTACCAAGGCCGTGTTTGGTTGCACCCTCAAATGGCCACTTGAGGCCTAAGTGTAGTCTTGATACGAGTGGCAATTAATCATGAAAATTAAGCACCAGTACTGGATTGTATACATATTGGTCGTTTAGAAAGAATGAAATTTCAAGATTTTATGGGTTTTCTTTTATCTATGGATCAAGATTTCCATTCCTTATGGTGTATTTGGTTGCTATCAAGAAAATTTCATAATCAAACAGTCTAATTTAGTGCAAAATATCATGATATTTAGTGCAATCAAAACGTATTGGATTTGATTAAAATTAAAATTATAAAAGATTCTTAAAATATTATTTTCCATGTATATAAATGACCCCTGTAAGTAAAAGGGAGGAGTTGGAAGTGTTCGTGCCAAAATTTGACAGGCCAGGTTAACCACGCAAATGGAGCCACGTGGCATATATATGATATGCTAGATACATGAAGGACTAATCATATTTTTGAGAAGCTTTATGTTTATGTTATTTTCAGTTAAGGACGAGTAACCGTTTAAGCCATGTGGAGCATGTTTTGGGTGTTCTGCGAAGGTAAAATTATGATTGGTGCCATGTGTACAAGTGGTTATTTTCACACGTCTCCTGGGAAATGCTATAAATAGCAGAGGTAGATACAAAGTGAGGAATCCAATTCAATCCAACTTAAACAACCCCACCAATGCAACGCTGCATATCTTAGCCTAGTATGTAGTAGTCTAGTCTAGTCTGTCCTTGTGATCACGCCCATTTTATCGTTGTATTTTGTAACCATTAAATTAAGGCATCATTTCATGTTCAATACCATTCATGTGATTGCATCTATCAATCTTATAAAATGCCAATCTTGAGAGGTCAAATTGGGAAGTGAATTCTAGCCTTATTTGAATTCAACTTTAATTATGTACCTCAAAAGATCCTAGCCAACTTTTTGGCCGATCACCCAGCTAAAAGCATTGGCTAGACTTCACATGAAGTAGTTGATATATGTCATGTTAGTATCCTATCCTGAAAACTAATGTTCGACCGTTCAAAAACAAACCAGTCAGCAGGAGCATTAATGATCATTATTAAAAGAGGCTTTAGAAAGTATGTCCTAAAGTAAAAGATTTACATATATTCATTATCAAAGTCCTTGACCTTTTCAATAAAGAATTCTAGTGTACGAACAGTTAGGCCGAATACAAGGCTTTAATTGTTGGTTGGACATATTGTGTGAACTCAAAGTCTAAAAAGTTAAAGCATGCGGTGATTTCCAACTAGTCGTCAATCAAATCAATAGAGTTTATAAATGCCTAGTCGTCAATCAAATCAATGGAGTTTATAAATGCATAAATGACAATTTAATCTCATATTGTGTTACAACCAGCAAATTGATGAATTGCTTTAATGATGTCACGGTAAACTTCATACTAAGAAAAGAAAACACCGATACCAATGCAATAACACAGCTGGCTTCTAAGTTAAGATTATCAGAAGGGATTTTGAAAAGAATTGTAACTGTCCAAAAACGATCACTGCCATCAATAAAGGAGCGGAAGCCTTGTGTAAGACTGTTTATTGCAAACGCTAGCCCACCTGTTTGGTGAACACCTAAAATTCGATACCCTAATAATCCAAATATTAGGGTTGATCGGAAGATTAAATGGATGACTGTCAATTGCGTCAAGATAAATAATGAATTATTCTGAAAATGGTATGATGGTATGCTCTTAAAATGTGTATCAATGTTGCATATCAACGTTTAAAGCATTGGGAGTGATGAGTGAAATGCATGAAGGTATATGTGGAGCCCACCAATCTGGCAAGAAAATGAGAGTATTAGTTTAACTATATGACTATTATTGGCCATATGTAACAAATATGTGCATTAAATATGCATAGGGTTGCCAACTTTGCCAGCAACATGGTCTAGTGCAACATGTACCAGTTGTAAAATTAAATCCGATTATAAAGTCATGGCCTTTTTGACGATGGGCCATCGATTTGGTTGGTACGATATGTCCTCCATCTTTGAAAGGATACATATTTATCATTGCGGTGACAGATTATTTTACTAAACAAGTAAAAGCTAAGCCCATGAAAGAGTTTAACAATATTGATGTGATCAAGTTCATTCATAGGTTCGACATTCATGAGTCGATCACAATAGAAAACAGATCGACATTCAATGTCGTCTGGGTTAAGGCTTTTGACGAGGAATATAAGATCAAGTTGCTGAATTATTCATTGTATTATGCTCAGGTGAACGCCCAAACATATTCTACAAATAAGATTTTAAAAAATATCATTAGGAAAATGATAAACAGCAATCCGCGCACATGGCATCTAAAGGTGTTTGAGGCGCTTTGGGATTCACCAAGGGCTGGGACAATAATCCCATTTGCCTAAATGTACCGTCATGATGTGGTATTCCCTATGGAGATAAATGTACCTTCTCTGAGAGTGGCCCTTTAGATTTATCTAATTCTAAAGGAATTCATTAAAGTTATGTTCATTGAGCTGGAAGAGTTAGATGATATTTGACTAATGATGTTGGATGCATTAAAGCAACATAATGACTGATCATCCGGGATCTATAATAGAAATGTGAAAGGAAAGTCTTTCGTCCAAGGAGCATTGGTATGAAAAATGGTTTTACCGATTGGCACTAAAGACAATTCGTTAGGCAAGGGGTCACTCACTTGGGATAATGTTTACTCTGGTTGTAAAGTACTAAAAAGAGGAGTGTACATTTTATAGAATTTAGATGAGAATATTAAGAAATCGACTATCAATGGTCGATATTGGAAGAAGTTCACTCCCTCTATGTGGGAAATTGATATGCCTGAAGGTTTGGAAGAATAGAAAAGAGATTCGGCCATGATGTCTACCCAAATCACAAATGTAAAAAGAAAAGACAAGGAAGTCTAACTCATAAACACAAGGCTGAAAAACAACTTTCTTTAATTGAAATAAGAAAATTATAATTTCATACATAAAGTCAATATTGCATATGTTGGGATTTGTGCTGCGGAATCATACAGATATGGATCTAGGATAGTAATCCAATAGCGCCAAACAATCACAAGAGAACACAAATAAAGCCACGGCATAAAGTGACAAAATTTCACTATGAAAGCATAAATTACAAAGAGAAATGACTTACCTTTACTATACCCTTTGAAACCCTAAAACTCTTTTTAAAAACCCTTAGAATACCTCTAGAAAGCCTTAGCTTGCCTTTAAAAAGGCCCTAGGGACCCCTATTTATAGTTTAAGAAACTCAACTTACGCACCGACTATGGAAAAGTCTGGAACCGTTTCAAATTTAAGCAGTCCGTGCGCAGTCTGCGTAACCTTCCACTAGTCGAGTCAGGGCTTCGACTGGTTGAGCGTCCCGAAAATTCCAAATATATAGTTGCTGGACTTCGAGTCAGATTGTCTTCGACTAGTCGAACTTTTTCCAGAACTTTTCAGATTTAAGACATTTTTTTTAACAACAATCTCCACCATGTCTTCAATATTCAAACGTGTATCTTTTTTACGTTTTCTCTTATCTCTGTATCACATCATAACTTCTCATGCACACTCCGTCATTCTTTTACGTCATCGCCAAGCCCAGAGAAGTTACACATAATTTGAATTTCTCTGAAGAAACAATCCTGGTGAGCATGTCTGTATGATATTGAAGTAACCATCTCACCGCATCCCAATGTTGCTAGCCGGGGTATCTACTCAAAACACTGATTGCGTGTTGTTCGCACCCTAAGTATAGGGTTGTGCGATATAGTAATAATCTCGGTAAGACCGAGGTCGAATCCACAGGGACTGAACCTTATACGTAATCTGAAAGTAATTAGAATTAGAACTAGAAAAAGATGAAATCTAAATCTGGAATAATTGTGATTATAATGAGTAAAACTAATGAAATTAAAGGTGAGAACTAGAGTTTTCAAGGATCCACTTGTAGAGATCAAGGAGATCTATGCTTGATTCATAAATACAACTGGAGTTAGAGTTCCATTTTCATCCAGATGGAGGATATAACATTAAAATGCAAATATGAACTTCTTTTGATCCAATTTTCAAGAGAAGATATTATGAAAATTATAATTGATTCCATCAAAAAATTATGCCCATAAGACAAAGCAAACAATAGAATTTAACCAATCCACAACTCATCAGAGAGAGTTATGAACGTTAGGAAAGGGTTCTGTCATCCAATCATGCTCGTGAGAATCATGCTCGTGAGACGATGGTGAACAACAGGGCTCCTACGACCATAACCTTTATACATGTACAAGATATACTCAAAGCTATTGCAGATCCATTGTAATTTCAGTCACAACAAACCATTCAAAACTATGAATATTCCTTTTAATCAAACCAAAATTAAAGATAATTCAACGTAACATGAATCAAAGCCATAGAAACTGCCCATCACGCTACAAGCTTCACCTCTTAGCCCTAGCTAAGAGGTTTAGCCGATCATCACCATGATCAAACTAAAGACCTCGGATAAATTAAAAGGATAGAAGAAACTTAAAGATGAAGAGGGAAAAAAACTCGATGGAGATGACCTGCTCCACGGCTCTCCTTCTCTCTCTCTCTTTGCTCTTTCTTCCCACGTGTATGGCCTTCACGGCTACCCAAGATGCCCTTTTCTCTCTCTCTCTTCTCTCTTTTATAAGCCCTGGAAGTTGGTCGAGTGGATTGAGTCGGTGGTGAGAGCGTGCGCAGCAGTAGCAGAAAACGTGAGATGAGTTACGTTTGACGTGGATTTTCAAGACAGGGATCATCTAATCCACTCATTCTGACACCATAGGAAGATGTGTGACCCCCTTCTCGAGACTTTGGACAGTCTGGATCACTGATCCGATCACAATCAAGATCGCACAATGGGCCGTAAAAATTGCACAGCGTCAGAAGTGCGTACTGCGTAAGGAATGCAAAAATTGGAATTTTCCAGCGTCAGTGGGGCTCATGATCGTTGGTATCAGAGAAATCCACCCCGTTAATTGAATTCTACTCGAAAAAAAGTCTAAATGAATGTTTTTCTCTCGGGTTTGGTGCGGCCCATTGAATTTTTCTCTCTGCCGTCCGTCCTGTGTTTAAACTGCTGGGAACCCATCCTCGCTGTCTTTTGAAATTTTGTCCCTACGCCCTGGTAATATGGACCATGGGGTTCGAATGGACAGTCTGGATCGTACCCTTGAATCACCATGGTGGCCCATAAGGGAGGGCCACAAGTCTCTGTTCCTTTGTTACGCAGAGGAATTTGAATTCGGGCGGAATTTGCAGTCAACGGCAGTTTGACTGTCTGGTTGGCTCAGTGCCCTGCAAGATTACTTGTACTGTGTGCGCACGCACCACAAGGTGGGACCCATCATGATATTCATGAGAAATCTACTCCGACCACCTGCTTCCTCATCTCATTTAAGGGGTTGAGAACAAAATTGGAGCATATCGAAAGATCAGATGGGCCCCAAATCGATGATTTATGGGATGATTTATCCGTTGAGCCACTTTTACAAAGATCTCAGGGCTGAAATTTGATGTGTATGGTTTAATTAGGGTCTTCATGCTAGACATAAATTTTAAAACTAAACAGATGGTGGGAACCTTATGATCTTGCATTCTAGATAACTTTCAGGCCTCGTTATCGTTGATCTCTTGATTTTCTCAGATCTCTGGCGTGTATTTTTCAATCTCGATCCCCTGGGGTCCGTCCCTTGCATTGGTGATTTCTGAGCGTTAAATTCATGCTTTTAATATCTTTTTTTAGTCCTGACTCCTAAATTCACCTTGCAACACAAACACGATTAAAATAAGCTGTTAAACAGTATTATGTTCATAAATTCAAGTAATAAATGGGGTCTAATATGCAATATTTGACCCTCAACACCTGTGAAATAACCGGTCTAATACAGACCATGGCATACGCTGCCAACCGCATTCGAATAAGGCTAATGAGATATATCCTACTTTTCTTCATCTATTTTAGAACATGTCTTGAGGAAAACTTGAGGAGAGACGTATAGGGAATGCTCACCGACTTTGTCTGGTCCATCACATACTTGATTAATACTTACCTAAGGTATTCTACCTGAGATAGCTAAAGCCTACTCTTCCAGTCTCAATGCCGAGAACCATCTTTGCAGCCCCCGATCCTTCATCTTAAATGTCCTACTTAACCGAGTCTTTAGTATGTTGATTTCAGACATATCATGATTGGTGATCTACATGTCATCAACATACAATACCTGACTCACCATGAAGGAATCAAATTTTATGCCACTGCCTAGGTGACAGGTCATGTCATGATCTCCTGCAAACTCTTTTTTTCAGCCCCTTTAACTTCGAACCATTCTAGTTGCTTCACGTAGATCTTCTCTTCTAATTTCTTGTACAAAAGTGTAGACTCCACATCCATCCTTCCAGCTCGAAATTGTATTGGCCAACTAGCGCCAATCACGAATTTAATAAACACCTGTCATACCATCAACGTGAATATCTTTGAGAAGCCGATCCCTTCTTTCTAAGCATAACCCTTCGCTACCAATCTCACTTTGTATCTATGTTGTATCATCCTGAAGATCCACCAGAAGCTCCATCAGCTCTCATGTGTCGATCTAGTACAACGAGTCCATCATATCGTTTATAGTCACCTTCCACTTCTTAGCATCAGGCTCACTTAGAGCCATTTAAATAGAAGACGGATCCCTTTCGTTTGTAACGAAAGCATATGTGATGTTGGAGTCGACCATGTACCTCGCCGGTAACCTTCTATTTATGCAGTATGATTCTTCTCACAGGTGAATGCTCCACCTGCTCCGTATCTCTGTCTGCGCATCTCAGCGTTTATGCCCTGCCCGCTCATGTGGTCATGCCCATATGCCACACAAGTGCAGAAGTGAAATTCGCTACAGCCACTGCAGCTCCACTAGTTGAAGTGCTCCCGATCAACCTGTAAAGATTACCGAGTCGTTACGCTTTCATGATTATCCGTGCCCCCTTAAATACTTTAAGAACATCATCAATACCTGTAAACTTGCAACCCATTGCCTTAAGTACACCAAGAGAAATTAAATTCTTCTTCAAATCAGGAACATGCCTCACATCAGTTAGGGTACGCTCTGTCTCATCAAACATCTTAATGCGTACCGTACCAACAATCACAACATTACAGGTAATGTCATTGCCCATAAACACCTGTCCACCATCGCACTCCTTGTAACTAGCAAACCAACTCCGATGAGGAGTCATGTGAAAGGATGTCCCTTTGTCTAGAATCCACTCGCCCCTACGATCATTGTATGGGCGTCTGATCGTAGACAGATAAGACCTAGCCATCACATTTACTCGATCCATCTGACGTGACAGCATTGGCCTCCCCGTACGAAGCCTTAGATTCTTCTCTCTTAGATTTATGATTTGTACAATTTTTCTTCATGTGTCTTTCCATCCCACAGTTCCAGCCCTTTAACTTACCTTTACCCTTGCCCTTAAATTTGGATTTACAGTTTGAAGATCCTATACCTTGTTCGGAATCCTTTCCCATCATAAACAGTGCATCAGAAGATGTCTCTATGTCGCCGTTTAGCTTTCTCATGGCCTTTCTTTAAATGGCTGACATAACGGTGTTGACACTCAAGGTTTTATTCGTGATGTATTTTATTTCCTTAAATGACTTATACGATACCGGAAGAAAATTCAACAACATACATACTTGTTCCTCATCTTTCATCACTTCCTCCATATCCAACAATTTGTAAACTAATTTATTAAAGTTGCTAATGTGAGCCTCCAGATCTCCACCCTTTGTCATCTTGAAGTTATACCACTGACGCTTCAAGTGTATGCGATTTTCAAAGAATTTTTTCGCATAGACATCCTCTAACTTCGCCCATAATTTAGCCGCAATTTTCTCTCTTATGACATTGTAGAGAACCCCATCCATGAGACATAAATGGATTGAGGATAAGGCCTTCTTATCAAGAGTATTCCAATCATAATCAGTCATAGTAAACTTTCGCTCCTCAAGAGCACCATCTTCGCCTTGCTTGATTAAGGAACCAGTCATCTTGATCTTCCATAACTCAAAGTTATTTTTCCTTGAGTACTTCTCAATATCATACCTAGTGTTTAATATTATTACTTATCCCTCAGATTCAGATTTGTGCCCCAACGATTTCTCTGATACCACTTGTTGGGATTTGTGCTGCGGAATCATGCAGATATGAATCTAAAATAGCAATCCAATAACACCAAGCAATCACAAGAGAACACAAAGATTTAACGTGGAAAACCCTTTCAGGAAAAAACCACAGCACAAAGCGACATAATTTCACTATGAAAACATAAATTACAGAGAGAAAGAACTTACCCAATTTGAACTTACCCAATTTGAACAACCTCGAATCTCAACCTTACTACACCCTTTGAAACCCTAGAACCCCTTTTAGAAACCCTTAGAATACCTTTAGAAAGTCTTAGCCTGCCTTTAGAAAGGCCCTCGGGACCCCTATTTATAGTTTAAGAAACTTAACTTACACACCGACTTTGGAAAAGTCCAGAAACCGCCTTAAATTTATGTAGTCCGCACGCAGTCTACGTAACCTTCGACTAGTCGAGCCAGGGCTTCGACTGGTCGAGCGTGACCTTCGACTGGTCGAGCGTCCTGAAAATTCGAAATATATTATTGCTGGACTTCGAGTCGAATTGTTTTCAACTAGTCAAAATTTTTTCAAAACTTTTCAGATTTAAGGCATCCATTTTAACAACAGCCTATTCTTGCATATTATGAAGCTCGTATTGATGAACACAGTCGCCATAGTCTCTATAGCGGCTTCGGCCTCACATCGTCTGAAGAGGGTGATTACAAGTCTCTAACCATTTGCTTGAAAGAGTCTGTTGATGAAGAACATCTAGGAAGAAAATATAGGGTGAATGATTGGCTTATCGTACGATAGTTCTTGAGGAGAGATTGTGTAACAGCCTACGCCCACACTGTATGATATTGTCCTCTCTAGGCACAGCCCGCACGGTTTTGATCTTGGGGGACTCCCCCAAAAGGCCTCATACAGTATAGTGTGATAACTCCACATATAGGCACCATTACTTCAGACGACACTTCCGATGTGGGACAAAGTTTCACCTTCACTGTGCGCACAGTAGCTTGCCATCCACCTTAAGGCCTGCCCACATGTGGCCACAGTGATGGGGCGTCACAATATTCCCCACCGAGGGCAGAGCCGTCCTCGGCTCTGATATCATTTGTAACAGCCCACGCCCACACTATATGATATTGTCTATTCTACGCACAGCCCGCACGGTTTTGTTCTTGGGGGACTCCCCCAAAAGGCCTCATACAGTATAGTGTAACAACTCCACATATAACCACCATTACTTCAGACGACACTTCCAATGTGAGACAAAGTTTCACCTTCACTGTGCGCACAGTAGCATGTCAGCCACCTTGGGGCCTGCCCATGTGTGCCCACGGTGACGGGGCGTCACAGATTGAATAATGTCAGGTCGTTTAATATGGATGCATTCATAAGGAGGTTAGTTGAGAGAATTCTAGCATAATGGAAATGGAATGGTTTGGCCGAACCCAAATTGACGAGCGAAGAGATTGGGGGAGTAGAACTCTACACAATTTTTGGTATGTTTTCCTTTGTTAGTCTCAACACCACTGACTGGTATGTCTAAGGTCATTAGATAAATAGCCCAGATTTGATTATGATTTTTGACCATTGTCGGATTGGTTTCATTAAAATGTCGATTGGTAAACCAGTTGGGATAAATCTTCTCAGGAAGGGACAAAATTTACGGTCACGACGATTGAATGAAAGTGTATAAAAGAATTCAAAATCCCCTCTAAAAGTATAGGGTTTGACGGAAAAAAAAACCTATGCATTCCGTGAGATGTTAATTGACTCATGGGCTTGGGATTTCTTCACCGAGACTAGAAAAATACTCGTAGAGCTAGAGTTGAAGCAACCAAAAGGAGCATCTAACCAAATGAGGACCTTCAAATGAAAGACTATGAACATCTCAATACAAATGCGAAAGGAGAAATGGAGTCAATGCTACTCTATGGCCAGAAATTAAGGTTTCAACTAAACTAGTGTATTATTTAGTTATTTGATTAGAAGGGACACAATAGAGAAATCAAGAAATCCATATCAAAAGGAATGAACGATGTTCCTGATGAAAAACTTCACCTTTGGTTTTTTCTTTCTTTCTTTTTTTTTCACAAAAGGACCGAACGAGCTACGGATATTGGCATGACCGAAGAAAGGGTGATCAGGATCGCCAGGGTGATACCCTGGGTAAAATTCCAAGTGGTTAGAGGTAAGCTTGTTAGGGCACATAAGTCCATAATGGCATGACTCATCAGACTACTTTTGAAATGAAAGGGGTTAGTGGTACAACTCCAAAACACAACAGTAACGAGAAGAGCTGAATTAGGTTCTATGTGACAGGTGGACATGTGAATGCAAGTGATAATGCCAAGCTCTTCCTACAACTGTATGTATTTGGACTTGACTTGTTGATACCATTCAACCCATTTTTTGCAATAAGTCTAATCAAAAGAGTAATGAATAATTAAGAAATTTTCCTTTGTACCAGCGGGGAAGTATGAAAACATATTTGAGAAATACAAGCATCGAGAGGAAATGTAAGACCTAAATAAACTTTAGACTCAAGCTTAGATTTGAAAATTACATCTGATCAAGCCAATTCACAAAGCAGTTCCACCAGAGTCAGAAGAGGGGAAATAGAAGACGAAGCTGCGTATCTTGTGGGAGCCATGAATGTAAGCAGAAGGAAATGGTAAGCCAAAAGAAGTTTAGGGTTTTGGAAAGTCAAAATCAGGAAAATGAAAGCAAAAGATAAATAAGAGGATATATAGCTTTTGCCACATGTGCAACATTAATGGCCAAATGATGGCAGGAGTGACCCTTGAGGTAAAAAACTACTGCTAGGATACAACGATATCTTCTTAGAGTGACATGTGGCAAATCTATGAAAAGAATGAAACAATGGAGACGATATTTGAAAGTTTGAACAAGTGCAAATACGCCACATGGCGGAAGACAGAAAAATGATTTCATGTTTCTTGTCATCTCTTTGTCGAATGACAAAAAACATGATGGGGGCAGTTTTCGTACCAAAATCTAGCAGAGCCATGTGGCATATTTGATATCTTTAGGGTATGTGCCAAATATACGAAGGATATATCATATCCTTGAGAAGCTTTGTCTTTATGCTATCTCCGGATAAAGACAAGTAACCTTTTAAGCCACGTCAATGTAAAACGTATTATATCTATCACTAAGCTATAGGTAGTGTTTTAGGAAAAGCAGGTCAACTAATTATGAAAGGTCAGGTCGGGACCTTGCATACTTCTCTAGGTTGGACGCGACAGCAGGTTCGATCCCATACTCAAAACCTAAGTAAGAAGTAAGATCGAGCTCGACATCCCATCATCAGGTCGGAACACCTACCGACTGGCCCAAACACCTGAAAGAGCACTATCTCTGTCGAGTCCAAGATCCCCAAAGTTTGTCGAGAACACTCCATCCCCTGGCTCGACTAAGGGGACAAGTCGACATTATGCAAGTTGGCATTACCCAGGTCGGCCTCACCCAGGTTGACATTACTATGGTCGGCGTCCTAGGTCGGAACACTTCCAGTCAGTTCAGCCTCCCTCCCATCAAGGTTTGACTACATTCACTCGAGATCTTAGCTGAAGAGCCGAGAAATTCATTGCGATAGAGATCCGTACAATGTCTTTAGAGGATATCTGCGACATGCTTGGGATCCCAATATCTTCGCCGAAGATCTCGGGAGATTCACCGCACACTCGGGATCCAAATCCCTCTACAATATGCACTTACTAAATAGGAAAATCTCCTCTGCATCACTGCATCTTCTAAAACTATAAATAGAGATAACTCTAATAGTGAAAAGTATGCACTATCTTTATTCATAAACCTTCAATACTCGACTAGACCCATATCCCTTTCCTGACTTTGGCATCGGAGGGTCCCCTACACAAGTTAGGGTCTTCCTTGTTTGTTCCTTCTGCAGGTAAACGACGGTGTAAAAGGGGCTAACTACGTTTCTACATCAACACGTAGGAACCTTAATTGGTGTCTATCGCAAACTTAATTTCTCTTTACATATAATTCATGTCCTAGAGGGAGAGGATAGAGGAAAGAGAGACTAGGACATCCCCACTCACTAGGCATCACCTACTCACACACACACACACACCCCTTCTCCTCTTCCTCTTTTATCACAGGTTTCACATGTGTGGGGTCCACTGGGACACTTCTATGTGTCTCCTTGGCTTTGCCCTAGGGTTGTTTTTTCAAAAAAATATATATATATTTTACTCTCATCTTTTTTCTTCATTTGGAATAAATTTAGGAGAGACACTCAGATTTGAAGAATTAGTACAGGAAAATCAATAGCTTTTATTTTATTTTTATTTTTTATAACATCAAATCTAAGCTAATTCTAATTCTTAAAATTATATATTCCAATTGTTGAAACTTAATAACATGAAATGTGGATCTTTACACTTATAGTCTAAAATCTGAATTTTTGAAGGCCTTATAATTCTGTTGTATTTTCAAAATCTTAATACATTAACTTAATGAACAGATCTAACACTTAAATAAAGACGCCTACAGAAATGGCCTACCCTGATGGATGGACAGGACAGGAGGTGAGATTTTTACATCAGCTTCATTGCATGAGCTACATACCCAACAGAGCTAAATAAGTTGGGTGCATTCCCATAGTAATGTTTTTGGAGTGGCCATCTAACGCTGTAGGTGAGCCATAGTAATAATAATAAATAGAAAAAAAAAATCAATGAATTACTATAATCATATGTGCGGTGAGTAAACTGTGGGGCCCATAAATGTATGTGTTTTATCTGCCCTGACCATTTATTTTCATCAAAGCTCAAATGGACCACAAATTCACAAGGTGAAAAATGAAGCTCAAGTGGACCACAACATCACACGGTGAAAAATGAAAAAAATAAAATAATAAAAATGCTTTCATTGAGATTTGAACTCAAGACCTCCCGCTTACTAAACGGGTGCTCTAACCAACTGAGCTATGAAAGCTCGTTGGTTAGTTTTTCAAAGTTATAGTTACATATGATAATACTCCAATGATTTAACATCGCTCACATGCTTATGCAGGTAAATGATTTGATGGTAACCTTACCACATAGTAAGAGTTGGACATGTCCCACCATGTATTTATGGAATCCACACCGATCATCATATGTGTCCCTCGTTTTGAACTAATTCTGCAAAACTCTGGCTGATCCATCAATTAGGTGGGCCACACCACAGTGAACACTTGATCGAGGATGCCCACCCTTACTTCGTGTAGAGGGTCTTCTTTTCTGTGTGTATGCGATCCAATCCATTAATATGCGTCGTATACCCCAGATGAAATAACAAGTAAAAAATTAGGCTATTTTGAATCTTGTCTGGAGATAATGAAAATCAAGTGTAGGTATCCTCCCTTACGTGTTCCTTCTAGTTTGGCCCACATGAGACATGGATTGGCTAGATTTTTTAGGCCAAGGGTAAACATAGAGGGACTCATCTAATGGACGGGTCGGATGTCATGTACAGTTATTGCGTGGGGTCCATTTCCAACATTCCCTTGAGTCATTTTGCATGCATACATGTATATAATATATACATGTACACACATACACATACCCTCATATACATATGTATGGTGACTTACCATGCAATCTAGCTCTGTGCCCCGACCCTGATATGTGCATCACATCCAAGCTAACCATCTAAGGTCCCGTCCCACGATGGTGCCATGGACCGAAAATCAAGCCGACCTGTGACTCAGGTGGACCACGACAACAAAGGGCGACCTTAGGTTCTGTATGGGGCTCATCATGCAATATTTAATTTGTGATCCAAGCCATTCAGCCATCGCATCTGGTTTGGATGAAGTGCCGGACCAAAAATCAGGCCAAATCGATAAGTCGAATAATTTACATTTGCATCTTATGTGGGTCCTCTGCTATGGCACACATAATTCAAGGCCGCATGTCCGCTCAAGATGTATGTCGCGTCTTTTGAAAAATCAGTCAGCTCTCTGTGAACTCAGGATGATAATGATCAAAGGGAATGAATTGTGTATTATCTTACCTAAATTTTGTTAGATACCAATAAACGATATTATGCTATAGAAAAATTATGTCCATCATTGTATTTTATGGTCATGAAATTATGTCATTATTTATTGGCCAAGTTAGTCAATGTAATTTCAATAACTAATTTAGTTAAGTATATGTTAAATTGATCAATTCTGAATGGTCTAATCAATAAATGAGCTCTGGCGTTATTTGATTTTAATATAACGTATGTGCCACAAAGGGCAGTAAAAGGGCAGACCATAGCAAATTTCTTGCTGATCATCCTTCGAACGTTGAAAATCAATTTCCACCAGAAGTATTGACTTATATATGGTATCCCAATTACTCTGAAACTGATATATGACGACTCAAGGACCGATAAAGGATCAGGAGCAGGGATCATCCTGATCAACTTGGCCAGGATGAAACATAAATTTCTATTCCAACTTGAGTTCAATTGCATTAATAATCAAGCTAAATATGAGGCTTTAATAATCGGTTTGAAAATGTTAACAAAATTAAGAGAAAAAAATATACATACAATTCACAATTAGTAATAAACCAATTGGTCGGCTCATTTAAATAAACTAGTGGAGCCCACTTGAGTTTTGGAATGGCCTAAAATTTAGTGTGACCCCTCATCTAGGAAGGACACATAATGAATGGATTAGATGTCTAAATCACATCTCACTAGGCCTATATAAGATTAAGAAGGTTTCAATGGGAGGGCATCCACTCTCAATTGTTGTCTGTGGTGTGGACTACCTATGTCATGAATTGGCCTAATCTTTGAGCTGAATGGGTGTTTTTGATTGATGGAATGAATGTCCTCCACACATCACGATGGACCCCCATAGAGCTTGGCCTCATGGAAAGTTTCAGTGAGGTCAACCTCATGGTAACTTTTCCCCTTTTAAATATTTATTAATTTAGAAATAAATATTTTGATTGTCCAAGCTATTCAAATTTCAGTTAAGAAAAACTAGTGTTTGATTTAGTTCTCTCTCTCTCTCTCTCTCTCTCTCTCTCTCTCTCTCTCTCAGCAGAAACTATCCAAAAAGTGGAAAGAAAAACTAGATATGCTACAATGATTAGATAATAAAATCAGATAACACTTAAATCCTCATGAAATGGAATAAGATTTTAACTCTAGGCTTGTGAAAGGTTCAAATATAATGTGGCTTAAAATCGAAATGCTGAATTTACGCTACCTCCATGGTGCATATTAGAGCAATTAAATAGAAGCGCATTAGGGCCTGTTTAGATTGTGAATTACATTAAGAATATATTTTAAAAGTGCAATCATTATAATTTTATAATATTTATTTAAACATGCAATTCATCGGTCAAATGCAGATGTAACGTGAGAAAGTGACGCAGGGATGAACGTGATGAGGTCGAGCACCGTCTTCCTCAAGAGGATAACTATTCCGAATCCATGGAATTTCTCTGCACTCCTCATAGAGGCTTCTTGAATCCACAAGAAAGAAAGCAAATAAAATAAAAAATAGATTCTATAAAATTCCAAATTGATTAATGAATGAAATAAACGAGTTCACAACCCTTTAAATAGGGATACCAAGCAATGTGAGAGAAATCGGAAGTAAACTATAACTAACTCCTAGAATTCGCAACTTACTATAAATAGTAAACTTACTATTTATAGATGGTCGTGATGTCTACTAGTGCATAAGGTTTTTGGCCAAAAACAGTAAGTGTCCTATTTGGCTTTACCATGCTGTTCTCCTAATTATTCTAAGCTCTTTTCACGTTGGGCACAACCCCTAAAGCCCAACGGATGAAGAGTTATAATCAAACTAAAACTTACTATTTATAGTAAAACAAAATTAAAATAGGAAACGACCGTCGATTCAAGGGTATTTCGCAAATCCGGCTTGCGCAACCCAGCATAGCGGGGTTAGATGGCTAAAGTAGATTATTCTGCCCCAAAATTATATATTTTACGCTTGATAACTCATTCTGGATTGTGAGATACGCCCGATCTAAGGTCTGACGGTCCGGATCACTTTTGTCGCTGACCTGGCCTTTTCTAATTCATCTTGGCCATGAAACTGTCCGCGACCTGCTCTACATCAGAAAGATAAAGAAATTTATGATCATTATAATTTTATATTGTATTACAGTGAAAATCTCTTATTTAAATATGCACATTAGTGTATTTTTCTCTATGATTTGACATTGAAGTGATGTAAGAATATCATCATTACGACTTTACCATGGTTATCCAAACACATGAATTGTTGATCATGTTACTTATTTTTACGAGACAAGTATTGTAATTTGTACAACAAATTATTGATGTAATTTGTAATCTAAACGGGCACATTAAACTTGAAAATATGGAAAATTAAGGTTGTTCTCAACAGCAGTAATCATTAATGGTTGCAAAATATATCACTTTGACATATTGGCTTACTATATTATGGTGACGCATTTAGGTGGACCAAACAATGCTTAGAAATATGCTACTCGATAGGGTGGATCATCAAAGACAATTCCTAGAGCGACAACTGATGTCACACTTGTAACTAGTGGAGAGGATCACCTATTCTTTCTAAATAGCTTTTGAATTGAAAGGGTGCTGCTTAAAGAAGGGGAGTATCAACCAAAGATGTGTAAAAGGAATATGTGTATATAAGATGACCCATTTAAACGCCACCACTTGTGTTGCACGTGGTCCAAGATATATCCATTAGGTGGGTGCAACCTATGATATTAGAAATGAATGGATGGCTTTGAAAAACTTGACAGAGTTTTCTTTTCTGCCCATTCATTTTTCTCTACTAAAGCTCATTTGATCATCAGTGACCAACCTATTTTTATCTAATGAACAACTTGGATCTTGAACGGTTAGATAAATCTCAAAAGAGATAAACAAAGAAAGAAAAGATATGTTACAAAAACTTTAAAAGAATGCATACTCATATATTGTTGGGCTTTTTCAAAAAATGAAGGAATCAAAAGAAAAGAAAATATTTTCAAAAAAAGTGCTTTTTCACCTTTTGAGTACTTAGTTTCGTCCATGCCCATTTTCTATACATGTTTCCATACATGAACCGTATTTCCACATGTATGAACTGCCTTTCTATATGCGTCATGTGTATGCATGTCATATGGGATTAGGTCTTTCTCTCTCCTTTTCTGTCTATAAAAAGAGTTTTTGTCTCTTGAATTTTACACAATGTTATTTCTTTCTCTTTTAAAAAATTCCTATCTCTCCTACTCTTTGGGCATGCAAAGAAAGTCTGGAGATGTTTTTAGTATTGGATTTCGCATGACATGTGCATGCTGTCGAGACCATATGTCGAGCGATGATATCTTCGAAGTAACTGTTCACTCCCCAAGTGCAGGGTTGTGATGTAGTAATAACTCGGTAAGACCGAGGTCGAATTCTAAGGGACTGAAACTTGTACGTTATCTAAAACTAACTAGAACTAGAACTAAGATAAGATGAAATCTAAACTGAATGTAATTTGAGGAATAATGGTGAAAATTATAATCTAAAATTTATAAAAATCAGAAGAAAGGAAACTAGGGATTCAGAGGATCCACTTGTAGAGATCAGGGAGAACTTATGCTTGCATCAAAAATCATGAAAATTACTGAACTGCCGTTGATCTAGTTTTCAAAGAGATGAAAGGTGTATGAATTAGAATGGATTCCATCACCAAACCATGCCCAAGAGACTATGGCAAACAACAGAATTAAACTAATTACCAACCAATCACATGCTATGAAAGTTAGGAAGGGTATCGTCATCCAACCATGCCCAGGAGACTATGGTGAACAACGGGACGTCCTGACGTCATAAACATAAAAGTAGAAGGACATGATCAAAACCATTACAGACCCATTGTAATTTTAGTCACAACAGACCATTAAAGACTAAAACATGTCATTAATCAAACTAGCATCAACATTAATTCAATTCATAAATTAAATAAAAAATTCATAAATTAAACTCTCCCATCTCACTACAAGCTTCACCTCCTAGCCCTAGCTAGGAGGTTTAGTCCAACATGAATAGGCTAAATATCTCAAAACAAAATAAAAAAAAATAAAAAAAATAAACAAACTCAACTCTCTCTCTTGCAGACGTCCGACCTGAGCCTTCCTTCCCAGCTCTGAATCTTCCTCCCAAGACCTGAATGAATACTCCCCACGTCCAAGACCTCCTTATATAGCTTCTGGAGTGATGAAAATCGGATTTGAATCTGATTTGGAAAGCTATGCATGCCCATTGAAAGCTTTTTCACAGCCAAGTTCGGTGCCTCGAAACACGCCACTTTCCTCGCTCAAATTCCAAAGAAACACCGTCCCTTAGTACTTTCTTGAGTTCTCTACATGATAGACGGTTCAGATCTGCCATATGATCAAAGATAGTGGGCCAAAACTGCCTGGAAAAGTTAGTTTTCGCGGATGTGCGAAACCTTTCGTACCATTTCTCTGTTGTGATCGATGGGCCCCACAGAAGCATTTTCTGAAAAATCCACCCCGTCCATTGGATTCAGAACGAAATTTCAGTAAAGAATGGGTGGTTTTGAACGTCCATTGACATGTCTCAGAGAAGAAATAACTAAAATATTAGATTTGAACGCTACAGGGCAGCCCTTTTGTGGCCCCTGTATCGCACACGTGTGTACACATGGATGCAAAAGGTCAACATGATTTTGTAGCTCTCGAAACCCTCTACAAGATGGACGGTGTGGATTATTCGTACGGGGCATGTGTGGGGTCCACTATCGACCGTAAAAAATGTACGAATAGCGAAGGACGCTATCCGTTTTTGCGTAAAGGGACGGCTGCTGACCCGTCTTCTCCTGGTACGGTGCATTGCGAGTGCACATGCACTGATTGCACGCCCAATCCCATGTGGGGTCCACGGCAGTGTTTTGGAGAAATCCGTTCCGTCCATCCTTTTCACCATATCATTTTAACCGTGTGAACCAAAGTTGAAGCGTATCCAAATAGCAGGTGGGCCCCAAATCAGGGTATTAGGGGCTGATGTGTTTGTTGAGCTACTTCTACAAATATTCAAGGGCTCAAATTTTATGTGTACGGTTAATTTATGGTCCCCAGGCCATGTATGAAGTTTCGTGTCAATCTGATGGCAGAAATATTGTGATCTTGCATTCTACACCAATTTCAGGCCATCTGACGGTGAATGGCTGAAATTTCTCTGATCTCTGGCATGTGATTTTGTCGATCTTAGCCCCCTGGAGTCCCGTAACTTTCCTTGGTGCATCTTGAGCGCTAAAACCATGTTTTTAACACCCATTTTCAGTTCAAGCTCATAAAGACACCCTGCATCACAAACACGATTAAACGAGCCATTAAACAGTATCTTGTTCATAAATCCAGAAAATAATCGGGGTCTAATATGCAATATTTGACCCTCAACAGTAACGCATTGGAAACCTACTGCATTAGAGAAATTTTGTCAAGTGGTGTGAACTATCTCAAAGAGAGAGACTAAGTCTATGCCTCATTTAACAAGAAGACAAATTCTTTATCAACTGGGATTACTGCTTTTGTAATCGTCTAAACAAATGCATCATTTTATATTTCGTTGAATTATTATAGTTATAATATTTTCCGTACCTTTGTTTTCAACATATATTTCTTTTACTACATTAATTAACGCCCCATCTTGTGTTGGAATGCTGAGAATGATTTTGAATATTTAGCCATGTTTGCAGGAGTATGAGAGCTTAATTATGAAATAGTCTATTACTAGATTGGTGGGCCATGAGCTCAACCATAATTTGGAATCACAACTGAAGTGGATGGCAGATCATCGTCCAATCCCATAGTTAGCAAGGTTAGGTTTCTAACATATCGATTCTCAGATCCATCCAAGTTATACCTATTTCACTAGTGATTCCCTCCTAATGGAACTTCATTCCTAAACCCATGTGCAAAATAGGACTCTCGCTCATGGTAACACCATGGAACTTTGATCAAATTTGGATTATCTCCAATAGGAATGCTGCGAAAGTCCCCACAAAAAGGTAGCCTTAAGTGGGATTTTCTAAGGACGGAGAAAATCCTGTCAAATTATATTTGTTGTTATGATCATGAAGGCCTCAAAAAGTGAGGCGAGATTGGATTTGAACTTATTTATGGATTATAACAGTTGGAACTTCAACTCTATAATCTGCGAAGAGCTTGTAGGCCAGATCCTTGTCCCTCATTGCCTTAAGTCTCCAGCTATGAACTCTTCTCACTCGGGAAAGCTCTAAACGAGTTCTAAGTAGAACTGTTACCATACTTGTCAAGTGTGACAGGAAATTGGAATCCATATGAATGTATTGTATATACATTTTCTAATCCTTGATGACCCATCTAATAAGGAGGTACTTCAAGTTCCCACACATGTGGACGAAGTCACGTAAGACTCCTCCCTCTTCTCTACTTCACCAAATACGGGTTTCACTTAATACAATAGTTTTCACAGAAGAATTTGATCCCAAACATGGGATTGGATGGTCAAAATACCATGGTATTTCCAAACATGCAATCATTGTGCAATAATGGTGTTAATTTCATCTAATGCAACTTCATACCATTTAATCTAGCATCCTAAATAGGCCCTTGTTGGTCTCAATGCCAATAATGTGTAACAATTGAAATCTAGTCATGGCTAACGATGGATTAGCACTCAATTATGTCATCCAAAAGAGACTCTCACGGTTGAAACCATTCAAGGAGCTATGAAGTAACGTAAGGGCAATGCCAAGTTGGTCAATTTTCATGTTGCATAACACATGTTTAAGCAAAAGAAAGGATAAAAATCATACACATGTGTCGTCTTACGAAGAAACCTCACTCACATAATGGACTGAGGATGTGCATGCAACCAATAGCCAACCTACGACAAACAATTAACACACATGGTGTTGCAGAATAGGTTACAACCATTTATGGGTCTAGATGGTTATTTCCACATTAGCAAATGTGAGAAGTGGCTATGAAGATCTTTCTCCAATTGTCACCTAAAATTTCTATAAATAAGAGAAAGATCGAATAGATTCCGGTTGTTGCCAACCCTGTTGATAGATGTCTTAAATTTGCAATTCAATAGTTTGTCGATTATAGGTTCGATGTTATCGAAGTCGGCTTGATGCCATCAAGATTTTCTGGAATAAATAGATTTGGTTGCTGGACACTTTAGGTATCCTGCTTGATGCCATAGAAGGATGTTCGATGCCATCAAAGTACGTTTCAATGTCATCGAAGGCTATTCGAAGCCATTAGTAACATCCAGATTTTCATGTTTGGTCGTTGGAACATTTTGGTATTATTTCAATGTCATCAAAGGTTTATTTCGATGACATCGAAGTCCCATTGAAGGTGTCATCGAGCATATCGCGAAATTGTTCAGATTTATGAATTTGCGGGATTTGTTTTCGATTTTGATTGAAATTCTCCTAGATACTATATATAGGAGTATAATAAGTATTGGGAGGTATCTAGAACTTTCTAATTCGTTCATAGGGTTTCAAAGGGCTTGTAAGGGAGATTCGAGGCTTGTTTGAATCGGGTATTCTATCTCTTGTGCTTTCATAGTGTTTATTGTCGCTTTGTGTTGTATTTTTTTTTCAAAAGGGTTTTTCCACGTTAAATTCGGAGTGTTTACATTGTGCTTACTCAGTGCGATTGGATTACTTCAATTGATTCATCTCTGTGTGCTTTTGCGGTTCCCTAACAAACTCAACACAACACAACTTTACAACGCAATTCTACTTATCCTAGTTTAGCTCTTAGCTTAGTTCTTAGTGTAATTCAGTTCGTATATGCAACTACTATGGACTAGCTTTAGCTTAGAAGTAGTCCATTCCGGTCCGTCTATGCTACTATGCTAAACTGACTTAATTTAGTTTGTAGTGTAATTCCCTTCGTCTATGCCCAAGTCAGTGAACTAAGGTAAACCTTAGTTTTAGGACTTTGCCATCCACACCATAGTCGTTGGATTGCCAGGATTTTCCTGTTTACTCTTTTATTGGTAAGTGTTTATTCTTAATAAATATAATTTCTTTTCATTTTCTAATCATTCTCATACTGTATTAATTGCTATCACGGTGAAAAAAGTACTTCAAGATAAAAGGTAAAAAGAACTCATTAAAAGGATGAAACGCCTCTCCCTCTTTGTAAATCACCTGGTCTATATTACAGGAGGTTGAATTACTAAGATCTCAATTTCGCAGTTTATCTTGGCACCACAAATGGCTAAATTACTAAGATCTTGGTTTATCTTCACCATGATCTATCAATTCAAGCTTTTAGAACAAGTGATTAATTGTCCTGCATTAGGTTTGCTGCAAAAATGGTTGACTACACGATTTACTCAGCTGAGTTAGTGCGAGTCGCATCGAGTCCACTCAACAAGTCTCTCTAAAACTCGGGTGAGTCAAGATCAGAATCAACTTTCTCAGTGACTCTGCTGGAAATTCCACTAACTCGAATTGACTCAGCTGAGTTTTGAATCAAGTCAGAGAGTTTTAAAACTATGCCTGAAATAGCTCTTCTGATGTGCAGCTCCGATGACTGTGACCTGTGGAGATTTGATAATAGCAGGTATGATGCTGAAAATTAGAATGCAGATGGATGGGTGATGTTCCAATGTGGACAGTGATACATGTACGATGATGATGGAAAATTGTATGTGTTTGGAATGTAGTTTTAGTATTATGACTGTACAAGAAATGCTAAGCACATCCCAAAAAGATGTAAAACCCAACACACATTCATTCAATATCTGATGATTTTGCAATTACATTGCAAGATTGCAATCTGTTTTTCACCCCAATTGTAGTTTAAAAATCCTCACCCGCACGCAACTGCCACACATGTGGCTTACAAGTACCCCAAATTAACAGTTCAAATCATGGGATTTACCAAAAAAAAATTCAAATCATGGGCCCCACCTTAGATGTATATGGTCCCAAGATCAGATTGATTGTATAACCCTAAGCTCTGATTGACAAATTCTTTCTGTTAAATTTCAACTGCCAACTACTATTCATCTTGCACATTCATTCGATGGCCACCAACCGGACGGCTAGAATCACATTCTGCAATTGCAACCTTGCAGCAAGGCCGGTACTTTCAGGCAGACCCTTTCCTAACAGCCATCACTAGCTCAGATAACAATGTAAAAAAAAAAAAAAAAACACCAATCAAACGGTTAGGAGTTCTTAATGATATTCTGCTGTAGAGCTGGTTGTGGACACTTTCATGGCCAAGATGGACCAGAGAAGGCCCGATTGGAGGCAGAAGTGATTAGGACCATCAGAACCTTAAAGGAGTCTAATCACACAAACCGGAATGAGTTTTTTTTACATATCATATATGATTTTGGGTAGGACGAGCTACTTTAGCCAACCACCCTGCTACACCAAGTTGCCTACACCAGATTTGCAAGATTCCATCGGATCGAGAGTCAAATCTCCCTTTTTATTTCATTTTTACTATAGATAGCAAGTTTTAATTCAATCATAATTCTTAATACTTGGAGTTTCAAAAGTCGTAACCAACATGAAAAGCGATTAAAAACATTAGGAGAATAAAGTGGTTAGGTCAAATTGGACACTTACTATTTTTGGCCAAAAACCATGAAGTGTAGTAGGAATCATGACAATAAATAGTAAGTTTATTATTTATAGTAAGTCACGTTTTTAGGAAGTTTGAGTTGGAGTTTGAATTTGAAACTTTTTCTTGGGTTTGTTATCACTATTTAAAAGATTATAAATTCATTTTTGTTATCAATCAAATTAATTTCAAATTTATTAGAATCTATTTCTATTTTCTATTTTTTCTCGTGAATTCGAAAAACTTCTGTAAGGAGTTCATCTTATTTTATTTAAGCATGATTATTGGGGTGCTTTTGGTTGAACAAAATATCACGAAATTTCTTGATTTTGGTGCAACCAAACGCACCATTAGAGATCTCATTTCCTTTCAGTTAGGATTATAAAATAATCTTGATTACTAACAATCATGATCTCAATACATAATCATGATTAATTAAAATGAGGCGGACTCATTTTCAAGGGGTAATTATAGCCTTAACAAAATAGATGTGCTAAGGAGTTGCTTGGGTGCCACTTGAAAACCAGATATAGTTCACATTCAACCAAAAGGCCCAAAAATTGGATGGCTAGGATCTTCTTCCAATCTGGGAGATTTTCGAGGAACAGTCCATCTATGTGGGACATATCATATCTACATTCTGGATCATGCTGCCATTCATCCACGGACGTACAAGATCAATATCTAATTTCCAACCATGATCTGATGGTGGGTGAGATAGAAATTCAAAGATGCATCAATACACCAGCTTCCATTTTTAATTTTCAAGCATTTGATTGTCCACAACACAATGCAACAAATATATAATGATAGATTTTTATACAGTGTTTTCCCCTTTACACACACAAAAAAAAAAAAACATTCAATTGACAGTAGCAAAACAGAAGTTGCATGTGTAACTAATCCTAACCCTACATCTTCAGATAATCGAAACAGGGATTACGATCTTGATTGAGCTTGATCCTTTCCTCACTAATCAAATCGGAGACTTCCTTTCCATACCGGCTGCATTGGAGACTCTGGGAATGTGGTTGAAGAACATCAATTATACGAAGTTTAAGGACACCCTGTTAGAAGAATCAGTGATTAGTTTTCTCATATTGCAAATAAAATCTGGAACGGACTATATGAATTTCAGCAGTAGAACATGTGCATTGTTGTAACAGTAGTCTCTTGGGTTTGATTTTGAGAAATATTGTCTATAGTTTTAGGGCCCACTAGATCAGTGGACCTGATTGATGAATCACCCTGCCACGTGTACTTTGGAGGAAACGGCTCTACCATATGAGGGATACTCCGGCTCTTCCATTGTGTTATCTCATTTGCCTAAACCCATTTGGATTGGTTAATTTGGAAACTGCTCTGATTCGTGTAAGCCTGTTTGCACTAGGTTTGCAAATTCCACACGCATGTGGAGCCCTGCATATCTACACGCGGTGACACGTGACAATATGGAAGGTGCGTGTGAGATCTGATCTTTCCAAATGATTGGAAATAATGTTTAAATCTTCTAATTTAAATTGTATACTCATTTGAGCTACTTAACCCAAAGTAAACAGATGGTCAAAAGAAAATTATTTCTATCCGTCCTTTTTATTTCGTTATTTGTGGCCTACCTAAGATGTGAAATTGATTTATTTTTTTAATTGAAGATCCGAATAATATATCCCACCTGATGGAAAGATCCGATATCCCACATGTGATATATATTGTCACGTGTGATTGTGTGTAGTTGGGCAGAGCTCCCACACGCGTGTTGAACTAGGAACCTGTTCTCACGGGGTTACGAATGAAGCAGTGGGTTTTCTTGAATACATCGCGATGTATTACAGTACAATACGTCGAGAAGCCTTTGAAATCTGGGTCATCTTCTAATAATCCAAACCGTTTATATGGAGAAAACTAGTAATTGAGAACGTTAAGTTGGATTATTTTAATCCCTTTGATAATTTGACAATTTGGCTGTTTTTCTTCGAGCATGAACGGTTACCATAACCTTTTGAAAGATTTAATCCATGAAATATTTTGGAAATTCCCTATTCAAGCGGATTTCTATTAGATAAACGGTCTGGATCTTTGAACAATTCCCAAATCCAGCGGATAGGGTCTTCATGTATCTTAACATGCTACATCGGTTACAGTATGGCCATCGGACCCCGTTTGGCTAGTGACCCCAACACCAACCAGTTAGCTGGTGTCAAAGCTGTGTGGGCCCCACCATGATGTATGTGTTTGGTAGATTTTAAAATATTAAAGTTTTTCTCGAGATATTATTGGGAAATCCTCGCTGAAAATAAAATATTTAAAAGTATTTATTATTAAATAATAAATATTTAAAATTCAAAGATGTGCTTATTGATATTTGTACCAATCTATTTCTGGCTACTAATCTGATGCATATTGATGGGATTTTTTCTCCGTGCTCGACCGGTCGTGGGCTGGTGTTCGACCAGTCGTGGGGTTGAGTCGTAACTCGACTCAAAGTCTAGCGAGTTCGGACTATTTTTCTCTGGGGCGCTTGACTGGTTGTAGGAGGGTCACGACCGGTCGTAGGTGGAGCTCTACCGGTCATGGGTGGCGCATGACCAGTCGTAGGTATGCAAATTCGTTCTGCGATTTTGTGCGGATTTCGTGTCGCCGGTCCTTTTGCAACTGGTAGGGCTGAAAGTTGGGCGGGTTCAACCCGACCGACCCATGACCAACCCGACATTGGGTTGGGCTTGGGCAGGATGTATCGGGTCCGATCTCAAGCTTGGGTTGTACAAACACCAACCCGATAACACTTAGGTCGGGTTCGGTTGAGGTCTTGGGTTGCCCGACCCAACTCGAGCCTGATCAATATATAAATTACTTATAAATTATAATTGAGTGTGGATCATTTGTGTCGAAGGCACACTAGTGATGTCGAGTCTCATTTGTCCACGTCATTTCCAATGACTCAAGCTAACAAGATATGCCGAATTTATCTCTCCCAAATAGATTGCGTGCTATGCTACATGACTTTTAAAGGAGTAGTTGTCCTATATTTTAGCTTGTTTTTTTAAAGAAAAAATGAAGTTATTTACGATGAATAATCACATATATAATTGATAAATTCATAGATACAAAAAATAAGTCCTATATTGAAATATAATAAACTAATGTAATAACGAAAATATTAACACGTATACACTCAACCAACTCGATCAACCAGACTGAGCCCACTTAGGTTGGGCTTGGGTTGAGAATTCCCAACCTGAGGTTGGGTTGGGTTGGATTAGGGTTGAGGTATACGAACCTTGGGTTGGGTTAGGGTTGAGCACCAACCCGACCCAACCTACCCGACTTTTAGCCCTAGCAACTGGGATGCGGAAGGGAGTTTCATAAAACTATAAAAAGGGGTCTCTAAGATTTTTTTAGGATATGATGGTGATAGAAAAACACAAGAGGGATATCAAAGGGGTGAGAGAGAGAGAGAGAGAGAGAGAGAGAGAGAGATAAAGACAGAGGGGAAGCTTGTAGAAGGGAGGTTATGTTTGTGGAGGTGATCTACCATATCTCAGCGCTTCTACATCCTCGTAATCGGTGAGATCTCTCAGTTTTTCTTTATTTCTCTTACTGTTTATCCACTCCTGTATGAGTGATGAAGGTTTAATCATAGCAAGGTGTGCTTGTGATCGGTTGTAACATTCTACTTCATAGTGGATTGTTGATCTGAATGAGGTCCCGTGGTTACCTCTTTGAGGATTTTCCATGTAAAAATCTCTTGTGTGGTGTGTGATTGTGCTTTGATTTATTTTCATTGCTTTTATTATCCCATAATTCTGGTTTGTTCTGGAGGGCTAGATCCTGAAGTTTTGTGCAAGGCCCCCAACACATATGTACGCCAATCTAGGCCATCTAAATCATGGGCCCATTTGCTAGTAGAACAAATAGATGATTTCAGACAAGCTAATCAATAGACCCAAATTCAACATGGGAAACTAGTCGGTTGAGATCGTCAAATCAGTGAGATTTTTTTACTAGTGCTTAATCCAAAATAGATCCCTTGGTTTGGACCCTCTTGATTAGATGTGGGAATCTGTTCCATCCTTTAAAAAGATGGTGGCAAACATGTTGCGCAGCACGCCAACAACGTAGTGGGCCGGGATCCAATCTCAGGCCTCACCCACAAACGATAAACAGAAATGAATATAAACTAGAAACAGATCAAAGCAATCCAAACAAACCACAAGACAAGATATACGTGAAAAAAACCCCAAACTAGGGTAAAAAACCACGGATGCAAACTTCCACTATGAAGAAACAAAGATTACAAGGCAAAATACTAACCTCTCCCTTAGAAGAATAGAAAACCCTGAGCCCACACCTTTAGAAATATTTCCCAATATTTCTAATTCCTTAGAATACCCTAGAAAAACCCTAGGAACCCCTATTTATAGTTTAGGCAACTTCCCTTCCGCATCCCGGTTGCCAAAGGACTCAAATCCGCAGTTTCGCGGAACAAACTGCGTAACCTACGACCGGTCTTGGCTCCGCTACGACCGGTCCTAGGCCCCTACGACCAGTCGTAGCTCTCCTACGACCAGTCCTAGGTCCCGGGAAAAAAACAGCACAACTCGCTGGACTTTGAGTCGTGCCAGGGCTCGAACCCATGACCGGTCGAGCACCTCCCATGACCAGTCGTGGCTCCCCCACGACCGGTCGAACACGCCCCACGACCGGTCGAAGGCGGCCCAATTGTGGCTCCACATTCTCAACAATCTCCCACTTGGAGACACATTTCCATAAACCTTCGTCTTCTTCATCCGGAGTGCACCACCTTCCCGTCTTCAAGCCTGAAGACCAATCAAAGCTGAACAGAGCTTCAGCTTCTCCCTTGTGACCGCCTTGGTCAATATATCTGCAGGATTCTCACTTGTATGAATCTTCTCCAGAATAATCAATCCATCTTTCAGTAACGAACGTATGAAGTGATATCTGATGACAATATGCTTGGTCCTTGAATGAAAGGCTGAATTCTTAGCCAAGTGTATTGCACTCTGACTGTCACTGTACAGCTTGCAATCTACTTGCTTCTTACCCAACTCTTCCATAAAACCTTGCATCCACACCATCTCCTTGCATGCTTCTGTAGCCGCAACATATTCTGCTTCTGTCGTACTGATAGATACTATCTTCTGTAACTGAGAGACCCAACTGACTGCAGCACTATCCAGAGTAAAGACATAACCTGTAATGCTTCTTCTGCTGTCGATATCTCCTACTAAATCTGAATCCAGGTAGCCTTGCAGCTTGATTTTCAATCCACCATAACACAGCCCTACATCTTTAGTACCCACAAGGTATCTGAGGATCCACTTCACAGCTTCTCAATGTTCCTTCCCGGAGTTGTTCATGAACCTGCTAACAACTCCCACTGCTTGAGCAATGTCTAGCCTCGTGCTCACCATAGCATACATGAGACTCCCAATCGCTGACGCGTATGGGACTTTGGCCATGTAGTCCAGTTCCTCCTGCGTCTTTGCACCTTGCTCCTTAGATAGCTTGAAGTGGTTGGCTAATGGAGTGCTAACCGGCTTAGCACCTCCCATATTGAATGGATCAAGTACCTTGGCTACGTACTCTGTCTGTGACAAAACCAGTTTCTTGTTTTTCCTGTCACGCTTTATCCTCATGCCTAGGATTTGTTTTGCAGCTCCTAAATCCTTCATGAAAAATTCTCCAGACAGTTGTCTTTTGAGATCTGAGATGTCCTTTATGCTTGAACCAGCCACAAGCATATCATCAACATACAGAAGAAGAATGATATACGACGTATCAAATTTCTTCAAGTAACAACAGTGGTCTGCATGACATCTCCTAAAACCGTTTCCCGACATGAAACTATCAAACTTCTTGTACCAATGCCTCGGGGCCTGCTTCAGGCCATATAGACTTTTCTTCAGTCTGCACACCTTGTTCTCATTACCTGGTGCCACGTATCCTGTCGGCTGATGCATATATATTTATTCTTCAAGATCCCCATGAAGAAAGGTTGTCTTAACATCTAGCTGCTCTAGATGTAAGTTCTCTGTAGCCAATATACTCAAGACCATGCGAATCGTAGACATTTTCACTACCGGTGAAAATATTTCAGTGAAATCGATACCTGCCTTCTGTTGAAAACCTTTTACAACCAGTCTCGCCTTGTACCGTTTCGAACCATCATGCTCCTCCTTCAGTCTGTAAACCCACTTGTTATAAAGAACTTTCTTACCCTTAGGTAAAGTGACTAGCTCCCATGTACGATTAGACTCAAGAGAGTCCATCTCCTCATCCATGGCTTGCTCCCACTTAACCCGTGTATCTGACTGTAATGCCTCTTCAAAACATTCTGGCTCACCATTATCTGTCAGCAGTAGATAATGTAAGGAGGGTGAGTATCGGACTGTGGGTCTCCTCTCCCGAGTAGACCTCCTCACAACCGGTGTCTGTAGCTCTGCCTCATGATGCTCCTGTGCATGATCATCCTGTGGCGCTGTAACACCCATGTCCGGTAACTCTTCCAACTCTACGAATTCATTTTTCTTGGCCTTATTTTCCTGCACACTTTCCTTATGTATCACTTTTTCGTTGAAGACTATGTCCTTGCTTCTGATGATTTTTCTGTTTTCTGCATCCCAAAACCTGTAGCCAAAATCATCCTACCCGTAGCCTATAAACGTGCACCTCCTGGACTTCGCATCCAGCTTGTTTCTGTGCTCTGTATCAATGTGAACATATGAAGTGCAACCGAACACTCTGAGATGTGTAAGGTTCACTTCTTTCTCAGTCCACGTTTCTTCTGGTAGCCCACCATCCAATGGTGCTGAGGGACTTCTATTGATAAGATATACGGCAGTATTTACAGCATCTGCTCAAAAGGTCTTGGGCAACCCTGCATGTAACCTCATGCTCCTGGCGCGCTCAAGGATGGTCCTGTTAATGCGCTCAGCCACACCATTCTGCTGTGGTGTCCCTGGAATCATTTTCTGATGTTTGATTCCACTTGCTGCACAATACTCCTCAAACCTCTTATCACAATATTCTCCCCCATTATCAGATCTAAGACACTTTACTGTTTTACCTGTCTCGTTTTCTACCATAACTTTTCACTTCTTAAACGCATCAAATACATCAGATTTATGCTTTAAGAAATAAATCCACAGTTTTCTACTAGCATCATCAATAAAGGAAACAAAATAACGTGAGCCACCAAGGGATGATACCTGTGCCGGTCCCCACACGTCAGTGTGTACAAGCTCCAATAGATGCGTCTTTGGAGCGCGTCCTGCCTTCTTGAAGCTTACCCTCTTCTGCTTGCTATATATGCAGTCCTCGTAGAATTCCAAGTCAAGAGACTTCAGCCCTGGTAGCTTCCTTTTTGACAACAGCACTTTCATCCATTTCTCACTCATATGTCCCAACCTCTGATGCCATAACTGCCCATTCACTCCAGTTGATGCGACTGAGAGTGAACCATACGATCCTGAAGTCACGTACAAGGTGCCTTCCTTTTTGCCTCGAGATACCACCAAGGCACCTTTTGTGATCTTCCAGGAATCACTGGTAAATGTCGTCACATAACCGGTATCAGCCAACTGCCCCACTGAGATTAGATTCCTTCTCAAACTCGGTACATGTCTGACATCCTTCAGTTTTAAAACCGTTCCGTCTTTCTGATTGACCTGAACGTCCCCCTTTTCAACAATACTGCACGGCTCATCATCACTCAGGTAGACTCTCCCAAAGTCACCTGACACATAATCACGCAGAACTTCCTTACATGAAGTGGCATGAAACGAAGCACCCGAGTCTATAATTCATGACTCATTCCTTGCATCAAGAGACAAGATCAACGCCTCTGTGTCGCTCTCCTCAGACAGATTCACTGAATCCTTCCCGCCTTGAGAGCTTTCTTTTTGTTTCTTGAGCGCCCTGCAATCACGTTTCATGTGCCCCTTCTTGCCGCAATGCCAACACCCTTTGTCTTTCGGTCCCTTGGACTTCTTCCTCGATTTAGAACGCCCGTGATTATTGCCTCCTCTGTTCTGCGATCTTCCTCTTCCTTCAACGTTTAGAGCATTCCCTGAATCCCTTGAAACTCCTGATGCCTTTCTTCTAGATTCTTCGCTGAGAATTAGACCGGCCACATCATCAAATTTCAGCTTTGTCGATCCTGAAGAATTGCTCACAGCAATCACCAAACCATCCCAACTGTCTGGCAGACTGGATAAGATTAATAGTGCCCTGACCTCATCCTCAAAAACGATGCCAACGGATTCCAACTGGCTCGTGACTGTATTGAACTTGTTTAGATGTTCAGCCACGCTCCCACCATCTGACATTTTCATGTTGAATAGCTGTTTCATAAGATGAACCTTGTTAGATGCCGAGGGCTTTTCATACATGGTGGCTAGGGCTTCCATTAATTCTTTTGTCATTTTCATCTTGGATATATTAAAGGCGACGCTCTTAGATAAAGAGAGTCGGATCGTTCCTAAAGCCTTCCTATCCAATAAAAATCATTCATCATCTGTCATCTTTTCTGATTTCTTCTCTTTTCCTTCTAGAGGAATGTAGAGGTCCTTCTAATACAGATAATCCTCCATCTGCATCTTCCAGAAGGCAAAGTTTGAACCATCAAACTTCTCAATTCTAGTTTTTTCATCTTCCGCCATCGCTCCCAATAGAACTAAACCAATAGCTCTGATACCAGTTATTGCGCAGCTCGCCAACAACACAGTGGGCCGGGATCCAATCTCAGGCCTCACCCACAAACGATAAACAGAAAGGAATATAAACTAAAAACAGATCAAAGCAATCCAAACAAACCAAAAGACAAGATATACGTGGAAAAAATCCCAAACTAAGGTAAAAAACCACGGATGCAAACTTCCACTATGAAGAAACAAAGATTACAAGGCAAAATACTAACCTCTCCCTTGGAAGAATAGAAAACCCTGAGCACACACCTTTAGAAATATTTTTCAATATTTCTCATTCCTTAGAATACCCTAGAAAAATCCTAGGAACTCCTATTTATAGTTTAGGCAACTTCCCTTCCACATCCCGGTTGCGAAAGGACTTAAATCCGCAATTTCGCAGAACAAACTGCATAACCTACGACCGGTCCTGCCTCCGCTACGACCAGTCATAGGCCCCTACGACCAGTCGTAGCTCTCCTACGACCAGTCCTAGGCCCCGGGAAAAAAACAGCACAACTCGCTGGACTTTGAGTCGTGCCAAGGCTCGAACCCACGACCGGTCGAGCGCCTCCCACGACCAGTCGTGGCTCCCCCACGACCGGTCGAACACACCCTACGACCGGTCGAAGGCGGCCCAATTGTGGCTCCACATTCTCAACAAAACATAGATCATAACAATCCCCACAACTGAAATAACTGTAGTAACTGAAAAAATGAAAGCTGATTTCCATAACTGGCATAACTAAGAAAATAGCTAATTCTCTCCACTGCAAATTGCAAATCCCAATCAGAGAAAAGGGTATTTCAGAAAAGTTTTCAAGAGGATATGTGAGCAAGATGGTGAAGGCTCCTTCACCATGCATGCCAACATGGCATGTATACAAGAGATCTGGTCATTCATCAGGTGGGTCCTACCGCAAAATATGTGCTGACTCAAAATTCAAACCAGTCCACATGTCAAGATGACCATAACAATACTGCAAATTGCTTTTTGGACCATTCAACTATTGTTGATGTCCTAAATCTGTAAGCAACATGGTTTGTCAATGCCATTAACAGACCAATCGATGCCATTGACATGTACTCGATGCCATCGGAAAAATCCATGTTAGTTGTTGGAATGTTTTGGTGTTGTTACTCGATGTCATCGAAGGTGTTCGATACCATCGACAGATCGTCAATGCCCTCGAAGTCCCACTAGGCGCGTGCACAGAATTGCGTAAGTACAGGATTTGTTTCATATTTCGATTGTGATGCTATATGTATCGGGTGTAATCGGGATTTGGGAAGTAGTAGAAGAGTTATAGGGCTTTCTAATTTGTTCCTAAGGGTTTCAAGGGCATAGTTAGGGCTTGTGAAGTGGATTTGAGGCTTGTTCGAATCGGTAACACTCTATCTCTTGTATTTTTGCTTTCATAGTGCGTTACTCGTCGCTTTATGCCATGGTTTTTTCCTGAAAGAGTTTTTCCACGTAAAATCTGGATTGTTTGTGTTTGGACTTGGTTGTGTGATTGGAGAACTTTGCTTGATTTGTCTTTGTGTGCTTCCGCGGTTCTCCAACATCAACATGGCACCACCAAATTGAAATGCGAAAATTCCATTGAAGCAAGATTAAATGTTAAAAGCTTGATAAGTTCCTTGTAATTGTAATGTGGAACTAGCATTCAATTTGCACATGCTTCCGCATCATCTCTCAAGAGTAAAAGAAATGAACTTTGCAGGGCACTCCTTGTATATTAATGCTAATAAAGATTATTGCAATTCGATCATCCCCACTTCATTTAGGTGTACATGCCCTAACCTAGTTATCATGATTGAAAAGCTATGAAAATAGAAAAGGGATCAGGTGGCTTGTGAGAGCGATTTCAGGATGGGTTTTCATAAAGGAATTTTGGACTCTAGGGTTTCGGGTGTCGGGTGGTGCGAATTGGGTGTTGGGATTTGATGGAAGATAGGTTTGAGGTTACCAGAATGAGCATGGTGGATGGGCATGCTGGAATGGGTTCGGGGCTGCGAAATGGCTGCCGGGGACTCAAGGAAGGGCAAAAACAGCTGGATTCCAACAAAGAATTAAATATTCGGATGATGGCTCTCTGATATCATGAAAAGTGAAGAATTTTTATATTTAATTGAAATGGAGAAGCACTCTTATAAAGATGGTATAGGCCTAAAAATGAAATGAGACTTACCTAGAAAATTAATATAAAATCTAATCAATTAGAAGGCTAATTACAAATCAAGAATCTAGTTACAGATTGTCTATCTAATGTTCTTTTTTCTAGGGGAAGCAAGAAAGATCTTACGCTCTTATTATTAATCCAGGGCAAAACTCAAAAGGAATACAGACAGAAAGGAGGGGGCCATACCCCTAGAAGAAAAGGAAAAGAAAAGAAAGAAGAAGCCCACACCCTGAGCCAGGGAAAAAAGAAAAGAAAAGTAAAAAAGATCAAAAGATACTAGCTAACTCAATAGTAGTGACTATATGACTGGTAGAACGAGATCAGCAATTTTTTTTTTTCCTTCATATATATGATCATGGCCTAAAATATCTGCCCCATCAAACAACCTGAAACATTCAATAGGTTAGTTTCAAATGAACAGTAAAAAAAGGTACAACTGTCTGCATCTCCCACCAAATACATTATTAGATCATCAGAGGGGGTTTTTTAATTGTCCACAATGAAACAAATATATAATGATAGCTTTTTTATACAGAGTTTTCCACTTCGCACAGACACACACAAAAAAATATATATACTCAATTGACAGTACCAAAACAGAAGGTGCATGTGCAACTAATCCTAAACGTACATCTTCACATGATCAAAACTCAGACTACTCACACCGTCTTGATTGAGCTCGGTCATTTCCACATTGATCTACTAAGCAGATGGAAGATTCTCTGTCCGTGCGGATGGAGTTGAAGGTTCTGGGAATGTGGCCGAAGAACATTGATCAGACGGAGTTTGAGGACACCCTATTAGAAGAATCAGTGATTAGTTTTCTCATATTGCAAATAAAGTCAGGAACAGATATATGAATTTAAGCCATAGAACATGTGCATTGTGGTATCAGATTGGGATCCATGGCTCAGAGAACTAAACCATTGATTGGATAAACCCCACCATGGACCAAACACACTCCAATAGTATTTCAGATTGGGATACCATAACAAACATCCAATCTTGGCCTTTTTGCAGTGCATTCTTCCATACTGTCTATTTACAGGTCACTAATTGAAGTGTTAGGATTGCTTCACCAAGCAGATCTTTTGGGGCATGACCCATACTCAGTGGGGCCCATGGCTCAATCTTGATAGGCCCCACCATGCACAGACTGTGACAAAAAAAAAAAAATGTCTCCTGGATTGGGATATCCTAATTTGAGGCTGGATCCAATACAAACGTTTCAGCATTCAGCATAACGTACTAATCGATGTGTGGGGCCCACTGTGATGTGTTAATGACACTCAATCTAGTCATCATGTGGATCCCATCCTATTCTCCTCAGCTCCCAAAACTCAGCAGGGCAACACCATGTAAAACCATGCCTAAAACCTCTAAAATTGCATGCTTTGGCCACTTGAGTTTTGGACTAGCCTGATTTTTTGCCATCCATCCATTTTGGTTGTATTTATCTTCTGGATGGATTAGATGGAAAACACGGCGTGTCCCACAAACAATCTGGAAGGTTTTTAAAAGTGGGAGTCCTGATCCCAATAGTTCCCCATGGTGTGGCCCACCTGAGTTCTGGATCAGTTGTCCCCACATGTTGATGTGTATGTTAAGCTCAATGTAGAAACATTCATGTTGGATCCAGCCTCTATCATAAATTCCTGATCATCCAATCTGTGTCCTTTTCCCAGCTGAAAGCAGACCTTCGCCTTATTTCTTTGCTTTATTCTCTACTTGCAAACCACAAACTAAAATGTCAGTATTTCACATCGAGGAGATCTTTTGGAGGCTTGGTCCATCCACAGCGGTGGGCTCATCAGCTTGATGGTTTTGATCATCTATGAGAGGCTCTAGAATCAGATAAACAATGTCACAAGTCGCAACCACAAGAAACAGAAGCTGGTGATGCAAAAGGAAGAAAACATTTTCACCTTTGTCATTTCCAATGCCGTCTGGACGATGTAATTCCCATATGGATCAAACGCAAGTTGGCCTAGCTTGCCACTTTCCGGCAGCTCCAAAACCACAAACTCAGTCCGATGAACTAGGCATTTTTGAACAACAGAGCTGCTGAATTTATTTGTTGATAGATGCACATAGTGGCCTTTAAGCTGGTGGCATATATTACAAATGACCTCTGGGATTTCGAGCTGGAGAGCAGCACCCACAACATAATTTCTGTAGAGAGGGAGTGAAGTACATCAGGAGGCAGTGAAGTAAATCAGGCGGCAGTTTTTCTTAACAGACGTTTGAAAAACTTGAGCATCCAAGATAAATTGTGTAGATTTGGGATTGTTTGACAGCCCATATCCTGGATTTTGCATTCTTTCAGTAGCATTTGGCAGAGTGGAGTTTCAATCCTGTGGAATCCAAAACTTATGCTTGGTGGCCTGGTTTTTGGGCCTTGAGATAGGAGTAGAGAGGAGTTATGACAGTTGGTGAGGATTGAAAGTCCAAGAGCAGTTATGACAGTTAGCCCCAGATTAGTAGCTGGCTGTTTTGTTGTATGTGTTATTTGATTTTTCCTTTTCTCTAGTTTTCTTAGGTGGTTTAGCTTTTCTGCCTTCTATTAGGCACTTTTTTTTTTTTTTTTTTTTTACTTTTTCTTTTATTTGCATTTGGCTCAATAAAATTCTCATCTTTCAAAAAAAAAAAAAAACAAAAAAAAAGGGGGACCCTTTTAAGGATTTTCGATCCAAGTTGGATTTGAAATCCAGGATTTTGGGGAGTGCCAAATATGATTTGGATTGAAAATCCCAGATTCCATTTCCAAACTGCCCAAAATTCATGCTGCCAAACAACTCCAAAATCCATGCTGCCAATCCCATGTCAGGATTTGGGCTTTAAAATGGGAAAATGCTTGTGTGCCACACACTGGATTATCATGATTTTTGGGTTAAATGGTTAATACGAAGCAGTATAAACGATGGACAGGATAGATCTCCTGGATGTTCTACCCACATGGCTTTCGGTTTGTGAGGCACAACTGATGCACTTCCTTAAGAAACAGGTTTAGGCATGACCGTCTGGTCCAAAGAGTCTGATGGGCTAGCCTGGCTCATTGCCAGCCACCTTGACAAGGTAGGGATGCATCCTGGTGCACCCACATCTAAAACCAGCTAAAGGAATCGAGCATCAGGGTCCTATTGGGTTCAAATATAGGAAACTATATGAAGTACCAAATCCAAATCCAATGAGATTCAGTTATCTGTTTGGGTCCAGCCTGATTCAGTTCCAAGCATGAATTAGGATCTAAATGGGTTTGGATGGGTCCGGATCCAAGTCTGTATCCATATTCAGATTTTGATCCATAGCATCCAGAATTAAATACGGATCTGAACTGATTATTTAAGTGGGTCCTGAAATATGGACTGAGATCCAATTGTCTGGGATCGAATATTTCGAGCATCTGCAGCTACCATTTACAGTATGCGAAGGTGGAGAGATCATTTACCCATAAGGATCTTGCGAGAGGCACAAACTTAGCTCCGTGATTTTCTTCAACAGAAGTTGTTTGCGCGTAGATTTTGAGTGATTGAGGTATTCTGTGAGACTGATGCAGCCTTTCACATGCGTTCCTAATGTTAGGCAATGCTCCATGGCAGCTTCATGTATGAACTGTAAAGTTTAAACAGAGATATAAATAGGTTATAATTCAATTTTGAAGCCTTCATATGTCTAAAGAGAAATGAAATTAGTAGACTAATGAAGTGGGAATGAATATTTGAGCACTAATACTTGGAATTGAAACTATCAAGAGATTTATAGGCCTGTTTGGATGCACCATTCAAGTCTATTTCATTTAGTAGACTAATGAATTGGGAATGAATGATTTTGATTTCTTTCCTCGTTATAGACACTGGAAAATGTCAATGACTTTTACGTTGTACAGTTTTCATCTAGTAAGTGTTGGCAATTCGATTCACTTTTGCATCCAAACATAACCTAAGATTGCATTAGGATTCTGGATTGAATAGAATTGAAATAATTCGATTTAATAAAGCAGGAATGACCAAACTCCAGTCGTATCGAAGGATAGCCCCCCAAATTAGTGGTTTCAGGTAGTTGTAAATCCAATTTGAAAAAGGTGGAAATGTAAATATAGCCGATCACTGTTATGAGTGAAAATGATACTGTCTCCATCTTGGTGGTTTCCTTTATTGAATTAAATTGTTGCATTTCACTTCAACTGAGCTAATAAACATTCTTAAATACAAAATATATAATAAATCTACAGTTGATAATACAAGATTGAGATAATGATGAGCATAAGGAATGTGGAATGGGGCCCACTGATCAGGTCACTGTTTGTCTCTACAATACAAACATGCCCTAACAAATCGCAAGTGCCTGCGCCCATGTGCATGTGATTTTATTACTATGAAGCAGGATCAGGACCATGTGATTGGTCAACTGATTTATAATTTTAATTATCCATGTTACAGTCCACTCATGAATCATTTTCCAACACCATAATCGTCGACTAGCAGTTCTGAAATAAAAACATTTGGATCAGATTCCACTCTGAGCAGTATTCAATCGAGCCACTAAATTCAACAGTGCAAAACGCAAGTGGCTCAAAAAGTGTAAAAAAGAAAACGAGATATGCTTCAAGGATTAGATAATAGAATCAGTCAAGACCCCTAAATCCTTATGATATCGAATAAGATTTTTAACTTGGTGCTTGTGAAGAGGTTCAAATACAGTGTGGCCCAAAACCCAAATGCTGAAATGGTGCTAGCTTAAAAGTTCATATTAGAGCAATGTAATTGAAGCACACACATAGTCTATAATGATTAGTATATGATGGTCTTCATATCACATTTCAAACTCAGAAATATGGAATATTAAGGCAATTCTCAAAAGCAGTAATCTAAGATGGTTGGAAATATATGCTTTGCTCAATACCCATTCTAATGTCATTTTGACATCTTGGCTTACCGTATTTTGGTGATCGTCTAGGTGGATTAAACATTGCCGTAAAACACCAAACCCAAAAGGGTGGATCATCAAAGACATGATTCCTGGAGCAAGAGCTGATGTCACTCTTGTAATGAGTGGAGAGTGTCGCTTCACCTTTCTGATTAGCCTCTGAATAGAAAGTGAGCTGCTCAAAGAAGAAGAGAATATCAGGTGAAGAAGTGTGTAAGATGGTTCATTTAAATGACCACATGCACATGGTACAAGCCACCCACCAGGTGGGTCCTGCTATGTTTAATGGCCCCAAAAACAGGATGGTTTCTTAAACAAAGAGACAAGATATGATACGAAAATAGGAAAGAATGCATACCCATATTTTTCTTTTGCTGCATTAATCAACGCCCCATCTTGTGTTGTAACACTGAGAACGATTTTGAATATTTGTCTCACATTGCAGGAATCCAAGAGCTTCTGAAACAGTTTATTTCTGGATTCATGGGCCATGAGCTCAATCATGGATCCTAGAGTCACGCCGAGTATCTTTTGCGTGGCCACAAGGTCCCCTTGTTCCAGAATCTCCAGCAAATGCTTGCAGCCAGTTAAATTTCTGGCCATCAAATGTATCTCATCATCCCGTAGTCGTGCCCATGAGAGCAGGTCAGAAAATGCCAGTCCAAAATGACTCTGAAACAGCATGTCGGAAAAAGCTTCAAAATTCCCTTCAGTAGAAGGATTTCTGGCTATTCCAGAGCTTGAGCAACAGCCTGCTCTCATTGTACATCCGTTCTGTCCATCAATGGAAGGCGTTTATCCAATAACACTGGAATACAGACCCCACAGGTTATTTTCTGCAATGGGAGCTATGTAATCTGGAATCACAGCTGAAGTCGATATCAAATCATTGTCCAATCCTGCAGATGGTTGGATTTCCAGGAATATGGTTTATAAGACGCGGATTCCCCAACCCATTGAAGTTACAGCACTGGCGATTCTCGCCATAAGAAACTTCATTACTGAAACCCATGCTCAAATTAGGCCGGTAGCTGGCGGTAACAACATTGCAGTTGTGATTGCGAACTTGGCAATGGATTCCTTGAGTAGGAACTTTGATCAAATTCAGATAATCTCCAATGGAAATGCCATGAGAATCCCCACAAAAACGTAGTCCTTGAGTGGGATTTTCCAAGGACGAAGTGGATCCCGTCGAATTAATTCCATTGTTGTGATCAAGGCCCCAGAAATCGGGCCGGGATTGGATATGAGTTTTGTTTATAGATTCCAACAATCGGAGGTATTCAATCTTCCGCACTGGAATCTGCGAAGAACTCACAGACCCAATTCCTTGTTGTCAATGCCTGGAGTCTCCAGCTGGGAACCTCTCTCACTCACAATAGCATGGGACAGGTTCTGAGCAGAACCATTACCATGACCAGCACTCAAACAAATTGAATTCGACGGGAAACTGAAATCCGTTTTAATGTCTTCTATGCACTTTCCTATCCCTGATAACCCATTAAACTGCCCATTGATCACTTAATATCAGTTTCAGCCATTGGAATCTGAGCAGAACCCATCCCCCAATTCGCCTATAGCCCATGACATCCATTGGCGTGTTCTGTACAGAGCTGTTCCCTTGACTAGAAACAGAACCAATCGGATTTTTCAGGAAATCGGTACTTCCTCTTTCGTTTTCAACGATTCCGGGTCTGCTAGAACCCACCACTCTAATTCTCCTATCGCCGATGACACCCTTCGGCACGTTCCGCACAGAGCCATTCTCTTGACCAGAAACAGAACTGATCAGATTTTTCAGGGAATTGGAACTTTCGCCAGGGTTTTCAACTATGTCCAGCCCGCCAGAACCCACCACTCCAATTCTCCCATCACCAACAACGCCCTTGTTTCCCTGACAGGAAACAGAAGCCGTGGGAATTTTCAGGGAATTGGTGCTTTCTCCATGGTTTTCAGCAATGTCTGGCCTGCTAGAACCCACGTCCCCAATTCGCCTATCGGCTACAATACCCTTTAGAAGGTTCTGAACAGAGCCGTTCCCATGACCAGAAGCAGTACTGATTGCATATGAACACACCTGAACAGATTTCTGAGGACTCCCTCTAACATCATGAAGTGCCCAACTTCTTGGGGCCCATGTGGGCCCACCATCATCATCTCCACATTTCATACCTCGAACGATCGGTCCACTGCCATCCTCCCCCTCGGAGACTGACGTATGCAACACCTCGAGCGTGCCGCCGTGCCATATGTGAGGCTTGTACAACGTGATCAAGCCGCTCGGCAGCATGAGGGTGGCCCCACTTCCGTTCTCGATCCCCATCTTGACCACACAGTTGTCGCCGATCGCGGAGAAGTGGGCCCCATGGCCACTGAATTCCCTCTCCAAGTAGTCCACATTGATGGCCTGCAATGAGAAGTGTCTGCGATGCTTGAGATACTTGCATTGGTTTGTAGAGTAGAAAGTAGAGAAGAGAGAAGTGTTAGCTACAGACATGACTATGGCCATGGCCTTATGTTGTAGCACTTCAGTTTCTATGGTTGCATGAAACAATGGTTGTATGAAGCCATATGCAACCTTATCTTTGGATGGGTACGTAGGCTCCTGTCATAGTTCACCACCATATTGAAAATGGTGGTGAACTAGTCCTCCTTAGGTGTAGGAGTCATTTGCAGCTATCCTGACCATCCAATTTGTGGGGAAGATTGTGGATGGATTGATCTTAATCTTCCAATCAATGGATATTATATCAATGATAGGATTCAAGATCCAGATGATGTCAACTCTGATTTCATCGATAAACAAGCTGAGAAGATCAGAAGCCCAGCTTCATGTGAAGTGGGGTGGGAGCCAACAAGAGAAATGAATGGAAGTGATGGCAGTCTGGATAGTTAGAATTACGTGGTCAGAGGCAAACAGAATTGTGAGAGGGTGCAGAGCGATCTGAGCCGGAAGAACAAAGCTACAGATGCTGAACCGGAGCTGTATGGCTTTGAATTGATGTCATCGACAGGCGATGTTGATCCGGATGCTAAAAACTGCAAAGAGTTGTATGAGGCGAGAGGAAGAGGGAACAATGGAATGCGAACTGTAGGCCCAAAACGTACAAGTTTCAGGAAGGCTGCCGCCCTTAGTTTGGTTTGTGGGCTTATGTTGATTCTTCCTGCTGCTATCTTATCTACAATGTGGCTTGACAATCACGACGAATACTTCAATTTGGTTCCCACCTAATGCCCTCTTCTTCTTTTTTTTTTTCTTCTTTTTTTTTTTGTATTTTTGTTGAAATAGCAGCGCCCTATCTTTTGTAACCTGCATTATCAAACATTTGTTGGATGTCTAGAACTTCAATTTTTATGCAATCTGAAGTGGTCAATCTTGCGGGTGGATTTTTCAAGTGATGGATTCTCTTTGTAACAAAAGAAGAATCAGGAAGATGGCATGTAGATGTTTGTGGGCTGCCATTAAAGGGCGCTGCAAAACAGCTGACATTTGGGAAGTAGAAAAGATGTGCCTTGCAGGGCAGCGTTATTTGGGTGGTGGCTGAAATTTATGGCGAATGGCCCATTGCAATGAATGGCTTTGGAGTTGAATGGAGATACAGGAATGTTCAATTGCATCAATGAATTTCTGTTCTTGTGATCATAAAAATGGAGTCTGGATCCAAGACAAATGTTTCTACATTAAGCTTGATGTACAAAACGCCCTACCATGATATCTAAGGACATCCAATCTGTCCATGATGTATGTTCCTTCCAATTCTCATTGGTTTCCAAAATGCCAAGTCGATCCAGAACTCAGGTACACACCATGTAAAATCATGCCTAAAAATCATGTGTTGTATGCCACCTGAGTTTTGGAATGACCTGATTTTGGGTGGTGGCTAGCATTTATGGGAATGACTTTTTCAAGTTGAATGGAGATGTAGACATCCAAATGAGCAATAAAGTGCAGCATTGTATTTGTTCTTGTGATCATTAAACAAAAAAAAAAGGGAGATGAGAATAGGGTTTTAACCCTTTCCCAGTAAGGAAGTGCTCTTCTTTGAGGCCTATCGGTCTGGAGTCCTCTGAATATCAAGCTTTCAATTTTAGCCATGATATGATGACCTCAAACCACTTGGTTATTTGTCAGCATGGATTTGGATTCTGACTTAAGAATCCAAATCCTAAATTTTCAAACCTAGATTTTGCAATGTTTCAGTTGTATTTGGGAGCTTTTCAATACTGTGGAATCTAGAAATTACATTGACAGCCTGGATTTTTTACAAAAGGGGGTCTCAAAAGAGAGGAGAGCAGTTTATACTTGGGAGATCGAAAATCCAGAAATTTTCACCCCAACTTTTCTCTTGGATTTCAAAAGGGGGCCCTTTTTAGTATTTACAATCCAAGTTGGATCTGAATACAGTATTTTGGGAGTGGCAAACATGATTTGGATTGAAAATCCTGGATTCCAATTCCTAACTGCACATGTTGCCCAATGACCCCTGAAGCAAAAATAACCTAGGATACCATAATAAATTAAGCAGCTTTGATTCATTGCAGCCAAGATCAAGCCGACCAATGTCATGTGGCGCTGGGATTGGAATTGCTGAGAGATTTTCCTAGGGGGTGGCGGGGTCTCAAGCTGCCACAGAATTCTTCTCTTGTTGTTTGTGGTGAGCATCCTGAAAAAAGATAATAATAGGAGAATGTGAAGTCTCTGTTTTCTCATTGTTCTCATCTTGCAGGATCTGTTCCTAAGCACAAGCCAATAATCCGACCTGGCAATGTGGGACTCAGCTGTTCTCTTGGATTTTATTATTATTATTTTTTTCGTTCTTGTGGGTTCCAAACCAAACAATCTTTAACAACTTTCAAAACTTTTAGTTTATTCATCCTCAGATTGGATCTTTTGCGATTGTTCCATTGTAATTGATTGTTTTCATAAATTTCTTTCCTATTTCAGTTTGAAACGAAGGTAGGGCTCACTTATATCCTTACATTAGTCAATTCTAGAGTGACCAATCTAGGTATTTGCAGCGATTGAGCCATTATTACCCTCCAATTCCCAGAAAGGAGGAATCGATTAGTCCCCTCGAAAAGGTGTTATTGCACAATCTAGGATTGTCCTCTCCCCACCTCTTCCACCATCAAAGCATCCTTGTATCCAACAACCGTCTGAACACCAATCCAAGGTTGACCACTCTCAAGATTCCTAACTCCCTTAGGACTCTTGACATCCCACCATCCAAATACCCCAAATAAAGAATGCATATTTCTTTCAATTCTACATTTCCAAGACCAAGTTGAGAAAAAAAAAAAAAAAAAGGAAAATGAAAATCCTTAGTTTCCAACAAAAGCTTGGTATCTTTCAGTCATAGGTCATTTTTGCTGTTCCCACATATCGAATAAAACTCCGACGTGTTATTTCTTTGGTGTGATTTTTAGAGGTTGGGATTATGCAGATACTGAGCACCACTCCATACACTGTCGGGACCCAAGACTATTGGTTTTAGCCAAGCTGAGGGACCTGTACAGATGTAGGCATACTTGCCGTACCATTCATAGCTTGATCCAGGACTGAAAACATACAATTCGTCGAACCCAATTCTCCTCACTATGACTGAATTTCTTCTGCCCTGTTTCATCACAGAAAATAAAAAGAGAGAACACTTTTATGAGTCCGATAAACATGTAATCGACCCCTAAGAAAAAAACAATCCTTGAATTACCACAGAGCTGATTTTTCGAAATGAGAGAGACTAACTATGATTGCTTGGTCTGTTTGAAAATTAAAATCCATCTGTTTTTAATATTTTGGATTGGTGGAAACCAGAAGGTAACTGAGTAAAGGAATTCGATTTCCTCAGATATGACGGTTGATTGAGGAAATCGATTTCCTCAGAAGAAGGCCATTTCCTCTTCTTCTCTCAGACCTGAAGAGAAGGAAACTTTTTTCCCTTTCTACGGTTTCTCCTCAATGTGACATTGTTCTTTTCTCACACCTTTTTTATTTCCACCAATCCAAACAGACAATTAGAAGTGTAATATTTTTCTCGTGAGTTATAAAATGCTCGGACTGAAAGGTTGTATGATAGCGACCGAGTTCTCAGTTTGTACACAAGTGGGCCCATGGTTCAGTGATCCTCTCAGTTGATAGCATGGTCCCTATTTTGAAGGGACCGTGCACCAAATATTTCTGGATGAATCTTAATCCTTCTATAGGTGGCCAGCGATAGATGGTTAACATGGGAAAACATTCACAGTCAAGAAAGAAAAAGTGCAAACATTATACAGCTAGATTTTCCAATCTGGCAGATTTTTGATGCATCGAATTGAGTTTGGATCATCGATTCATGGAACCCACTTGTACAAACTAACAACTGGGATCAGTATCCTCTACCTTTTGATCTAAGCATTGTATAATACCTTCTCTCATTTCCATTTCTAAGTTTGAGTCCTTTTTCATTCGGAGAAATCTTCAACTCTAGTGTGTTTAACTATTATAGTCGAGCCCGTCGAGCCCGGATCCAATACAAAGGTTTGCACTTTAACCTTAACGTGCAATGCATGTCTAAGTGCATCCAAGTACATGAGCTTTAAAGAACTTTTAAATTCAAGGACTTCGACAAACTTGGATGCTTAACATACAAAGGTTTTGTATTGGATCCAGTCTCATAAACGCTACAGAAAATAAACAAGCTTCAATGGAGCGTTTGAATCAAATCGTTCATATGATGGGCACAATGATGGATGCGATACACCCCAAAACGATCCTAACCGTCTGATTGGGCACTGCCAAATGTGGGTTAATAGTTGTAACTCTTTTCTTCAGATGGCTAGAATAATTTGATAACAGTGATATTGTGGCATGGCCCATCCTATCATGGTATCCACCAGATCAACAGAGGTCGATGTGATTAAAAAAAAAAAAAATCAATTGGAATTGAGTCATACCCTGTCTAGGACTGTAAACTTCCTTGGTGCACTTGTATAAATCCTGCTCATTTTTTCAGTTAAGTGCGCGTAATTATCATCCTCTTCACCTTCCATTTCTTCTTCTGAATCCCCACCTTCAGTTGTATTCGATGCATCGAACTCCTTATCGCTCCCACCCCAACTAGGAAACAATCCTCGGAGTGCTTTCTCACCCCATGATTGGCCAGACCCAGACAATCTCTTCTGGCCAAAGTAACCTGGAGGAATGATGCTGAAGTCTGACACCAATGGCGGCTTCGTTGAGTAGTTCGAGCCTTGCAGACCGACAGCATAAGTTGCATCAGGGGTACTGACAGTTAGATGGCTGATAACAGACCCCGTCAAATGGACGGCTGACGACTTGAGATTAGTGACTATAATCTCTGAGCTGAGGAGGTCTTGGTGGAGAGTTACAATGTACTTGAATTCAACCATGTGTTCTGAGTCATTGCATTTCAGTTCTACCTGCATTTAGTCTTCTGATATCAGTTAGCTATGGAGGAATTGTATCATCTTCGATTGGAGGATTGGTTGGGTGTGTTTGGCCTGAAAATAATTCATGATTTGTGGGACTTCTACTCTTGATAGAATTTCAAAAATTCATGAGAAGGTAGACTCATTTTGAGATGCTAAAGAACTCTTTTCCATTGCAAACACAGACTATAGACCCTTTTTGGGATTTCCAGGAATTCTGCTAGGATTAGAAATTCCACAAATCACAAAATGGCTGTGAGCCAAACGCGGCTTAAAGTAAGGTTGGACAAATTGGGCCAGGGGACCTGTGATCAAGACCGTTGAATGAACTGCTCGGTCTGCATCTTGTGAGTGGTTTGCATGGGTTTTCAACTGTGACAAGTGGGGTCCATGGTCGTATAATCCAGACCATTGATTCTCACCTTGGATGGAGAATGCCCTACAAATCTCTCAGATTAGAAGATACAAGGGAGTTTTTTCAGGCATAGTTCATCCAGAGTGGAACATATCAGTGCAATGGTCTGGATTACAGGATCTTGAGCCCCACTTGTCAGAATTGAGAACCTGTGACTCAATCAGATCAGTGCTATTTTTAAATTGTCATGCGGAAATCAGGATAATCGACATTCTCTTTGCAGCCAAAGGTCCTACAACTGCTAATTTTTTCATTCTTGAGTATCTAAAGAACCTCATAGATATTCATGAATGGCCCACAATCTGCCCCATGTGGCAGAAATCTGGACCGTTCATCAGGTCTCATGTAAGATGATCAAGCCTAAAATAGGCTGATCAACTCATCAGAAGTGGGCCACACATATACATCAAATGTGGACAATCAGATTCCTTTTGATGAATGAATGATGAGTTGTTTTCTTGTCAGACCACGTCATCCACACAGCGCGGTCCACCCGATGAACGGCTCTCGTAAGCTTAAACACCAAACTACCTACAATGTGTGCAACTGATTGCATATGAACACACCTTTTTCTTTTTTTTTTCATATGAACACACCTGAACAGATTTCTGAGGACTCCCTCTAACATCATGAAGTGCCCAACTTCTTGGGGCCCATGTGGGCCTAGCATCATCATCCCCGCATCTCATATCCATGGACACGCCTCCTCGAACGATCGGTCCACTGCCATCCTCCCCCTCGGAGACCGACGTATGCAACACCTCAAGCGTGCCGCCATGCCACATGTGGGGCTTGTACGACGTGATCAAGCCGCTCGGTAGCATGAGGGTGGCCCCACTGCCGTTCTCAATCCCCATCTTGACCACACAGCTGTCGCCGATCGCCGAGAAGTGGGCCCCATGGCCACTGAATTCCCTCTTCAAGTAGTCCACATTGATGGCCTGCAATGAGAAGTGTCTGCGATGCTTGAGATACATACATTGGTGTGTAGAGTAGAAGGTAGAGAAGAGAGAAGTGTTAGCTACAGACATGGCCATGGCCATGGCCTTATGTTGTAGCACTTCAGTTTCTTTGGTTGCATGAAACAATGGTTGTATGAAGCCATGCAACCTTATCTTTGGATGGGTACGTAGGCTCCTGTCATAGTTCACCACCATATTGAAAATGGTGGTGAACTACTCCTCCTTAAGTGTAGGAGTCATTTGCAGCTATCCTGACCATCCAATTTGTGGGGAAGATTGTGGATGGATTGATCTTAATCTTCCAATCAATGGATATGATATCAATGATAGGATTCCAAGGGAAATTCCGAATGGTAACTATCATTTGTTTAGTGTAATGTTCGGGTAGTCCTTGCACAGTTGAGCCAGTGATTTGGACGGTCTGGATGTCGATACAACTATGCCATGCATAGAGTGGAAGAGTGGCCACTGGTTTTTAAATGGTGGTGAACTATCGCAGGGCTTTATTTCAGTAGAATCCTATTATAGTTCACGACATGTATGGCTACGCAGATAATCTAATGGTGGGACACATTTGGACGCTTTGATCTTAACTTTCAGAGAAATGGCTATCAAATGAATGGTTGAAAGTAAAAGAAAAAAGAAGAAGCAATCATTCCGAATTCCGACGGAAAGATCAGATGGTTAGTATCATCTGTAATTTTTGGGTTATGTTCGGTCTACAACTGATCAGCAATTCGGACGGTCTGGATGCCCGTACCACCGTTCAATATGTATGGTGGAACACCTGCCACTGGTTTTAAAACGGTGGTGAACTATCACAAGAGTCTTTGTGCATCTTTGGATATTTTTTCACTCGTTTTGATGAGAACTGAGAAGATCCTTGCTATGATGGCCGGCTACTCACGTATACCGCTCTACACCCACGTGTGTGCGAGATCCGGGCTGTTCATCAGGTGGGCCCATGGAAAATGTGCCTTGTCCCGAAAACCGGCCCTGTCTGGTCATCAGGTGGGTCGCACGTGTAATTTGAATGCTGACCGTCGTTCTATTGTTTTTAACCGTCCATTCTTTTGCACACAAGTGGCCCACCTAATTACCTGTCAGGTTGATGTGGGGCCCATCTGATGAATGGGGTTAACGGTCGTTTACCGGTTTTTCCCTCCTTTTTTATTTTTTGGCTCAAATTCTGGAAGGGCTGGCTCAGCCACTCATCCCTTATCTCAGGGGAGATGGTATTGCCTCCGTCGCGATTAAGCGTTCAATGTATGTCGCCACCTGCTACAGCCCACATTCTCAAACTGTCTAATAATTTGAACCGTCCATATCCTGTTCACTATCATATACAATCTACTATCTCATAATTACTCGTCAGTGGTCATCTCAGCCTTTGGTTCTTAGGGTTGAATGCAATCCGTTGAAATATATTTTTTGTTAACATTGTTCAAATTCATCTACAGATAGTGATGATCATAATCATCAGCTCAGCTTACGTTTCTTGCGTGGACGGTATGGATTTGAGAATGTGGATTGTTTGGGATGCAGATCATTGAAACACTTATCACCTGGCCAGTAGCTTGCCAGTGAGTCGCGACGGAGAGATTCACCATCTAGATATGGGATCCACCATCTAGATACAAAGAGCGATGGATCCAAGCTGATATTCATGTGAGCGACCCACCATCAAGTGGGCCAAGTATACACGGTTGATGAACAGACCAAAGTAAATTGCACACGTGTACGGTTATTTTTTAACAGGACCCAAACAAATACACTGGATATCTCCTGGTGAGTGGATAGGATGTTATACAAAAGTGCCACATAAGCACGTGCTTGTAGCAGTTGCTCGCGAGAGGAGTGTAGAATATTTTATCCATGAAAAAGGTGATCCTACCATGTAGATCACCAATCATACGTGGGCCACGCCTATATCAGATTTGTGGACATATATTGGACGGTTAGAAATGATAAATATCCAACGGTGGACCATAAAATAGAGAAATTCCAATCTCGGGTGGGCCATAAAAGCAGGCTAGCTTTTGAAAATCCAACCACTTCTAACATTTGCATGATTTTGATGCATTTCATTTTAGATTGATTCGAATTACCACTAAAGCTGGGCACGAGACCCTCGACTCGACCGACTCCTTTAGACCTGACTCGACTCGAATTGAGTGGATGCGAACCAAGAGTAGACGTCTTCCAATCTGAACTCAAATCGAATCGTTTTCAGGTTAACCAGTAACTCCATTCAACTCAAACTAAAATCCAACTCGGTACTGACTTAACTCATTGCGAAGCCAGATTCATACATTAAAAAAAAAAAAAATCAGATTTAACGTTTCATATATGAGATGCCGTGTTGCTAATGGGGACGCTGCAATTCCGGCAGGTGCACCTAGGTTTGACTCGATACTGACTAGGTACCTGTGATTGGTCAGGCTTAGACTCGGATTGGGTTAGGCATGTTGGACTTGGTATCGAGTCGGGTTGAGTTCAGGTCAAGTCTATTTTAAAACTAGGTCAAGTTGGGTCAAGTCAGACTTGAACTCGGATCTGATTAGGCATACTAAACTCAGTATCAAGTCAGTTGAGTTCAGTCAGGTCTATTTCAGCCCTAACTAGAACCAACTCACACGCATGCCCAACTCTAGTGACCATCACCACCATCTTCATGACCCTTTTTTCCCATGTGCACTCATTTACCACTGATTGCAACTGTTTTCCTTCAATCAAATCACCTCCACACCATCCATCAGGTTTTTCATTGGATGCTCGGCCATGGAGCCAAAAATCAGCGCAATCTAATACTAAGGTGGGACACACCACAAGGAACAATAAGGGATGAGCAGAGAGTAGATTACTTAAATGCCATTAATTACCCTACAAAGATATTTTTAAGGGCATCTACATCTCTTCACAGGAGAAAATAAATTATTTCTGTAATTCTAAAATGAGAAATGCTCTGGTGCTCTCAAAGTACTAAGTTACAGTGCTTCTAGTTGCATTTAGTGCATTAGGGCACTTAGACTGTCCAATCGATTGATCTAGACGATTCATTATATCCAATGCACATTTCACAGGTAACCATGCAAGAATCACATCAATCCGACATATATTAACCAGTTGATAAATGGTCTTAATTTCAACCGTAACTTACACACAATAACTTCAATCAACAATCTGACCCATCCCATCCACGACCATCATATATTGCTTATGATTCTAAAAATTCATTTTTTAAGGCAATCGTAGCCATCGTATCCATGGGCTGGAAAAAGTACACTTACAGAAAATAAGGCCAAATCAAGGATGAATTGGACCATCCAATCAGTGCAATTTTTTTATATAGTAGCCTGAGAAATACCTTCTGAACTCAATGGACAGTTTAGATCAATTGCTTGGACTAACTGAACTTACGCAACTAGCAGCACTATAGAGAGCATTGAAGCATATATATATATATATATATGAAAGGTACTATGCGCTCGAGCTCACGATAAGCTCCCGTGAGGTTGAGCTGAGTGGACCCTACCGTGATGCGTGTCGACCATCAACACCGTGCATTTGATGGGTACCCTTTAAATTATGGGATATCCCAAAAATCATCCGTATACGGAACTCAGGTGAGCCATACCATCTAAAATCATGTGAAACACCGTTAAAACATATAAAAGCACTTGGTGGGGCTCACCTGAGTTTTGAATGCTGCTGAAACTTGGTCTGAACCCTCATACAAGTGGGACACACATAATGGATGGGCTGGATTTTCAAACCACATCTTTTGTGGACCCCAAAAATGATTATGAATGTTTTAATGGTGTACGGCCCCTCTCCACTTCTGTATGTGTGGCCCACACAAGTCACGGATTGCCTTGAGTTTGAGACCTAGGCCCATGATGGAATGGCGCATCTGACTGATGGGGTAGATGTTCGAAACGCATCACGGTGGAGCCCACACAGCTCAACCGCATGGGACGGAGCCGTGAGCTTGAGCGCATGGTACCTTTTCCCATATATATATATAGAGAGAGAGAGAGAGGAATGCTCAATGCACACCAGTTCTCGTGAGAACTTTTTGAGAACTCATCTCCCGTCGATGAACCGTCGACGTGATGCAACACCCCATGACACCCCTAGAGCCCAACTTTTACCCTGAACCAATACTTTGGTGAGGCATGGCAAAAGAGAGACAAATCAAGGTAGGAAACTGTTTCATTTTTTTCATGACCCACCAAAGTTTTAGATCAAAGTAAAAGTTGGGCCAAGAGAGTTTCATGGGGTGCTGCATCATGTGGACGGTTCAGATCTTGCAATCATATCATGAGAGACAAGATCTCAAAAAGTTCTCACAATTTCTCATATGAACTAGTGCGCATGTGAGCATTCCTCTCAGTATATTCATAGAGAGAGAGCAATTAGCTTCAAAGAGTAATAGTAATATGTATGACTCGAGTCAAGTACCTGACCTGACCCAGATAAACATTTAGTTGAGTCGAGTTTTTGAACTATGATTACAAGTAAATTGCATTACTTATGAGGTTCAAGAATTACATTTTGGAAACTAGAATAGAGAGGATTTAAAAAAAAAAAAAAAAAACGATTGATTCCTCTAAATAAGAATAAATATTGATTTTCCAACTTTTTCTTTTATAGTTTGTAATTACAAATTGTCATGTTCGATGACTTGTGCCCCTCTCCATTCTTCCCCAGGGTTTAAAACCAAAGGCACCAACATGGAAGCAGGGCCAGTACAAATGAAGTAATCCTTACCGTACTTTTGTGAGAAAGAGCCAGGACTAGCTAAGTATATGTCATCATATCCCATCCTTATCACCCTAAATCCAAGCCCACTTCCCTGTAAAATCAGAGGATTTCTAGTTAGAAAAATGCATCTGCTGAATCTTCATGTCATCGACAAATGCATGTAGGCGAAACCATGAACTTAAAATGAGAAATTGGTCAACTGCAACCACTTGAAGGCTGTAGATTAACCACAACAGGCAATTTTATTTTATTTTTTTCCCATGAGAGCATGATATTTTGTGAAATTGGGAAAGTGGAATTATCCAAGGAGTTTTAAGAAATTGGATTGTAGCATACATCTGGTTGTAGGGGAGCAGTCTTAAACTAGAAATGTACATTGATTTTTAGAAATAGGGACTGATCATCTAAAGCTGCCCTGTTTTAATACCTGTTTTGTCCATGAAAATATAAAGAAATTTCACGGGAGCAATTGGAAACAAGAATTCTGAAGGCAAGGAGAAGGGTTGTAGTGTACAACCAGTTGTAGGTAATCATTTATCTACAAATAGATTTTTAAAAAATGTGCAAAGGGAAGACCACAAAATTATTTAAAAAACAAAGGGGCTGGATCCACTACAAAGCTTTGTAGAGCAGGTACTCTTTACAAGGAGGGCAATTTCATCCAATGCAAAATCTCTTTCCTCATTGGGATTCCCTTTATATGTTTTGAGGCATATCTTCCCACAGTGTACTCTTACTTGTGGAACCCACCTGTGATGTGTTCATGGAATTCAAACCATGCATACGGTCAATCACCTCACCCTTGTCATACATACATATGGTGTGGCACAGATGAAGTGATGCATTGCTGCTAGAGGTTTCGGTGGTAGGCGTCACCCTTCCTAATGTGTTCATCATTCCATATGGTGTGGGACAGATGAAGTTAGAATTTGGGATCTATGGGGAACAACGTAGGGAAACCTAGATGTAAGGTTCAGCTTCCACTTATAGAAGATGGTGGGCCCCACAAAACTCAAACACACCATAAGCCCAAGAAAAATGAAGAAATATGGAGAAATATGGAGAAACATCAAGAAAGACTCACAAACACCAGGAAAAAAAAAAAAAACCACCTTAAAAAACTAGGAAAAACCTAAAAACATCAAGAACTACAAAAAAAAAAAAAAAAAAAGTTAGAAAACACAGAGAAACACCCAGAAATATCAAAAAATACTAAGGAGCATTTGGATCATAAGTTACTTGAGATAAGATAATTATGCCTCAAGTAGCTTATCTTGGTTGGATCCTTACTCCTGCTCCAGTGGATACTCTTAGGGTTCGAGTATCCATAGGTGGTGAAATCCCACTAAGGTGAGAGTGCGTGGGGTGTGTGCGCGTGCATAAAATAAATTCAAAAAAAAAAAAAAGAGAGAGTAGCTTATCTTGGTTTCTACTTTTTAAGCTGAAGTGATAAAGTAACTTTAAGTAAAAAAGTTATTTATAATTGATCTTAAACCAAACTTACTCATCTCAAATAAGTTACTTATCTACCTCTGTAAGTAGAAAAAAGTAACTTATTTGGTGGTATCCACACGTGCCCTAAGAACCACCAAAAAAAAAAGAGTCTTAAGGAAAAAAAAAAAACTCTAGAAAACATACACCAAAAAAACATTGAGAAACACCTAAAAACATGCAAAACGACCTCATGAATGAACTGGATGGAACATAAAAACCTAATAGACCCTACGTTCTGTTTGAAATTTTCTATGGTGACTGTCAACCTCTCCAACATCCCCCGTTGTTTCATTTGGTGTGGCTTACATGAGTAATGGATAAGGATGAATTTTGGGAGATATGCCTATAATTAAAAGAAAAGGAATTCAATATCAATAAATGAAAAATAAAGAAAGAAAATGCAGAAATGATCCCTTTTTTCTCATTTGCTGTTTCCGAGGTGTAGAAAACCTGGGCATGTCTGTATGGCAATATATGGCAGAAAACAATAAGAGGGTGGATTGAATACAAAGTTTTATATCAGGATTGATATAGAAAAGTATGTTTAGTGCATCTAATTCATCTGTGTGCCAAGTACTTAGATGCACTTAAACTCATTTAGACGCACTTAGATTCATGTTGCATGTAAAGCTTAATGTACAGAGTATTGGATCCAAACTCAAAAACCCGAATTGGACATTGACCCATTTTTGTGGTTGGTCCAGCCCAGACTAGTCCATCCATCGGTCCAACAGTGTAAATAGACACTAAAAATCAGAAGAAAAATAAACACTAATCATTCCAGTTTAAACGGCCCAGGTTGAACGGTTCAATGGTTGGACAGGAAAACCCATCTGGCTCCAAAAACAGGTAATATAGTGACCCAGCACAAAAAGGCCACCATTTCCCATCCAAACTGGTCTGAACACCAAGTCCTATCTGTGGGTCCCAACATTGATGGCTTAAGTACCAACGAGCCCCCGGGTCAGAAGATCTTATCCATTGAATCTCCAGCCTTGTTTTTGTTGAATGTGGACCTCACTCTAACTCTGTTTAATCAAACAGCCTACTCTCCGGACACATTTTAAACCATAATGATGTTTTTCTTGTGGGATATTGAGCCATCCAAAGTGGGTCTAATCATAGCAGCAGTTTGGATAATTGAACACCATGGGCCCAATTCTACAAAAAATTCTCATCCTGCACATTGGTGTGATGGCCTCTTAAATGAAATACACAAATGCAATATAATAGCACATAAATTCAACTAAAAAGACAGGAATCTACGAGCTTTTTCCAACAGCAGTTTTTAAAATGAGAGTCCTTTCATGCATAGCTCATTTAAATGGCGAACTAATGATTTAAATGGCAAAAACTGAATCAAGAAATCACCTGATCAATGGTTTCATACTTGGAAGGTGGCGTTCTGTAAATCCTCTTCAACCGTTCATTCGGAGGCGCTGTATATACCCTACTCAGTTTTCTCTTCATCATGGTATATATGTTGTCTTCCACAGTCCAAGACCCTAGTTTGTTTTCACTTCCTTTGCCATTAGAATCAGAACCCAAGGAAAACCAGGAGGGGGACTCCATAGCCATGGCATCAGCAGGAGACATGATTCCGAAGCTTGAAGACAATGGCGGGTGTGTGCAATAAGAGCAGCCCTTGAGGCCTTGGATTGCAGAACCTCTTCTGCTTTTGAACTTGAAATGGGTTAGGATTGCGCTTGATAGTTTTATGGCCTTGGGACCATTGTTCTTTACGATGACGGCCGTTGCCATGCTTAGAGCGAAAAGTGAGATAATATATCTAATCTCAAGGGTGCCATCTCCATTGGTGCTGCTCAGTTCAACCTGCAAAAAAGGGCAACTAGTCAGAGAGCTGGCTTTCTTTCTCCCATTTTGCTCCCCCCATTATTTCAAAGAAAATGAACACTGTCCGAATTCAGAGGCCTTACATGATCCCCAACCCAACAGTGTAAGGCCCGTGTTTGGTGATCCAGACCGTTTTATCTTATGGGTCCCACTGAAAAATCACTCCAATTGGATAATGTGCATCTTACTATCAGCATTCTGCAAATAGATGGTTAAGAAATGTATGCAGCAAAGATGCATATATCCAAACAGAAAAAATGCCATGATTGGTTACGACCTTTCAATCTGGGAGGTCTTCGGAGCATGTTTTTTCCATACTGGAACCGTCAGATAAACAAAATGGATCACCCGACCAAGAGCAATTTCTCTCATAGAAACCACCCATGCCTCCATAGAGTTCAAATCATTTGTCAGTAGGACAGACCCACAAACCCATCTACTCCATTGGGATTGAAATTAGTAGAGAGAGAAAAAAAAAAATCTTAGAAATCTTGAAAGGGCAGTATTCCTCTTCCAAATTTTCAAGAAAGAAAATACAGAGAGCATGCCAATCAATTCAGAGTTTCTTAAACATCTTAGTTTGGGGATCCAACATAACAACCCAAAATCACAATTGTAAGAATTTATAATCAAAGACATGATTGTGTATTGTTGTGTTGGATCACAAAAACTACACTTATATTGAGCAATCTTAGCCAACCAATCTCCGGCATCCAAATTGATGACAGAAATCAGGACAGTATTCTACACTGGAAGTGAACTAGTCCATTATACATAGCAATTAGTACCTGGAGTGCATCGATAGCATCCGAGTCGACATCCTTCACAACCCATTCCGAAGTGCGGCAAGCCAACCCACCAGAACCCGACTCAGAGACATTGTTCAATACCAAACCGACCCCACCTTTTGTGGGGTTCCCAGAATCAGACCCGCCTGCGACTGTATAAAGTATCTCCTCGAACCCTTCGTCTTTCCAGTAGACTTTGGGCTTGTATGAAGTGACAAGGCCGTCAGCAATCCGGAGGGAAAGGGAGCTTCCGTTCCTAACAGTCAGCTCGACATTGCCGGATTCTGTGAATCGAATACCTTTCCTGCCAAACTTCTCTTCTAGAAGTTGGGGAGGAGATTGGGTTGCTAGAGAAGAAGATGGTGAAGAGCATTTGATTATTGAGTTGGGTTTTGGGAGAGTGAAAGAGAAGAGAGAAGCCATTGAACTTGTTCTCCTTCCTTTTCCTCCTCCACACAATACAAATTCTACTCTTCGAAGCTCATCTCTTCTCATTTCACAGTCTTTGTTTCTGTCCTTTTGTGAGAATTGCCTCCTTTTTCCTTTTTTTCCTTTTATCCACCTTTTTGCCACGTGTATGCATGTCATGGCCCTTTTCCCATGAGGAAAAAAAAAAAACGGATTTACCGAACATGAATTTGGGGAAGCTTTTCATTTCTAGCCTTTGTTTTCCCAGCTTCTTATCCATTCATCTACCGGCCATCTCAGCACATCATGTTGCACGTGTCTCTCACATGCTCAGACAAGATGCTTAATCCAGACTACCCGATGACCGGGCCCCATCAAGGGGGATCGAGCAATATTAGCAGCCAATCTGAAAACTTGGGCTGCTCACCGTCCAATCTGATGAACATTTTTGGCCCACAATCTGGATGGACCGGATTTTCTAGATGCCTGCATCCTGTACTGAGTGTAACACCAAAGGCATGCTAGCACAATGATGAAAAATATAGGAAATAAAAAATAGCGGCATCAGGGCCTAAATCCTCATACATTCCACACCTTAACACATCACATACGCTAAGCTTGTGGAACACCAGTCATATCTGGCAGCAGTACACCATCCACAGCCAAATATGGACTCAAAAAGCCCTTGTGCTCTCAAGAACTATATTTTTGTGGCATGTTCATCAGCAAAGACAAAACTCTGCTTCATGCAGAAAATTCCATTGACATCAGACACATTGATCTGATGGGCTCCGGGATGCCCCAGAAATTGTACAATCCCAATCCTTTTATCTGTTGGAGTATGATTCAACTGAATACATACAGTTGGGGCATCCTGTCCTCAAAATGTCTAGTTTACGGCTATCGAACGAACGATTAGGATCTAATGCAATTTGAAAGATTCACAAGGAAACTCCATCAGCTTTACTCCCTACGTATTGGGACTACGAAAATGAAATAGAATACCAAACATAGCATAAGTGTGGATGGAAGACTTCATGTTGATGAGATACTCATCCATCAGGTGCATCAACTTTTGTTTGGACCGTGAACCTAAATCAGGCTGATTCAAAACGGACGCGGATTAGATACCGACAGGTTGAGCAGCGAGACTCGCTACTGAAGTGACGTCACCAAGTTCTGTGGACCCCACTATGATGTATGTATTGTATCCACAACATCCATTCATTTGGAGATATTATTTTAAGGCATGACCCAGAGAACGAGGCAGATCCAAAGCTTTAGTGGACCCCACCATGGAAAACAGCGAGAAGATTGATGCCCACCGTTGAAAACTTCCCAAGGCGTACCATAATGTTTTTTCCGAAATCCAACCTGTTAAAAAGTTAACAATAACATTAAAGAAGGCAAAACACAAATATCAGCTTGATCGAAAACTTGTGGCCTTTCGAATTTTTTAATGGTGGTGTCACTCTCCCCACTGTTTTATGTGGGGTCCACCGGAGCTTTGGATGTAACTCATTCTTTGGATCTTACCCTAAAATGATCTTTCCTGATGGATGGACGGCGTGTATACAAAACATACATCATGGTGAGGCCCACATAACTTGGTGATGTCACTTCAGTAGCAGTCTCGCTATTCTACCTGTCAGTTGCGAATCCGCGCCCATTCAAAACATGGGAGAATAAATGTGATGGGAAGTCTCACAACTAAAATAGTTTCCAATCAAATCATGTGTGGGGCCCACCACGGCACCACATGTTAATATGCCATCCAATCCACTCATCTGACACATCACACTACCTTGAACACCTCCCCAAAATTCAAGACATTCCAAGATTCATTTGGGAACCGGTGTGTCTTCAGAGTTTCTTAGGCATGATTTTACATTGTTGCTTGTGGTGTAGCCAACAATGTAACCCACAAAGTCTATGAATGGACTTGATTTTAGGATATCCAGATGGTGAAAATGTGGTGGCAAGCCTGATGGATGAGGTGGATCTGATGTGCATTCTCCCCCACATAGAGCTCAGTTATAGGCATGCCTTTGCATGACTGCATGGTCAGGCGAAAGCAGTCCATCCAACAACATACGAACGATCAAACATATCTTTGCTGAATATAATGCAGCACAACGCAGCATCAGGATTTCTCATGGCATGAATCTGGATAAACACCATGCCGGATTCAAACCGCCTATCTGATGGGTCCTTTGGAACAAGAGATGGCATCAAAGGACGGTCTCGTCACTAAAATTGAACATCAACCTACATACCCCTCATTTCTCATGACCCACTGGCATAATACAAGGCCTGATCCAAGATTCAAATCTCATTGGCCGCAAAACGCAGCACGCAACAACACATTCAGCAAACCCACCCCAACTCACAGGACTAGCTCGGACACCGAAACATTCCAGTATACAAGTAAAGATGGTTTTTGTAAGTTTGATGAATCAAAATCTGTTTGCCGGAAGACTCAACGCCAAAGAACAACCCTTGAGTAGCTGAGATCAGAACGACTGCTATATAGAGATTAGAACTGCAAAGATTACCAACAATTAATCCTCATCCATCCCTGCAGGTTGATCTCTCTTTGGGCCGCCAGCTTGTTTCGCCATTATAATCTGCAATCATAGAATGATACCACTGTCAGAAGAAAAACATGGAAATTTATGAGGGAACCTCCACTAGCAATTCTCTATACTCAAAATTACCCAGAGTTTTTTGCGATCGTGTCAGATTTTATTTATTTATTATATATTTATCATCATCATCATAATCATCACATTCTTTCAAATAATTAAGAATATAAACGGACGAAATGCTTAAAACAAAGAGAAGCATTCTGCGGCACATGTGAAACCTTGGTCTCTATATAGCAGAGAGAGTTTTCCAGATGACTGAAATTGATGAGAATGCAAACAAGGATCGATCAGAGAGAGTTTTCCAGATGACTGAAATTGATGATCCGCAAGCCCCTCGTGACCTTCCTCTTGCACAACTTTGTATCAAGGTTTGATTCAGAGAGAGTTTTCCAGATGACTGAAATTGATGAGAATGCAAACAAGGATCGATCAGAGAGAGTTTTCCAGACGACTGAAATTAATGATCTGCAAGCCCCTTGTGACCTTCCTCTTGCACAACTTTGTATCAAGGTTTGATTCATCATCCTGAGCTGTTTATAGTTTTGTTGAAAACTTAAATGTCTGAACATGTTTGTTCATCAGGACACGAGTACTCTAATTTTTAAGTATATGACTTCCTGACAGTTTATATGATGTTTGTGTTTATACGAATGAATATTCCTTTGATACTGTTTATTGATTTGATAATCTGTGTTAGAAACTAGGAAGTATTTCTTGTGGTTATTTCATTTGATTGTGCTAACTTAAATTTGAATTATCCATAGTTTTCTGCATCAGCTTTGGTCGATTTGTAATTATTGAGGTCATTTTCTATGGCCTACATTATCATATTTCAACTGGAGTAGAGTTTTTTTAAAAAAAGCAAGCATGCTAAGGGGATTGACGTGAGGGGCACAAAAGAAGCATTCTGCGGCACATGTGAAACCTTGGTCTACGTGCGCAAAATTCGGTAAGTTTATCAATTGTGGCCCACTGAGAACATGCCAGGGCCAAAAGCTCAGGTCAATCTACACATCAGCAAGCCACACTCCTGTATTATAGACTGCTGGTAGATTTCTTTTCTAAATGCCCATTTTCTCATACCCACACAGCTCAACCCAAGGTCCTCTATACCCAATCCAACCCAACCCAAATAAAAGTGATTATTCCTCACCGGGCGGGAATTTTCTTTAACGCAAACCCAACCCAAGGACATTGAAATCTTGACAACCCGACTCAATCTGACCCGAATTGGGGTTGGGTAAATCGGGTTTCAGGTTGACCTGGACCCAAGTAGCAGCCCTAGATTTTTTTTTAATTTTTATTTTATGAAGGGTAGCCCTAGATGTTCATGGTGAGGCCCTTTGATGAATTTGCCATTTCTCATAGAAATTACATTGGCATGTGCCACAAATCACCTCTTCAATCTCATAGTGCAGATACCTTCAGCATTTCTCAAATGAAATTTGTCTTCTCATTTGTAATTCCTTTAAAATCGGGAAAAATAAGAAAAATTGCCAAGGGTGGTGTTCTGCTGCATCCCAATTTATTTATTTTTTTGAAACGGTGATAAAATTTTATTGTATTAGGAAATTGTAAGTCCTGATGTGCACTTGGACAGTACCATAAACACAAATTGAAGAGTTTCAACTTTTCTGCTTGTTCCACTCAACTAAAGACTTTCGGGTTGTGTTCCAGGTCTAATCTGACACATTTTGAATCTATTTTGTCAGGAAAACATCACGCCTACCTAAGACATTCAATGTATCAAAACATGCTAGCATGGTTTTGAATATCGGTACGTACCGGCTGGTAAGGCTGCATTGTATCCATGTTGACGTGATATGATACACAATATGAGGTCGAAATGACCCACCCTAAAACAAAAGGGGACCTTGAATTTTTTTTCAAAATTCCTTTTGCTTTTCTTTCCTTTCTTGTTTCAACGTAGAGGAAACTAAGACAGTTGTTTTAGACTAGATCCATGCCTATCTTGGGGATCAAAACAAAATTATCCGAGTGAGACTCAACAAATCGAAGCAGAATGGACCACTCTTGGAAAAATCCAAAAGAAGGTGGTTATCCATTTTTTTCACCTTCCTTTTTGTTTCTCATTTCACTGTAATAGGCACCAATTTACCAAATAATGCATGATTTGTGTTCAATAAATAAGACCCATTTGATTGACTTTCAACAGGCCATGCCAACAGACAACATTCTGATAAAATAATGGTTTGATGCAACATTATATATGTCCAAAATACGATTTTTTTTAAAAGGATAGATTCTTGAATATATCGTTTTTTCCTTTCTGATATATTTTCCTCAATACTTTGGCTTTAAAAAAGTTTCAACCAACACTTGTCTATCATTTTCCAGCCAGGCCAATACGATCCCCAATACCAATATTCAGAACCATAACATGCCCTAAATGTTGAGCAAATGTTACTTCACAGTATAGAATCCGGAAGAGTAACACCTTGATCCAGTAGTCAGTGTGTGCATGTGTAAGAAGGTGGTGAAGCTAGATTTATTTTTCTTGCTTTTTTCTTTTTCTTTTATGGAAGAAGCATGTTAAATGAATTTAAAAACCAATCAAGAGAGAGTTCACCTGATCCACACGAAGGACAGTGCAGGCAGCATCCGCAGCATACTTGAGTGCAAAGAATCTGTAAAGAAGCACATATTAAATGTTTAAACTCAATTTGAAGAGAATCACATTCAGGAATTATGGGGCTGTCAACAGGTTGGGTTCACATCTCGTACTAGTGCATCCGTATCTGGACCCGACCAGTGAAATCAGATTCTGGTCCTGGGTTCAGGTACGAGTACCATATATGAGGTACAGGATCCCAATCTGAAATTGATATGATACTGGATCAGAATCTGGATCCAATCAGACTCCAGTATCATTTCAGGTCCAGTTGTGTCCAGTTTTGATCCAGAATCAGAATGACATTTGGATTCAGAATCAGGTCCAGACTTATATTCAGGGCCATACTACAAGCATGCCTTTTGTATGGATTTCAGAATAAAGTTTGTTTTTTTAATTTTATTTTAAAAATCCCATTACTGGTAACCCAGTCAACCACCCAACCTGACCTGATTTCTAAGTAGATCTGAATCCGTGGACCTGATACTGAGTTAACTATTAACCAGACGCAAAATCTGGATCTAGATACGATCAAATTGGTAAAGATACTTCGTATATCAACAGCCCTATCAGGAACTAGTAAGAAAACATTGCTCCCATTCAAGCAATCAACCAACTCTCCACTGGAGGAGAAGGAATTACTAAACAGGGGGGAGATCGCCTCTAACACTCAAAAGTACCTAAGGAAATAGAAAACAGTTCGACCTCAGAAAATTCCAGAAAAATGGGGAAATTTTTTGTTTTAGACTCCCAAAGCAGAGGCAAAACAACCACTTGCACGTAACCAAAGTCATGGTTACAACAAATCGCCACCAGAACAGATTTAACTAACATGATAAAAGAATGATAATAGCTCAGAAGAGAACGAAAATAATTGGCACACTACAACATATCCGATCCAACCATGTTCCTGCAGCAGGAATTTGGTTGCAATTCTGCATTTACTGGAATTTTACATCTCATTTGAAAGTAGTTGTACCAAAATTTGAAGTTCAGCTAGCTTCATATTAAAAATAAAACTTTTTTAAAAAAAAAGACATCAACTGTTTGGTAATGACATTACACATTTCCATGGACAGATCTTACCTAAAGCAACTATCCACATATTAACCATTTCATATAATTAAAGAAGATGCATGAAGGAAAAAAAAAAAAACGATAAGAAACCCATGAAAATGACAGACATTTTGGAGAAGAGGCTCACTTGGTGACATGTAGGTCCCAGATATTCATGGTTGTGACATCTTTGCAGGCACCTTCCTCCAAGTCAATACCCACTTTGGTGTTTCCTGCTGCATGCTCAGCATATAGAGAGGAAATGATCTCAATTGCATTGAGTCCCGCATTCTCAGACAGTGTCTTAGGTATCATCTCAAAGCTTTCAGCGAATTTAGCAATAGCATACTGATCCAATCTGCAACAAAAAGGTCAGCATTTAAGTTCTAGAAACAATAAAGGATTACAAAAGGAAACAGTCACTTTCAAAGGAGGCAAAGGCTACCCACGAATCATCAAAGAATTCTCACCCAACTCTGTAAAAGGTCTACCCTTCTGTGCCTGCTCTCTCACACTCAAAATCACCTGCCTCATGACTCCAGACCTAGTACCTAATGTCCTATCACCCTTTCCTTCCAATTGACCATATCACTGCTAAAAGGTACGACCTGTTAAGAATCTAACCCTTTCAACCATGGTGCCCAAAGTTACAGGTCTCCATGACTTTGGCTAAGGAGACGGGCATTGTCCACAGATTCCACGCCTCAATTCCAATGTGAAGAGAGAATCATCATAAATGCATCCATTTATAATGATTTCTTGCCCACTCCTAAGGTGATTGGCATTCAACACCTTATCACAGTCTGCCAATCGATAGAAAATTATGACTCCAGAAGGCCCTGTGAGGAACAAATCCAAACTCCCATGTTCAATAACACAGGCACGTGAATATTGAAGTATACACAGATGCAGAACGGGTTGGTTATCTGACAGATAGGAGATCTATCTCTGACAACAGCACAACAGAAGGTGGTAATCAGGTCACATGGAAGAACAAGAAGAAAACTATTGTTGCTAGATCAAGTACAAAAGAAGACTAGAGAGCCAGGGCTAAGGGTACATGTGAGGTGATGAATCCCAAACTGAATTTGGTTGACAGTGGTAATGTTTTGCATTACAGGGCCATAACCATAACAGTGAGTTCAGAAAAAATGGCCATAACAGTCCCATAATGGGGTGTAATGGCCTGTTGCGAGGCTGAAACATGTTTTTTAAAAAATAATAATAATAATAATAATAATAATAAATAAATAAATAAATAAATAAAATAAAAATCGTAACAGCCATTACAGCCCATATCGTAACGGTAACAGCCGTGGCCATTTGGCGACTGTTACCATTATGGAATACCTTGCTCTTATTAATCTTTAGACACCTAGAATTGCGGATATTGTTTTTCAGGTGCACACCCATAGAACCGTATAACCATGTCGCATTCATCTTTGATTCCTTGGTTCCATCACTCATTTTGCAAGATCCTCGATTCCAGCCTATACCACTAGCAAGTATGGGAACCACTTGCCTGAAAGAGCCAAGAATGCTCTAGACAAAAACATAACATTGAAAGGCCACTTCAAGGTCCTATCTTCCACACCTCCCACTACAAATAAATTGAAAGGCCTTCAATAACCTCGACCTCCTCATCATTTAAGTTTCTTCATAAGATCACGTTCCAAATAATTTTTTTCCTCAAGGAATTCATATGAATAATTAATTTGGGAAAAGTTTCTCAAAAATTCATATTTTCATTAGGGTTTTGGGTTCATGGATGGAGATTGAGGATTGGGATTTTTTTTAGGGATTCAAAGGATCTAGGGATTAGGGAAGTTTGGAGGAAAATCAAAGAGGTAAAACCCCAAATGGGGGCCCGAATGTGGCTGCCCGTACGGACACACATGTGTGCGTGTGCATGTGCAGGTCCACACGTGGCTAGGTAAGGGGGAAGAATGTCAGAGAAGATTGAGTAGAGTTTTGATGTGTTGAAAATGTTGTAATGGAAGGAGAATGAGGAAGACAAGAGAAGAAGAAGAATACCTTTTGAAGAAAAGAGAAGAATGATGCACCTTGGATAATCCACCACCAAACAAACCTCTACCCTTCCACAATTCAATTGGAAGGGAGAGTTCTCATAAACCCTAAAACACAATGAGGAAAATTCATTCTCACAAGAGAGTTTCTCTCTTTTTTCTTTCTTCTTAATAACTCCACTAGGGTTGGACATCCACCCCCCCCCCCCCCCCCCCCCCCCCCCCGTGTTTTTATAATTAAAAATTCAAAATAATTACAACTATGTCACTCACTTAAGTGAAATGGCTCATCCAAAATAAGAAAACTAAAACACTTATTATCAATCTCAACTATCAAATAAATCCTAAAAATAACAAAAAAAAAAAGAAGCAAGATCACAGGAGAAGATCTAGCGGCCCGTTGGCCTGATCAACAAAATCTAACGGTAAGAACGACATGAAATAAAAATCCTATGATCAAAATGGTCTCCGAAGTAAAGGTCTTCTTGATACACATCCAATGCATGTGAGGTCTTTAAAAAGGCCTGACTGACCACATCTGAAACTCGTCTCTCATCCACAAAGAAAGTTGCACTGATGTAGGTGGTCGTCTACGTCTCTGTTACACCCGAGTAGGTCCTCTAATGTCTCCATCACCATTCCACTCTCACAGGGCATATCCTCATTTGAACCCTAGGCCTACCTCAACCTATGGATTGCAAAAAAAAAAAAAAAAAGTCTCGTACCGACCAATATGACAGTATCATATCCGTATTGGCACAATATAATACATGATACAAGTCCATGTTGGCTCGTCCTAAAAAGTCCTGTATCGGTACTGATATGAAGCATGTGTATCGGTCAATCAATACACGTATATAAATCAGCTAGGGGTCCTTTTTGTTACTCTTTTCCTAGTTTTTGTGACATTTTCCTACAAATGGATTGTTTTGCAACCATTTTCGAACAGATTTGTGGAGGCAAACATCAAAACATGTCTTGTGGGTTTGAATTGACGATTCAAATGGCCGGGTGCAACTTTCGAGAAAATAAAAAAAAAGGTAAAATTCTCTCTTTTTTTTTGTTGAATCTAGATGTAATGGTGTTGATTCAAGGTGATAACCACAAATCAACCATTTTATGCCTAACTGGAGTTCGATATGGGATTTTTTTTATTTTCTTTTTTATTTTATTTATTTTTGAAATTTCATCAATATTCCTTTTTTAATTGTTTTTCAAACCTTCTTACTAATCAAACATTATTAATGTGTTGGAAGAGTAGATACTATTGATTCATATGAAATAGTAGTTTGAAATATTTTGCATTTTCAGGCCATTTTTGACCATTTATTAGCCATGTTTCAATTTTTTTAATCCAAAATTACTTTGGTTGGAAGCTCGGGGTGGTTCTCTGTCAAATCCTTTTATTCCCTCCTTTGTGCTCGTGATTACCCAACAGAAGTTGGGCTGACTAGCTTTGTGTCATGTTTGTGGCTTTCAAGTGGCTAGTTGGCAGGAAGAAAGTCCTTACAATTGATAACCTCCACAAAAGGGGCATGGCGTTGCCCAACATTTGTATCTTATGTATGCATGATGAGGAAACTGTGGACCACCTATTGGTGCTCTATCCATTCATGGGGTCGATATGGGCGGCTGTCTTTAGTTGGTTCCATGTCTTGTGGCCATTGTCAGGGATTGTGGATGCTTTATTATTTGCAAGGCATGAGACAGGGCTTGGTAAAGGCAAGACTATGCTTTGGAGGATGGTCCTAATCGTGGTTTGGTGGGCTTTGTGGGAAGAGGGGAATGCTAGATGTTTTAACAACATATCCAAATCGGCGAAAGCGCTTGTTGCTGAATGGGCCTCCTGTTCCCAAAATCTTAGGGATTGTTGTCTTGATTCTCTTGGGTAGCCTCAGGCCGCCCTCTTGGCATCCCTTTGTTGTATCTTCATTGTAGTTTTGTTTGTGGTTTTTAATAAAAGTCAGTTTTCTTTAAAAAAATTTACTTTGGGGAATGGTAGATCTAAAATTGTTTGAACATAAATCTATGCTCTTTGAACATAGATCTTCCAATTATATACTGTACTTTTTTAAAAATCTATTTTAGACCGTTTGTTGGACATTTTCAATTTTTTTGGTTTGTTTCTTTTCAAAAATCAGTTTAGAGAAATAATATATGTATGTTGTTTGAAAATAGATCCGCGTTCATTGAACATAGATGTTTTGCCCTCTCTCATAAGATACTGTGATGGTGCATGAAACTTGATACACTTGCACTTAGAAGTCTGTACATGTGGCATGTATTAAATAAAACTAAACCCATTACAATGTGGGGCCTGCTGCTGCTAAGTCACAATTCCAATATCAGATTGTTTGAATGATCATAACAGCTGATTTGGTAAACACTTGTTTACTGAAATAGGACCACTAGGTTTTTTAAGTCTTCAAGGTCCAAAAATGTCAACTGATTTCTTCTTCTTCTTCTTTTTTCCTGAAACGTATGTCCACTGATCTCAAAATCGAATGGTGAAATAAGCATATTTTGGAGCCAATTGTATTAGTGAGATGCATGTCATAGATTGCATGAATTTCAGGCTAATTTGAGGGCACTCAGAGTAATACCCCAAATTAGTGACACTATTCATCCAGATTTAATTCTTCTTTTTTTCTAAAAATTTCTTGGGAAGAATGATGTTAAATGCTTAGGATATGTATTAGTGGGATGTGTCATAAGTTGCATGAATTTGGGCCAATTTGGGGGCATTCGAGTGATCCCCTGAATCGGCAACATTATTTATTCCAATTTAAATTTATTTTTCTTTAAATTGCTTGGGAAGGATGATGTTAAATGTTTAGGATATGCTTAGTGGGATGAGTATCATAGCTTACATGAATTTAGGGTCGATTTGGGGGCATTCGAGTGGTCCCTCAAATCCCCCCAAATCAGCGACATTAATGATTCAAATTTTATTTTATTTTTCTTAAAATTATTTAGTGAGAATGACGTTAAATGCTTAGGGATGTGCATTAGTGAGATGAGTGCCATAGCTTGTATGAATTTTAGGTCAATTTAGGGTTAGTCTAAGCCTGTCAGGCTCACGAAATCATCAAACAGCCTGGAACAACATTCTCACCAAAGAGTGGACTGTTACACTATCATAAACATATATATATATATATATATATATATATATATATATATATATATATATATATATATATATATATATATATAAACTATTTGGGACTTTTCCCAAGTATTTCCAGATTTTTTAGCCAGAAATAAAAAGACCATTATGGGGGCGTAATAGTAAAAGCATGTATCGGTTTTGGTGGCCACCAATAAGCCCATCAAGACCGATATAGCATACCTTGCTCCTCACTCCAGGTGTCACAAGTGCCACACCCCTAGTACTCATAGGATCTAATAGGCTGAGTTTCAACAACTCTTATTTTTTTCTGTAAAATCAAAGGAACTTCCGTTCTATCGGAATCATAATATGCAAACATATATAAGAAGAATGCTGTAAATAAAAACTTAAGAAAGATTAATCAATCAAATGCTTTAACTACTAAACTAAAATATAAATAGCTTCTCATGAATTGGACACGATATCAGCATGTATATCCTGAACTTTAAGAAATGGATAATCATATCCCCACTCCATGTGTATGTCCACATCAGTGTCCATATATGGGCATCATAGATTGATGCCATACGGACCCAATATGAGGATAACATGGGATACTAGAGTATGCCTCAACATGAAATGTGCATAGTTATTGGAGCCATGATCCCAGCTAAGATTCATCAATGCTTACTGTAAACATAGGCTGGATAGAAGCTTAAGAATCACCTCAACCATGGCTTGAGAATCATTTTGGTTCCATGAAACTACACAGCATATACATGGAGAGATGATTCAACTCACCTACGAGACGAAGTCCAACAATCATGCAAACACATCAACATTATTATGTAAATGCACTGGTAGATGATTCTCAAGCATGCATAACTATGAAGTCTCCATCCCAACAAAAGATTCAGACAACTTGATTGAGACTAGTTCCAAGAACAGGACTAGTAATAACAATTGACATCTCTAAAAGATCAACCTTCATCAATGCTTTGCTGAAAAACAGGGACAATGCATTATCAGAGTGAACACGGAATGCAAGCAGAAGGTTACCCTGTTTCTTTAAAAGAGAATTCCTTCAGTTTTCTAGCTAATTCAGTTTCTGTTGCTGCAGCTCCAGGAACTGTGCGACTATCCCTACACATTGCCTGATGCAGAGATTTTTATTAGACAAAGTGCTAGAATGTGAATTATGAAACATACAAACATGTAACAAAGTCAACAATTTATAGTGCCATGACAAATTTCACACCAATGAGTAAGCCACCACGAGCTTACCCATCAAAAGAAAAGATATGCTTGTCTCCCATATAAAACACTTATGAATTCAAATCATTCAAGTCCCCTAGGGCACCATGTTGGAGAACATGTGACATGGCTATGCTAGTATGGGCAACGAATCCACATTGGATAAAGGTCAACCATGCCCAAAATTGTTGTACTCCAAAGAAATGAATTTTTTGTAAAACGAAAGTAAAAGCAATCTACTAAGAGTGTCTAATATTAAAATATTAAAAATATTAAAAATAGGGAAATCGAAGGCAAAAGCAAGGAGATGTGGTGATTCTTGGGGAACGGTGGAGGTTCGGAGAAGAATCCAGGGCATTATGGAGGAATATTTTTCATCATAACATAGTGAATCAGGTGGGTTCCCTAGCAGTCATCGAAATGAGGGACGGGATGTGAGGAAAGGCATTGTTCTTTTAGTTATACTTTTGATGAAAAGTTATCCATATCAATGGTATGCCAACGCGTTATGTACATCAGGTAATGGCAGTTACAGAAACAATGACCAGTAATGGTTTTGAAACAATTTTTTTTTTTTTTCATAAAAAAAAAAGGAAAGAAAGAAAGGACCTGTAACTGTTCCATAATGATGACGGTGGCTATATCCATTATGGAACAACTTGATCCGTATCTGTTTTCCATGGCAAGTCATTCAAGAAGGAAATCTGCTTTATTATGCCCATAGGTGATATGGTAAGCTTTTGGAAGGATATGTGGATCACTAACATCCCTTTTGCAGAGTCGTTCCCATGTATGATTTCTTTGAACACAAGGACGGAAAGGGTTTGACTGATACAAGTTTGATAGAGGAACGGTGACTTGGAATGTGCTTACCCATCAGAATCTAAGGAAAAAGGAAATCACATGGTGGGCTAATAGGATTAGCCTGGCCAATGAAGACAGGTTTTGAGTTTGGTCAAAGACCGGCAATTTTTCCTCTAGATCTCTTTATAGGCCTATGATGTTGATGGATGTCAAGGAGTAAGCATCATTTCCTGCTCACCAAGGTGTGACAACTACCCCTCTGACAGTGCAAGCTTTTTCATGGAATTGTTGGTTGCTATGGCCAATAAAATTCTCACAAGTCACAATCAACAACCTCAAGAATAGGAACACTATGATCCCGAATGTGTATAATGTGTAGGAAGGTAGGAAAGACTCTCAGTGAACTTTTCCTGCAGTGGGAGACAATGAAGCTATTTGTTATTACTTTCTCAACGTGGGAGACAGCGAAGCTATTTGTTATTACTTTCTCAACCTCTTTGCAGTTTGGATCCTCAACTCCCAACTGTTGTTGAAGGATGGCATAAAGGCAGCAAAGCTATTTGTTATTACTTTCTCAACCTCTTTGCAGTTTGGATCCTCAATTCTCTCCTGTTCTTGAAGGATGGGATAAAGGCAGCGAAGCTATTTTTAATTTCTTTCTAAACCTCTTTGCAGTTTGGATCCTTAACTCCCAACTGTTTTTGAAGGATGGGATAAAGGCCCTCTCCCTCCAAAAGGGGAGGTCCTTCAGGAAATGTTTCCATCTGCAGTCTTATGGAGCATCTAGAAAGAGAGGGACCTCATAATCCATGAAGAAAACATATCCTCATTGAAAAGAAAAATCCAATTCATGGTGATGGAATGGACCATAGATCCATCCTAAGTTGGGAAGAATCTCTCTGTTAGTCTTTCTTGGAGCCTTTTGTTGCAGGGAAAGTTCTTACATCTTAGGTTAGGTATTTTGTTTGGGAGGGATTTTCTATGTATCTGAGATAATATTCACGATATTGGAAATTGTCCTTCTGTTTTTGTTTCCTTTTAAATAAAATTTCAGCTGCCAATTAAAAAGTAAGAAAAGAAAAGAAAAGAAAAAAGAAGAGAATTTTGCAAATAAAACTTAAATGAAGTAAAGTTCAACACTAAAATTGCTGAATTGTTAAACATATAGAAAACAACGCAAAAATTACAAAACAACAGCAGAAAACTAGAAAACCAGGTATGTATCAATCTCAAGGCATGAAAAATCAACGCCTTCCCTTTGTCATTTTACCCTGAAATTGGGGTCAAGTGAGCACAGTACCTAGACTCCCAACTTACACCAATAGCTGAGTGATATAGGAATAAATACCTTATAGGTATTCACACCGTCATCAACTGCTCTTTCAAGGTCATCTAATATACTGTCAGTACTTCCGCGTAAAACCACAGTTGACACAGAATTTCCACCTTGTTCATTTTCTACAATAGTGACCTGTGTAATAAAAGGCAAAGCATACCCTTAGTGGTGAAGGCAGGGACTAGAACAAATACAAATTTGAACCAAAATACTTATATTATCTTAGGGAGAGAAGACTACCCGAGTGTCACCAATTTCCCCTACTGAAATAAAGTCGGCATATCCCAGTTCATCTGGATTTGGCTGGCTAAGCTTCAACTGTGGTCCAGATAACAGAGATGTCAAGAAAGGATCAGATGTATCATGCAAAAGTAACAAGTGATAGACTTACAAGTGCTACAGCTCCAGTTGTACGGCAAAATCGTCGTAATTCAAATTTTGAGCTGATTTTCAAAACCATGAGCCTGTAAACAAAAAATTAAATGAAATGAGTACATAAATGAAAGACAATGAAAAAAGATTATTTAAAACTTCGCAAATTTAGCAAAGCGTGTTTCTGCAACACCATGAAATGAAGCAAATAAACCAACCTACATCACATAGGACCTGTTTGGATGCGTTGAAATGCATTTAGATGGAAACACCAAATTTCCAGTGTTTGGGAGTTCCAAGAAATGCCCCATTTCCATGTAAATGAATTTTATTCTTGTAGAATTACACAGAAGTGGAAGTAATAGAAAATATAAAGAAAAAGAGATGGGAAAAAAGAGAATAAAGAGAGTGAATTAAGGCAACATGCCCCATCTCTTTTCCATTATATATTAAGTAAAAAGAAAAAGAAGAAAAAAAAAAAAAACAAATATCCCAAAAATACCATTCAGGAACTAACTATATGACATGTAAGTGCACCTAATACACTAAACAAAGGGACACGTGGATAAAACTCAAGACTAGGTGGGCCGTACCACTGTATGGCCCCTGATTACATTCATCCAAACAGTACAGCCCACACATCACAGCCATTAACAATTCTCATTTCCATTTTATCTATTTTCCATTTCCATCTCAGAAAGCAAGCCAGCCTTTACATACTATTTATTCTTCTTGTGAAACGAGACAAGCCTATTCAAAAATAAATTATTAAAGTACATTTCCATTTCAGTTATACATGAAATTCATGCTTCCAAATCTTGGAAATAGAAATGATGTTAAGATAGGTCATTCTTGCATCAGATTTCTAATGGAAATGCTCCCAGAAAGCTCTTTTTCCATTTTTATTTCTTCGTATTTCCTTTCATTCATATTTACCAGAAGGTTTCCTTTTCCATAGAAGCATCCAAATGGGACCTTCAACACCAATATTTAATCAACTTTGCATCCAACATTGCACACCACATCAACAAGGAGCCAGAACCGAGATGCTGGACACTGAAGTAGGCAGAACCACAAGTTAATCACACAAACAGCCGGGGGCAAACAACCTGGTTCCTACAACCAAAACAGACCTATCCAAAGAACATAATAATAACCACAGCTTCCAGCACTCAAACAGGTAGAGAATTTTCAAAATGCAGTTCCCCAAATGCCTAGAAATTATTGATCAATGCGCCATCTTTCAAAGATTAAACTGGTTCAGTACGATTAGCCTAATCAGTTAATATTGCTGACACCAAGAATTCCAATCAAGTGATCGATGACTAGGGGAAAAAATGCTTATTTTTGTGGCAATGACCAAATCACAGTATACAAATGGCAGATTATAACTCAGCAGCAATTCAAGGAGGCACCGGAAAATATTTGTTTTACTTGTAACGCTCGCAGAAATGTAATGCCATCTCTCCAACTGCTGCTCCACTGACAATAACTTTAGCACCTGAGTCTGCAACTGCTTTTATAAGCTCCTCAACTTTTGCTTCCTCTGTTTTTGCGTAGTTTTCTAGCTGCAAAGGTGCACATTATAAGCAAAAGATTCCAGTCACTGGCCATTGGTTTAGTTTATTAGAGTTCCTACCAAGAAGTTAACATACAAAATAAGTTCTAGATCACTGGTAGATGAACCAATGTGAATTGCAAACAGGCATGTTTCATGAGGACTGAATGTGCCTTGGAGTTGAATATGACAAAAAAAAAAAAGGGAACATTCTCTACAAACCGTTGGGCAATTGATGTTTCTCACATAAATTAATGTTCATAATGTTGGATAAGCAAGAATTCAGAGGTTTCAGATTAGTTTTAAATTCGGGCTTGAAGCTATGGAGCACATATGACTGTTGAATCGTCTACCTACTAGTTTAGGTTAACATTCCATTTCATCCTTCTATTCATTTGGAAGCTTGAAAGCCATCCCTTTGGTTATACCAAACTCAATGTCACCAGGACCACAGTAGAGGCAAATCCATTGCTCTTTGGATTCAGAGAGGTTTTCAAGATAAAAGGAGTCTTGAGGGCCCATGCAATGCCATCAGAACATGCAAAAGAGTCAGAAACACATGTAGTGTTCAGAGTATTGGTATTGTTACATGTTTCAAAGATTGGAGAAAGGTATTCACAAACGGGTATATAAGAGCTGTTACGAAACGGTGATGGTGGGAACCATTGCACGTTACAGAGAAAATCACCCATAATCACCCTGTTATGGTGTCTTATGCGCACACATGCAGTGTTCAGAGTATTGGTATTGTTACATGTTTCAAAGATTGGGGAAAGGTATTCACAAACGGTAATATAACAGCTGTTACGAAGCGGTGATGGTGGGAACCATTGCGCGTTACGGAGAAAATCACCCATAATCACCCTGTTATGGTGTCTTACGCGGCCAATACAGGTTTTTGTCCCCCCCCCCCCACAAAAAAAAAAAAAAAAAGGCTGTAAAAGCTGTTACAGCCTGTATCGTGAAGGCGACAGCAGTGGCCATTACCTGGAAAAATATCATTTGACTGAGGGAGAAGCTGGGTAAACATAGGAAAAAAAAAGGTAGAATTTTTCAGTAAAACAACATAATAAGTATAGGAATCAAAACATTACAAAAAACAACTATACATTTCAAGTTTCCATTTAATAGGAGCCTAAACCGTGTGCTGTTGGGAAAAACTGGTATAATTATAACCAAATTGAGAAAGCTGTGGCTGATCGCAGGCCTCAAATTGGGTAATATCTCCATATTGCACCTCCAGTTCACTTATGAGACTAACAGTTTTCTGTAAAGCATCATCTCACAACATGTGCAACCTCAAGTTTATCCTCAAATGCTATGAAGATGTTTTGGGTTTGAAAATTAACCTGAGCAAGAGCACGATGATGGGAATTGAAATTAATGATACCCACCTTAAGTGCCTTGTCCTCCTCTTCGGCTGTAAGAAGCAAGATCTCCCCATCTCCTATTTGGGCCTTCCTCTAGGGGCAAACACATATCTCCTGCTATATGGAACCCAGTTATTGAAAGGATCAAGAGGGGGCTGGCTCCATGGAAGTGGGGACATCTCTCTCTAGGAAGGAAAATATCCCTCATCAGATCAACACTTGCAAACCTTCCCATTTATTATCTCTCTTTGTTTAAAGTTCAGGCAGTAGAGGCAGCTCAAATCAAGAAAATTCAGAGAAGCTTCCTTTGGGGCAACTCCTCCAATAACCACCACATCCATTTAGTCGAATGGGAAAATGTCCAAATGGCAAAGGAAACAGGGGCCTCGGCTTAGGCAAAATCAGAGAGAGAAACATAAGCCTTCTTAGCATATGTTGGTGGTGTTTCAGCAAAGAGAGATGCCCTTTGGCAAAAAGTGGTGAAAGAAAAAAAGGGTTCGGCAAACAGAGATTGGGACCTGCTCATTTGAAGCAGAACCACAGCAACTAAAATGTGGCTGTAGGCATGGGCAATCGATCGAAACAATGGGAGAAGGCCCTTAGGGAAGGATTCAAATCCTCAGTCAACAGCGGAGAATCAATGTTCTTTTGGGAAGACAAAAGGCTAGGAAATTTCCCCCTAGAAACTACATTCCCAAGACATTGCAGACTTTCAGAAGGAAGACTCTCATGGAATATCATTCTAAGAAGAAATCTAAAAGACGACAAGTTGGGAGAATGCCAGTCCCTTCTTGGCATGTTAAATGACATCCGCATCAGATGAGAGAATCTGGAAGAGGGATCAATTAAGTCCCTATTCAAATGCACATTCCCTGCAATCAACTCTCAGTTCACTCCCTTTCTATGGAAATCTCTGGGTCCTCCCAGAGTTTCAGCCCTCTGGCTTGCTATCAAAAGAAAATTCCTGACAATCGACAAATTGCAACGCTGCAGTTTGATGCTTCCAAATAGATGTGCAATGTGTGAAGCCAACAAAGAAAACTGCTCCCGCCTGTTCTTTCACTGTCTGGTTGCATTATCTATTTAGATCTTTTTCTTGTCAGAATTCCAAACCACCCGGATCAAGAGTTACTTCCTAGAGGAAGAGTTTGTGGGGTGGAGCAGTAGTCCTACTCAAGGAAAGGGGAGAGTCCTATAGATGTTGGTGACCTTCGCGACCCGCTGGGAAATATGGAAAGAGAGGAACAATAGGAACTTCAAGGGCATAAAATCATCCATGGATGCTTTCTTCAAGAAGATCAAAGAATTGATAATTGAATGGGCTTAGCTTTGCTCCAGATGTTGTCGAAAATCCATAGCAGAGACTGGCCTCAATGGTCCAGTATGGTGGTGAATTCTTTTGTATAGTGTCTTTCAAAGGTTTGTGTTCCCCGTTCTAAATACAAGAGGCTTTCCACTCTGCCTTGTATTTGATTACCAGTTCTGTCAATAAATTTTGTTGCTTCGAAAAAAAATTATAACCAAAATGACTTCATATCATTCAAATACCATACAATGCACACAATAAAACATAAATGAAAGGAATGGTTGAAATCACCTAAAGAACACATACCCCAAAATATCCTATAAAAACAATGAAATTTTCAATTTTTGGAAAATTTTGGGGATTTCTGGATGTCCTCCCTGGTATTAGCGATAATATCACTGGTATCAGTGATAATATCACTGGTATCACTCCTATACAGGAGAAAATATATACTGAGCTTGAGAAAAAATATCAGTGATATTAATATATTGCTAGATATCGCCAATATTATACGTTACAATCACGAGGTTTAATAGCCTAACTTGACGTGTTCCATCAGTCTTGAGGCTTTTGGCGTATTGGATAGGTTCTTAACAATTGATATCAAAGCCAACACCACATCCTATGTTCAAGTCACAGAAGGGGCCACCCTTGGAAAAGGCAACCTGGACTAGAGTGAAAGCCACCACGATGTGGAAAGGGCTACCTAGACAACTAGAACGCAGCCGCCAAGTGGAAATGGCTACCAAGATAACCAATGTGCAGCCACCATGCCCTGGAAAGGGCTACTTAGAAAAGAGGACAGAGTGAGTGCTGCCATGGATGTCAGCTGCCGAGCGTGGCCTAACTTGACAGATTCCATCAGCCCTGGGGCTTTTGGCATATTGGCTAGGTTCTTAACATATAATCGCAGAAATTGATGATAGAAGGAAACTTAAAATAGTATCCTAACCCGACGATACTGGGTACACTAATCCATCAAATCATTCATAACAAGCTCCATATGATGTTTCCTACATCATATCTTCTTACCCACAAATTATGGATCTAACATTCCCCAGGAACCTTCTTACCCACAAATTATGGATCTAACATGCCCCAGGAACCACGCATGCCCTGCTAGAAGTCCACATGTGCCCGCACAGCCATGCATAACATAAGAACTAAGCATGAACACATGCCCTGGTTTTATAGAGCACAAGCTTGCAGTCCAAGAAAACCACTAAATGACAGCAAGAATCAAGATGTGCATTCTCACATACATAAACACAAACCTCATGCAAAAACACGAGTCTCCACCCTTCACTCAAGTTTCTCAACCTCACGCTAGCACATGCAAATGTGACATGCATGCTACTTTCATTCCAAATCCATTGACGATATTTGCAAAAGTCCAACTAGTATTTCATGCATTCATTTAAAAAAAAAAAAGTCACATCTAATGTGTTGCGCATGTTCACAAGGCATTTAAGATGCATGTGTAATGTTCAATTGGATATAACTGCAAAGCAATTGCAGTTTTAGTATTTTAACACGCACAAACAACCATTACATGAATGAAAACAAGGAATTACATCTTGAGTTCTCTTACATATATACTGCAGAAGCGTACCATAGAACAGCAGACAGAACTCCAATCCATCCAAAAAATTACCATCTTGAATGTGTTATTATTGCATTTACATCCGAATAAACTATATGCATATAAATGATGAAAAAAAAAAAAAGTAGCCCAAATATCACAGGAGTCATTAGGTAAGATTTCAGCACATTGAATAATTAAAAAATTTTACATGCTCAAAGCTTACGAGGGAAGAAAAATAAAAGCAGGCATAGAGCTAAAGCTTCCTTCTAAACACAACCTGCTCAGCGCTATGAATTAGAACAGTTCCTTTTGTCTCAGTTGCAGATGTATCAACACCTCCGGAGAACACAGCAATCTACAAAAAACCCACAAAAAACAAACATGTAGAGAATTTTGTTGTAGAAGGATAAAAGAAAAATTAAAACAATAAATCAAGTCCATGAAGACGAAAGTTCAACTTTCTTCCTAGAATTTACATACGCTGTTACATTTAAGATGCTTTAGTTTCTTTTTGTCCATTATCATTCTACGTATGCTCCTAAAAGAACATATGAAAGGTTCTACTTCAACTGCTTCACTAATATTAACATCGACGTGTCTCGTATTGTTGTCATTTGGAGCCTCTTCAGGGTTGGGCCAGGCCGAGGTATGTCCAAAGCCTGGCTTGCAGAGTAAAATTTAAGACCAAGCCTAGCCCTAGATGCATATGCCTGGACCAACCTGGCCCATTCACCCATTTTTCTGCAAGGTCTGGGCTGTTAATTATGTGTGCCCCACAGTGGGTGGTTTGTGGTCACGTGGGTTCCATGCGTACATGCCCGCATAATATATATATATATATATAACATCCATATGAGATATAGAATGCCCTTGAAACTACTAAACAGGCTGGGCCAGGTTGACAAGTTTTTAGATGCAGCCTATGCCCAGCACAATTAACAAACAGCCTCAAATCAACCACCAGCCCAAGGATGTTAGGCCAGTCTGGCCCATTGAAAGCCCTAGTCATATCCCTAAAATTGTGCATCTTAGTCTAGATGAATTAGCGTGCTTTTGGTAAATGGCATTTCTTTCTTTCAACTTTTCCATTATCGCCGTGTTTGGGATCATGTAAATGAAAATATGACTTTGTTGAATCCATAAATAGAGCAAATCCAATTACTGTAGGCTTCCCATACCTCTTCACATTGGTTACGGAAAAGTTAATGAGGTATTTGTAGGAAAAAATTCCAAAGTGTATGTTGTTTGTAGATGACCAGTGTTTTAAATAGTGTTGTAGCATAGTGTGTGACATACGCTATGTAGTGTAGAGCAGGTATACATAATGTATGCAAATGGCACAAATCCTTGGTAGCATACACTATAAATAACGTAGCGTTTAGCATTAGTGTACGGTACATGAAAACACTTTTTTTCCTCATTTGTTCATCACATGTTTGAAAATGGTGGTGACTCATTCTCGTCACACGAGACACTATAGTACATCAATCTAAACCATCCAAACTGAGTGTCCTATTGTGGATGGGGCATATTTTTATAATCACACCCATCACAAAATCACAATCATCTATATACGGGCATGCAAGTGTACAGCTGGAGAGTCATTACAATTTTAAATGGTGTAAGAATCACAACAAATGCTCCCATTTATAAAACTAATGATTTCGAAAGAGGGTTTTCAAAGCCCTACGGTTCCAACACAAATACCTTTCCGGCCCCAAAATTTTCATTGATTCAATTCTCCCTGTGCATACTACCATTTGAAAAATATTTTAGGGGTTGATTGGCCCTATGAGAGGATCCTCTAGATAAAATTTCATAGGCATTGGACCCCCCATTTCACATTCGTACAGCTGTGGAACTTGAGATTGTTATCTTTTGATTGATTTAAAGACAAACTGAGGTATGTTTCTAACTCTTAATCTTAGCTATTTATTTTTTTTTTATTTTGATTGATTTAAGGTGTATTTGGCATTTTCTCCCTATTTGAGAAGCCGACTCCATGCAACATTGTAAAATTTGAGAATATGTTTTTGTTGTTTTGTTGTTGTTTGATACTTTCATTTAAGACATTAATAAAGACATTTTTTTAAAAACTTGTTTATTTGATTTATTTGGCTTGCATATAACTTGTTTTGAACATGCTTTTACTTGAAAAATGAAATATTTTTCCTATGTCTTTTTCTTTTGTTATTTTTATATTTATTCTCATTAATTATCATACTTTTCTATTATTTTAATTAAAAAATAGAAGTAATATACGCTACAAGCTGACATAGTTTTGATTGAGAAGACGAGGAACGGCATAAACACGAAGCTAAATTTATGGAGGGGTGTTTTAAAATCTAAAGGATTTAAAATTAGTCAAACTAAAATGGAGTAGATGAAGTGCAATTTTAATAACAATAGGAGTGGGAATGAGGAATTATTTAAAACCGTTAACCAAGAAGTTTCACAAATTGACCATTTCTGATATCTTAAGTCGGTAATTCATGAGAATAGAGGGGCTTAGAAGGATGTTGCCCATAAAATTCAAGGGAGTTGGAGGAAATGGAGATGTGCATATGGAGTTTTAGGTGGTTGTCTATACTACTCAAACTAAAAGGGAAATTCTATAGCTACTTTATGAGAAAGAATGCTTGGCAATTAACGAACAACATTTTCATAGGATGTGTAGCTAAAATGACGATATTGATAAGGACGACAAGTGGCAAAACAAGGAAGGATAGAATTAGAAATGAATGCATTTGAAGGAACCTAGGAGTGGTACTTACAGGTAATAAGATAAGGGAAAGTAGACTTACATAGTTTGGTCATGTGCAATGGAGGTTGAAAAATACATAGGTTAAATGGAGTGAGTCAGTACAGGTTGAATGCTCTAAAAGGGCAAGAAAAAGGCCCAAAAGGACATGGGTGGAGGTAGTAAGAAAAGACTTGATGACCTATGGTCTAATTGAAGGTACAACCCTTGATAGAATGGAACAGTAAAAAAGATTCATGCAACCAACCCAATTAGTTGGGATAAGGATATAGTAAAAAGGATTCATGTAACCAACCCAATTAGTTGGGATAAGGATTAGATGATGATGAATTTGGTGAATCAATGGACTAGTCAAATTCATGGATTTACACTGCATATGAATTTGACCAATCTGAAGTCCATAGTTTAGGAATCGAGATACAAATCCATGGATTTGGGGAGCATTAGGGCCTGTTTGGGAGCGTGGATTTGGAACCCCTTGGATTTGAAATCCACTTGTTGTGTTTGGTACCCCGGATTGGGAATAAACATTAATCCAAAAGTAGCTATGCATGGTATATTTACAAGGGTTTGAATTTAATTACTAAATCAACTTTAATATCTCTAATTAGTGACGTATGTAATGTTTGACACAATGGTTATAATAAGCCCACTAAAATATATGCTTTGCCCAAAAATGATGAAATTTCAAGTGTCTCGGATGGGCCACAAGCACAAGATCATATCTGAGTGACTAACCAACAATTTTTAACCGTTGATTTACATGGACAATGTTTGGACGGTGTTGATCATCATATTAAAGTAATTATAGTGATGCAATTGATAATCTAATTATTTTGGGATATCATTAGTGGGTCATGTGCCCAATAGAATAATAGTCCGATGACACATGTTACACATGCAACTCGTGGAAGGATTTTAGACGTAATCCAAGCTCTCACCGTGGATTTCAAACCCCCTCTTTGAGGGGATTTTTCAAATCCCCTCAAATCCATCGTGCCAAACGACCCCTTATTGCAATGGAAAAGCATTTATTGCCAGGCAATAGCATTTATTGCATTTCCGAGTCTCTCATTTTGTGGATTTCCCAAAGTCTTTTAGTGACTTTTTTAAAATATTTTTCGTGTACGTGGGGGGGGGGGGGGGAATCCCCAAAGGAAACAAACAAACGAGATATGAAATCCATGGATTTCACAAATCCCTCGTCCAAACAGCCTATCTGGTGACTGATGCAAAAGAATGTGACCTTCAAATTACATGAGCCTTTTTATAATTCACCATACCTATTTGACATAGTTTTAGCCAAACCTGAACCACGTCTCAAAATGGCAATTAAAATGGGCATCTCAACCATAACATTTAATATAACAACCCATATAATTGCCATTGACTTAGAGGCTATTCTATGGTCCCTATTGATATTAAACCAAAAGAGAGGCCCGAGCTTGGCCCATAGCTAAAATGGGCCAAAACTTTTAGCCCCCAGATCGATTAAAATATTGTCAAGTCCAAGCCCGGCCTGTTAAGCAGTTTTTGCATCTAATATGATATGTGTGCACACATGTGCACAACGAGCAGACACCATTACCAAACCCATCCAACCAATGTACTTGACACAAGCCCAGCCCTATTCCAAATACTAATCCAGGACCAAAATGTTAGACCTCACCCAATAAGCTAAAGGCATGTTTGGGAGCGTGGATTTGGAACCCCCTGGATTTGAAATCCTCTTATTGTGTTTGGCACCCTGGATTGGGAATCAACTTTAATCCAAAAGTAGCTATGCATTGTATATTCACAGGGGTTTGAATTTTATTAGTAAATCAACTTTAATATCTCTAATTAGTGACGTATGTAATGTTTGACACAATGGTTGCAATAAGCCCGTTGAAATATGCTTTGCCCGAAAATGATGAAATTCCAAGTCTTGAATGGGCCACAAGCACAAGATCATGTCCGAGTGACTCACCAACGATTTTTAAACATTGATTTACATGGACAATGTTTGGACGATGCTGATCATCATATTAAAGTAATTAATATTGATGTAATTGATAATCTAATTATTTTTGGATATCATTAGTGGGTCATGTGCCCAATAGAATAATAGTATGGTGACATACATGTTACACATGCAACTATTGAAAGGGGTTTGGGTGTAATCCAAGCTCTCACCGTGGATTTCAAACCCCCTCTTTGAGGGGATTTGAAACCCCCAGTTACTTTATGCTGCCAAACCACCAGGGGATTTGAAATCCCCCTAAATCCATGGTGCCAAACGACCCCTAACTGTACCCATTGTCACCCTTGCACCTAGATTATGTAATACGGTATTGAGGAGCAATAATTTACAAGACCTTATGCACCAACGGTTGAAGTACCATTTGGGGCCAATGTCTTGTCATTCATAAGATTGGCAAAATCAGCATGGAGAATGTAGGCAAAAAAACAAAAAAAAAATGGAGATGCATCAGCTCTACATCCCCAAATGCTCCGAAAAGCTAAAATTGCATCCCAACAATTGGTCAAAACATGAAAAATCACTAATCCAACAACATTGCTACAATACTTAACATTTGGAGTGCCTTGCATTTACAGTTCCAAGAGAAGAATATTAAGAGAATCCAACTTGTTACTTCAATGATCATTATATTCTTGTTTGCTGACCAGAGGATTTTAGTTAGATTAAAAATGCAACAGGTTGATCTTACATGAATCGCACAAAAAAGAGGGGCAGTTTCAGTAGCAACAATGACCTTTGTTCTGTCAACATTGGATCCCATGCCCCTTCAACCACACACAAGGACACGTAAGCTCACGTATATCTTTTTCTTTTAATCAACAGTAAGCTCGCATAAATCAATTCAACCAAATTGGCTAAGAAGGAAACAACAGTAAGCCTTCCAATGTGCAAAATTACCCAATGCCAAATGGCATGAAAATACTCCTAGAGAGTAGAAAAATATTTTTTTCATTTTCAGCAACATTAAGCCTTCCAAAAAAACCACTTCATACTAAATGGCAAGTAAATGTGCTCCATCAAACATCCAAGTCCAAATCAGACAAAGGCATCCACTACAAGGCATCACCCAAAAAACCAGAGAGAGAGAGAGAGAGAGATTTAAGAACACAAAAGATCCTTAACAGAAAAATACAACGCACTGGGAGGAATGTATGTCTACTCTATGATATTTACAACCAGAAAATAAGTGAGGAAGCAAATATAGTATAAGAATATTGTATTGGTATAAGAACCCAAAGTTAGTTTTCCAAAGGCACACCTTTGCATTTTCCACTTGTTTTATACTTCCAACAGCATCAGTTTTCAGGACCATGCCACGAACAATTGAACAGTTATGAAGACCTCCTCCAAGAAGCTTTATGACACGAACATTATCTACATTAAAGTTGACTGGGTTCTTGGGGCAGACCTGGATGCATGCCTGTAACATAAAAGAAGCCCAGCTTTTGAATTGTTGTCAAAACCAAGGGACCAAAAATAATATTAATAAATAAACACCAACATCCATGTACACACATCCGCAATAAGAGGGCACAAAATATCTTCTTGTCCGAACTGCTTGCTGGCCACAGCAGCTTTCATTCGGGAAACAACTTCATCCTTGTTCCGCACATTCATTGTTTCCGAGCCCTTTTCAACCAACTCATCTAAAATTTCAACCGTCTGGGCATCAACAGAGCAGAAATCAGCATATGCGCAATGCCTAATGAACAAAAGGTTCAGAATACAGTTTGACAGGTCATTCAGCAAAGAAATGAAGAACCTTATTGATCGCTTTTGTGTAGCCACTAATGATTTCACTTGGATGCAATCCCATCCTAATAAGCTCCTCTGCATTTTGGAGAAGCTCCCCAGCAAAAGATATCGTTAGATTAGCTCCATCGCCAATTTCTTCCTGTTGAGCTTTCCCTGCTAACACCAGAATCTTGGCAGCAGGATGTTGTACCTCAAGTTCATTCACAATAGTTGCAGCATCATTTGTAACAAAGAGTTTGTCCAAATGATTAATAACCATCTTATTCATACCTGAACATGCCCAAAACAAGGGGAAAAATATTTAATCAACCTCGCATATTTCGAAGCCAGAGTGAGGATCATTACAATGAGTAAGCATCTAATAGGGCCAGATAAAAACCTTATGAGCTACTGCTTATATGAGAATATTTTGATAGCATACACCATGTGAGGCAAAGAGGGGGTGCGTGATCATTGAATGTTAGGATGGTTATACTTGTGAAGAATTATAAGGACGTGGTGCATCAGGCCATGAATAGTGTCCTGATGCATCTATTTTATCCAATTGGGAACAAAGTTTTGGTGATCCAGACAGTTGATAAGATGGACCTACCGTGGATAGATAAGACCCTCAGATTTTACATATTAGACAATCCCATCCAGCTCATCCATGGATTTTATTTTGTACCATTGTTATCCCTAGCAATTTATTTGTAGGCCACTGATTCAAGGGTTAGAATCATCCGATCTGGGAAGTTTTTAAGCACTAACAACCATTATGGGCTCCTTCAAATCAATGGTCATTATCCCCAAAACATAGGACCTTTATGCACAAAACTCCTTGCAAGTTTGATGAATTGTAGTTTTTACCATCCTTCACATTTCACTCACTAAGATTTTACTCTTTCTTCTTATCTCAACAGTTAAGTCATTAATAATAATAATAATAATAATAATAATAAATCAAAAAACTGAATTTTTAAGATCAGGGTAAATTAAAATTGATGAAAGTAGAACAATAGAAATCCAAGAAAGAAAAGTGAACAGGCATTTTTTTAGTCAGTTGGATTTATGATCCAATGAGTGGCAAGCTATTTTTGAAGACATGATCTACCATAAGCAAGATTTTGCCTTTCTCATCAACTCATCTCCACTGTATATGTGCCACATGGTTTGTCAATATGATAGGCCACCATGTGGATATACTGTCGCTTATTAAAATGAAAATAACAGGTGCAACTCTAGCCTATTAGAATTAGACCAATGTGTGAATTTTTCCCCAACCTTTCTAAACCCTCCATTTGCAAATCAATGATGTGACAGAGAAGATAGTCCAATCCCCTCTCTTTTTTTCTGCAGTTCATTTATGCGGCTGACCACTTGATTAATGGTCCCAATCACCCTCAATATGTGCCACGTGTACAGTAGAGATGAAAGAGAGAGGGATAAAAAGAAAACCATAGTAATCTTAAACAGTAGAACATAGCAATCACCCACTAATCGACATTACCGAATAATTAACAGAAATCCTAGTCATTATTAATGATTCCGAAAATAACACAAAAATGGGAAATGAATAAGAAAGTCTACTAAAAAGCACCTAAATTTTTGAATATTTTCAGGGCAAAGAAACTTCAGTAGGCGGAGCCGTTACCGTTCGGTCCGAGCGAAGTTCGGGTGATGGTGGAGAGCTGCTTGCAAGCATCAATGTTCTTGAGGACCGCTTCGTCGAGGCCAGAGAGATGCTTGTGGCCTTCTTTCAGCATCGCTTGTACTCCGTACGGCTGCATCTGGAACCCCATTCTCGCTGCTGAGAGTTCTACAATCCGACTCCGAAACGAGAGAGAGATGAGGAGAGTGTTGCAGAGATCGAAACCCTAAAAATGGAGTTGCTCTGAAAGAGAATGGATCAAAACCCTAGAAAACCCCTAACCCTTTGAAATAACCTTTTTCGCTTCCGAGAAGCTCTGCTCTGCAAATACTACCTACGGAACAAAAATGTAAAGTGAGGCTGGTTGGAGAGAGAGAGGCTGGTTGGAGAGAGAGAGAGCGGGCGGAAGGGGGGACGCGGATTAGCTACTGAACTCGACATAGCGAGCCTCGCTAAGTGACGTCACCACGTTTTGTGGGCCCAACCATGATGTATGTGGTGTATCCACACCGTTCATCCATTTGGATAGTTTATTTTACGACTTGAACCAAAGAATAAAGAAGATCCGAAGCTCAAGTGGATCCCACCACAGAAAAAAGTGGGAATTGAACGCCTACCACTAAATACTTGTTTGGGCAACAGAAGTTTTCAATCAAGCTTGTATTTATATATCCCCTTATTTCATGTCTTTTTTAACTTATAAACAGGTTCGATCTCAAATAAACATGGTAGTGGGCCTTAGGAAGGTTTCAACGGTTGGTGTCACTGTCCCTACTGTTTTCTCTGGTAGGGTCCACTTGAGATTTGGATTTACCTCAATCCTTGCTTAATGCTCTAAATTAATCTAACCAAATGGATGGACGGTGTGGATAGAACACATACATCATGGTGGGCCCCATAAAACGTGGTGACGTCACTTCAGTAGCGAGACTCGCTACTGTCGGGTTCAGTAGCAATCCCCGTCCGAGCGGAAGAGAAATAGGTTCAAATCGCGCGTTCCAGAAACCGCGAAGATGCCCTAATTTTATACAAAATTACCAAAACACCCACTCTCACAAATAACTGAGAAATTTAATATATCGCGATATTTTTGCGGAAAATCCATCGAACGATACTTTCAAAATCTCGAAATTTTTATTTCAGCCGCTATCGATTTTAATTTTTAATGAAATAAGTTTAAATTAATTCATTTTAACTTGTTTATTGATTTAGAATAAATATGAGAATTTCCATATAAATTGGGATAACAATGTAAAAATGTAAAAATCTCCTGATAAATTGCCAAGAAGGAAAATTGGTAACTATCTCGTCCACACACAACTAGAGCTGGGCATCGGACCAAGTCGAATCGGATTCGGCTCAACTCGACTAGGTCCAAGTTCTACATGACTTAACCCGAACTTGGTCTGATCCGGGACCGAGTCTAGGTCATCAGACCCAATCCGATCCGTTGTAACGTTAGACTGACTCGAACCAAGTCTGAGTCAGTCAAAAAAACTGAGTCGGATCTGATTGATTACTGTTCGGATTAAGTTCTTTAAAAAAAAAATAATCACCGTTAAAAATTTTGTAAAGCCCACCATAATGTTTATTTTTCCATCTAATCTATTAATAACGTAACAACTATATGGATGTAGTGGAAAAACAACTTTCATATTGATCTGAAACTTCCGTGACCCTTACAAGAGTTTCAACGGTAGATGTTCAACCCCCATTGTTTTTTAAAGTGTAGTCCATTTGATCTTTAGATCTGTCTTATTTTTCGACTCAAGCCTTAAGATGAGCCTGCCAAATGGATGGATGGTTTGGATATAACACATACCTCATGATGGGACCCACATAATTTGCTAACGTCAATATGCAAATATACACTGCTGGTGCATGGTACACCTACCAAACTTCAGGACATCTCGTCACGTCAATGCGTACGCAGATTTCATGCAAAAGCCTTCCACAGGAAGTTACCGCACTTAAAGTTAGGTGGGGCACACCGTGATGTTTACAAGAAATCCACACCTTCCATCAATTTTGTGAGATCATTTCAGGACTTGAGACCAAAACCGAATAGGATCCAGGACTCGAGTGGGCCGCAATAAAAGAAAATGTGTGGGGAAATTCCTATTATTGAAACATTCCTGGCGTCTATGGTGATGTTTGCATGCCATCTTTACTGTTTATAACGTCATTCCTATTGGGTTGAAATGAAAACACAAATACTAGCATGATTCAAAGCTTCTATGGCCACACAAATATTTCAACTGTAGACGTTCAATCCTCACGTTTTTGGCCCACCTGAGTATTGAATCCAGATCAGTTTTTGGGTTGTATCCTAGAATGAGCTCACAAAACGGATGGATGAAGTGGATTTTTCAAAAAAAAATCATTGTAGGCCCTACCTAAGTTACAAGCGTAGGAACTCGCTGCGTAAGGCTTTCGCCCAACACGGGAGCTTTACACCCACTACACGGTGGAAACGGATTGGCGACTCCCCCTGCTATATCAGGCGATCTGTGGGCCCCACCATGATATATGTATTTCATCAATTCCATTCATCTATTTTTATAGATTATTTTATGGTATTACAAAAAAAAAAAAAAGAGATATATCTCAATCTCAAGTGGACCACCTTATAGGAAACGGTGTTTAATGAACGTCAACCATTAAAAACTTTTTGAGGCCATAAAAGTATTGGATCAAGCTGATCTTTGTTTTTTCCCTTCATCTGGATATTTATGACCTAATCAACAGATTGGATGTCAAATAAATAGTACAGTCGGCCTTAGTAGGATTTAAATGATGGATATCTAATCACTATTGTTTTCCTATGGTGTGGTCCACCTGAGATTTATATCCCTCTCTTTTTTAGGATAAAGCCCTAAAATCATATTTAAAAATAGATGAACGAAATAGATGAAATACATACATCATGGTGGGGCCCACAGATCACCAACTACTAGCCGCAGGTGTCAGGGGGAGTAGCCAATCTGTTCCCCTACATAACTTCTCAAAGAACCTTTATAAATGCCCGTATATAGCTAGCTTGTAGCTAGCCAGCTGTCTAGTACGTGTCGGGTGAAGACAGCACAGGTGCTCCTCGAGCTCTGAGCTGTGAGAACGGTTCAAAGGAGACCCTGAAAAAGGTTTCAATGGTAAACGTTCAATCCCCTACTACTTTCCATAGTGTGGTCCACTTAATAGTTAGATCTATCTTATTTTTTGTCTCAAGCCTTAATACGATATTGCTAAATGGATGAACGGTTTAGATATAACACATACCTCGTGATAAGACCCACATAACTTGTTAACATTACACCAGCCAATCCGCTTTCGTCTGGGGTCTGCCTGTTAAGACGACGATAAAGCTGCAGCTTTATGTGGATACCTGCTATGAGTATCTCTCTTTCTCTTTTTCGTATACAGCAATATACTATTTTTCAATGTATATCTCTCTCCACCAGAGATATCTTGTAAAGCTTCGGAACTCAACAACAGAAAGTGAGGAATTTGATCTACCACAAGAAATCTAGCTAGCCTTCTACTTACCTTCTTCTTCAACAAACAGGGAGAGAGATTCTTCTTCAACAGACAGGGAGAGACACATATAAAGAGAGAGCGAGATATATATATATATATATATATATATATAGAGAGAGAGAGAGAGAGAGAGATAGAGTTGGGCAGGATTTTTTGGTGCCGAATGTAAAGACTAGGCGGTAAAAGTAATATATATATATATATATATATATATATATATATATATATACACACACACGGTCCGGATCGGGTCAGTCCGAATCGGATCCAATCAGATCGGGTTCCGGATCGAGTCGGTTCGGAATAGGGTCTATCCGAATTCGATCCGAAAATAGTTCTAATCTAGGTTACACTACCCGATCGTGACCGATCCTGACCATCGGCTCTGTTCGAATCGGGTCGGATCGGGTCTGATCGGGCCAGATTCACCGGTTCGGGTATGAAATGCCCAGCTCTACACACAAGCTGGGCCATGGTGTGATGATCTAGGATCGATCTGATGCACGGATCATGGGACCTTTAATTGGGAAAATCCTAAACTTCTGATGTTGGCCAGCCTAGAGCGGATTAAGTTAGACCATAACCTCACCAAGGCGGGGCACTTACCATAGGGCCCACCATGATCATTTTAAGATATTATCCAAAAAATGAAACCGATCCAATTATCAATGGTGGTTGAATGACCTACCATTAAAAACTTCCAGGTACACCTTTACAAATATCAGCTTGATTCAAAACTTTTGCAGCCTATTAATGGTCAATCACCATTGTTTCCTATGGCATGGTCCACCTGATAATTAGATATGCTACATTTTTTAGATTATGCCTTCAAATGATTTCGAAAAAACTGATGAATAGGGTGAATATAGAATTCACATATCAAGGCTGGAGCCATGGCAAGGGCTGCACCATTTGGGTGAGTCCAGGGTCTGACTTAATCCACCGAACGCGGACTGCGTCCTACCCCCGCCCGTTCGGGTAGGGCTTTGTGGGGCCCAAAGTGATGTAAGTATTTTATCCACGCTGTTAATCTCTTTTATTAGGCCGTTTTAAGTTATGACCCAAAGTACGAGGTAGGTCCATAACTACGGTGGACCACACCAAAGGAAGCTTCAGTGATAATGACACCCACCGTTGAAACCTTTACAAGGGCCACTGGAATGTTTTTTACCATCCAACCTATGAATAAGGTCATGTATAGGTGGATGAAGTGAAACATAAATATAAGCTTGATTGTAACTTCTCTAGCTCCCAAGATCTTTTTAATGGTGGACGTTCAATCCCCACTTTGTGGTCCACTTAAGACTTGTATCTGCCTAATATTTTTCATCATAACTTAAAATGATTTGAGAAAAACGATTAACGATGTGGATAAAACACTTACATCACTTTGGGCCCCACAAAGCCCTATCCGGACATATTACCGTCCAGGCAGGGGTAGGACGCAATCCGTGTCCCTAATCCACCATCTGGGGGGAGATGGATGGGCTACTGACCACTACTAGCCAATGGCGGCAATGGCTAGTGGTCAGTGCTCTATGGGCCCCACTATGACATATGTTTTTCATCATGCCGTCCACCCATTCTTCCCTATCATGTACACCCATTCTTTCGGATCATTTCATGGTATGACCCCAAAAATGAGGTTGATCCAAATCTCAAGTTGACCGCACAGTGTTAATTGAACGCTTAACATTAAAAATTTCTTGGGGTACAAAATTTGTGTATCAAAGTCATCCAAGTCTTTATGACCTGATCAACCGGTTAGATGTCAAATAACCATTACAGTGGGCCTAGGAGGTTTTTAATGACAGGCATTCAGTCGCTACTGTTTTCTATGGTGTGATCCACCCGAGATTTATATCTAACCCTATTTTTGGGATCAAGCTCTAAAATTATCTTTCAAAATAGATGGACAGCGTTGATAAAACACATACATCATGGTGGGGTCCACATAGCACCAACCACTGGCCATTGCTGATGGCAGCGTCATTAGCCAAACCGCATCTCCTGGGCGGCCTGATGCTTGAGGAACAAAGTGGTACATGTATAATGCTCCTGGGAAAGTTTTCTAATTTGTTTAAGTGTAGCCCATAAATGAATGATCTGAACCATTGAGATTATCAGGACCATGGTGGATGACTTGTAAGAAAAAGCTAGCCGGATTGGAAGATTCTATCTATAAAATGGAAGCAGATTGGCTAGGTGTACCACGTATCAATGATATAGCTAATGTGGGTAAGTGTCATGCGAAGACTAGTGCCGACGACTCCTCGAACGGTTCAAGGGATATCAAGGTTATATGAGCCCCAAAATGATGTATTTATTATATCCACCCCGTTCATCCATTTTTAGAGATCATTTTAGAGCATTAAGCAAAAAATGAATAATATCTAAAGCTCAACTTGACCACACCACAAATAGCAGTGGGGATGATGATTTTCACTGTTAAAACATTTATAGGGTCCATCATAACGTTTATTTTCCATCTAATCTGTTCATAAGGTCACAAAGTCCTGGATGAAGAGTAAAAACAAATATCATATTGATCCAAAACTTTTGTGACCCCCAAAATGGTTTCAATGATCCAAAACTTTCGTGACCCCCAAAATGGTTTCAATGGTAGACGTTCAATCCCCCACTACTATTTCGGTGTGGTCCACTTGATCTTTAGATCTGTCTTATTTTTCAGCTCAAGCCTTAAGACGAGTTCTCCAAATGGATGGACAGTTTGGATATAACACATACCTCATGATGGGGCCTACAGAACTTGCTGATGTCAACACATCAGTTACATCGCTGGTGTGTGGTATACCAGCCAATCCCCTTCCAAAATAGATGGCATTTTTACTTGGTGGAATATGAACTGTCGCGGATCTTCTCTCAACCGTCTATTTATTGAACACTTATTGAAGGGCCAGATTTCTTCTAATATGAGAGATTTTTGCAAATGAGCCCCACCATCTAAAGATGGAGCCCATAATGCCAACTGTTTGAATTTTTAAATCATGAATCAGTGAACGTGGGCCCCACTTGTATAATTTGGAATGGTACTAAGCCCAATCATTTCATCCATCAAGGACTCCCAAATCTTTTCCAATTTTCCTTCGGTTGTCCTTCTACCCAATAGTTTTGTTGTGGCATACTTCCCATTTTAGATAATATATCGGTGAATAATTGTTCTAAAAATTGACCTTTCTCCCTAATCTGCAATCTTCTTTATGATAAGCTTTCCCAATGCTACAAGCTAGCATAGGAAATTTCTCCTTACTTATCTATAATCCTCTTCTATCATGATCATTTGGCTTATAATTATTTCCATATTTTTTAGTCATAAACTCACTTCTCGCTTTGGCTCCTTTTTATGCATTACTCTGCTATGTTCAATTCAATCTTTATTTCGGATGCCCGGATTCTCAAGTCTGGCATTTAGGTTTTCATGACATAAACATTCCCGTTAAGGTTACTAGAGTTGTAATGAGCCCATGCATTTTTAGCAGCCTCCCATAGGAATTCTGTAGCCACTCCTGCAATAGCAACTTAGAAATGTTAAATTAAAAATTAGTAAGCCCAAAAAATAAATAAGTTACAGCATGTTTGGTTGCACCAAATTTCATGAAATTTGTACTGATCATAATTTAAAAACTCATAAACTCGACTAGGCTTAATATTAATATGGCCAAGTCAAGTCAGAGACTCGATCTAACTCAACTAGAAATTTAATAATTATAATATATATAGGTTATTGATATTTTAAATTTGTTAATAATAGGGTCTGTCGATACCATCAACAGATCACTCAATGCTATCGACAAATGCTTCATTACATCGTGAAATCTGAAAAATCCCATGTTGGTTACTGGAACGTTTTAGTGTTGTCACTCGATGTCATCGAAGTAAGTTCAATGACATCGAGGGTCGTCGATGACATACGCTATGGGTGAAAATGAACTGAATAAGATAACCATAATGAGAGAGAATACAAAGCATCTAAGGCACAAGTAAGGGAGGTCGGATAAGAGCTTGGCCTCGACAATCGAGCACGATCTCTACAAACAACTCGAGGAACAACCATCAATAGCAGGCTCGACTCTGGTTGACATCTTGTTACCTTGACTTCAAATACCAATCCTGACCCCGAATACCGACCTCTACAAAAACTCCAGCTTGGCCTGTAAGACCTCGACCATCTGATTTTGAGGTCGGTCTTGGCCGTCTACCACAACATCCTCGAAAGCCGACCACAGGAAGATCTCCTTCTTATATGAGGAAGATTAGTCCCCCAAGATCTTCGTCAAGAACTAAGCTGATGATAACACATTGGATTTTGAGGACGATCCCCTCTACAATACGTACCTATTAAGTAGGGAACTTACAATCTTATAACGTTCTAGATTTCACTATTTTGAATTTCCAAAAATCCTTAAAAAATTTTCATTACAATTAACTTGTATTGTCATTAACCGACCCTTAATACTTGTGGTGAGCCTATAAGCGAGCGGTACCAATAAACAACCGCACAAATTTGATTAATCAATCGTATAAAGCTAAAGAATCTGCCTGATCACTTAAGCATCGAGTATAACCTCATGATCTGTTCATATAGGGCCCAAATCTAGCAGACCTATCACTGACTAATCAAGACGACCACAACTAAATAAAAGATTTACCAAAAATCGAGACAACTAGGGGTCAGATCGTAATTAACAAACCAAAGTGACCCAATTATCCATATACCCTACAAACCAACGGTTTAGAATGATTATGATTGAATCGTCATTTTTACTTATTACAAATAGGCCACAGTATAAACATAGTTAATCCAAACCCTAATCATTGCACACAATTAATTTTGCTACCTAATTCATTACAGAAATGCCTTGATTTTCCAAACGAGCTCTGGACCGCTCATTAGTGGGCCATTAGTTTTGAAATTATAGAATAATGTCTGTCTTACTGGGCTCGACATCCATCGCGGGAACCAAACCCAGATGTGTCTAAGATCACTCAACTTGAGCCGAAGGGCAGGTGCATGAGAAGTGCAAATATCTTACGGCGTGTTTGGATTCACGGTCGGGAGCGTATAGTATCGTATTAAGCTTCTTAATGTGACATGTCACGCGTTTGGTTAGGAATGGCGGGCGACGCATTCTACGCGCGAATATACGTTCGAGAACCACTTCTCGTCATCCGTAGGATAGTATAGGCTGGCGGCTATGCAGCGTGTAGTCCCGTCTCATAGCTACATCGTATTGAAAATGGAAATGACATTAAAACTCATCATTTCGTTGAAGATAGGAAGGAGAACGGTCATTCTAGTACTCCTTCGTCTCGGTAAACCTTCTCCCCTACCCTGCATGTCGGTCCTGAACCCAGATTTCTCGCTCTGTTAGACATACTATATCCATAAGCATGTTCAAACCGTTCCTGCCACCTTCCTCGTTGCAAACCGGGTGTTCGTGCATCTAATCGTACTGCGCAGTGCACTTGGATCAGGTATGATCCTTTCTCCTCTGGAAATCGGCTTGGAGTTTACCAGCGCCCTTTACCGTGATAGGGTTCTACCTCTATCACGGTCAGACGTATATACCGTTATCGTATACACCCTATTTTCCATCTCTATGCGTATACGAACGAAGGTGGGGCAATCTTCTTCCGATGAATCGAAAATCAGGTTTGATAAAAGATTGTCGCTGCATAGTGGAAGACTGGAAATGATGGTTGCATGAAACCCATTTGCTTGTGGAAGGCCATATACAGGTGGTGTCTGTATATATGAATCATTCGCTCATGTGGAAACGCCCTCTATTATAGCAAACGCTTCTCTGATATGCCCAAAACCATTCCTTATTTCATTTCTTGTCTTCGAACCATTCGTTCTTTGGGAGTAAGCATTATCTCATAGCGGTCCCGGTGGATATTGATGTGTTTTTCTCGATTAACGGATTGCTCTGTGTTCTGAAATATCTCAGTGACGCACCTGATGGTTATCGAGGTGTTTGTCTGTTTCATTCGGGAAATAACAAGTAATAATTTCTGTTCTTTTCTCATATTCCTGTTGTAGGCATGAACAATCGCTTGCTCTGACACGTTTATGTCTCTTTATATTTGTGCCTTCTTATGTTGTACATGTTTGATGTATCAATATTGGTTAAGGTGTTGTAACACTCTTCCACTAACTCTGTCATGAGATCTACTGTTACATCTTCTGTTTTTAATGTTTTTATGGTTATTGAGACATTCATGTATAAAATGTTGAATAACATATTGTCTAACCAGCTGTATCTATATCGTGCCCTGTTGACATACAGTACATTCTCAACATCTGCACTATCTGACCATTACATGTTTCATGTTTCAGTCTGAGTTTGAGGGGTTTCAAAACTGTAGGATGTGTCTTGCTTCTTGTCTACTACATGCATTAATTGATGGATGTATCAAATGATTCGTGCGTTGTGTCTAACTTTTTGCACATGAATTAGTTGATGTAACCAGTTTCCATCTCTCAGTACAGATCAACAGATAGGAAAAAATAAAAAACGAAGAAATATAATAAAATTTGGATGAAAAAAAAAATCCATCATATGGTTGTTCCATATAACTGATGTTAGAAACAACTGTGAAATCTGTTATTTGTAACTTATAAGTACATCTACGAATTCTGCTGTTATCACATGGGATGTACCAATCTGATCAGTGACGAGCATGTACTAATCAGTTTTTATGCAATTTGAAAGCAAAAGGTCCTACAAGAAAAAGACAACAAAAAATTAACCCCTACGCTAATAAACAAGTGTAGTATCAGTTATTTGAAATTGTATAATTTGGAAGTAGTATCTACACATGTTTAAATACTATTCAAATTTACATTTTCTTCTAACTGTCAAACAGATCATTTCTCCAGTTCTCTTAAAATTGACATGGCTTCCGAAAGCTTGGAAATTTTCAATGATAGATCATTTGGCAGTGATTAGAATGAGAGTGAAATAGCCGCTGCCATATCTACCATTGCAGTTGCGGTAACTGTAATGGGAGCGATTGAATATTATCACCGTTACTATATAAAAGTTAAACCCAATGAGAGCCACATTGAGAGGAATAGGTTCATAAGCCGAATAATACGTAAGAGCGATACTCAGTGTCTTACGCAGCTAAGGATGGGGAGAGACAAGTTTTTTGAAATATGTTCATTGTTGAGGGATCGAGAATTACTTTCCGATAGCAGGAGATGCAACTTGGAGGAGCAGGTTGTCATTTGTAGGTTACTGTTCGCATTATATCCGCTTGGTGGGTGAAATTATTTACTATGTGCTATATATATATATATATATATATATATATATATATATATATATATAGGCTTCTTTCACTGATCGAACTACACGACAAAACACTGGAACGGCCGGTGTTCGTGCGGTTAATTGTCCCTCAACCATGGACAGTGGCAACAGCGTAGCCGTTCATAGCGATCGACTCATAATTGGCTCCAGGAATGTCCGTTTTGATGGCCTGGCTGAGAGGGTGCCTGTTGATGAAGTCGCCGACGAATCTTTCATGGCTCTGCTACTTCGTGTCCTGCTTGGATTGTTGTTTTTTTATGCTGGTTTCAGGTTGTTTTGTCGGTTCTAAGTATTTGTATGGCTAACGGACATGAAAACGTTATGTTATGGTTCTTGGTTTATTTATTTATTTTATTTTTTTGAAGGATGTAAACTTTTTTTTTTTTCATTGATGTTTTTTTTTTTAAACACTATTATTTGTTTTTATCTTGGATTTTTTGGTAAAACATGATGGATGGCTCTGACTGCTATCTCGCGCAACTCCTAACTGTGAAAGTCACAAGGAGTTGGATAGACATTGACACATTCACCAGGTTTTTGAAGTATTTGAACAGATTTTATCTTTTTTGAAATTTCCAAATATTGACATATATTCACTGTTATTCGATTTTCACCATGATAATTATGTTTTTGTGAAAATGTGCCATTGGATACAACATCGATGCCATTAAAGTCGTCATGTGAAGTGTGATAACGAATGAACGGTCATGATCCTTCCAATATGTCTGACTGGGCCCAGTTTGAGATGGAAATAAGTCTGAGCATATAGCAATATGCTTCATAGTACACAAACTACGAATATGTATATGTATATACATCGTGTGGCCCTTATCCGTTCGTTTCCAAACATTGATGTAACATGAAATTGTATACATGCAACATCTAATACGTCCTATCCAAACATTGGTTTGGGGCACGTCTCCACTGGATGTATTCTGAATAAGGCCCAACGTATACGTGAACAGTACCAGATACAATATAATACAACAAAAACGTGAATCCAAACACGCCCTTAGGGAAGAACTCAAAACTTAAGTGATTTAAGTCGTACATTTTTTTACAAAGTTGAGAATTTCGAACCGTCGGTTTAAGACCAAATTTCACATATAGGGTAAGGATAATTCCTCACACATATCTGTATAACCGCAGGTTCGCAACCCCGATTGAATATTATCGACTGTTGATCTGACACAGGCTTCCCACGATCAATCTACGTATCCGATTGTACCAAAACTGTGTCTTAGCATTAATCCATTAGTGAGAACCTACCGTATGGTATAAATGAGCCCATGGGCCCTACTGGGGGCCTCATTAGTTAAAAATGACCACTCATAGGGTATAAGTATCAAATAGAGCGGCCCTAGGGCCATTTGCACACCATGTGGAACTATAAATAGCTCTCAAATCATCCCATTTCCTCCCAATCCGAAATTGAGAGCCCAACGGTAAGAAAGGAGAGAGATCAGAGGAGTGGCTGCCAGAGGAGATTTCCCTTATTTCCTTTGGCCCACGAGCTCAACTGCTAGGGCCTGTTTGGATTCGCGTATTAGGATGTATTGCATTGTATTGTATTCGTGTACTGTTCATGTATACATTAGAGGGTTTTCAGAATACATCTAAATCAATCAAATATTAATCAATGTTTGGATAGGAGGTATTGTTTGGCATAGTATACAATACGTTATATAGATTAATGTTTGGATATGATATATTATGTCTGCATATTGTACAAAGGAAGCAAAGCGAGTGATGGTGGAGACTCAGTAATCCGAGCTGCAACAGTTCAAAGGCTAGTCTCGGCTGCCAAAATTCGTAGCCCCGAAACGTTACGCCCTTAAGCTCAGACTCGATCTCTCCACTTGCAAATTCACCGGCACTATCGATATCGATGTCGACGTCATTACTGAGACAAGATTCATCATCCCCAATGCTGCCGATCTCTCCATCGACGATGGATCGGTCTAGTTTAAGACTCGATAATCTGACAAGGGAAGAGTTGAACAAAAAAAAAGCTATTTTTTTTCCTCTTTGATTCTACTACTGTGGAAAGATGAGATTGATATGATGATGATTTGTTTTATGTGGATGGCTCAGGAAGTTTATCATCCTTCGGAAGTCGTCTTGGTTGAAGATGATGAGATCTTGGTGTTTGCATTCGATGAATTTCTTCCTGTTGGGGTTTGGATTCGAGGCATTGGATTCTTAGGAACCTTGAATGACTTGTCGAGGTGCTGGTGTAGAGATCTCTCCTTCTCCCGTTGGAGATAAATCTCTGCAAATTTCAAACCTTCTCGTTGCTGAATACAATGTAATGAATACTCAGTACTGACGGCAACAGAGCCATCTGACAATACTCTATCGTCGGTTTGAAAATTTGGCTGGAGATTGTATTCGCGCGCATGGGATTCAACTCCTATCCACTCCAATCCAAACATCATAAACATTACATCATACCTTCTAATATGAAACAATACATCCCAATATGCGAATCCAAACAGGCCCTTACCACTTTCGCTGTCGAAACTACTATGAAGACGATTAAGCGTAAATTTTTGAATATTCCTTGTAAATGTAAGTCTTCAAATGAGTTTTTTCCAACCATAACGAACCCATATTGTAACGCCCTGAAATTCAGGGATTTAGCAGAAGCTCAGCTCCCGAGTTCTAATGCATCACTTATGCAACATAGATAATGATGATTGAATATTTTTCATATTAGTGCATTAAACATGAGTGGGATTATACCAAAATAGTAATGCATACTCCAGATCAGTTTATATAACGCAAGCGGAAGACTGAAAGATGTATATAAACGAATATGAATCTAAAAGATCGTTGTCGATTGCCAGAGTATGAATACATCACTGAGTCACCATATACATGTAATAGTTCAAAAGCAAAATGTCAAAAGAATAGTTCAACTACAATGATAAGCCGTGTAGCCCCGTCAATCAGAATGGCCTAAGCGAAACCATCAAAGAACTGCATATATGAGAACCCGTCCTGATCGTCGTACTAATCAGGCTCCACCTCCTGAGTTGCATCATCATCAGCAACTAAGACAGAGTCTGGTGGGTGTTTAGAACACCGTCCCAGAACGTGGGAGTGAGTGATCAACTCAGTGGAATCATAGAGTAAACATTAACATGTTATCAATTCAGTCAAGCAGTAATGATAAAGCAGACATATCAGACATTCCTAAATACTTTTGTTAATGAAAGGATGAAATGTTTTCATGATGCATGCCCTCGCTTACACTCCCTCGTGCGACACCATCTTACGTCCACGGCGTGTTTTCTTCCCTCTGTGCTCTTCAACCCGGGGCACATGTAGTGCGATGTTATGAACGTGATTATCGAATTATTATTAGTCCTTTCCATACAGCAGTATTGAGAAGTTAAAGTACCTTCCTTATATCATTACCCAAACGATGCTCCATTCTAGGGTCATCAATGTAATGCCCCGTATTTTCAGGACCTGAGTATACGACTCGTTTCCCAAAAACTCGAGTGTTAACCTTAAAGGATGGTCAAATTCGAATATATATTTTTCTTTTATCAGAGTAAGCAAATGAGCGTAGTGTGGACAAATCGACATAAAGAAAAATTTCATTACCTTTCAAATATACAAGTAGCCCATAATGACTTATACAAACCAATGTCCCAACATGAACGATTACAAGATTTACATACATAAGAATTAACAGAAAGAATATAAATGTAAACCGCAAGATCACACAACTCCTCCAAGCACACAGTCATGCATTCCTGGTGGTTGTACCCTGCTCCTCATCAAGTCTAAACATGCATGTCACTTAAGCCACCTGTACTACCTGTACGGTTTTATATTTGATGGGTGAGTGGCCAACTCAGTGTGAATTCCCCTCAAGATTAGACACCGCCGCATTAGGTAAGAAATAGTATGAAACATCTAGACAACCAAAACATAGTAAATGCAGTCTTATTAAGTACATGGATGTATGAAATGCGTTCACGCTCTGGGGATGCTCATCTGTGCGGACAGGGCTGCCGCCCATGCAATGAGTTCATGCCCCGGGGATGCTCACCCGTACAGACAGGGGTCGATAGTCGGTGGTCTGGGAGCTAGCGAAACGATACCCCGATGAATCCTAAGGGCACGTGTTACCGCATCCAAAATTAGCCACCCGTCATCGCCAATATGCTATGGATGCATGATTAGCCAAACCGTTATTAGTCCAGTTACAAGCAGCTAGTTTAAGTAAGCTCAAGGTCACTACGGGGAGCACATGGCCCAGCGTAGGCCGATAGCTTGGGCATAGTGTCCCATACCACCATCTCCGGCTCATGAGACTACCATCTTATGATGTTTAATGAAAACCCATCGACTAGCGGTCAATCATATTACCGTATATAGGGCTTACCATCGCATGGTTGCATGGTATAAAACGTCGAACCCATATAGGAAAAATACCCAAAATAAAGCTACATAGGGCGATATCAAATAAGCCGTATAAGACAAATATCAAAATAAGCCACATAGGGCGAGTATCAAGACCATGCGATAAAAGAGCATCCTTGAAAATCATTAGATATAACAATCCTGGATGGTAGGCCTACATCAATGGTTAATTTAACCAACCATTCCATAACCACTAAGCCAAAGGTCCATTACTATCACAACTAGTCAGGTTACATCCCAAGTATGGGTGTACACATATAGGTGGGAGTTTCCCATTGGTGTACCAGTTTAGGTTCCATAAGCAATCCACAAATACTTCATGAACAAGTATACAGGATGAACATTAAGCAGACAATATAGTAATTCAATTTCCACCAGCTAACAAATGTGATTATAAGAGAGATATCAATAAAAACTATAACTTAAGCTAATGAGAAGATGGAAAGCTCAAGAGGAAGAATCATCACCTTATATTTTGAACCGCCTACCCGTGTTGTTAGAGAATGTGTATTTTCTTAGAATCAAACCCTATCATGAATTGTAAAGTTATACCGTTAGATTCAAGCTTTACACACTATTCTTGGTCAAGGTCTTAACCTAGGATTTGAATTACCTTGGTTTTAGAATTTTACCCAAGAGTCTAGGTCTAGACTTGGACCTTGGGGTTTGGACCCTAGTTAGTTGTACAATTAATTAAAGAGTTAATGTAATAGCTACCAGGTACTTATTAATATTAATGATACAATTAGTATTAGCTAATCTGGTAATTATAACCGTTATAATAGTGACAACTAGTACGGTTTATTATTAATAGTAATATTTAAGGAGGGTAATTAAAATATTACTATTTAATAATTATAATTATGTTTACAATATTTAATATCAGTGTAAATAATCTACCAATGACTAATTACGTCTATATAAAAAAATTATTATGATAATAGTAATAAGGGTGGCAGTTGTAAATCGGGCTTCGAGTTTGTCCACAGCTAAGCTGGAATTGGGCCTGACTTGGCTGCCCAGTTGCAGCCCAACTTGGGCCTGATCGGGGCCCATAATTGTTATCCCTAGATGGCCCAAAAATTTGGGTCGCAGTGGCCCCTGTTTGGCCTAATTACTGGACCCAATCTAAGTACGAGTGGGACTGGCCCACTGTACCTAATGGGGTGGCCCACAATCTTGAGGTGGAGCGGCCCATTGACCCCAAACATCTCAACGGTAGATGTTTCAATCCTCCATTTTTCTGCAGTGTGGTCTACCTGATAGGCGGATCTGTCTAATTTTTAGTCCCAAGTTTCAAAAAAGATTTCAAGAAACAGATGGACTGTTTGGATGTAATACATACGTCAGAGGGACCCATAGAACTTGTTGTCGTCCCTGAAAACAGAAGTGTGAATGGAACACTTGCATTGGAGGGTTCACAGCATTGCACCGTCCAGATGGACGGTGCAGATACAAAACATTTACATTCACGGTGGGCCCCTTTAATAGTGGGCTGGGCCCATTTATGGTCTTATTAAGGTTGTCTAATGGCTGTTTTCATGGCCTGTTTGCAGGCCAAAAAGGGCAACCAATCAACGGTGATGGCTGTTACCTTCCCGGCCCTTACTTTGGCCGAAAATCTCAGCTGAAAGAGGCGGTTTCCCTGCCATTTTCTAGGCGGAGTAACCGCCTTAATCACAACTGTCTTTAAGGCTGAAAATCAGCACGTTTTTATGACATCTTTCAGCTATCATTTGGGGTGAGAAAATATGTATTTCAGCCACTGGCCTCACCACCTATCAAGGCTGAAATTTTGTAACATTTTTAGCTGATTCCCTAGGCTGGAAACTGGCGCTAGCACGGTATGTATGCAAGGAAAACAGAGCCGATGTTATCCCAGTTCCAGTCCAGAAAAGCAGTCAGCACTTCGCTGAGATGGAGCGCCTTTCCATGGCTGTACTTGGCCAGATTTTTGGCCCATACAACAGTCCTCATCATGGCCTGATCTCGGCCCAGATCAGAGATAGTTTTTGGCCTAAGTTTCAGCCCATTTTTAGTTGGATTTTCAGCTCTAAATATCACATTTGCTGGTCTAGGATCTGACCTTATCTACGCCCATATCACAGCTACCACGGGGTCTTAGTTCCGGTCCAAGACTAAATGAAAACCGGAAAACCAATTTGGAGTTTATTTGAGCCAAACGAAATGGACAATGGAGGGGTGTGTTTGGCATTACCTGACTTCTCCTTGCATTCCTGGAGATGTCCCTAGCCAGATGGAACTCTGCACTCGACCGGTAATGGCCTGATGGCATGACGAATGAGGTAGAAAAGAAAACCCATCGTTAATGGCAGACGTTGCTGCATTGAGTTTTTCTTCATTTTGTTTCTACTGGACACCTCAGATTGGTACACAGGAGCTTGTGGAGGCGATTTGTTTGAAGGTTTGTGGACATTTTCATGGTGGGTTTGAATGGGGAAGAAACAGCCAGGGAAGAGCTGTTTTTCAGCTATTGGTTTTCTCCCCAAGGCCTTAGCTCCTTAAAAAGGTAAATGGATGGCTAGGATGGCCTGGTTTGGGACGGTCTAGATCGCCCCAAACACTCCCACAAGGATCATGCCAGCTGGAAGAAAAACTTCCATTTTTAGAATTTTTATGTTTTTAGGCTTGTTTGCACCCAGAATCGTGTGCTGGAAAACGTGCTGAACCACCTGAAACTTGTGAATTTTGGGCTCACGTGTGTCCTCCGTCAGATGAACAGTCTGGATTGTCCAAATGAATCCTGTGGGTGGGCCATCGATCGAAACCTATGGGACGGTGTCCGTCCGCTGCTTTAAAACATAAAGAGAGGGAAAGCTACCCTTTTCTGGTGAAACACGGGTCAGCTCATGCTGACAGGCCTGGGGCGCCCGGTGCACAGCGAGTGCTCGTCAATTGTGCACATGCACCATCAGGGCGAGGCCCACGGTTGTGTTTGGATGAAATCCACTCCGTCCAGTTCACATGGTGGGCCCAATCTCAGCCTTTGACCAAAGATCATGCAGATCCAAGGCTTTAGTGGGTCGTAAGCTATGATCAATGATTTTAAGTGTCTATAGTGAGAATACAACGGTCAGATTGATTCCAAATCGATCATCAATGGTTAAAAGATACTTAAGAATTTGTTGGGGCCACCCGTTCTATGATTTTATAACATTAAATATTTTTATTAGGGTTAATTCAACATTTATTATTATTTATTTCTTTTATATATTTTTTCATATATAATTTATATTATAACAAATTATTAATATATAAAAATTATATGAATATTAGTAAGAAAAGACTAATATATATATATATATATATATATATATATATATATATATATATATATATATATATATATATATATATATATTATTTGTATATTATTTGTATGGTCATATATGTGTTATGCTTTAATTTTTTTTTTTATATATAAATCATTCAATTTTTTCAGTATATTTCATTTTTATATATTACGGATTCTATAGTTCGTAATTTACATTAATGTTGTTTTAAGTATATGCATATAACAAGGATTATAGTTACATATTATTTTAATACGAAACTTTAAATATTTATAAAAACTAAAAATAACATTCCATAGTATATATATTTAGGTTGTATTTTTTTTTGTATTTATATTAAATTAAATTAAATTAAATAGTAACACTTGAGTACTGGAAAGTACGGGGTGTTACAAACTACCCCCCTTAAAGAGAATTTCGTCCCGAAATTCATTACTTAAACGATGATTGTTTGCGGTAATTTATTTTACGATGTTTGATAGTTTTCCACACTAGGTTTATTCGTGTGCGCAAGCACCTTACTACTAGAATCAAGAATCATTCCATCTACCCCCCTTAAAGAGAATTTTATCCGCGAGATTTGATAATACTCGCCCTAACTGTTAACGGTATAGGTAGAAGGGTTAACCTAATGGTGTATCCTATCTTGCATGTGTCTGAGTGTGAAAATTTCAATGTTATATCCCAATCTACCACAACTCTTAACTCTCTGCCTTAGCCAATCGTAAGTGCGTTTGGGTTTCACTAAATGTTAGAATCGTACTAGTGCTTGTCAACATCAGGGTTTCTCAAAGCACTTACTAAGATTTTAAGTTCATTTGGGTGGCGGATACTAATATCCTAACTTTGCTTTTATTTTCCTTTACCTTTAATGATAATTCTCAACATCTAAAGCACAATACAATTTCTAGTTTTTCAGCATTCGAGTTGTCACGGATAGATGGTTGTAATGGGTTTGAACCTGATACTTCGATCACTTGTCTGCAGAACAAAGGATCTACTGGTATCAGTTCATAATCCCGTTAGATCTCGATCTTCTACTTGATCAGGGCATTGAGATCATTAAGATTTGCTAGGACTTAGAACTTGAGCCAAACCACGTACACATCTCGCAATCATAATTCCATCAATTTGTGATCCCGACTATTTTAGACTTATGGGAAATATCATAGAATCTTTTAAATGAGAGCACCGAAAAGTTTACATGAATAGACCATCACACTTCCAGCGCGCACTTTGGTCGCCTAATGCACTAAAAATTTACAACAAAAATTTCTACATGAAATTCTAAGTTTGAAATTTCATCTAGACTCCCAATCCTAGTCCTTATAAGTTCAACCTAGGGTTAATTTTTTTTTTTTTTTTCTAAAATTATATAATTCTTTCTCAAATAAATTTTCACATACTAGGATTTGCAGGAAATATTAGTTATAAGTAAGGAGACCTACTAGGAAGTTAAAATTTTAATTCTTCGTACAATTTCTCAGGTCGAGGAGTGCTTATGTGCATCCTAATGACAATCATGATAGTCAAGGGGCATTACTACGATGCCTAAGTCTTATTTACTTGTCAAATGTCATGATAATGCAAATTAGGAAAATTCAAATTCTAGATTCCAAAGGGTCGTTCATTGAGTGTCAGGTTTAGGGAATGTTCATAATAATCTCTATTTGTATTATGGCGGGCACTTGTTTCCCACAATGCTTAAGCTTAGTTTTTAAGTCCAGACAACTATCCTGGTAATTTACAAGAGAACCAAAGTTTCCATTTCCAAGTTCAATTGACTAAGCCTAAAACGTTTAAAAAGGGGGCCTAAGTTCATTTCTAAGTCTTTTTGGTCATCCAAGCAGGTTTCTAGGGGCCTAGTATTTCAAGTCTCTACATTCTTAATTTCTCCTAACTATAGGGAACATTCACATACGTCCAAATGGTTATTCCAATCATTTCTAAGGAATTTCTACATAACCTTAAGGTCCAATTATCAAACTTAAAATTTTCAAGGGAATCTAGAGTTTGAAATTTCTATGTTTCATGTTTTCTCTTACTCTAAGGAAATCCCGCACATATTCAAATGATTGATTTAATAAATTTCAAGGGAATCTTAGAACCTCAATTTCTTATATTCTCGATTCATCTTAGTTATAGGGGGATTTCACATGTGTTCGAATGATGACCCTGATAATTTCTAAGGGGACCTATGTTTGGATTTCTACGTTCTCGAATCCTTCCTAATTCTAAGGGAGTTTTATATGAGTCTAAGGTCTATAAGTCTGTCTTAAAATTTTTAAGGGAACCTAAAGTTTTCATTTCTAAGTTTGAATGACTAAACCTAAAATTTTCAAGGGAATGTAGGATCATTTCTAAATTCTACAATCATCCAAATAATTGTTCCAGGGAGCCTACATTTGAGTTTCTATATGATCATTTCTAAGTTCTACGATCATTAAAACAATTATTTTTGGGGGCTTAAGTTTGGGTTTCTACATTCTCAGATCTTCCTAAGTCTAAGGGAGATTCACTTAGGTTCAAATTTCTAGTTTCAACCACCCTAACTTGAGACATTTAAGGCTTGTATAAGATCATTTCCCAAGGCCAAGTTGTCAAATTCGAATATATATTTTTCTTTTATCGGAATAAGTAAATGAGCGTAGTGTGGACAAATCGACATAAAGGAAAATTTCATTACCTTTCAAATATACAAGTAGCCCATAATGACTTATACAAACCAATGTCCCAACATGAACGATTACAAGATTTGCATACATAAGAATTAACAGAAAGAATATAAATGTAAGGTGCAAGATCACACAACTCCTCCAAGCACACAGTCATGCATTCCTGGTGGTCGTACCCTGCTCCTCATCAAGTCTGAACATGCATGTCACTTAAGCCACCTGTACTACCTGTACGGTTTTATATTTGATGAGTAAGTGGCCAACTCAGTGTGAATTCCTCTCAAGATTACACACCGCCGCATTAGGTAAGAAATAGTATGAAATATCCAAACAACCAAAACATAGTAAATGTAGTCTTATTAAGTACATGGATGTATGGAATGTGTTCACGCCCCGGGGATGCTCACCCGTGCGGACAGGGCTGCCGCCCATGCAATGCGTTCACGCCCCGGGGATGCTCACCCGTGCGGACAGGGTTTGATAGTCGGTGGTCTGGGAGCTAGTGAAATGATACCATGAATCCCAAGGGCACGTGCTACAACATCCAGAATTAGCCACTCGTCATCGCCAATATGCTATGGATGCATGATTAGCCAAACCGTTATTAGTCCAGTTACAAACAGCTAATTTAGGTAAGCTCAAGGTCACTACGGGGAGCACATGGCCCAGCGTAGGCCAACAGCTTGGGCATAGTATCCCATACCACCATCTCCGGCTCATGAGACTACCATCTTAGGATGTTTAATGGAAACCCATCGACTAGCGGCCAATCATATTACCGTATATAGGGCTTACCATCGCATGGTTGTATGGTATAAAACGTCAAACCCATATAGGGAAAATATCCAAAAAAAAGCCACATAGGGCGATATCAAACAAGCTGTATAAGATAAATACAAAATAAGCCGCATAGGGCGAGTATCAAAATCATGCGATAAAAGAGCATCCTTGAAAACCATTAGACACAACAATCCTGGATGGTAGGCCTACATCAATGGTTAATTTAACTAACCATTCCATAACTACTAAGCCAAAGGTCCATTACTATAACAACCAGTCAGGTTACATCCCAAGTATGGGTGTACGCATATAGGTGGGAGTTTTCCACTGGTGTACCAGTTTAGGTTCCATAAGCAATCCACAAATAATTCATGAACAAGTATACAAGATGAACATTAAGCAGACAATATAGCAATTCAATTTCCACCAGCTAACACATGCGATTATAAGAGAGAGATATCAATAAAAACTATAACTTAAGCTAATGAGAAGATAGAAAGCTCAAGGGGAAGAATCATCACCTTATATTTTGAATCGCCTACCCGTGTTGTTAGAGAATGTGTATTTCCTTATAATCAAACCCTATCATGAATTATAAAGTTATACCGTTAGATTCAAGCTTTACACACTATTCTTGGTCAAGGTCTTAACCTAGGGTTTGAATTACCTTGGTTTTAGGGTTTTACCCAAGAGTCTAGGTCTAGACTTGGACCTGGGGTTTGGACCCTAGTTAGTTGTACAATTAATTAAAGGGTTAATGTAATAGCTACCAGGTACTTATTAATATTAATGATACAATTAGTATTAGCTAATCTGGTAATTATAACTGTTATGATAGTGACAACTAGTACGATTCATTATTAATGGTAATATTTAAGGAGGGTAATTAAAATATTACTATTTAATAATTATAATTATGTTTACAATATTTAATATTAGTGTAAATAATCTACCAATGGCTAATTATTTCTATATAAAAAAATTATTATGATAATAGTAATAAGGGTGACAGTTGTAAATCAGGCCTAGAGTTTGTCCACAGCTAAGGCTGGAATTGGGCTTGACCTGGTTGCTCAGTTACAGCCCAACTTGGGCATGATCGGGGCCCATAATTGTTATCCCTAGATGGCCCAAAAATTTGGTCGCAGTGGCCCTTGTTTGGCCTAATTATTGGACCCAATCTAAGTACGAGTGGGACTGGCCCACTGTACCTAACGGGGTGGCCCACAATCTTGAGGTGGAGCAGCCCATTGACCCCAAACGTCTCAACGGTAGATGTTTCAATCCTCCATTTTTCTGCAGTGTGGTCTACCTGATAGGCGGATCTGCCTGATTTTTAGTCCCAAGTTTCAAAAAAGATTTCAAGAAACGGATGGACTGTTTGGATGTAATACATACGTCAGAGGGACCCATAGAACTTGCTGTCGTCCCTGAAAACAGAAAGTGTGAATGGAACACTTGCATTGGAGGGTTCACAGCATTGCACCGTCCAGATGGACGGTGCAGATATAAAACATTTACATTCACGGTGGGCCCCTTTAATATTGGGCTGGGCCCATTTATGGTCTTGCTAAGGCTGTCTAATGGCTGTTTTCATGGCCTGTTTGCAGGCCAAAAAGGGCAACCAATCAATGGTGATGGCCGTTACCTTCCCGGCCCTTACTCGGGCCGAAAATCTCAGCTGAAAGTGGCTGTTTCCCTGTCGTTTTCTAGGCGGAGTAACCGCCTTAATCACAACTATCTTTAAGGCTGAAAATCAGCACTTTTTTATGGCATCTTTCAGCTACCATTTGGGTTGAGAAAATATGTATTTCAGCCACTGGCCTCACCACCTATCAAGGCTGAAATTTTGTAACATTTTCAGCTGATTCCCCAGGCTGGAAACCGACGCTAGCATGGTCTGTATGCAAGGAAAACAGAGCCGATGTTGTCCCACTTCCAGTCCAGAAAAGTAGTCAGCACTTTGCTGAGTTGGAGCGCCTTTCCATGGCTGTACATGGCCAGATTTCTGGCCCATACAACAGTCCTCATCATGGCCTGATCTTAGCCCAGATCAGAGAAAGTTTTTGGCCTAGGTTTCAGCCCATTTTTAGCTGGATTTTCAGCTCTAAATATCACATTTGTTGGTCTAGGATCTGACCTTATCTGCGCCTATATCACAGCTACCACGGGGTCTTAGTTCCGGTCCAAGACTAAATCAAAACCGGGAAACCAATTTGGAGTTTATTTAAGCCAAACGAAATGGACAATGGAGGGGTGTGTTTTGCATTACCTGACTTCTCCTTGCATTCCTGGAGATGTCCCTAGCCAGATGGAACTCTGCACTCGACCAGAAATCGCCTGATGGCTCGACGAAAGAGGTGGATAAGAAAACCCGTCGTTAATGGCAGACGTTGCTCCATTGAGTTTTTCTTCATTTTGTTTCTACTGGACACCTCAGATTGGTACACAGGAGCTTGTGGAGGCGATTGTTTGAAGGTTTGTGGACATTTTCATGGTGGGTTCGAATGGGGAAGAAACGGCTAGGGAAGAGCTGTTTTTCAGCTATTGATTTTCTCCCCAAGGCCTTAGCTCCTTAAAAAGGTAAATGGATGGCTAGGATGGCCTAGTTTGGGACGGTCTAGATCGCCCCAAACACTCCCACAAGGATCGTGCCAGCTGGAAGAAAAACTTCCATTTTTGGAATTTTTGTGTTTTTGGGCTTGTTTGCACCCAAAATCGTGTGCAGGAAAACGTGTTGAACCACCTGAAACTTGTGGATTTTGGGCTCACGTGTGTCCTCCGTCAGATGGACGGTCTGGATTGTCCAGATGAATCCTATGGGTGGGCCATCGATCAAAACCTATCGGACGGTGTCCGTCCGCTGCTTTAAAACATAAAGAGAGGGAAAGCTACCCTTTTCTGGTGAAACACGGGTCAGCTCATGCTGACAGGCCTGGGGCGACCGGTGCACAGCGAGTGCTCGTCAATTGTGCACATGCACCATCAGGGCGAGGCCCACGGTTGTGTTTGGATGAAATCCACTCCGTCCAGTTCACATGGTAGGCCCAATCTCAGCCTTTGACCAAAGATCATGCAGATCCAAGGCTTTGGTGGGCCGTAAGCTACGATCAATGATTTTAAGTGTCTATAGTGAGAATCCAACGATCAGATTGATTCTAAATCCATCATCAATGGTTAAAAGATACCTAAGAATTTGTTGGGGCCACCTGTTCTATGATTTTATAACATTAAATATTTTTATTAGTGTTAATTCAACATTTATTATTATTTATTTCTTTTATATATTTTGTCATATATAATTTATATTATAACAAATTATTAATATATAAAAATTATATGAATATTAGTAAGAAAAGACTAATATATATATATATATATATATATATATATATATATATATATATATATATATATATATATATATATATATATATATTATTTGTATATTATTTGTATGGTCATATATGTGTTAGGCTTTACTTTTTTTTTTTAATATATAAATCATTCAATTTTTCCAGTATATTTCATTTTTATATATTATGGATTCTATAGTTCGTAATTTACATTAATGTTGTTATAAGTATATGCATATAACATGGATTATAGTTACATATTATTTTAATACGAAACTTTAAATATTTATAAAATATAGAAATAACATTCCATAGTATATACATTTAGGTTGTATTATTTTTTTTGTATTTATATTAAATTAAATTAAATTAAATAGTAACACTCGAGTACTGGAAAGTACGGGGTGTTATAGTCAATCCTAGACAATCTCATACGGCATTATAGTTATAGATCACTGTAAAGGGCTCGTCACCAATCAATACAGGTCTAGTTATATCCTTTAGACTACAATAAGGCTTGTCGCCCCAAAACAGTGTCAGGATATACTCGAGGTCACTACAAAGGTGTCACGCCCCGAACTCGGAAACCGAGCTCACAAAATTTTCGATCGCCGAATCCAGCGCCGACAGCCTCCGTAGAACCCCATTCTCGGCTCCTAGCTCCCATTCGTCAGGTTCCGATCCTTGGATGCTACGAGGAGGATTTACAATGTCAGTCTGATTCGTAACAAGCATAACCAATGACATAACCCACAAACAACAACCAAGAACTCCATTACATTTCCACTATGATCAAAAGCTTTACAAGTACAATGAGCATAAAGGGAAATACAATGGTAAAGAACAAAAACTCCAAAACGCTCTTCAACGTGCTCCTGCCTCAGCGCTGCTGCGATCCAACGTCACCTGCATGCAACGGTCGTGCATAAGCTTACAGCAAGCTTAGAGGGTGGTGAAAGTGTGTGCGCAAGGTAGTAATATGAACATGCAATGTCAGAGTAATGCGGAATATGCAGATGGAACCATAACATCATGAGCCGTAACAAGGCTATACAATGCAAGACATGAATGGTATCGGCCACCAAAGGCCATGCGAAGTGTAATACAACTCAAGCATACAGATCCTCATCTATGTCCACACATCAATACAGCTCAAATATGGGATATCACCGGGGTCTAGTACACTCTAAACCAGATTGTCGCCACATCGCGCGTAATAAGGTAAGTGGAAGAGACCTCACTATCCGTCTGCCAATATCGGGCGCGACTCGTCGATAGCGGACCCATTCCTCGAACTGGTCAGACTCAGCCTAGCATTACCCCCTACTCTCGGGCGGGTAAGGCCGCACCCCCTTCCAACCGACCACGACATAGTGGAGAGCATAACCGTCTGGTAATCGGTACTCAACGCTCATCTACCCACTCGGTCTAGACGTTGGAGCAACCTCTTGGTACCATAAGGGTTTAGGGACTTTCACCCAGGGATATCTATAGTACCCCATATAGAACAAGATTTCTGGTATACAATCCTGCCAACCACGATACATCTGTGGAAGTTATGACCCCATTGTCGCTAAGGCGTACAATATCCATGTCATACAAATGCAATATGCATGATTCACGCTAACCAGTCATGCATAAAATCCTACGCTCATGTAGGGCAACACCGCCTAATCAGGAGCCCATAAACGACCTGACCAAAGGCAAATGCTATGATCAGACAATTCTCACGTCAAGCATACATATGATGCGTATGATCATGAGTCATGGAACTGTACTAAACATGTTATAATAAAATGAACTATCTTACAATGCAGATGGGCCTGGGCGGCCTATACACAATAAATACGGGCCTAACAATGGGCCCTAAGGAGAGTCGTAATGTGGACATCCAACCAGCAGTACACTCGCAATGTGGACGTCAAACCAACATTGCTCCCAAGGTACGATCGTCACAAACATCGTTACATAAACCGTGTTGGGCTCACACATTGCAATGGACTTTAGGTACATCCCATTGGGTCTTAAATACCTCAAATGGGCTACATCATATTGGCCACATCGATGGGCCGCTCCAATGGGCCTTATGCGCATTGCAATGGGTCATAACCCGTTGACCCTTAGAATGCATCAAGTGAGCCTAAACCCGTAGGTCTTCTACAAATCAGATGGGCCTGTACTCATAGGCTCTATACAATTTAAATGGGCCTAAACTCCTAGGCCTTTTACAAGTCAAATGGGCCTAACCCATAGGTCCTTTTATAAATCAAATGGGTCTGGACCCAAGGGCCTTGGGATATATCAAATGGTCCAATCCCATGGGCCTCACGTCCACATCAAAGTGGGCCCCAATAAATGCTATAACAACGTTAAGATGGGCCTCAAAACAGGCCAAGGTGGGGTCCACTTGGACTATGGATCTGGCTCATCTTTTCCTGTGCCGTACAGTAAACTCACAAATGGTTGAACGGCATGGATACAACACATAATATGGTGACTAAATATATAATATATTAATAAAACTAGTTACTGCTGTGCAGCTCTTACTACAACAGAGGTGGGTCCCAGGTAGGGCCCACCCTTATGATATAATATTTAATATTATATCATATATTAATATAACAATATATATACTATATTAATATTATTTAAAAAAAATATGCAACGTCCAGGCCCTGGACGGCCTGGACATGCACCTGCATCAAGGGAGGCCCCACACGTACACACACACCCACATGCATGCACACGTACACACACACCCAGCTGTACGCACACAAGCATGCACACTCACACGCACGCCCGCCCACCCAAAGGGCTCCACCTTCACAAACATCTCCCTGGGCTCCACCGTCCAGCGGACGGTGGAGATAAAACGCATACATCACTGTGGGTCCCATGTGGGGCCCACATGAAATGTCTATTCGCCATCCAAGCCGTTCATAAGATCACTCGGGCGTGGTTGAAGGGAAAACATAAATTCCAGCTTGATCCAACACGTCTGTGGGCCCCAGAAAGAGCTTCAATGGTAGATGTTCATTCACACTGTTTCCTATGGTGTGGGCCACCTGACTATTGGATGGGGTTGGAATTCAGAGGGGACCCACTACTAGGGGTGGCCCACCTCATGAGCAGGTCGGATGACAAATAAACATTATGGTGGGGCCCACACGCAGGGTCGTGGGCCCCTGCTGGACGCCCGCCCTCACGGCTGCACGCATCAGCGTGCATCACTGCCCGCTGACGGTGGCAGGAGCAGAGGCTCTGCCTCTTTCGAAATCTGGGAAAAACCTGTTTTCCTGCTGTTTTTTGCACATGGTGCCCGCTAAAATGAAATCTGCTCCGGCCATTGCGTTCTGTGGCTCGCAACAGGCGAAACAAGTCCAGAGTTCAAATTTTAAAATGCTTAGAAAATGAAATAAAATACGAAAATGATGTTTGAATGGTGAGGATGCAATTTTTGACGCTATGGCCCACCAGGTACTCCGTTCAATCTCATTTTCTGGCTCAACGCCTAAAATGATATGGTGAAAGGGATGGACGGCTTGGATTAGAACGATACATCAGGGTGGGGCCTATGTAAGGGGACCACCCAAAAGCCTCTCCTTTTCTTTCCTTTTCCTTTTTTTTGTTGGGTACAGGGACGTCCAGCGTCCCAGACGCTGGACGGTGGGCCTATTTTTAAAAATATACATGGTGGTGGGCCTTTTTGAAGTGGGCCACCACTAATGGATGATGGGGGGTACCACATGCAAGGTGGGCCCCACTTGAAGGACTCTTGGACAAAAATAAATACCTCAAGGTGAGGTCCATTCAATTGGGCCACACAACTCTATTGCATAAAAATAAAATAAAATAAAATAAAATAAATAAAAGAGAGAGAGAGACATGGAGAGTGGGACACGCCTTGTGATGGAGGGACCCCGACATTATGGGCCCTCCCTTACATGAAATCATACATCAAGTGGGTCATTTTGCACATGTGACCATCAGAACTGAAGATCAACGGTGAGGATCCTTTCCCCACCAATATGGATGGTCTAGATGACCTTTCTAAAGAAAATAAACATCATGATGGGGTCCATGGAGAATGGCCCCATCATGGAATGATCATGATGATCTAAATGGGCCATCGGCCACATTTTAGGGTCCCAAGTGAGATCCACACCATGGATCGGTGGGCCTCACTTGGCCCATCATAAAAATAAGAAAAACTATCCTATAGAGGCACCCACCGTCCGATCTTCTCGCTCCTAGGGGTTCCTTGGCACCTTAGCTTCAACTTCAATGGATGAGATGGAGAATGGAAGGTTGAGATGGGAGATGATGGGGTAGGAAGGTGGGCCACTTGGAGTTTAGGAATTCTTACAAAATTCCAAACGTATGGGCTCTCTTTTGCTTTGGGATTTTGAAATGAGAAAGAGAGAAAGAGAGAGAGAGTTGTAAGGGAGAGAGAGAGTGATGGATGAATGTGGTGAATGATGGGGGTGTAAGAAATCTTTGACTTTTGAGGCTTTTGTGTAAGAGAGGTATGAGTGGTGAAGACTTTTGTGGCTTTTTGTGTAAGAGAGGTATGGGTGGGGTGGTGAAGACTTTTGTGGTTGCTTGGGAAAAGGGAATAAAGTGATGTGTACTTGACATGTGATGGATTGATGGGATTGATGTGATTGATGTGACACATCATAGAGATTCTCTTGGATTTCGCAATGCGTGACATTTTCTCGCACCGAACGTTGGCCCATATCTCTTGACCAGGGTATCGCCTCGGCTTGCGAGTCGCGGTATCGAAACCGCAATGACGGCGCTGTCGTTATGGTATTGGTCTCGGGTTGAGTCGACTCGGGTTGTCGGCACATGAATCAGGCTCACGCGTCGATATCGGTTAAGGGTCGAAAGTTGCCGGAATTCGACCGGTAAGACCGCGGAAGTCTACGGAAAGGTACGGACCAAAATACGGGTCTTACAAAAGGGCTCGTCACCAATTAGAGTAGGTCGACAGCTCGAATATAGTGTCCCATACCACCTTAATCGGCTTACGAGTCTAGGTGCTCACTGTTCACTACGGGGAGGCTTGTCGCTCCAGCGTAGTCTGACAGCTCGACCATGGTGTCCCATACCACCATGTTCGACTCATGAGTCGTAGCGGATCGAGGTACCAAGGTTAGTGGGATTGCATTGGTAAGTTTGGTACCCTAGATTTAAACAAGAGCGTCCATACATGGTGAACATACATCAGGTCAATAGGGTTACTTGACGAGCTCGACTTGCTCGATCGCACGTTGAGTTGATCGACACTCCATGTGGCCAAACCACTGCCGACAACTCTAGTGCGGTTCAGGTTTGTCAAACACGCCCTACGTTGCAAATCAATCTCAGCCACGAATTCAAGCCTGTTACCAAATGCCTGAACCATAACATGGCCCCAATCATGTATAATTTCAATAATAAACATTTAATTCAAAATTCACATTCATATGAGCATGATATGAAATATAACTTAAACATGAATACAGTACATAGAGAAAATCATACACACAGTTAACATGAATAAAATAGGCTACATATAACATAAAAGAAATCATACAGACCAGTAAGGTGATTGAGATTCATATCTCAATACCCTTAAAAATCATACTTTACCTATTTCTAATCCATTCAGGCATTTATACAAACACTTAGACTATACTATTCAACATACATCACGTATGTTGGTATATTGCATATTTGGGCAAATCTTTTTGCTAAGGAGTTGTCATATACATAACAAGTATGTACTAACAACGATTTATCATAGCAATCACAACATCAGATTTCATATGCATACAAACATTTTAACAAACACATGGAATACTCTATTTACAACATAAACTATACATAATTGTAAAACAGAACAGATAGTGCATTTGGCATATGTAATAGCATCCACGTCAGTAATAAATCATTATCTGATATTGAAAGCTTTGAAAACCATGACCTATACATTTATAATCCGTACCTTACACCGATAAATGCATAACGAACTCAGTTCGTTCACTCACGCTTCGTCTACGGCCCAACGACAACCTATTACATGAAATAAGTTAGCTATTACATCACTTTAACTAATTGAAACCCTAGAACTGATAAAGGTTAGGTTTTCTTACCCAATAGTGTATTTGAAATCACCGGAATAGTGATTCGGTAACGATGTGTAAGCACAAGGAGTGACGGGAATCGAATCCCAGGAGTAGCTCCCACTTCTCTCTCACTTTCTCTCTCTTTTCTCTTAGGGTTGTAGGAAATTCGTATGGTGAGAGAGGGTGAGGGTTTCAAGCCCTTATATAGGCCCAAAATTCACTAAAATAGTCTCATGGCCAAGGTATACTTAGGTTATATCCAAATCAGCCTTGTTCCGATCCAACGGAGCAGTTCTGGAGGTCCTTTTGCTGAATGCGGTCGGAATTAAGCTCACAACTATTGGATCCTGAGTACATTAAGTTTTCAGTCCGATCGGATTTCTAGATCGACCGTAGCGGACCAGTTTCAGTTTAGCGGTCACCGAAACTCGATCAGGGCCACAAGTATTTTGACATGTATGGGCCATCTTTCCTGATCCTAGGGTGAATTTGGATAAAAAACTAACGGTCAGAATGCTTATAAATGACGCGCAAGCGATACGACCCAAATTTCTTAAATTCATAATTAATTTCTTAAGAATCTCCACTTTTTCACACTCTTCACTCCGGACTCAAGAAAACAGTCTCAGGACATCGTTTGGACGTGATTTTCGAGGTGATTGTCAAGTCCAACTAGACGGTCAATATTGTTTAAGTTCATTGCTATTGGACTTTCGACGTGCGATCCAGGTCTGATATAAAGTTTCAAAGTACTCCCAAGAGCAACTGGGTTTAGAGTTGGATTCTAGATTTTAGGGTAATGTGGCGTTAACGATTCTATAGGTTTTGGGTCTTGCAGATCGTATTTAAAGTGATTAGTGCTAATTTCACAAGTGATTTAGGTTAACACTTAGTTAATTCTCGTCTAGTTTCTAAAGGATTTAGTCCTGAGGGATTTTTGCCCGAGTTAAAAATCGGGTCTTTGTTTGGATTTTTCCGAGTCGTTACAATCTACCCCTCCTAAAGAAAAATTTCATCCTCAAAATTAGTACCTTTTCGTACTCGAGAATCTGAGGGTAGTTCTTTCTGACCTCAGCTTCTGTTTCCCAAGTAGCTTCCTCTTCTGTATGATGTGTCCATAGTACCTTCACGAGTGGAATCACCTTACTGCACAACACTTGCTCCTTCCTGTTTAGGACATGCGTCGGACGCAGTACATATGTAACATCCTCGCTCAACTGTACCTGCTCCCATCTGATGATGTGAGAAGGATCAGGAACTTATTTCTTTAGCATAGATATATGAAATACATTGTGTACACCTACGAGTGGTGCGGGTAAAGCCAGGCGATACGCTACTGCCCCCAATCGATCCAGAATCTGAAATGGACCAATAAAATTCGGTATGAGCTTCCCCTTCTTACCAAAACGTAGGACTCTCTTCATAGGAGAAACTCAAAGGAACACATGGTTTCCAACTTCAAACTCAAGTGGTCGCCACCTCTTGTCGGCATAACTCTTATGTCTGCTCTGAGCTGTCAGAAGTCGACGCCTGATAATATCGATCTTCTCTGAGGTCGCCTCTACTAACTCTGGGCTAACCAAACTGCCCTCGTTAACCTCTGTCCAGCAATGTGGTGCTCGACAAGGGCGCCTATACAAGGCTTCGTAAGGAGCCATGCCAATACTCACCTGAAAATTGTTATTGTAGGCGAACTCTGCATATGGGAGACAGTTGTCCCAACTGTCCTTGAAGTCTAAAACACAAGCCCGCAACATATCTTCTAAAATCTGATTCACCCGCTCCGTCTGCCCATCGGTCTGGGGGTGAAACGCTATACTGAACTTTAACTTCACACCCATCGCTTCCTGGATACGAGTCTAGAAGATAGATGTGAATCGCGTGTCTCTGTCCGACACAATCTCCAAGGGAACTCCATGCAGATGAATTCTCTCTTTGATGTATAGCCTAGCTAACTCATCTACAAGTTTGTGACTCTGATCGGAAGGAAGTGAGCCGACTTCGTCAATCTGTCGACGATCACCCAGATATAATCATGTCCCTTCCTCGTCTTCGGCAGTCCTGATATAAACTCTATAGAGATGAAGTCCCACTTCCATTCAGCTATGGGCATGGGCTGAAGCAGTCCAGGAGGTTGACGATGCTCTGCTTTGACCTGTTGGCACGTGAGACAACGAGATACGAACTCAGCAATATAAACCTTCATATTATCCCAACAGTACGATCTCTTCATGTTTCGATACATCTTCGTGCTACCTGGATGCATCGCAAGCCTCGAACTATGGGCTGACTCAAGAACCTCTCGTCTCAAGTCAGAAATGTCTGGGATGTATAGGCAGCTATGATAATGTAAGCCTCCATCCGTACCAACACTCCACTGAGAGTCCTTATCTGTACTAACTCGCTCTCTCACCTTCGCCAATAGCTCATCGTCTGCTTGAGCCGCGATAATCTTGTCATCAATGAGGGGCTGTACACGAACGTGTGCGACGACTTCAAACGGTTCCTCCCGCACGAACTCTACCATAACCCATTCTACAACCATCAGTGGAGCCGCAAATGTTTAACCTTCTTGCGGCTCAACGCATCAGCCACAAGGTTGGCCTTGCCAGGATGGTAGGAGACCTCGAACTTGAAGTACTTCAAGGTTTCCATCCATGGGCGCTGCCTCATATTCAAATCCCGCTGAGTGAATATATATTTAAGGCTCTTGTGGTCGCAAAAGAGCTCGAACTCCTCTCCATAGAGGTAATGTCTCCAGAGCTTTAATGCAAAAATGATGGCTGCTAACTCGAGGTCGTGTGTAGGGTAATTTTTCTCATGTTTCCTCAACTGTCTTGAGGCATATGCAATCACCCTGTCCTTCTGCATAAGGACACAACCTAGACCAATGCGAGATGCATCAGTGTATACAGTATACTTGACTCTTTGCTCTGACAATATTAGCACAGGGGCGGACATCAGTCTGTCCTTCAGCTCCTGAAAAGTTGCTTTCGCCTTCTCGTTCCAGGCGAACTTTAAGTCTTTCCGAGTCAACTGAGACAACGGTCTGACAATGTTCGAGAAGTCCCGAATAAAGCTTCGGTAATAGCCAGCAAGTCCCAGAAAACTCCTTACCTCAGTGACCGAACCGGGCTGTTCCCAGTCCTGAACTGCAGCTACCTTAACAAGGTCCACTCTATCCCTTCCTTGGACACTACATGTCCCAAGAACTTGAATTCCTCTCGCCAGAAGTCGCACTTCTTGTACTGCGCGAACAACTAGTTCTTCTTCAGAGTATCTAAGACTACTTGTAAGTATCTCTCATGCTCTTCTCGACTCGCAGAATATACCAAAATATCATCGATAAGCATGATGATGAATCGGTATAAAAATGGCCGAAACACCCGGTTCATCAAGTTCATGAACACGGCCGGTGCATTCGTAAGACCGAACGACATCACAAGGAACTCGTAATGTCCAAAGCTAGTCCTGAATGTAGTCTTTTGCACGTCTTCATCCCTAAAACGCAACTGATGATACCCTGACTGTAGATCAATCTTTGAAAAATACTTAGCCCCCTTCAACTGATCAAAAAGGTCATCTACCCTGGGCAAAGGATAATTATTCTTCACCGTCACATGGTTCAACTTGTGGTAGTCAATACACAATCGCATGGACCCGTCCTTCTTCTTCACGAACAGCACAGGCGCTCCCCAAGGAGACACTCGGGTGTATGAAGCCTGCCTCTAATAACTCATCGATCTGTCTCCTAAGTTCTTCCATCTCACATGGAGGCATACGATAAGTAGGCAGCGAAATAGGTGTCGTCCCAGGCACAGGATCAATGGTAAAGTCAATCTCGCGCCGAGGAGGTAGTCCCGGGATCTTCTCGAATACATCTGTGAAGTCTTGGACCGTAGGCGTATCTCCCAATGTTGGAACATCAGTACCCTCTAATAGGGAAGCATAACAACTCAAACGGGAAGGGTGGCTAACCTGAACAGGGAAAATAAATGCCACGCCCTCTGGTCCATAAGCTGTCACGACTCTGGCCTCGCAATCAATCTTTGCTCGTATCTCGGTGAGCCAGTCCATACAGAGAATAATGTCGTGATGATATAGGGGAATGACAATCATGTCGACTAATACGGTCCTACTCCCCAAGTTTATCAGGCGGCTCTTGCAAATCTTATTAACATCGAAAAATGTCCCAGCGGCGATGATAACCCTTACTCCTTTCGTAGGAGTAGTATCCAATCCCAGTCGCTTGACTGTCGAGTATGAAACCATAGAAGTAGTGGACCCAGTGTCCACTAGAAAGAAAACTGAAGTACCTTGGATAAGAGGCGTACCCTCGAATGACCTCGGTGCTAGATCTGCACCCTTAGAAGTCTCAACAGAAGTCACAGCTGTAAGTGCATGCACATGAGCCTGCTGCGGGCGGTTCAGCTGTGGCACCATAGGCCGTTGAGGTGGCCTAAATCGGGGTGCCGATGGTCGAAATGATGGATGTGTAGGTGCAGTCCGTAGAGGTGGTGTCGATAGAGCCTAAGGGCGAGAGCGGTCGATTCTCTGCGGCAGCGAGAACCCATTGTCTCTCATACGTGTAAAGCAGCTCTCCGTAACATGACCTGGTCTCCCACAGTATGTACATGTCACTCCAGGTCGCCTCATCGGAACTAGTGGCGCCGCGATCCTGGGAGGAGAGTCAATACGGGACCTCTTGCCGATGAATGGCCGGCTCGGCATATCTGGTCGTGGCTTAGGAATCATAGGCCCACGAGAAAGTGACAATCGATCCTCGTCCAGCTCTGCACGCATAGACATATGAACTAGCTCAACATAGGAAGGTATGCTAGCACAACACATCTTCAAGCGAATGTCGGGTCGCAGGCCCTCAGAAAAACGTCACATCCGCATCTGCGCGTCAGCAAGAATAGTAGGGACGTATCTGCCCAACTCCGTAAACCGGTGCTCATACTCTGTCACTGACATGCCTCCCTGTTTGAGGCGTAAAAATTCATTCTCCTTCTCGTGCCAGTACGCAAGGGGATAGTACTTCTCATGAAAGTGGGTCTCAAATGCTGCCTACGTCCAAACATAGTCAACCACAATAGTCCGCAGGACACTATCCCACCACATGCTGGCCTCCTTTTCCAACGTAAAGGTGGCTAACTCGACTTGTTCCGGCTCCGTACAGTATAGCATCCTCAGCATCTTGGAGATGCGATCAAGCCAATATTCGGCCTCCTCGGGTCTGTGAGAACCTGTAAATGTAGGGGGCCGCAAGCATTGGAATCACTCTAGGAGGCTATTGGTACCCGAATTCCCCGTAGGGTATACAACGGGTGTAGGCAATGCCACACCTGGCTGGAATGGGATGAAACATGGTCTATACCCGTCAATTGATGGTCTAAATTTGATTTGGAGTCGTCATATGTGATCAGGAGTGTGCACGGACTTGATCTCGGTGATCATTTTCATTAAACTTTTGCCAAATGAAGACACTGAGAGTCCTAGACCTGTTTCTAAATTATTCTCGCACCCTCCTGCGCTAAAGTGGCATCAGCGTACGTCTTGTGACCATAATACACGTCTGATTTAATCCAAATCATGCTCTGATACCAACTTGTAACGCCCTGAAATTTGGGAGTCAAGCAGAAGCTCAGCTCCCGAATTCCAATGCATCATTTATGCAACATAGATAATGATGATTAAATGTTGTTCATATTAGTGCATTAAACATGAGTGAGATTATACCAAAACAGTAATTCATACTCCATATCAGTTTATATAACGCAAGCGGAAGACTGAAAGATGTATATAAACGAATATGAATCCAAAAGATCGCTGTCGATTGCCAGAGTATGAATACATCACTGAGTCACCATACACATATAATAGTTCAAAAGAAAAATGTCAAAAGAATAGTTCAACTACAATGATAAGCCCTGTAGCCCTGTCAATCAGAACGGCCTAAGCGAAACCATCAGAGAACTGCATATATGAGAACTCATCCTGATCGTCGTACTAATCAGGCTCCGCCTCCTGAGTCGCATCGTCATCTGCAACTAAGACAGAGTCTGGTGGGTGTTTAGAACACCGTCCCAGAACGTGGGAGTGAGTGATCAACTCAGTGGAATCATAGAGTAAAGATTAACATGTTATCAATTCAATCAAGCAGTAATGATAAAACAGACATATCAGACATTCCTAGATACTCTTGTTAATGTAAGGATGAAATATTTTTATGATGCATGCCCTCGCCTACACTCCCTCGTGCGACAACATCTTACGTCTGGGGCATACTTTCTTTCCTCTGTGCTCTTTAACTCGGGGCACATGTAGTGCAATGTTATGAACTTTATTACCGAGTTATTATTAGTCATTTCCATACAACAGTATTGAGAAGTTAAGGTACCTTTCTTATATCATTACCCAAACGATGATCCATTCTAGGGCCGTCAGTCCTAGACAATCTCATACGACATTATAGTTCTAGATCATTGTAAAGGGCTTGTCACCAATCAATACAGGTCTAGTTATATCTTTTAGACTACAATAAGGCTCGTCGCCCCAATGCAGTGTCAGGATATACTCGAGGTCACTACAAAGGGCTCGTCACTAATTAGAGTAGGCCGACAGCTCGAATATAATGTCCCATACCACCATAATCGGCTCACGAGTCTAGTGCTCACTGGTCACTACGGGGAGGCTCGTCGCCCCAGTATAGGCCGATAGATCGACCATGGTGTCCCATACCACCATGTCCGGCTCATGAGTCTTAGCGGATCGAGGTACCAAAGTTAACGAGATTACATTGGTAAGATTGGTACCCTAGATTCAAACAAGAGCGTCCATACATAGTGAACATACATCAGGTCAATCGGGTTACTTGATGAGATCGACTCGCTCGATCGCACATTGAATTGATCGACATGAAATGCATAAGCAGTCCGTGTGGCTAAACCACTGCCGACAACTCTAGTATGGCTCGGGTTCGTCAAACACGCCCTACGTAGCGAATCAATCTCAGCCATGAATTCAAGCCTGTTACCGAATGCATGGACTATAACATGGCCCCAATCATGTACAATTTTAATAATAAACATTTAATTCAAATTTCATATTCATATAAACATGGTATGAAATATAACTTAAACATGAATACGGTACATGGAGGAAATCATACACACAGTTAGCATGAATAAAATAGGCTACATATAACATAGAGGAAATCATACACACAAGTAAGGTGATTGAGATTCATATCTCAATACCCTTAAAAATCATACTTTGCCTATTTCTAATCCATTCAGGCATTTACACAAACACTTAGACTACACTAATCAACATACATCACGTATGTTGGCATATTGCATATTTGGGCAAATCCTTTTGCTAAGGAGTTGTCGCATATATGACAAGCATGTACTAACAACGATTTATCATGGCAATCACAACATCAGATTTCATATACATACAAACATTTTAACAAACACATGAAATACTCTATTTACAACATAAACTATACATAATTGTAAAACATAACAAATAGCGCATTTGACATGTGTAATAACATCCACGTCAGTAATAAATCATTATCTGACATTGAAAGCTTTTAAAACCATGACCTATACATCTATAATCCGCACCTTTCGCCAATAAATGCGTAATGAACTCAGTTCGTTCACTCATGCTTCGTCTACAGCCCAACGGCAACCTATTACATGAAATAGGTTAGCTATTACATTACTTTAACTAATTGAAACCCTAGAACTGATTAGGGTTAGGTTTTCTTACTCAATAGTGTATTTGAAATCTCCGGAATAGTGATTCGGTAACGATGTGTAAGCACAAGGAGTAACAGGAATCGAATCCCATGAGTAGCTCCCACTTCTCTCTCACTTTCTCTCTTTTCTCTTAGGGTTGAAGGAAATTCGTATGGTGAGAGAGGGTGAGGGTTTCAAGCCCTTATATAGGCCCAAAACTCACTAAAATAGTCTCATGGCCAAGGTATACTTAGGTTATATCCAAATCGGCCTTGTTCCGATCTAACAGAGCAGTTCTAAAGGTCCTTTTGCTGAATGCGGTCGGACTTAAGCTCACAACTATTGGATCTTGAGTACACTAAGTTTTCAATCCGATCGAATTTTCAGATCGACCGTAGCGGACTAGTTTCAGTTCAACGGTCACCGAAACTCGATCAGGGCCACAAGTATTTTGACGTGTATGGGCCATCTTCCCTGCTCCGAGGGTGAATTTGGGTAAAAAACCAATGGTCAGAATGCTTATAAATGGCGCACAAGCGACACGACCCAGATTTCTTAAATTCATAATTAATTTCTTAAAAATCTCCACTTTTTCACACTCTTCACTCCGGACTCAAGGAAACAGTCTCAGGACATCGTTTGGACGTGATTTTTGAGGTGATTGTCAAGTTCAACTAAGCGGTCAATATCATTTAAGTTCATTGCTATCGGACTTTCGACGTGCGGTCAAGGTCCGATACAAAGTTTGAAAGTGCTCCCAAGAGCAACTGGGTTTAGAGTTGGATTCTAGATTTTAGGGTAATGTAGCGTTAACGATTCTACAGGTTTTGGATCTTGCAGATCATATTTAAAGTGATTAGTACTAATTTCACAGGTGATCTAGGTTAACACTTAGTTAATTCTCGTCCAGTTTCTAAAAGATTTAGTCCTGAGGGATTTCTGCCTGAATTAATACTCGGGTCTTTGTATGGATTTTTTCGAGTCGTTACATATATACTCGTGTAGGTGGCCGACGATCCTTCCTTGGAAACGAAATCCTAGGAACGACCCTAAATCGAATGTACTAACAATAGGTGTAGACCATAAGTACTTAGGTTTGTGATTTATCAATACTACTGCTCCAGTTAATGATTTGTGATTGCTAATGTACTATGTACATGATAACTTGCATATATTTCAATTTATGTTCAATAGATTGCAATTCGTAGTATAGCGACACTTACGTGTTTGATGAAATTCCTGAATGAGTGGGTTACTGATTTTGATGATTGAATGTGAATCCAATCATCTTTAATGCTCGTTGACTTGATTAGATTAAGAAGTAGGACTACAAGAGTAGTCTGGTTAATCAACAAAATTTTGAATATGGGTTGATCAAATTAGGCTGTCCACCCCAGACTAAGGTTGAAAGTCAGCAAATTCCCGGATATGGGTTGACCAAATTAGGCTGGCCACCCTAGACTAGGGCTGAAAGTTGGGCGGGGTTCAACCTGACTGACCTGACATTGGGTTGGGCTTGGGCAGGATGTATCGAGTTTGGTCTCGGGCTTGGGCCATACAAACACCAACTCAATAAAACTTGGGTTGGGCTCGGTTTGAGGTCTTGGGTTGCCCAACCCCACCCGAACTCGATCAATATATAAATTCCTTATAAATTAATTATAATTGAGTGTGGATCATCTGTGTTGAAGGCACATGAAATTTCATTACTGTTGGGTTTCATTGGTCCACGTCATTTTTGATGACTCAAGCTAACAAGATACGCTGGATTTCTTTCTCCCAAATAGATTGCTTGATATACAATATAACTTTTAAAGGAGTAGTTGTCCTATATTTTAGCTTATTTGTTTAGAAAAAAAGAACTTCTTTACGATAAATAACTACATATATAATTAATAAAATTATAGGTACAAAAAATAAGACGTGTATTGAAAATATAATAGACTAATATAATAATGAAAATATTCGTTGCCCGACCAACCTGGACAACCCAACCGAGCCGGCCTAGGTTGGGTTTGGGTTGAGAATTCCCAACCTGAGGTTGGGTTGGGTTGGGTTGGGTTAGGATTGAGTTATAGGAACCTTGGGTTGGGTTAGGGTTGAGCACCAACCCGCCTGACTTTCGGTCCTACCTTAGACACGTTCGGGTTGAACACGGATGACCGATAGTGGCTGGGCGATGTGGGGTGCTTACAAATTCCATGCCAATTACGCCGGTGTTCACCCATATCTATCGAAATTGTCCAAAGAACCAGCTAACCCTATATATGTTCACCATGTATAATCACAACTGCTTGAATCTGTGACACCTCCCTTACCAATTACAAAGGTCTACTATTAACCATTACCATCGCAATCCTCAAAACTCATGAGCCGGGCATGGTAGTATGGGACACCGTGTCCACATTGTCGGCTTACGCTAGGGTGACAAGTCTCCTTGTAGTGACCGCGAGCATTACTTTTATAACTTTCCTTTCGAATGTATTCAGTTGGGAGTGACGAACCCATACAGATCAGGGATTACAGGCATAGGACCGTTGTGGTCGTCTCACGTCTAGTGATTCAGTTGAGACCAATGACAAAAAAGAGAGATATCCTGAATTCCCTAAACTACTGAATAAATAGGCATAATTAATCACTCAGCTAACATAATCATTCACCGCATCGCATTAATATATAATGTGACAAAACATGCGTTGAATTCGTGTGTTGAGGAAGTGTTGTTATTTGCGAACCAGATAGTCGGAGTCATGTGTTGAGGGAGTGTTGGATGGTGAAGGCATGCATCATTTCATAAACCCCATTATTTGCATTAATAAGAATAATTAGAAAGTTTTTGTTTTACATTACTTTATCATTCATGTGTTGATAAACTTGATAATATGTGTAACTCATGTTTTATGGAACCATTGAGTTGATCACTTACTCCCACTCTAGGACGGTGTTTTAAAATACTAACCAGACGCTGATATAGATGCAGGGACTACCAAAACCGATGCATTGGGCTAAGCGGGCATGGATGAGGAGTTCTCTTACTTCCAGCTTTCTGATGGGCCGATGTAGGCTGCACACTTCTCGACAGGGAGAGTTGAGCGATCAGGTTTAGCTAGATGCCACATTTCTACATTTTTGTTAATTTTGGAATTGTTTATTGGACCCAGTTGGAACCATACTCTAGATAATCGTACTACATGTGTTTCACTTTAATTTTCTGCTTTAATCGTGTTTATTCTGGAGTATGATACACTGTTTAGTATAATCCTATACATGCTTAATTGCTTAATGTAGAAGTAACCGAGAAACCAACTTCCATAAAATATAAGTGATGCTCGGAATCTCAGGAGTCGAGCATTTGCTCGACCCTCAAAATTCGGGGTGTTGCACAACAATATCAAGCAAATATAAATAAGAACCTAACCTATGGTGAGAGGGGCGCACAAATAAACCCTAAGTTCCAGTAAACCCAGTTTTCTCACTTGTTTCCTTTTTGCAGGTCCGTAAGTGGTCTGAGGAGGATGCCGGGATATCAACATTAATAACATCGAAAGTCTCATCGAATATGTGCGCGGAATTACAAAAGTGCGGGATTTGTTTCCTATTCCGGTTGTGATAGTATATATATCGGGTGCAATCAAAATTAAGGTATAGAGAAGGCTTTCTAAATCATTCTTAAGGGTTCAAGGGCATAGTTAGGGCTTGTGAAGTAGATTCGAGACTTGTTCGAATCGGTAAGATTGTCTCTTGTGATTTATGTTTTCATTGTGCATTACCTGTCACTTTATGCCATGGTTTTCCTGCAAAGGTTTTTCCATGTAAAATTTGAATTGTTTTTAGTTGGACTTGGTTGTGCGATTGCATGTACTTTGCTTGATTCGTCTCTGGGTGTTTCTGCAGTTCCCCAACAATATATTTATAATTATGGAGAATATGTAGAATGGTTAAGTCAATATACATACAGTGTTAACAGAGAATTTAATAATTAATTTTTTATATTTATAAATATAGAGAATATTTAAAGTGGTTAAGTCGATATCCATACTTCTTAATGCCAATTACTTGTCTATTTTCATGCTGTTTCCAAAAATAGGGAAGTTTTTTTTTTTTTTTTTTTTTATTCATGAAAAGATAGGAATACCTATAAAAACACTTTTAATGTATTACTTAAGGGGTAGCTCGCAAAGAGAACTACTGTTTACGAGGGTTCACATTTTGCCCGTACCCAAGAAAAAACAATGGAAGGTTGAGATTTGGCTAGCTGCTGGGTAAAACAAAGAATTTTACCTCTTCTTTATGTGGAACAAGTTTCAGCTATGTAGCAGACAAAGAATGCCTATTGGTGTTGCTAGTAGCAAGGGGCTATTGGTCGGTAATCTGTGGACCTCACCATGACGTATGATCCAAATCTTAGTCAGACCACCCATTAGAAAAATAGTAGTGATTGAACACTCACCATTAAAGTTTCTTAGGGGCCACAAAAATTTTAGATCAAGCTGATATTTATGTTTTCCTTTTGTCACGCCCCAAACTCGGAAACCGGGCTCACAAAATTCCCGATCGCCGAATCCGGCGCCGACAGCCTCCGTAGAACCCCATTCTCGGCCCCTAGCTCCCATTCGCCAGGTTCCGATCCTGGGATGCTACGAGGAGGATTTTCAATATCAGTTTGATTCATAATAAGCATAACCAAAGGCATAACCCACAAACAACAACCAAGCACTCCATTACATTTCCACTATGATAAAAAACTTTACAAGTACAATGAGCATAAAGGGAAATACAATGGTAAAGTACAAAAACTTCAAAATGCTCAGCAACGTGCTCCTGCCTCAGCGCTGCTGCGAACCAACGTCACCTGCACGCAACGGTCGTGCATAAGCTTACAGAAAGCTTAGAGGGTGGTGAAAGTGTGTGCGCAAGGTAGTAATATGAACATGCAATGTCAGAGTAAAGCGGAATATGTAGATGGATTTATAATATCATGAACCGTAACAAGGCTATGCGATGCAAGACATGAATAATATCGGCCATCCCAAGGCCATGCGATGTGCAATGCAGCTCAAGCATACAGGTCCTCATCTATGTCCACACATCAATACAGCTCAAAATATGAAATATCACCGGGGTCTAGTACACTCTAAATCAGATTGCCGCCACATCGTGCGCAATAAGGTAAGTGGAAGAGACCTCACTATCCGTCTGCCAATATCGGGCGCGACTCGTCGATAGCGGACCCATTCCTCGAGCTGGTCAGACTCAGCCTAGCATTGCCCCCTACTCTCGGGCGAGTAAGGCCGCACCCCCTTCCAACCGACCACGACATAGTGGAGAGCACAGCCAACTGGTATTCGGCATTCAGCGCTCATCTACCCACTCGGTCTAGACATTGGAGCAACCTCTTGGTACCATAAGGGTTTAGGAGTTTTCACCCAGGGATATCTATAGTACCCCATATAGAACAAGATTTTCGGTATCCAATCCTGCCAACCACGATGCGTCTGTGGAGGCTACGGCCCTGATGTTGCTAGGGCATACAATAACCATGTCACACAAGTGCGAAATGCATGATTCACGCTGTCCAGTCATGCAACAATTCATGCGCATATCGTGCGCTCATGTAGGGCAATATTGCCTAACCAGGAGCCCATAAATAACCTGCCCGAAGGCATATGCTATGATCAGTCAGTCCTCATATCAAGCATACATATGATGCGTATGATCATGAGTCATGAAACTATACTAAACATGTTATAATGAAATGAACTATTTTACAATGCAGATGGACCTGGATGGTCTATACACGGCAAGTACGACCAGAAATGGGCCCTAAGGAGAGTCGTAATGTGGACATCCAACCAACATTACACTCGCAATGTGGACGTCAAACCATCATTGCACCCAAGGCACGATCTTTGTAAACATTGGTACTTAGCCTATAAGGGATTTACACATTGCAATGGACCGTAGGTTGTTCCATTGGGCCTTACATATATATCAAATGGGCCATATCTTATGGGCCTTTTATTCATCAGATGGGCCACACCAATGGGTCTTATGTGCATTGCAATGGGTCAAAGCCCGTGGGCCTTGGGTTGCATCTAATGAGCTTAGTCTCATGAGTCTAATGTATGACCAATGGGCCATACCAATTGAGTCCCACATGTGGGTCAAGTGGGCCTCAACCCATAGGCCTAACATGAAACAAATGGGCCTAAACCCCTAGGCCTTACATATATCAAATAGGCCTAACCCATGAGTCTCAAACAAGTCCAATGGGCCTAATCCCATGGGTCTCAAACAAGTCCAATGGGCCTAATCCCATGGGCCTCCCCTTTTTATTTTTTTATAATCAATGGGTTTAGTCCCATGGGCCTTACCATATATCAATTGGGTCCACTTCCATGGGCTTTAAGAATGCAACATTGGGTCCAATTTTATGGGCTTTGGATCACATCAAAAGGGGCCTATTCTTATGGAATTGGAACGTATCAAGTGGGCCCAAGTTCTTAGGCCTTAAATGAATCAAAATGGCCTAGCCCATAAGCCTTTCATAACTCAAATGGGTCTAGCCCATAGTCCTTTTGTAAGGCAAATGGGCTTAATCCAAAGGCCTTAAACAATTCAAATGGATCGACGGTTTGGATGCATCACATGCATCATAGTGGGTCCCACTGTCCAGTGGACAGTGCGAATAATGCACATATGTCATAAGGGGGCCCCACTGTCCGCTGGACGGTGGAGTATAACACATATATCATGGTGGGAGTCCACCGTCCACAGCCGTGGACGGTGTATTAAAACACATACATTAATGGTGGGATCCACGGATGTGGCCCACCCTGATGCCCAAATGCCATCTGAGCCATTCATAATGCTCCTCGGACCTAGATGGAGGGAAAACAAAAATTTCAGCTTGTTCCAACGCTTCTGTGGGCCCCAAGCAAGATTTCAATGGTAGACCCTTAATCCCACTGTTTCAAGTGGTGTGGGCCACCTGAATTTTGGATCGGTCCAAGATTTGAAGGGGGCCCACCTGATGATGGGACCCACCTTATGAACGGATTGGAGGGTAAATAAGCATCACGGTGGGGCCCACACGCAGGGCCATGGGCCCCTGCGTACGTCCGCCCGGCTGGCCGTGCAGGCGCTGCCAGCGCCTGACGCAAGCAACAAGGCTGCCTCACTCATCTCTCTCTCCTATTTTCATTCTTTTGCCGAAAATCGCACGTGTGGCCCGCTACCTGGAAATCCACGCCAGCCATTGCGATCAGCGACTCGAGGCCGTCCAAATGAGTCCAGAGTTTGAATTTTTTTGACGCTTGAAAAGTGAAATAACACAAGAAATAGCATTTGAATGGTGAGGACGCAATATTTGGCGCTATGGCCCACCAGGTGATTGGATCAGCTCCAAACTTCTACCCAACGGCTAAAATGCCGTGGGTAAGAGGATGGACGGCTTGGATCGGACATAAACATTAGGGTGGGGTCTATGCAAGGGAGCCACCAAAAAAAGCTTCCTTTTCTTTCTTCCTTTTTCTCTTTTCTCTTTTTTTATTTTTTTGTTTTCCTTTACAACGTCCAGCGTCCCAGACGCTGGACAGTTATATAATTTTTTTTTGAAATGGTGGGCCCTGATGAAGTGGGCCACCACATGATGGGCGGCATGGGAATAACGTCTAAGGTGGGCCCCACTTGAATAAAATAAATACATCAAGATGGGATCCATTCAAGTGGGCCACAACATCCTATTGCCATAAAATAAAATAAAATAAAATAAAATAAAATAAAAGAGAGAGAGAGAGAGACATGGAGAGTGGGACACGACTTATGATGGAGGGACCCCGTTATTATGGGCCCTCCCTTACAAGAAAATTGTACAATAAATGGATCTCTTGCACATGGGACCATTGAAAATGTAAATCATCGGTGGAGATCCATTCTCCACCGATATGGACAGTCTAGATGACCTTTCTAAATGAAAATAAACATCATGATGGGGTCCATGGAGAGTGGCCCCATCATGGAATGATCATGATGATCCAAGTGGTCCATCGGCCACGAATAAGGGTCCCAAGTGAGATCCACACCATGGATCGGTGGGCCTCACTTGGTCCACCATAAAAATAATAAAAACTACCCTAGAGAGGCACCCACCATCCGATCTTCTCGCTCCTAGGGGTTCCTTGGCACCTTAGCTTCAACTTCAATGGTTAAGATGAAGAATGGAGGGTTGAGATGAGAGATTTTGGGGTAGGAAGGTGGGCCACTAGGAGCTTAGGGATTTTTGCAAAATTCCATACGTATGGACTCTTGTTGCTTGGAATTTTTTTGAAATGAGAAAGAGAGAAAGAGAGAGAGTGATGTAAAGGGAGAGAGAGAGAGTGATGGATGGATGGGTGAGTGATGTTTGTGTAAGAAATCTTGGACTTTTTTGGCCTTGTGTGTAAGAAAGGTATGGGTTAGGAAGACTTTTGTGCCCTTTTGTATAAGAAAGGTATGGGTTAGGAAGACTTTTGTGGTTGCTTGGGAAAATGGGTGAGAGTGATGTGTACTTGACATGTGATGGCTTGATGGATGATTGATTGATGGGATTGATGTGATTGATGGACACATCGTAGAGATTCCCTTAGTTTTCGCAACGCGCGGCATTTTCTCGCACCGAACGTTGGCCCATAACTCTTGACCAGGGTATCGCCTCGGCGCGCGAGTCGCGGTATCGGAACCGCAACGACGACGCGGTCGCTATGGTATTGGTCTCGGGTTGAGTCGACTCGGGTTGTCGGCATATGAATCAGGGTCGCGCGTCGATATCCATTAAGGGTTGAAAGTTGCCGGAATTCGACCGGTAAGACCGCGGAAGTGTACGGAAAGGTACGGACCAAGATACGGGTCTTACACCTTTCATCCAGGTTTGTGTGACATAAACAATAGATTAGGCGGTAAATAAAAACTATAATGGGCATTATGGACGTTTTAAACAATGGTTGTTCAACTCCTACTGTTTTAATGTGGTGTGGTCCACTTAGATTTGGATATGCCTCATTTTTGGGCTCATGCGCTAAAATGATATGGGAAAATGGATGAACAACATGGATAAAAAACATACATCAAGGTGGGGCCCCTCCGAGCACTATCTTATTATCGACAACATTAGTTGGCAATTCATGCAAGGGAACTACGGAAACACACAGAGACAAATCAAGCAAAGTACAAGTAATCACACAATCAAGCTCAAATAAGAACAATATGAATTTTATGTGGAAAAACTCATGTGAGAAAAAACCTTGGTACAAAGTGACAAATAGTGCACTATGAAAGCAGAAATTATAAGAGATAGGGTTTTACTGTTTCAAACGAGTCTCTTTTCACAAGCCTTAGCTATACCCTTGAACCCCAAGGAATGATTTAGAAAGCCCTAATGCATTACCCAAATATTTTAAATCCCGATTACACTTGATATATGTATTGTTTATGCACTTATACAATTCTGCGCATATCTTTAATGGGACCCTATCAAGGATTTATTGATGGCACATAAAACTCCTTCAATACTATTGAATAGAAACATCAAAATATGTCAGCAACCAATATGAAATTTCTGAATTTTCTTGATAGGATTAAACATCTATCGTTGACATGAGTAGTTTGTCAATGGCATGATAAATCTATTATCAACATATTTGAGATTAGAAGTGTACACGAATCGAGCTTGGCATAACTCGACTCGGCTCGGCCACTTGCAGACCCCAGCTCAAACTCACCTCGATCCTCTAGCCTAACTGGCCAGCTCAGCTCAGTTCGGTCAGCAGCTTGGGTCAGTTTAAGCCGAGTTCGAGCCAAGATCAAGCCGAGTTCACATTTGTGCCATTTTCACAAATACATGGTCTGCGTCTTCAAAATCTCACTGTATATAAAACAACAATAATGGTTTTGCAGGTATTTTATCAAACACCTTGGGTATTTATTTCATATACATACTTTCCTTGCCACCAGCTACACTTCATTGAGTCATTTCATCAAACACTTGGTGAGCAACAACAATATTAAAGTAATCGAGTCACCGAACTGAATCGATTCGAGTTGACTTTGATCTGAGTCGAGTTGATCTCGGGCAAGCTTGAACTCGGTTCAAAATTTTTTCGAGCTAAAAAAATCAGCTCGACTCGGCTCGAACTCAGTTTCGAACAAGTCGAATCAACCTTTCTAGAGTCGAGAGAGCTACTGAGCTAACTCTACTCATGTACAACCCTATTTAAGATATCAACAACAACACATCTGTTGGAGATCCATAGGGGTGTGCATCGAGTCGAACCGAGTCAAGTTGGCCTCAGCTCGGCTCGGCTTGGTCACCAAGCACACACAACTCGAACTCGGCTCGGCTCGGTGATTGAGCCAGCATCTCCAGCTCGGCTCGGCTTGGTCAATAATCAGACCAGTTCAAGCCGAGAGCTTTCGAGCCGAGTTAGCATGTAAATATGCCCAAATCAACAATGCAAATTCTAGTTCATACAGGGGCAGGGGCTTATGGTTTACTGGCAGTCAGACTCGGACTAGCGAGTTGCGGCAGGGGCAGGGGTGACCGGGCTTGCTGCTTACCGGCAGTCGGACTTGGACTGGCGAGTTGTAGCAATGGCAGGGGAGTTGCTGCTGGATAGTAGATGTGGTGATCGGACAGGGGAGTTAGGGACTTGGGGTTTAGGGAAATGGTTAGACGGTGGCCGTGCGGGTAAGGGAGGAAGGAGAGAGTAGAGAGATCCAATGGAGGCCATGCGGGTAAGGGAGGAGAGAGAGAGAGAGAGAGAGAGAGAGAGAGAGAGAGAGAGAGAGAGAGAGAGAGAGAGGGTTAGCTGATTAGGGTGAGAGAGAGGGAGGAAGATTAGGGTTCGTGCTGGTAAGGGAGGCTGGGAGGGTTTTTAATGTTTATTTTTTAGTTTTGTTTTGAAGGGTATATATAACCTGCACCGAGTCGAGCCGAGTCAAACCAACTTGAGTCGAGATCGAGCTAGATTCCATCCGAGTCGAGTCGAGCTAGGGCAAGCTCGAACTCATTTTTGAGCTCCAAAAATCAGCTCGACTCAGTTCGAACTCAACTTTGATACGAGTCGAGTCAAGCTTTTTCGAGTCGAGTCAAGCTTTTTCGAGTCGAGTGAGCTAGCTCGGTTCGTGTACACCCGTGGAGATCCAAATCAAAATAGCACACCCATTAAGCTAGTGCCAGAACCAACTTGCGCGGCGAGTTGGATGCCACACATAGAGCATGATGGCCCCAAACAACCCTTTTTTTAATAGGGACCATCGATATATTGTCTATTTTAACTGTTTACTTGTTGGTCACCAATTGAAGATTTTGCAGTCTCCCATCCAAGAGTCTTTCGGTGGATATGCAATCCAGAGTGAGGCCAATCGCATCAACGGTTCAGATCCCACTGTTGATTCCAGACTATTCAAATCATGGGCTCCACCATGAACGGAGAATTGGTCAAATCTCACGCTGCTTGGATGATTCTAGCCATCCGATCACTGGGTACCAAATGGACGGTGAGAAATGATTTTAAGTAGTCCCAAGTTACCGAATATTACGGTCAGCAGAAATTTCTTCACGGTTCATCCATTGCGGGACACGGGAAGAACGGTTCGATCTGAACACACTTTGGTGGTCCCACGGACTATCAATCACGGGGGCATTTTACCCCATGGACTGAGCTGACAGGGCTGTCAACGGGCCAGGCTCATGTGGGCCGAGGCATGTCCAAGTCCACCTGTAAAGTAAAACTACACCAAGCCCAGTCCTAGCCCAAGCCTGCCCACGCACCTTCGTGCAAGATCTGGACCCTTCATCAAATGTGCCCCACCATGTATGATACATGAAAAAAGACCCATGAAAGTTGAAACCCTAAACAGACTGGGCCAGGTCAGGGAGATGGGCTCTCGAAATACATTATGATCGAAGTTCATTTAATAAATGGGCTTTCATTTTACGCCCAGATACGTCAATCGAGAGTGGGTCAGGCCCAAAAATTCGAGCTCTGGAAAGGCTATGCCGAGGGGCCATCGTGATGTATGGTTTTTATCCACACCGTTCATCCATTTTGCCATCTTTTTATGATACGAGCCTAAAAAAATGAGGCAAATCCAAGGCTAAGTGGACCACACCACATTTAAGCAATGGTTCCACTGACGCCCGCCATTGAGACCTTCCTAGGGCCCACCTTAATATTTATTTGCCTTCCAACTTATTCATAAGATTATATAGACCTGAATGAGAGGGAAAACACAAAAATCATATAGACCTGAACTTCCATGGCCTTAGTAATCAAAAGTAGGAATTTAATCCCACCATCGGGTCTACTTAAGTCTTTGACCTGCCTCATTTTTTGGCTCGTAACATAAAATGATATGGCAAAATGGATAAAAATGCCATACATTATGGTGGTGGTCCCTCATAGCTGGTCGATCCAAGATCCAATGGGGTGGGTGGTTAACTAATTGTGGGGTCCATCTTGATGTATTTGTCTTAAATCCATGCCGTTCATCCATTTCTTTATATCATTTTCGGTTAAGAGTTAAAAAATGAACCAGATCTGAATCTAAAGGTGGACCACGTAGTTTTTAGTGGTGGGCATTTGATGGTTGGGGTGAGCATTCCATGTACACAATTTCCAGTAGTGTGTGATCCACATGAATTAGTGATATGGCTGATTTTAGGGGCTTGGGACCAACAGGCGCTGATGCATCTGATGGTGGGAGTAGATTTCACCTCCTCCGTATTTGAGATATGATCCGTTCAAGAGGTATGACACAAAAATGGTATGGATTAGATATATATATATATAAAGTTTGTCTCACACAAAAATGCTTTACCTCTTACTAGATGGGTAAATTCCAATAATACATCCATATGCTAATCACTAATAATACATAAACACACAGAGAGACAGAGAGAGGAAGAAGAACACAACCCATTCTTACTAACAATACATTTCTCAACCATACTTGTTTTAAATTTAAAATACCAAATTTATAAAAAAAAAAAATAAAAATCCAAAGTCCATCCTAATGAGGATATTACCGCTGCCGTGACCAACCTCTTCTGATTATTCCTTTGCTCTTCTTTTCATTCCACGTCCTCCTACTTCTTTATAAAAAGGTAGGAGGAGTGTTTTGGTGTTGGGATCATCCCACTCCAATGCATCCCACCATTCTTTGCTTCCATAGATCTCTCCTCTCAAGACGGATGTTGAGTTGCCCAGGGAAAGAGGGATCTTCTTCAGCCGAGGACAACCTTTTATACGAATCCAATTCAGGGAAGGGCAAATTAATACCTGCTTACAAATGCTTTTCAATTTCCCTAAATCAACCAAGTGAAAATACCACAAGTTAGGGAGTAGGATGGTATTGTTATAACCTTCTTCTTCAACCATAGCTTCTTCTCCTCCTTTTATCACCTCCTCCATCTCACTGCATCCTTCAATCGAGATGTATTCGAGGCATTTAAGGTGCTGAAACAATTCAAGTGACATGAGATTCTCCAATACATGGCATTGATAGACAGTCAGGCGTCTTAGGCATGCAAATGAACCAGGTGGCAAGATTCCCTTACACAGACCCCTCAAATTCCGAAGCCAATATAGAAACAGTTCCCGGATTGGGGGTAAAGGCGTTATGGTGCTGTCGTCTCCTACATTCAACAACCACTTGATGCTACAGTACACGATGTAACATGTCTGTAAGTGAGAGAGGCAGGGTAAGCTTGACAGAACGCATCCATCCATCCTCAACTTGACAATACTATCAGGAAGCACCAATGGATTACATCTAACAGCATTTGTCAAGCCAGAAACATTAAGCTCTTTAAGGCCAACTGGCACTACTTTGATGCCAGTACCAGAGAGGTTCAAAATTCTTAAACGCTTGAGCTTTGCTAAGGACGGTACCTCCCTTAACCGATGACACCCATTTAATAAGAGTGCATGCAAGTTCTCCAAGTTTGAAACTGATTCTGGCAAATACTCGATCTGAGTTTCAGAGAGGTCGAGAACTCTGAGGCTGTTCATGCGATTGAAGAACTCACGAGAAATGTTGCGTGAGAGAAGATTCTTTTGCAAAATCAATGTGGAGAGTTTTGGGCAGTTTGGTTCGCCTGAAAGCATTTTAATATCATTTCTCATAAATGATATTCTGTCAGCATCTTCAGGGAATTCTTCTATACCAATTGATCCCCTTATTTGGATCCCAGCCTTGACCACAAACCGAGGGCTCTTCCTTGTAATGCCGATGGCCAAATCTCTTATTAAATCATGCATTACTACTTGATTATCAAACGGCCTCCTTACCAACATACAAACATCTATCAGTCCATTTAATATTGTGTGGCCTTTGTCGACTTTCTTTTCCCAGTCTCTCATGTCATCTATCAATCCTTCTGCTATCCAATACGTTATCAGCTCATCAGGAGAGAATTCATAGTCCTCTGGAAACAAAGCACAATACAAGAAACAAGATCGAATCTTCTCATTTTTTAATCGATCATAACTAAATTTCAAAATTCGAAAAACTTCATCATCCATGCCTTCGATATCCATCGTTGAGCATTGTAACTCCTCTAATGCATTTCTCCATTCTCTAATATCATTCTTTTCTCTCATTGCACTTGCTACTGTGATGATTCCAAGTGGCAAACCAGCACATTCTTTAGTGACGAGCTTCGCAATCTGTTCTACCTCTGAAGAAAGCACCGCATTAACCCCGAGCCTTTCCTTGAACAATTCCCATGCTTCTTCTGTCAAGAGAACCTTCACTTCAAACTTTTTTTGGCAGTTCATGGCTCGGCACACAGTTTTTGATCGAGTAGTCAATACTATTTTGCATGCATTGTCCCCAGTAATCCCTACCCTTTCCAACGGAAATGAATTCCACACATCATCAAAGATGACAACGAGCTTCTCCCTACGTTTCAAAGCCTCGAACAATATTTCGGACCTTCTCATTTCATCATGTTCATGGGAAAGATCTAATCTTATTGCTTCTGCAATACTATTTTGCAGTCTCTCAATATTAGAATCATTAGAAACCGTCACCCAAATAGCAATGCCAAATATTTTCGAGCTCTTTATTCTATTGTAGATGTGGGTCATGATGGTCGTCTTGCCAATGCCCCCCATGCCATAAACACCAATAAGTCTGGCCTCATCATTCATCAATGACTCCCAAATCTGTTCCAAATCTCTTTCGGCTGTTGTTCTGCCCACCAGTTTCGTCGTCGGCATAATTCCCATTTCAGGTAATAGATCGGCAAGTAACCCTTCTGAAAATTGACCTTTCTCCTTAAGCTTCATCACCTCTTCAATCTTCTTTGTAACAAGATTTCCCAATTCTACACGTGAGATTAAGGAATCTCTTCGTACTCTACAATCCTCTTCTATCTTAGTCATTTGGCTTGTAATCTTTTCCACGTTTTCCAGCCATAAACCCACCTCTGCCTTTGGCTTCTTTCCATCCACTACCTTAGCCGTGTTGAGTGCAATAATTACATCGGTTTGCCGGCTACCCAACTGCTGCATTTCGGCTCTCAGAAGATCAAGATTCTCTTCGAGGCTTCTAGAGTTGATGTATTGAGCCCATGCAGTCCGGCCAATCTCCATGAATAGTTCCATAGCCATTCCTGCAATTCTAATTTAGAAATTTAAAATTAACAATTATTGAGCCAAAAAATAAATTAGGTCTTTGTTTGGCTGCACTACATTTCATTAAAAAATTGTACCCATCATAGTTTAAAAACCCATAAACTCGACTAGATTCGATATTCATTTGGGCGGGGTAAATTTGGAGCCTCGACCAAACTAGACTTATATATATATATATATATATATATATATATATATATATATATATATATATATATATATGGAAATGGTACTATGAGATCAACCTCAGGGAAGTTCCCATAAGGTCAAGCTGTGTGGGGCCCACCGTGATCTGTGTCGAACATCTACCCCATCAGTTAGATGCATCATTCCATGGTGGGCCACGGACTTAAAAATCAATTCAATCCATGACTTGGATGGGCCACACCACATATAATAGTTGAGAGGGGTTATCCTCCTATTAAAACATTCATAATCATTTATTGGACCCACCGAGATGTGGTTCACAAATCCAGACCATCCATTATGTGTGTCCCATTTGGATGAGGGGTAAGACCTAGTTTCATCTACATCCAAAACTCATGTGAGCCCCACCAAGTTATTTTATATATTTTAGCATGTCTTCACATGATTTTAGATGTTATGATCTACCTGAGGTCTATATACAGCTGATTTTTGGGATATCCCATAAACTAAAGGGAACCCATCAAATTCATGGTGTTTATGTTCAACACACATCACAGTGGGCCTGGCACACCTCATCCTCATGGGAAGTTCTGATGAGCTAGCTCGACCTTATAGTAAGGTTTCCCATTATATATATATATATATATATATATATATATATATATAAAGAGATTTTATAAAATACTACCCCATTAGTATCGTATTTATATTTTAATATCGTTTAAAATTGTCCTTTCATTAAAGCTACCTCGTTAATTAATATAAGTTTCAAAGCAGTACCTTTGACTATTTTCTCTCATTTCTGTTTGGTACTTCATAAAATAACAAGGATTTTTACCCCAAAATTCCTCACGACTGTTAAGTTTACCAAAAGATTTTGTATTTAAGAAAGCATGCTTACAAACCTAATAATGAGAATAAAAAACTAGTTTCCCCTTATTTCCATAATGGTGTGGGAAATCAAATCTGCTTTGCATATGCAATGAAGCTTGTGTACACACCACATATATGCTTGATCTAAACCATCAGTCAAGTTAGTCCCACCTTGCACATAGTGTTTTTTTTTTTTTTAAGTATGGATGAATGCTAACATGTGGGCCCCAATATTGAATGAAGGAACAACACAAATATCAGCTTGATTCAAAGCTTCTATAGTGCCCAGGAAGTTTTTAATGATTGGCATTCAATCCCTTCAGTGTGATCAACTTGAGAATTGGATCTGCCTAATTTTTAAGATCATGCTCTAAAATTATCTAATAAAATGAATGGACAACGTGGATAAAACACATACATCAAGGTGGCCTAACAGAGCCCATGCCTGGAGAGAGTCTGTCGTGACACGGCGGGATACAATCCAAGTCGCTATTCAGTAGAGGTGGGCATCGAGCCGAGTCGAGTTGAGGTGGGGCAAGCTCGGCTCAGCTCGGCTTGTCCATGGTGTACTCGAATTCGAGCTCGAGCTCAACATTGAAGCTTGGCTTGTTTGCCAAAGCTGTCGAGTCAAGTTCGAGTCGAGCTAGTGGTTCGAGTTGAGTCGAGTTTACCTTGAGTCGAGCTTGTGCTTGTTCATATCATCATATGTTAAGTTATTAAAATTTTAACTAAAAAATACAAATTAAATGTCTCATATGCTAATGCCAATGGGCTTCTCTGTGCCATCTGCCTTATATACCTGTTTGCCACAATCCCAACCATATGCAACGAGAGGCTGGCTTCATTTAAGCATCCCACTGAAAATCTCCACTAATCATTCCCATCAAGAACTCAGGTGGGACAACACTAGTAGCAATGTACAATCATGCCCGACATATATTCACTTCTATCCCAAAGTTCGGAATGGCTCAAGAGTTCCAGTGCCTATTCATCTCAATGGGGCTCACCTGATGATTAGATTGGATGATATACACAACATTATAACCCGCATTCCACTTATTAGTCTGCTAGGCGAGCTGTCCCCCTCCCCCATGTCCCCCATTGTTTCTTTAGGTGTGGCCCACCTTTCCAATGGACCAAGTTGAAATTTGGGATGTTGACCTAACTAACATCAGGGTAAACATCTAATGAACACTTGGATGGCCACTCCCTAATCATGGTGGCCCCACAGCTCAAAAGTATGGTAATTTCCATATGCCCGAACATATTGTGATCATATTCCCCAACAGATCATGTGTGCAAAAGGTGTAAATATTTCAAATAAGGCAACTGCATCATGCAACATGTAGGCACTGTGGAGGGATTTCTGGCAAATGATTCCGGATGGTTACTTTACAGGCTGTCTATCTAAAATCATGCATAGAAATATCACCGGATGCTTTGAGGGGGGAAAAAAGAGCCGATCTATATAGAACTTCATATATGGAGATTGACTATAAATGAGTATTGTAGCCATGGTGAAAATACATTGCATCAGCTTTCGTACTTGCGAGATAGGTGGTGGTGGTCCGATGGAGGGATGGCTGTGCGAGTAGCATTAGGGCGATGGATCGCTAGTCGGGTGTCGGGCAGCAGCTGGGTAGAGGGAAGAGAAGAAAGAGAAGAAAGGGGAAAGAGAGGATAGGGTTGGGGTCAGGCGACGGGTAGCGTCAGGACATTTTTTTTATAAAAAAAACTTATATATATATATATATAATATTTATTAATATAATCATTAAACGAGCCGAGCTGAGTCGAGCTCGAGTTCGAGCTTCGAGTCGAGTCGAGTTGAAATGGCCCCTGGTTGAACTTGGCTCGAACTCAACTCGAGCTTCCAAAGATCAGCTTGACTCGATCGGCCCGAATCGGCCATTCAAGCCGAGTCAATCTGACCTGACTCGAGCCGAGTCAAGCGAGTTTTTCTAGTTGACTTGACTTGTGAACAACCCTACTATTCAGGGGCGCCGCTTGGTGGATACCCAGAGGTGGGTGGATCCCTGACTGTGGGCCCACTTGAATCTATGTCTTAAATCCACGCCTTCCATTTATTTTGCGAGCTCATTTTAAGGCATGAGTCTAAAAATTCAATAGACTCAATGTTATAGAAAATGTTTTGTTAAAAAATATTTTAAATAAAATTATATATATATATATATATATATATATATAAATTATTTGTTATTTATTTATTTTTATTTTCATTTAGGGAATAGTATGATGTCAGAAAGGAACCTCTTAATAAGTAGGATGATGAATATCTTAATATTTGATTGGTAATACAGAGTTGTACGAAGAGTTACATGTATGTCATTTATCCACCCTTCCATTTTAGGGTACGAGCTAAAAAAACCATTTTACCATATCATTTTAAGGTACTAGCTAAAAAATGAGGCAGATCCAAGGTTCAAGTGGACCGCATGGTGGGATTAAATTCCTACTTTTAAAAACTTATTGGAAGCCACCTAAGCTTTGGATAAAGTTAATATTTGTATTTTCTTCTCATTCAGGTCTATATGATCTTATGAATAGGTTGGATGAAAAATAAATATCAAGGTAGGCCCTCAAAAGGTCGTAATGGTGGGCATCAATGGAACCACTGCTTAAATGTGTTGTGGTCCTCTTGAGCCTTGGTTTTGCTTCACTTTTTAGGCTCGTAAAATAAAAAGATAGCAAAATGGATGAACGGTGTGGATAAAAGCCATACATACATCATGATGACCCCTCGGCTTAGCCTATCTAGAACTCAAAATAGGGGGTATCATGCGATCTGTGACTGCGTATTGTTAGATTAAACAAAGCTTGACTTTCCTTCTAAACTAAGAAAATTTTGATATTGATATTTTGGCAGAGTGGGACCGATGTCATGCAATCACTTGAAAGTTACTTAAAGAAATTACATAGGTAGCATACAATTAATCAAATCAAACTGTCCAAATTATTGGACCTATTATAGATGGATCGTGAACTTAAAATTAAATTATCAAATTGAGGGAAATTAACTGGACGGTGTCAATGGGCTGAGATCAGGCCTGCAAAATCAGAATTTTGATTAGGGCCGGCCCAGCTGCCCTACCTGAAACAATTCAAAATCCAGGCCAAGACCTACCCAGGCCTAGCCCGTTAACAGCCCTAATGGCTTGGGCTAAAGAAGGCTACTCAATCTAGTCGACTTGATTTAATATAAGATGTGTGCAATCTCTGAGATAGCTCATGTACATAACACACGTGTGCAAGTATGGCATGATGGTTTAGATATCTAATCCATTTGTCGAGCTAGAACCATTATATTGATTCGATAGTTCAACAATCAGGTTGATCCATCAGTCATGTGGCCTACAATTTGTAAAAACAATTTATTGATGTAGTTTTTCCAAGGGATATTGACTGTACTGACCTTGATGTATGGTCAAATTACCTAAAAAGATTCAACCTTTCAAATATTCCAAGGGCAGCCTTTTGACAAGCTTCTGAAAATTACTTGGACCAAAATGCCATTGTCCTTGTTTCAGTAGTTGTATGGTTTTCTAGGGAATAAGAACTTACGTCATATTTAATGCTAAGAAAGTGATGTGTATGGAACCCTTTTTTGCGCGTGGGCAAGGACCAAATTCATGGGACCCACATTGATGTATGTGTAGAATCCATGCCGCCCATCCTTTTTGTCATGTCATTTTAGGGCTAGGGCCCAAATATCATCCTGATCCAGAGCTCGTGTGCTAACTTGGACACTACCCAAGTTAGGACTTTTTAGCCCACGGTGAGCTGGCTGACAAGGTGGATGGAACGGATCACCCCATTGTGGGCCTCAGGCTATCGTACCAATGACACCAATTTAACATGAGAACCACGACCCATATTAATGACAACTACGACCCATATATCATGACAACCACGACCCATGTATCATGACAACCATGACCTTTACCACATTACAACCACGACCCATATCATATGAGAACCACGACCCATATAATATGACAACGACAGCCCATATAGCCTGCATTTCATGCTCCTGCAGTCTATCAATAGTCATCTCTTCGTTATAGTCCATTCAAGATTTATATTTGAATGAAATTTAGTATCCACGGTGTAAATAGATCGTTTCATCTGATGGACAGTAATGATCTTATGTATGTTTATCCCATGTAGTCACCAAGTTAGTGCAACTCACGCCATAGTCGTGCAAAAAATATCTATATAGTAACATAGGTCGCATCAGGTGGTTGTAATGCGTAAGGGTTATGGTTGTTATGCTATATGGGTCATAGTCTTCATTGTATAGGCCTTAGCCCTAAATGAGAATCATGACCCATATAACATGACAACTACGGCTCATGAAAACTACGACCCATATTACATGAGAACTACGACCTATATCACATGATAATTACGATCCATAACAATCACAACCCATATAACATAACAACCACGACTCATGAAAACTGCAACCCATATAACATAACAACTATGACTCATATAACATAACAACCACGATCCACATAACGTGACAACCACGACCATAATTACAATATAATATGAAGAACAATTCTCTTCAACGGGCATCCGGCGAGCTGAAAAACTCTGTTGAGAATGTCTTGTTTGAGCCTAACCATAAACTCATTTACAGCTGGACCAACCTGTGCAGCCTGGCATGACGATGCAATAAATGCTGCCCTTCTCTCAAGCTATTGCAGTTTATGGTCGGTCTCAAACAAGACATTCTCAACAGAGTTTTTTAGCTCGTTGAGTGCCCGTTGAAGAGAATTGTTCTTCATATTATATTGTAATTATGGTTGTAGTTGTTATGTTATATGGGTCGTGGTTTTCCATGGAGTCGTGGTTGTTATGTTATATGGGTTGTAGTTTTCATGGGTTGTGGTTGTCATGTTATATGGGTCGTGGTTGTCATGGATCGTAGTTATCATATTATATGGGTCGTGGTTCTCATGCGATATGGGTCGTGGTTATCATGTTATATGGGTCGTGGTTGTCATTATATATGGGTCGTGGTTCTCATGTGATATGGGTCGTGGTTGTAATGTGGTAAATGATAGTCATTGGTACAATAGCCGAAGGCCCACAATGGGGTGATCCGTTCTGTCCGCCTTATAGGCCAGCTCACCGTGGGCCCAAAAAGTCCTAACTTGGGTAGTGTACAAGTTAGCACACGAGCTCTAGATTAGGTTGATATTTGGGCCCTAGCCTTAAAATGATACGACAAAAAGGATGGGTGGAATGAATTATACACATACATCAATGTGGGCCCCACGAGTTTGGTCCTTTCCCACACGCAAAAAAGGGTTTTGTATACATCACTTTCTTGGCATTAAATATGACGTAACTTCTTATTCCCTTAAAAATCGTACAACTACTGAAACAACGACAAGGGCATTTTGGTCTAAGTAATTTTCGGAAGCTTGTCAGAAGGCCACACCACCCTTAGAATATTTAAAAGGTTGAATCTTTTTAGGTAATTCGACCATACAACAAGGTTAGTACGGTCAATATCCCTTTTTTCGACCCATCCACCTGTTTCCAAAACTATGTCACAAGATTTTCTTTATGGAAAAATATGTGGTAGATCTGACTAACTTGGTGGATGGATCAGATTCTATGCCGCGACATGTGTAGTGTGTATAGATCTTCATTGCACATGCGTGTGCACTTAGAATAGCTTTCTTATTTTATTTTATTTTATTTTATGCGGCGAAGGATGTGATGAAGATGACCACTATCTTCATCAAATGATAAGTACTATGAATTCACAAGGTTCTCTTAGATCCAAGTGAGAAATTTCTTGAATTCATGAGAGAAATAGAAGAAAATTTGATAAATTTATTAAAAGCTATTTAAAAAAAATGAATTTGTATGTTTAAATACCCTTTAGATAAATCCTATGATGTAATCAGAGAAGACCTAAACAAATAAGGAAACAAAACTAAAAAACGTGTCAATTTTTACATTTTGTCAAGGGTGCAAAAACATCTAAAGACTAAAACCTATAAAATCGAATTTGTTCTAATCGATCAACCCAATCGGTCGATTGATTGAATAGAGAAAAAATTGTCCAGCAAGTATTTCATCTACATCCGAATTTCAATCGATTGATCGATGAACTTGATCGATCTACTCGATCAACTTCGATCGATCGAATTGGCTGAAACTTGTTGATGTTTTTCTAGACTTCTTCTAGTCCATTTGTGATAGGCACATGCTTTCTCTATGTCTTGCATTAGATCCACTCCACTTGAAAAAAAATCACCCTCGAGTTATTCTCTGGCTTCAGTTCATGATACTCGTATAAGTTTGCCACATTGAACATGCTTGAAATCTCCATGTCCTCAAGAATATCAACAACATAGGCATTGTCATTAATCTTATGTAGTATGGGCATTGGTTTAATTTTCTTATTCTTAAGCTTGTTGTACGTCCCAATCATAAATCTCTCCTTGTGCAGGTGAACCATAACGTTGCCACCCACATTGAACACCTTCAAGCATTGATGTGTGTCGGCCCTTTGCTTGTACTTGTCATCAGATGCTTGCAACTTGGCCTGAACGTTAGTGTGTGCACTTATGATTCAGTCCGACATATGTTCTGCAATAACTCTCATGCCTGACAACTTGGGCAATGTAACCAAATCAAGAGTATACTTAGGTAATCGTACGTGCACAACTTCAAATGGGGACTTATCGGTGGAGCGGTTTGACATATTGTAGAATGCGAATTTTGCCTAAGCTAAGGAAAAATCCCATTGTTTGGGTTCATCACCAGAGATGCATCGTATAAGGTTCCTGAGTGTACAATTTACCACCTTGGTTTGCCTAACGGTTTGCGGATGATATGGACTACTGAATTGTAGCTTATTGTCAAATTACCTCCACAAAGTCCTCTAAAAGTGACTGAGGAACTTACTGTCATGATATGAGATTATAGATTTTGGGACTCCGTGTAGTCGAACAACCTCTCGAAAGAATAAATTTGCATCATGTGTAGCGTCGAGAATCTTCTTGCATGGTATGAAATGAGTCATCTTAGAGAATCTGTCGACCACAACTAACATTGAGTCCATTCCATGCTGAGTTCATGGAAGTCATAACATAAAGTTCATAAACAAATCCTCCCAAGGGTCGTTAAGGACAGGCAATTGAGTTTATAGTACCGTATTCAGTGACCGCCCCCTGGATGCTTGACACGTATGACATCATTGCACTGCTTTTCCCACACTCTATTTCATTTGTGGCCAATAGTAACACTCCTTCGAGAGAGCTATTGTCTTGTTTCGCCCTAGGTGATTGTTGAGGCGACCTTCATGCAGCTCTTGGATGGCACACTCTCGCAACGAACTCTGTGGAATGAACAACTAATTTTCTTTAAAAATGAAACTATCCTGAATATGGAGCTCATTGGACTAACCCTTCTGGCATCTAATCAATGCGTCCTTGAAGTCGTCGTCTTTGACATATAGGTCTTTGAGGTACTCAAACCCGACAACTTTATTACTCATAATGACTAATAAGACTGCATGTCAGCTAAGTGTATCAGCCACCTTATTATGTTGCCCCGCCTTATGCTTTGACAAGAATGTGAATTCTTGCAAGAAAGAAATCCATCTAACATGCACACGGTTAACGTTAGCCTAACCATCAATAAACTTAAGAGTCTGATGGTCCGTATAAGATACAAACTCCCATTGAATCAATTAATGCCTCCAATGCCGCAAGGCTTGAACCACTGCGTACAATTCTACCTCATATGTCAACCATTTCTTATGAACATCGTTAAGTTCCTCACTGTAAAAGGCCACCCGTCTGCACTCTTGAGACAACACACCCCCAATGCTAAGTATTGCATTCAACTTCAAATTATTTGTTAAAGCTAGGGAGTACGAAGACAAGAGTAGTTGACAACCTCTGCTTAATTATAAAAAAACTTATGTCGGCCTCGTCAGTCCACTGGAAATGTCATTTCTTCATGCAGTCAGTGATTGGTGTCATGATGGTACTGAAGTTCCTCACGAATCGATGATAGAAAGTTACCAAACCATGAAAACTTCGCACTTCATGAATGTTCGTCGGAACTGGCCATTCTCTGATGGCTTTTACTTTCTCGTTGTCCATGCGGATGCCCATGGACATCACGACAAAGCCCAAAAACAACAATCTCTCTATAAAAAAGATGCACTTCTTCATATTAAGATACAACTTGTTCTCCATGAGCACTTGTAGCACTAGTTAGAGATGTTTCACATGTTCTGCTTCGTCTTGATCGTATATCAAGATATCGTTAAAACAAACCACCATGAATCGACCAATGAATGGTTTTAGAACCTAGTTTATCACCCTCATAAACATATTAGGTGCATTCGAGAGTCTGAAGGGCATGACTAATCATTCGTACAGACCCTCTTTGGTCTTAAATGTCAACTTTCAATTATAATCTGGTCGAATACAAATCAAATGGTAGTCTATCCTCAAATCCAGTTTGGAAAACAGTTTCACCTTATCTAGCATGTCCAATATATCTTCCATCTGTGCTATAAAAAATTTGTACTGTATAATTATTTTATTTATTATACGACTATTAATACACATACGCTAACTCCCATCCTTCTTAGGTGTTAATAGAGTCGGTACAAAACATGGACTCATACTTTCTTGCACTAGACCCTTACAAATCAATACCTCCACTTATCATGGCAAAATTTTACTCTTTCAGATTCATTCGATAATGAGGATGATTGGGTAAGCTAGCCCCTGGGATAAGGTCAATATGGTGCTGAATATCTCATATGGGAGGCAAACCATTTAGAAGTTCATATAACCAGATTGCCTTAAATTCTTGCAATAATGGTTTCATTTTTTAGGAATATCCATGGGCTTTACCTCTTTACCATTTATAATAAACTCATGGACTTGTCCCATTTCCTTGTATTTCTCCACAAAGTCCCATATGGCTAGGAGAGATCGCCCCTTCATTTTAGAAGTTTTGGGTCGCTCATTCGAGTCCATAGGGCCGAGTATAGTTTTTCAACTATACTTGACGAAAATATATACATTATCTCCTCCTATATGACTAGCGTCATAATCTGGTTGCCACGACTGTTCGAGTAATATGTGACAGGCCTTCATGTCAACTATGTCATATACTACTTGGTCCTTATAATGTTCAACAATTGAAAGAGATATAAAGACAATACTTTACTGCTCCCGCAGTCTATGATTATATCACAAACTTTTTGATTCACCGTATGCTTGGTTCAAAAGATGTTATGTCGTTGTGGATGTAACTCATTCTTTGGCGTATATAATAGCTATCTCACTATTAGGGACTCATTGTGATCTTGTGGAACCCAATCTGCTTCATTCGCTTCATCATCCATGACGTGTTCTACTTCATCAAGATCTAAGTTTTCCTCTGCATTTTTAGTGCTTTCATCATTAATGGTGATGTTAGCTACTTTTCACTGAGGATAAGTGCTTGATAGGCGATGCAGTTGGCCACATCGATAACAATGGTCTGGCCTTAACTGACCATAAGGGTTTAGGATCTTGCTCAGACTGACAACAGTGGTCATGGCCGATTCTCGGTTCGCGGGTGTATGGTGTTGAGGGTGCTTGCCTATAGGTTCTTTCCCCTTGGCCTGTGGTGTTCACTACGAATGACTCATAATGGCTACCTTATTAGGAGGATAAGCCCGCATGTTACATCGCTCAATCTGTGCATTCGCTCGGGTAGCCACCTTGATCACTTCATTCATCATCCAATGGGGCTGCATCTAAACTCGATCCTGGATCACAACTCAAAAATTGCCATTGAATCAAACAACTTACCGCGATTCAGTTTCAACTAGATCATTTTGCGCCGCCAAACGGTAGAACTTCTTTGTATAATGTCTGACTGTTCGACTACCCTGTCGACAATTTTGGTATTGTTGGAACAATACATGATCATAGTCGCTAGGAAGGTATCACACGTGCATTAGTTATTTCATCCGCTGCCACGTGAGGGTTGGTGCCTTCATCTGTCCCGTCTAGGTGAGTTGAAGTTGCTCCCACCAAGCCAAAGCTCCGCCCTTCAACTTGTAAGCCACAAGTTTAACCTTCTTCTCTTCAAGGATGTCCATATACATAGTCGAAGAAATGCTTGACTTCAAGCAACCAATCGAGGAAGTCCTTGATGTGGAGTTGGCTGTTGAAATTGGGAAGATTGACTTTCATCCTGAATTCTCAATCTATCCTATCTACTCGATCACCACCTTGGCCGAGGTGTTGGAGGAATATGTCATCGATCTCCTCGTCATTAGATCCCATGTCCTCAAGCATGATCCTCCGATTCACCGATGGCTCGCCCCACGATCAACACAATTATGAATTCCAGCGCCTATGGGAGGTAGATTATCGTCATGAACACGAAATTTCCCTAAGGCCTCTGTCATGCGGTTGAGAGAGGCCTTCAACCCCTTGCATTAGTTGTTGATTCTCCCATTGTGTCGCCTAGAAAGCCATTGTTGTTAAAGGATAATTTCTTAGAGCATTGTTCATGGGATTGTTGCCTGATCCGTCATTAGAAGCCATCAATCAGAGGAAAAACCTCCCTTTGATACCAACTGATGCAAGGATAGACCTGATGAGGACGGTCACTGTCTTCCTCGAACGATAAGTACCTTGAATCCAAAAGAGAAGTTTCTTGAATCCACGAGAGAAATAAAAGAAAATTTGATAAGTTTATTAAAAGCTATTTAAAATAAATGAGTTTTTATGCTTGAATACCCTTAAACAAACCCTAGGATGTAATTAGAGAAAACCTAAACAAATAAGGAACAAAACTTAAAAATATATAAAATTTCACTTTCTGTCAATCGATCAGTTGATGGATCGGAAGGGCACAAAAATGTCCCAAGACTTAAATCCAAAAAAATCAAAATTTTTTCTATTGATCGACCCGATCGGTCAATTGATCAAACGGAGGAAAAATTGTGTACCAAGTATTTCATCTAAATCTGAATTTCGATCAATCGATTGATCCAATCAACCAATCGATTGATAGACTTGATCAGTTTGCTCGATCAACCTTGATCGATCAATTGTTCCGATCAACCGATTGATTGATGGACTTGATCAGTTTGCTCGATTGAATTAGATGAATCTTATTGATGTTTTTCTTGACTTCTTCCGGTCTATTTGTGACAGGCACATTCTTGCTCCACGTCCTAAATTAGTTTTACTTGTCTAATTTCCTTTATTTGTTCATTCTAAAGAATAAGGGTAAATAAGTCTTTTTTACATTCATTGGATGGTTCCTAGCTCAAGATATTTTTTGGAAAATTAGCACCTTCAAGGACTTTTCGGATAAAAATCCTAAATAACAAAAATGTCCACTATTAATGATGTAGCTTATTTACTTAAATGTAAATACCATTCGTGAATATAAGGTTAGAAAATGTCATGTTGTCCAGATTTTAAGGGATGAAATGGGATGATTTATGTGTATCTAGCTAGTTTGATTTCTTTGATCCATACTCCATGAGGCCTAAAATTTGGATGGTCCAGCATTGGTTTGGAAGTATCTAACCTGTCCCAAGGCCGAGTATCCACATCTCATTGACATGAAATAGACCTTTGTTGCATCTTTGATCATGACCATCTGTTTGTAGGCCAAGCCACTGGTTTAAATATGAAGATCATCTTGTCCAACAGATTTTTTTTCAGTGGTGCATCAATTGTTGGGTCGAACAGACAGGTGGGGTCAACATTGTATGTGTATCACATCTAACCCATCCAAAAACTGCACTCCACCACAATGATGGGACTGTCGGGAACCACGAAAGTACACAAAATGAAATCAAGCAAAGTACATGCAATCGCACAAGCAAGCCCAAACAAGAACAATTCAAATTTTATGTGGAAATTTTTTTTTTTTAAAAAAGTCACAGCATAAAGCGACAAGTAATGAACTATGAAAATAGAAATTACAAGAGATGGTATTCTTATTGATTCAAATAAGCCTCGAATCTCCTTCAATCCCTAGCTATACCCTTAAATCCTGAAGAATGATTTAGAAAGCCCTGATACACCGTAGAAATAACCTAATCCCAATTACATCCCACATATATAGTACCGCAACTGAAATAAAAAACAACTTGCACACTTACGCAATTCTACGCACAATTTTTATGGGACCTTCAATGGCATTGACAACCCCTCAATGATTGGTTGATGGCATCAACACCCCTCAAAGATCTCGAGTAGCACCTTTAAATCAATCAAGAAATCAACATATAATTTTCATATTTTTGCGATGGAATCACACATTCGTCGATGGCATCGACATCTACCCAATAGAATCGAGTGGTTTGTCAATGACATTAATAGATCCTGTTACCGACATATTTGACACATCAACAATAGGGACACACTAAAAATCATGTCAATTCAATCATCAAGTGGGGCGAGACCACTTAGAATTTGGAGGTTTTTAAGGTGATTTTTCAGTATTCTATGTGGTGTGGCCCATTGATGGTTGAATCTATCTGGTTTTTTGACATTATTGTGTCCTACACCTATTTGCTTCCCATCAAAACATTAATTAGGAAGATCTTACCATTATCTAAAATCAAATCATATCTATTTTCTTCAAAAAGAAGAGGAAAGGTGAAGGAAGATATACCCAGTGAGCATATCTCTGTTTCAAGGCTTTTAGAAGCAACTTTTTTTGTGAACAGAAATGCACAGAGAAATTAAGAAAAATGTAGAAGTTAGTGTGTATTTGTTGTACAAATATCATGATATTTCTTGATTTTAGATTTGACCATTATCTGAAATTAAATCATGTCTACTTTCTTCAAGAAGAAGAAAAAGAAAAGGGGAAGGAAGATATACCCAGATGAATTCCTTGTTTCAAGGCTTTTAGAAGCAACTTGTTTCTGTGAACAAAAATGCATAGAGAAATTAAGAAATACTCAAAAGCCGGTGTGTGTTTGTTGCACAAATATCATGATATTTCTTGATTTCAAATAAATTTCAGACTTGACCCTGATTTGAAATCAAATCATATTCATTTTCTTCAAGAAGAAGGAAAAAACGGCGGAAAGAAGATATATCCAACTGAATTCTTTGTTTCAAGGCTTTTAGAAGCAACTTGTTTCTGTGAACATAAATGCATAGATAAATTAAGAAAAACTCAAAAGTCAGTATGCGTTTGTTGCACAAATATCATGATATTTCTTGATTTCAGATCTGACCACTATTTGAAATTAAATCATATCTATTTTCTTTAAGAAAAAGGAAAAGAGAGAGAGAGAGGATATACCCAACTGAATTCTCTGTTTCAATGCTTTTAGTAGCAAATCGATTCTGTGGACATAAATGCACGTAGAAATTAAAAAAAAACTCAGAACTCAGTGAGCATTTATTGCACAAATATAATGATATTTCTTGATCGTACAAAATCTCATCAAATTTTACAATATTTGATGCAATCAAAGAAAAGAAATAGCGAGAGAAAAAAAAAATCGAAGAAAACGGGTTGCAGCATACCAAAATTCTCTCAGCGATGCAAACCAGCAATGGTGCTGCTGCTGATTTTTACGATTGGAACGGAGGTGCCGTGAAATTTCTTGCTGGGCGTAAAGCGAGCTTCTTTGGATTTTCCGGGTGACTTATTGTTGACTTCTTTGGTTCGTTGCAACGAACCCACGTTGGTGCGTTGATCCATTGCCAGTCTTGGCCATTCATACCGTCCCAGGTAATACATCTACGTACATGGAGCGTGTTTGGTGATATCAGCCAGATGTGGGCCCCAGTGATGTGTCCATGGAATCCAATCCGTCCATCAGATTCTTCATCTAAAAAAAAAAACCCAACTCCAAAAATCAGTCTCATCCAGAACTCAGGTGAGCCATAGCACATGGCACATTTGGGCCGGAATACCCACCATTGATTAGGGTGGGAGACGTACCGTCTGGTATATATAGAACCTAGGACGTTCTGACCCTTGGTCCAGGCCAAGCGAAGAGTCTGCCAAAAAGAGGCTAGTTTTGCTATTTATATGTGCCCTTGTTCAATTCGAACTGTGGGCGTTTTCTTTTGTCTAGGTCAACACTGAGGTCATGGGCTTAAGTACCCATGGTGGTATTAGTGTGGGTAAAAAATAAAAAATAAAAAATAAATATATTTAAGCTGTCTACATATACAAATGTGCAACATGAGAATGCAACACAAGTGCCAATATTCCCAGCGTACTAATGTATCATATGTGATAACACATGCCGTAAATTTTAATTTTATTTATTTATTATTATTATTATTATTTTTAGCTTGTTAGTGCACCCACTGTCAGTTCACACTTCACTGTTAGCCACCCTATTAGGGAATCCATACCAAGACCTCATTGTTGAAATGAGGTATCTTTCACTCAGTGTACCACTTGAGCTATGGATCTAGGTGTTAACACATGCCATAATTCGTTTCAATGTCATTCATGTGTCATCCTCCTTTTTTTAAGCAAAATTTTCATGAGAATTTTGTTTTCATTTCTCCTGACAACAAATTTGAAAATTAAGGAAATCTTTCAAGAAAATCTAATAAAAAAATAATTAAGAAAAATGAAATTTCCTTTCTTGTAGCTTCCTAGTAGTGTTGATATTATTTTCTCCGTTTACTTTTCCACTAATCCAAAAAATGCCTATATGGATTTTGATGTCATTTGGGGAAGAAATATTTAAACCCCTTAATGAGTCATTTAGTAGCAAGGATTTTTAGCAGTTCGAAATTTAGAATTTTTTAAGGATTTTTAATCTAAATCATGTTTGGCATCTCTCAAAATATTTAATTTCAGCTCAATTTGGACTCAAAATCCTCAAAAAGACTCTTTTAAAACTCAAGAGAGAAGGTAGGGTGTAAAATCTTAGGTTTTCAAAACTCTCTAACTTTAGGCATATATATATATACCTGTGTCACATCATACTCTTTTTCTCTCTATAAACAAACCTCATATCCATATCTTCTTCTTTTCGTTCTTTTTTTTTTTTTTTTTGTTGCTAGTACAATGAGTAATTGATTGAAGAAAAAGAAGACATATTTTCACGGTGCATATGATGCTCTATATATGGTCACTCATAAATTGTTCTTCTAGCATACATTAACTCAATTTTAATAAGTTGTGGAACTAGTCAACTCTAGTTTACAGTTAGAAGATCATATTGTGAATCTCATTGGTTAAACAATCCTAAGCCTTTGATTTTTGGACACTTTATTGTGGAAACAAAACTTGCTTCTACCTGTGTGGGGCCCCCCAACCTACAGATAAAGTTGTTTAGAATGAATCAAACACACAATAGAGAAATGAAACATGTGAGCAATAACAGAGAATGCATTAATTTCACGTGTAAAAACCTTTGTAGAAAAAAACCACAACACCAAGCAATAATGAATCCACTATGAATTGAAAGTTACAAGAGATTGACAACTTATATATTCAAAACCATTGTCTCTCGAGACAAATTTTTCTTCTCAAAATCCTATCTCTCTCTCCCACATTCGCCCTAGTCATAACCCCTATTAACAAGGCTATATATAACCTCACGTACAAAATTAGAAACAAAATCACGCACTTACACAAAATCAATGTGGACTGTCAATTGAACCATCAATCGATCGACACCCTATGTTCAATCGAAATAAACATGCCAAAAAGTATCGAGAGAGAAAAATGAATTTTTTAAAATTTAATTATCTCGATTAATTAAGCCTAGTGTCCGATAAATTGAACATATCCAAAACTATCCAGAGACTAAATTGGAAAATTTGGGATTTTCTCAATCTAATTGAAGTTGTTGTCGATCAATAGAAATCCCCATATTTGCACTAGATTGAAGGCACCTTGATCAATAATCTCCACCGTGACTTAAACCTAAGAAGTTGAGTAAAGCATAAACTTTTATGAAGGAACCACTTTTGTAAGCATATTAGCTAGATTTTCACTAGTGTGAATCGTCTTGAGAGTAACACTACCTTCCTCTAACATCTGATAGAAAAAATAATGACACACATCAATGTATTTAGTTCGCGAGTGATATACTGAGTTCTTCACCAAATTGATTGCACTTCCATTGTCTTAATGTATAGGTACGACTTTCTGCTGAAGCCCTAACACATTCATCATTCATCTTAAATAAACTGCTTTCTTAAATGTTTTTGTCATCGTTATATACTCAACTTCGGTTGTGGAAAGAGTAACCATAAACTGAAGCTTCGACATCCAACTGATCGCTCCATCTGCTAACACAAACGAATAAGCATAAGTCAACCTTCCATTATCCACGTTACGAGCATAGTCTAAATCCACTTAGCCTATCAGTTTCTCTTCAGATTTATCAAAAGTTAAGGCATAGCGAGTTGTACTTTGTAAGTAATAAAGTAGTTATTTCACTGCCTCCCAGTGCTGTTTACTAGGGTTTGAGATTTATTTCCTTACAACAACCACTACATGTGAAATATCTAGTCTAGTATAAACCATGATGTACATAAGACTGCTAACTATGCTCGAGTAGGGCACATGAGAAATATATCGCTTTTCTTTATATGACGCAAGACATTGTTTCGAAGAAAGTCAAAAGCAAGCAGTGTGAGGTGTGCTAACCGGTTTTGCCTTATCAAGTCTGAACTTAATCAAGACCTTCTCAAGGTACTCTTCTTGAGACAACTATAACTTGCTTCTTTCCTTATCCTTATATACATCAATGCTGAGAATCCTTTTTGCAACCTCTGTATCTTTTATCTCGAATGTCTTAGATAATTAAGCCTTTAATATGTTGATTTTACATATGATATAGTTGGATAAACATATCATCAACATATAACACCAGTATAATAAATTTTTCATCACTCAGTGATTTGAAGTAAACTTAATGATCTAATTCGCTTCTAGTAAATTACTGACTTATCATGAAAGAATCAAACTTTTATACCACTGTATAGGTGACTATTTCAAACCGTACAATAACCTTTTTAACCTGTAAACTTTATTCCCTACTCCCTTCACCTCGAACCCTTAATGCTGCTTCATATAAATTTGTTATTCTAGTTCTCTATGTAGAAAAGTTATTTTCGCATCCGACCGTTCCAATTTCAAATTGTATTAAGCAACCAATACTAGTATAAATCTAATAAATGCATACTTCATAATTGGTGCAAATATCTTGCCAAAGTCGATACTTTCTTTTAATGCATATCCCTTCACTATTAGTCTTATCTTCATACCTATCTAAATTCTCATGAAAAATTCTCTTGCACCAAACCAATTTTCTTCTAACGGGTAGCTCTACTAGTTCTCACATTTCATTCTTATACAAAAAATTCATCTGATCATGCATCACCGTCATTTATTTCTTAACATTTATATTATTTAATAATTTTTGGAAGGTAAACAGATCCCCTTCATTCGTAATGAAGAAAAACACAACATTTGAGACATCTCTATATCTCAACGGTACTCCTTGATTTCTCGGTAGATTCCTCTTGACAGGTGTTGTGGCCACCTCTTACCATACCTATTCCTATAGCTCAGTTTCTTCAAATCTTTTACATCTGTTTATTTCAACATCAACAATTGATTTTTCAATTTGCATGTGCTCATATTTATGATATAAGGAACCTTCATCGAATTTAACATCACAACTAAACATGATTTTCTGTGAAATCTGATCATACAGCCTTTACCCTCATACTCTATCACTATAGTCAGCAAATGTATACTTTTTAACAATTCGGTTTATTTTATCTGTCTCAATTGACAATATATAAGAATAAGTATCACAACCAAATACGTACAGCCTTGAGTAGTTAACTTCCTGACAACTCCATACTTCTTCCAGGTTTTCCAATCAATCGACATAGATGAAGATCAATTCACTAAATAGCAAGCCCTATTAACAGCCTTAGCTCATAGCTCCTTACCTAACTCAGTATTACTTAACATATTTCAGGCTCTTTCCAAAAGAGTCTGATTCATCTGCTCAGCCACAACATTTTACTCTAGTATATGCCTTACCGTGTTATGCCTCACGATCCCTACATTCTTTCAAAATTAATTAAAATCCCTGAAAGTAAACTCTCCATCATTATTGGTCCTTAAAACTTTTACATTTCGCCCTGACTATTTTTTAGCTGTAACCTACTTAAATGAGACAAATACATCGAATTTATATTTTAAGAAATAATCTACACCTTTCTCTAGAAGTCGTTAATGAATGATACAAAAAATGACAACCCTCCTCTTGAAATAACGGGCGCCGACCCTCACATATCATAATGTACATAATCAAGTTGTCCTTTACTAATATGCTTTTCAGTTTTAAATGACAATCTTAATTGCTTACTGTATATGCAATGCTCACATAGATCCAAATCAAAAAATTTAAAAGCAGGAATTAAACCACGATAAAGTAGTACCTTCATATTGTACTTGATCCCGTGGCCTAGGTGTGCATGCCACACATGTGCTGATGTGAATTCAGCTATAGATGTTGTAGCTCTACTCGATACAATGCTCTCGATCAAACTGTAAAAATTTCTGTTCTGTTGCACCTTCATAATAGTGAGTACTCCGTTTGAAACGTTCAAGACATCTTTGTAACTAGCATATTTGCATCCGAATGTATCAAAAGCTCTAGATATCAAATTTTTCTTTAAGTCAGCAACGTACCTCATATCGATCAAAGTAAACTTCACCCCATTGAACATTCTTATACAAATCGAACTAATTCCAATTAGCTTACAGGAATTATTGTTTCCTATAAGCACTAGGCTACCATCACACTCATTAAATTTTCTAAAATGAGCCAAGCCATCACATTTATAAAACGTATAAAATACACTTTAAAACTTTTTATTTTGTATTAAGAGAGAGAGAGAGAGAGAGAGAGAGAGAGAGAGACAGACAGAGAGATTGATTTGGTTTAATAAGAACCCCAGATTTACTTGGGCTATTTTCTAACCAGGAAGGCCGGCCCACATTTACTAGCCCAGCCCTAAGCACAATTTTAAGACTTGGACGAGTCGACCCGGACTCAGTTACCCCAACTCCGGGCATAACAAGTCAATCGGACTCGCCTAATCTCCTCCCATGTGTCCAACACCTTTTCAAGTCAAAAAGAGAGTCTAGACGGCCACCTACATCGTTCGAGGCATCCAAAGCATCGAAGGCTAATTCACGTATATTTTCTCTTGAAGAATTATGTGCTAGTCTAGAAGAGTTAGATGATCTATCCACGTGCATCAAGAAACGGTACACTCCCACTTTAGAAAATCAAATTTATTAGATGAACTATATGCTAATTATATGTGGCTCATCTACAGTGCTTCTCAAAGCTTGGACCGTCGGCGCTAAGTAATTTAGGTTCATATGTATGAACTATCATACTTTGCCAGAGTATTAAATCTTTCATAATGGGATGGGAGTGAAATTGCTTTTTTTTTTAAAGTGTTGTCAAGTCCAACCGTTTGGACCAGGAGTTATGATCCCTCCAAAAGATAATTTCCAAACTTTCATCTTCAAGAAAAATCCAACACATCTAATAGGTTGACCTCATCATGAGAATCATTCTTTATAAAAATCAGCCACGTTTTCTAATCAAATGGATCACACTTATATTTATATATTTATCAATGTCTAGAAATTATTATTTATCTTTTGACCCAACTGATGGACAGATGGGGCTAAATTTTGCATTAAGATGCTTTTTAGAGTGGGATCAATCCACTGGAAGGTTTGGATTTTACATTCACTTAATAGGTTAAAAGTTACCCACTAGATAGACTATACCTTATGGTCCAATGGCCCGGACATAATACCTTTTCTTTTTAGGTATTATGTCCACAATATTCTCATCACACCATTCAGCCATCAAAGAATTCCTTCCCACGATAATTGCTGCCTCACTACCACACATCTACTACACACGTGTCATCTATACGTGCCAATCCATACCATCCAAATAATGCGCCTCAATGTGGATGGAACATAGGGTGAAAAAAAAGAAGAAGAAGAAAAAAGCATGAGAAGATGGACCATCATGGCAATTCGGGTTAGTGACCATCCAACCAGTTTTATTTCTGCATCCATTCTCCAAGAGGCTCAAAATTTGGACGGTCCAACATTGACTTAAAAATATGCAAAGTAGGGCCGAGTAGCTACCTCTTGGCAACATGAAATGGACCCACCGTTTATGAATCTGAGTTCGTGACTCTCTGTTTGGAGGCCGCCTATTTAAATATGAAGATAGTTTTATTCAACGGATTTTCTTGCAATGGTGCATCAATTGTGGGGGCCAACAGACCAACGGTCTAGATGACTGAACCATCTGTCCCAGTTGTTCATGCTACCTCCTCGTATCCTCACGAAGATATGTGCAATTAGTATGGCATCTCATTCAAAATTTAAAGTAGTTGAACAGCTAGATTCCATATAAATAGGACGGGGATTCTTATGATGGGCCCGACGCACATGCCTTTCATAATCTCCACCGTCCTCTTCACGGAAGCGGATCGCCTGGTGTGCCACACACCATCTATACAGCTAGTGTAGATACTTGTCCTGCGAAGACGAGTGCCACGCTCCTCGAGGTCCCAGTTGTACGAACGGTTCAAAGATCATCAAAGTTACATGGGCCTCACAATGATGTATTTATTATATCTACACCGTTCATCAAATTTTTGAGATCATTTTAAAGCATTAGCTAAAAAATGAATTATATCCAAGACTCAAATGGATCACACCAAAAGTAGCAGCGGCAAAAATGATTTTCACCGTTAAAAAATTCACGGGGCCCACAATAACATTTATTTTCCATCTAATTTGTTCATAGGGTTAAAAATACATGAAGAGGAAAAAAATTTCATATTTATCCGAAGTTTTTGTGACCCGCAAATGGGTTTCAATGATATATGTTTAATCTCCCACTGCTTTTTGCAGTGTGGTCCACTTTATCTTTATAATTGTCTTATTTTTTGAATCAAGCTTTATGACGAGCTTGCCAAATGGATGAACAGTTTGAATATAACATATACCTCATGATAAGACTTATGGAGCTTGCTGACATCAATTAATACACAAGCTATACAGCTGGTGTGTGGTACACCAGCCCATCCGCTTCCCCTCTCCACCGACCTGGCTGGTGTGAATAGGTGCGTGACAAGCGCTGACGCACCTCAAGCCCCGAGTTGCATCATCACTTCAAAGAGATCAAAGTTACAATAATGTATTTATTATATAGACATACTTCGTTATTTCGAAGATCATTTTAGAGCATAAGCTTAAAATTGAGTTATATTCCAATCTCAATTATACCATATAACAAATGGCATTGGGATAATAAATCTCACTATTAAAATATTCATATAACTTATTATAATATTTATTTTCCATTCAACTTATTCCTAAGATTACACGGACTAGAAAAAGGTGAAAAGCAAATATCATATCATTCAAAACTTCCATGCTTTTCAGAAGGGTTTTAATTTTTTATTTTATTGTTTTACAGTGTGGTCGGTTTGATCTTTGGATTGTCTTATTTTTCATCTCAAACTTTATGATGTGCTCTCAAAATGGAAGAATGGTTTGAATAGAAAACATACCTCACGATGGACCCACAAAATTTGGTGACGCCAATACACTAGCCAATTAGGTGGTGTGTGGTACACCAGCCAATTCACTTCCATGATCCAAGGGTCCAGTTGGAATCATAGTGTGTGCATCACGCTAAGACTCCTTGAGCTCCAAGATGTACAAAATTTTAAATAGATCAAAGTTACATGGGCCCCACAGTAATGTATTTAATATACTCGATCCAAAGCTCAAGTGAACTATACCAAAGTTAGTGGTAGAGACGATGATTCTCACGGTTAAAACATTTGTAGGGTCCACTGTAATATTAATTTTCTATGTAATGTATTCATAAGGTCATACAAACCTGGATGAAGAGGAAAGGCCAATATTATGCTGATCCAAAACTGCTGTGACCCATAAAGGTCTTCAATGTTAGATGTTGAATCCCTGCAGCTTTTTACAGTGTGGTCAACTTGATCCTCAAGCTTTGCAACGAGCTCGCCAAATAGTCACACAACTTGGATATAACACATATCTCATAGTAAGACCCACGGAACTTGCAGATGTAAACACACCAGTTACTTGCTACAGCTACAGCCTTTCAGAACTTATACCAGTTTTTTCAGCGAACGTGAATGCCTACCGGCCTTTCGGAAACTTCCAACCGGTGCGCATTGGGTACTGCCGACAGAGGTTGTAAGGGGCCACCGTTATGTATGGGTTTTATCCACACCATCCATCTATGTTTTCATATGATTTTAAGTTACAACCCAAAAAATGAGTCATATCCAAGACCCAAATGGATCACACAATGGAGATTAAACACTTAAAAGTTGAAAACTTTTTCATGGCTACTAAAGTTTTGGATCAAGATTATATTTTTGTTTTCCGCTCATTCAGGTATACCTGACCTTATGAACAGTTTGGATGGCAATTAGCCATCAGGGTGGGCCCTAGAAAGGTTTTCACCGTGGGTGCTGCTGCTTCGTGAGGTGTAGTCCATTTGAGCCTTGGTTCTGACCATGTTTATGTTTATACCGTAAAAAGACGATACCGCATAATCGATGGATGGTGGATAAAACCCATGCATTGCCCCCTCAGAGCCCCTGTCCCCTTCCTAGCTCCAGGTGATAGTACCCAATCTGCCTCCCTTCCTGCAATGGGAAGCAAGTGGGACCCACCTTGATGTTGGTGTGAAATCCACCTTGTTAATGTATTTTCCAATGTCTGAGCATAGGCACCAAAAATAAGACAGATCCAAAGATCAAGGGGTATGCATGCCTTTCGTAATGTTTATTTTCCATCTAACCTATTGATAAGGTCACAAAGATCTATACGAAGATACTAGATAAATATCATCTGGATCTAAAGATTTTGTGGCCAATATGAAGTTTTTACTGGTCAATTAATACTCTTTCCTATACTATAGTCAATCACAACTTAAAATGAGTTTTCGATACAGATAGACAATGTGGATGTAGTCACATACGTCAAAGTGGGCCCCACAGTCAGAGGTCCCATGGATAGGATCCATTGAAGCCGATGGATGCCGGGGAGTGGATTAGGTGAGAACCCAGATCCACCAAGGTGGATGGGTCCCCTGACTGTGAGGCTCACAGTGATTTATGTAACTTAAAATTACGCTGTCCACCCATTTTCACAGCTCATTTTAAGGCATGATCCCAAAAATGAAACATGTCTAAATCTTAGGTGGACCACATCACACCCCACAATTAAAAATTTCATGGAATGTACCTTAATGTTTCCTAGCCATTAAAAACTTCTTAGGGTGTACCTTAATGTTTCGGTAGTTTTTATTTGCCATCCTCCATTGATAAGGCCACATGAGCCTAGATTAAGGGAAAACAATAAATATTAACTTGATCCAAAACATTGTTCGCCCACTAATGCTCAATCACCACTGTTTCCAATGATATGGTTCATTCAATAATTGTACATGCTTCCCTTTTGGGATCATGCACTAAAATGATCTAGAAAAAAGATGGAGGTGTGGACGTAGAATCAATACACTAAGGTAACCCATGGTAAGGGCAGCACCATCTTAGGTGAGGCTGGGGTCTCACCTAATATGCTACCACCAAATTCGTTCTCCTCTTCTGAATTGGATGCGGATTGCGTGTGAAAGGCCTTTACAAGAACTATATAGGATGAGATGCTAGGTGAGGCCCACCATGATGTTTGTGAGGAATTCACCATACCCATCCGTTTTGTCATATCATGTTAGAACATGGGCTCAAAAATGAGGCAATTTCAAAATTCAAGTGAACCGCACTACAAGAAAAAAGTGGGTAGGAAAATGCCTACAGTTGAAACCTCCATCGGTCTATTGTGATGTTTATATGCTATTTGTTGCTTTTAATTCAATTAAGTTAGGCTGCACGCGTGATTGAGGACCTGGATTGGATGTACACATGTGAGTAAGATATGCGTGCATGCTAGAGTGGCTAACTTAAGGGTTGATTAAATTGTTGATGTCTCCTGTTGATGCAGAAATTTAGTTCACCCGCACTAAGCTCCAAGCTCAGAATTTGACCTTTGAATGCCTGCACAAAATGGAAGACAAAGGAGACCCTGGCTCGAGCAAGGGATCCTCCGATGCCAAAGTCAGGTTAGGAATCTGAGTCTAAGTGGTGTAGCAAGGATTTGGGTAAGAGATTTTGCGTACCTATTCCATTGCATTTAGGGGTGTACACGAACCGAGCTAGCTTGGTTAGCTCGCTTGACTTGACTCGAAAAAGCTTGATTTGACTTGGTTCGAAGCTAAGTTCAAGCCGAGTCGAGCTGATTTTTTAAGCTTGAAAATAAGTTCGAGCCGAGTTCAAGCAGGCTCTAGCTTGACTCGACTCGACTCGACTCGAATCCAACTCGGATTGAACCGGTTGGGTGACTTGGTTACTTTGCCATTGATGTTGCTCACCAACTGTTTGATAAAATGACACAACGAAATGTGGCTAGTGGCAAGGCAGGTTTGGCCAGGGGCAAGGAAGGTTTGGTTGGTGGCAAGCAAGGTTTGTACATGAATCAAATACCTTTTTTTTTTTTTTTTGGTGGGGGGGGGGGGGGGGGGAGGGGGGGGGTACTTAGATGTGTTTGATAAAATACTTATGTTACTTAGACGTATTTGATAAAATACCTGTAAAATCATTCCCTCTGTTTGTAAAATAGTGGAATTTTGAAGTCGCAGTTTAGGTGTTTATGAAAATGCCTCAATGGCAAACTCGGCTTGATCTTGGCCCAAGTTGGCCCGAGCTGCTAATCGAATTGAGCCGAGCTGGCCAGTTAGGCTTAAGGACTGAGCCGAGTCGAGTTCGAACTGAGGTCAGCTAGTGTTCGAGCTGAGGCCAGCTCGACTCAGTTCGACTCAATATACACCCTTAATTGCATTTGACAATTATTTATACCTTTCAACTGGGATAGATGTGTTCGCAAAACTCGGTGCGATCTTAGTCACTAACCACGACCGAAGGGCATGCAGATATTGGAGGTTATACGGTTATCCTGTTGATCGTGCGCTAATGGGGCACTGTAATAGTCGCTCCACTTCTTCCGATTAAGTCTGAGACCATACCTCGGAGTTAATATTAAGCCGAGTAAGACCTCCTGAAGTCTCATCTCTTGGACGTCTTCCTCAGGTTAAACTGTTCGGGAGACACTCCGGGCCTCTCCTACTCAGAGGCTCTTCTCATTCACACTACTCGAATGTTTCTTGACACCTCGGTACTTGTGGGGCTCTTTGGGTCTCGGAGCACATCGAATTTTCCCATAACATCCCCTACACAAAGATGGATAAATTTGAGTCTCGACATAGTATGTTAAGTTCTCTCGGCCAGCTGTATTGCACTTCATTCAGACGATTTGTAAAAGGATATGAGGTTAATCCTTCTAAATGAGTTCTTTTTACCTTGTGACGATAGACCTTGATTTTATGCCTTAAGGACTTTTCTTATGCTAGCCTTTAAGTTCAGTATGCCTCACATATATGAATCAAGAATGAACAAAAACCACACACACACACACACACATGTATTGGATATACACATGTGACTTAGACGTTGGTCTGATCTTTTGATATTTATAACTTTCTCGAGCGCTACAGTCTCTCCGAACATTTCTGGAAAGATCTCTCATTTTAAAAGGTCAGTAAAATATAGCCTCACTGGTGAGATTATAGCCAAATATATGAACTTGATTCATGATTTTTAGGGCATGGGCCTAAAACTAAGGCAAATTCAAAGCTCAAAACAAACTTCGAGATAGACTCAAGATATTTGAATAATGGCCATTCAACCTCACCAATTCGTGTTGTGTGGCCCACTTGAGCTTTGGATCATCCTTATTTTTTGGCCAATTCCTAAAATGAGTTGAGAAAACATATGGACAAATTGAATTTGTCGTAAACATCTTGTGGCTCATGAATATTTCACTGGCGGCCTTCAATCCCCACTCTTTCTATTCGTTGGCCCTCTTGAGCTTTGTATCGGTTTCATTTTTGGGCCAATACTCTAAAATCATATGGCAAATCTGATGAATAGGGTGAATTTGCCATTCTTGGGCCACGTTTTAAAATTATGCAATCCACCGGTTGGACTTGCATTCCCCTATGATCTATTGACTAGTGGCAGAAGAAAAGGTCGCTGGAGACCATTTGAAAGGAAACGGATTGGCTACTCCCCCTGCCACAGCCAATGGCTGGTGGTCGGTGCTCTGTGGGCCCTACCATGATGTATGTGTTTCTTAAATGCCGTTCATCTATTTTTCTAGATCATTTTATGGTATTACACAAAAAATGAGGTATATCCTAATCTCAAGTGGACCACATTATAAGAAACAGTATTGAATGAACGTCAACCATTAAAAACCTTTTGGGGCCCATAAAAGTATTGGATCAAGCTGATCTTTGTTTTTATCCTTCATCTTGGTCTTTATGACCTAATCAACAGATTGGATGTCAAATAAACAGTACAGTGGGCCTTAGTAGGATTTAACTGATGGATATCCAATCACTATTGTTTTCTTGTGGTGTGGTCCACCTGAGATTTATATCCCTATCCCTTTTGAGATAAATCCCTAAAATCATCTTTAAAAATGGATGAACAGAGTGGATGAAATACATACATCATTGTGGGGCCCACAGATCACCGACCAACAGCCACGGGGCTGACACGCTGGGGTCAGGGCGAGTAGCCAATCCGTTCCCCATTTGAAACGGGCAGCGGATTAGGTGTTACCCAAGTAACACATTAGTGGGTGTTACCTTGATTGTATGGAACCTATCTTGATGATTATGTTGTATATCTACGCTGTCCATCCATTCTCCCATCTCATTTTAGGACTCCATCCTAAATCTTAAGCACATCCAAATCTCGGGGGGACCACACCACTAGAAATTGTGGTGATTAACCATTAAAAGGAACTCATTCAATGGATTAACCCTTTCCTACGCAAATTGTTTGATTCGCATGATTGGTGGCTAAGTGGACAAATGATCTTTCAAATCCGATCTTAATCATTCCATCGCGTTTGATTCAATTCAAGTCGTATAAACTCGGGTATGCCCAACACATACAATCAAATCCTAGCCGACCACTAGATGTGTAGCCTTGTATTTGAATTAAAGGCCAACAAATAAACCAAGGAGAGTAGCCAATGCATGAAATGGATAATACATATACAAGATGGTAAGCCCCATGAAAGTTGAGTGTTTTACGGCTGCTCAATACAAGTGTTGTTGTTAGGATGGGTTGGATCGGAGCTAAAACTGTATGTAATACCAGGGGAGAGGATTGCGTATTGATTAACTCAGTAGGCCTACTGAGTAAACTATGTGGGGTCCACCGTGATTTATGTATTTTATCTACACCATCCATCCATTTTACCAGATAATTTTAGTACTTGGGCCTAAAAGCGAAGTATATCTAAACCTCGGACCACACCATAGGAAACAGTGTCAATTGAACATTTACCATTGAAAATTTCCTAGGGCCACAGAAGTTTTGGATCAAGCTTTTATTTATGTTTTCCTTTCATCCATGTCTGTATGATCTCATGAACAGGTTCGATCAGAAAGAAACATCACTGTGGGCCCTAAAAATGTTTCAATGGTGGAAGTCATTATTCCAACTGTTTCCTGTGTTATGGTGTACTTGATCTTTGGGTATACTTAAATTTTGGTCTCAGCTCCTAAAAATAGTATGGAAAAACGGATGGACGGCGTGAATAGATCAGACACATTGACGGTGGGCCCAACAGAGTTTACTCAGTTACATAGGAGCGTACTACGTAACTCAGTACGCAATCCGATTTCGTAACACCAGGGTCTTACGCACTCGGAAGAGGAAACGGATTGGCTACTCCCCTACCACCTGCCAATGGCAGGTGGTTGGTGCCCTATGGGCCCCACCATGATGTATGTGTTTCATCCACTCCATCAATCTATTTTTCTAGATAATTTTATGCTATAAAAACAAAAACGAGTTATATCCCAATCTCAAGTGGACCACATTATAGGAAACAGTGTCGAATGAATGTTGGCCATTAAAAACTTTTTGGGAGCCATAAAAGTTTTAGATCAAGCTGATCTTTATATGACCTAATCAAAAGATTGGATGTCAAATAAACAGTACGGTGGGCCTTAGGAGGAATTTAATGGTGGATATCCAATCACTATTGTTTTCCAGTGGTGTGGTCCACCTGAGGTTCATATACCCTTAGTTTTTGGGATCAAGCCTAAAATGATCCGTAAAAATGGATGAAATGAATGAATGAAACACATACATCATGGTGGGGCCCACAGAGCACCGACCTGCGAATCCGTTTACATGTAATCTAAGTGGGCCCACCATATTGTATCCGTGGAATACCATCCTGTCCATCATAACGTGATAATCCTTATAATCATCATACGTTTAAAAAAAAAAAAAAAAAACCATGGTAGCTGCACAGAGACTCGCATCCCATCTACATTTCTTGTAGCACGGCCCACCTGAGATGTAGATCTCGCTGGGGGTTTTGAAATGTCTACACCCTACCCAGCTTAGAAAATACAGAAGTTTTGTGGGGCCCACTATCTGTACATGTAAAATCCACTCCAGCCACGAGGTACGTTACTGGAATCTAGGTCTGGGGTTCCACAAGTTTGTGTGTGGGGTCATCATGGTTTGTATCTTTCATCAAGCCCATTCATCAGGTCCTACCACCGTGTGAATTGCACCTGATTAACGGGTTTGATCAAAGATATACACCATGGTGGCCCCACAGAAAAGCTATGGTTTGCATTCCATCCTCATTGGACGTGGATTGGGTGCTTCCCCCTGCAGGACCTAGCTAGAGACGGACGGTCCTGTTTAGAGCTGTACACGAACCAAGTTAGCTCGGTTAGCTTGCTCGACTTGACTCGAAAAAGCTCCATTCAACTTGGTTTAAAACTAAGTTTGAGCTGATTTTTTTAGCTTGAAAAAAATTTCGAACTGAGTTCGAGCTCGACTCGGATTGAACCCTAGCTCGAATCGAACCAGTTTGATGACTCAGTTATTTTGATATTGATGTTGCTCACTAAGTGTTTGATGAAATGACTCAACCAAGTGTCAGCTGGTGTTGAGGAAGGTATGGATATGAAACAAATGCCCTTGTACCTTGATTTTAATGTTTCCTATTGCATGTTTGGTGAAATACCTACAAACTATTGCTACTGTTTCACATACCTTGAGAAATTGAAGGTGCACCCATGTGTTAGAGAAAATGTTGCACAGGCTCAATCTTGACTTGAGCTGGCCCGAGCTGCTGACTGAACCAAGTCAATCTGGCCAGTCAGACTCGAGGACCGAGCCAAGCCAAGTTCAAGCCTGGGGTCAGCTAGTGGCTGAGCCGAGTCGACCTGTGCCAAGCTTGACTCAGTTTGACTCGTGTACTGCTCTAGTCCTATTAGGGGTTTGTGGGGCCCACAGTGATGTATATTTTTAATCCACACCGTCCATCCATTTTTAGGCTTTTATCCACATAGTTCATCCATTTTTCCATCTTTTTATGTTATGAGCCTAAAAAAGTGAGGCAAGTCCATGGCTAAAGTGGACCACATCGCAGTTAAGCAGTGGTTCACCTGGCGCCCACCATTGAGACCTTCCTAAGGCCTACCTTGATATTTACTTACCAGCCGACTTGTTCGTAAGATATAGCCGACTTGTTCATAAGATATAGACCAGAATGAGGGGAAAACGCATATATTAGCTTGATCTAGAACTTCTGTTGCCCCCAGTAAGTTTTAAAAAGTAGGAATTTAATCCTAACATCGTCCGCATGAGTCCCCGATCTGCCTCATTTTTGGGCTCATACCATAAAATGATATGGCAAAATGGGTAAAAATGCCATACATCATGGGGTGGGTGGTTTCTTGATTATGGTGTCCATCTTGATGTATATGCCTTAAAATCATGTCGTTCATCCATTTCTCCATGTCATTCTAGGGTAGGAGTTAAAAAATGAAGCAGATCCGAATCCAAAGGTCCACTACACCACAGGAAATAGTAATGATTGCTGTTCAAAACTTACCATTTTAAAATACATGCCATATACTAACAATACATTTCTCAACTATACTTGTTTGAAATTTAAAATACCAAAATTACAAAAAATTAAAATAATAATTAAAAAAAATCCAAAGTCCATACTAATGAGGAGATAACCGCTGCCGTGACGTGGAAGCAACCTCTTCTAATTCTTCTTCTGCTCTCCATTTCATTCCACATCCTTCGTCTTCTTCGTCTTCTTCTTCGTCTGGAAAAAGAGGTCGGAGGAGTGTTTCAGTGTTGGGATCATCCCACACCAATGTATCCCACCACTCTTTGCTTCCATAGATCTCTCCTTCCTCAACAGATGTTGAGTTGCCCAAGGAAAGAGGGATCTTCTTCGGCCAAGGACAACCTTCTATATGAATCCAAATCAAGGAAGGGCAAATGATTACCTGCTTACAAATGCTTTTCAATTTCCCTAAATTAAAGAATATCAACTTCTCCAACTTTGGGAGTAGGATGGTATTGTTATTGTTATTGTTATTGTTATAACCGTCTTCTTCCACCATAGCTTCTTCTCCTCCTTTTATCACCTCCTATGTTATGGGAAGATCCGAGTCCCTTACAGTTCCAAGGGTAAATAATATACAGACTCGATTGGGTGTGCGAGTATCCGAGGTGATGCACGTTGGACATAATGTGTGCGTCCCTGAAGAATTCATAAATAAGCTACGAAGGTGTACCTACTCCGAGGTTATGGATCGGATCGGTTTAACGCAATCCGAGGCCAAGATAGGAGTCACCTCGATTGGATATACTAGGCTGTCTAGCTACCGACTTACAGAAAACGAGCGATTCGACCACTGATATCAACTTGCAGGAAATCCGACTCGACGAGACAGTTCCGAAGCCCCGCCTCGGACCTCAAAAAAGGCTTTCGGAGCGCTTGATAAGCGAGAGGCCGGGTCCGGTAGCTTAGGCCGGAGCTCGGCTTGAACTAAGAGTGCTGTCCCTGTTCAATAAGTTAATAGCAAGGGCTGGTCAGCGTCCTGTTAACCAGAGGAACCGAGCTGAGGCTAGGTATTAAGGCAGGTGTTCTGTCCGCTAGATTTGGAAACTTCCATAAGTGGACGTGACTAGTTACTTCGCCCACAGATACACACCATGCGCGTAATATGCTACACGATCCGTGGATTGCGTGCGATATCTCCATGATCCGAAAATTTCACTGATTGAGTGAATCGTGCCGAGATTAACGGACCCAGGCCATTCAACAGTCAGGTATAAATACAGCAAGACCCCACTGCTACAGGTACGCAATATCTTACACTCTCCCTCTACTCTCCAACTTAGACCTAGATTCCTTTGACCTGACTTAGGCATCGGAGGGTCCCCCGACTTAGCCAGGGTCTCCTTTGCTCACCACTATTGTGTAGGTTCAAGGTTTCGAAGCGGGTCAGACTTTAAAGGCTGTACGGGAGAGCTGCCAAGATTTTGTCCTCAACATCCTCCATCTCACTGCATCCTGTAATACTGATTTCTTCGAGGCATTGAAGGTGCTGAAACAATTCAAGTGACATGAGATTCTCCAATACTTGGCATCCGTAGACATTCATATGTGTGAGTCATGCGAATGAGCAAGGTAGCAAGACTCCCTCACACAGACCCCTCAAATTCGGAAGCTCTGCTAGAGGCAGTTTCCGTATTGAGGGTAAAGACGTTATGGTGTTGTCATCTCTTATTGGCAACAACCACTCCATGCTTCTACTGTATTTGATATCACATGTCTATAAGCGTTGCAAGTGAGAGAGGCGGGGTAAGCTTGACAGATCGTATTCATGCATCTTCAACTTGACAATACTATCAGGAAGCACTAATGAATTACAACTAACAACACTTCTCATGCCAGAAGACGAAACATAAAACTCTTTAAGGTTAACTAAACATTCTATACCATCTGGCACTTCTTTGATGGCAGTATCAAAGAGGTTCAAAATTCTTAGACACCTGAGCTTTGGTAAGGACGGTACCTTCCTTAACCTTCTACAATTATTTAGTAAGAGTGCATGCAGAATCTCCAAGTTGGAAACTGATGCTGGCAAACACTCAATCCGAGTCTTAGAGAGGTCTAGAACTCTGAGGCTGTTCATGCGATTGAAGAACCGACAAGAAATGTTGCTTGAGAGAGGGTTCCTGCTCAACAACAATGTGGAAAGTTTTGGGCAGTTTGGTTTGCCTGAAAGCATTTCAATTTCATTTCTCATGAATGATATTCTGTCAGCATCTTTAGTAAATTCTTCTACACTAATTGATCTCCTTATTTGGATCTCAGCCTTGACCACAAACCGAGGGCTCTTCCTTGTAATGCCGATGGCCAAATCTCTTATTAAATCATGCATTAGTACGTAACCATCAGACCACCTTACCAACAAACATACATCTATCAGTCCATTCAATATTGTGTGGCCTTTGTTGACTTTCTTTTCCCAGTCTCCCATATCATCTATCAATCCTTCCGCCATCCAATACCTTATCAAGTCTTCATCACCAATTCAGTTGTCCTCTGGAAACAAACACTACGCCAAAATGGGCCATAGACGACGGTGGAGATTATCCTCTACCGGCGCTGGCCAATGACAGGCGCTGGCAACAGATGCTATATATATATATATATACACAAAAAAAAAAAAAAAAAAACCCTAGCAGCTCCCCGTCCTACTCTCTCGCTCTCCCCACCTCGACTCTCTCTCTCTCTCCCTCGCCCCCGATTCCCTTCCCTCTTTCTCTCTCCCGCCCCCTACGGCCCCAATCCCCTTTCCTCTCTCTCTCCCGGCCCTTACTCCCCTGATTCCCTTCCATCTCTCTCTCTGCATCTCATTCCTCTCACGAATCTGATCCCAAAATCCAACTCTCTATTTGAAATCTTCTCTACCTAAGGCTGCCTGAACTGAAGAGATTGCTCCAGGTTTTGAGAGAGCGGCGAGCGAATAAGGTCTCGATGGTTTTTTTTTTCCTCTCTTTTTGAATCTTTTAATGGTTTTGTTTACTTGTCTGGATTTGGGGTTTTACAGGAGGAGATTTACTGGATCATTTGCTTCCTTGGATTTCTAGGGTTTTGTTGTTTCTAGGCTGCCTGAACTGAAGAGATTGCTCTGTTTTGCACAGAAGGGAAGGTACATGATCTATAGTTATCATCATTCTTATCAGCATCATTTGTTCGATTTCTAGGGTTTTTTTTTCCTTATGATGGGAGGTACAACATGGAATGCGAGTTTATCACAGCAGGTTTAAACTGATTTTGTTTTATCGAATTAGTAGGTTTCAACTGGTTGGACAATGCCAGTTAGATGATTTCTTCCTATGAACATGGACCATTAACTAATTTATTTCTATCCAAATACTTGATACCCACCAAATGAATGGTTAGGATAGTTACTTAAATCTGTGTAATTTTCATCCTATGCCCACCAAAATTTGGCCTCATTAATAAGAATGGTCTAGATCAATGAAAATGTATGCATGTATGCCGTCTATGGGTCACCATTACTACATTTTAGTGTAGTTGCTGTTGTGTTTATTTTGGCTTTGGTTTGTAGGTGTGTGATTTTGTAGCTGGGTTGTTAGATCTTCATTCCTCTTTGATTATGTTCATGCACTCGAGGTGTATCATGGCATGTGTGTGGCATGAAAACTGTCCTGTAGGGTCACATCCCCACTGTGAAATAGGATGCCTTAAAAGACAGACCAATCCAATCAGCCACACCATAGAGAACAATGGACAACTGCCCAAAAACCTTCAAATTCATGTGAGGCCATTCAATAGTTGTACTGGCCAGGTATTTAAAGGTGTCCTGTTATAATGGTGGGTAACCCACTGGAGGATGGGTTGTAGTTGCAATGACCTCATTGGCATTTCCATCACCCATCCAAACTGTTCATCAGGGCTAGTGAACTCTTCAAGGCTTCCTTGAAAAATTAGACTAATTGATGATTTATGTAGAACAAGTGACATAACTTCATGGATGACCATGATCAAAAGAAATCATGCAGGAAAGCTGGATCTAAGGCAAAATTAGCCTAAATCCGAACTATAACTTCCGGTAGCTGCAACTTTACAAATTGATTATCAGATTCATGTATATAAAATGGTTCAAAAGCTATCAATGAGCCTTAGGAAATGAGAACTGACAAAGTCAGCTGACTACAAAGAATTTTTAAAACTTGGTATTTCCCTGGCTTTATCAAATCCGATTCTATTAAATGAACACACTTGAGACTGTCCATCTAAGATGGCATAGGAGATCTCTCTTCTCTTCAGATGTGCTGAGATGGGAATGAGATCTCTCTTCTTGTTTATCAACAAGGCATGAGGGCTGGGATTCTATACCCTTCCGTTTATTTATTTAGTTGGTCTCATGCTCCTTTTCATAGACTGTTGGCTTGCTTCATACCCTTCCGTTTATTATTGATTTTGAAGCAGTATTCCTTGCTATCCCTCTCCTGTCCAGTTCAATTTACTGTCATATCATCTTCTAGTACACAAACATGTCCTTAGATGTTTCTCGTAGGTTAAATTACTGGCTAATATATTCATAATAAATTAATTTCAGGCATGGAAGTTGTGTTTTCTACAACTTTACAAGATGATTTGAGCTTTTGAAAACTTGCATGTCGCCAGTTCTCGTTGGCAATTTTTATTTTATTTTGGTCATGACAGGATCCAGAGTTGTCTGTTTTACTTGGTCAGTGGGTGAGATTATTAAGGTCCATGTTTGTTGTTGGGAATCGGGATGTTCTTAAACCCTTGGGACAAATCTGATTCTCAAGTTTTTGCTCCTTACCTGTTCTCCCTTGCTATATTTTGGTGCCAGTTTGGGTTTCTGTGTAGGTTTATCTAGGACATCATCCTGGGTGTGATTTTGTTTCCAATCTTGCAATTGTTGAAACAAGATGTAAATATGATACCAAGCAGCAGGGACAAGGCTATGAATGATGATGGTGATGATGTGCTGATGAATGATTCTGATAATAGGATGAACCCATGAAGATTACTAACAAGAGGGTGTTATCCAATTCTCAGGCCAAACCTTTGTAGAGCACCACTCTATTTTTCTGTTTGTTCAATGGGCAACCATGATTTAGTTATCCAAATTCTTAATATGTTGGGCCTTACTATCGATGGCCCTCACGTCAAAATTTTTATGAGACTGGAAGAAACTAATCATCAAATATTTGATTTTATTTTCAGTTGAGTGGTTGTGACCCTCAACCTCATCTGCCCCACTACATGATCATTGAGAACATTCATCCAAAATGCCCTGCCTTAGTTATGTGGTTTCTATCTCACCATGCCATGCACAGAAATGATCTCTTATCAACGAGGTTTTACCATACGCATATATGGTGGGACCTTCTTTGTTTAATGGTCCCGATCATTATGTAGTTGGGCATATGGAGGATGTTCTTGATTGAGAGTCCAGATCAATGTATTCTGGCAGATGGGTCGAAGAAGAACAAGCATATTGAAATTGACTGTCATTGCATTCATAAAAGGTTTAGATACAGGAGTCGAAATGGGTATCTACTGTCGACTTACTGTCACTACTAGAATTGCTTCTAATCAAGTTGGAAGCCATAGTGATTTCATCTTGCAATTATTATTTATTTCCAATATAGATAGTTGCAGCAGCAGCCACTGTTGATTGAAAAGAGATTACATTGCCATTGAGATTACATTTCCAATTCTTACTAACATGTGTTGAAAACTCAAATTCTGGCAAGTTTCCGAACACGGAAAGAGAACTTCTCTTCTTCGGATCCAATTTCACTCCAGATCAGAAATTCCCAAGCGTACAAATGAGACCCACTCTCATAAACTACACCTGTTCTTCACCACACGATAGAAACCTTGTGGTTCCTTTCCAACCAGATCCTCGATTAAATATGAGAGTGCTTATGCACTGTTAGTGGGAAGTAGTTCACATGGAAGCATTTGTCTTCTACTACGCACAGAGAAAGTTTAGCTTCTTCATCTTCCAAATCCTCTTATTAAACTTGCTGAAGCTACGCCTTTAGTCATCTGCGTCCATTGTTTAGATGTTCATTCTCCAGCCTGTGTAATGACATGAACAGCTATGTTAGAATCACCTTTCTGCTCTTTCTGATGTATATGCTAGGATCAAAGATGTAATCTGAAAATTGCCAACATCAGAGCATAAAGGCATGATGCTCAAACCCAAAAAACTTTGGCCCTGTTTTATTGCTCCTGCAATTCACAAATGGGACAGCAGCTGCCAAGTTCTCAAATTTGATAATGTATCTAACCAAACACCCTAATGAGACAACCATTCCACCCACATTTTTATGGTTGTTTGAATGCTCCATCCATGGCAATTTAAGGATGAGATCATTCACAGATTGGTAGATGCTCCATCCATGGCAATTTATGGTTGTTTGAATGCTCCATCCATGGCAATTTAAGGATGAGATCATACACACTGAATGGGACGCAGTGCTTTACACCCCTAACTAGAAGTGATGTCATGTGGAAGTGGAGAAGCTTTTAATGGTCAATTGCCACCGTTTCCTGTGGTGTGGTCCACCTTAGATTTGGCTGCATTTGTTCTTGGGCTATTGGAAGGTGACAAGGGCTATAGTTGCAGTTATTTCATTTGTTTGATCATGCGCTATTCTTTCATGAGAAAGTTCACTTTCCAGCTGAAAATTACTACTCAGCCCATGAAGCTAAACACTTTTTTGTTTTGTTTTTTGTTTTTGGTGTGTGCAGATAAGCCCTTTGTTGGTGCATCTGTTGGTTACTTCTCATTCCTTTGACTGTAAGTCATATCTTATTTCCTGAACTGCATTTTGAATCTCCTATTAGGTTCTGTTTAGTGCTAAATTCTCATTATTGGGTCATGTCAACTTCTAGATGTTTTTCTTCAACTTCGTTTTATGACATGACAAATTACTCATTTTCTCAGGTGCTTCTTTCACCTCCCATTGTCGTCTATTCTCCAAGAGTTCTACCGGTGTATTGTTATGATGCTCATGCTGATTGTGCCAAAAATGTCAGGTATGTCAAGATTGGTATTCCACATTGACCATGTAATCTTAACAAGTGATTAAAATTAAATTAGTGAGGAGTTGAAATTTGAAGGAAAAAGTCTAAGCAGTTGCCATGGTTGAGTTAGCCATTTGAAGAGTAACCATCATTTTTCTTAAATGGTGCAAACAAACACAGGAATCCAGCCCTTCATGCATTTAGGCCTGTTTGGATAGGAGGATTTCAATATGCAAATCACAATTATCACTTTTGATACATGGTTGGATGTTAGATAAAAGAAACATTAATGTCATGTTCCTTTGTAGTAGTATCGGGATGAAATCTTTTCGAATCTATCTTGATATACCCATTATTTTTCAGATAAGAGAGACTGCATTATAGGTAGGACTCAGATTGATGTATGTGTGAAAATTTCACTCTCCAACCCCAACTGCTAAAGATTTTGTAAACAAACATCTGTTTTGCAAGCTCATACTAGGACATGAGCCAAAAAATAAGGCATATGCAAAACTCAATTGAGCCACATGATAGGAAATAATAACAATTGAATGTTGAAGTATAAATGGGTCCAAAGAAGTTTAGAATGAGCCTGATACTTGTGTTTTCCATTCATTAGGGTTTGGATGGCATGTTAAGGGGCTGTTTGGATCGTAAGTTATGATAAGCTACTTATGCCTTGGGTTAATACCTTTGCTTCCGAGTTTGGTCCTCCGGATTAAATGGCATGAAATTGCATTTTATGGAATTAACACAATTATCGCATAATAATTGCATGTCTGGAAATACTCTGCAGGGGCTTGAGCTTCACACCCGTGTTTTTAGTGAAGTTGAACTAAAGAAGATTGTCAATTATGTTTACAACCTTCAGCAGATAGGGCGGGAGGGGCGGCTTCGAGGTACGTATGGTTTTGCTGCTTATTCTCAAATAGTTTGTTCGTTATTTATGGGTCTTTTTGGAAATTTCTCACATGGATCTGCAGTTTATTTTCTCCTTACATCTCATTTCATCATATTCAAAGGGATGTTTTTAGATATTGTGTTTGAGTTTGAATGAAGTGCAATCCTTTTGATGGTGTAACAGAGTCTAATAGATGATATGCAGGCATTTACAAATTACTTAAATTGCATGCAAGGTTTGGCCCTTAATAGAGCGGAATCGTGGAACATGATTCATGTAGCCCACCCCAATTAATTGGGATAAGGCTTAGATGATGACGATGATCTGTCTTGGGGTAGACACCTTTTCTCATGGGGTTCTAAATTGCAATATTTTGCATAGCTGAACTTTAATACATTTTCAGCCTTTTACATTCAGCACTTCTCCTGAGTTTTTAAATTTTTTGTATTCTCCAGAATGCAGTGACCTTTCTCTATTTGTTACTGAAAGTTGTGTTGCCTAGAATGCAGTCTCACAATTTCCTACTGCTGAAAGAATTACATAAAATAGATGTATGGAAATTTATGATGATGCGTTTTGTAGGCAAGAGGACTGTTATCTGAATATCAACTGAAGTATAACAGTGCGAGGACTGTGTACAGAGAGCGAAAGAAATATGTTGATGAAATTGATTGGAATATGCTTTCTGTACCCCCAACTGGTTCCTGCAAGGTTCATTTACTGTTTTTAATCTTCTCTTTCTCAAACCAACATCCTAGCTTTTTGCAGCTGTCAGCTTCTTTGGTGCATTGGTGTGATTTTAGTTATGAAGTGGATAATTGAATTGTTTAAGGGTATCATCAGCAGCATTCCATGTATATGGCAGAAAATGTATTAATTTTTAATTCATTTATTCTATCTTTGTTGAATGCTACTTTTTTACTCTTTTTTTCCTTGTGTGCAGGATTTTAATCAATTGTGCCTAAATTTAGGCCTACAAGCACTTCAGCCTTTTGACGCCACTCGTGCTAGGAGTAGACCATATAGAGGATTTTTGTAGTTTTTATTTTATTTTATTATTTTTTTTACTGACCATTTTCAATTTATTATAATAAATATTGTGTGTGTGTGTGTGTGTGTGTGTGTGTGTGTGTATTATTGTGAAGTAAAATTAATTTTGTTTAATATTCACTTTAAATTGTATTGCAACATTTTTTATGTTTCAAAATTTTTAAAAATATAGGTTTTAATTGAATTATATATAATAATAATAATAAATTACTAGCCTGCGTTAGGGCCTCTCAAATTTGTACAAAGACTTTTATCGGTGCTTGTATAAACCTTCGTCGGCGCTTTTCCATGGAAAGACTAATCAAGCAAAATATATGCAATCGCACAACCGAACTCAAATAAGAACAATTCGAATTTTACGTGGAAAAACTCTTGTAGAAAAAAACCACGACATAAAGATGAGTAATGCACTATAATAGCAGAAATTATAAGAGATAAGAGTCTTAATGGTTCAAAACAGGTTTAGAATCTCTTTTCACGTCTTAGTTATGTCCTTAGACCCTTTGGAATAATGACATTCCATTGAGGATTTGTTGATGGCATCGTACTCTTTTAATGTCATTGAGTAGGAAGGAAAACATACCTGCAGGCAATATGAATTTTTTTGGATTTTCTAAATAGAATTGAGCATCTGTCAATGGTATCGAGTAGTCCATCAATCACACTGAAAGATTTAAGACATCAACAACAAGACATCCACCTCCACCGGAGAGCCAAATCAAAGTAGCATACCCATTAAGTCAGCCACACATAAAGTGCGTGTGGGCATAACAGAACCAACTTGTGCAACTAGTTGGATGCTAGACATACAGCATGAAGGCCGGCCCCATGCTACTTCCACATTCTCGCCAGATGTCTTTCCACCTAATGTAAGGATATTTTGGTCAATACGACAGTGGAGGGATTTATAGAAATGAAAATTAGAGGGGGCATTGATGGGTTTTTTGACCCGTCGTCCTTTCGCAACTGGAATGCGCAAGTCACGCAAGTCCTTTCGCAACTAGGATGCGTAAGTCCTTTCGCAACTAGGATACGGAAATGAGTTTTTCTAAAACTATAAAAAGGGGTCCCTAGGGTTTTTTCTAGGGTATGTTGTGTGAAAAAAAAACACAAGAGAGTTTCCTAAAGGGTTTAGGGATATCAAATGTGAGAGTGAGAGAAAAGAGAGAGGAGAAGCTTGTGGAAGGGAGCTGTCGTCTCAGCGCTTATACGTCCTCGTGATCGGTGAGATCTCTGTTTTTCCTTTATTCTCTTATTGTTTATCCGCTCTTGCGTGAGTGAAGAAGGTTGTATCTTTCTACTTCATAGTGGATTGTTGATATGGACGAGTTCCGGTGGTTTTTACCTCTTTGAGGGTTTTTCACGTAAAAATTTCTTGTGTGGTGTGTGATTGTGCTTTGATTGATTTTCATTGCATTGTTATTCCATAATTCTGGTTTGTTCTAGAGGGCTAGATCCTAAGGTTTTGTACAAGGCCTCCAATAAAGTGGCATCAGAGCGCTAGGTTCATTGAACGGGTAGGATCGGTTTGGAATTATGGAAGGTGGCTCAAGGATGATCAGCCTCAATGGTTCTAACTGGACCATATGGAAGGCTAAGATGGAGGACTTGCTTTATTACAAGGATCTATATTCTCCAATTTTAGGCATATCAGCAAAATCCAAGGATATGTCTGATGATGATTGGAAGAAGTTGGACCGGAAGGCGGTGGAGTTTATTAGACAATGGTTGGATGATTCTGTATTCCACCATGTGTCTACGGAAACCTCAGCCACTAGCCTATGGCTGAAACTACAAGGGCTGTATGAGAGGAAGACAGCCGGTAATAAAATTTTTCTGATAAGGCGACTTGTGAATCTCAAGTTCAAGGATGGTGGTTCTGTAGACGAGCACATGAATGAGGTCAGCAATATAGTGAACCAACTCTCTTCTATGAAGATGGTCCTAGATGATGAATTGCAGGCTTTACTATTGCTTAGTTCATTGCCTGACAGTTGGGAGACATTGGTGGTGTCTCTAAGTAACTCCGCGCCAGACGGAAAGATATCCATGGAACAGATTACTAGCTGTCTCTTCAATGAAGAGACAAGGAGGAAGTCTCAGGGGTCTACTCAGCAAGAGGCACTTGTGATACAGGAACGGGGGAGAGGAAAGAACAGGAAGGGCGGGAAGGTCCGAGATAAATCAAGAGGCAAGTCGAGTAACAGAAAAGATGTTGAATGCTGGAATTGTGGCAAGAAGAGCCATTATAAGCATGAATGTCGTAAGGCTAAAAATGACAAGAAAGGAAAAGGAAATGAGAAGGAAGATGAATCTAATTCTACTGCGGTCGCTTCAGATGGCGACGTTATTATTATTCTTTCCACAGATCACGATGTATGTCTCACGGCTACGAGTCAGGACACCGACTGAGTGATTGACTCAGGAGCTTCTTTTCATGCGACTCCACGCAGGGATTTCTTTACAAGCTACAAGTCAGGTGACTATGGGACCGTGAAGATGGAAAATTTTGGCGTATCGAAGATCGTAAGAGTTAGTGATATTTGTGTGAAGACCGATGTGGGCTGTACATTAGTTCTCAGGGATGTGAGGCATATCTCAGACCTTCGCCTCAACTTGATATCGACAGGAAGGTTGGATGATGATGGCTATGAAAGCCGGTTTGCTGGTGGGCGCTGGAAGCTCGTTAAGGGTTCGTTGATCGCAGCCAAAGGAAAGAAGTGTTGCATCCTGTACAAGGAAAGTGTCAGTGTATGCAAGGGTGGGTTGAACGCAGTGGAAGATTCAGCTATTGATATGTGGCACAGACGTCTAGGCCACATGAGTGAAAAAGGGCTTTATCTACTAGCGAGGAAGCGGCTCCTTCCAGTCGTGACAGGTATACCTCTCAAAACCTGTCTTGATTGTTTATCAGGGAAACAACATAGAGTTTCTTTTGTTAAAACTGCTTCTCATGTTAATAAAGTGCATGCATTAGATTTGGTTTATTCTGATGTGTGTGGTCCTATGAGGACAAAAACCTTGGGTGGGGCATTGTATTTTGTTACTTTTATAGATGATGCATCTAGGAGGGTTTGGGCTTATGATTTGAAATCCAAGGACGAGGTCTTTGGTGTGTTTAAGTTGTTTCATGCTATGGTCGAGAGAGAGGCAAGTAGATCATTGAAGTGCAACCGCACTGATAATGGTGGTGAATACATTGACGACTTTCATGAGTACTGTAAGTCCCTGTGTATACGGCATGAACAGACGGTTCCCAAGATCCCTTAGTATAATGGTGTAGCTGAGCAAATGAATCGCACAATTGTTGAGAGAATCAGATGCATGTTATTCCATGCGAAGTTGCCCAAGACGTTCTGGGGAGAAGCAATGCACACAGCAGTGTATCTGATAAATAGGTCTCCATCAGCCCCGTTGAATGGAGAAGTGCCTGAGAAGGTGTGGACTAGACAGGATCCATCGTACAGTCATCTCAGGGTGTTTGGATGCAGGGCATCCGTTCATGTACCAAAGAACGAGAGGTCCAAGCTCGATATGAAGATCAGGCAGTGTGTGTTCTTAGGGTACGGTGATGAAAAATTCGGTTATAGATTATGAGATCCAACCGAGAGGAAGCTCGTCAGGAGCAGAGATGTTGTTTTCTTTGAAGATCATTGTATATAAGACATTGGTAAGCTAGAGAAGAACCAGCCTAGTTCAGGTGAGCTAGAGGACATGGATCCAATTATTCCTCCCGTGGTGCCTGATGACGGGGGAGTACAGCAAGGTACAAAGGACGAGGGAGTTCCTTCAGAAGATGTACCAGGGGAGCAGCCCCCACTTGATCCACCTGTTGAGCCACAGGTGAGGAGGTCATCTAGGGACAGACAGCCGTCCAAGAGGTACTCGCCGCATGAGTACATTATGCTGACTGATGGGGGAGAGCCAGAAGATTATTCTGAGGCCCTCGCCGATAAGCATAAGGAGAAGTGGTTGAAAGCTATGCAAGAGGAGATGAAATCCTTGTATAAGAACCACACCTATGACATGGTGAAATTGCCTAAGGGCAAGAAAGCTCTGAGTAACAAGCGGGTGTTCAGAAAGAAGGTTGAGCAGAAAAATTCACAGACGAGATTCAAGGCCAGACTTGTGGTAAAAGGGTTCGGTCAGATAAAATGTGTTGACTTCGAGGAGATATTCTCACCAGTGGTGAAGATGACATCCATACGGGTGTTACTTGGGTTGGCGGCTAGTATTGATCTGGAGATAGAGCAGTTAGATGTTAAAACTGCCTTCCTCCATGGTGACCTGGAAGAAGAGATCTACATGCACCAACCAGAGGGGTTCGAAGTCAAGGGCAAGGAACATATAGTGTGTAGGCTGAGGAAGAGCTTGTATGAGTTGAAACAAGCTCCACGACAATGGTATAAGAATTTCGATTTGTTCATGTTACAGCATGGGTATGATAGAACGGAGTCGGACCACTGTGTGTTCACGCGTAAATTCTCAGATGATGATTTCATAGTTCTGCTCTTATATGTTGATGACATGCTCATCATGAGAAAAGACATCAAGAAGATCGACAGGCTGAAACAGGAGTTGGGCAAGTCTTTTGCGATGAAAGACTTGGGCCCGACTAAACAGATCCTAGGAATGGAGATAACCCGTGACAGAAGCAGCAGAAAGCTTTGGCTGTCACAAGAGCGGTATATCGAGAAAGTCCTAGAGCGGTTCAATATGAATGCAGCGAAGCCGATCAGTACTCCACTGGATGGTCACTTCAGATTGAGCGACAGACAGTGTCCCAAGACGAAGGAAGAGGTGGAAGAGATGCAGAAGATACCCTACGCGTCAGCTGTAGGAAGTTTGATGTATGCTATGGTGTGTACACGCCCAGACATAGCATATGCGGTTGGGGTTGTCAGCCGGTATCTTGCCAATCCTGGCAAAGAGCATTGGGCAGCGGTGAAATGAATACTGCGGTATCTAAGAGACTCATCTAGGTTGAGCCTATGCTATGGTGATGGTAAACCTGTGATAGAGGGCTACACAGATGCAGATATGGTAGGTGACATAGACTCCAGGAAGTCTACATCGGGGTTCATGTTCACGTTTGAGGGGGAGTGGTTTCTTGGCAGAGCAAGCTACAGAAGGTCGTAGCATTGTCGACGACAGATGCCGAGTATATTGCAGTCACAGAGGCATGTAAAGAGATGCTTTGGATGAAGAGGTTCCTACAGGAACTTAGCCTGAAGCAGGAGGAGCACGTGGTCTATTGCGATAGTCAGAGTGCTATACACTTGAGCAAGAATCCAAGTCAGCATTCCAAGTCGAAACACATAGAAATTCGGTATCACTGGATCAGGGATACTTTGGAATAGAAGGTGTTATAGCTTGAGAAAGTCCACACGGACGATAATGGGTCAAACATGATGACCAAAGCTTTGCTCAAGGACAAGTTTGAGGTTTGTAGAAACCTGGCTGGCTTAAAGAAGGTGAATCCCTCCTAGGTCAAAAAGGGAGAGATTTGATGGATTTTTTGACCCGTCGTCCTTTCGCAACTGGGATGCGCAAGTCGCGCAAGTCCTTTCGCAACTAGGATACGCAAGTCGCGCAAGTCCTTTTGCAACTAGGATGCGCAAGTCCTTTCGCAACTAGGATGCGGAAAGGAGTTTTTCTAAAACTATAAAAAGGGGTCCCTAGGATTTTTTCTAGGGTATGTTGTGTGAAGAAAAAGCACAAGAGGGTTTCCTAAAGGGTTTAGGGATATCAAAGGTGAGAGTGAGAGAAAAGAGAGAGAGGAAGCTTGTGGAAGGGAGCCGTCGTCTCAGCGCTTCTACGTCCTCGTGATCGGTGAGATCTCTGTTTTCCCTTTATTCTCTTATTGTTTATCCGCTTCTGCGTGAGTGAAGAAGGTTGTATCTTTCTACTTCATAGTGGATTGTTGATCTGGACGAGGTCCCATGGTTTTTACCTTTTTGAGGGTTTTCCATGTAAAAATCTCTTGTGTGGTGTGTGATTGTGCTTTGATTGATTTTCATTGCATTGTTATTCCATAATTCTGGTTTGTTCTGGAGGGCTAGATCCTAAGGTTTTGTACAAGGCCCCCAACAGGCATGCCTAATTGTTATATAAGAGAAAGGAGGCAGATGTAAACAACCCTTTTTTAATAAGGACCGTCGATATATTGTCTTTCTCAACCGTTTATTTATTGGACACCAATTGAAGTTTTAGCAATCTCCCATCCAAGAGTCTTTGGTGGATATGCAATCCAGAGTGAGGCCAATCACATCAACGGTTCAGATCCCACTGTTGACTCGAGACTATTCAAATCATAGGCTCCACCATGGACGGAAAATAGGCCAAATATCACTTTTCTCGGATTATTCTAGCCATCCGATCAATGGGTATCAAATGGACGGTTAGAAATGATTTTTAGTAGTCCCAACGTTCCAAATCTTACGGTCAGCAGAAATTTCTTCACGGTTCATCGATTGCGGGACCGAGGAAGAACGGTTCGATCTGAACACACTTTGATCGTCCCACGGACTATCAATCATGGGGGAATTTTACCCCCATGGACTGGGCTGATAGAGCTGTCAACGGGCCACGTTTAGGATGGGCCGAGGCATGTCGAAGTCTACCTGCAAAGTAAAACCTACTCCAAGTCCAGTCCGAGCCCAAGCCTGTCCACGCACTTTTGTGCAAGATCTGGACCGTTCATCATGTGTTCCCTACCATGTATGATACATGACAAAAGACCCATGAAAATTGAAACCCTAAACAGACTGGGCCAGGACAAGGAGATGGGCTCTCGAAACACATAATGATCCCAGCTCATTTAATAAATGGACTTTCACTTTAGGCACAGAAATGTCAATCGAGCCAAATAGTTCGGTCCGAACCAGACCAAAGTGGGTCAGGCCCAAAAATTCGAGCTCCGGACAGGCCAAGCCGAGTGGCCATTGTGATGTGTGGCTTTTATCCACACCGTTCATCAATTTTTCCATCTTTTTATGTTACGAGCCTAAAAATGTGAGGCAAATCCAAGGCTCAAGTCGACCACACCACATTTAAGCAGTGATTTGACTGACGCCCACCATTGGGACCTTCCTAAGGCCCACCTTGATATTTATTTGCCATCCAACCAGTTCATAAGATACAGACACGAAAAGGGGAAAAACACAAATATCAGCTTGATCCAGAACTTCTGTGGCCACCAGTAAGTTTTCAAAAGTAGGAATTTAATCCCACCATGCTGTCCACTTGATGCCTCATCTCTGATGGTGGGAGTGGATTTCACGTCCTCCCATCTCTGGGCTATGATTCGTTCAAGAGGAGTACTATAAATTGAATGGTATTAATTAATTTGATATAAAGTATGCCAAATAATACATCCATATGCACACAATAGTAAAAAAGGAGATTAGCATTTTAAAATACATGCCATTCTTCCTAACAATACATTTCTCAACTATACTTGTTTGAAATTTTAAATACCAAAATTACAAAAAAAAATAAATATAAAAAAAAAAATAAAAAAAAATCCAAAGTCCATACTAATGAGGAGATTACCGTTGCCGTGACCTGGAAGTAACCTCTTCTGATTCTTCTTCTACTCTTCTTTTCATTCCACGTGCTTCTCGTCCTCCATCTTCTTCGTCTTCTTCTTCTTGAAAAAGAGGTAGGAGGAGTGTTTTGGTGTTGGGATCATCCCACTCCAATGCATCCCACCACTCTTTCCTTCCATAGATACCTCCATCCACAACAGATATTGAGTTGCCCAAAGAAAGAGGGATCTTCTTTAGCTGAGGACAATCCACCATGTAAATCTCGGTTAGGGAAGGGCAAATGAATACCTGCTTACAAACGCTTTTCAATTTCCCTAAATGTGAAAAAAAGAGAGAAACCAATTTTGGAAATATGATGGTATTGGCATTGTTATTGTTATTGTTATAACCTTCTTCTTCAACCATAGGTTCTTCTCCTCCTTTTATCACCTCCTCCATCTCACTGCATCGTATAATACGGATGGATTCGAGCCATTGAAGGTGCTGAAACAATTCAAGTGATATGACATTCTCCAATACTTGGCATCTGTAGACATTCAGGTGTCTGAGGCATGCGAATGAGCCAGGTGGCAGGACTCCCTCACACAGACCCTTCAAGTTCGGATGCCCTTGTAGAGACAGTTCCCGTATTGAGGGTAAAGACGTTACGGTGCTGTCGTCTCTTATTGGCAACAACCACTCCATGCTACTGTATGCGATACTACATGTCTGTAAGTGTTGCAAGCGAGAGAGGCAGCGTATGCTTGACAGATCGCATCCCTGCATCTTCAACTTGACAATACTATCAAGAAGCACTAAAGAATTACAACCAACATTAACATTTCTTTGTTCTGCTAAAAAAAAATAACGTCTTGGTTCTGCAAATACAAGATAAAGCTCTTTGAGGTTAACCAAACATTCCATACCATCTGGCACTTCCTCGATGTCAGTATCAGAGAGGTTCAAAATTCTTAGACGCTTGAGCTTTGCTAAGGACGGTACCTCCCTTAACCTTCTACAATTATTTAGTAAGAGTGCATGCAGGTTCTCCAAATTTGAAACTGATGATGGCAAATACTCAATCTGAGTGTAAGAGAGGTCTAGAACTCTGAGGCTGTTCATGCGATTGAAGAACTCATGAGAAATGTTGTCGTAGAGAGGGTTCTCTCTCAACAACAATGAGGAGAGTTTTGGGCAGTTCGGTTCGCCTGAAAGCATTTCAATTTTATTTCTCATAAATGATATTCTGTCAGCATCTTCAGTAAATTCTTCTACACCAATTGATCCCCTTATTTCGATCCCAGCCTTGACCACAAACCGAGGGCTCTTCCTTGTAATGCCGATAGCCAAGTCTCTGATTAGATCATGCATTACTACTTCATTATCATACCTCCTTTCCAACATACATACATCTATCAGTCCATTCAATATTGTGTGGCCTTTGTCGACTTTCTTTTCCCAGTCTCCCATATCATCCATCAATCCTTCTGCCATCCAATACCTTATCAAGTCTTCATCACCAATTCCGTAGTCCTCTGGAAACAAAGCACAGTACAAGAAACAAGATCGAATCTTCTCATTTTTTAATTGATCATAACTAAATTTCAAAATTTGAAAAACATTATCATCCATTCCTTCGATATCCATCGTTGAGCATTTTAACTCATCTAATGCATTTCTCCATTCTCTAATGTCATTCTTTTCTCTCATTGCACTTGCTACTGTAACGATTCCAAGTGGCAAACCAGCACATTCTTTAGTGACAAGCTTCGCAATCTGTTCTACTTCCGAAGAAAGCACCGCATTAACCCCAAGCCTTTCCTTGAACAATTCCCATGCTGCTTCTGTTGAGAGAACCCCCACTTCAAACTTTTTTAGGCAGTTCATGCCTCGACACACAATTTTTGATCGAGTAGTCAATACTATTTTGCATGCCTTGTCCTCGGTAATCCCTACCCTTTCCAACGGAAATGAATTCCACACATCATCAAAGATGACAACGAACTTCTCCCTACGCTTCAAAGCCTCAGACAATTTCATGGACCTTCTCATTTCATCGTAATCATTGGAAAGATCCAATTCTATTGCTTGTGCAATACTATTTTGCAGTCTTTCAATACTAAAATTATTAGAAACCGTCACCCAAATAGCAACGCCAATTATTCTAGACCTATTTATTCTATTGTAGATGTGGGTCAGGATGGTTGTCTTGCCAACCCCCCCCATACCATAGACACCAATAATTCTGACCTTGCGATCCATCAATGAATCCCAAATTTGTTCAAAAATTTTTTCGGCTGTCGTTCTAACCACCAGTTTCGTCGTTGGCATAATTCCCATTTCAGGTAATAGATCAGCAAGTAACCCTTCTGAAAATTGGCCTTTCTCCTTAAGCTTCACCACGTCTTCAATCTTCTTTAAAACAAGCTTTCCCAATGCTACACGTGAGGGTGAGAAATCTCTCCCTACTTCTCTAGAATCCTCTTCTAACTTAGTCATCTGGCTTGTAATCTTTTCCACATTTTCCAGCCATAAACTCACCTCTTGCTTTGGCTTCTTTCCATGCATCACCTTGAACGTGTTCACTTCATCCTTTACATCGACCTCCCGGCTGCTCAACTCTTGCATTTCGGTTTTCAGAATATCAAGACTCTCTTCAAGCCTTCTAGAGTAGTCGTATTGACCCCATGCATTCTTGGCAATCTCTTGGAGGAATTCCATAGCCACTCCTGCAATAGCAACTTAGAAATGTAAAATTAACAATTATTGAACCAAGAAATAAATAAGTCAGGGCGTGTTTGATTACACTACATTTCATGGAAATTTGTACTAATCATAGTTTAAAAACCCAGAAACTCAACTAGACTTGATGTTCATCTGAGCAGGTTCAACTTGGAGACTCGACCCAACTCAATTGGGAATTTAATAATATAAATTTTTATATTTATAATTATGGAGATTATTTAGAATGGTAATGTCTATATTCATACTTTACTACTTAAAGCTAATTGTTTCTTTATTTTTCCAGCTCCTTTTAGAATTAGGGAATTTTATTTTTTATTATTATTATTATTATATTTTTTTTTTTGGGGGGGGGGGGGGGGGGGGGGGGGTTGGGGATTTTGAATGTACCAGCCTCATGGTATTGCCAAAAGCTCCAAAAATCTAACCTCTCAAATATATTCCTTGGTTAGCCATTTGATCGCTTTTTGGAGAATTAGTAAACGAAAATGCCATTGCTTTGGAACTTGGTGCTTGTACGGAGCTTCTTTTTCTTCTTTGTTTGTTGTTTTCTTGGGGCTTCTTCTTGCTTTTCAAACATGTCTTCCAAGTACCTACCACCACCGCTTTCAACTAAATTTTTCAGCATACGTTCAGCGCCATCAACTTTTCCGATGTATGGGCAATGCCAACAGCTTCCCCATCAAAACCTTTTGATTCTCCATCCCTAACTTTACCTATAAACCCTAACCCTAGATTCTCTAATTCCCTAATTTTTCCAAATCTCAAACCCTAAATCTCTAATTTCCTTAATTGACCCAAAATCCCTAACTTCCATTCATCCAAAACCTTAATTAATTCCCCTCTACCTATACATAATTCCATCAATACCCTTAACCAATTCACCCAATTTATCCATAATTTCATCCTTTCCATAAATTCTAGAAAACTCTAATTTCAAAATCAACAATCGCCATGAATCCTAATTTTTCAAATTTCAGATTTTTCCCTTCCTAACCCCAATCATAGAACCTACAAGTCACTCCCTTGAGTGTGGAATATTCCTATGCTAAATTGAAAGTTTTATCCTTCCATCAGGCCAAGTTTTAATTGATTTATGTGATTTCTTACCATGCGGGCATGTAATTTAGGTTAAATCATATTTTATTTTTGAGTGTTTACTCTTAATTATGTGATGGGTTAACATATTTTGTTAGTTGAATTACTTTATGGACTCTTTCAGAATCTCCACGTTATATGCTAGCATTAAATCACGTGTCATGCATCAGATCATCTCCTTGTAGACCAAATGACCCTCGAATTGTTCAGGATTCGGGAGGATTTCGCCGAATGTTTATCAAGGTGTCAATGGAATTCAGCTATGGTTTACATATAAAAATCTATTTTTCGCAAACAGCTTCATTTCATAATAATGATGCTTTTATATATATTAATCGGGGTAATTGTTAATCCGAACAAGGCCCTAAAGGCCAAAAATCTTAACTAAGATTCGACATAGACAAATAATCAGATAAAAAACTAATTAAACCATTAGGAATTATTTTACAAGGTCATGAAGCACTAAGAACCAATTAGAAATTTTATCAAGTTAGGCTCAGCCTGATCAAATTTGGAGTTGACTCATCTAGTTTTATTAGTATTAGGAGTAAACCGTAATGAGACAAGCTTCAATGCTCTTAGAGCACTCTAAGTTGTAGTGCTCCTAGTTGCATCGCATAACTTGGACAGTCCAATGGACTAGTACAGACAGTCCATTAAGTCTGGAACACATTTCAAGGGCTATCATGACAAAAATAAGACTGATCAATGATGAAATCTATTCAAGAATTGGCTTTATTTTTTTGTAGCCATTTCCAACCTATGGATTAGATAGTTAGGATTGCCTAACAAAAGTGTTTCTTTAAAATTAAAAGTGATCCATGATAGGAACCATCAAATGGATGAATTTGATTGTTGGTTAGACCTATTTTTCCACAAATGATCTTGGCTGCCATATTAGAGGCCATCAATCAGATGGTTAAGATCATTAGATAGGTCTGGCTCATACATGTTCACACCAACAGAAAATTTTAAAAATAATAATTTTGAAGCCCTATGATGATAAATACATTGAATAGATAACATAAAAGCAATACAATTATTTTCATATGTGTAATTTTAAAGGCTTCAATGATAACACCATTATGGGACATGGTGTTTTAAATAGCAAATAGTGTGGAGTGAAGCATTTAACCATATGAAGAGTGAGATGTAAGCTACACACTACTTCTAGATTTTAATAAAGATTACGCTACTTCTAAATTTTTAATTAAAGTTACACCGGTTGCATCAAATATCATGAAATTTCATGCACCAAATTAGACTAACTAATAATGAAACTTAATGAAATTTGGTGTAACCAAACACAATATAAAATAACAGGAAAAATACGACAAAGATTAAAGATAAAGAAAAAGAAATAAAATTGGTTTAATATTGTTACTTCGATTGATTTTACTAAGATTGCTGGAAAGATAAACTCATTTTTATTGAAAATAGAGAAAGGTAACAAATCATTGAAGAAATAAATTGAATTTTATTTTAGTGAAAAAAAAGAAGCTTATAGTGTAAGCTATGTAGCGTTTAGCATATAGCATATATAAATTAGCCCGTGGTGCAGGCTACACACAACTTAAGCTATTTTGACGAGCTATGTAACATTAAGTCTAAGCTACGCTACATAGTGTCAAGTCTAAAGGATGCTGATAGCATTAAGCTACATGCTCCACAGCGTAGCTATTTAAAACACAGATGGGACATTTGTAAAAGAGCCTCTTTAGATTTTTTGATGTGTTGAATTTTAGAATCAAACATCTTCTTGATTACGTATGCAATATATTTACTTAATTATAGCTAAGTTGTAATCCATGGTGTAAATTATTCATAACCCAACATTAACGACCACCAGCCGAGATCTGATAAGTACAATTACACACTACTTCGGTCAAACAGTAATAACGGATAACAAAAGTTACTACAAAAGAAGATCCATATCAAATTCAAATAAGAGAGCAATAAACTAAATAAGACAATAATGAGAAAAGCTAAGAAGAAGCAGTTTATCTTATTTATTTATTATTATTATTATTATTTTTAAGGATGAGACTTCTCTATATAGAAAAAGGCAACATCAGAAATCTCAACTGGAAAATGAATAAAAACGTGAAAACACCATATCAAATGTTGCAAAATTTACAAAATTAGCACCTAACTCACCTTTTTCTTCTTCCTAGATAGATTATGATTGAGCCGTCTGTGTTTCTTCTTTGGAAATGATAACAAAATTAAAGGTTTCCACCAAAATCCAGCTATGCCTCTTCTTCAATGAGATTGATTTTGAGATTCCTGCAGTTAGAATCAAAACGATAAGGGCTGGTTTGGCATTTTTACTCTAATCTAATAAGAGCTTTTCAAATAAGAGTTGCTTTAATAAACTCCATTTGTTCTAGCTCTTATTTTAAATAAGTTTGTTTGGTAAAATCATGTTTTCAGAAAAAAAAAAAAAAAAAGCTCTAATTTGAAATAAGAATATTTGGTAAAACATTTAATTAAGAGCTTTTTTAGGGATAGTTGATATCATTTTTAACTATTAAAAAACTCATTTATAAGAGTAATCTACATGGCTATTTTGGTGGATCTCATCATAGATTGATCGTGCCCCAAATGGTAAAAGAATGGATGGCTACAATATTCATGTTTTAAGACATTTGGGTTGTCCATTATATTGGAGATTGAATGTAGATCATTATTTGTATGAGCCAAACCTTCAAAGTGAGTTGTCCATCATGCAAGGCCTATATTGGATGTGGACCATTCCTCATTATGGGTTGACTTTTGACATGGACTATCCATTATGTGGGGCGGCCCACTATCAATGCTAATTGTCCTTTATGTGGAGCCTCTCAATGCCCACTACCCATCACGAGGAATCCACATTTGACGTGTCCGTCATGTGGGCCCAACCTTCAAAGTGAGTTGTCCATCATGTGGGGCCCACTTTTGATTTCCACCATCAATCATGTGGGGCACACCTTCAATGTGGATCATCCATCATGTTGGGCCACTTTGGATATGGGTCGTCCATCATGCGAGACCTTGGATGTGGACCGTCTATTAGGTGGGGCCCACTTGATGTGGATGGTCCATCATGAAGGGGCCACACTTTGATGTGGGTCATCCATCATGTCAGGCCCACTCCATCCATTATGTGGGCTACCTAGATGTGGACCATTCATTATGTGGGGCCCCACCTTTAGTACGGATCGTTCATCATGTGAGCTACCTTTGACATCAATCGTCCATCACATGGGCCCACCTTAGATGTCCATCATCCATCATGTGGGTTGCACCTTTGATGTGGATCGTCCATCAAGTGGGGCCCACTTAACGTGGATTGTTGATCATCTTGGGCCACACTTTGATGTGGGCCATCCGTCACGTGGGGCCCACCTTTCATGTGAATAATGTATTATGTGGACCCATCTTGATGTCGACCATTCATCATGTGGAGGGCACCCTCAATATGGGTCGTTCATCATGCAGGCCCACCTTTGATGTGGATCATCCACCGGGGCACGATTAATGTGGATCCATCCATCATGTGGGCCCATACTTTGATGTGGGTGATGTAGGAGGATCCGAGTCGGATGATGCTGAGTTGTCAGATGGCACGTTGATGGCGCTGAGATACCTTGAGTTGGCAGATTAGCGCAAAGATGGTAGGTGATTTTTGAAAACGATTTGAGTCAGATTTTTTTGGCATGATTATTGGGATTTTGCTATTTTGGTAAAATTCTGATAAGGACGAATTTTAGCTATACAACCCGGCTTGTGGGTTGATTTATAGGGGATATTTTTTTTGATTTCATGGAGTAGAAATGAATATCAGAGGTTTTTCTTGGTATTTTTGGGCGATTTTCTTGTGTTCTTCATTGTGAATTATCTGTTGAAACTAGCCTATAGAATAATCGTTATTCTGTCCGGCGCCAGTTGGTATCAGAGCATCAGCATCTTCCTGGGGTGAGATCTCATTAGTTTCAATGGCTGGTGGTCGTGGTCGTGGTCATCGTGGGCAGGTTCCGAACGAGGAAGTCCCGCACCGTGATCGTAGCGTTCAGGATGTGATGATTGAGGATTTACAGAGGCAAGTTGCAGAGTTAACCCGGCGTCTAACGACGCAGGATTTCGGTGATCGTGAGATGGAAGATAACGATTCCGATTCCAGTTTCGAAAACCCGTTTCATAATCGTGCTCAATTCTGGGAACACCGTGATCGGGAGGATTGTCATAGAGACCTCGGTTTCAGAGTGGATCTGCCCGAGTTTTCTGGTACGTTACAGGCTGAGGGATTCATCGATTGGTTAAATGAAGTAGAGCGTATTTTTGATTATAAGGAAGTCCCAGATCGTGTCAAAGTGAAACTGGTCGCTATCAAACTCAAAGGCAGAGCATCTGCGTGGTGGGAGCAGTTGAGGCAATCACGAGAGAGGCAGGGCAAAGCCAAGATCACTGATTGGGAGAGGATGAAGAAGAAGATGAAGGGTCACTTCCTTCCTTTTGGCTACACTCAAACATTGTTTCAACGACTTCATTCGTTGAGGCAAGGCACGAGATCGATTGATGAATACACGGAAGAATTCTATCAATTGATAGCTCGGAATGATTTATCTGAGATGGAAGAGCAGATGGTGGCGCGGTATTTGGGGGGATTGCGACAACCCCTGCAGGATATCCTCAGCCTTCACTCGCTGTGGACTATTTCTGAAGCATACTAGCGTGCAATTGCTGTGGAAAAACAACAGAACAGGAAGCTAGTGAGCCGAAACGATCAAAGCAGTCGGCCAGTTCAACCTCAAGAATCCCGTCCTACCCAACAGCAACCGCGATGTAATTCTAACTCTAATATTAGATGTTTCAGATGTGGTGAACAGGGACATAGAGCGACTGAGTGCAGGAAGCCTGCCAGTCAGAAGGGCAAAAATCTCCTGATTGAGGAAGACGTGGTAGACGAAACTGAGGAGGTTGGAGAGCCTGTGTATGACGATGATGAAGATGGAGATGTGCTGTATGGAGATGGCCATGAGACTTTGATCATTCGCAAGAGCCTACTGACTCCCAAGGGCGATTCAGGGGACGATTGGTTGAGGACCAATATTTTCCAAACGACCTGCACAGTTGCAGATAAAGTCTGCAAGATGATCATTGACAATGGCAGTTGTGAGAACGTAGTGTCTGAAGAGGCTGTCCAAAAATTGCAGTTGAAAACAGATCGTCATCCCAAACCATACAAATTATCATGGCTGAATAAAGGCAGTGAGGTAAAAGTAGATAGGCGATGCTTAGTGTCTTTTTCGATCGGTAGGAAATATTTTGATAATGCTTGGTGTGATGTTGTGTCTATGGATGCTTGTCATGTATTATTGGGTAGACCTTGTCAATTTGATCGTAGTGTTGTTCATGATGGGCGGAAAAATACATATTCCCTTAGCATCAAAGGGAGGAAGATTGTGTTGGCGCCTCGTCGGGAAGGAACCACTCCTACCCTGGTAGCCAATAATACTAACCTGCTTTCTATATCCAAGTTTTTAGTTGAGATTGAGCGTGGAGACGTGGTCTATGCTCTTCTTCCTTGTGGGAATAGTGTAGCAGACATGAACCCAGATTTACCAGCAGAGGTGCAACAGCTGCTAGCAGAGTTTTCTGACTTGATGACAGAGGATTTTCCTCCTGGGCTGCCGCCTATGAGGGATATTCAACATCAGATCGACCTTGTTCCAGGGTCGAGTTTGCCTAATCGACCGGCCTATCGCCTCAGTCCTAAGGAATCTGTAGAGTTGCAGCGACAGGTGGTAGAGTTGTTAGAAAGGGGCTACATCCGTGAGAGTATGAGCCCATGTGCAGTCCCTGCCCTGTTGGTGCCAAAGAAAGATGGCTCTTGGCGTATGTGTGTTGACAGCAGAGCAATTAACATGATTATAGTGAAATACAGGTTTCCAATTCCCCGCCTGGATGATATGTTAGATCAGCTGTCAGGTTCTAAGTTTTTCTCAAAAATTGATCTTAAAAGCGGATACCACCAGATCAGAATAAGACCTGGAGATGAGTGGAAGACAGCATTTAAGACGCAACATGGATTGTATGAGTGGATGGTCATGCCTTTTGGGCTATCCAATGCGCCCAGTACATTTATGAGATTTATGCATTAGGTTTTACGGCCTTTTATGGGGAAATTCGTTGTAGTTTACTTCGACGATATCCTCATTTATAGCCCGACATGGGTGTCACACTTTGAGCACCTCCGTGCTGTTTTTGATATGCTGAGGACGGAGCGCCTGTTTGTCAATCAGAAGAAGTGTTCTTTCTTCACTACTTCTGTAACCTTTCTTGGTTTCGTTGTGTCTACTAATGGTGTTCATGCAGATCAATCAAAGATAGATGCGATCTTGGAGTGGCCCAAACCAAAGACCTTGCACGATGTCAGAAGTTTCCATGGATTGGCGTCCTTCTACCGCCGGTTCATTAGAAACTTCAGCACCCTGATTGCCCCTATCACAGAGTGCCTCAAGGGACGTGATTTCCAGTGGCCTGAGGAGGCAGAGGCCAGTTTTCAACTGGTCAAGAAAAAGATGAAAAAGGCACCAGTTTTGGCACTTCCTGATTTTGAAAAGGTGTTTGAGGTAAATTGTGATGCATCTGGGGTTGGCATTGGTGGTGTTTTGAGTCAGGAGGGGCGTCCCATAGTTTTTTCAGCGAGAAGCTATCGGGATCAAAGAAGAATTATTCCACCTATGATTTGAAGTTTTTTGCTATAGTTCAGTCCTTGAAGCATTGGCGTCACTACCTCATACAGAGGGAGTTCATTCTTATCACTGATCATGAGGCCCTGAAGTACATCAATGACCAAAACAAGCTGAGTAGACGGCATGCCAAGTGGGTGGCGTACTTGCAGGAATTCACGTTTGCTCTGAGGCACCAAGCAGGGAGTCTGAATCGTGTTGCAGATGCACCGAGCCGTCGTACGTTACTCCTCACCACCATGAGCACCAGAGTTGCAGGATTTGAGGCACTGATATGTATGCAGCAGATCCTTCCTTCGGGAGGATAATGCAGGAGGTAATTGATGGTCAACGTCATGATTTTATTTTGCATAATGGTTATCTGTTTCGTGGATTACAGTTGTGCATTCCAGATTGTTCCCTAAGGCAACAGATTATTAGTGAACTTCATAACGAGGGTCACTTTGGGCGAGATAAGACGTTGGCCCTGATCTCTTCTGACTATTATTGGCCCAAATTGGCCAGTGACGTGGCTCATTATGTGGAGCGATGTTATGTGTGTCAGCGGTCCAAGGGAGTTCTCACTAATGCGGGCCTGTACACTCCTTTACCTGTTCCTGAGGCCCCTTGGTTCGATATCAGTATGGACTTTGTGTTGGGCTTACCGTGTACCTAACGGGCCTTGGACTCTATTTAGGTTGTGGTTGACAGGTTTTCCAAGATGGCCCATTTTGTAGCTTGCAGGAGAACAATGGATGCTGCCCGGATCGCTCGTCTCTACTTCAGGGAGATTGTGCGTTTACATGGTGTTCCTCGATCAATCACTTCAGATCGTGACACCAAGTTCATGAGTCATTTCTGGAGAAGTTTATAGGAGAAACTGGGTACACAGTTGAATTTCAGCAGTGCCTACCATCCCCAGACGGATGGTCAGACTGAGGTTGTGAACCGGAGTTTGGGCAACCTTTTGAGGTGTTTGGCAGGAACTAAACCAAAGCAGTGGGATTTGGCGTTACCTCAAGCAGAATTTGCCTATAACAGATCAAAGAACAGAACCACAAGAATGAGCCCGTTTGAGATTGTCTATGGTCAGAATCCATCTGGGGTGCTGGACTTAGCCCCTATTCCACGTGTAGGTCGTTTGAGTCCTAAGGCAGATGAGATGGCGGAACATCTTTGGGGCATCCATGAGCAGGTGAAACTGGCCATTCACGAGAGCAATGACAAGTACAAGGTTCGGACCGACAGTCATCGTCGTCAGGTACTTTTTGATGTTGATGATTTTGTTTGGGCGGTATTAACTCGTGATCGTTTTCCTGTTGGAGAGTATAATAAGCTTAAGGAGCGGAAGATTGGACCTTGTGAGATACTGCAGAAGATCAATGATAACGCCTACAGGCTGCGTCTCCCTCGTCATTTGAAGACTTCTGATGTCTTTAATGTGAAACACCTGAGTCCTTGCTTCGTGGACTCCGATGATGCTACTGTGAACTCGAGGACGAGTTCTTTCCAACCCGGGGCGACTGATGCAGGAGGATCCGAGTCGGATGATGCTGAGTTGTCAGATGGCACGTTGATGGCGCTGAGATACCTTGAGTTGGCAGATCAGCGCAAAGATGGCAGGTGATTTTTGAAAATGATTTGAGTCAGATTTTTTTGGCATGATTATTGGGATTTAGCTATTTTGGTAAAATTCTGATAAAGACGAATTTTAACTATACAGCCCGGCTTGTGGGTTGATTTATAGGGGATATTTTTTTTTGATTTCGTGGAGTAGAAATGAATATTATAGGTTTTTCTCGGTATTTTTGGGCGATTTTCTTATGTTCTTCATTGTGAATTATCTGTTGAAACTAGCCTATTGAATAATAGTTATTCTGTCCGGCGTCAGTGGGGCATCCATCATGTGGACCCACCTTGATGTGGATCATTCATCATGTAGAACCCTACCTTCAATATGGTTTGTTCATCATGTGGGCCCACCTTAGAGAGATTGTAAAGAGAAGAGGATGACAAGATAGGAATTACTTAAAAGGTTTAAAGACAAACTTATCCGAAAATAGATAAAAATGTCCACTTACAAGCCAAACAAGCTCTTAAAGACAAAAAAGTTATCTCCGCATTACCTATTCTTTAAGAGCTTTTTTAGATAATTTATATATAAAAAAATTACTAGTAAATTAAAACTTTACCAAACAGTCTATTTCCAAAATAAGAGCTTTAAAAAAAATAAATAGAATAAGTAAATAAGTTCTTACTACTAGAGATGCCAAACGGCCCCTAATTCTCATCTCCACTTGCAATTTCTACATGGTGGTTTGGATGCTTGTAAAGTCATATTTCTGATTACATATAAAGTCTTTATGGCTAAAAAGACATTATACATAATAAAACACCATGGTTAATATATACACTAGTTGTGTGTGGGGCCTGCCATGATGTGTATAGTACACCCAATCTATTTGGCACGTGCTTTCCTTAATGCTCTCCTATGGTGCCCAAACAAACAATGTGATTGATCAGATGGACCACATGAGAGGGCAGGATGGGACACCCACCATTAAAAACTTCTATATTGCATCTCGGGCCTTCTGTAATGGGTGGAGGACATCCAATCCGTCTAGTGCGTGTATGCTTTGATGCACTCTCATGACATCCTTTTTGTGCGATTTATATATTTTGGCGGGATTTACTGCCCCAATCTCTATGTGGTGACACTTAGAATTTAGATTCTTTTTTTTTTTTTTGGGTGATTTTTCATTGTTCTTAGTGACACTTAGAATATTATATATATATATATATATATATATATATATATATATATATATATATATATATATATATGGGCCGTGCCTCACCTAATGGTGGGAATTGTCTGATTTTTGGTCATCATGTTGTCCTAATCCTATTTGTTTCACATCAAAATATCAGTTAGGAAGATCTCAATATCATCAGAAATCAAAACACATCTAGTTAAGGAAAAAAAAAAAAAGAAGATGAAAAAAGGAAGATTGACACAGCTGAAGTCAATCTTTAAAGTCCTTCAGAATCAAATTGGTTTCTGTAGAACATAAATGTACAGAGAAATTACATACGGAATTCAAAACTCAGTGTGTATTTGTTACACCAAATATCATGATGATATTTCTTGATTGTGAAAAATCTAATGAAATTTTATTATTCTTGTGAAATCAAATGGGCATAAAAAAAAATAGAGAGAGATAAAATAGAAGAAAATGGGTTAGAGCTTACAAAAATGAAATCTGATGATGGAAACTAGCTTTAACCCGTATTGAGTTCTGCTGTTGATTTTTATGTGTGGAACGATGGTGCCCTGAAATTTATAGCTGCGCGAAATAGAGGGGGAGCTGATTATTTGTTACCCGGGTAACAGCTCAGTAGGTGTTATCCTTACCGTGTGGGGCCCACCTTGATCAATATTTTTCATATCCACGCCGTCCATCTGTTTTTTTCATATCATTTAAGGATGTTAACCTAAACATTTAGTATATATGAATCTCTAATTGACGACACCACTGAAAAACGTAGTGAATAATCATTAAAAGCGTTTTATAGGCCGTAAATTTTTGGATCAAGATAATCTTTACATTTTCCTTTCATCGAGTTTTTTTTTTTTTTTTTTTTTTAACCTTATAAACGGGTTGGATGAAAAATTAACATTACGGATCTACTTACAATGGGCCATGGGAAGTTTTTAACGGTGAGTATTCAATCCTCACTGTTTCCAGTGGTGTAGTCCAAATGAGATTTGGATATTTTTAATTTTTATTAAAGATTACCAAAATTAGCTGAAAAAACGGATGGACGGAGTGGATATACATCATATCATCAAGGTGGGCCCTACTGTAAGGGTAACACCCACTAAGCTTTCACGCGGGTAACGCCTAATCCGCACCCAACCAGTGGAGGTGCTTTCTTCTCGAGGAGACTTGTTACTTCTTTGGTTAGTCGCAACGAACCCACGTTGGTCCATTGCCAGGCTTGTTTGGCCGTCCATTCCTTCCCAAGTTACACATCTCCGTACATGGAACGCCTTTGGTGGTACCAGCCAAATGTGGGGCCCAGTGATGTGTTCATGGAAACCAACCCGGAAAACCAGCACCGTCAAAAACTGAGGTGAGCCATGTCAGGGCAGATTTTGGGACCAAATAGCCACCGTTGATTAGAGTGGGGGCGTGATGTGTTTTATATATAGAATCCAGTACGTTCAGATCCTTGGTATAGGCCAGACGAAGAGTCCTGCCAAACAACGGGCTGTTTGTCTATTCAAGTGTGCTTCCGTTAAATTCAAGGGTGAGCGTTCTCTCCAACCTTGCTTCCGTTAAATTCAAGGGCGAGCGTTCTCTCCAACCTTGCTTCCTTTGTTGGGGTAACGGATTGGCTACTCCCCCTGACACCAGCCCCGTGGCTGGTGGTCGGTGCTCTGTGGGACCCTCAATGATGTACGTGTTTCATCCATTCCGTTAATCCATTTTTACAGATCATTTTAGGGCTTGATACAAAAAATGATAGGGATATAAATCTTGGGTTGGCCACACCACAGGACAAATATAATGAATGGATATTCACAATTAAAATCCTCTTAAGGTCCACTGTACTGTTTATTTGACATCCAATCTTTTGATTTGGTCATAAAGACCCAGATGAAAGGAAAAAAATAAATATCAGCTTGATCCAAAACTTTTATGGCCCCCAAAACTTTTTTAATGGTCAAAATTCATTCAACACTGTTTCCTGTAATGTGGCCCACTTGAGATCGATATATATATATTCAGTTTTTTTAATTGTATAATAAAATGATATATATATAAAAATAGATGGATGGCATGGATGAAACGCATACATCATGGTGGGCCCCACAGAGCACCGACCACCAGCCAATGGCTGGTGTTGGGGGAGTAGCCAATCCGTTCCCAGTTGTGGCCCAATTGTATTTTGGATGGTGATGAATATTGGGCCTTGGTTATTTATTGAGATGACACATCTAATGGATGGATTGGATGATGTGAATACAACATTTGATAATGGATGGATCGGATGATGTGAATACAACATTTGATTTCTATATATGGCCACAAGGCCCAGTACCACTAGAGGAAGGTTACCTTGTACCGGTACCTCTGGAGGGCACAGGAAATTCCTTTAATCAGAACATGTGTGGGCCCACAAATATGCCTATCATGTTCATCAGTTTTGCAAGACAACGGTATAATAGTAATCTAAAATTGAGGTAGCTCCAAAACGCATGTGGGCCACACCACGCAAAACAAAACAATGAGAATGGAAACGTCCGTTGAAATCTTGGTACAGCAGACCATGATGTTTATATGCTTTCAAACCGTTTACTGGCTTATTACCGCTCAGATAAGTTGTAGGCGCAAATATTATCCTGACAGAAAACTTCTATCGCTGCCATATTATCCTGACAGAAAACCGCCCGACACCCCCAAAAAAAAAAAAGTTTCCACTGGTGGACATGTAATCCCTACTGTTTCATGTGGCGTGGTTCACATGAGTTTTAAATCTTCCTGATTTTTAGATTTCTGTTCTGTTGTTATCTTGTAAAATTGATGAACAAGGTGGATTTGTGACCGGCATATCTGTGGGCCCCATATAGCTTTTGACTACAATCGAATCCAGCTCGAATCGAACTCGGATCGAACCAGTTCGGTGACTCTACTTTGCCATTGATGTTGCTCACCGAGTGTTTGATAAAATAACTCAACGAAGTGTGGCTGGTGGCAAGGAAGGTATGTACATGAAACAAATATTCTCTTTTTCTTGGTTTCTATGTTGCTTAGAAGGTGTTTGATAAAATATCTGCAAAACTATTGTTTCTGCTTCACATACAGAGAGATTTTGAAGGTGCAGGTGTTTGTGAAAATGACTAAATGGTGAACTCGGCTTGATCTTGACTCGAACTCAGCCTGAGCTGCTGAACGAACTGAGTTGAGCTGGCCGGTCAGGCTTGAGGACCAAGCCGAGTTCGAGCTGAGGTCAGCTAGTGGCCAAGCCGAGTCAAGCTGAGGCCAGCTTGACTCGGTTCAACTCGATGTACACCCCTACTCAAATGTAATAAAGTGACACATGATAACACATGCCATAATTCATCATCAATGTCATTCATGTGTCACTCTTTTTTTTTTAAAGTAGAATTTTTATTATATTTTTTCTTTTTCCTAATAAAATTGAAAATTAAGAAGAATATTTCAAAAAAATATTCTTTATAAAAAAAAAGAAGGGAAATGACATTTCCTTTCTTACAATTTCCTAAAAATGCTAACATTATTTTCTCCATTTGCTTTTCCATGGATCCAAAAGAGACCCATACTGACTTTCTAAGTTATCTCGGAAAGAAATAGATAGTCCCATTAAGAGTCAGTTCAGCAGCATATATATTGAACAGTTATGAATTGAAATTCAGAATTTTCAATCCAAATCATATTTAACATTCTTAAAATCTTAAATTTCAAATCTAATTTGAAATGAAAATCTCCAAAAGTGCCTTCTTAAGATCCAAGAGAAAAAGTAGGGTATAAAATCTTGAGTTTTTAATTCTCTCCGCCTATCATGACTACTCTGTCCTCTCTTCAGGCATTCATACGCTCTCCTTTTACCTATGTCACATACACACTAACTCTCTCTCAATCAACAATCCCTCATGTCTATCTTCTTCTTCTTATTATTATTCTTCTTTTTAACTATTGAAGAATAAGAAGTTGGTGTTGATTTTTGGCCATATGGACCCTCTTTCTTTTTTCTTTTTTTTTTGGTGGGTGAGATAACACCACCTATAGCTTTGTTAATCTGAAAAAAAATAAAATAAAATTTACAGATGATCAGGTGGGTGTCACAATAAGAATTGGGCCTCACCTATAGTATAACACCACTAACCAACAGAACAACAGAAACAAGATGAAAGCTAAATACAAACCACACCACAGCTGCATTGTTGCCCCCTGTTGATGTTTTAAGTCTGTTGGAGGGTCTGCTGCCCTGTTTCAGTAGTTGTTGGGGGTCAAGGTTTCCTTTTTTGCTGCTTGTGGCCCGCCTTTTTGCCTGTTGCCTGTTGACTGTAGATCGGTTCAGCTTCTGTCGTGCGTGTTGGTTCCCTCTGTCATGCTGCCAGTGAGTCTCTCCCCCAGCCTGTCCCAGGGTTTGGTAGTTGTTTGTTTGCTGGATTCAGCTCGGTGGATCGCTGCATCTTGGAAGTATCGTTGTGGAGGCAGGTGTTTGGTCCGTGCTGTCTGTGGTTATGGTGGGCTGGCAGTAGTAGTAAAATTCTCTGTTTTGGGAGATTCTCGCCGCTGTGACGTCAAAGCAACCTCTTCTGGTTCTTGTTCTCCTTTTCTTTTCGTTCCAAGTTCTTCTCGTCCTCCTTCGTCTTCTTCTTTAAAAAGAAGTTGGAGAAGTGTTTTGGTGTTGGGATCATCCCACTCCAATGCATCCCACCATCCTTTGCATCCTTTGATCGCTCCTCCCACAAGAAATTTTGAGTGGCCCAAAGAAAGAGGGATCTTCTTCAACTGACAACAACCCACAATAGAAATCTCAATCACGGAAGGGCAAATGATTACCCACTTACAAATGCTTTTCAATTTCCCTACGTTTATCAAATTCAACTCCCTCAAGTTAGGGAGTAGGATGGTATTGTTATTGTTGTTGTTATCACCTTCTTCAACCATAGCTTCTTCTCCTCCTTGTATCACCTGCTCCATCTCACTGCATTCGGCAATATCGATTTGTTCAAGGCATTGGAGGTGCTGAAACAATTCAAGTGACAGAGATTCTCCAACGCATGGCATTCATGGACAGTCAGGCGTCTTAGACATGCAAATGAACCAGGTAGCAAGACTCCCTTACACAGGCCCCTGAAACTCGGAAGCTCTCTTAGACACACAAACTGGATTGAGGGTGAAGACGTTACGTTGGTGTTGTCTCCTATCAACAACAACCACTCCACGCTACATGAGAAGATGCCACATTCCAGTAAGTGTTGCAAGCGAGACAGGCATGGTAAGCTTGACAGTTGGCATCCATACATATCCAAGACTTCAATATGATCGGGAAGCACGAAGGAAGTCTCTTCCCCAATGAAATTACAATTAACAAAATCTATACTATATTTCTCTAAGATGAGACTCCAGGATTCCGAGCTGAGATGGACGTTTTTCAAGCATTTCCAATGTCCAGATCTGAAATACCTATCAAATCAACCCACAATTTAGAATGAAAATAAACCTCTTTGAGGTTAACCAAACATTCCATCCCATCTGGCAGCTCTTTGATTCCAGTATAAGAGAGGTTCAAAAGCCTTAGGGCCTGTTTGGGAGCGTGGATTTGGAACCCCTGGATTTAGAACCCCTAGGATTAGAAACCCCCTGGATTTGCAATCCTCCCAGTGTGTTTGACACCCTGGAGTGTGAATCAACTTTAATCCAATACTACCTAACCATGACATATTTATAGGGGTTTGAATTTAATTACTAAATCAACTTTAATATCTCTAATTAGTGAAGATATGTAATTTTGACACAATGGTTGTAATAAGCCCGCTGAAATATATGCTTTGCCCGAAAATGATGAAATTCCAAGTCTCGGATGGGCCACAAGCACAAGATCATGTCTGAGTGACTAACCAACGATTTTTAATCGTTGATTTACATGGACAATGTTTGGCCAGTGTTGGACAATGTTTGGACAGTGCTGATTTACATGGACAATGTTTGGACGGTGCTAATCATCATTAGTGGGCCACGTGCCCAATAGAATGATAGTGTATAGTGACACACATGTTACACCTGCAACTATTGAAATGATTTTAGGTGTAATCCAAGCTCTCACTTACAAACCTATTAGAAACCCCTGGTTACTTTATGTTGCCAAACCACCAAGGGATTTAAAACCCCCTCAAATCCCCTCCAATCCACGGTGCCAAACGACCCCTTAGATGCTTTAGCTTTGCTAAGGACGGTACCTCCATTAACCTCCTACAATTATTTAGGCCTATTTGTTAACACTTAATTTTTTCAATTAATGGGAAATTCGGAAAGCGTTCAAAGTTTAGTGGTGTTTGTTAATGTGGAATAAGGGAAGCACTTCCTCATTTTTAGCTGAAATTTTTTGACGAAATGGGTCTAGCTTAATGGTGAATCAAGAATATGTTCCGTGATTATTATTTTTTAATTCAAAATTGACCTTTGCAAGATAGATTTTCTCCCTTACCTAATACACAATTCAACTTTTAACGTGTGACACTTCTTTAGGCTGACCATGATTTATGTGTTAGATCCACACCGTCCATCAACTTTTATATATCATCATAAAACATGATACGAAAAAAGATGCACATCCAAAGTTCAAGTGGGCAATACGAGATGAAACAGTGGGGAAAGGAATGCCCACCGTTAAACGCTTCCCAAGCTCCACCTTGTTGTTTATATTCCATCCAAACCATATATAAGGTCATTTTCACTGAGATGAAATGAAAATACCATGAACTTAAACCGATACAAAACTTTTGTAGCCATATAAATGTTTCAATGGTGGTCGCTAAATTCCTAATATTTGCTCTGGTGTGGCCCATTTAAGTTTTGGATACACCTTATTTTTGGTCCCATGTCGTAAAATGATCTCAAAAAAATGGCTGGACGGAGTGGCTTTCTCACAAACATTGCAGTGGGCCCCACACAGACCGGATTAGATTTTGACAGGTTGAGCAGGGAGACTCCTTACTGAAGTGACGTCACCAACTTCTGTGGGCCCCACCATGATGTATGTTTTGTATCCACACCATCCATCCATTTGGATAGATCATATTAGGATATAATCCAATGAATGAGCCAGATCCAAAGTTCGAGTGGACCCCACTACATAAAACATTGGGGAGAGTGACGCCCACCATTAAAAAGTTCTAAAGCCCATAAAAGTTTTCGATGAATCTGATATTTGTGTTTTCCCTTCTTTCATGTCTGCTTTAACACATGAACAGGTTGGATCTCAAAAAAACATCATGGTGGATCTTCGGAATGTTTCAATGGTGGGCGTCACTCTCTCCACTGTTTTCTGTGGTGGGGTCCACTCCAGCCTTGGATCTGCCTCATTCTTTGTATCATGCGCTAAAATATTATCTCAAAATATATGAACGGTGTGGATACAAAACATACATCATGGTGGGCCCAGAGAAGTTGGTGACGTCTACTCAACCTGTAGGTATCTAATCCACGTCCTAGCCAATCCGATCCGAAACTGATTGGCTACTCGCCCAGCTACCAGCCCGGTGGCTGTTGGTGCTCTGTGAGCCCCATCATGATATATATGTTTCATCCATTCCGGTCATCCATTTTTATAGATCATTTTAGGGCTTTATCCAAAAAATTATAAGGATATAAATCTCAGCTGGACCACACCACAGGAAAACAATAGTGATTGGATATCCACCATTACAATCATCCTAAGGCCCACTGTACTGTTTATTTGACATCCAATCCGTTGATACAGACTGTGGGGCCCACCGTAATGTTTGTGACTACATCCACACTGTCCATTCGTATAGAAAGTTCATTCTTAGGCATGATCAAAAAAATGAAGCAGATCCAAATCTCAGGTGGACCATAGTACACGAAACTGTGGTAAATGACAATTAAAAATTTCTTGTGGGCCACAAAAGCTTTGGATTAAGATGATATTTGTGTGGTCTCTTCATTTAGGTCTTTTTGACCTTATCAATAGTTTGGATGGCAAATAAAATTTTGGTGGAATCCAAGAAGTTTTTAATGGTAGGGATTCAACCACGACTATTTCATGTGGAGACGGGCAAATCTGCCAAATTAACATATTTCAGACATTTGTGACATTAGTTAACAAACAAGTTGTTCTAGACTCAATACTTAATTTTCTGACTTTAGATTCATATTTCAGATTCAGATTCAGGCTTCAGATTTAACAAACGGGCCCTTAGTAAGAATACACAGGTTATCCAGATTCTGGCATATACTCAATACTAGTGTTAGAGAGGTCGAGAACTCTGAGGTTGTTTATGCAATTGAAGAACTTGTGAGAAATGTTGTGCAACGGCAATGTGAAGAGTTTTGGGCAGTTGGGTTCGCCTGAAAGCATTTCAATTTTATTTTGCATTAAGGAAAAATTTTCAACATCTTCAACAAATTCTTTAACACCAATTGATACCTACATGAAAGAAGATCGAATCCTCTTAGATTTTATTCAATTGTAACTAAATTTCAAAATTGGAAAAACTTAATCATCCATGCCTTCGATCTCCAACACCCCCCATGCCATAGACACCAATAATTCTGACCTCATGATCCATCAATGACTCCCAAATCTATTCCAAATTTCTTTCCGCTGTCGTTCTACCCACCAGTTTCGTCATGGGCATAATTCCCATTTCAGGTAATAGATCAGCAAAGAACCCTTGTGAAAATCGACCTTCCTCTTTAAGCTTTACCACCTCTTTAATATTCTTTACAACAAGATTTTCCAATGCTTCATGTGAGTGTAAGAAATCTCTCCCTACTTCTCTACAATCCTTTTCTATCTTAGTCATTTGGCTTGTAATATTTTCCACATTTTACAGCCATAAACTCACCTTTGCCTTTGGCTTCTTTCCATCCACTACCTTGGCTGTGTGAAGTGCAATAATTACATGTGTCTGCCGGCTATCCAACTCCTGCATTTCGGTTCTTAGAAGATCAAGATTCTCTTTGAGGCTTCTAGATTTGATGTATTGAACCCATGCAGTCCTACCAATCTTCGAGATGAAATATTCCATTGCCACTCCTGCAATAGAAATTTGGAAATTTAAAATTAGCAAGTGTTTGGTAGCACTACATTTCATGAAAATTTGTACTGATCATAGTTTAAAAACCCAAAAACTCTACTAGACTCGATGTTCATATGGTGGAGTCAACTCGGAGACTTGACCCAACTCAACTAGGAATTTAATAATTATAAAAACATATATTTATAATTTTAGAGAATATTTAGAATGGTTAAATCTATATCCATACTCCTTAAAACCAATTGCTTCTCTATTTTTCCTTCTCTTTTTAGAAATAGGGTAGTTCTTTTTCCATGAAAAGACAGAAATACCCTTAAAAATACTTTCAATGTGCACTTAAGGGTAGTTAAGTAATCTCCTCTTCAGACTTAAGCGTACATGACACGAGGAGAACTACTGTTTACAAGGGTTCAGATATTGCCAGTTCCCAAGAGAGAATAGTGGAAGGTTGGGATTTGACCAGCTCACTGGGAGAAAACAAAGAAGTGTGCCCTGTGATCTTTAGGTGCAACAAGTTTCAGATCAGAGCCTATACAACATGCATCAGCAATCTGGGCAATTCATCAGAGAGGATCCACCTTAAGTATACTAGGCGTGTGTATATATATATATATAGAGAGAGAGAGAGAGAGAGAGAGAGAGAGAGAGAGAGAGTCATGCTCCCGTGTGGGCACCTACTCACGTGTGCACCTTTGCACACGTGCCACGGGTGTCTAATCTGAACGGTCCATGTGATGCGGAATCCCATGAAACCCCATGTGACAAATTTTCACCCCGATCTAAAATTCTGGTGGGCCATAGCAAAGAGAAATGCAAATCAAGGGAGGAAACTGTTTTCATTTTTCATGGCCCATCAAAGTTTTAGATCAAATTAAAACTTAAGCCTGGGGGGTTTCACGAGGTGCTGCTTCACATGAACGGTTCAGATTTTGGATCTATATCACGTATGATGGGTTCTCAAAAAAGTTTGTACGTAATACATACGAGCTGGTTCGCAGGTGAGCGTTTCGCGCGTGTGTATATATATATATATATATATATATATATATATATATATATATATATATATATATAGCGTTTCGCGCGTGTGTATATATATATATATATATATATATATATATATATATATATCAAAGTAGCACAGCCATCAAGTGAGCCAGCACATGCACATCTAAACTGAACTGTTCTTGTGGCCCACTTTTATTATGCAAGTTTTGATCTACTTTATCAGTGGGCCAACATTATTTTTGGTGGACGGTATGTTGATGGTATCCCCTGCCTGATGAATGGCCCAGATCATTGATATGTTAGCCCAACAAACCTCATGCATTGTATACACTATGGCACACCAATAAACACCACAAGTTTTTTACACCATTCAGCCTCTTCTTTTGAAGGGCCTTTTTGGATGCAACCCCATAAGTGAGTTTTTTTTTCATGGCAGCAAATAAGCGACTTATTTAATAAAAGTTGGTTTGGTAAGCACATTTTCAAAAGCAATGTTGTCAAAATCATTATCATATCGCAAATCATAACGAGGATTGAATCGTTGTATCAAATCACAAATCATATTGTAAATCATAAGATTTTTTTTATTATTTTCTTAAAATTTTGAAAAAAAATGAAAAATCTAAATAAATCAGAAAAAAAAACCTTTTTCCATCAATATTCACAAAAAATACCATGTCATGATAGTTTTAAAGGATTCTTATCTTTCAAGAAATTTTCTGTAAAAGAAATACAAAAATCCTTTAATAATTTTTCTTGCTACCTCTCATTAAGGTAGAATCACATTGGGAAAGGCATTTGAAAATGAAAACCGACAAAGAAAGATATTTTAATTTTTAACCATCATTCCACAATACAGATAAGTTAACATCATCATAACCATCCACAAAAACATTCAATTTCGTGTTCCGAACAATTAAGAAGAAATCATAAAATTAAAATACAAAAAAGTTCCACAATTTAGTATTGAAGGGAATATATATACACATGCATGATACAGAACAAAGCAAAATAATTTACCTGTTCTAAACGATTCTTAAAGCCCCCACCCAATGTTGTTAAAATCGTTATCGTATCCTAAGTCATAAGAATCTTTTTATGATTTTCTTTTATATATATATATATATATATATATATATATATATATATATATATAGGAAAACGCTCACCTGCGAACCAGTTCGTACTTACTACGTACGAACTTTTTTGATAACCCATCATACGTGATGTGGATCTAAAATCTGAACCGTTCATGTGAAGCAGCACCTCGTGAAACCCCAAAGGCCCAAGTTTTACTTTGATCTAAAACTTTGATGGGCCATAAAAAATGAAACAGTTTCCTCCCTTGATTTGCATTTCTCTTTGCTATGGCCCACCAGAATCTTAGATCAGGATGAAAATTCACCTTCTAAGGTTTCATGGGATTCCGCATCTTATGGACCGTTCGGATTCGACTCCCATGACACGTGTGCAAAGGTGCACATAGTACCTTTTCCCATATATATATATATATATATATATATATAACCCGTTCGTACGTACTATGTATGAACTTTTTTGAAAACCCATCATACGTGATTTGGAACCAAAATCCGAACCGTTCATGTGAAACAGCACCTCGTGAAACCCCATAGGCCGAAGTTTTACTTTGATCTAAAACTTGATGGGCCATGAAAAATGAAAACAGTTTCCTCCCTTGATTTGCATTTCTCTTTGCTCTGGCCCACTAGAATTTTAGATTGGGGTGAAAATTTGTCACATAGGATTTCATGGAATTCCGCATCACATGAACCGTTCAGATTAGACACCCATGGCACGTGTGCAAAGTGCGCAGGGGAGCATGACTCTCTCTCTCTCTCTCTCTCTCTCTCTCTCTCTCTCTCTATATATATATATATATATATATATATATATATATATATATGGGAAAAGGTACTATACGCTCGACCGTATTGTACCTTCCGTAAGGTCGAGTGGTGGCGTTATGTTATTCGTCGGATGGTGAGGAAATTTTATAAGGAAACTAAATAAACAAAACCACCGGAAATTTGGGCCGTGGATTAACTATTGAGTGGTTGGGCAGCAGGACTTACTATTGAAGTTCTGTAACTAAGTTTTGTGGGCCTCATCATGATGTATATTATATATCCACTTTGTCCATCCATTTTGAGAGATCATATTATGGCATGATCCAGAGAATGTGTCAGATCAAAAGCTTAAGTGGACCACCACAGATAATAGTGGAGAGAGTGACGCTCACCGTTAAAAACTTTTAAGTATTACAAAAGTTTTAGATCAAGCTAATATTTGAACTTTCTGTATTTCATGTCTGCGTTAATACATGAACAGATTGGATCTCAAACATCATGATGGGCCTTAGGAAGGTTTCGACTGTGGTCGTCAATATCCCCACTGTTTTCTGTGGTGGGTCCACTCGAGCTTTGGATCTTACTCATTCTTTGGATCATGCCCTAAAATGATCCCTCCAAATGGATGGACGGTGTGGATACAACACATATATTGTGGTGGGCCCACAAAATTCGGTGACGTGACTTCTGCAACGAGTTTGGCTAGTCAACTCGTCAGCAGCTAATTTGTGTCCACAAGAAACCCGCCGTAATACACACTTCACTCCCAGAATCTCGGGACGCAATCTGCTGTGAGTTTTTTTAGCAAGTTAGCGCACCAAAAACTAAGGTGGGGTCACCATGATGTTTATAAAAAATCTAGTCCATTCATTCATTTTTTGAGATCATTATAGGACTTGAAAACGTAAGCTTGATGCAATAACTGGTCCACAATGGGAGGTTGAGTAGTTGAAATCACGTCACCAAGTTCTGTGGGCCCCAGCATGATGTATGTATTATATCCACACCGTTCATCCACTTTGAGAGATCATATTATGGCATATCCAAAGAATGAGGCAGATCAAAAGCTCTAGTGGACCCCACCACAGAAAAAAGTGTGTAGAGTGATGCTCACGCTTAAAATCACCCTAAGCCCCACTGTACTGTTTATTTGACATCCAAACTATTCATTAGGTCATGCGGACCCATGTGAAGGAAAAAAAATAAAGTTCAACTTGATCCAAAACTTTTATGGTCACCAAAAAAATTTAATGGTCGACACCCATTCAAAACTGTTTCTAGTAATGTGGTCCACTTGAGATTGGGATATACCTCACTTTTGGTCTCATTACCATAAAATGATCTAGAAAAATATATAGACAACATAGATGAAACAAATACAGCATGGCAGGGCCCATATAGCACTGACCACCCACCATTGGCGGTGGTGGGGGAGTAGCCAGTACGCAACCTGGGAAGCGGATTTCCTGACCTTTCCCGTGAAGATTTGCGAAAGGATTCTGTGTGGGGCCCACTATGATCTTTGTATGAAATCCAACCCGTCCATTCATTTTTAGATATCATTTTAGGACACTATACCGAAAATGAGGAGGATCCAAAATTCAAGTAGGCCATTCGAGTTGAAACACGATAGAAAGGAATGCTTACCGTTGAAACCTTCCTAAGCTCCATCTTGGTATTTATATTCCATCCAAACCGTTTATAAGGTCATTTTCACTGATATGAAATGAAAACACCACTAAGATAAACCAATACAAAACTTTTGTAGCCATATGAATGTTTCAACGGTGGTCACTAAATCTCCGTTGTTTCCTCTCATGTGTCCCATTTAATTTTTGGATTCTTCTCATTTTTAGTCGCATGTCCTAAGATGATTTTGAAAAATGGATGGATGGGTTGGATTTATCACGAACATCATATAATGGGCCCCACGCATAATTCTAACACATGATCTTCCAACAACGAAAGGCTCACACATAAATTTCTTGCGGTTTTGTTTATTCAGTTACCTATAAAATTTCTTCACCATCTAACGTGCCGCCAGCACTCGACCTTATGGAAGGTATAATACCGTTGAGTGTATAGTACCTTTTCCCTATATATATGTCTGTGTGTGTGTGTGTGTGGAACGATGGTGCCGTGGATTTCCTGCGAAAGACTTTGCATGAAGTTCTTGCGCTGGAACCCAGGTGGGGCCTACCGTGATGTTTGTGAGAAATTCTACCTGTCCATGAGTTTATTTTAAGATATGATGCCAAAAATGAACCGTTTCCAAAGCTCAAGTAGGCCGAAAACTTGATAATTAAATATCCACAGTTGAAATATTCGTGGGCCATAGAAGTTTTGAATCATGCTAATATTTTTGATTTCAGTTCATCCCAGTAGGAATGAAGTTATTAATAGTATGGATGGCATTTAAACATCACTGTCGAACCCAGGTAGGTTTCAACAGTATGAATTTCCCTAACCACATTTTCCTTTAGCACGGCCCACTTGAGCTTTAGATACTGTTCATTTTTTGCGGCTTGTCTTGAAATGAACTCACAAAACTAAAATGAACTCACAGAACTAAAAGGGGAGGATTTCTCACAAACATCACAGTGGGCCATCTACATGGTTCCCGCGCAGGAACTTCCTGAAAAAGGCTTCGCAGGAAATCCGCCTTTAGCTGGAAATCCGCTTCCAATCTGCGTCTCTCCGTGAAATCGGATTGCCTACTGAGCTCTCTTCTCGTACTGAGTAAACTATGTTGGGCCCACCGTGAGTGTATCTGGTCTATCCACACCGTCTATTTATTTTTCCATCGTAATTTAAGGGTTGTGATCAAAATTTAAGCATACCCAAAGATCAAGTGGACCATACCATTGGAAACAATTGGAATAATGACTTTCACCGTTGAAACCTTTCTAAGGCATACGGTGATGTTTATTTATCATCCAATCTGTTCATAAGATCACACGGACATGGATGAAGGGAAAAAACAAAATCGACCTTGATCCAAAACTTCTGTGGCCCCCAAGAAATTTTCAACGGTAGATGTCCAATTCACAATGTTTCCTATGGTGTGGTCCACTTGAGGTTTGGATATGCTTCAGTTTTAAGCTTAAGCGCTAAAATTATCTGTTAAAATAGATGGACGGAGTGGATAAAATACATAAATCACAGTGGACCCCACAGAGTTAAGCGTACTGAGTTACTCAGTAAGCAATCCGCTTCCCATCGGGCTGTTTGTTAACTTCTAAAATTAGCAATAATTCGGAATGTAAAATTTTTTATATACGGATTTTTTTTTATCTGAATTGTTTGCGCAGTACAAAACAACTTTTAACATGTGTGAAACTTCTTTATATCCCACCATGATTTATGTGTCTGATCCATACCGTCCATTAACTTTTTCAGATAGTTGGACCATAAAGTGGGGATTGAACGTCACCATTAAAAACTTATTAGGAGCTTGAGAAGTTTTGGATCAAGCTGATATTTGTGCCTTCACTTCATCCAAGTCTACATGTCCTTGTGAATAGGTTGGATGGTAAAAAATAAAACATCACAGTGGCCATCATAAAGCTTTCAACAGTGGATGTCATTATCACTGCAGCATCCTTTGGTGTGATCCACCGCACTAGAGCTGTGGACTTGCTTCATTTTTAAGATCATATATTAAAATGACATGAGAAAAATGATGACAGGCGTAGATAAAATACTTACATCATGGTGGGCCCCACGGAATACTGCCCAGACGGTAATCCGTTCGGGAGGGGGTAAGACGCAATCCGCGTCCGAAGCGGATGGGCTGGGATGGGGATATTGGGAAGGGGATTGGTTGTTGTATTGATGTGTATTGATGTCAGCAAGTTCTGTGAGTCCCATCATGATGTATTTGTTATATCCAAACTGTCCATCCATTTTGCGAGCTCATCGTAAGGCTTGAGCCGAAAAATAAGACAGATCTAAAGATAAAGTGGACCACATGGCAAAAAGCAGTAGGGGATTAAACATCTACCATTGAAACCCTTTTGGGGTCACAAAAGTTTCAGATCAATATGATTTTTTTTTTTTTTTTTTTTTTTTTCTCTTCATCCAGATATTTTTGACCTTATGAATATATTAGATTGAAAATAAACGTTATATTGAGCCCTGTGAATTTTTTAACAGTGAAAATCATTATACCTATTCTTGGCGTGGTCCATTTGAGTTTTGGATGTGACTCTAAAATGATCTCAAAAATTTGACGAACGGTGTGGACATAATAAATAGGGCCTATGTAACTTTGATATCCTTTGAACTGTTAATACTGTTAGGCAGGTTACATGCCTTGCCTTGTATATCCGATTATATAGATAGACAATGTATAAATAGAAAATTTTATATTTATTATTTTACCCTATATAGTCGTTGTAGAACTTTATAAATTCAATCCTTCAGAGTTGTATCAAATACAGAAAAATAAAGGAGAATAATTTTTCTCAAAGCCTTTATTATTTTCGGTTTGTTAACAAATACAACTCGTAACTTGAGGAGCGTCGGCGCTCGTCTTCACACTACACGTATCTACACCAGCTATATAGCTGGAAACGGATTCACTACTCTCCCTGCCACTAGCTGGGGGACTGATGGTCGGTGTTCTGTGGGCCCTACCATGATGTATATATTTAATCCATTTCGTTCATCCATTTTTAAAGATAATTTTGATGTCTACTATAAAAAATGAAAGGGATATAAATATCAGGTGGACCACACCAAAGGAAAACAATAGTGATTGGATATCCACCATTAAAATCCTCCTAAGGCCCACTGTACTGTTTATTTAACTTCCAATCTGTTGATCATGTCATACAGGCCCAGAAGAAGGGAAAAAACAAATATTAGGTTTTTAATGGTCAACGCTTTCCTGTAATGTGGTTGGTGGGGCTCACAGAGCACCCACCATCAGCCATTGGCTAGTTGAGTAGCCAATCCGTTTCCTATGTGTAGTACTCTAATGGGCAGTCGTCACAATCTAAGGGCCATTATCAAATTATGGTTAAAAAATAACATGTACTCTAATGGGCAGTCGTCACAATCTGAGGGCCATTATCAAATTATGGTTAAGAAATAACATGTCCAGCAGTTATCCTATTTTATATGTTTTTCATGTTTGTGATTAGATCTGATTGTTGTACAACCAGCCGTTGATAGAATTCAATCCCCCAACCTCACCCGTAGCCAAGAGTCGCGGCAACATAAGTGGATCCTTCAAACTTTCTCTAAACTAGGAGTGACTCTACCAACATGCAAGGTGATTTATTTTTGTTCATAATCTAAAAATTAAATTTATAACTTATTAACTAAGGTTCTTAAGTGTACCAAAATTCATAGTCGTTGCAGTATGCTCGTCACAAACTTTTACTTTCTTAGTGACTCGGCTTGAGTCAGCCAAGTCATCCAGATGACTTGACATGTCCTATTCAGTCAGGACAACATTCAAGATTGGGTTTCCCAGTGACTTAGCTCCAAATCTCGTTGAGTCAAATTGGCCGAGTTTCAAGCCATTTTGATTTTTTTGGGCCATTCTCCAGTTGCATTGGGGCCAACGTTGGGCACGGTGGGACGTGGCAAAAATATGTGGGCCCTACCATGATGTAGGTGTTTCATCCATACCGTTCATTCATTTTGCCAGATTATTTTAGGACATGGGGCCAAAAATGGGGCAAATCTAAAGCTCAAGTGGCCCACAATCAGAATAATGACCTCCACCGTTGAATCCACTGTTTTATATAGTATGTCCACCTAAGCTTTGGATCTTTCCCATGTTTTAGCTCATGTCATAATATGATTTGAACAAATAAATGAACGGCATGGCATGAATATAACAAATGCATCATGGTAGGGCCCACAGCGTTATGACTTGGTACGAGTTTGAATTTTGACTCTTTTCTCTGTGGGCGAAATTAATCATCTTCCAAACAGGGACGCGGGTTTCCTGCGAAAGACTTTCGCAGGAAGTTCCTGCGCTGGGAACCTAGGTGGGGCCCACTGTTATGTTTGTGAGAAATCTTACCCGTCCATCCGTTTTTTGAGTTTATTTTAAGACATGATGCCAAAAATAAACCGTTTCCAAAGCTCAAGTGGACAAAAAACTTGATAATTAAATGTCCACAGTTGAAATATTCATGGGCCAGAGAAGTTTTGAATAATACTAATATTTGTGATTTCAGTTCATCCCAGTAGGATTAAAGTTATTAACGGTATGGATGGCATGTAAACATCACTGTCGGGCCCAGGTAGGTTTCAACGGTAGAAATTTTTCTAACCATATTTTCCTTTAGCATGGCCCACTTGAGATTTAGATACGGTTCATTTTTGGTATCGTGTACTGAAATGAACTCACAAAACGAATGGAAGGGTAGGATTTCTCACAAACATTACAGTGGGCCCCATGAGGGTTCCCAGCGCAGGAACTTCCTGCGAAAGGCTTTCGCAGGGAATCCGCGTCCTCCAAACAGCTACCAAAAGTTATAATTATGTTTTTACCACTGTTTACCACCGTTTACCTCCAATCAAACAGGAAAAGGAAGAATGCTACAAGCACACGCGCGGCATCAAACACCAAATATAAAAGCACCAGACCAGCGTCCGACCCGGTCGGACCTAGCAACGTCCAACCGGATCTGCGTGGGGCCACCATGATGTATCTGTTTATCCACACAGTCCATCTCTTTTTCAGATCATGTCAAGGCATGGGCCCAAAAATGAGTCAGATCGAACGCTCTAGTGGACCATACCAGAGATGAACCCTGTATTTAATGCAACTTGCATTTAATGCTGTGTGGACTTAATGAAAACTAAGCTTACTATTTGGTGTGGTGCACTACAGCATTGGATCTTCCTCATTTTTGGGCTCATCCCTTAATATGATCTGAGAAAAGGGATAGACGGCATGGATAAACAGAAACATAACGGTGGGCCCCACACAGATATGATCGGACATTGCTAGATCCGACCGGGGTCGGAGGCAATCCGCTTCCCCTGCCAACATGGCTCATCTGGAAGACCCGAACCAAACATTAAAGCTTTAAAAAAAAGCAGGTCGGCCCACTTATCAGGGGAGTCACTCATGTACATTGGCCAGGGGCCATCGTTTATCATTTTCTGACCGCCCATTTCACAAGGCCCCAAATCTTGCATGTGTGTCCCAACACGGCACGCTGTGAGCACTACCATGTGCATCAAGCAGCATTCCTCCAGGAGGAAGAAACCCCCCCTCCCACCCCCAGCATTCCTCTAGGACCCCCCCCCCCCCCCCCCTCCCCCCCCCCCCAAAAAAAAAAAAAAAAAAACTTGTTATGGAAAAGTCCGAGGCCCTTGTAATTCTAATGGCAGGCACAAGGCCGATCCAATCGAGCATATGAATATTCGATGTGATGGGTGAAACTGAAGGATTCATCGATAAGTCACAATAGTGTTCAAGTGACTGGATCGGCACTGAAATAGGAGGTATAACATTTCGGCTGAACATGCTAAACCGTTTCTCCACTGACCGACAGGAAGCTCAGCTCGACAAAACAGGCCCGACGCCCCACCTCGAACCTTAGAAGGAAGTCATTTGGAACGCCTGATAGGTAAGGAACCAAGCCCGTTGGCATCGGATCGGACTAGGAGTACCGTCCCCATTTAATGAAGGCTTGTATCCACATTGGTTGGAGCCGAGTCAACCAGAAGGATCGAGCCGAGGCCAGATCATGAGATGAGCACTCCACATGCTTAACTTAGAAATTACCATAAATAGACGTGACCGATTACTTCTTTCACAGATCTACATGATCCGCCTGATATTCTACACGATCCTTGGATTGCGTACAATATCTTCACAATCTTGAGATCCCGCTGATTGGGTAAATCATGCCGACAATAACGGACCCAAACCATCCGATAGTCAGGTATAAATACAATGGGACCCCATTGCTACAGGTACGCAGTATCTTGCACTCTCCATCTACTCTCCAACTTAGACCCAGATTTCCTTGACCTGACTTAGGCATCGGAGGGTCCCCCGACTTAGCTGGGTTACCTTTGCCTGTTCTCATTGTGTAGGATCACAACGTTGAAGTGATCCAAGATTCGGGAGACTGAAGGGAGAGTTGTCCAAATTTTGACCTCAACAAAGCTTATAGTGTTCTATGTTTCGATTAACCGTGAAATGGATGTAAATGCCAGACTCCACATGCTAATTTAAAAACGAAACCATGAAATCATATAGAAACCGAGAAATGCAACTGCAATACAATGAGCAAGTGAACTTATATTTACTATGGATTGCAAATGCAAGATCATTTGAAGGAGTAGAAACAACATGTCGAGGGATGCAGAGAAGCAGAACCCTATTTTCTTCTATTTTTCGGCTTCAAACGAAACCATGCTTTGAAGAATCCGGTGGAAATAGCAGGAAGAAAACCTCAATCTAGGCAAAGAACGGAGAAAACGAAGTCGTCCGAGAGAAAGAGCGATAAAGAGAGGGAGAGATCGAACCTGCGGAGAGGAGCCTCGGATTCCTTCGATTTCAATGAGTGATTTTCAGAAAAGCTGAGAGCAGAAGCAGGCAGAGGGGGGAGGGGCATGGATCGATTTTCAAAGCATCTAAGAGCAGAAGCTGGGAAAGAGAGAGAGAGCATTTAACCGCGCATGCAAAGAGCGTTGGAGGTTTGTTTCGCTCCTATCATTTTTTAACCCTGGGTTAGACTGCTGTACGGTCCCGTACAAAAATACCTTTTTAAACCTTGGGTTAGACTGCTGCATGGTTAATAATTACACGATACGCGGGCCTGGTACAACGCTTGATACGCAAGCACTCGGAAATTTCAGGCGTGCCACAGTAGCAATGTTTGTTTCTTCAAGAAAATAGAGAATACTATTTCAACATACCACATCTCCAGGCGCCAAGTACAAACGCATTATACATATCCTAAATTAAAATGTAGATATCATATCCCGGAGGTTTGTAATACAATACCTTCCTTTTCTCTTGTTGTGTTTTATAATAATAAAAATATGGACTTAATACTTGCCATGTGATCTACAAATGCAGATTGAATTTAGAAAACTAACAAAAACTCACAGTTGCATCACCCAAGAGTCGCGCAGCTCTCACCGCTCTCACAAACTAAACGAAAAATACTAAAAACGCACTCCGTCCTACCCTATTGGACACAAGATTTCTGCTAAAGCCTTTTGCAGGTTCCTGCATTACTGGAAACCTATTTGGGGCCTAGCTACCCTGACTTTTGTGAGAAATCCACCCCGTCCATCCGTTTTGTGAACTCATTTTAGGACATTAGCCAAAAATGAACTGAATCCAATTCTCAAGTTGTTCTAAAAGCTGATGATTGAACGACCACAGTTGAAATATTCGTGGGACCACGGAAGTTTTGAATCAAAGTAATATATATGTGTTTTCAGTTCATCCCAACAAGAATTACGTTATTAAACAGTATGGGCTTTTTATAACATATATTTAGGACCTTTTGTGATGTGCATGTCGGGCCACAAATTGGGCCTTAAGGATTAGTTTTGATTGAGCCCTTGCATGGGCCAATTGTGGTAATCAAGGGGGCCACCCAACAAGTTGAATGAGATGCAGCGACCCACTAATATGCCCATTCATGAGAGGTGATGGACCGGGCCTTAGCCCACTTAGAATGATAGTTGTATATGAGGAATGGCGTTGGATTATGGATGGAATGATGTATGTGATTTTGGAACCTGTGTGGTGATTATGCGATGAGACACATGTAGTGATGATGATATATGAGTCGTTGGATGCTATATTAGTGTGGAAATGCTAACTTATGTAAGTGACTAACTGGACTTACAAATTAAGTGGGACAACCGTATGTGCCACTGTGTTCCTAGCACCATTTGTGGCGCAACGCCTGTGCACAAACTTATTACAGGATCAATGAGGTGGACCACTTAACCATTAGCCGCGAATGCATGTGTTGGTGATACAGCATAGCTTCCAAGTAGTTAAGGCTCATCATATGCGGGATTCGATACATGTTATGGGTACGTGCGTACCCCTTGCATGTGATTGATATATGGGTTGTTGTGATGATACCATGTGCGATTCAGATCATGTGATTAGTGTCAAGTGATGGATTGATGCTAGTTGTCTATTGTACAATTAGTGTGCACTTATGACGTGGAAGGTGTAAACACTGCCATAGCCCATGACCATGTGAGGAGAGTGCACACTAGACCACCATTTTGCTTAGTTGGCGTTGCGATTATTTTTGGCTAGCCTGGGGATATTGTGCCTATTGCATTTACACACACACATGCATGCATCATAGATGTATAGTGCATGGTGTGCATTGTGTGATTATGCGGAGATCATATGTATGTTGAGGAGGGTGATATGCGAGTGTGATTCATATCCAGTCCAAAAGACCATGGATGTTGGTGTGTGGTGTACATGGTGGAATACGTGCAGATGTGATCCAATATGAGAGATCGTGGATGTTGGTGCATGGTGCACATTGTGGAGTATGCGCAGATGTGATCCAGTCCGATAGACTGTGGATATTTGTGCTCGATGCACATTGTGTTGATGTTGTATGTGTATCTAGTCCATGATGACAGTGGGATAAGGTTGGATGTGGTTGAGAGAGGAGCTCGATTGTCATTAGGGTTACCTCGCATTCAAACATGGCCAATGTGCATAGAATTGGTTTGTGTGTAGTCATGATGTATGGTGTGTTTGTGAATATCATGACATTTTCTCATAGCATCCTTGTGGGAAGGATTAAGTACCACAACAACACCATGTTTTATTGATATGGATATCACCACAATACCGTAGTTTATTGATGTGACTACACAACAATATTGTGGTTGGTATTATGGACACCAATTTTTTTTAATTTTTATACTATATCCCAGGTCCTTAGATGAAATTTCCTAAACATCGAGTAGTACCATTGATCCCCATCGTCAAGACTGGATGGATATCATGGGTCACTTGATGCTAGAGACCATGTAAGCGTAACTCCCACTCGTGTGGTGGGGTGAGAAGAGGTTCGACCGCACCTACGTAAAGATGTGGAGTAAATAAAATTGGTTTGACCAGCCCATGAAATGGGTTTGCTATTGGCGAACCAGGTGGGCTTTTTGTACACTGTTTTCAATCATGCGGTCCACCTTAACCATGAATGGGTTCGAGTTTCGTGCCATGGGTCTAACATGGGTGACACACCTGGTGGTTTGGATGGATTTCACATTAACATCAGGATGAGGCCCAACCAAAACACCAACTCCGTTTTCCATATGAAATAGCTCTTCTTCTTGGAATTTATTATCATTAATTAATACCTAAATTAAGAAGCTAGTTAGAGGTAGCATATCTAGAGCTTTACACGAACCGAGCTAGCTCGGTCAACTTTCTCGACTCGACTCTAAAAAGATCGATTCCACTCAGTTCAAAACTGAGTTTGATCTAATGCAAGCTTAATTTTTTAGCTCGAAAATATTTCAAGCCGAGTTCGAGTTGGCCCGAGCTCGACTCGACTCGGTTCGATATATAACTCGAACTCGAACTCGACTCGGTTAAGTAGTATAGAAATAAAAATTTTAAACCCTAAACCTACCTACCCCTCTTTCTCGTAACCTAGCCCGCCCGACAACCGCCCGAGCTCTCTCTCTCTCTCTCACAGCCAGCCAGTCTGGTGCTCGCCCGTCGCCACTACCCTGCCCGTCCCTCGTTGGTGCACTGGTCCTTGCCCTATCCGACCATCTTTGTTACTCACCTGCTCGCCCTGCTCCTGCCCTTGTCGCCTTGCCCTGTTGTTTGGTGGTCCCTGCCCTGCCCGCCCGTCTCTGTTGCTCGCATGCTCATCCTGCCCTTGCCACCAGTCCGGCCGTCGCCCTGCCCTGCCCTGCCTGCCGATAAGCAGTTGAACCCAGTAGCCGATTGCATGATTAAATTATAAATATTATTTATATAATATAAATATACATTATATATTATTTATTAAATAAAAAAATTTAAAACAGTAAATCCTATATATTATATATTATTTATTAAATAAAAATATTAAATAGTAAACCCTATATTATTAAATAAAAAACCCCAAAAAATAAACCGTATCAATATTTGTAGACACCCCACCCAGGCTAGTATATTGAGAAAGCTAAGACAATCCGGGAACCATGATCATATCCTAATCCCAGCTCATATCTTAATCCAAACCGTAAGCTAAAAAACTAGCCTAAACCAAACCCAAACCCTAGCCTAAATCCTAATCACAGCCTAACCCTAACCCAAACCCTAGCCTTAACCTTAAACCCAGCCTAACCCTAACCCAAACCTCAGCCTAAACCATAAACCTAGCCTAACCCTAACCCGAACCTCAGCCTAAGCCCTAAACCCAGCCCAACTCTAGCTAAGACTTTAATCCGAACCTTAAACCATCGTCAAAGCCGAAACATCCATACAAATCAATACAAAAACACACCCATTTGAGCCTAAAAGCCTGAAAGAAGATTTTTGGATGAGCCAGAGCACCAAACAAAGCCCACCAACTAAAGTATGGACCAAACTAGGCCCGGGCGGTAGTCCGACTGCTGCTTTAGAAATGGAAGGGTGTCTCCTCCAAGCAATAGCTGTCTCTCATCCCAAAGTCAACTTTCATATATATTTACCTCTCCAGCCCACCTTATTTACCATTTTACCAACCCCCAAGAGCCAATGAGAGCACGCCACATGACATTCCTCTCTCCTCAACCAATCCTAAGTTGCCATGTCAGCTTTTACTCCTCTCAAATTTAGCAATTACAGCAATGCCATCAGAAAAGGCTATAAATAGCCCTCTCCTCTTCACATTTAACACACCAAGAAACACAACTTCTTCTCATTTTCAAAATCCAAGTGAGAGAGGAGAGAGAGAGAGAGAGAGGAAGAGAGTGAGGGTGAGAAGGAGATCCCAAGCCTCCAAGATCAGATTTTTCAGCTATCTTTTAGCCTCCTCTCAACCTTCTCAACCCTACAAGTCTAGCCCAAATCAATCAATGTGCAGTCCATGTCTTAACCTACTCAAGAATCAAGCCAAAGATCTTCTCATTTTGTTTACATACAAGCATTCATCATAACATCTTTTCCCTTCTCAACCCCCTGCTTATCTAGATCTCTAGTGAACGTATGCTCTATGACTTGCCGTACATCGGATCCTATTACATTAGAAATTCTTAGCGATCTAGTCCACTTTTCTTTACCTTTTTACTTAAGCATCATCACATCCGCCTTCTAGACATATCATTGGATGTATACTCTATGGCTTGTTGAAACCTCGGATCTTGCCACGTAAGAAATCCACGTGTGCCTAGTCCTACTCCGACTACTTCATTCATCCCTTGAGATTTCTTTACCATACCAAGTAGAGATCATACATTCGTATGGGCAAAGAGGGTGCTACACCTTCCCTCTTTGTAACCGAGGTCCCTTACTCGAAATCTCGGATCGCAGACCAGGAGTCAATTTAAGGTAGGAGAATCTTCAGATTTCTCCAACCTTACATATTCCGCAGGTTTTAGCCGATTGAGGGATTTTGAGAATAAGTGGCTAGTGGCGACTCCAAACCGACAATCAAAGTTATATACCCCACAACATACAACACGTACAAAAAAGGACAAAAGCCAAGATCGCCTAGAGACAGCGGGCGCCGATCTCCCAGCGTTCACATAATGATGACTCCACTGGGGATGTGTTAGAGCGCACTAATCGAGACCCGACTCGAAAGTGTGTGGTACTCTAATCTCAAGGGACATTTCTCATACATTACACACAAAAAATTAAAAAATATTAATCTTTGGCTTACACTTGTCTGGGCATCAATCCGAGTTATGACTACTTGGTCCTAACTACTCGGTCCTGCATAGCTATGGCTACCCATAAAGAAGAGCTGGCAGCTCAGTCAGCTCCTGAAACATCAGCATCAGCACCGGTACCAGCACCATCACCGGCATCAACACCTCCGACAACTCCAACAGATTCGCCAGCTACTGCATTCTTGAATGGGATAACTCAAAATTTTAGGGCATTACAGGAGCTACTACTTCGTCTGGTACCAGGCGCCATACCGAACATGCAAGCAACACGGCTTAATGTTTAAAACAGTTCAATCCCACAAACTCCATTTGCTTTTTCCCTCATTCCTCCAGTAAATCTTATTCTCTTTTCCTACAGAATCAACATAAGATCAACAAAAACAGACAAATGGGAGCAACCCTCCCACACATCTTCCAATACATTACTCAGCACATCTCCCCAAAGACGGGAACAACAATCAGATCACAACACAGGCTCCTCATAATAGGAGTCACAGACAAGAACTGGTGGATGCCCACGAAGGAGGCCAGTTTCAAGTCCAACTCACTCCCCCTAACGGGAGTCACATTCTTGATTTGAGAGATACCCCGGGTGGGAGCCATTTTTGTACATCACACCCTCCCCCAAAAGGGAGTGGAGTTCAATTCCAATTACCTCCCGCCACTGGGAGTCCATCTTCTTTCTAGCAACCCCCCATTCTCGGAAACCAAAGGGTCGAAGAAATTGACCCTTATGAGGAGGAAGCAGCTTAAGCCTTACAGCAAGGGGCAAGATACCCGCAACACTACAATCAAAAATTGAGGAGTTGTGGGAACAACTGTAAATGGTACAAAATCAGCTGCAGAGGCAGCAAGGAGTGGATCACCCATCCACTAAATTTAGGGACTTATGTCCCTTTCCGGATGCAAGGGTGCCTCAAAAGTTTGAGGTACCCAAGTTCAAAAGATACGATGGTAGCGGGTGCCCCACAACACATTTGAAAGCCTTTTGTGGGGAACTTAATGCGATAATAGGGAATGTCGGGGCCTTGATACAGCTTTTTCAGAAATTCCTCAAGGGTTATGCCTTGGATTGGTACACATCATTGGACAGTAATCAGATTAGGACTAGAGAAAGACTTTCCCAGGCATTCATTGACAGAATTTCCTATAATTTGAACATGGCTCCAAAAAGAGCGAATCTGGCTGCCTTGAGGCAGAAAGCTGACGAGTCGTTGTCGGCATATGTTGGACGATGGCTAGCCATGGCCGCCCGTATGAGAAATCCCATCGACGACGAGGAACAAATATCCATGATTGTCCATTCAGCAAACCCGAACATCTTCGGATATCTGATCTCATACCCATATGTGAACTTCTCCCAGCTCATCCAAGCTGAAGAAAAATTAGAAGTCGGGATAAGAGTCGGAACCATCTCCTCATGGCCTCATCAGGCCCCCTCAATCAAGAAAAATAAAGTCGAAGGGAAGCCCATCGGATATGGGAATGGAAACGACACTGCTCCCGCGCAACGTGCTACATAAGTTAACAACATCATCGCCAACATTTAAGGCAACCAGTACGTTCCGCGACCGGAGCCACATCAAAATAGGCAGTACCAACCACAACAAGGCCAATAGGGATATCAGGCGCAACTGCATCAACAGCAACAACAACAACCTATGGAAAAGCGTAAAACCCGTATAAGTAGGCAATGTTGGGCAGGAAGTTCACCCTTTTGGCACAAACATACAGTCAGATTATGACAATGTTGGTGTAAAAGCAACTTCTGACACCACTCCAACCTCGATCTCCGCCAAATCCCCTACTCACAAGCTACAATGAGAACGAGTATTGCACATATCATTAGTCTCCTGGACATCCAACAAACCACTGTTTCTCCTTAAAACATGCGGTCTGGGATTTGATCAAAAGCCAGAAGATTGCGATCACGCCGCAGGCTAACACTACGGCTTAGGCCAACATCCTCCATAATCCCCTGTCATCGCACCAAGCAAGGCCTAACACATCCGACACCTCTATCATCAACAACATTGAGGAAGGACGTCCTGCGTACTTCTTCCCACATCACTCCATGCAAGTAATCATGTTCGATACGACAAATCGGACATGGGGATACCAACAGGGGCCTTTGCCTGAACAACAGATATTCCTTGAAGCAGCACCGACAACATAGTCTCTCATCCTCCAAGGGGCACCATTAACATCCAACAGACCAAATTCTCAGCCTCTCATTCTCCAAGGGGCACCACCAACATTTAACGGGTCAAAATTTCAACCTCTCGTTTTCCAAGGGGCACATCCAGCATCATCTTCCGCATATCCAAACAGGTCAGGCTCTAAACCTCTCATTCTTCCAATGGGCCTCCCCGATCTAGCCCCACTAACCTTGTAAGGGGCACCTCCAGTCCAGTCTCTAAGCTTCCTCTTACCTCACCAATTGGCACACGCCCGAAGGATCCCTCCCTCACAGAATGAACACCAAAAAGAGGAGGAGAGCCCCATCGTAAAAACCCGCGAGGATTCGGTCACACTTCAAGGAAAATCCTCGATTCCACCACAAACCGTACTGGTAACAATTTCGCAACCTCAAGAACCGGTATACTTGGAAGGGAGGACAATTCTTTCTTATAACATAAAGGCAGTGGTACTACCCGGAGTGTGCCAAAGCAGGCAATAATGGTAGGTACTTCAAGAGGGACAATCAGAAACCGAAAGAAATCCAGGGAACTTTGTCAGGAATGGCCCACAAAGCTGATGCTGCCTATAATGCAGCAGCTCAGCTCAAATCCATTCCCACACAAATTTCATCTGGGAACTCTTGTGCACGTCAAGATCGCATCGAGAAATCTTTGTAAAAACTCTGAATGATGCACACATCTCTCCTGACGTACCTCCTGAAATGGTGGTAAGCATGATCGAACAACTTCTCGCACCACAAGCCATCACATTCTCCGATGATGAGTTGCCACCTGAAGGCCGCAAATATGGGCGCTCACTCAATATAGATGTCCGTTATAGGGATTTCAAGGTCCCACTCGTACTCATTAATAACGGATCAAGCTTAAATGTTTGCCCCTGAGGACTGGCGAACGTTTGTGGATTGAACCATCTTCTTTTAGGCCTAGTACCATGAGTGTCAGAGCCTTCGATAACTCCCAAAGGTAAGTGGAGGTAGAGATAGACATCGAGTTACAAATCAGACCGGATGTGACTCTTGTTACATTCCAGATCATTGACATCCCCGCCTCGTTTAACTTTCTGTTGGGGCGATCGTGACTCCATGCTGTTGGAGCCATCCCATCCACCCTCCATCAAAGGGTTAAATTCCCTTCGAGAAATCGAATCATTTCAGTATTGGCCGAACCAGAAATCATTCTACCGATAGCGATCAATATCCTAGAACTTGAAATCCCAGTAATAGACATTCAGCACACGGAGGGTGACATACCGTATCATAGTTTCAAGTTCAAAATTGTGAACTCCATCGCCAACCAATACCTACTAGCCGCTGAATATGTCATCCCCCAGCTAAACGGCTAATTTTGAACTATCGTACCGAGTTCCATGAGAGAGGTATGGTAGTGAAGCAAGCTCGTGCCAACGAGCGAAGACAGGGACTGGGATATCAATCGACATCGAAAGATCAGGCCGCAAGGCCTAGAAAGAGGCAACCGTTCAAGTGTACGCCCATCGAGTTTGTAAAACCCAGGACAGTTTGTGGTGACACGATGACCTCTCTTGAGGATCACCTCTAGCGGCTCAAGCTAACAGAACGCTCCAGCCAGGAGTCCATTTGGCCGCTAATACGATGGGACAAGATCCTCAGAACTTCAAAAGCACACCCAATACCAAGGGAAGAACCCCCAGACCCATCAAATGAAGCTAGGGGCACGGAAGTAGGGCCACCCACGAAGGACCCAGGACTAGAGGTGCCCATTAAAAGGTAAACAAACAAGAGCGGGGAGGTACCCATCCCCACAAATAGCCAAGGGGAGACACCCCCACCAACAGCTCAACAATGCAAGGGGCAAAAGAAGCCAGTCCATTGGATCGAAAAAGGGAAGTGACCCTCCCTTGACTAGACAGGCATCAAGATCTCACTAGAATGTGGACCTGAGGAGCCTGAGGAGCTCCAACTTCTGAGTGAAGAGATCGGGTCAAACACATACTCTGAACCCGGTCCAGCGGACATCATGGTCATCGGGACGGATGACCCACAGGTACAAATAGAGCAGGGCAAGAGGATCGAAAGGGGGAAAGAACCAAGCTAGACATCTATCCCCCTAATGATCGAATTGGACGGTAAGCCATCCATGGATACCGGTCTAAAAAAATGTCAATGTAAATAGCAGTTGGCATCCCGGATCAGACAAGATCAATCATGGTTTGCAACACCATCCTGTTTGGAACCCCTTGACGACACAAAAAAATCAAAAAACTCTGAAAACACAAAAACAATAGATATTCCAAAAATCACAAAAACATCAAATATTTTCCAAAATCACAAAACATAAAAAAATCTTCCAAAACAAAAAATAATAGAAAACGTCAATGTGCCAGACATACCACACATAACACCAGAGTTTGAGGTCGACTCGTACGATTTCGATCTAGAGTTAAATTTCGAGCTCATGGGTTTTGATGAAGCCCATGATGAGAAAAATGATGATTTAGCTCTCGAACTTGAGGATTCCCTCAAAAGGTTCGAAACAAAGACCAAAGTTCTGACAGACGACTTCGTAGTTGTAAACTTGGGATCGTCAGAACTCCCTAGGTAAGTGCTCATCGGTAAATCACTGCCTCCAGAATATAATCAGATGATGATAGAATTCTTGAAGCCAAGGTTATCCAACTTTGCTTTCTCTTACGAAGACATGACGGGACTCGATGAAGAATTGGTGGTACACCACTTGCCAACAAACCTAGAAATGAAGCTTGTCAAGCAAAAGCTCTGAAGAATGAAGCCAGAAGGGGCCCTGAAGGTCCGAGATGAAGTAATCAAACAATACAATGAAGGGTTCTTGGTAGTTTCCAACTATCCGAAATGGATCACAAATATCGTACCGGTTCAAAAAAAGGACGGTAAAGTCAGGATGTGCATCGACTTTAGGGACCTCAACAAAGCAGTCCTAAAGACGATTTCCCTCTGCTTCATATCGACACGCAGGTAGATAATATTGCTAGACACAAGATCTTCTCCTTCATGGATGACTTCTCTGGCTACAATTAAATCAAGATGGCCATCGAAGATTGTGAGAAGACTTCTTTCATCACACAGTGGGAAACTTTCTGTTATCGGGTTATGCCCTTCAGGCTGAAGAACGTGGGAGCTACATATCAGTGAGCCATGACTGCCTTGTTCCATGACATGATAAACAAGGAAATGTAAGTCTATGTGGACAACATGATAGTCAAATATCTCATGATCGAAGGATATTTTGAAGACCTCAATAAGCTTTTCGACGGGCTAGAAAAGTTCAAGCTCCGCCTCAACCCACAAAAATACATCTTCGGCGCAACCGGAGGCAAATGGCTTGGCTTCATCGTCAGTGAAGATAGCATCCGGGTGGACGAGACTAAGACTAAAACAATCATCGAGATGCCACCTCCCAGAACTGAAAAAGAGATTCAGGGCATCTTCGGACAGATACAGTACATTAGCCGATTCATCGCACAGTTCACGCCTATTTGCGAGCCCATATTCAAGCTTTTAAGGAAGAACTCGCCAAAGGAATGGAACGACGACTATCAAATGGCTTCGACAAGATCAAGAAGTATCTGCTAAACCCTCCAGTGCTTGCCGCCTACACTGGGTAGGCCACTACTGCTGTATATTTCTGTCACAGTGGAAGCAATCGGATGTGTCCTCAGCTAACACAACGATACAGGAAGAAAGGAGCAAACAATATACTATCTAAGCCGACAGTTTATAAGCTACGAAGCCAAATACTCCAGCTTAGAGAAAACATGTCTCGCCCTGGTCTGGATGACACAACGGCTACGACAACGCATGATTGCTCACCCAATCCTTCTCCTTGCTCGTATGGACCCGTTAAAATACTTGTTTGAAAAACCAGCATTAACGGGCATGATCGTAAAATGACAACTGCTGCTTTCCAAGTTCGACATCACTTATGTCACTCAGAAAGCGATCAAGGGGCAAACACTTGCTGACCATTTAGCAGCACGCTCCCTACCTGATTACCAACCACTGAAGACCTTCTTCCCTGACAAGGACATCCTTCTTATCGAGGAAGAAGAAGTAAGAAAAGTAAGAGAGTGGACACTCTTCTTCGACGAATCCGTGAACTCAAAAGGGAGTGGAGTAGGAGCAATACTTTACTCTCCCAACGACATCCCAATTCCTATCTCCAGGAGATTGGGATTCCACTGCACCAACAACGTCGCTGAATATGAAGCATGTATCGCTAGTCTAAGAGAAGCCATCATCCTCAACGTGAAGAGGTTACGAGTCTTCGAAGACTCACAACTCATCATCAATCAAACAAATGGCGACTGAAAGACCAAAGATGAAAAGCTGATTCCTTATCACGTCTATCTAAAAAATCTAACCGAGGAATTTGAAGAGATTACAATCTCTTACATGCCCCGAGCCAATAATCAATTTGCGGACACTTTGGCTACCCTCGCATCAATGCTGGAGATCCCAAGGGGAATTGCTGAATGGGAACTCACCGTCGAACTCCAGGAAGAACCTGTGTTTTGCATGCAAATCGAAGAAGCTGAAACCTCCTCGAACAATCAGTACACAGACATCAAGGAATATCTTGAGCATCAGAAGTATCCGGAAGGAGCGGCATCAACCGATCGTCGCGCTATCCAACGGCTAGCGGCCCAATTAACGATCACCAGGGGTATCCTCTACAAGCAATCCTTTAACCAAGTCCTTCTCCGCTGCGTGGATGAAACGGAAGCTACTCAAATCATTTCAGACATTTATGAAGGACTATGCCGCCCACACATGAATGAACATATGATGACAAAGAAGATCTTACGGCTCAGCTATTATTGGCTAACTATGGAGACAGATTGCTGCAAACACGTAGTGAAGTGCTTCAAGTACCAGGAGCATGTAAACCAGATCCATGCGCCTGCTTCTGAGCTATACAATCTGACGACGCCATGACCCTTCTCTATATGGGGACTTGACATCATCGGCAAAGTCAATCCCAAATCTTCAAATGGGCATGAATACATCCTGGTGGCAGGAGATTACTTCACCAACTGGATAGAGAACATCCTACACCACCATCGCAGCATTCCACGTGATAAAGTTCATGAAGAACAATATCATCAGTCGGTACAGGATTCATTAGGCCATCATTACAAACAACAAAACTCCTTTTGTCAATAAAAGGATGTGCAATTTTCTCGACAAATTCAAGATCGAACGTCATCGGTCAAGCCCCTATTGTCCTCAAATGAATGGTGGGGTCAAAGCTGCAAACAAGATTCTCATTTACATACTGGAGAAAATGGTCAAAATGTATCGAGATTGGTCGGAAATGCTCCCATACGCACTCTGGGCTTATCAAACATCTGTACGGTTTGCTACATGTGCAACTCCATACGAACTCGCATACGAAATGAAAGTAGTATTACAAGTCGAGATCGAAATTCCATCACTCCGAATACTGCTGGAGAGTGAAGTTGAGAAAGGCAAGTCACAACAAGCAAGATACAATCAACTGCATCTGACAGATGAAAAGCACATGCGTGCGCTAAGCCACTTGCAATGCTACCAAAGAAGGATCGCACGGGCTTACAACAAGAGGGTCCGAAAGAGGAGCTTCAAGATCAGCGACATGGTTATGAAATGTATCCTACCGCCGCATCTGCCAGATCCAAGAGGAAAGTTTAAGATGGACCGCTGATCATTCAGGAGGGACTCCCAAGAGGCGCCATTTGGCTCACCAGTATGAGAGGAGAGGATCTTCTCGAGCCCATCAACGCCGACAACGTGAAGATCTATCATGGGTAACCACACCTATCTTTGTTAATGATTATAATCGCGAAGCTGAGATCAAAAAAGAAGAAGAGAGAATGCACTCATTATTCATCCTACAAAAAAAAGAGAAAGGGAACAAAAAAGAAAAGAAACAAAAAAAAAGGAAGAAAACATAGAAACTCAAAAAGAAGATAAAAAGGGAGAAGAAAATAAGGTCATCTTACATCCCCAAATAATCCGATCAAAATAAAACAACTTACGATTATGATCAAAGACAAAGACAAAGGGGTAACCAGTCAGCTGGCTATGAAGGAAGTCCCTCGGTCTATCCAGACACTTCAAAATAAAATAAAAAAGAAAAACATGCCTAAGCAAAAAGGGCGAGTTGAAAACTCGAAAGGGCGGCTCAAGTAAAAATAACGGGTATGTAGCGGACTTGGTGAAAACCCGAAAGGGCACCAAGGGTAAAAAAGCATGAGCTGCCAAGGGGCAGGCAATAAAAAAGACCTGGGACAGAAAATTCAAAAAGATGCTATGGGCAAAAATAACGAGAAAGCCAGTCGTAGTGAAAACCCAAAAGGGCGCTACGAGCAAGAACGATAAGAAATAAAAAAACATAACAAAAAAATAAATAAAAGTGCAGGTACAGAGGAACCCGAGGCAACGAGCAAAATAAAGAAAGAACTAACTTCAGATCAGTATTCTATCAGACTCTGCCCAAATTCAAGGGGCACGATCCCAAATACACACTCTCAGGGAACCAAGATCTCTAGTACACAACCCAAACCACTGAACACAGCGTGGGTTGAGCTCAATATTCTGATCTCAATCATCCAAAGCACCAATCCAAACGCAAGCAAACATGGACAAATTTGGCACAAACAAAATCTTTATTCCTTTCAAAACATCTTTTTACAAGTACATTATTTTTCTTTCTTTACAATATATATATATATATATAAAGGGATAGCTTACCTTGTTATCCCTGACTTCGTTGGCTGCTCATCTTGTGTATATATATATACAGGACGAGCAGCCAACGAAGTCAAGGATCACAAGGTAAGCTTTTATCCTATCCCTCATATATCATCAGCCTCTGCCTAAGTCTCTCTACCTCCATGTGTAGATAGAAGACCTCGTCTCTCTCCCAATGGCATGATGCGATCATTCTCTCACTATATCGTCGCCCCACTACTAGACGACGGGCCATATGCTCACAGATAGGGCGAAACATCGAAAGCTCATATATGAGATGGCTATGTGTGGCTAACAAGAAGAACAGACCAACATAAAGGCTTAAAAGATAATCAGAAAGGCGACATCGGGCAATTGAAGTTTCATATATACGAAAGATTTGTACAATTAATGATACATGATCATATGACATAACTAAACTAATCATCGCCAGGTACATAATCATCCGTGTCTTTTAGGCGAAAATGAGGCCCCAAAAGGCCCTCTTCGGTAAAGCGCGTACTACCACCAGGAGCGTACCCAGGCTGCAAAATCGGATCAATGTCGTACTGCTCGCACCATGAATCGTACTCCCTCGCTAGATCGACCAAGGCACTGACATCAAAGCCCTGTAGAGCAGCGGTCAATTCTCATTGAGGCACCGCCCTCCAATTTGACAGACCAAATGGAGGACTGAGCGGAACTAAAGGGTTGCCTGTCAGTTGCCAGAAAAGACTCTTGCCTAGGAACCATTTCATCACACGTGGATCCTCCAAAATGCGACACCGACGTGAGGCCTGGAAAGCCTCCTGAGCCACAGGAGTGAGGGCCGCGATCGACCGAAGGTACGACCTGGTGTGGAACTATAAAAGACAAGCAAGTCAGAGACAAAGGGCAAGTAAAGAAAACAACCAAGGGCAGGACAACTACTTACATCATCAGGGATAAGGGCATCAACATTCGACCTCCACGCAATATCAGGGAACAAGCGCGTGCTACTGTGATTATCCTTATACCACCACATCATGCGAGGATAAGGAGGTATGTGGTTGATCAGAGTGGGGGCCAAATGAGGAAAATGGTCAAAGAAACAGGCCTACATAAATCACCATCAGGAATCGCATCGATCATACAGAGGAAAGACAAGACACTACAAGAAAGAAGGTTTTTAGCGACGAAACTTTTTTTAGTCGCTAAAAGTAACTTTTAGTGACGAAATTGAAAATTCGTAGCTAAAAGTGACTTCTAGTAACGAAAATTTTCTTTGCTAAAGGCTGTAAAAAATTTTTGAAAAAATATCAAAAGGTTTACTTTTAGCTACGAAAATTTTCGTAGCTAAAAAACGTGGATGAGGCTTTTAGCGACGAAAATTTCTGTCGCTAAAGGCTGTAAACAATTTTGAAAAATCGAAAGGTTTACTTGTAGCTACGAACATTTTCGTAGCTAAAAACGTGGATGAGACTTTTAGCGACGAAAATTTTCGTCCAAAAAGATTGTTTTCAAATTTTCAAAAAAATTTCGCGTTCGTCGCCAAAAGTGTTGTAAATTTGAGCTTGGAAATTTCGCCCTGCCATTTAGTGACGAACCAGAACCGTCGCCAAAACATCCTTTAGCGACGAAAATTGTTGTCGCCAAAAGTGTTATAAATTTTCACTGTGACATTTAGCGACGAACGAAAAACTGTCTCCAATAATATTTGTAGCGACGAAAATATTCGTCACCAGAAGTGTTGTAAATTTGATATAAAAAAATTGTCCCGACTTTTAGCGACGAACCAAAACCGTCGCCAATAATATTTTTAGCGACAAAATGTTCATTGCCACCAGTTTCACACTGACATTTAGCGCCCAACAAAAATCGTCGCGAAAACATCCTTTAGCAACGAACCAAAATCGTCGCCAATAATATTTTTAGCAACGCAAAATTTTCATCTCCAAAAGTGTAGGAAATTTTCCCACTGACATTTAGCGACGAACAAAAACCATCGCCAAAACATCCTTTAGCAACGAAAATGTTAATCGCCAAAAGTGTTGTAAAGTTGAACTCATAAATTTTCGCCCTGCCATTTAGCGACGAACCAGAACCGTCGCCAAAACATCCTTTAGCGACGAAAATTGTCGTCGCCAAAAGTGTTGTAAATTTTAATTTAGAAATTATTGCCCTGACATTTAGTGACGAACCAAAACCATCGCCAATAATATTTGTAGCGATGAAATTATTCGTCCTTAAAGGATGTTTTTAATTTTAACAAAAAAATTTTGTGCCATGTTGGAAATGGAGGCGGTAAGACTTTTGCCAATGAAAATTGTCGTCGGTAAAAGTATTTTCCTAAATCTTTTTCCCGACGGCTGAAAACCGTCGCTAAAAATGTAAAAATGTTTTAAAATTTTTTTATTATATATATATAGTTTTTATATCATATGAATGGAAATTTTTTTATGAAAAAGAATATTGAAATTTTTATATATAATTAAATGGTAATATTTAAATGATTTGTAATATCACATGAAAAAGAATATTGAAAAGTTTAGAAATCCTACCTATGTTTAAGACAAATTTTGAGAACAAAATAATGCTGTTGAAGAAAAAAAAATCGGCATTTTGAAATTTTTGAGAAAAAATTAAAATTTGAGAGATTTTTTGAGATTTTGAAAATAAAAATTCCAAATTTGTATTTTAAATATTTTTGAAATATTTTATAATAAAAATGACATTTAGTTAAAAGAGTAAAAACAATATACATTTTGAAAAATAAATGTTATTTTTAAAAGGAAATTGAAATTTATTTGTGAAAAATAAAATTACTAAATTATTAGGCACATCCACTAATTGAACCTTTAATCGTTCTTAGACAATCTAATCAGTTCAAATTGAAGAGTAAATAACTTTAGATGTTTAAATCAAATTTCACTGAAATTATTGATCAATCTTGTATGCCCAATATCTTTCTCATATGTAGCCTGATTGAGGCGAATAACTAGTCAAATTGAGAGTATTGATCAATAAAATAGAGTGAATGAATCGGTCATGTAAAATGGGTTAAATATTCTGGTTAAAATTGTGACCCAACTTACTGACTCATGAGAACCTAAGAATTGATGTTAGTAAGTTGTGGGCCCAATCATGATGTGTGTCGAACATCAACACCATGGATTTGATGCGTCCCCTTTAGGTTATGAGATATCTCAAAAATCATCTATATATGAAACTCAAGTGGGCCAACCATTTAAAACTATGTGAAGACATCCTAAAAAATATAAAAGCACTTGGTGGGGCCCACATGAGTTTTGGATGCGGTTGAAACTTGGTCTGATCCCTCATCCAAGTGGGACACACATAATGAGTGGGTTGGATATGTGAATCACATTTAAGCAGGCCCAATATATGATTATGAATGTTTTAAGGAAACCCTTCTACCCTTCTCCACTACATTTAGGTGAGTTACTTGTTATCCTTACCAGAGTAAACTCTGTGGGGTCCACTGTTATTTATTTATTTTATCCACTCCATTCATCCATGTTAATAGATAATTTGAGGTCTAAAGAACAAAAAGGAAGCATATCCAAAGCTCAAGTGGACCACACCACAGGAAATAGCGTGATTGAACCTCTACCATTTAAAATTTCTTGGAGCCCATAGAAGTTTTGGATCAAGCTGATGTTTGTGTTTTTTATTCATTCATATATTTTTGATATTATGAACAACCTTTAACCGTTTTTGGATAATTTGATCCGTCCAGATTGAAGAGTAATTAACTTAAGATGTTTAAATTAAAATTTACTTAAATTGTTGATCAATATTGTTTGCCTAGTATCTTTCTCATATGTAGCATGATCGGGGCAAATGACTAGTCAAATTGAGGGTAATGATCAGTAAAATAGAGTGAATGGACCAGACATGTAAAATGGGTCAAATATTCTGGTCAAAATTGTGACCCAACTTATTAACACCCTGAGAACTTAAGAATTAATGTTAGTAAGTTTTGTAGGGCCCATCATGATGTGTGTCGAACATCAACACCGTGCATTTGATGTGTCCCCTTTAGCTTATGAGATATCTCAAAATCATCCGTATACAAAACTCAGGTGGGCCTTACCATCTAAAACTATGTGAAGACATCTAAAAAAATATAAAAGCACTTAGTGGGGCCCACATGAGTTTTGAATGCGGCTGAAACTGGGTCTGACCCCTCATCCAAGTGGGACACACATAATGAGTGGGTTAGATATGTGAATCACATTTAGGCAGGCCCAATATATGATTATGAAAGTTTTAAGGAAACCCCTCTCCACTATATTATGTGGTGTGGCCCACCCAAGTCACGGATTGACCTTCTTTATACCATTCAACACTTTTCTTGGATCATTATAAGATATTAAATAAAAAATGGGGCGGGTCCAAGGCTTAAGTGGACTACAAAGTGGGGATTGAATATCCACCATTAAAAATAACATTCACAGAAGTTTTGGATCAAGCTGATGTTCTTGTTTTCCCTTCATTCATATCTTTTTGATATTATGAATATGTTGGATGACCAATAAACATTACTGTGGGCCCAACGAAAGTATCAACGGTGGAAATCATTATTCGAGCTCATTTTACTGAAAATTTGGGATCAACCCACACCATTCATCCATTTTTCGAGCTCATTTTATAGAATTATTTAAAAAATGAATCATATCCAAAGATTAAATGGACCACAACACAAATAAGGGGAACGGATTGGCGACTCCCCCTACACCATCAATTGGTTGGTGGTTGGTGCTGTGTGGGCCCCACCATGATGTATGTATTTAATCCATGTCGTCCCATCTATTTTTAAAGATCATCTTATGGCATGAGACCAAAAATGAGGCATATCATAATCTGAAATGGACCACATTACAGGAAAAAGTGTTGAATGAGCATCAACCATTTAAAACATTCTGGGGGCCTGTATGAAGGGGAAAAAAATATCAGATTGATCCAAAACTTTATATGGCCCCCAAAAGGTTTTTAATGGTCGACGCTCATTCAACACCGTTTCCTATAATGTGGTCCAATTGAGGTTGGGATGTACCTCATTTTTTGTCTCATACCATAAAATGATATGGAAAAATAGATGGACGACAGGGATGAAACACATACATCATGGTGGGGCCCACAGAGCACGGACCACCAGCCCTTGACGCTGGTGTCAACGCGAGTAGCCATTCGAACCTGAGAGAGACAAGTCTCTCTCCCTCTCTGTCCTCCGTCACTCTCTCACTCTCTCACTCTCGTGCAGCCTCTCTCTCTCTCGCAGGCATCTCTCACTCTCGCGCACCCTCTCTCTCTCTCGCTCCTCTCTCTCTCTCCTTGGAGCTCGGGAACCCTATTTTCGGCGTGGACTCGTGATCGGGGCTCCAACTCAAACATGTATCTCTCTCTCTCTCTCCCTCTCTCAATCTCTCTCAATCTCAATACCGATTGAAATGATTTAGGGATTTAGGGATTTGGGGATTTAGGGATTTAGGGATTTAGGGATTTGGGGATTTAGCGATTTGGGGCTGCTGCAACTGCATATGAGGAGGATGTTGGAGGTGGGGCTGAGGGTGAACATGTGGATGCAGTTGGGGTTCCTGCTGCGGTGGGTGCTAGAGATGTGGCTGGAGATGAGGCATTTGGGAATGAGGTTGAGGATGTTGCGGCATCTGGGAATGTCGTTGTGCATGCGACTGTGGATGAGATAGGGGCAGGTGTGGGTGTTGCTCCTTTCTAGCAGGAAGATATTTTTCGGTTGGTTGGCATCCCATTGGTAAAGAACTCCTTGGCTGGTTTTAACACTTCCATATTGTCATATGGAAAGGTATGAATTGATAATGTGCATGCCTGCAAATGACATGGGTTTTAAAGTTTGGTGGATGGATGGTCTTCATCCAAGTACTTATGCCCATTTCATGTTATGCAGGAAAATCACATTGATCCGAACCATCTATTGCTATGTCCGGTACTATGATTTGTGCCCATTGGCACTTAGCAAACTAGATTTCTGAGATGTCCTCTTTTCTAAACTGAAAACACAAATACTAGCCTGGTTCAAAATTTATATGTCCTCATGAATGTTTCAATGGTGGGTGTTCATTCTCCATTTTTGTTTTTTCCTGTTATGTGGCTTACTTGCATTTTGTATCTGCTCCATCAGCTAGACATCATCATGATTAAGAACTCAAATGGACCTTCTTCAGTATGATGGAAGTATCTGTTCTTCCATTGTTTCTATTATTGTTTTTTAGTCTAGTATATTAATCAGTAATAATTTTTCTAATTACTCTTGTTGATGAGGATGATGGTCAAGGTGGTCCTAGGTCCTTTTACAAGCATTTCCATATATACATTATATAATTTGGCATATCTATGCATCAATCTCTCTTTCATAACAATGTTCACTGACATGTGCTGCAGAAGATGTTCTCACTTTATGGGACCTAGATACAAATGTTCTTGTAGCTGTAATTGGAGATACGTACTCTTACAGTGATTGTCTGAATATCATTATCTAATTGTATTGTGTGTGTAAAGAAGACATTTGACGTGGATCATTACTGAAAACTGATTGATGGTTATCATACATATTAATTTGATGTGGAAGCTTACCGAAAGAGATGAGGCCTTGGTGCAAAGCAAGAGTGCCATAGAAAAAGGTTTATTTTTAGTGTTTTTTTTTTTTTTTTTTTTTTTTTCTATTCAGAATTCTCTGTTTTCATCGATGATTTCATTGAATTGAAGTTGGGTTTCTTTGGAAATTGGTTTGGGATCTGTTTGATAGTAATTCCTGAACAAGTAATTGGTATGCAATCTGAACAAGTAATTCCTTCTTGTTGTTGTGGCTATCTGTATGTTGTTTATGGCTATCTGTATGTTGTTTATGTAATTCCTTTCCTAATGTCATTTGCATATCCAAGATTGGAATTATATCATTTCCTTTCCTCTTGTAATAAGTTAAATGCGTATGGGGAAATGAATCAAAACATGTATATGATGAGTTAATAAGGAGAAAAAAATTGGGGAATCTTCTTTCAAAGGAACTTTTTAGAGGTTATCTTAGGAAGGTTCCTTTGAACGAAGATTCATGGGCTGGTTTTAGTCAAAGCAAAGCTAATGAATAGGCAGCTAAAGTAGTATGATAAAGAATCCATGAAGATAGCAATCCTAAAGGATGAAGAAACTTTCAAAGAGCAGGTAGCCTGATTGTCACTCTCACATATATTTCTTTTGTTTTCTTTTAAAATCCTATGTTTCTGTGTGTCTTGTGGGAGCATCTTATTCTGCTTAATGCTTGTTTCCAATTCTTTTTAGTCATGTTAAACTTCAATTCTGTTTCAGGTTTCTTTCTTGCTTGGAAATTAAATAGTTCTATTTGTTTCTTATGGTAGATTTAACCCTTTCATTAAAATTTTTTTTTACTGTGCAACTCGAAGAGGTTGCTATCCACTTTCTGATTTTCATTGTATTTTAAATGAGTCCAGTTATATCTTGTGTATTATTCTCCTCTTTGGTACTCTAGGTAAATCACTTTATTATTGTAGAGGAATTTTCAAAAATAGTAACAATCAATCTGGTTTCTTTGCCTGTGTTATTGATGCTGCTTTCATATGGCTCATTTGAGTGTGTGTGGTCTCTAGTGTTCAGACAATTGATAATCCAAAATAGAAAAAAAAAAAAGAATCTAGTCATGTATCGATGCATTAAAGCAACTCACAAGACTAACTTAAAACCTTTTTGCAGTCATCAGGATGGACTTATACGCTGCCATAGATTTCATCGGCTCAACATGTGTTTCCTTCATATGACACATGTATCTCTTGGGTTCTAGAGTTGCTAATGGGCTAAGAAGCCCTTTAAAATTAGTGATCTAGCTGAAAAGTTACACATTTTTCTTAGTCACTGTCATATTTTAAAGAGATCCATGGTTCTGACTTCTATAGCTTCAAAAAGTTGGGCTGATTGGAATTTTCTTTTCACTTTCAGATTAAAAGATGCTTCGATGTTGTTAGTTGCTGGTGAACAGAGAAGTCATAGGGAAGACCTAATAGAGCCCTGACAAGCCAAAGTCATACCTACATTGTTAGATTCTAGCATCATCCTGTTAAATGAAATATTTAACCTAGATAAACATAAACCGGTATCATTTATAATGCCATGCAAAGACCAAGCTAGAGGTTCTTCTTCATCTCTGTCCATCTAACATTGGAGGGGCTCTTGAGTCTTGACCACTATTGGCCACTCTTTAAAAACATCAACCAAAGACCACCCACTGAAATTTGGCTGATAACACTTACCTACTCAAATATTGATTTCTTAACCTCATCAATGGCATCGGCTTGGGGCCCATGCAAGAAGGTCATATGGAGAATGATTTCTACCATTTTTATCTTATATTTTATTGTTATTATGTAGTTTAACTATAACTTGCATAAGTAGTGAACCCTTGGAACAATCTGCGATTTGTAATAATGGCCCCTACAGTGGGAATGAACCATCTATGCACCTTATTCCTTTTCCATCTCAGGTTAGCATGACCAAGACAGACGCTGCTATTCAAACCCTTTTAGAAATTAATCTTGATGTTGTGCTTGAGGTAAGAATTCAACTAGGAATCTATTTCTGTGAAAATTATTCATTTAAGGTCCTTGCCTTTTTCTTGACTTGATTGTTTCAGATCTTTGCGTATTGCTTGATGGTCATGTGTTGTTTATGCAGTCACAGGTCCCATGATCATGCTAGGATGTGTTCTTATGTTATTAATTAGGAAGCAATCTTTAAGTGCTTACATTTAAAAAAATGCACATTTAAGTTATTGATTATTGTGCTTACTGAAACACTACAGATTTAAACTGAAGATACAATGGTAGTTCAACACCATTTATCTATCAAATTGGCATTTAACAAATAAAATGGTTAGAGGCCCAAATTCAATGAGCAACAACAAATTGTTAAGATCGCAGAATCAAGTGTGGATTTGGGCTACATTCAACAATGGGGCCTCAATTTGTTATTTTGTATGCTCTTTGTTTTTTAGGGTAATTTTTATTGTCTGGGTTGCCAACTTGCCATGCATTTATGCCATATGGTGGATGAGAACCAGACATTAAGAATTGTGTACTATTTGAATTCTAACTCATGTTTTAATGGTAGCTACATTTTAGACAAAAAATGCTACAAATGTCACACATTTGCTGGCTAAATGGGACTCAACAAATTTTATTTATTTTTATTTTTATTTGTTAATTATTCAATTACAAAAGCAAAGGGTGAACTTGTGAACACATGGTAGTGATGTCCATACATCTCTCCTTCATGTTCTGTGAGTATGCATCATCATCATCTTTTTAATTTCTGCAACATGAACTATTAGTATAACTTCAGGTAAACCATGAGGAAGGCTAGTATTGTACTCAGTGTGAATTGTCTCTTGCTTTTAAGAACATTGAAAAGTGGAATTTCATTAGAAGCAGGTAAGGTGTATATCCGATTCCTATATCATGCTATTGCGGATGAGAAAACTCATTTTTGTCATCATAAGAGAATTGATCATAATAGTATGATCATCATGCACATAGACAAAAAATGCTTGCAATGAATGTTTATGAGTACTTGGTAATTTTGGAGTCCTTCTTGGTTAGGGTTTGGGCCGAAAGTATGAGTGCTGGAGCCGACGCTTGCGGAGTCTGAACTCATTCTTTTGAAAAATAGAAAAATGGGAATATTAGTAAATATGGATTTTCTTGTTAAGAAGAAAATGGAAGATGGATTGAAAAAACATAAAAGAGATTTTTTTTCTTTTTCTTTTTTACTTCAAGAGAGAGAGAGACGGAGAGGTGAGAGTGGGGAAATTGAGGGAGGGAGTGGGAGAATGAAGTGGCCGCGTGAGATTTGCAAATAGCGAGTGTTGTTTGGTTTGAAAATGACGTTTCGCATGCGTGGTGTGCGTGTCTATGAGAGGTGTTTATAGACGCGGATTAGCTAATGAACACGACAGTAGCGAGTTTGCAATAGATTTTTGTCTGACGAGGTCATCATTTGGGGTAAATTCAAGTCAAAGATAGCTTCTAAGTTTTGCTGGGTTTGCAAATTACCTTGCTGAGAAGTTTTTTTTTTTTTTTTTAACAACCAATCTAAGTTGATTTCTTTCCAATTTTAGATTGTGTTAATTTTTGGATAAAGACGATCTCTGAATTTTTTTATGTTTTCTTACCTTACCAACGGTTTGGATGGAAACTAAACATTACGGTGGGCCTTAGAAAGTTTTTAATTGTGGGCATTCAATGAACACTGTTTTCTATTGTATGGTCCACCTGAGATTTGGATATAACTAATTTTTGAGTCCAGATCGTAAAATAAAAAAAAAAAAGAGAAAAAAGAACTAATTCTTGAGCGAGGGTACCATCATATATATGCTCTGTCAGACACGGTGTATACATGACTAAGACCTTGATCGTTGACTCCTTTAACCATGACTTAGAAAAACTATCAAATCATCCAAACAGTGAGGCCCATCCAATGGAATGCTTGAATCTTGCGCATGTATGGCATGCAGATGGTCAGGGCTTCACATGCACTTTGGCTTAGTAAATTCTGTGCATAGTGTGCTTGGTTATTCAATTTGTAAAACTGGAACCAATGGTTATGTGATCGGTTGCGGTGATATAATGAGCTCCATTGTTCAAATGTTCAGTCTAAAAAGGTAATCCAGATGTTCAGTCTCCCATACGTACAAAGTTACTAAGCTGTAATAACTCCAAGACTTGGGGTGCTCAGATCATGCGTCAAGTAAGTCCTTTGAGCATATTAATGGCATTTCTCTACTTGGATGTACAATCCATGTTGCATGTATGGTGGCAACCTGTTTTGACAGACATACCATCTCTGCACTGCATTTTAGGATTGGGCTGAAGAAGTAAGAGCAGGTTTCAAGCAGTCCAAACTAGCAAATCAATGTAATTATCGGTGAATCACTTTGCTAAGTTGTTATAATATATGTTAGAGAGTATGAGAAATGTATTTTCTGTTCATGTTACTTCTTTGTGTTGACACTTGATTCACAATTCATCTCTGTTTTGACAGACATACCATCTCTGCACTGCATTTTCTGCACATGTTACTTCTTTGTGTTGACCACATGGGTGAGAATGTGCATCAGATCCACTCTGTCCGCCAGGTGCACCACTACATTTTGACTGTGGATCCTTAAAATAAGTTCAATACAAGACTTAGGTTGGGCAAGTCGTAGGGGATGGTGTAAAATCATCCCTAAAAACTCTAAATTCATTTGGTGTGGCCCACATGAGTGTTGGAATGTCCTGAATTTTAACAGTGAGGCCTCTCATCTCCACTGTTCTCCATGGTGTAGTCCACCTGAGTTTTGAATCAACCTGATATTTAGGCCCTGACGAAAACATAGGTTGGCAGAAGGAAACTTGTTGGTCTTTTCTGTTATACATCATCTCAAGCAAAATTGCATTTACTTGATACATTAGTCTGGGTATCAACCTTGCCACTGCAGATGTTGTCATTCTCTATGAAAGTGATTGGTACATTTTCCATTCTGCTTTGCTAGTAGCATTTTAATGGGAAAAAGAAGGAAGCTGTTACTGCAACTTATAGCAAAAAAGAAGGAAATGATAGCCATCGATGGTTACGAAATGATATCAGTTTTTTTTTTTTTTTTTCAAATCAATGGTTACTTTCCTTTTGTGCACTCATTTCTAAACTGATAGCCATCGATGTAGACCTGTCACCACATGTAGGAGTAGTACTTGGGCTTCATGCACTCATTTGTAGCCTGGTTCATCAACTCATTTGTGTAACTGATTGAATTTTCCTTATTGCAACAGATCCTAGACTTTTGTAACTAATGCACATGCTTGTGAAGTGATGCAGATCGATGGATGGTTGTGAAGTGATTCATTGACTTATTTTGTGTTTGCAGTGATGGGTTGCAGGTTTTTGTGAAGTGATGCACATTAATGGTTTTTTTTTTTCTTCCAAATCAATGGTTACTTTTCTTTCTTGCACTCATGTGAACTGGATTGTATCATGTGATTTGTTTTTACAGGAACTATGCAAGTTTAGAACTGCTCCTAGATTAATCCTAATAAAGGATAGTTAACTTCTATAGTCTTTGTACTTAAATGGATGTGAATGTGAATATGATGAAATATATTATATAACAAGTGTATATCAGGAAGAATATCTGTGAAATTTATTGTAACAGGTGTATATCAAGAATTTGTTCGGAATTTTGTGCTGGAATATTTTTTTTTAAAAAAAAGAGTAAAAGTTTCTTACGTATTTTTTAGCGACGAAATAGAAGTTTTATAATTATTTTTAGCGACAAAAAATATTGTTGCTAAAAGTCTAACATTTATTTTTTAGCGATGAAATTTTTCGTTGCTAAAAGTTATTTTTGGCGACGAAAAATATCATCGCTAAAAGTTTTGTAATTATTTTTCGCGACGAATAATATCGTCACTAAAAGTGTAACATTTATTTTCTGGGGATGAAAAATTTCGTCGCTAAAAGTGGAACGAATATTTTTAGTAGTGAAAATTTTCGTTGCTAAAAGTCTTGTAAAGTTTTTTTAGCAATGAAAATTTTCATCGCTAAAAAGCTTGCCTTTAGCGACGATTCAAATATTTTGCCAATAAAACCCTTCTGCTTCGGTCTTTTAGCGACGAAAATTTTTGTCGCTAAAACTTTTTAGCTATGAAATTTTGACTTTTAGCGACGAAAATTTTCATCGCTAAAAGTGGGATTTCTTGTAGTGAGAAAAGGGGGATTTGGCACGCACCTCAATGATCGGGTAAAAGCCAGTTAAAGACCTGCTGTCGCAGCTACTGGCCTTATCCAACCCATCGTACAAATGGGCAAGAAGGTCGTGTTCTAGTTATACGGCGTGGGAAAGGTGATGTCTGCCATGAGTGACAGCAAAAGGGAATTCACCAGCTCGTTCTCGTGGCAGAATATCATCGCTCCATAGTATACAAAGTCAAGGTGCAGGCCTTCACAATGGCCTCGGCCTCGGTCTTCGAAATGTGACGGGCGAAGTTTGTGGACAACCAGAGCAATTTGAACTGCGAGCCCGAAAGTTTTGCGGGATCCGACATCATCCTCAATAAGCTCATCCAGTCGTCAGCAGAAGGTATCGGAAGGTCATCCTCAAACGAGATGGACCCTCCCTCGTACCGAAGACCCAACTGGATATAAATATCATAACGGGTGATCCCCCATTCCCCAAAGGGTAGATGAAACGTATTGGTCCCCGCATGCCATCACTCGACCAACACAAATAACAAAGACATGTTCATCTTGCCCAGGCGAATCTGAAAGAAGGGGAGTGCGCTCTAACACCTCGAAGAACAAAGGCTAGGGATCCATGAACCAGTCCGGCCAGTGGGTCCTAACCCCACGCCCACTCAAGATTGCAGGGGTGCCGCCCTCGGGAGCAACGTCAGACAAATTCCGAGCCTCCCGAGGCATGTAAGATGGATCAACATAATAGTGAGAGGGACTAGCCTCATTGTGGCCACGACGAGGCATGCTGCACAAGCAGAAGATTTACAAGTCCCTTTCTCACCACAAGGTCAAAGCCAACAAAGGCCCAAAATCAAAGCCCACAAGGCCCAAAGTCCAAGCCCAAGTCTAAGGCACGAATTCAAAGGCCACAAGGCCCAAAATCAAAGCCCACAAGGCCTAAAGTCGAAGCCCAAGTCCAAAGCCCAAATTCAAAGCCCACAAGGCCCAAAATCTAAGCCCCAGTCCAAGGCCCAAATTCAAAGCCCCCAAGGCCAATAAGTCCAAAGCCTGTAAGGCCCACATGTTAAAAGCTCACCAAGTCCATTGTTCAAAGGCCCATAGTTCAAGGCCCATGATTCTTAGGCCCACATATCCAAAGTAAGGCCCACTTCACAAGTCCAATTTCAAGGCCCATTGTCCTAGGCCCACATGTCCAAATCAGGCCCATGTTCCCTAATCCATAATCTAGGGCCTACTTGAGAAATCGGATCCGTACATGGCCAAAAATCATGACAAGGAGTGTGATCCACTCCACAAGTGATGGCCCACCATCAGAGCCACACCATCAAAACATTCAAGTGGACCCCAAATCATTCATCCCATCCATCACCTTACGGTTTAGATCATCACCAAATACACCAAAAAAAAGAGCAAAAAAAAAATGATCATGAGAGCGGGGCTCCCTTTTTATCATACCCCACTCTAGCACAAAATTAAAAAAAAATAAAAATACAGCAATCCTTTGTCAAAAATAAGATTTTCCAGCAAGTTCTAATGGCTGAAAATTCACTCAACACGATCAACAGTCCTGATCATAACTCTCCTATGCCCAAAAAGAAGATCCAAAGCTACAAATGGGCCCTCCAAACACTCCATAAACATGATCCAACCAAGTCCAACAAAATATACAAAAGAGAATCAACCCAAGTGAGCAATCAACCACCTGGATGAATGAAGAAGAAAATGGAGTAAGGAGAAGTAGCAAGAAGCTAAAATCCACCACTAAAGACCTTTCAGGGAGCAACAATGGTGTCCCTAGATGGATTGAGGAGAAGACTGACATAGGGGAAGGGACACCACGATCGGACCAACGTTGGTGCCGGACCAACGTGTAAATGGGTGTCGGGCAGTAATCGGACCACCGCTCGTGGTAGTCCGACTGCCACCCCTACCCAGAATCTCTTGGGGTAGCACGCCGGTCCCCCTTGACAAGATGGGACGGCCGGATCTCCTTCATATCTAGCAGACCACAACCAGAAAAGAAAAAAAATGAAATCTTCTCATGAGAAGATCCAATATCTCACGAGAAATTGCAAAATCTCATGAGTAATTGGGAATCTTGATAAATGGGATGATAAATTGTTGGAAAAATAAAAAAAAAAGTAAAAAAGAAAATTACACAAAAATGTAATAAATCATGGTTAATACCCCATTAATTCATTAGTGGAGGCCATCTGACTATTCGATCCATACCGTACAATAAAAACCGAACGACGACGCTCACCCGCGAGATCAAACGGATATCTTCCAAAAATCCAAAAACACTTTCAAACAAAAATCCCCAAGGAGTCCAGTTCTAAAGAGGATAGTTTTTAAACAAAAGATTTTAAAAAAAATGCACGTGACGCGCAGTACACTGAGGAATCTTCCATATTCTCCAATTGCGGTCGGTGCAAACAGCACAATAAGATTCGATCCCTTCCAATTTTCCCGGGGGATGATCGAATCTGTATTCGATAAAAGTATGATCGGCTCGATCTCCATATCAAGACAGTCGTACGAAACGAATGCGAGTAAAAAAATGATTTGATCTACCTCTGAAAAGAATAATCAAACTCAAAGTGACGGCAATCCATTGTTGTCAAAATATCAGAATCAACAGACTACATGACAAAAGATTACCAGCACATACCTAGACCGGGATGTTCAAAAAGTTTGATCGAGTCTAAGTTGGCGTAGTGAGTTCCCCATAAGGCAACATTCATTCGCAGGGCAGCTAACCACTTTGACGATCAAACAGAACGAATACTCCTAGGGTGATTATATAGCAAAGGAAACACAGAACCAAATAATACGGGAATCCTCGTAAAGCCACATCGACGCGCAGAGGCCTTACTTTTCAGACTTACCCTCCAATGCTATTAACAATCTGACGTGAAAAGGTTGTGATTGGTGACCCGTAATGCCGCATCGACGCATAGGGACAATCATAACGTTTTCCGCAATCCTCATGATATGTGCAAGTCATCTCTTTTCCAAACGGTCGATTGACAATGATACAATGGCAAGCAATAGATTCGAACCACTATCTTTTCTGACCAGAAGGGTGGGGTATCCACTCGCTTTGGTGCTCGATTGCTCGCAACCTCAGCCAAAGAGGGGCATCTGTAAACACCCCACCCAGGCTAGTATCTTGAGAAAGCTAAGACAATCCGGGAACCATGATCATATCTTAATCTAAACCAAACCCAAATCTAAATAGTAAGCAAAAAAACTAGCCTAACCCTAACCCAAACCCTGGCCTTAACCCTAATCACAACCTAACCCTACCCTAAACCCTAGCCTTAACCTTAAACTTAGCCTAACCCTAACCCGAACCTCAACCTAAACCCTAAACCCAGCCTAACCCTAACCCGAACCTCAGCCTAAGCCCTAAACCCAGCCCAAGTCTAGCTTAAACTTTAATCCGAACCTTAAACCATCGTCAAAGCCGAAGCATCCATACAAATCAGTACAGAAATACACCCATTTGAGCCCAAAAGCCCGAAAGAAGATTTCTGGATGAGCCAGAGTGTAACGCCCCGATTTTCAAGACCCGGGTATACAACTCGTTACCTTAAAAACTCGGATGTTAACGGATAATCAAATGATAATCCACAAAATCAAAGTACGATTAACGGAACTAAGCGTAGTATAAATTATGTAACCCAAATAATAATAATATCCTAGGCCACTCAGCTGGGGCCCATATACAAAACTTCAAGTCTCAAATGTACTAAAATAAACATAAGAAAATAATCTAATGATTTAACTCAAAGTAAGCAGCCGCCTCCTAGTATGGTTCATCCTCGAATGGCTCATCCTCCGTTGCGGCGGTAGTAGTCCCGGGATCCGCGATGTAATTGCCCATCCCTGCACCTGTCTCCTCTGTACGGTTGAACATTGATGAATGAGTGGCTAGCTTAGTGTGATTTTCCTTTAAGATACACACCGCCGCCTTATTCCAAAAGTAACATGAAAACAATCATGGCATATAAAAATGGAGTAGGATGCAATCTCAGTTAATGCATGGATGTATGAATGCACATCAACTGGGGATGCTCATCCAGTTGGCTTTTGGGCAAAGCCCATACAATGCGGTCTGTCACAAGCGAAAGTACATAGTACGTGTGTAGTGCCAAACTCACCAATGTGGCCATCACCAGCGAAAGTACATAGTACATGCGTAGTGCCAAACTTACCAATGTGGCTAGTCACCAGCGAAATACATAATATGTGCATAGTGCCAAACCCACTAATGTGGCCAATCACTAGCGAAAGTACATAGTACGTGCGTAGAGCGAAACCACCAATGTGACCAAGTACTATGTATGCATGATTAGCCAGACTATTATTAATCCATTTATAACTAGTAGGTTTAATGAAGCTCAAGGTCACTACGGAGAGCTCCTTGCCCAGCGTAGGCCGATGGCTCGGGCATAGTATCAATTGTAACACCCCGTACTTTTCTGTACTCAGGTGTTACCATTGTGGTTCAAGGTAGCGAACTTGAGTGAATGTACACACCCAATGTATGACATTCCCTAGTAATTGATAATTCGAAATCCGTCCGTTCCAATTGTTAATTCTTAAGAGGAACAACCACGTTCTCTTGAAACTGAACATTAAGTATAGAATTAGAGTCGTAGATAACCAAATCCACCATCATCAGAGTCCAACTTGAAGACCTTTCACCTAATCATCACACATAGACCATTGATGTTCAGATTCAAAATAATTCGACCGTTAAACTGTCGATAAACATAAATAGATACCTTTCAATAGTCTTAAGTCTATGAACCAGAAGTTTAAACGGGTCCAATCATCTAGATTGTTTAAAGGACCCCTGGACCATAAAGGATAAATTCTGAATTAATCTAGTCATTTAAACGTGTAATTGCCCATTTAACCAAGTTGTAGGATTACCTAATCAATCTAAATTAGACCACAAACCCTGATGACTGATAATGATCAAATAAAATGCAATTTAAACCATCGAATCAATGAGAACCTACAATCAAAAAGGCCAAAATGCAAATGTATGGCCCACTGAGCTTTGGATCAGCTTGATTTCTGGCCAGGGGCCCTGATTGGACTCATAGTATCAAATGGATGGAGTGGATTCTAAAATACATCACAGTGGACCCCACACAAGTGCACATGTGCACAAAATCGTGTACACCCGCCGTGCACTGGATGACGTAGCCATTCAAATCGGGCGCTGACCCGATAAATCAAGAAAGGAGGAGGATTTTTCCCTCCTGTCTCACTTTCAAACGGACGAGCGCAGCTGCATTCGAGATATGGCCCACCATCATGGTCGGTTTCCAAATCTGAACCGTCCATCTTGTTAAGCCCTCGAAAACCTCCAAAAAACTAAAGCTCCCACGTATGGGAACACATGTGCGCAAACACGATAACCAGCCCAAGCGAGTGCGTGCGTGCGGTTATTTCCGAAAATGGAAATCTGTTTACATTGATGAGCAGGCAATCCGCATGCGGAATCTCCTTTCCATCCCAGCTATCCACCGCAACACATCTCCACCTTACAATCTAAACCGACTCTAGGGCTTTAGCCACAACGAGAAAACCGCCGCTACGCCAAATCGTGTTAACCATCAGGATTTTCGTCCTGAATGATCAAATGATGGGTTCTATCGACCCATCCGATCCATCCAAAAGCTATGGATCAGAAGATGAGACCATGGATCCGAAATCACCATGATCAGACCCACCATCTCCTCCGTCCGCTCGAAAAACCCATCACCTGTGATGTAGCCCATTTTCTGATCAGGACCGTTCATCCGTCTGGCCATGGTGCCAGAAGTGCGTCCATAACCTCTGATTACAGTCATGCAAACATGATTCAATTATAACATTTTGAAACGGTAAGGATTAAACAGCTAAAGACTGTAACTAATCCCTTGATTAGTTGCACATTCGAACCCTCTAGAAGAGGATTAGTAAAGCCTATTAAAGGCGCCCTTTTAGGGCTTCCTTTCCGAAAATGGAAAGAGATAGAGAGAGAGAGGAAAGGCGCCGTTTGGTGCCACGTTAGAAGGAATCGACTCGGTTCGAGTCGTGGTCGAGTCCAGAGGCTATTTGGACGAACAATGAGAGCGAGAGAGAAACAGAGAAAGAAGAAGATACAGAGAGAGAGAGAGAGAGAGAGAGAGAGAGAGAGAGAGAGAGAGAGAGAGAGAGAGAGAGAGAAAGGCGAGTGCGGCGCCGAGTTCTGTTGCTGGGTCACGACCAATTCGAGTCCAGAGAAGGAAAGAAAAAGGAAAAAGAAGAAGAAAAAAGAGGAAGCTCTGGCTTCGGTAGAACCCAACTCAGGGTCCAGTCAGTTTCCTGAATCACTAGCCGGAGTCATTTAGGACTGTCAAACGCTCCAGGGGAAAAGAAAAGATTGAGAAGAAGAATATAGAGGAAGAGAGATGAGGAAGGTAGCTAGTGGGTCTGCAGGGGCCACCAGCGAGTCGACTGAGTCGTGGGCCGAGTCAAACCGCTGGCCGGGTTTTGTTGAATCTCAGCAAATGGAGGGAGAGAGAATGAGTCTCGGTGGCTGGCCATTTCCACTGAGTTGACTCAGCCGGTGCAGCCGAGTCTTGCCCATCTTCTGGGTGTTCAGTAAGGAGGGGGAGAAAGAGAAGCAAAAGGAATGAGGAAGAAGAAGGTAAAGGTTGGAAAGAGAGAAAGAGTCAAACGAGTTGACTCAGTGAGTTGACTCATTACTCACCAATGAGTCGGGCTAGGCGTGGGTTTAGTTTCAGTCCAGTTTAGGCGGCGTTGTGACGGCAAAAGATAGAAATTTAGCCTCAACGGAAGCTAGCCAAGCTCGATTTGAATCCAAGTTGAAGTGAGTTAAAGTCATGTTGGAGAATTCAACTCGTTTGATTAAAAGTTGAGTCGCACCATGACTCACACAAGTAAGTTGATTTTGTAGTTTTAACTTAAATTTCAATATAGTAATCATTTAGCTATGCTATTCGTATAATGGAATTCGAATCACCTTCGCTACGTCACAGTTTATTACTCAAATCCTACACTATCTAATCATTAGTGTTGATCTTAGGAAATAATGTTGCAAACTAGTTGTGCTAAGGGTTTAAAGCATGGAGGGATTAGATTCATGAACATGTACAAACGATTCCAACAACTAAGGAAGCCAATTCAACTCTTAAAATGTGAGGATCACCCTTCAAGCTTTTCTCCATCTTGATAGTTATCTTTGTTTATCTATCTTTGTTCATTTATCTGATTGATTGCTTAATACAGTGAATTGCTCTTAGTTATCTCGATCCTTTATAGATGATTGATGGATTGGATTTAAATTCAACTATTTGAACTTGCGATGAAATTTAAATACCTCTAATCTGATTTAAAATGAACGCTTTAGATATGCATGTGTGATATCGATATTACACGTCATTTAATTTGTCATATGTGAATTACTTGATGGATTGCTTGGAGGTTCTCGAACTAGTGGCCATTTTGACTAATAGATTAAATGAAATTTCTTTGTTGTGGACCTACCATATTGTGGACCAATTGTGCCCATGTGGCGTTTGGGGACAATCCCTTTTCTATCGCATCATTGAATGAACCATTTGCCATATGTGACTTCGTTTGGCTAGGTGCCGTATGTGGCTTAAATTTTATGTTCACCCTTTGTGGCTTGACGTAATATTTGCCCTTTGTAGCTTGTTTGGTTATTTTTGGCTTTGCGCCTTTGATGAATTATTATTAAATAACCCTTTGATGGTAAGTTCCACTCATCGAACTACAACTGGCCACTAATTGCAGGGATTACTCTTAAAACATCGTAATTATTAGTCTCATGAGCCAGGGATGGTGGAATAAGACACTATACTTGAGCTGTCGGCCTGTGTTGGGTGATAAACCCCCAATAGTGACCTTTGAGCTTTCTTAAAATGATTGTTTGAAATTGAAATAATAATGGTTAGGCTAATCATGCATTTTCATGGCATATATTATGGTCTTTTCTGGGTGGTTAGTTCTCCTTGGGTGTACCTTTGTGTACTTTTTTGGGTGACTAATTCTCCTTGAGCGATATATATTATTTGGTCTTTTTCAGGTGGTTAGTTCTCCTTGGGCATGCTTTTGTGTACTTTTCTACGTGACTAGTCCTCCTTGGGCGATCTATATATTATTATGGTCTTTTTCGGGTGGTTAGTTCTCTTTGAACATACTTTTGCATACTTTTTCAGGTGACTAGTCCTCCTTAGGCGATCTATATATCATAGTCTTTTCCGGGTGACAGGTTTTCCTTGGGTGTACCTTTGAGTACTTTTTCAGATGGTTAGTTCTCCTTAGACGACTTTTTACTAGCTGGATGTGCATCATCAGGTCTGGGAGCATGTGCATGCGTTTATGCATTTAAACAAGATTATTTTGTGTGATTTATTTAATGAATACGTATATAATGAACCTTATCTGATTCTCATGATAATCATTGTGTAATATTTGTTATATATAGTCTCTAATAGCTAGGTTTAATTATCTTGATGATATGATAAATCTTGAGAGTTATACCTCACTGGATAGTCATTGACACTATCGAACCGTACTTAGTGTGCAGGAGACGCAGATGATGCGTACACAGGTGTTCAAGAGGAATGGGAGGAGCCAGATGATCTTGCGACTCTCCATTCCTGATTTTATTTGTATTCAATTTATATTGTTATGTTTGTAAAGGTTAAGAGATTGGTTTGTATAAGTTTTTGGGTAACCATCTGAAATCTTGATTATGAATATTGGACTCCCTCTAATATCTGATTCATTTCCATCCCGCTATATTATTAACTCTGATAAAAGAAAATAATGTACATGAAATTGAGGTATTTTCAAAGGTTAATGCTCGGGTTTTTTGGAACACGAGTAGTGTACTCGGGTTTTGGGAACCGGGTTGTTACACTAATGACCACCATCCTCGGCCCATGAGACTGCCGTCTTAGGGTGTGTATAGAGCCCATTAACACATGGTCAATCAATTCTCAATGTAAGGAGACTACCACCATATATTGACTCGGAATGAAGCGTTGAAATTGTTAAATGTGGCGATTAAATTAAGACGATATGTATGATTTCAAAAATGAGTAAACAACGATGATTGTAAATATTGTAAGGTTCATTCTCTAATCAGGTAAGTGTAACTACTCCATAGATGGTAAGCCTCATAACCAAATGCCACCAACCATAACTTTCATATTGGGGGTCTACTTATATCACAACCAGTCTAGTAACACCCTAAGCACGGACTCTCCTTAAATAGAGGTTTCCATAGAGAGATTTCAATAATATGTATTTTACAAATAATGCATAGTATGGAAACTAGACATAATTAAATAATCAAATAGAATGCATGTACTCATATAGTGCACAAGTCGCATAATCAAAATTTTCCAACTCGAAGGCATGTACTCAAGGAAGTTAGACTCATAGTTCAGATGTTGAGTAATTGGTTAAATAACTCAGGCAAGTCTAGTGCACATGTTCCAACGAACTAATCAAGTGTAAATATAAACTCAGGGCATGTTTTTAAATTAAACTAACTGAGTATCTTGTTAGATCATAGATAAACCCATCAGACAGTTTAGTCATCTCTAAGACATGTGAATAGTTAACTAAGCAAATATTTTAAATAATTCTAATCCATTCTAAGCTATCCACGCACTCTAATTTTTTTTTAAAACACAAGTTTGGATGAACTAATCGAGAGTCAAACCACTTATAAATCATAAGTCCTAAGCAATAACCGACTGATTTACCGTTTTTGGATTATCATTTGTAATTACCATAAAAGCTACCCTTAGCCTAGTTTAGAGATGAAAAGCTCAAGGGGAAGAAGTCATCACTAGAAAAGTCATAGTACATCCCTCAATCTAAGTTCCTGTGAGCGTCTTGCGACCTAATATCACGCAAGTAATTTTTTGATTGTCATTTCCGATTCAATAGCCCACATTAGATAGTATTTGAAAGTACCTAAACCATTGAAAGTGTGTGGGGCTTTGTAGGGCTCAGGAGTTGGGCCTGCATTAAGGTGGCCAGGCCTACCAACTATTTGTCCAATAAAGTGGCCCAAAAATCGGGCCAGATTCCCATCTATAAACAACCTGAACTGGGCCTAACTGGCCCAATCTGATAGGCCCGAAACAGTCCCAAAGTTGGGCTGGGCCGGCTGATGAGACAATTAGCAACATTCCTAAACCTTTGTTGCAAAGGGCTACCTATTGTTCATTTGAACCATTCATTCATTCATGTAACCTAGGAGAAACCCATGATGCCAGATCATGTTAATGCCTAAGCTTCTAATCACCAGCATGGAAATGGGCATTTAAGATTTGAATGGTTGAACAAGGTAAGTCTCATCATCATCTGGAAATGTCTGCTTACATGGTCATGGAATTTGGGTGTTCGATTCCCACGACCTATATGGAAAAGAGTGTGGGTGTATAGAAGGTTTTGATATTTAACATTTTGATTCGATGATTCTAACCATGCGATTTATGACTTGTAAAACACGGATGGTTGTAACAAATTGGCCCTACCCAAAGAATTAGGATAATCTGATTGGCATGATTCTTAAACTATGATTTGGTCATAGTTGTGCGAATGAATGAATAGATCAGATTGACTTTAGGTCAACCTGCACCATACAAGGTGCGGCCCACCTGCCTTATGCAAGGAGTGGCCCACTGCATTCCAGGATGCGACCCACCTGCACTTGTGCAGTGTGCGGTCCACCTGCGACTTACGGTGAGGCCTTATGGTGGAAGGTGAGGCCCATTGGTGTGTATAGTGCAGCCCACAGGGCTGGAATGTAGCCTACATCTAGGCTGGTGTCAGCCCAATCTGCGCGGCTGATTCTGGCCCAATCTTGGGCTGGTTTTGGCCCAATTCTGGGCTAGCTTTCAGCCCAGAAAATAGCCCCACTAAAAGACTGTTTTCAGCCATTGCAGGGCCCAGATAAGGGCCTGGTTTCAGTCTCATTTTGGCCCAGCTGGAGACCATTTTCTTCTTGCTTTTGTGGCCCAGAACATTAGTCCGTCAGAAGCCATTATTTGGTCTCAAAACATGGCCCATCAACAAAGCTGATTCTTGCTTGAATGAAGGCCCGTTCTCAGACTAATCTCAGGAACGTTTTCAGCTTATGGCACGATCCAGATGGAGGCCTGATTTCGGCCTCAAATGTGGCCAAACTTCCATGGCGACGTGCCACTGGATGAGGGAAAGACAAAGGAGGTTACGCCGTTTACCTGACTTGCTCCAATGCTAGCTAGGTCTCAGCTCAGTTGTTGACACAACGACGGATGCATGCAACCATACATCCCGAGTTAGCCAAATGTTGTTGAAAGGAAAAGATTGACCAGGCAGTTCCAACCCTTACCTGATGGGTTTTTGGTCTCGGGACTCAGTGAGGCAGCACCCCATGCCCGATCGAGTTGAGCTAGAGACAGGCCAAGTCAAGATGGTAGATTGACTCGCTCACCCGATCTCTCTCTTCTCTCTCTTTCCTCTCTCCCTCTCTTTCCTTTCTCTCTCTCTCTCTCCTTCCTATCGCTCTCTCTCTAGTGCGAATCCCGAGGGCTACAGGAGCTCCTTTTATAGATGGGAAGGAGAGACGTCCAATGGTTGAGGTTCAAACTACTCTTACAAGGCCCATCTTCAAAAATCTGCTATGCTTGGTGTCCATCCAATCGTGGGGATAGATTTCTGCTGGCCTGGCCCACCAGAAAAGTAACCTTCTAGCCCTGGTGGGGTCCATCTTGTGATCGTGGGTCGAGTGATTTAACGGAGAAGATGGAGTGGTGTTTAATGGCAAATTATCCTCCAGGGTATTTCGGTATGATCTGGTCTGTTTGAGCGGGCCAGATGGGGCCTCTAATCAGCACAGGGACTACTTTTCGGGCCTTAAATGTCAGTTTCTGTTAATCTCACGAGAAATTTCATTCCTTATGAGATGAGATGTTTCTCTTCTCCATCTCGTACTATCTCTCATGGGAGGGCTAAGATTTCCCCACGTGGCCCAGGGGACAGCTGGAGATGCGCTAGTAACCCCTTCTCGAAATGGAAAACTTTACTTTTTGCTTTTCTTATGCAGGCCCTTGTTGGGCTGTTTCTAGAAATGGGACAGCGTGACTCTTCCTGGAAGAAGGATGGCTAGGATGGCATGATCAGGCCGATCCTGGGCCACCCATGCAACCACAATTGGTCCCACACCTCAGATCCTAGCCACGTGTGTGGCTTTGAACGGTTCTACCACAAAATTCTCCTTCCTTTATAAGGGCTCAGAAGCCTATACGGTTATGATTAGACAGGTCCCACGAGCCAAATGAATGGTTTGGATCGTTCGGAAAGTGCCCAGGGTGGGCCACTTTGGAGGACGAAGATCATCATATTCGAATTTCATGTTGGCAGGAAGAAAATCTTGTTTTTCTTTGTTTAGGTTCGGTCAAAGTCGGTTTCACCGGCTAACTTTGTTGAGTGCATGTCGTGTACGAGTACACTAGGTGCACTCACACCGTGTGTGGGGTCTACGGTGATGTTTGTGATAACTTCACTCCGTCCATTCACCTAGGAAATCCCAACCAGGTGGCTTGGCCTAGTTTGGGGAAGAGATGAGGCCCGGGTGGGCCATATCACACCCCTTAGGGCTTATTCGGCCCATACATCTCGATCCAATGGTTGGATTGGTTTGAGACTTTACTTTGACAGCTAAATGGGGATTTAAGAGGCTTTGAGTGCTTGGTTGACCACTAATTAATCCTCAAGAGTTGATAGTAGGTGTGTTGTCCCAACATGACTTGATCAATGATCCATAAGCTGCTAAATGGGGATTTAAGAGGCTTTCATTAAGTTTACCTTTTTGACTGATGTAGGGTCCAACTCAGCTCCTAGGGCCTCAGATGGATGGCTTCAATGATGACTGGGAGTCCCATCCTGCGTACGTTGAGTTCAAGTTATTCAGTTAGTTGAATTATAAATCCCATTGATGTAGGTTTAAGTGGTAACACTTGTGCACCAGAGGTGCGGGGTGTTACAATATACCCCCCTTAAAAAAAAAATTCACCCTCGAAATTACCTGAGGTGTGTTGTTGAACAAGTGAGGGTACTTCTCCATGACCTCTGCTTCTCATTCCCAAGTCACTTCTTCCTCGCCATGGTGCGACCAGAGAACCTTGACTAGTGGTATCGCCTTCGTCCGCAAAACCTGCTCTTTGTGATCCAGGATGCGAATAGGCTCCTTGGTATAAGAAGCATCCTCAGTGAGCTCAACCTGTTCCCAGCTGACGATATGTGACTCATCTGGCATGTACTTCTTCAACATAGATACGTGAAAGATGTTGTGAATGTTGGCCAAAACAGTAAGCAGTGCCAAATGGTATGCTATGGCTCCCACACGATCTAGTATTTCGAACGGCCCAATAAATCGTGGTGCCAACTTTCCCTTCCGCCCAAACCTCATTAAGCCCTTCATAGGTGAAATCTTCAAGAATATATGATCGCCCACCCTGAATTTGGTTATCTGCATAGCTCTTCTGCCCGCCCTGGGCAGTGCGCAAATGCTTTCGAACCACATTAATGACCTGGGTAGTAGCCTGAACAAGCTCGAGCCCTAACAAGCTTCTCTCTCCGACCTCTGCCAAGCACTTAGGGGCTCAGCAAGGGCGACTATAGAGAGCCTCATATGGTGTCATGCCTATGCTGGACTGGAAGCTGTTGTTATACGCAAACTCTACCAGAGCCAAGTGGTCCTTCCAGTTGCCCTGAAAGTCTAGAATGCAAGCTCTCGACATGTCTTCCAAGATCTGATTCACCCTCTCGGTCTGTCCATCTATCTGAGGGCAGAATGTTGTGCTGAACTTGAGCTCTGTGCTCATCTCCTCCTGCAACCTCTTCTAAAAAGCAGAAGTAAACCTGAAGTCTCGATCTAATATAATTTTCGACGGAACTCTATAGGATCGTATGACTTCCAGAATGTATAGCTTCGCCAAACTATTGGTAGAATCAATCATGCGAATTAGAAGGAATCGGGCAACCTTTGTTAACCTTCAACGATGACCCAGATCAAGTCGTTCTTTCTCTGAGTCTTCGGAAGGCCGGATATGAAGTCCATGGAGATGCTGTCCCACTTCCATTCAGCCAGCGACAATGGTTGGAGGAGGCCGGCAGGCTTGCGATGCTCGACCTTGATCTTCTGGCATACCATACACTTTACCACAAAGCCTGTAATGTTCCTCTTCATGTTGCCCCACTAGTACTGCCTCTTGACGTCATTATACATATTAGCGCTACCCGGGTGGATTGCCAACTTAGAGTGATGAGCTTCAACCATGACCCCTCTACTCAAGTCGATATCGTTGGGTACACATACTCGCCCTTGATACCGAAGACCATCGTCACTACCAATCATCCAATCAGGCATTTCCTCATTCTTATACCTTCCTTTTATCTTGACAAACCATTTGTCCTAGTCCTGAGCAGAGATTACCTACCAAACCAGGGTCGGTTCTACAGTCAATAGAGCTACATAAGCATCAGGCTCGTCGAGGGTAAGCTGGATGTCGAAGTCATACACGAACTCCATCATCTCCCACTCCTTGATCATCATGGTGGCTATTGTCTCGTGCTTCTTTTTTCGGCTTAGTGCACTAGCCACGGAGTTTGCCTTACGCAGATGGTAAGATATGTCGAAATGGAAGTCTTTAAGTGTTTTCATCCACCGACGTTGGCACATGTTCAAGTCCTTCTGCCTAAATATGTATTTTAGGCTCTTGTGGTTGCAAAACAACTGAAATTCTTCCCCATAGAGGTAGTGCCTCCATATCTTCAGGGCGAAGACTATTGCCACCAACTCCAGATCGTGTGTTGAGTAGTTATCTTTATGCATCTTCAACTATCGTGATGCGTAGGCAATTACTTTATCATTTTGTATCAGTACACATCCCAGTCCCAGCTTTGACGCATCGCTGTAAACCACGAATGTCTCCCCTTATTGTAGAAGGGTGAGTACTGGCGTGGAAGTCAATCTCATCTTCAGCTCCTGGAAGGCCGCTTTTGTGTTCTCATCCCACATAAACTGGTTATTCTTCTTTATCAGTTAGGTGAGCGGTCGTGCGATCCTGGAGAACTCCTTAATGAAGCGCCTGTAGTATCCTACCATGCCCAGAAAACTCCGAACCTCGGTAACTATAGTGGGTTGCTCCCACTTAGATACTGCTTCCACTTTGGCTGGATCAACTGCTATTCCTTCCGCCTTCACTACATGTCCCAGGAACTTCACTTCCTCTTCCTAGAATTCGCACTTACTCAGCTTAGCGTATAGCTGGTTCTCCTTCGGAGTGTTCAAGACTGTGCACAAGTACTGCCCGTGCTCTTCTGGACTCTTTGAGTAAATCAGAATATCGTCGATGAACACAATTACGAACCGATCCAGGTATGGCATGAATACTCGGTTCATCAGGTCTATAAACACGATTGGGGCATTGGTGAGGCCAAACAACATAACCAAGAACTCGTTGTGCCCATAACGAGTTTTGAATACTATCTTAGGGATATCCTTATCCCTGATACTCAACTGATGGTATCTCGACCGCAGATCTATCTTAGAGAAGTATTTGGCATCCTTAGGCTGATCTAACAGATCGTCGATGCACGGTAGGGGATATCTGTTCTTGATAATCACATCATTTAGTCTTCTGTCGTCTATACAGAGATGCATCGACCTGTCCTTCTTCTTTACAAAGAGAACTGGCACTCCCTAGGGAGAAACATTGGGGCGGATGAAGCCTTGGAACAGTAATTTGTCAATTTGGCTCCTCAACTCCTCCATCTCGCAAGGAGGCATGTGAAATGGAGACAGTGATATAGGGGTGGTCCCTGGGTTGAGATCGATACAAAAAATTCACTGCTCGCCTAGAAGGCAGCCCTGGTATTTCTTAAAACACCTCTAGAAAATCTCGCGCGACTGGTATCCGATTGAGAATGGCTTCTATTGTTTAATCTTCGCCTAGAGCCTGTAAGCTCTCAAACTCTTCGCGTCTACCCCTTCCTTTCAAAGTAAAGGAGGTCTACCTGGGGACGGATATAGTAACTGTCTTGTCGCAACAGTCCATGACTGCATGCACCAATGTAAGCCAATCTATCCCCAGGATGACGTCAAAATGTCTGATGGGCATGACGATCAAATCAACAGCTACATCACGATTTGCGAGGGTTATGAGACACGCCTTACATATCTTATCAGTTTCTACGAATTTACCCATAGGAGATGCTACAACTAAGGAGGCATGCATTCAAGTTGTGTTCAATTCTAGTCTAGGTGCAATAGCAGAATCAATAAAAGACAGAGTTGCACTAGAATCAAACAGGGTGAGTATATGAGTACTGTTAATGTGGGCGGTACCATGAATGGTCCGAAGGGAGTCTTGATCAGCCTCCGTGGTTGCAACTACATATACTCATGTCAAGGGAGCCCTCTACTGAGCTGGGGGTCCCTGTCTAGGCTGCTGGAGCCTGGGTGCTGCCCCGACTACCGCTCAATTCTACTGGGGGCGGTGCGTTACCCTCATCGGCTCTCCTCGTATAGCAATATCAGACAGTATGGCCATCCCGTTTATAGTACTCGTAGTACATCCTTGGGGGTGCAGGTGGGGCGCTTATAGGCTGGACTCTGAACCTCCTCGCTAGAACAGGTGGGGCGGGAGGAGTCTGTCTCGATCTGATGGGAACGTCTCGAACTGGAGGGCGTGACTAGAAAGTGCGCTCAAAATCTTTCTCCACTCTCATTGCCTTGTCCACCAATTTCAAAAAATCCCTGAAATCCCATGTACACAGCCACTACTGTATCCCCCACTTCCTCAAGGGCCTTCGGCACATATCAAGATAGCTCATCAAATCTTGCCTCGTACTGGACGACTGTTAGGTTCCCTTGCTCTAGCTTTAGGAACTACATGATCTTCTCATTTCGGCATGATCACGGAAAGTATTTCTCCAGGAACTTCATCCTGAAGCTAGCCTATGTCCAGGCGTACCTAGCTGGCACGCCCCTCTTCACACTATCCCACCAGTTCTCAACCTCTCCTTCAAGCAGGTATGTGGTCAGGGTGGCCATCTGGGAGTTCGTGCACTCTAATGACCTCATCATTTTGGCGATCCTCGTCAACCAGTGTTCCACCTGGACCGGATCGGTTACGCCCATGAAGGTCGACGGCCGTGGCCTAAGGAAACAGTCGAATACGTCAGAGCCCTTGACGTTCCTATCTGGGGATGCCGCCCTACGGTCTCTATCCCGCAGAGTCTGCATCATCAGTGCGTGCATGTCCTACTGTTGTCGTGCGAACGTATCCTGTAGTTGTTGCATAGCGGCAGCCATTTACGCAAAGGCTGCTACCCCTATTGGTGAATCTGTATATGCATCAGTTGAAGGCGTCTGTCTCTCAAAATACTGAGAGGGCAGCCCTGATGGAATGACTTGAGGGGAAGGAAAATCCCCTACGGCTTCTGACCCCATGTCAACATTTGTCACTCTAGGCGGAAGGCCTGGCGTGTGAACAGGACTGCGCTCCCACTAGCACTCGGTCGATGGAATGGGATGTATGTCGATCGTACGGGTCTAATGTGATCGTAGCATGAGTGACATGACTTCCTGTGAGGTCAAATATTGCATGTTTCAAGTATTGGAGAAAAGATTCCAGTTAATCATGAAACAACAAAAGGCTAGAGGTCTTGTTACCTTACCTGTCGCATGGCATACAAGTTTAGTTTCTAAGCTTAACTAATACTCCTAATTGTAATTTCAAGGGAACTAAGGTTTCATTTCTAAGTTCAGACGACTAGCTTGTCGTTTTCCTAAGGGATTCTAAGTTCTTTTCTAGGTGATTCATACTCCAAGTTCTTCCTAGCTATTGGGGATTTATTTATAGGTTCAATTGTCCACTCCACTAATATCTAAGGGACCTAAGTGTTTAGTTTCTACGTTCACTCATCCTACCTATTTTCTAAGGAAAAATTTCTAAGTTCCGCCTAAGTTAATCCCTTAAGGTTTTGTATGTTGATCCCAGAGCCAGGCTATCTCATACTCCACTTTGATAACAACTTATAATGCCTTGATTTTTAGGACCCGAGTATATAACTCGTTACCTTGAAAACCCGGATGTTAACGGATAATCAAATGATAATCCACAAAATTAAAGTACGATTAACGGAACCAAGCGTAGTATAAATGTAACCTAAACAATAACAATATCATGGGCCACTTAGTTGGGGCCCATATACAAAACTTCAAGTTCTCAAATGTACTGAAATAAACATAAGCAAATAATCGACAGATTTAACCTAAAGCAAGCAGCCGCCTCCTGGTACAGTTCATCCTCGAATGGCTCCTCCTCTACTGCAATGGCAGCAGTCCCTGGATCTGCGACGTAATCGCCCATCTCTGCACTTACCTTCTCTGTACGGTTGAACATTGATGAATGAGTGGCCAGCTCAATGTGATTTTTCCTCAGGATTACACACCGCCGCCTTAGGCCAAAAGTAACATGAAAACAATCATGGCATACAAAAGCGGAGCAGGATGTAATCTCAGTTAATGCATGGATATATAAATGCACGTCAACTGAGGATGCTCATCCAGTTGGCTTTTGGCCAAAGCGCATACAATGCGGCCGGTCACCAGTGAAAGTACATAGTACGTGTGTAGTGCCAAACTCACCTATGTGGCCATCACTAACAAAAGTACATAGTACATACGTAGTGCCAAACTTACCAATGTGGCCAGTCACCAGCAAAATACATAGTACGCATGTAGTGTTAAACCCACCAATGTGGCCAATCACTAGCGAAAGCACATAGTACGCGCGTAATGCGAAACCACCAATGTGACCAAGTACTATGTATGCATGATTAGCTAGACCTTTATTAATCCATTTACAACCAGCAGGTTTAATGAAGCTCAAGGTCACTATGGGGAGCTCCTTGCCCAGCGTAGGCCGACGGCTCAGGCATAGTGTCCCATGACCACCATCCTCAACCCATGAGACTGTCGTCTTAGGGTGTGTATAGAGCCCACCAACATGTGGTCAATCAATTCTCAATGTAAGGGGATTACCACTATATATTGACTCGGAATGAAGCATTGAAATCGTTAAATGCGGTGATTAAATTAAGACGATATGTATGATTTTAAAAACGAGTAAACATCAATGATTGTAAATATTACAAGGTTCATTCCCTAGTCAGGTAAGTGTAACCACTTCATAGATGGTAAGCCCCATAACCAAATGCCACCAACCATAACCTTCATGTTTGGGGTCTACTTATATCACAACCAGTCTAGTAACACCCTAAGCACGGACTCTCCTTAGAAAGAGGTTTCCATTGAGAGATTTCAATAGTATGTGTTTTACAAACAATGCAATACTATAGAGGCAAAGTGTGGAAACCAGACATGATTAAATAATCAAATATAATACATGTACTCTTATAGTGCACGAGTCACATAATCAAAATTTTCCAACTCTAAGGCATGTACTCAAGGAAGTTAAACACATAGTTCAGATGTTGAGTAACTGGTTAAATAACTCGGGAAGTCTAGTGCACATGTTCAAACGAACTAATCAAGTGTAAATATGAACTCAGGGCATGCTTTTAAATTAAACTAACCGAGTATCTTGTTAGATACTAGATAAACCCATCAGACAATTTAGTCATCTCTAAGACATGTGAATAGTTAACTAAGCAAATATTTTAAACAATTTCAATCTATTCTAAGCTATCCAGGCACTCTAATTACTTTTTAAAATATAAGTTTGGATGAACTAATTGAGAGTTAAACCACTTATAAATCATAAGTCCTAAGCAACAACCGAATGATTTACCATTTCTGGATTATCACTCGTAATTACCATAAAAGCTACCCATAGCCTAGTTTAGAGATGGAAAGCTTAAGGGGAAGAAATTATCACCAAAAAAGTTGTAGTACGTCCCTCGATCCAAGTTCTCGTGAGCGTCTTGCGACCCAATATCACGCAAGTGATTTCCTGGTTGTTATTTCTGATTCAATAGCCCACATTAGATAGTATTGCAAAGTACATAAATCATTAAAAGTGTGTGGGGCTTTGTAGGGCTCATTATGACAGGAGTTGGGCCTGCATCAAGGTGGCCAGGCCCACCAACTATTTGTCCCAACAAAGTGGCCAAAAAAGGGCTTGATTCCCATCTATAAATAACCTGAACTGGGCCTAACTGGCCCAGTTTGCTAGGCTCGAAATAGTCCCAAAGTTGGGCTGGGCCGACTGATGAGACAATCAGCAACATTCCTAAACCTTTATTGCAAAGGGCTACCTATTTTTCATTTGAACCATTCATTCATTCATGTAACTTAGGAGAAACACATGATGCCATATCATGTCAATGCCTAAGCTTCTTATCACTAGCATGGAAATGGGCATTTAAGATTTGAATGGTGGAACAAGTTAAGTCTCATCATCATCTAGAAATGTCTGCTTGCATGGTCATGGAATATGGGTGTTCGATTCCTGCGACCTATATGGAAAAGAGTGTGGGTGCATAAAAGGTTTTGATACTTAACATTTTGATTCGATGATTCTAACCATGTGATTTATGACTCGTAAAACACGGATGGTTGTAACAAATTGGCCCTACCCAAAGAATTACGATAACCTGATTGGCATGATTCTTAAACTATGATTTGTTCATAGTTATGCGAATGAATGAATAGATCAGATTGACTTTAGGTCAACCTGCACCATACAAGGTGCGGCCCACCTGCCTTATGCAGGGAGTTGCCCACTGCGTTGCAGGATGTAGCCCACCTACAGTTGTGCAGCGTACGGCCTACCTGCAATTTATGGTGAGGCCCGATTGTGGAAGGTGAGGCCCATTGGTGTGTATAGTGCGTCCCACAGGGCTGGAATGCGGCTTACATCTAGGCTGGTGTCAGCCCAGTCTGCACGGCTGATTTCGACCCAGTTCTGGGCTAGCTTTTAGCCTAGATAACAGCCCCACTGAAAGGTCATTTTCAGCCATTGTAGGGCCCAAATAAGGGCTTGGTTTCAGTCTTGTTTTGGCTTAGCTGGAGACCATTTTCTTCTTGCTTTCGTGGCCCAGAACTTTAGTCCGTCAGAAGCCGTTATTTGGTCTTAAAACATGGCCCATCAAAAAGTTGATTCGTGCTCAAATCAAGGCCTGATGAACGCCTGTTGTTAGCCCAATCTCAGTAGCATTTTCAGCTTATGGCAAGGTCCAGATGGATGCCTGATCTCAGCCCCAAACATGACCGAACTTCCACGGTGATGTAACTCTGGATGAGGGAAAGATAAAGGAGGTTAGGCCGTTTACTTGACCTGCTCCGACGTTGGATGGGTCTCAGCTTAGTTGTTGACACAACGACAGATGCCTAAAACCATGCATCCCGAGTTAGCAAAATGTTGTTGAAAGGAAAAGACTGACCAGGCAGTTCCAACCCTTACCTGATGAGTTTCTGGTCTCGGGACTCAGTGAGGCAACACCCCACACCCGATTGAGTTGAGTTAGGGATGGGCCGAGTCGAGGTGGTAGATTGACTCACTCACCCGATCTCTCTCTTCTCTCTCTTTCCTCTCTCCCTCTCTTTCCTTTCTCTCTTTCCTTCCTCTCACTCTCTGGTGTGAATCCTGAGGGTGACAAGAGCTCCTTTTATAGATGGGAAGGAGAGACGTCCAACGGTTGAGGTTCAAACTACTCTTGTAAGGCCCATCTTCAAAAATCTTTTATGCCAGGGGTACATCCGATCGCGGGGATGGATTGCTATGCCTTGGCCCACTAGAAAAGTAACTTTCTAGCCCTGGTGGGGCCCATCTCATGATCGTGGGTCGGGTGATTTAACAAAGAAGATGGAGTGGCCTTTACTAGCAAATTATCCTCCAGGGTATTTCGGTATGATCTGGTCTGTTTGAACGGGCCAGATGGGGCCTCTGATTAGTGAGGGGCCCACTTTTCGGGCCTTAAAAGTCAGTTTTCGTTCATCTCATGAGAAATTCTATTTCTCATGAGATGAGATGTTTTCCTTCTCCATCTTGTACTATCTCTCATGGGAGGGCTAGGATTGCCCCACGTGGCCCAGGGGACGGCCGGAGATGTGCCAGCAACCCCTTCCTAAAATGAAAAACTTCACTTTTTACTTTTCTTATGCATGCCTTTGTTCGGCTATTTCTAGAAATGGGAGAGTGTGACTCTTCCTGGAAGATGGATGGCTGAGATGACATGATCAGGTCAATCGTGGGCCACCCATGCAGCCACAAATTGGTCCCACACCTCATATCCTAGCCACGTGTGAGGCTTTGAACGGTTCTACCACAGAATCCTCCTTCCTTTGCATGGGCTTAAAAGCCTATACAGTTATGATTAGACAGGTCCCACGAGGCAAATGAACGATTTGGATCGTTCAGAAAGTGCCCAGGGTGGGCCACTTTGGAGGTAAAAGATCATCATATTCTAATTTCACGTTGGCAGGAAGAAAATCTGGTTTTTCTTTATTTTGGTTCGGCCAAAGCCGGTTTGACTGGCTAGCTTTATCTAGTGCACGAGTACACTGGGTGCACTCGCACCATGTGTGGGGTCCACTGTGATGTTTGTGATAACTCCACTCCATCCATTCACCTTAAGAATCCCATCCAAGGGGCCAGGCCCAGTTTGGGGCGGAGGTGATGCCTAGGTGGGCCATATCACACCCCTCGGGGCTTATTCGGTCCATACATCTTGATCCAATGGTTGGATTGGTCTAAGACTTTGCTTTGACGGCTAAATGGGGATTTGAGAGGCTTTGAGTGCCTGATTGGCCACTAATTAATCCTTAAGAGTTGATAGTAGGTGTGTTGTCCCAACATGACTTGATCAATGATCCATAAGCGGCTTTGAATTGAGGTGTTTCATTGAGTTTACCTTTCTGACTGATGTAGGGTCCAACTCAGCTCCTAGGGCCTTGGATGGACGACTTCAATGATGACTGAGAGTCCCATCCTGCGTACGTTTAGTTTAAGTTGTTTGGTTAGTTGAATTCTGGATCCTATTGACGTAGGTTTAAGTGGTAACACTCGTGCACCAGAGGTGTGGGGTGTTACATAGAGCACCAAACAAAGCCCACCGATTAAAGCCCGGACCAAACCAGGCCGAGGCGGTAGTCTGATTGCTGCTCTAGAAACGGACAGTTGTCTCCTCCGAGCAATAGCTATCTCTCGTCCCAAAGTCAACTTTCATATAGATTTACCCCTACAGCCCACCTTATTCACCATTTAACCAACCCCCAAGAGCCAATGAGAGCACACCCCATGACATTCCTCTCTCCTCAACCAGTCTCAAGCTGCCATATCAACTTTTACCCCTCTCAAACTCAGCAATTACAACAATGTCATCAGAAAAGGCTATAAATAGCCCTCTCCTCTTCATATTTCACATACCAAGAAACACAATAACTTCTCATTTCTAAAATCCAAGTGAGAGAGGAGACAAAGAGAGGAAGAGAGTGAGGTTGAGAAGGAGCTCCCAAGCCTCCAAGATCATATTTTTCAGTTACCTCTTAGCCTCCTCTCAACCTTCTCAACCCCATAACTCTAGCCCAGATCGATCATGGTTCAGTCCATGTCTTAGCCTAATTAAGAATTAAGCCAAATATCTTCTCATTTTGTTTACATACAAGCATTCATCATAACATCTCTTCCCTTCTCAACCCCCTTACTTCTCTAGATCTCTAGTGAACGTATGCTCTGTGACTTGCTGTACATCGGATCCTATCACATCAGAAATTTCTACCGATCTAGTCCACTTTTCTTTATCTTTTTGCATAAGCATCATCACATCTTCCTTCTAAACATATTGTTGGACGTATGCTCTTTAGCTTGCCGAAACCTCAAATCTTGCCACATCAAAAATTCACGTATGCCTAGTCTTACTCTGACTACATCATTTATCCCTTGAGATTTTCTTACCATAACAAGTAGAGACTGTATAGTCGTACAGGCAGAGAGGGTGCCTAACACCTTCCCTCTTTATAACCAAGGTCCCTTATTCGAAATCCCGAATCGTAGACCAGTAGTCAATCTAAGGTAGGAGAATCTTCAGATTTTTTCAACCTTACATATTTCACAGGTTCTAGTCGACTACGAAATTTTGAGATTAAGTGGCTAGTGGCGACTCCAAACTAACAATCAAGGATATATACCCCACAACATACAACATGTAAGACGCTTAGCCTTAGTGTCTGTTTTATTCCTTTAGGTCCTGTGGTCCTACTGGTCAAATTCTGGCGACCCGTGATGTATAGATTTTATTTGCGGTCATCCTTAAGTCCCGTCATGTAAATCCGACCTGGATCATCATGAAACCAACGCCGCATCTCGTGCGTAAATTCGACATGTACATCAAAAGTTATGGGCCGCACTTTATTTGGACCTTTGATTGTGATTTGGTAGGACCCACGTAGCTTTCACAATTTTCCATGCATGATAACATCACCCTTTCATAATTACCTAGAAAGCCTAGTCCCTATAACTCCCCTCCCTAGCAAGGCATGGGTTGCTTCTCCTATGCTCATTATGATTTTTCTCTTCTCTAGGCTATGATTGCTTGTCTTTTTAAGAAAACTCATCATTACACTTCAACAACAAGTCCCATGCTTTCCTACTCACTCTTATTTATTCTCCTTCTCTCTTGCTAGAGCTCCTTGGCCGTCCCACCTTGCTCCCCATTCTCCAGCCCCTTTTCTCTCTAAAATCTCCTCATCTAACCATCCACCTTCAATCTCCACCTTAGATCCTTGAAGCTTGAAGCATAGGGAGTCCCTTGGTAGAAGTTTAGTGAAGATCCATTGAGGTGGGTATCTTTTAGCTTAGGACTTCTTTCTTTCTTTCTTAGACATTCTCATTTCACCTTTAGGAGCTTGTGGGGCTCATCAAATGATAGTGGAGGCCCCCAAGTCTCCATGGATGTGGCCTATGGCCCACCCTTCTTGCATGCATGTTCCATGGATGGGGCCATTCTCCATGGACCCTATTATGAAATTTTCTTTTGACGCATGTCCTTGTGGGGTCATCTAGACCCTAAATCTTTGTGGGGATGGCATCCCCACCTTAGATTTGAATTTTTTATTCTATGCATATTTATGATTTACATTGTAAATGTACATAGTGGAGGATGTGAATGTTTGTGATGAAGGGAGAGCCTCAATAGTGGTGGAGACCCTCTCTTGTGGCCGGATCTTGATTTTTTTTTCTTTTCTTTTCTTCTCCTTTCCTCATTATCTGATTTCTGTAGTGTGTGGCCCACTTAGTGGCTTTGCAATGTCCAGACCCTCCAAATATAGTGGGCACCTATTGTTGTCCACACTAGGGACGTTGGTGCCCCATTTGCCTCACATGTGATGCATACAATGGATTTTAGGGAGGGGATATAGCCTGGATATTTCTGGGGCCCACTAAGGTGGACCATAAAACTAATTTTATGAGATATTTTCTTTTTTAATTAATAGTTTTGGATAGTTTTATTCAGACATATATTGCTATCCAGAAAATTTCTAGATTGATTTTGAACTGTTTTGAGCATGGATTATGGGGTGATTAGATGAGTGTTTTACTCCCACTATTGGATTATTTCTGGAGGTGTGGACCTCATCTAAAGGTGTACCAAATCCCAACTCCATCTGCCCTTGTTTGAGCACCCAAAAGAATGGGCCAAGGGGGCTAGACGGTCTAGATTTTTCTGGACTGTCCAGGCATTTTGCATGATGAAAAACTAAAAATATTAAATTGTTTTTGAAATAGTGGGCCACTTTTATGGACCCCACCTTAATGTATACATATAAGGGGATCTTGGCCCCATATTTTTCCAATTGTTGGTGGACCTAGGCCCACTCTAATGGAGTGCACAAGTAGAGGGTAGTAGCATATGTTCTGCAGCAGAAATTTTTCTGGACCTTGCTGTCCACTTTTTTAAAAATTAGTTAATCATATGTGTATGGCTCGTAAATGTCCCTTTTTGGTGGCCCACCTTACTGGGACCCTCTCCATGTGCATCAGGACATCCTAACCATTCATTTTGGGGGCATATTTGCTGGGCCAACAACCCTGCTAGACGTTTCAAGTGTGGTTGACGTCCAGCATGGGTTGGCCGTCTCACCCCCCCTTAAGCCCACCATAATGTAATGTTTCATCCATCCGTTCATCCTTTTTGTGTGGCCCACATGGACGTGTCCACTCCCTAGTGGACGTCCACACGTGGGGCCCACCTTAGTGTCCTTCTAGCCAGGTCATCCAGGCCCTTGGACTGCCTAACCATGTGGGACGCCCTAACATTTTGAGTTACTGCTGGACTTGCAGTCCAACAGCAGGACCACTTGTTTTATATGATGTATATCCACTCTCCTCTGGTGGGACCCCTTATGGGCATTGCTGGCTACCATGGGATTATTATTCACTCAGTTCCACTAAATTTCTGGACCTCAGCAGGCCTAGGAAGTTGGGTGGGCTGAAAGTTCAGCAAGAGGCCTTAAAAGTACATTGTATGTGGCTGAAATTTTAAAGGATGTAGGGCCCATCATATTGAGAGACTTGTGTGTATGTTTCATACCTTTATTCTTAAAATTTTTAGGCTTAATTAGTGCTCTTTGAGGCCCACTTTAGTTGGATTATGAGAACCCATTATAGGCCAGATTTTTAGGACATCCAGCAGACCTAGATTGGGCTGGGCGGTCCAATCTTGGCCCAGTTATATGTATGGGTTGTTTCCACCATTATACTGGACTTGTGGGTTGAATTATAAATGTGATCGGGTCCTTGATTGCCCACCAAAATTACCAGTTTTCGGGCTGATGTTGTAAGCCCGTTTGACCCAACTTTGACATGATTTTGTCCATGTATTTGGGCTTATGGGTTGCCTACTAAGTCTAACATAATGCATGGATTCAGTGGCCATTGAGACTTGGGTCATGATTCTCCTCTTTTGGCCCATGTTGTTGTATGTAGGTTGAGCCATTTTCTTAAGGTCCATTATATGGAATATATGTATGTGGCTACCCCTTTTATTCTTATAGAGGATTTGGGCCCTAAGCCTTACTTCTAGATAGATTATGGTTAGGCCGCCTTTCGGGGATAATGGTGGTTAAATGTCCACATTATAGACCCCTCTAGGCCCATTTGTTAGGCCTATTCTCATCTGAGTGTGGTTGAATGTCCACCTTAGATCCTTGATAGGCCCATCCTTATTTTTTTGGGCCCATGATATTATTGCTTAGTGGGCTACCCCAAACTATTGGGCCCCCACTAGTAGTTGTACTCCTTTCATATCATGTAGAAATTGTCTAAGGACTTAGACCCCTCCTTGATTGAGAGGAGAGTATAACATCATCATATGACATACATAGCTTAATCCATGTTTCATCCCCATGTACACCTAGACCCAAGGAGAGTATATCTGATGGCATACTTAGTCATTTTTTGACTCATGAGCATCATATGTGTGCTTGGTAGATGGTTAATTTTTCATGGCATTATGCCTCTAAGAAGGCTGTTATGGGACTCCCTGGGAGATGGGATTGCCCCTCTTGAGCACGATGGATGCGCAAGATCAATTCATGTTTGACTGGGGTGGTGCATGCATCTGACATTGTCATAACACGTTGTTATTCGCCCTAGTTTCATCAGGGTCGTAGCCTCCACAGACACCTCGTGGATGGTTGAGTTTTGGATGACGAAAATATTCATTGAGTACTATAAGGCACGTAGAATGTCCTTGGGTGAAAGTCTTAGAACCTTTATGGTACTAGGAGATGCTCCATTGGCGAGACCGAGTGAAAAACCTGAGCGCTGGTGCCTTTACCATTAGGCCGCATCTCCCACTGTATCATGGTCGGTTGGGAAGGGATGTGGCCTTACCCACCTGAGTGAGGGGGCAACAACTAGGCTGAGTCTAACCAGCTCATAAATGGGTCCACTACCGTCATGCTTTATTGGTGTTGGCTGCCCACAGGCGGGTAGTGAGGTCTCCTATGCGGCTAGGAGGGCGGCAGTCAGCAGGTAGTGTATTTGACCCCGGTGATTCCCTAGAGAGGAACTGTACTGATAAGTTAGATTGATGTGGATAAGCTTGATCGTATTGCATATTGCACGTGACATTGACTCCATAGGCCCTTCTTTGTATTATTTAGCCTTGAGATAACTATTGACACTCCTACATCGCATTTCATAGCCTTGTTATGGATGATGGTGTTTATAGTCCTTGCTACATATTCCGTATACTCTAATATTGCATTCACGGCACTTTCCCTACACACACTTACACCGCCCTCTAAGATTTCTATAAGCTTATTCACGATTGATGCGTGCAGTTGAATACAGGCCAGTGAGCGGAGCAAGAGCTGTGGTGAGTCGCTGATCCTCTTGGAGTTTTCTTCTTACTATTCTCGTATTTTCCTTTTCGAAACCTTGCATTGTAAAAGTTTAAATTTCTAGTGAATTTTGTAATGATGTTCCTGTGGTTATTTATCTGTGGTTATAATGTTATGATCTTGGGTATACTCATTTTGAATCATAGTTGTATTATTGAAATCTTCTTTATAGGATCTTAGGATCGGAACCTGGTGAATGGGCACCAGGAGCTGAGAATGGGGTACTACAGAGGCTATCGCCGCCGGATTCAGCGATTGAGATTTTTGCAAGCCCAGTTCCTGATTCTGAGGCGCGACACAACATGCACAAAAAAGGACAAAAGCCAAGATCGACTAGAGAGCGTAGGCACCGATCTCCCAACGTTCACAATATTATATTTATATATTATAATAAACATAGTTATTTAATTATATATTACTTATCAAATAAAAAATTCCAAATAGTAAACCCTATATTATATTTATATATTATACATAAATATATGAATGGATGGATGATTAGTTGAATTATGGATGGATCATGGATGTGATTAATAATTGGATGGGTAGTGGATGGATGATGCATATTTTATAAATATAATATAAATTATATATATATATATATATATATATATATATATATATATATATATAGTATAATAAATGTATTATAATATATTAATATTATTATATATATTAAATTAATGTTAGATTGGTAATCATATGACTTAATGTTATTGTTAGTTCTCGTTTACAATTATTTGATTTTAAATGTTCCTAAATCCCCACATTAAAGTAATATTAATTTATTGTTATTTTTTATTATTCTTAATTGTTATTGTTAATATTAGGTTGTTAATATTAATATTAAATTAAATTAATTTAACATTAATATTATTGTTATTGTTAATTTAATTAATATTATTGTTATTGTTAATTTCTTATTATTTAATCAGTAGCATTATTTTTTTAATATTTTATTATTGTAGTATATGGTAATCAATTGCTCATTTGAGGATTTCTATGTTGTCAGATATAGATTCAGTGTATTCTTGGATACATAAAAATCCTCAAATTGTCCATTTTTGGACAGTTCAATGTTGGATAGATAAGAATATTTTCATTTATTCTAATTAAAATGCATATGCCTGTTTTAGTTTTTTCTCTCCTATTCTCTCTGGATATATTTTTAACAATTATTTCCTTATCAAATATCCACATTATGTGTGGATAGTTAACGTGGGAATCAAATACAAAATTAATATATTCTAGAGAAATAATAAGAGATGCCATCGAAATTTTAGCGTGGCATTTAAATTGAAAAATGAAAGCATTATAATCTACTTAACATTGAATTGGTGACTGATTTAGACACTTAAATTTTTAAAAAAAATAAAAAAATAGAGGACATTTATATACACACTACTTGTGTTAATAAGTGCCTAAAAGTTAGTTTCCTATCTTTATATTCATAAATGACTAGTATGATGAAGTCTTAACTACCCATGGTGCCGGTACATTAGCCACATCTCCTCTTATTGTTAAGGGAGAGGGGTCTTCAGTTGCGATTGTTAGTAAATGAAAGAAAATGTCAGTTGTGTGGGATGATTTTGAAAAAATTCTAGTTAATAATGTGCTTAAGATCAGATGTATGCATTGTAAAGCACTATACAAAAAAAATCCTTAGGGGTCAACTACTCATTTAAACAGACATATGTAAAGTTATTCAAAGATGCCGAAAATTTCAATTTTAAGCCAACAGTTACTATCATTTAGCAAGTCTAAAGGAGATGCGTCTCAAGGTAAATTTTTTACTCATAAGTTTGTAAAACAGAAGCTGAAAGAGTAGTATACAAGACTTGTGATCGTTGAAGAACAACCATATAGAATGATAGAGAATAAAGTTTTCATGTGATACAGTAAATTCCTTAATCCTCATGTTGAGAAGGCCTCCCGCATTATTGTAAAGAGTGAGTGCATGAAGATGTTCACAAGTGAGAAAATAAAACTGAAAGAAGTTTTGACATCAGTCTCAAGAGTAAGTTTGATTTCTGATTTGTGGACGACATCTAATAAAAAAAAGGGATATATTTCATTGACCACACACTATGTTGATGAAGATTATTAACTTTGCAAGAGAATATTGAACTTCCACTACATTCCATATTCTCATACCGGTTTGATTATTTCAGATTGCATTTATAACTATCTACGAGTTTAGGGCATTGAAAATAAAATTTCTTCAATAATTTTAGATAATACTTTGATAAATGACAGTGTAATATTATTCTTATGTAATCAGTTCAAGATAACTAATAATTTATTTTTTTTAAAGAAAAAATATTTAATGTTTGATATTATGCCCACATACTAAACCTAATTGTGTAAGAATTGTCGATAACAATTAATTAAACTATAAAGAACATAAGGGGGTATAAAATACATAAGGGGCTCACCTTCACGATTGAGTATATGAAGGGACATAATCTAATGTTTGAATGTGAAGTCTCAAAAAACGTTGAAGTTAGATGCATGCATACATTAAAATTTAACTTCTGAAATATTAGATTCGGCCATGGAATTGGAACTTACATTTCTTAAATATACAGTGCGTGATAGAACGTATATTTGGTTGTCTACTCAAGAAAATTTGAGCAAAGAAAAAGATGTGTACAAATTTCTCAATATTTTTTATCACTACACGAAGATATTTTCTAGAAATAAATATCTCATAACAAATATGTTTCTTCCATTTGTTTAGAAGATCAAGGAAGCCTTAAGAAAAAATGTTAGTGAATGTCCAAATTTTCTACAACTTATGATACTAGGTATGCAAATGAAGTTCGTTAAGTACTAGGATGAATGTCATTTTTTAATGGCCTTAACGGCTGTTCTTGATCCTCGGTGTAAGATAAGTTATTTTAAGTTCATCTTTATGAAGATTTGTTCTTATCAAAAGGCAATAACCGAAATCTCGAAGGTTCGTGACGCAATTGAAGAATTGTACAATACGTACACAACCGCACAGTCCACACCAAATGGTAAAGAAGTTAGATCTCATGCTATTTCTATAAGTGATGTTACTATACTCGACGATGAATACATGTCTTTATTAGCACAATAAGATACGAATAATGAAACGAAAGAATCAGAGTTAGACTTATATCTCAAAGAGTCAATCGTAAGGTGACAACATTCAAACTTCGATGTTTTGGAGTGGTGGAAAATGAAAGTTAACTAATGAAAATACCTTACATTATCGGTGATTGCACGAGACATATTGTCAATTCTTGTTTCAATGGTGACATTAAAATCTACTTTTAGTATAGGTAGTAGGGTCGTGAGTAAGAATTGAAGCTCCCTTACACCAAATACAGTTGAAGTATTAATTTGTACTTAAGATTGGCTGCGTCAAATTTGGAGAGATAATAATTTTGATATTAAAGAGGAAGATGAGAAGGAGAATGAGTCTCAAGATGCAGCACATTCAACAACAACAACATGAATAAAATTAGGTTAACATTTATTGTTAATTTCTTGAAACATAAAATGATGTAATGTGTAAACAACATGAATAAAATTAGGTTAACATTTATTGTTAATTTCTTGAAACATAAAATGATGTAATGTGTACTTTGACGTTTATTTTATTTTTATATCATGTTTTTTTAATATTATAATTCATATTTCACTATTGCTTTTATATATCATATTTCATTATTGCTTTTACATCTCATATTTCATTTTTCATCTATTTTCGTATTTCATTATTTATAAAATATTAATTTCTCCAACACAAACTATAGATATGCCTTTAAGTGAACCATCGACCAACGTTTGAGACTATGATTTCTTAGTTTACTCTCCAAAGTTCAGAAAATTGAAAATTTTGGATCATTTGTATGGGCCAAAGTTTGTTAATAAAATTAATCAGCTCATATTACACTCATCATGTTGGAGTGGATATGCAAAATCATGTCTTAAAGCTTCAAAGGAAATTCAAATTCTTTTTCATACCCTTATTAATTCGAATGAAAAACCTTCCACTCCCTCTATAAAAACTTTTTAAGGTAGAGGAGGAAGCTATATTATTTACATTGGAAGAAGAACAATTCCAACTTGCCTTAAAACGTAGTATGGGAGATGCTTCTACACATCAACGATATCCTCCAAGACGACATGATGTCGAAGCAGTTTCAAGTTGCACAAATAAAAGGAGAAGAGTAACAAACCGTCCAAGTTTCTCTCCAGTCTTAGTATAATTTACGAGAGTTGGAAACTAAATATAAATCTTCTCACAAAGAAAGTTTGAAAAATCTAATTCAAATTATACAAGAGGATAATAAAAATATCTCTCAATCTTCTGATTCAGGTGACGTGAATGAGTATGTATATGAAGAATTGGATAGCAGTTGGAGCTCGGCAAATGAATCTCGTCTCTAGTAGTAATTAGTAAATTAGGACAATAAATTTTTTTCTAATGTTGTTCTAATTAGAATATTTTTAATTTTTAATTTATATTTTATATTTTATTTTCAGTTTTATTGTATTATTAAATGTTATGTACAGTTACAACTTTAACTTGATACTCCTAACTTCGAAATTGAACTTATCTCGAAAACTCAACTCGAACGCAAATTTGATAACTCAAACTCGACTCAAAAGCACGAACTCGAACTTGTCTCGAACTGATCTAAGTTGCTAACCTAGCCGAGTCAACCTCAACAAAGTGGCTCGGTCACCAAGCTGAGCCAAACACGAACCAGGGATAATTGCTAAGCTGTGTGGGCCCCACTGTGATGCGCGTTGAACATCATCACCGTGTATTTGATGGGTCCCCTTTAAATTATGGGATATACCAAAAATCAATCGTATACGGAACTCAGGTGGGCCATACCATCTAAAATCATGTGAAGACATGACAAAAACATATAAAATCACTTGGTCGGCCCACCTAAAATTTGGATTGTCTGAAACTTGGTTTGACCCCTCATCCAAGTGGGACACATAATGGATGGATTGGATTTGTGAACCAATCCTCAGTGGGCCCAAAAAATGATTACGAATGTTTTAATGGAGGGTAACTTCTCTCAACTTTCATATGTGGTGTGGTCCACAAAAGTCACGGATTGACTTGATTTTTAAGCCCTAGGCACACCATGAAATGGTGCATCTGACTGATGGGGTAGATGTTCGACACGCATAACAATGGGGCTCACATAGCTCGACCTCATGGGAAGTTCCCATGAGCTCGACCGCATAGAACCTTTTCCCATATATATATATATATATATAGAGAGAGAGAGAGAGAGAGAGAGAGAGAGAGAGAGAGAGAGAGAGAGAGAGAGAGAGAGAGAGAGAGCCGGTTCATGATTAAAGTGGGAAACATGATGAAGTAGAACGCATGCTCCAAAATGTTTCCCTTAGTGAAGCTCACATAAATTATGACCAGCTCTATTTTTGGGCCTAAGGCCTAATGTGTGAGTCATAAGCACACTTTCGCATACACCTCTTTATTGGCCCTATTAAAAAAACAAGAGTGTGTGTCGCTCACCCAACTGTTTCCTTGGCCCACCTGAATCAGGTAGCAGCTTGATTTTTGGGCCCAGGTCCCACAGTATAATGACACATCTGATGGTCACAGTAGATTCCACGTACACATCATGGTGAGTCATATAAAAATGGAGGGTGGTTGTTGCCCTCTTTCAATTGTTTTCCTTACAATGATCCACTTGAATCACGGGCTAACCTGATTTTTGGCCTTGGGCCTAAACATGGCCTGATACATTTGATGGTCGGAGTGGTAAATTGTGTAACTAACATCTCCCACCTTTTCCTGTGATGGCAAGAAAGGCATGTTTTTGATAGCAGGTTTCAAGTCCCAAAACATCACAAGGTCCCAAAATACAGCTTTTAAAGATTAAATTCTCCAAAAAAAAAAAAAAAAACTAACTACTTTGTAAAGCCTTCTAGGTAAGACCATGACTAGTTACTGATGATCTTGGAGTAGAAGTTCCAATCGGGATGAGTGGCTGTGATAGCTTTCTGGCCAAAAGGGTGAGCTTCCACATATGCCGGAACATTGGAAGCAACAGAAAGGCACTCCAAATAAACCATAATATCTCCATTTGGACCTGCTCAGTGAACCAATTTTGCCAAAATGTAAGTAAAAGACTACGTGTAACTCTTTCAAACTAAGATACAACTGAATGGCATGCCATGCAATGACACGAAGTAGCGTTGCACGGGAAATCCGACGGACTATACAACCTAACCCCACCATACACATGGTAGGAGACGATGGATTAAGACCACCCATCTTGCAGGCACTAAAATGGGTGGCCCACGGGTCATAGATCACATCACGATAACAATCCTAGCCATCAATTTTACCCACGTTTGTGTGCCACTTGTATCAGTAAAGGTTCCAAGTGGCATGACACATGGCATTCCATGGTTTTCTTTGTTAAAGGTGACGAGACCCCACCTATACTGTCATCGTGGATGTGCTCCACAAAGTATGGATGAGGGAAAATCGCAGTGTTTGGCTGTCAAGTTAAAAGTACAAGAGGCAAAATCAGTTACTGAAAATGTAGAAACATGTGCAACAAAATAAAGCAATGTCCACAACGCTAAAAAGCAAAAAATTACAGCTACGTAAGATCATTGAGTGAACATGAACATGCCCTGAAGAATCAGTGAGTCTGACTTGGCTCATTGAATTGGAAGTCGTCACTCACCTCCAAGTTCATTAGGTTGAGTGGGTGCCTTAGGCCATCCATTTTTACTGAATATTTCTTTTATTTTTATTTTTATTTCTATATATATCCATTGAAATTTATGTGATCACAAAATTGTTTGGTAATCATGGGATATTGGGGGAGTAGCATTTGAATTTAGTGGCCCATCATATTAATGGTTCTAGGCTCCCAGGAGGAACACCATCTGATCCCATAAATCTGTTAGAAAACAAGAATTAGAATTTCTGCCTAAAAAAGTTGGCCCTATTCACTCAGGTGAGCCACAATGTACCAAGTGACCTAATGATTAACATATTTTCTTGCCCATCTAATTTTTTCATTATGTCATGGCCCACCAGATGTTTAAAATTGCCTCAATTTCAGGCCAGAATATCTAGAGTGTAGCCTACCTGATGGAAAAAAAAAAAAAAAAAAAACCTACCTGATGATAAAATCTCATGTAGGCGTGTTGATCAGCAAACCTCATCACACACAAGTAGTATATATATAAAATTACCGGATTTTTAAGGGCCGTGTAAGGAGCATCATCGATCAATAAGGTATTTGATGAAGAAAATTGTCCTTTGCTCCATGGAAGACTACCATTCTCATTTTCCCACAGTTTCTTCAACTCCTTGAGGAAAAGAGGCTTGGCATCATTCTCTAGAGTCTTGAATCCTGTATCACTGCTATCGCTCTGGTACTGGAAAACCAATATACAATATCAAAGTGTAAAAAACATTTGATAGGATGCAATCATGTATGAAATTATAGCCTAGACAGGCACAATATTTGTTCTCTATCTTAAAAATTATGATGATTCATCCATCTCACATGTGACCCTAATGTATGGCTGCTTAGGATGTTGAAATTGACAAGCAGGGTACATGGGTGGAACTTATCTTGAATATCACACTGACCATGTAACTGATGGTTATCAATTGAATGGTTAAAAATAAAATAGTGAGTGGTCCAAATTTCTTTAAGAAAGCAGATGCAAGTACAAATTCTCAATGTAGTTTTGGGTTATATTAGTCGCAACAGGGTCGGCAGTTAACGTCCCGGATTGCTGTACAACTGTATGGTGAAAGACTCACTGCCAATTTTAAAAGGCAGGTAATTTATAATAGGAGTAATGGCCAAGAACTAAAAATGTAAATTACAGTAATCCTACTTGCACATAGGACAAATGGACAGCCTAATAGATCAGTTTGTTCTGTCCATTCACTAAACAATGGAACAATTTTAACCTTCCATTCAACAGCTTATAAAATGGACAATTAAAATATTCTAGGTTAAGCATTCTAAATGCTTGAGCCATCTTAGATTATTGTGACAATGTAAGCTGCCCATTCCAACTAGGATTATTGCTTACAACACTCTAAGAGCAGTGGAACAGTACCATTATAAATATAGTTAGAACTCCTAATGAAGAGTTTTCCACATTCAAATAAAGTAAATCTAACATCCACTTATTTAAATTTTGGGATTTTTACTGCAAAAAATTCAGAAGGAATTGGATGTTACCAAACAGTGCCTTCAGTACCTGATATTCCCAGCAAGTACTTTTAAAGAACAGAAATTACATTACTGCCGTGCCTTGCTTTTTCTTTACAACAAAGTGGAAAAATTGTAATTTTTGGAGCCCATGTGGTATGTATCTCACATCTAATCCATCCAACAAATGCACATCAACATTATTATTATTAGACGAGAAAACATATGATAGATTCAAACATAAAGTAGACCAATTCCTAAGAATTAATGTACACCATTTAATATATCTCAGTTCAAGAGTAGCCCATCTAAAGATCTGATTGTCCTGATGTTTTGTTCATATTACCCCCATGGTACGGTGCATACGTGTTACACCGGTTGGATGTTATAAATAAACCACGTGGGCCCACAAGTCTTGCATTTCACTAGTTTTTTTTGAAAGGGGGGGTAGGGGGAGGATGACTTTTCTGTAAATTCAACCATATGACAGATTCAAACATGCAGTAGACCAATTCCTAAGAATTAATGTACACCATTTAATATATCTCAATTCAAGAGTGGCCCATCTAAAGATCTGATTGTCCTGATGTTTTGTTCATATTACCCCCATGGTACGGTGCATACGTGTTACACGGGTTGGATGTTATAAATAAACCACATGGGCCCACAAGTCTTGCATTTCACTAGCTTTTAAGGGAAAAAAACCCTCAAGGATCAGCTCCATGTAATTTTGAACCGTGAACAAGGCATTATTTAGTAAAATATAGATATTCCTCACGAATTTTTCCATAAAAATCCTTGAGATTTTCTCAATTTACAATTATTTACATTTAAGTAGCACACATGCGTAGAGTGAAATTCATGTACACGGCTTCATTTGTACAGAACCTTAAATGTGAAGAGGTACAGATACCTGAAGTATCCAACCTGGTTCCTTCGACAATGCACGATGGTGATAACTCATCCTCCTAACAGGTGACACTTATGTCTAGATACCAGACTACCCAAGTTGTATGGCACATTATAGACGAAGTATACAACTAAAATCAGACTGATCAAGGAATCTTAATCATCCAATTGCTTAGCTTTCAAATGATAGATATAGGGATGATATTGGTATGGGAATCAACTCGATTTCTACATGATGTCTCTCTCAAGGGCTTTAGGGTTAAGAGGGTATTATGTTTGACCAAAGTCGTCACTAACTAATTACTTTGATTTTACAATCGGTTATACCCTATAGAAATGCTTGGGACTGAGAATCCAAAAATACTTTTTTGTAAGATGACTCTTGATTTTAGGTTCCAAAGATTTTGAGTAATGGATTGTGGTTACAAAGAGAGAATGTGTTAGGCACCCACTTTGCCCGTACACACGGTCTCTACTTCACAATATATAACTAAGTTCTGATAAATAAGACTAGTTCTCACACGCAAAAGATAGGATGTGATGAATGTAATGATGACAATAGTTGATCAGTTCAAATTTATGATGGGCAGGATTTGATTATATCAGCAAGCAGCAGAGCATATATTCAAGTTGACAGAGTGTTGAGTGCTATGTATATGGAATTGTGATGTATGGAATAATTGATGCTATATTGATTTTTATTTTTATTTTGTTAGCTCGTTAGTACACCCCGCCATCAGTTCACAGTTAGCCACTCCCACTAAGGAATCGATACCAAGACCTCAGTGTTGAAATGAGGTATCCTTCACTCAGTTTACCACTTGAGCTATGGATCAGGGTGATACTTATGATAAAACAATGGCTAATTGATTGAATTTCTGGTAGGCATGCTCCAATTATATTAGCAAGCCATAGAGGATACGCCCGCCAATTAAATACGAGAAAATAATGAAGTGCAGTGTAGTGATGGTACATTTGAGTAGGGGATAGAGAAGAGAATGAGTGTCGCACAATACTAATGCTCATAATTAAATGCAACTGATTGGATCTTAAATAGTTAGAGGGACGGTAGTATCGAAAAGGCTAGATCGAGTGGCCCGGATAAGAACTTAGGTGGCTTAGGAGACTTAGACCATGGTTAAGCTAGGCTAGACCAAGGTTGGATTCTCACTTTCACTCTTACTCTCCTCAGTGGAGGGATATGATGACTAGATGGCTAAATCCCTAAGGGATTAGGAGGCTTTGAAATGAGAGTGGATATTTTCTTTGATTTCTGAATGCTTGACAAGGGAGTTGACTGGATCGTTGAACTAGGTAGGCTGATTGGGTGAGCTGACTTACCGAGTTGACTCACCGAGTTAAATAGAAGTTATATGGTTTGAGGTTCTAGAGTTTTAGGACTTTGAATGGGTTGACTAGGTCTAGTTTAGGGTTTAGGATTAGGGTTTTTTAGGTTTAGGATTAGAGTTTAGGTTGACCATCCATTGGTTTAAACTCAATCAGCTTGTCCATCTAGGGTGGGGTATCTACAACAGACCCACCTTCTATTCCCACCATCCATCATGTGGATGCTAACTTTGATGTCGACCATCAATCAAGTGGGGCACACCTTTAATTTGAACCGCACATTTTGTGGACCATTCATCATGCAGGGCTCCATCTTCAATATAGGTCGTTCATCATGTAGACCCACTTTTGATCTCCACCATCCATCATGTAGGTCCCACTTTTCCTATGGACCATCCATCATGCTGGGCCCACTTAATATGAATAGTCCATCAGGTGAGGCCACCTTTTGATGGGCCATCCATCATGCTGGACCACCTTTGACACCATGCATTATTTAGGCCCACCTTCATGCGGATCATTCATTATGTGGGGCCCAACCTTCTAAATGGGTCACACATCATGTGGCCCACCTTTGATGTCAATATTTCATCATGTGGTCCCACCTTCAATGTCCACCATCATTATGTGGGTCCCACCTATGATATAGACCATCCATCAATGGGATCCACTTGATGTGGATCGTCCATCATGTGCGGCCCATACTTTATGTGACCATGTAGTATATCAATGTGAGCTGACCTTGATATAGACCATTCATCATGTGGGGCCCCACCTTCAATATGAGTCATTGATCATATTGGCCCACCTTAGACAGATTGTAAAGAGAAGAGGTAAGATGGAAATTACCTAAAAGCTTAAGGACAAACTTATCCTAAAATTAGCCAAAAATATCTACCTACTCAAGCCAAATAAGCTCTTTTAAATAAAAAAAAAAAGTATCATCTCCCTCACATTTTTAAAGAGCTTTTTCACTATTTTCTAAAACAATTACTGGTAAAATTAAAGCTTTACTAAACATTCTATTTTCAAGATAAGAACTTATTTTTCTAAAATAAGCAAATAAGATCTGATTAGTAGAGATGCCAAACGGCCCCTTACTGACTCCAATCCAATCCATTCACAGTCAAAACATGACTAGGTGGGACATTCATGAACTCCCAAATTTGATTGGATATGAGTTGGGAAGAAACATGTGAAACAACTATATCTTTCTTCATTGTGTCAAGACGTCCACCTGTGGTCCACTATGAGTGTGTCTCTTTATGCGCAGCACTATCCTCACTCTAGGGTCTTTCATAATATTGGACTTCCTCCTCTTCTCATTTAGGATAAATCTTGGAGAGAAAATCTACTTTTAAAGTACACCATTGACAATCAAATGATATTAGATAATGATAATCAAGAGGTATAATTGAACCTAGAACTTTAATTTTGTTTTACTAAAAAAACACATGTTGATATCTAAACGATCATCCTTAGAGATTAATTAATTATTTTGAACCTTTAATAAAATTTTATTTTTCATTGCATTTTCAAAAGTGTATATGACAGTTGATGATCTTCAATTACGACAAGTCATAGAAGAAAATAAGGGTGCACTGAAAAAGAATGCCATGTGGACCTAATTGAACTTCTAAAGGGAAAAAGGTTGTTGGTTACAAGTGGATATACAAAATAAAGTATAAGACTACAAGTGACAAGGTGTATTTTATGTTGAAAGTATTGTAATAGATGTCTTAAATCAAGTCTGTTACATGACCTATCAATGCAATTGACAGACTGTTTGATGTCACCTTCGATGGCATCAAACAGTGCTTGATCCCATAGAAATTTTCTAGATTTTCTCCATGGGTCGCTAAATTAATTGGACATCTTTTCGATGCCATCACTAGCAATTTGATACCATTGAAGATCTGTTCGATGTTATCAAACATACCTCGATGCAGAGAAAGTCGGATTTTCATGTTATGTCTCTGGACTGTTTAGGTGTTTGTTCGATGCCATCAACATGGCTTCGATATTATCGAAAGATTAGTTTCAATGACATTGAAGACTATTTGATGTCATCGACAACTTCTGTGCAAATTTACACAGACTTGCGATTTTGTGGGATTTGTTTCCGATTTTGCTTGGGATCCCTATAGGCTATTTATATTAATGTAAGGGGGATTAAATCGTCCAAGGGTTTCAAAGGGTGTAATAAGGGTGAGATGCGAGGTTGTTCGTATCGGGTAATCTCTTTCTCTTTGAAATTTCTGCTGTCATAGTGATATCTGTCGCTTTGTGCCGTGGCTTTTTACCCACAAGTATTTTTTCATGTTAAAATATGTATTCTTTTAGTGTATACTTGATGCAATTGAATTACTATCCTAGATTAATCTCTGTGTGATTTCGCGGCCCATTATTACTTTGTAAAAAGGTAATAAGTAAAGAGATCAAGTAGATGCACGTCTCTACAAGTGGCCAAGCTGCGAATATTTAAAAAAAAATAATTTAGGCCTAGCTCGCCTTCACTTTTCCTAGCACACACCCTTTCCCACCTAACTAGATGGAAGTGGTGTCTCTCTTCTGCTCCAAACCATAGGAAATTTCTTTGGCCCACTCCCGATTTCCAGAGTTGGTTGTCATATGGCAAAGGCCCCTCAACGGCTGGGCTAAGATCAATGTGGACGAGTCTGCATTAGAGAACCTAAGTTTATCAAGTGGAGGGGGAATTTGTAGAGGAAAAAGAATTTCTCTTTGCTTTTGCTGAAGGCTACGGTATCAGTTCGAACATTCACACTGAGCTCGGGGCCATCCATGACGGATTGTGTTGATGCCTTTGTAAAGGGCTGAAGAAGATTATTGTTGAATCGGACTCCAAACTAGTAGTCAATTTCTTGGTAGGTGCAGCAAGACCAAGTTGGAAATGGAGATCCTGGCTATCCAGGATTCAGTTAATGTCATCTAGGGGTCAGGTGGTGTTCTCTCACATTCTCAGGGAGGGTAATGCTCCAGCAGATGCCATGGCTTGCCTAGATAGTGGTAGTCATGCTTCTTTGCTCTCTGACAGTTTAGCGACTCTACCTCCCCAAGTTAGGGGTCTCATCTTCCTGGATAAGGTGGGCTTAGGAACTTTTAGAGCCGCTTAAATTAAGGATCTTAGAAGAGCCAGCCTTGAGGAGCTACCATCCCCTCGAGTGCGACAGTTCCTATTTTGGTTCAGTTTAGGTTTTTTTTTGTTATGATAGGTTCTCCCCAGATCCTTTTCTTTCTGGGAAACCCAAATTGTATATGTTGGCGATACATATGAAGTGAAGCCTTTTTTTTTCTTTTTTCTTTTTTTAAAGTCTCTTTAAAATAAGTTTGGAAATAATAGATGCAAGTATGACTTCATAATGATTATGAGTGTTCAAAATTATTGCAAAGTCATGTCTTTATTAGGATATTTAGTTGCTAAGTAAGCCATCGTTGAGTCAAATTAGAGTATATTTCTTAGAGTTGTGATGTCGCTATGGTTAGAAGATAAAGAACCATCTTTTATATCAGGGCTAGCTAGTATGTATGCAAAATGTGTGTGTAAAAGCTCTTTTCTTTCTTCTCATTTACTTTTTTAATAAAGTAACTTTTATCTTTTAATTTCTCTCTCCGTCTCTACTCTTCTTTTATTTTTATTTTCTATAAATGCCATGACCCTTATCAATAGCCTTTTGCTTGAGTGATTTCCTACCAAGTTCATGACCAGTGAACCACAATATATATCTCCCATTATTACAGGTTGCACATAATATCCATGCAGAATACACGAGTACATAGAGATGTATACCACTTACCCATGTAAACAACAATTTATGTTTCCAATCCCCCATAACGAAATCGATGGCAGCATCCACATTGTGCCTATCCCATGAAACAATGCGTAGAAAAATAAATTGAAAATCTAGAAAGCTGAATATTTTGAAAGAGTATAATACACGACCATAATCACATAAGGTTTGTCACAGCATCCCATCGTCATGGGGAGGTTAGCAAAGTCACAAACCATTTCGATGATACATTGATTTGAATAGTTTATTCAGTAGTGCAGCTAGTAGCAAGCCATAGTGCAAAATCATACCAATAAGTTATACCGTAAACATCAACATCAATAACATTGAAAATGGGTTAGAGAAACAAAATAAGTCTAATCATCATCTTGAAATATCCATCCAGTAGATTTAAACTTTCATTACTTATGACTCATAAATAACACTTCAGTTTGATGATTCTAAACATGTCATTTATAGCACATAAGGAACAGTTGTAACAAATTGGCTCCATTGAATGGGTTAGGATCATCTGATTGTGACGCAGGGAAGGACGTGAGGTCGAGCACCGTCTTCCTCAAGATGATAAATATTCTGAATCCACGGAACTTCTCTGGACTCCTCACAGAGACTTCTCGAATCCATGAGGAAAGAAAGTAGAAAATAAGAATAATTTCTAATAAATTCGAAATTGATTAATGAATTCCTAAAATCGAGTTTACAACCCTTTAAATAAGGGAACCAAGCAATAAGAAAGAAACCAGACTCAAACTACAACTAAAACTCCTAGAATTCGCAACTTACTATAAATAGTAAACTTACTATTTATAGACGGTCATGATGTCTACTAGTGCGCAAGGTTTTCGGCCAAAAATAGTAAGTGTCCTATTTGGCTTCACCAAACCGTTCTCCTAATTATCCTAAGCACTTTTCATGTTGGACACAACTCCTAAAGCCCAACGGATGAAAAGTTGTACTCAAACTAAAACTTACTATTTATAGTAAAAACAAAATTAAAACGAGGAAACGACCGTCGATAAGGGGGTTTCTCACAAATCCGGGCTGCACAACCCTGCATAGCGGGGTTGGTTGGCTAAAGTAGCTCGTTCTACCCCAAATTCATATATTTTACGTCGGATAACTCATTCCAGATTGTAAGATACGCCCGATCTAAGGTCCGAAGGTCCGGATCACTTCTGTCGCCGACCGTGCCTTTTCTGATCCATCTTGGCCATGAAATTGTCTGGACCTGCTCTACATCAGTCCCCTCCACTTGAAAAGAACTCGTCCTCGAGTTCTCCTACTGCGCTGGTTCATGATACTCGGTCAGGTCCGCAACGTTGAAAGTCCGTGAGATCGCCATGTCATCTGGAAGATCAACAACATAAGCATTGTCATTGATCTTTCGGATGATCGGTACCGGTCCAATCTTCTTATTCTTCAGCTTGTTGTACGTCCCGGTCGGAAATCTTTCTTTTCGCAAATGGACCATTACCTGGTCGCCCACCTCGAACACCTTTTGTCGACGATGCTTGTCCGCTTGTTCCTTGTACTTTTCGTTCGAGGCATGTAGCTTAGTCTGCACCTCCGCATGAATACCCATGATCCTGTCTGCCATATGTTCTACTGCAATACTCATACCTGGGAGCTTGGGCAGAGGGACCAAGTCTAGTGTGTGGCGAGGTACTCGTCCGTAAATAACCTGGAACGGAGATTTTCCTGTCGAGCGGTTCACCATGTTGTTGAATGAAAACTCCACTTGAGACAACGCCAAATCCCACTGCTTCGGTTTCTCTCCTGAAATACATCGAAGGAGGTTTCCCAAAGTGCGATTCACAACCTCAGTTTGACCGTCAGTTTGTGGGTGGTAGGCGCTGCTGAACTGAAGTCGTGTATCGAATCGAGTCCACAAAGTTCGCCAAAAGTGGCTTATGAACTTCGTGTCACGGTCAGAAGTAATAGTCTTGGGAACCCCGTGTAGCCACACAATTTCTCTAAAGAATAGATTCGCCACGTGTGTTGCATCAAGAGTTTTCTTGTATGGAATAAAGTGCTCCATCTTGGAGAAACGATCTACTACCACGAACACCGAATCCATGCCACGTTGTGTTCGTGGGAGACCAAGCACGAAGTCCATAGATAAATCCTCCCAAGGGCCATCAGGCACGGGCAACGGGGTATAGAGGCCCGTATTATGAGATTGCCCCTTGGAGGTTTGACAAACGTAACAACGTTGGACTGCCCTTCCCGTATCACGTACCAACTGCGGCCAGAAATACCGTTCTTCCACAAGAGCTCGCGTCTTGTCTCGCCCAAGGTGTCCACTGAGGCCACCTCCATGTAGCTCTTGGATTATCTGCTCCCTTAGCGAACTGTTCGGGATGCACAATCGATTTTTCTTGAAAAGGAACCCGTCTTGCATATGTAAGTCGTCAGAGTGACCTTCTTGGCATCTAACCCATGTGTCCCTGAAGTCGTCGTCATCGGCATATATGTCTTTGAGGCACTTGAACCCGATGACTTCGTTGCTTATAGTTACTAACAAATTTGCACGGCGACTCAACGCATCGGCTATCTTGTTCTGTTGTCCTAACTTATGTTTTAGCACGAACGTGAACTCCTGTAAAAACGAGATCCATCTAGCATGCATACGGTTAATGTTAGCTTGACTATTAATAAATTTGAGAGCTTGATGGTCCGTGTAAAGTATGAATTCCCTTTGAATCAAATAATGTCGCTAATGTCGCAGTGCCTGGACCACCGCGTATAACTCGATCTCGTATGTAGACCACTTCCTACGTGCATCGCTAAGTTTCTCACTGTAGAAGGCTACCAGCCTACCTTCTTGAGACAAAACTCCCCCAATTCCGACATATGAGGCATCACATTCAACTTCAAACAGTTTGTCGAAGTTGGGAAGTACAAGAACCCGGGTTGTAGATAATCTGCGCTTGATTTCGGCAAAGCTCTTGTTGGCTTCGTCAGTCCACTGAAACTGCCCTTTCTTCATGCAATTTGTGATTGGTGACATAATAGTACTGAAATTTCTCACGAACCGACGATAGAATGTCGCCAGTCCATGAAAACTTCGCACTTCGTGAATATTTGTGGGAACTGGCCATTCTCTGATTACCTTCACCTTTTCCTCATCCACTCGAATGCCCGTGGACGTTACGACAAAATCCAGAAACAATAGGCTATTAGTCATGAAGTTGCACTTCTTTAAATTGAGATACAGTTTATTTTCAGTAAGCACCTGAAGAACCTTCTTGAGGTATTCCATATGGGTAGTTTCATCTTGACTGTATATCAAAATATCATCGAAATAAACCACAACGAATCGTCCAATGAAAGATTTCAGAACTTAGTTCATCAATCTCATGAACGTGCTAGGCGCATTCGAAAGACCGAAGGGCATGACCATCCATTCATATAATCCTTCCTTGGTCTTAAAGGCCGTTTTCCACTCATCACCCGGTCGTATTCGAATCTGATGATAGCCACTCCTTAGATCCAATTTAGAAAATATTTCGGCACCCTCTAACATGTCCAGCATATCGTCCAACCGGGGTATAGAAAACCTGTACTTTATGGTGATTTTGTTGATGGCTCGGTTATCGACACACATGCGCCAACTCCCATCTTTCGTTGGAGTTAACAGAGCTGGTACAGCACATGGACTCATGCTTTCTCGAATAAGACCCTTACGGATCAACTCTTCCACTTGCCCTTGAAGAATCTCGGACTCATTCGATAATGAGGCCGATTGGGTAGACTGGACCCGGGGATAAATTCGATATAGTGTTGGATATCCCGCATGGGAGGTAACCCATCGGGAAGGTCATCGGACCAGATTTCTTTGAATTCATGTAGTAAGGGCTTTAGTTTTTCAGGGATGATGGTAGGCTCAAGTTCTTCCCCTTTTATAATTAATGCATAAGCCTGTTCTGTTTCTTTAGATTCTTCCACGAAGTCCCGTATGGTTAAGAGAAAATGACCCTCCACTTTAGAAGTTTCAGGTGGTCCCTCTGGATCCATAGGGGCCAATATGGTCTTCCGACCATCCTTGACGAAGATATATATGTTATCTCGCCCTTTATGAGTGGCATTACGGTCAGATTGTCAGGGTCGACCGAGTAGTATGTGACATGCTTACATGTCAACCACATCGCATACTACTTCATCCTTATAATGTTTACCAATTGAAAAGGATATGGTGCACTGTTTAGTTACCTTGGTTTCACTGACCTTCTTGATCCAACCGATTGTATATGGAGAGGGATGACGCTCTGTTTTCAATTGTAATTTCTCCACCATGACCTTGGAGACGATATTTTTGCTGCTGCCACTATCAATAATCATGTCACAAACCTTTCGATTCACTGTACACCTAGTGCGGAAGATGTTATGCCTTTGTGAATGCACTTCTTTTCTTAGCGCATATAATAACCGCCTCATGACGAGTGACTCGCCGCGATCTTGCTGAACCCAACTTGATTCATCTACCTTGTCCTTGGTGGTATGCTCCTGCTCTTCATCATCTGGATCTTCATCGGCGTTATCAGCACTACCATCATTGAGGGTGAGGTTCGCCACCTTTCGCTGGGGACAAGTATTTGATAGGTGGCCCGGTTGGTCACAACGATAGCAGTTGTCAGGCCAGGGTCGAGCGTAAGGGTTCGGAATTCTACTTGGACCAGCAGTAGTCGATACGTCCCTTTGGGGTCTAGCTTGTCCGCTTCCCTGATCTCGGCTCTCAGACGTAAGAGGTTGAGTGCGTGCTCCTACGGGTTCCTTCCCCTTAGACTGTGGAGCTCCCTAGGGTGGACCCGCCGTAGTGATTCTTGTGGTAGAATAGGACCGTGTGGTAGAACATTTAAGTTGTGCTTCTGCCCGAGTAGCCAACTTGATCGCATCATTCATCGTCCAAACGGGCTACATCTGGACCCGATCCTGGATCGTCATATGCAGTCCACCGTTAAATCGGGCGACTTGCTGCGATTCAGTCTCGACTAAATCGTTACGCGCCGCCAAGCGGTAAAATTCTTCTGCGTATTCTCTCACCGACCGACTACCCTGTCGACAATTTTAGTATTGTTGAAATAATACCTGATCGTAATCGCTAGGGAGGAATCGGGCATGTAATAGCTGCTTCATCCGCTGTCATGTGCGGATTGGTGTTTTCATCTGTCTAGTTCGTGCGAGTTGCAGTTGTTCCCACCAAGCTGAAGCTCCTCCTTTCAACTTGTAAGCCACAAGCTTGACCTTCTTTGATTCAGGGATATCCATCTAATCGAAAAATCGCTCAACTTCATAAAGCCAATCGAGGAAATCCTCAATGTATAGTTGGCCATTGAATTAGGAATATCAACCCGCATCTTAAATTCTCGATCTGTCCGATCTACTCGATCGCCGCCTCGTCTGGGGTGTTGAAAGATTATATCATCGATTTCCTCTTCACTGAATCCCCCTTCCTCAGGAATGACCCGTGGATGCATTGCTGGTACTATCCTACGATCAGGGCGATCGCGAGTTTCAACAATCGACGGTGGAAGATTACCACCAGGAACATGGAGTTGCCCTAGGGTTTCCGCCAAGAGATTCGCTATGCGGTCCATAGAAGCCTGCAGCCCGTGCATGGCTTGTCAATTCTCTTGCATGGTTGCTTCGAAAACTTCCGTCGTTAAAGGTAAATTTCCTGGGGCACCGCCCATGGGATTGTTGCCCGACCCGTCGTTAGAAGCCATCGATCCGAGGAGAAACCTCGCTCTGATACCAAACTGACGCAGGGAAGGACGTGAGGTCGAGCACCGTCTTCCTCAAGATGATAAATATTTCGAATCCACGGAACTTCTCTGGACTCCTCACAGAGACTTCTCGAATCCACGAGGAAAGAAAGTAGAAAATAAGAATAATTTCTAATAAATTCGAAATTGATTAATGAATTCCTAAAATCGAGTTCACAACCCTTTAAATAAGGGAACCAAGCAATAAGAAAGAAATCAGACTCAAACTACAACTAAAACTCTTAGAATTCGCAACTTACTATAAATAGTAAACTTACTATTTATAGACGGTCATGATGTCTACTAGTGCGCAAGGTTTTTGGCCAAAAATAGTAAGTGTCCTATTTGGCTTCACCAAACCGTTCTCCTAATTATCCTAAGCACTTTTCATGTTGGACACAACTCCTAAAGCCCAACGGATGAAAAGTTATACTCAAACTAAAACTTACTATTTATAGTAAAAACAAAATTAAAACGAGGAAACGACCGTCGATCAGGGGGTTTCTCACAAATCCGGGCTCCGCAACCGGCATAGCGGGGTTGGTTGGCTAAAGTAGCTCCTTCTACCCCAAATTCATAGATTTTACGTCGGATAACTCATTCCGGATAGTGAGATACGCCCGATCTAAGGTCCGATGGTCCGGATCACTTCTGTCGCCGACCGTGCCTTTTCTGATCCATCTTGACCATGAAATTGTCCGTGACCCGCTCTACATCAGATTGGCTTGACTATTGTACCGTGGCTTGCTCCAAAAGATACGAATTTAATGAATTATTCCTATAGATCATTGGAAGACACACGTCATTTATAAGCTTTAATTTGTGGACATTGCTAACATCATATGGCAAAGACTGAGACGTTAGCAAAATCTATATATCTTCACACGGAAAGAGAAGAATAAATGAACAAGGATAGATTTATGATACTGACTTCTCTATGGTAGACCATAATCCAACCTCAAATTTGCTGAAGCAAAATTGTAGAAATTCATCACAAAAAGGCCTCTTAAAAACTGGGAAGAAAACAAACATGAAAACCATAAGCTTTGTTATTCCAAATAAGGAGAAACAACACAAGTCTAATAAGAGATCACGTGTAAACGGAGGGGTCCACCATTGAGAAAAAACTACATGCACTAGATCATGTGCCGACATGGCACATCTGGGACATCTGACCCGTACATAAGGTGGGCCACACGACATAGGTCACCTAGCCAGAAAAGTGGTCCGATCCACTCATCAAGCTGTCCTCACATGATCATGATGGTGGGGGCCCACACGCGTCCTGTAACGGGCTGGTGGGTGATCACTCCTCACTCACTCATCTTTTTATTGGACAAACTACACCCATTTCCATACTGGGAAAGTGTATTCTTTCAATCCCCAGAGTGGAAAATGAAGAAATTATGAAGGGTGCGTCCAGATATCACTCTCTCAAATGAATCTTATGTGTTTTCTACTCCACCCCATGTTTCACGTTGGCAAAATCCTGTAAGAGCCAGGTCACCCACCAAATAGGCCCCACCGTGAAGATGACATTGACCGAAGATGGACTATCAAGGATAACCACGGACAATCACATGTGTATCCAAATCTCAGCACACATGTTATTACCCATGCATGGTTTACGCAAAGCTTCGATTTGGAAACACGTGAGTAATGTTTGCCATGCATGTAGAGTGCCCGTTTAGTTATCTTAGGTAGCCTGGAAAGCCTCTGGAGAGCCACAGCTTCCAACCCGTCTAGAAAGAATTTTCCACCATGAAAATAAGACCCCTAAAAATCAAGTCGATCTAAATATGAGGTGGGTCATACCATACAAAGCAATAACAACCACAGAAATCTCCACATTCATTTGCAATACATCTAATGGTTGGATCAACCTGCTTTTGAGTATATCCCATTTTCTTGGTGGGATGGCCATGTTAGACGGTGAGATGTCATACAAACACTAAGGTGGGCCCCACACAAAAACTAGTTGAAAAAACAACTAATTGTGCAGGAGCATTTCTCTAACAAAAACAAAAACAACAACAACAACGATGTAATAATATAGTTGAAGATCTTTGCACCTAATTTGCTGCCGAAAATTCCGTCAGGTTTTCGTTGATTTAGGAATGGGAGATTCTGAAATCTATAAATTGTACGAGCAAGTAACCCATTCAGATCAAGAACAAGCAGCTTCTTCAATGGCTTTATAGGAGGAATTGGAGAACCAATCGTATATGCTTCTCTTTCCACCTTATCATCATCAGCTGTATCAACCATCTTGATTTTTCCGGCCATTCATTCAAGATGAATCCTTAAAACAGGCTGCACCAAGCCATCAATTTATGTTACCAACCCATGCATTAGATTTTGATCGTTTCTTATAATATACAAAATTGATGCTCAGGCGTGCACACTATCATTTTACATGTTTGCATATACGTATTCAAATTCAAACCGTTCAAATAGTATATCAGATGTGGATAGGCCATGGAATAAAAAATAAAAAAAAATCACACTGAATGATGATTTAGAACGTCTGATTGATTGAACTCAAATGTGTGTGGTTCGTATGAGAATAGTCGATGGTCAAAATTTTAGTAAATGAAGGTTATTAATGTATGGTTATAATTCCCCAATCTGTCTAATTTTTGGGGTTGTGATCCATCTGACAGCGGATGTATGATTCGGACGGTGTGGGTTCATGATTCGGACGGTGTGGATCCTTCCTCTTACTCGGGTGGTAGACTCACAGGAGTTTCAACTCCCGGTCAAGGGTTCGAGTACCCATGAAATTCCACCAGCGTCAGTGTGTGGGGTGTGTGTGTGCGTGTGTAAAAAAAAAAAAAAAAGGAAAAAAAAGATAGATGCTAAGGATACATAGAAGTGTGCATGTGCATGGATTCTCATGCTTTACCAATTTTCCAAAGAAATACTCATCGAATCTGATCGGAAGACGCACCGTTCGGGAAAGTAAACAGAGGGCAAGTTGGGGACCGGATTAGGTGCGGCGCTGACCGTTCGGCCCATTGATGTTTGTATTATATATCCACGCCGTCCATCGGTTTTTGCAGCTCCTTTAGTATTACAAATTCAAAAATGAAGCAGATCCAAATCTCAGGTGGCCCACACTACAGGAAACAGTTGTAATTAGTGACCCACCATTAAAAACTTTTTGACGCCCACTGTAATGCCCGCCATCATGTTTATTTTCCATCCAACCAGTCTATAAAGTCATATAGACCTGGATGAAGGGAAAAAGAAAATATTAGCTTGATCGAAAACTTTTGAGGCCCACAAAAAGTTTTTAGTCGTCAACCACCACAATATTCGATAGTGTGGTTTACCTCAGATTTGGATCTATTTCGTTTTCCAGCTTTTACACTAAAAGGAGCTGGTAAAATGGATGGATGACGTGGATATACAGTACATCCATCAATTGTGAGCCCACGGCCAAGGCCGCTCCCAGCTTGTAAAAAAGTTAGGTACAGCACATGTACCACCAAAGTTAGTGGGCCTACTGCGATGTCCATGTGGCATCCACTCCGTCCATCAGTTTCTCAAGCTCATGCTAGGGCGTGATCCTAAAAAAGAGAGGCAGATCCAAAATTCAGGTGGCAACACCACAAGAAATAGTGGGCACTGAACGCCCACCATTGAAGCGTTGGCGGGCCCAATCATGAATTTAGTACACCATCCAAACCGTTCATAAGGCGATTTCCATCTGGACGAAGAGATAACAAAAATATCAGCTTGATCCCAAACTTCTATGGGCCCAAACGTTCAAGCTCCAATGTATTTTGTCATGTGGCCCCATGAGTTTTGGATCTACATCCTATCCCAGAGAAAGTATTGGATAGAGTAAATGTCACAAAGACATCACGCTGGGCCTACTGGGTTTTTTGCACTACGTGGACCTGACGCTAGACGTAATGAGGCGCGATCACAGTCTTCATCGAGGATAACTACTTCAAAATCCTCAAACGAGACTTCAAAAATTCATGAAAAACAAAATAATAATAATAAATAAATAAATAATATTTTAGAAAATTTATAAATTCATCGATGAATGAATAAAATAGTTTACACCCCTTAAAATAGGGATACTAAGGCTCCGTTTGTTAAATCTCAAGTCTAAAGCCTGAAATCTAAAGCCTGAATTTGAAATCTGAAGTCAAAAAACTTGTTTAGTAATTATGGCTAAAGTCTAAAAATTAAGTGCTGAATTTGAAATAATATATTTGTTAACAAACATCTGAAATGTCTGAAATATGTTAATTTAACACATTTGCCCCTATCTCCTGTTTGAAAATGTTTTAAATTGTAAAAAATTTATTTTTTATTAAATGAAAATAAAATTATTCTATTTAATTCAAATAAAGTATAAAGTACTTAATAAAAAATTTAAATATCATTATTCATAAAAACAGATAAAAAATTAATGATTTGCATGTATAAACATGGAAGCAATTTCTTCTCACATATTAGACATGATAGCTTATTCAAAGTTTTCAAATACTCCTACTCCAGGTATATCATTCTCTGATTCGATATTCATCTTCGAAAGAACATTTTCGTCATTGTATTGTTAGAAGAGTGGATCGAAGATGGATTCTTTTCTGATATAGTTGTGTAGTGCCATGCATGCAATAACCATATCTCTTTTCTATATACTTCATTTTCTAACCTAATGTCCTAAAATGAGTTCACAAAACCGATGGACGAGATAGATTTCTCACAATAGTCAATGTAGGCCTCATGTAAGTTTCCAGCACAGGAACTTCTTGCGAAAGGCTTTCCCATGTGTCCATGGGCTGGTGTACACATGGAAAATGGATTGGCTACTCCCGCTGCCACCAGCCAATGGCTGATGGTCAGTGCTCTATGGCCCCGACCATGATGCATGTGTTTCATCCATGTTATCCATATATTTTTTCAGATCATTTTATAGTATGAGACCAAAAATGATGTATATCCCGATATCAAGTGGACTACATTATAGGAAACAGTGTTGAATGAGCTTTGTCCATTGAAAACCTTTTGGAGGCCATAAAAGTTTTGGATCAAGCTGATTTTTGTTTTTTCACTTCATCTGGGCATGTATGACCTAATCAACATATTGGATGTCAAATAAAATGATAAAACACATACATCATGGGGGCCACAAAGCATCGACCACCACCCATCAGGCTGGTGGTAGGGGAGTAGCCAATCCATTTCCTATCAAACACCAGCTATATAGCTGGTGTAGATGCGTGCCGTGCGAAGACGAGCATCGATGCTCCGAGTTGTACAAACGATTCAAAGGAGATCAAAGTTACAAGGGCCCTACAATAATGTATTTATTATATCCACACCGTTCATCAAATTTTCTAGATCATTTTAGATCACTATCCAAAAAATGAATGATATCCAAAACTCAAATGGACCACACCAAAAATAGCAGCGGGATAATGATTTTCACCATTAAAAAATTCGCAGGGCCCACTATAACGCTTATTTTCCATCTAATTTATTCATAAGGTCAAAAATATATGGATGAAGAGGAAAAACAAATTTCATATTGATCTAAAACTCTTGTGACCCCAAAAGGGTTTCAATGGTAGATGTTCAATCCCCCATTGCTTTTTGTAGTGTGGTCCAGTTTATCTTTAAATCTGTCTTATTGTTCAGCTCAAGCCTTACGACTAGCTCTTGAAAAATGGATGAACGGTTTGGATATAACAAATACATCATGATGGGACCCACAAAACTTGCTTACGTCAGTACACCAGCCAATCCGCTTCCCAATCCCATCCCAGCCCATCTACTTCGAACGGACGCGGGATTAGATACTGACGGGCTTAGCGAGACTCACTTCTAAAGTGACGTCGCCAAGTTCTGTGGACCCTACTATGATTTATTTGTTGTATCCCACAACTTCCATTCATTTGGAGATATTATTTTAAGGCATGACCCAGAGAACGAGGCAGATCCAAAGCTTTAGTGGACCCCCCCCAAAGAAAACAACAGGAAGATTGATGCCCACCGTTGAAACCTTCTTAAGGCCCACCATGATATTTTTTTCAAAATCCAACTTGTTCAAAAGTTAAAAAAGACATTAAAGAAGGCAAAACACAAATATCAGCTTGATCAAAAACTTTTGTGGCCTTTAGAAGTTTTCAATGGTGGTGTCCCTCTCCCCACTGTTTTTTGTGGTGGGGTCAACTAGAGCTTTGGATGTGACTCATTATCTGGATCCTACCCTTAAATGATCTCTCCAGTTGGATGGACGGCGTGGATACAAAACATACATCATGGTGGGGCCCACAGAACTTGGTGATGTCACATCAGTAGCAGTCTCGCTACTCTAACTTGTCAGTAGCCAATTTGCGCCCGCTTAGAAGGCGGATTGCGTCTCTGTGGGGCCCACTGTGATGTAAGGGTTTTATCTAAGCCGTTCATCGGTTTTCTCATATTATTTTTATATATGATCATAAAGATGAAGCAGGTCCACAGCTCTAGTGAACCACACCAAAGGATGCTGCAGTGATAATGAAATCCACCATTGAAACCTTTCTAAGGACCACTATGATGTTTTTTTAACCATCCAACCTATTCATTAGGTCATGTAGACATGGATGAAGTGAAAACACAAATATCAGCTTGATCCGAAACTTCTCCAGCTCCTAAGAAGTTTTTAATGGTGGACGTTCAATCCCCACCTTGTGGTCCAATTAATCCTTCGACCTGCCTCTTTTTTTGGCTCACACCTTAAATGATCTAAAAAAGTTGATGGACGATGTGGATCAAATACATAAATCATGGTGATCAGGCATAAAGAAGTTTTACATGTTAAAAGTTGGTTTTGTATTGGGCAAACAATTTAAAGAGAAAAAAATTTCCGTATTAAAAAGGGTAATTTTGGAAGCAATTTTTTTAATAGAAAGACTTATGGAGCACATTCCACATTCACCATCAGTGAAAAACCACTTAGCGCTTTCCTTCTTCCGCATTAACAATTCATTAACAAACACCACTAAACGAAGAACATTTTTTCAAATCCGTGTTAAGTGCAAAAATTCAGCGTTAACAAACAGGCCCTATGCTATGGAATAAGTTTCGGAATTAAACTACTACTAAAACTCTTAGAAATCACGTCTAACTATAAATACTAAACTTACTATTTATAGACGGTCGTGATTCCTACTAGTGTGCATTGTTTTCGGTCAAAAATAGTAAGTGTCCTATTTGGCTTTACTATGTTCTACTCATTATTCTAAGCACTTTTTATGTCGGGCACAACTTCTAAAGCCCAGCAAATGAAGAATTATAATCTAACTAAAACATACTATAAATGGTAAAAACGGAAATAAAATAATAATTTGACCATCAATCTGATGGTATTTGTCAAATTCGGTGTGTGCAACCCGACATAGCGAGATTGGGTGGCTAAAGTAGCTTGCCATATGCCAAAATCATATATGGCATATCGAATAACTCATTTGGGTTTGTGAGATACGCCCATTTTATGGCTCTAATGGTCCATATCACTTCTGCTTCCAATATTCAGGCCTTTTCTAATCCATCTTGGCCATGAAACTATGCGTGACCCACTCTACTTCAGGACTGTTTTCAAAATTTACATGCAAATAATTATTTAATTCTCGGGCAGAGTATGATAAGCCAAATCCCTGCATTCAGCCATTGTCAATGCTGCATATGCTAACTGAAGTCCAAACCATCCAAAGAGTGGAACACACTATGCCTTGGGTATATCCCACAACTCCGTTTCACTTGATTATTTTAACTTCTGCTTACTGGAGCTCTATTTGTTGAAATCACGGCTGACAATTTTTAATTATCACCATCTCATTAGAAGCCCACAAATTTGGACAGTTATGATAATCATTTTAAGGTTTTTTTATTTTAAAGGAAAATTACCTTTGTATTCGTACCCTAGAGAAAAATTACATGACAAATACAATATTTCAGGTAAACCCTTAGAACGCAAAAAGGACCTCCTGGACCACCTATCATAACAACCTCAATTTTCTAATGGCACCCAGCCCCACCTTATCTATAAAAAGCATCCCCGGATAGCATGACTAGTAGGTCCCACAATCAAGACAGTTTACATCGGACCGAATCCTATACAACACCTATTTTAGGCAGCATAGAACACCGTATCTTAGTAGGGCCTACAATGTTGCATATGTAGCATCCACGTGTAACAGCTTGGAATTGGGGATGGAATGCCAACCTTAGATTTGTGTGTGGGGCCACCATGGTATGTATGTTGCCTCAAATCCCCTAGTCAGGTGTAACTCGCCTGGATAAAGTGAAGATACAAAGTCAGTCTGATCTAAAGTTCAGGCACGCGGAGCTGCGTGAAATTACAAGTTTTAAGAACAATTTTTAACATTGTGTCATTAATTAGCATGGGTCATTGGAATTTTCTTTCAGGATTTAGTTTTGTAAGTATTGTTTAAAACAGGGGATATCATCTTGTGAACAGAGTAGATTTACTTACGTGACATGGTGGAGCACATAGTTTTGGATCTGGATGCAGAATGGTCGTAGGACCTTACTGTGCATTGGACATGGAGATCAAAAGAAGTGGATAAGTTACCAATCTGCATCGCCATTACTTTAGAATTGGAATGTCGGGATCTTCCTTTCCTTACACCATGTAGACAAGAAGAGATGGGATTGGAACTTCTCACGATGGTGGTGTAAAGGGGACCCAGCTCTGTTATATACTAATGAGGGAAAAAGAGTTTGAAACCCATCAAAACTCCTCTCCCTGAAAGGCTCCACACGAATTGCTTATCCTAGTTCCATCAAGATACTATGTGTGAATCACGGTAGTAGCACACCACCCCTTACATAAATTTTGGACATATCACAACTTAATGGGGCTCACTAGAGCACCCGATCACACTATCCAACATTTAGGCAAATCTAGACCGTTAATCAAAAAAGCCCACCTTATAGGATTCTTACATTCACACACTTGGGCCACATTGATCAACATCAATGATTAATCTTTTGAAAACATTTTTTGAAAATATGTTTTAATTTTGAAAAAACATTCAAATGCTTAACCAAATCAGAAGAAGAAGAAAAAGAAAAGGGAAAGGAAAATATACCCAACTGAATTCTCTGTTTCAAGGCTTTTAGAAGAAACTCGTTTTTGTGAACGAAAATGCAAAGAGAAATTAATAAATACTCGGAACTTAATGTGCATTTGTTGCATAAATGTCATGATATTTCTTGATTTCAGATCTACCATTATTTGAAATCAAATCATATCTATTTTTTTCAAGAAGAAGAAGTAAAAGAAAAGGGGAAGGAAATATACCCAGTTGAATTCTTTGTTTCGAGGCTTTTAGAAGAAAATTGTTTATGTGAACAAAAATGCACATAGAATTAAGAAAAACTTAGAAGTTAGTTTGCATTTGTTGCACAAAAATCATGATATTTCTTAATTTCAGATCTAACCACTATTTGAAATGAAATCATATCTATTTTCTTTAAGAAGAAAAAAAAAAGAAAAGGGAAAAGAAGATATACCCAACTAAATTCTCTGTTTTAAGACTTTTTGAAGCAACTCGTTCTGTGAATAAAAATTAACAGAGAAATTAAGAAAAACTTAGAAGTCAACATGTGTTTGTTGCACAAATATTATCACGTTTTTTGATTTCTGATAAATTTCAAATCTGACCATATTCTAAAATCAAATCATATCTATTTAGGGAAAGGAAGATATGCCCAACTGAATTCTCTGTTTCAAGGATTTTATGAGCAACTTGTTTCTATGAACAAAAATGCATAAATAAATTAAAATATCATGTGTGTTTGTTGCACAAATATCATGATATTTCTTGATTTCAGATCTAACTACTATCTGAAATTAAATCATATCTATTTTCTTTTAAAAAAAGAAAAAAAAAAAAAAAAAAAAAAAAAAAAAAAAAAAAAAAAAAAGATATACCCAACGGAATTCTTTATTTCAAGGCTTTTAGAAGAAACTTGTTTATGTGAACATAAATGCACAGATAAATTAAGAAAAACTCAGAAGTTAGTGTGTGTTTGTTGCACAAATACCATGATATTTCTAGATTTCAGATTGGAGCACTATCTGAAATTAAATCATATCTATTTTCTTTTTCTTTTTTTTATAAAAAAAAAAAAAAAAAATTAAAAAATATAGAAAAAAAAAATAGAAAAGAAGGTATACCTAGCTGAATTCTCTGTTACAATGCTTTTATAAGCAACTTGTTTATGTGAATAGAAATGCACAGATAAATTAAAAATAAAAATAATAAATAAATAAAAACTCTAAACTTAGGCTATGTTTGTTGCACAAATATCATGATATTTCTTGATTTCAGATCCACCATTATCTAAAATCAAATTATATCTACTTCTTCAAGAAGAAGAAGAAAAGGAAAAGGGAAAGAAAGATAAATCAGTTGAATTCTCTGTTTCAAGGCTTTTAGAAGCAACTCGTTTATGTGAATATAAATTCATAGAGAAATTAAGAAAAACTCATAAGTCAATGTGCATTTGTTGCACAAATATCATGATATTTCTTGAGTTCAGATCTGGCCACTATCTGAAATCAAATCAAAATTATTTTCTTTAAGAAAAGAAGAAAAAAAAAAGAACAGAAAAAGGAGAAGAAGATACACCAGTTGAATTCTTTGTTTCAAAGCTTTTAGAAGCAACTCGTTTATGTGAATATAAATTCATAGAGAAATTAAGAAAAATGAAGAAGTCATTGTGCATTTGTTGCACAAATATTATGATATTTCTTGATTTCAGATCTGACCATTATCGGAAATCGAATAATATTTATTTTCTTCAAGAATAAGAAGAAAAAAAGAAAAGAAAATGAAGATATACCCAGTGAATTCTCTCTGTTTCAGGTCTTTTAAAAGCAACTCGTTTCTGTGAACCTAAATGCACCTAAAAATTAAGAAAAACTCAGAACTCAGCATGCGTTTATTGCAAAAATATAATGATATTTCTTGATTGTACAAAATCTTACGAAGTTTTACAATATTTGATGCAATCAAAGAAAAGAAATAGCGAGAAAAAATAAAATAAAATTGGAAGAAAACTGGCTGCAGCGTACCAAAATTCTCTCTGGCGATGCAAACCACCGAGGGTGCTGCTGCTGATTTTTTAGGATTGGAACGCAAGGTGCCGTGAAGTTTCTTGATGGGCGTAAAGGGAGCTTCTTTGGATTTTCGGGGTGACTAATTGTTGACCTGTTTGGTTCGTTGCAACAAACCCATGTTGATCCATGGCCGGTCTTGGCCATTCATACCGTCCCAAGGAATACATCTCCGTACATGGAGCGTGCTTGGTGATATCAGCCAGATGTGGGGCCATGATGTGTTCATGCAATCCAACCCGTCCATCAGATGCTTCACTTAAAAAAACAAAAAACCCAACTCCAAAAATCAGCCTCATCCAGAACGCAGGTGACCCATAGCACCTGGCACATTTGGGACGGAAACGGATTGGCTACTCCCCCTGACATCAGCCCCAGAGCTGGTGGTCGGTACGCTGTGGGCCCCACCATGACGTATGTGTTTCATCCATTCCCTTCGTCCATTTTTAAATATCATTTTATGTTTTTATCCCAAAAATGAGAGGAATATAAATCTCAAGTGGATCACACCACAGGAAAACAATAGTGATTGGATATCCATCATTTAAATCCGCCTAAGGCCTTCTTTACTGTTTATTTGACATCCAATCTGTTGATTAGGTCATAAAGACACAGATTAAGGGTGAAAACAAATATCAACTTGATCCAATACTTCTATGGCACCCAAAAAATTTTTAACAGTCGAAGTTCATTCAACACTGTTTCCTATAATGTGGTCCACTTGAGACTGGGATATACCTAATTTTTTACATATTACCATAAATTGATCTAGAAAAATAGATGGACCGAATGGATGAAATACATACATCATGGTGGGCCCACATAGCACCGACCACCAGCTCCGGGGCTGATGTCAGGGGGAGTAGCCAATCCGTTTCCATTTGGGACGGAATACCCACCGTGGATTAGGGTGGGACCTACTGTGTTGTAAATATAGAACCTAGGACGTACTGGCTGCCAAAAACGAGGCTGTTTTTGTTATTTATAAGTGCGCTTGTTCAATTCAACAGTGGGCGTTTTCTCCTCGCTGGGTCCACTCATGGCTAGCTCAATGGTAGACTGGCGAGAGTAACAACACAGAGGTCATGGGATCATCTACAGTGCTTCCCAAAGCTTGCACGGTCCGCGCTAAGTAATTTAGGTTCATAGTATGAACTATCATACTCTGCCAGAGTATTAAATCTTTCGTAAAGGGATTGGAATCAAATTGCTTTTTCCATGCATTTGGACTACTTTTAAAAGCGTTCTCAACTCCGACCCTTTGGACCATGAGTTATTTTCCCTCTAAAAGATAATTTCCAAACTTTCATCTTCAAAAAAACTCCAACACATCTAATAGGTTGGCCTTATCATGAGAATCATTCTATATAAAAATCAGCCACATTCGCTAATCAAATGGATCACACTTGTATTTTTATATTTATCAATGTCTAGAAATTATTATTTATCTTTTGGCCCACCTGATGGACAGATGAGGCTTATTTTTAATTAAGGTGCTTTTTACGGTGTGATCAATCCATTGGAAGGTTTGGATTTTACGTTTACTTCATAGGTTAGAAGTTATCCACTAGGTAGACGATAACTTTTGGTCCAATGGCCTGGACATAGTACCTTTTCTTTTTAGGTCATCGTACTCACTGATGCTTTGGCCCACTAAGGAAGTGACCATCACAGTATTCTCATCACACCATTCAGCCATCAAAGAATTCCTCCCCATGATAATTGCTGCCTCACTACCACACATCCACTACACACGTGTCATCCATGTGTGCCAATCCATACCATCCAAATAATGTGCCTAAATGTGGAGGGAACGTGGGGTGAAAACAAAAAAAACATGATAAGATGGACCATCATGACAATTCGGGGTTGATTTTTACATACATTCTCCGAGAGGCTCAAAATTTGGACGGTCCAACATTGGCTTGAAAATATGCGAAGTAGGTCCGAATAGCTACATCTTGGTGATATGGAATGGACTGACCGTTTATGAATCTGAGTTCATGACTCTCTGTTTAGTGGCCACGTATTTAAATAAGAAAATGGTCCTATCCAACAGACTTTCTCGCAATGGTGCATTATTTGTGGGGCCAACAGACCAACGGTCTAGATGACTGAACCATCTATCCCGGTTGTTCATGCTACCGACAGGAGTACCTCTTCGTATCCTCATGAAGATATGTGCAATTAGTATGGCATCACATTAAAAATTTAAAATAGCCGAACAGTTAGATTCCATGTAAATACTATGATGGGCCCGACGTACATGCCTTTCATAATCTCCACCGTCCTCTTCACGGAAGCGGATTGCCTGGTGTACCACACACCATCTATACAGCTAGTGTAGATTCGTGAGAAGACGAGCGCCACGCTCCTCGAGCTCCGAGTTGTACGAACGGTTCAAAGATCATCAAAGTTACGTGGCCCCAAAATGATGTGTTTATTATATCCACACTGTTCATCAAAATTTTGAGATCATTTTAGAGCATTAGTTAAAAAATGAATCACATCCAAAACTCAAATGGACCACATCAAAAATAGCAGCGGCAATAATGATTTTCACCATTAAAAAAATCAATGGCCCATGATAACGTTTATTTTCTATCTAATCTGTTTATAAGGTCAAAAATACATGAAGAGGAAAAAAAAATCATATAGATCCAAAATTTCCAAAAGGGTTTCAATGGTATATGTTCAATCCTCCATTGCTTTTTGCAGTGTGGTCCACTTTATTTTTATAACTGTCTTATTTTTTGAATAAAGCTTTATGAAGAGCTTGCCAAATGATGGACGGTTTAGATATAACACATACCTCATGATGAGACCCACAGAACTTACCAAGCTCAGTACACAGGCTATACAGCTGGTGTGTGGTACACCAGCCAATCCGCTTCCCCTCTCCACCGACCTGGCTGGTGTGGATAGGTGTGTGATGACAAGCGCTGAGGCTCCTCGAGCCCCGAGCGGTATCATCACTTCAGAGAGATCAAAGTTACAGTAATGTATTTATCATATAGACATACTTCATCTTCTCAGATAAATCAATTTAGAGCATAAGCTTAAAAATGAGTTACATCCAAATCTCAATTATACCGTATAACAGATGGCATTGGGATAATAATTCTCACTATTAAAATATTCATATGGCTTATTATAATATTTATTTTCCATTCAACTTATTCACAAGACCACAACGGACTGAGAGGAAGGTTAAAAGCAAATATTATATTAACTCAAAACTTCCATGCCTCTCATATCTATTTAAGGTAGCCAAATGGTCAGACAACTTAAATATAACACATATCTCATAGTGAGACCCACCGAACTTGGAGAGGTAAAGACACCAGTTACATCTACAGCCTTTCAGAATTTCTACCAGTTTTTAGGGCGAACGTGAATGTGAATGTTTTTCGGCTTTTCAGAAACTTCCTACCGTGCGCACTGGGTACTGCCGGCAGAGGTTTTAAGGGGCCACCTTCATGTATGGGTTTTATCCATACCATCCATTTATGCTTTCATATGATTTGAAGTTACAATTCAAAAAAATGAGTCATATCCAAGACCCAAGTCGATCACACAATGGAGATTAAACACTTAATGTTGAAAACTTCTTCATGGCTACTAAAGTTTTGGATCAGATTATTTTGTGTTTTCCGCTCATTCAGGTATACCTGACCTTATGAACAGTTTGGATGGCAATTAGCCATCAGGGTGGGCCCTAGGAAGGTTTTCACCGTGGGTGTCATTATCACCGCTGCTTCGCGAGGTGTGGTCCATTTGAGCCATGGATCTGCCTATTTTATGTTTATACCTTTACAAAAAAAATAAAATGATACTGCATAATTGATGGATGGTCAGAGGCCCTGTCCCCTTCCTAGCTCCAGGTGATAGGACCCAATCTGCCTCCATTCTTGCAATGGGAAGCACATGGGACCCACCTGGATGTTGGTGAGAAATCCACCTTGTTTATGTAATTTCCAATGTCCGAGCATAGGCACAAAAATGAGACGGATCCGAAGCTCAAGGGATATGCATGCCTTGGGAATGTTAATTTTCCATCCAACCCGTTGATACGGCCACAAAGATTTATAGATAACAATCAAATATCATATGGATCTAAAGATTTTGTGGCCCATATGAAGTTTTTAATGGTCAATTAATATTCAAATATCATATGGATCTAAAGATTTTGTGGCCCATATGAAGTTTTTAATGGTCAATTAATATTCTTTCCTATACTATAGTCGATCACGACTTTAAATGAGTTCTCGATACATATGGACAAGGTGGATGTCAAAGTGGGCCCCACAGTCAGAGGTCCCATGGATAGGATCCATCGAAGCCGCCCGATGTGGGGGAGCCGATTAGGTGAGACCCTAGATCCACCAAGGTAGATGGGTCCCCGGACTGTGGGGCTCACAGTGATTTATATATGTAACTTAAATTTATGCTATCCATCCATTTTCACCGCTCATTTGAAGGCATGATCCCAAAAATGAAGCATGTCTAAATCTTAGGTGGACCACATCACACCCCACAATAAAAAACTGCATGGAGTGTACCTTAATGTTTCCCTGCCATTAAAAACTTCTTAGGGTGTACCTTAATGTTTCCATAGTTTTTATTTGCCATCTTCCATTGATAAGGTCATATGAGCCTAGATTAAGGGATAAAAATAAATATCAAAAACTTTTTTGGCCCACTAATGCTCAATCACCACTATTTCCAATGATAACGTTCATTCGATAATTGGACATGCTTTCCTTTTGGGATCATGCACTAAAATGACCTAGAAAAAAAATGAGAGGTGTAGACATAGAATTGATACACTACGGTAAACCCATGGTAAGGGCCGCACCATTTTAGGTGAGGCCGGGGTCTCACCTAATATGCTACAGCCAAATTCGTTCTCCTCTTCTGAATTGGACGCAATTGCATGTGAAAGCCATTTACAAGAACTATATGGGATGAGATGCTAGGTGAGGCCCACCATGATGTTTGTGAGGTGTTCACTATACCCATCCGTTTTGCCGTATCATGTTAGAACATGGGCTCAAAAATGAGGTAATTCCCAAATTCAAGTGGATCGCACCACAGGAAAAAAGTGGGTACCGAAATGCCTGCAGTTGAAACCTCTGTTGGTCTATTGTAATGTTTATATGCTATTTATTGCTTTTAATTCAATCAAGTTAGGCCGCATGCATGATTGAGGACCTAAATTGGATGTACACATGTGAGTAAGATAGGTGTACATGCTAGAGTGGCTAACTCAAGGGTTGATTAAATTGTTGATGTCCCTATACGAAGATGGATACATTTGAGTTTGGACATAATATGTTAAGTCCTCTTGGTCAACTGTATTACACTTTGTTCAGGTGATTTGTTAAAAGATATAAGGTTAATATTTCTAAATGAGTTCTTTTTACCCTGTGACAATTAACTTTGATTTTATGCCTTAAGGACTTTTCTTATGCTAGCCTTTAAGTTCAGCATGTCTCATATAGATAAATCAAGGTCCACTATGATTTTTATCCATGATCCAATGTGTTGGTAAGTTAAGACAGACAAGAAAGAAGGGAAAACATAAATTTCAGCTTGATTGAAAACTTTTAGTGGCCCTTGAAAATTTTAAATGGTCGGCATTACTCTCTCCATTGTTTTCTATGGTGGGGTCCATTAGAGCTTTGGATCTTACTCATTCTTTAGATCATGCCCTAAATTTATATTTCCAAATGAATGGACGGTGTGGATACAACTAATACATTATGGTGGGTCCCATGGAACTTGTTACATAACTTCTGAGTCTCCCCCTCAACCAGTCACTAGCGAATCGGCGTCCGATCGAAAAGGTACTGTTGAACGTCGATTAGCTACTGGCAAATTTAGCAGCGAGACTTGCAGCTGGGGTGACGTTACTAAGTTTTGTGGGTCGCATCGTTGCATCCACACTGTCCATACATTGAGATATCATTTTAGGTGTTGAGTGAAAGAATGAGGAAGATCCAAAGTCATAGTGGATCCCACCACATAAAACAGTAGGGAGAGTGATGCCCACTGTCAACTTTCCTACGGCCCACCGTGATGTTTATTTGAAATCCACCCGTTCACAAGTTAAAAAATACATTAAAGAAGGGAAAAGATAAATATAAGCTTGATCCAAAGCTTTTGTGGACTTTAGGAGTTTTTAATTGTGGGGTCACTCTCCTCACTATTTTCTGTGATGGGGTTAATCGAAGCTTTGGATTTGATTCATTTTTTGCATCTTGTCTTAAAATGATCTCTCCAAATGAATGGACGGCGTGGATATAAAATATATATCATGGTGGGTCCCAGGGAACTTGGTGACATCACTCCAGTAGCAACTAATGTGCATCCGGGGCGCGGATTGCGTCCTATCCCCGCTCGGACGGTAATCCATCCGGGCAAGGCTCTGCAGAGACCACTTCGATGTAAGTGTCTTATCCACGCGGTTTATCTTTTTCCTCAGATCATTTTAAGGCATGACTTAAAAAACTAGGCAAGGACAAGGCTTAAATGGACCACAAATTGGGGATTGAATTTCCACCATTAAAAGCTTTTGGGGTGCTAGAGAAGTTTCGGATGAAGCTGATGTTTGGTTTTTCACTCCATCCATTTCTACGTGACCTTATGAATAGGTTGTATTGTAAAAAAAAAAATAATCCCGGTGCCCCTTAGAAAGGTTTCAACGGTGAGTGTCATTATCACTGGAGATTTCTTTGGTGTGGTCCATTGGAGCTGTGAACCTATTCAATGTTTTAAAAAATATCTTAAAATGATATGATAAAAACGATTAACAGCGTGGATAAAACATTTACATCACGGTGGCCCCCACAATGCTCTGCCCGGACGGCATCCGGGCGGGTGTAGGACGCAATCTGCGTCCTGTGCATCCGGGGCTTTTTCGAAACCTCCGTAGAAAGGTTTCAACGGTGAGTGTCATTATCACTGCAGCTTTCTTTGGTGTGGTCCATTGGAGCAGTGAATCTATTTAATATTTTAAAAAATATCTTTAAATGATATGATAAAAACGACTAACGGCATTGATAAAACATTTACATCACGGTGGCCCCCACAATGCTCTGGCCGGACGGTATACGGGCGGGTGTAGGACGCAATCTGCGTCCTGTGCATCCGGGGCTTTTTCGAAACCTTCTGCGGAAGGAACGTTCCTGCACAAGGATGGTAGGTGGGGCCCAGTACATCCAAAACTAAAGTGGGCCACACGGGAGGAAAAATTGGGAAAAGAAATACCTACCGTTGAAACTTTTCTGAGCTCTACCTTAATGTTTATATGCCATCCAAATAGTTTATGAGGCCATTAACATAGGGATAAAGTGATATTACAGAAAATTTAGCTTGAAACAGAGCTTTTATGGTCATAGGAATGTCTCAACGGTTCTCACTGAATTCCTGCTGATTGCTCTCGTGTGGCCCACTTGAGTCCTGGATCCACCTAATTTTGTCCTAAAATTAGCTTGCAAAGCGGATAAACGGAGTATATTTTCCAAAAACATGGTGGTGGCCCACTGTGCAACCTTGCGCGGGATATACCTGCGAAAGGCTTTCGCTGGAAATCCGAGTCGTAGTCGACGCAAACACCTGTCCGCCCAAGTACTTTAGTTCGATTCTTTCGATACACCAAGGCGAAATTCCGGCTGATCAGTCGTTCCCTGAAATATAGTTTTATTTTTTGTTTTTTGATTGAATCTTTCTCAAGCTTGATAAAGGTATGTTCTTATTCTTCTTTTTGGATGAAGTTTATTGTTTCTTTTGGGGATTTTTTTTTTTTTTAAAAAAGTCATTTTAGGATGCCCGTTACTATGCAATGTTGTAGTACAGGGGTTGCTATGCAATTTTGTATTTTGTACTTAATACTCTTAAACTGTTGGATTTTTATCTCTTTTCATATTTGTGACTTGTCGTTTCATGTATAAACTATTAATTAAAAGTGGTTGGCTTAGAAAGTTGTCGATGTGATAATGATTTGATTTGGGTTATATATATGTGGTGCATTGGTTTTTGATAAATGATAATTAATAGCTGTTTTGAACATGCTTATAATTGAAAAAAAAAATAAATATAAATAATATTCATCTTTAAAAAAAGAATAAATTTTTAGGCATATTTTCATTTTATTTTTTTTGGGTCTTTTCTTCTTATTATTTAATCCTATTTTAAAAATTAAAATTTTGAAGTATTGTGTAACTTATGTTACGTGCTTATAGAGGGCTGAACGCTACACAGCATGCTATTGCTATTTAAAACACAGCTTCCAGCAAAGAGCTAAGGGAAGTTATCCTCCACTTGAGCCTTTCATAAGATGTAAAAAGATCCTTGTTCCAACCAAGGAATGTTTCCCTGAGGCCCGCCCTCATTATCCACTTGATGCTGATCAAATAATAAAAAAATTTACTCCACAAGGCTGAGTAATGTGGAGCTACAATTTATAAATTAAATGGATGATTTCTTTGATCCCATGAGCTACAATGCCCTTTTTGGTATGTTGGATGATTGCATTGATCCTGTAAGCTACAATTTATAAATTAAATGGATAGAAAAGAAAAATGCAGATATTATTCTGACATTGTGACCAATTTGAGTAGGCTTGGCGTACTTCTTTTGAAGTAGTATCTACATGTTGGGCTCAACCTAATGGATAGTTTGGATCCCACACGTGTTGAGGTGCATATGTGCTTTCTTGTACATGCATATGGGTTTATCAATCCTCATATTATTGAGTTCAATTTTGATGATACTTAGCCAACATTTTTAAAAAATTGGTGCTTTCTTTAACTGTACGCATTTCATAGTTACACAGAAATTTTGATGGCTAAATTGCTGAGCAGATTATTGATGACTAAATTAGAAATTTTCATTTTGAGTGTTTATCATGCGTTTTCGAGTAACCAAAGTTTTTCCAGCAGATTTGCCTCAACAAACTTTCGAGTTTCTAAACTATGTTTCCACCATGTAGATACCTTTGGCTAAATAGTGAGCAAGTACTCAATCTATGGACAAAAATACTCTTGGGTTGAAATATTAGAACCATTAGCCAAATATGTGCGTGGCCTTTCTGACCGTCAATGCAAATATATGGTTACATGTTATGAAAATAAACTATTTAATTTGGGATACTTTTGGGGCACAACCTATCTGCACTTGATTCCAACAGATAAACAACTGGCATCATTGAATCATGATGTGCCCTACTTGAGATAACAAAAATGCGAGGATATAATATTATAATGCCATTCCCTCAGGCTTCGGGAGTAAGTATATTAAGTGCTACTGCTTGCATTATAGTGATGGGTGTGAGTTGTGAAGGCTAGAATACTTCCGAAATTGCTGTGGGATACTTCAAAACTTTAGTTCTTCGGTCAAGATCCTTTTCAATGACCCATATAGTACAAAAGTCAAACTTTAGTAATCTGCCACTGCTTTGCTGCTGTTGTTGTCATTGTCTTCTCCGAACAGAAAGAAATATATCTAGAAACAAAACCTTCAGCCTCCGATGGCTGACTCTAAAATGATTGATGAAGAAGGCCAAAATAGAATTGCACTCTTAGTCTCCCTTCCTCCTTAAAGGGCATCTCTCTTTCAGCCTTGTGCGCTCTCCAGATGGCTGAGATAATACCGCCTGACATTTCCCATAAGTCACAATAATTTGCAAATGGTTGAAAACAGTTTTAATATTAAACTTGTTAAAGGATTAAACATATCATTATCATTTGAGAAAACAAACAGTTATAACATTGAACCTGCTAGGGGATTAAACATATTGATATCATTTGAGAATATCTTTGAGAGGAGAGAAAATGAATGGAACATTGAAACCCTCATAACACTTTGAAACCTTAGAATGAGCAGCCATGCTATTAGAATCAATGGACAGCAAACAATCTAACTCAACATACAGGCGTGCTATGTGAACTGTTGGGTCAAGGATAATTTGGGAATGATTGAAATCACTTGTATTATGGGCTTGAATGTGAATACATAATATCCTCAAAAATCAAGATTGTAACATCCTTTGAATGGCTTAGAAGACGATGGTTAAAGGAGATGGTTTGCATTCAAATGCAAAGAGTCAAATACTAAAGGATAGATGGTTTAAGGAAGGTGATGGTAACATTGCATATTTTCATAGGATGGCAAATGCAAGGAGACTGTTTAATTTCATCCCACCCATCAAGTCATTTTTTTTTTGCTACGCGTTTTTGTTAACTATTCTGTTCCCCAACAGATCTGTGCTAGAACATTTTCAAGTCAATGCTATCTCCGAAGAGCAAGCTGACCAATTAGAAATATGTTCCCAGCACCCCCCTCGAAGATGCAGATTGCTTGAGGAATTTTTGGCCTATTAGCCTCCTCGACAGTCTGTATAAAATTATTGCCAAGGTTCTTAGCCAGAGGTTCAGAGCCGTTCTTCCCAAAATCATCTCACCTTATCAAAGTGCTTTTGTTTCTGGTAGGTAGATTATTGACAATGTTCTGATAGCCCATGAGTGTGTGGATTCATGCTTTCATATTAGCAATCAGGGGTTGGTGAATAAGCTAAACCTCGAAAAAGCTCATGATCATGTTAACCGAGATTTTCCTGACTATCTGCTGGGGTAGATGGGTGTTGGGGACAAGTGGCAAAGCTGGATTCGTTGTTCTGTTGCCTCGGCGTCCTTCTCTGTCCTGATCAATTGGTCCCTATTTGGTTTTTTCAAGGCTTCCTGAGGCCTGAGGCAAGGGAATCCCCTTTTGTTTTTGTGATTGTTGCAGAAGGTTTAGTTTCCTGCAAGTGCTTGTGCTGTAGTGTTATGCTTCTATGTTTGTAATTTTTCTCCCTTACAATAAATTCAAAGTTATCCTTCAAGGGCTATATTATTTTGCATTAAGTCTACAATGAAGTGGTTTCTTATACTGTCACATAGCTCAATCAGGTGGCCATAATACACCCCATCTCAGAATGTTAAGTGGACCGGGCATCAGTCACTCTCTCTTGTGGTTTGATTCCTCACACATGCATAACATTATCCCAATTAAATTATATGATTCTGGAATGTGAAAATGAGCTTAAGTAGGGAGAATAGACTTGTATGGATACATGTACCTTGATCCTGTGTGATTTCGGAGATAATTATAACTAGATTTGCTTGATCAGTGTGATTTCGGAGATAATTCTCCAACCACAATGGGACTAACAATTTGGATAGCTTTGGTCATTGTATATTGTTATACATTTGAGGGGGATGAGTTTTGAGGGAGAGAGAGAGGTACATGACTGTCCATTTGCCAACCTAGCACACTAGTGAAAATCCAAGCAATCTGTCCAAGGGTTGAAATATTGTAGATAGTTTAATTGGGCGTATTTTCATCCACATTGAGGCCCATCATGTAAATCCAGGACCTTTTTATAAAGGGTTTGGATGATTGAAACATGGCCACGGATTGAACATGTAAAGATCTGAACCCAATGACAATATGATTTGGAGCTATTGCAATAATCCACGACTTTATGTTAGACTGATATTTCACCACTTCTTCAAAAAAATGGCAGCAACTCTTTTGACTGTGCACAAATCATAGATGTACACCAATTAAGACTTTTCAAAACACTAATACAACTGTGGATTGAGCATTAAAAAAATCACAAAGAATTGTGTGGATTTACCCTTCAGTCAATTAGTTGGGTAGTCTCCTGCTCATTAGATGAGCTGGTAGGGAGTGTAGTGAGTAGAGTGTGTGAGTGATCCATGGATCAATCCCTAGCGGTGTAACCTTTCAAAAAAGAAAAAAAAAAATTGCGTGGATTTAAACTTAGAATTTTAGCATTGTGCCAATTTGATGAGTGGTCAAGGCTGATTTTTTTGCACTGCCATCTTCATGGTGTGATCCACCAAATGAATTGTTGGCCATGCTACAAAGCGTGTCATGATCCCAATTGGATTGGTGATGTGCCACTTGTATAACTCTCAAGAATCACTTTGATCCCATCATCAGGCAGGGCATTTTTCAACACTCTAGAGAGCTCTTAAATGTCCTAAAAGATTTCTGCGACTTGGCCTTTTTATTTTACTATAAATAAATCTCTGATTGCCTTCTTACTAAACCCATGAACATGTAAAAACAGATGAGTTGGGCAAACCTTCCAGAAGACATCTTGGGGTTGATACTGAATCATCTGCCATACATCGACCATATCCATGTTGGTGCTGTTTGCATTTCTTGGCACTCAACGGTAGAGAAGAAGGTGTATTGTCCAGCTCAACAACTTCCATGGCTGATGCTCTTCGGCAACCTAGAGAGTGAATCTTGTTGTTTCTACAGCCTATCCGACAATAAGGTTAGGACGCTCAACCTACCAGAGTTTCGTGGGATGCGGTGCATCAGATCCTCTGATGGGTGGCTGGTAACTCTCAATGAGAGTGGTGACATCAGTTTGTGGAATCCCTTCTCAAGAGCTAAGATCAAACTCCCGTCACTCAAGCAGTTTCCGAGTCTATTGAATTGGAGTCGACGCTGATACCAGTTTGTGGTTCCAATGGTCAGAGACAAAGACATAGTAGCAGAAAATGCATGGGTTGCCCTTCCACCAAAGTTTCAATATCTTGCCGAAAGAGTACCATTTCCTAAAGATGCATCCGCTGAGTACAAGCAAAAAAATGTGCGCATCTCCCTTATACGTAAGGTGGTCTTGTCAACACAACCTGGTGATTTTGCGGTTATGATCATCCACGGTGTCAAGGAGGAACTCGCATTTTGTAGACTTGGAGACAAGTCATGGACTACATTCCCACCAGTACCAGTCCAAAAAATCCACCGAGACATCATATTTTATAAAGGTAGATTCTACGTAGTGAGTTTTATGGGATTTGTTATAGCTTGGGATGTTTTCGGCACTTCTCCTACGGCCATGGAAATTCATTTGAGAAAGCCACCCACAAAATATGAAAGGAAGTTCCTAGCAGAGCTTGCAGGGGATTTGTTGCTTGTAATACGGTACTATGACAAGAGTAGGGATGAGTGTGATGCATATGCAAAGCGGATACAAAAGACAACTAGATTTGAAGTCTTCAAGCTCGATCATAGTGGGTCAATGTGGACTAAAATGACAAGCTTAGGTGACCATGCGCTGTTCATTGGTGGTTCTCAAGCAATTTCATGTTCGGCTCGCAGCTTCTCTGACTGCAGAGCGAATTGTATCTATTTTTGTGACAACATGTGGGATGTGTTTGCAGAAGAATCTCCCCCATGGGGACATGATTTGGGTATATTCAACCTAAAAGATGGAAGCATTGATCGATATTATGGTATCGAATCTTGGGTAATTATGCTCCAATCTTTTTGGTTCACACCTAAACCTTTCTAGTATGTATATTTGACAAAGTTTAGGAGTTAAAAAGAGTTATTGTATTCACAGTTGTAGTTTTGCTACCATATAAAGTTACTCATAATTTATTTTATTATTTAGAATGGATTTATCATAGTTTGTTTGGTTGTCTGTTTCACAAATCCCTCGACAAACAGCCTTTGGGGTGACTTACGCAAAAGAATGTGACCTGCAAATTACATGAGCCTTTTTATAATTCACCATACCTATTTGCTATTTGACATACTTTTAGCCAAACCTAGAACCACGCCTCAAAATGGCAATTAAAATGGGCATCTCAACCATAACATTTAATATAACAACCCATATAATTGCCATTGACCTAGAGGCTATTCTGTGGTCCCTGTTGATCTTAAACCAAAAGAGAAGCCCAAGCTTGGCCCATAGCCAAAATGGGCCAAAACTTTTAGTCCCCAGATCGATTAAAATATTGTGAAGTCGAAGCCCAGCCCGTTAAGCAGTTTTTGCATCTAATATGATATGTGTGCACACATGCGCGCAACGAGTAGGCACCATTACCAAACCCATCCAACCAATGTACTTGACCCAAGCCCGGCCCTATTCCAAATACTAATCGGGCCCAAAATGTCAAACCTCACCCAATAAGCTTAAGGGCCTGTTTGGGAGCGTGGATTCAGAACCCCCTAAATTCAAAACCCCCCGGATTTGAAATCCTCTTGTTGTGCTTGGCACCCTGGATTGGGAATCAACTTTAATCTAAAGGTAGCTATGCATTGTATATTCACGAGGGTTTGAATTTTATTACGAAATCAACTTTAATATCTCTAATTAGTGAGATATGTAATATTTGACACAATGGTTGCAAGAAGCCTGTTGAAATATATGTTTTTACTGAAAATGATGAAATTCCAAGTCTTGGATGGGCCACAAGCACAAGATCATGTCCGAGTGACACACCAACGATTTTTAACCGTGGATTTACATGGACAATGTTTGGACGGTGCTGATCAACATATTAAAGTAATTAATGTTGATGCAATTGATAATATAATTGTTTTTGGATATCATTAGTGGGTCATGAGCCCAATAGAATAATAGTATGGTGACACACATGTTACACATGCAACTATTGAAAGGATTTTGGGTGCAATCCAAACGGTGGATTTCAAAACAACCAGGGGATTTGAAATCCCCCAAATCCATGGTGACCCCTAACTGTACCCATTGTCACCCTTGCACCTAGATTATGTAATATGGTATTGAGGGGCAATAACTTACAAGACCTTATGCTCCAACGGTTGAAGTACCATTTGGAGCGAACCTCTTGTCATTCATAAGATTGGCAAGATTAGCAAGGAGAATGTAGGCAAAAAAAATATAATTGAGATGCATCGGCTCTGCATCCCCAGATGCTCCGAAAAGCTAAAATTGCATCCCAAAAATTGGTCAAAACATGAAAAATCGCTTATCCAACAACATTGCTACAATACTTAATATTTGGAGTGCCTTGCGTTTACAGTTCCAAGAGAAGAATATTAAGAGAATCCAACTTGTTACTTCAATGCTCATTATATTCTTGTTTGCTGACCAGAGGATTTTAGTTAGATTAAAAATGCAACAGGTTGATCTTTTTACATGAGTCGCATAAAAAAGAGGAGCAGTTTCAGTACTAACAATGACCTTTGTTCTGTCAACATTGAATCCCATGCCCCTTCAACCACACACAAGGATACGTAAGCTCGCTCACGTATATCTTTTTCTTTTGATCAAATAGTAAGCTCACATTAATCAATTTAACCAAATTGGCTAAGAAGGAAACAACAGCGAGCCTTCCAATACGCAAAATTACCTAATGCCAAATGGCATGAAAATACTCCTAAAGAGCAGAAAAATATTTTTTCATTTTTAGCAACATTAAGCCTTCCAAAAAACCACTCAATACTAAATGACAAGTATATGTGATCCGTCAAACATCCAAATCCAAATCAGACAAAGGCATCCAATATAAGGCATCACCAAAAAAACCACTGAGAGAGAGAGAGATTTAAGAACACAAGATTCTTGACAGAAAAAATACAACGCACTAGGTGGAATGTATGTCTACTCTATGATATTTACAACCAGAAAATAAGTGAGAAAGCAGATATAGTATAAGAATATTGTATTAGTACAAGAATCCAAAGTTAGTTTTCCAAAGGCACACCTTTGCATTTTCCACTTGTTTTATACTTCCAACAGCATCAGTTTTCAGGACCATGCCACGAACAATTGAACAGTTATAAAGACCTCCTACAAGAAGCTTTACGACACGAACATTATCTACATTAAAGTTGATTGGGTTCTAGGGGTAGACTTGGAAGCATGCCTGTAACATAAAAGAAGCCCAACTTTTGAATTTTTGTCAAAACCAAGGGACCAAAAATAATATTAATAAATAAACTCCAACATCCATGTACGCACATCTGCAATAAGAGGGCACGAAATATTTTCTTGTCCGAACTGCTTACTGGCCACAGCAGCTTTTATTCGATAAACAACTTCATCCCTGTTCTGGACATATAATGTTTCTGAGCCCTTTTCAACCAACTCATCTAAAATTTCAACCGTCTGGGCATTAACAGAGCAGAAATCAGCATATGCACAATGCCTAATGAACAAAAGGTTCATAATACAGTTTGACAAGTCATTCAACAAAGAAAAGGACTTTATTGATCGCTTTTGTGTAGAAACTAATGATTTCACTTGGATGCAATCCCATCCTAATAAGCTCCTCTGCATTTTGGAGAAGCTCCTCATCAAAAGATATCGTTAGATTAGCTCCATCGCCAATTTCTTCCTGTTGAGCTTTGCCTGCTAACACCAGAATCTTAGTAACAGGATGTTGTACCTCAAGTTCATTCGTTATAGTTGCAACATAATTTGTAACAAAGAGTTTGTCCAAATAATTAATGATCATCTTATTCATACCTGAACATGCCCAAAAAAGGACAAAATGTTTTAATCGACCTTGCATATTTCGAAGCCAGACCGAGGATCATTACAATGAGTAAGCATCTAATAGGGGCCAGATAAAAACCTTATGGGCTACTGCTGATAAAAACCTTATGAGATACTGCTTATATGAGAATATTTTGATAGCATACACCATGTGAGGCAAAGAGGGGTGCGTGATCATTGAAGGTTAGGACGGCTATACTTGGGAAGAATTACAAGGACGTGGTGCATAGACCATGAATAGTGTCTTGATGCATCTATTTTATACAATTGGGAAAAAAAAAAAAAAAATGGTGATCCAGACAGTTGATAAGATGGACCTACCGTGGATAGATATTGACCTCAGATTTTACATATTAGATAATCCCATCCAGCTCATCCATGGATTTTATTTTGTACCGTTGTTATGTTTTGTCCCCTTGCAATTTATTTGTAGGCCACTGATTCAAGGGTTAGAATCATCCGATTTGGGAAGTTTTTAAGCATTAACATCCATTATGGGCTCCTTCAAATCAATGGTCATTATCCCCAAAACATAAGAACTTTATGCACAAAACTCCTTGCAAGCTCGATGCCTAGTAGTTTTTACCATCCTTCACATTTCACTCACTAAGATTTTACTCTTTCTTCTTATCTCAACAGTTAAGTCATTTTTAATATAAAAAATAAAATAAAATAAAAATAAATCAAAAGTACTGAATTTTTAAGATCAAGAGTAAATTAAAAATGATGAAAGTAGAACAATAGAAATCCAAGAAAGAAAAGTGAACAGGCATTTTTTTTAATCAGTTGGATTTATGATCCAATGAGTGGCAAGCTATTTATGAAGACGTGATCCACCATAAGCTATTTAATATATCGCGATATTTTTGTGGAAAATCCATGGAACGACACTTTCAAAATCTCGAAATTTTTATTTCAGCCGATGGCGGAGCTGTCAATTTTAATGAAATAAGTTTAAATTAATTCATTTTTAACTTGTTTAGTGATTTTCAATAAATATTTTATATACTTCGAGATTTTCCAGATAAATCGGTATAAAAATGTAAAAATGTAAAAATCTCCCGATAAATTGCCAAGAACAAGAATTTGTAACTATCCCGTCCTCACACAAGCTGGGCCATGGTGCGATGATATAGGATCGATCTGATGGACGGATCATGGGACCTTTGATTGGGAAAATCCTAACCTTCTGATGTTGGCCAGCTGGGAGCAGATTAAGTTAGACCACGACCTCACCAAAGACGGTGGGGCACTTAGCGTGGGGCCCACCGTGATGTATTTATTCTATATCCATACTGTTTATTCATTTTTTTCAGATCATTTGAGGATATTATCCAAAAACTTGAAACAAATCCAATTATCAGGTGGACCATATTATAGGAAACAGTGGTGATTGAATGACTTACCGTTAGAAATTTCCATAGGCAAACCTTTACAAATATCAGCTTGATCCAAAACTTTTGCGGCCTCTTTATGGTCAATCACCATTGTTTCCCATGGCATGGTCCACCTGATAATTAGATATGCTTCATTTTTGGGATTATGCCTTCAAATGATTTTGAAAAAAGGGTTAAAGACCGGGGATACAGAATACATATATCAAGGTTGGCGCCATGGCAAAGGTTGCACCATCTTGGGTGAGTCCAGGGTCTGATTAATCCACCATCTAGGGTGGAGAAACGGATGTGCTACTGACAACTACTCGCCAATGGCCCCGATGGCTAGTGGTTCAGTGCTCTATGAGCCCCACCATGACATATGTTTTTCATCATGCCGTCCATCCATTCTTCCATATCATGTACACCCATCTTTCAGATCATTTCATGGTATGAGCTCAAAAATGAGGTTGATCCAAATCTCAAGTGGATCGCACAGTGTTAATTGAACACTCACCGTTAAAAATTTCTTAGGGCACAAAAGTTTTGTATCAAATTCATCCAAGTCTTTATGACCTAATCAACAAGTTAGATGCCAAATAACCATTACAGTGGGCCTAGGAGGTTTTTAATGACGGGCATTCAATCGCTACTGTTTTCTATGGTGTGGTCCACCTGAGATTTATATCTATCCCATCTTTTTTGGATCAATCTCTAAAATTATCTTTCAAAATGGATGGACAGCATCGATAAAACACATATATCATGGTGGTGTACCACACATCAACGATATAGCTAATGTGGGTAAGTGTCATGCGAAGACTAGTGCTGACGACTACTCGAGCTTGAGTTTTAGAAACGGTTCAAGGGATATCAAAGTTATATGGGCCTGAAATGATGTATTTATTATATCCACACCGTTCATCCATTTTTAGAGCATTAACCAAAAAAACGAATAATATCTAAAGCTTAACTTGACCACACCACAAATAGTAACAGGGATGATGATTTTCACCGTTAAAACATTTGTTGGATGAAGAGTAAAAACAAATATCATATTGTTCCAAAACTTCTGTGACCCCTAAAATGGTTTCAATGGTAGACCTTCAATCCCTCATGCTATTTCAGTGTGGTCCATTTGATCTTTATATCTGTCTTATTTTTCAGCTCAAGCCTTAAGACGACTTCTCCAAATGGATGAACGGTTTGGATATAACACATACCTCATGATGGGACCGACAGAACTTGCTGACGTCAACACATCCAAGAGTCTTTCGGTGGATAAGCAATCCAGAGTGAGGCCAATCACATCAACGGTTCAGATCCCACTGTTAACTCCAGACTATTCAAATCACGGGTTCCACTGTGGACGGAAAATAGGTCAAATCTCACGCTGCGTGGATGATTCTAGCCGTCCTATCACTGGGTATCAAATGGACGGTTAGAAATGATTTTAAGTAGTCCCAAGGTCCCGAATCTTTCGGTCAGCAGAAATTTCTTCACTGTTCATCCATTGCGGGACCCAGGACGAACGGTTTGATCTGAACACACTTTGGTGGTCCCAGGGACTATCAATCACGGGGGCATTTTACCTCTATGGACTGGGCTGACATGGCAGTCAATGGGCCAGGCTCATGTGGGCCGAGGCATCTCCAAGTCTATCAAAGTAAAACCTACACCACGCCCAGTCCGAGCCCAAGCCTACCCACCCACCTTTGTGCAAGATCTGGACCGTTCATCAAGCGTGCCCCACCATGTATAATACATGAAAAAAGACCCATGAAAGTTGAAACCCTAAATAGACTGGGCCAGGTCAGGGAGATGGGCTCTCTAAACACATTATGATCCAAGTTCATTTAATAAATGGGCTTTCATTTTAGGCCCACATATATCAATCGAGAGTGGGTCAGGCCCAAAAATTCGAGCTCCAGAAAGGCTAAGCTGAGGGCCCATCGTGATGTATGGCTTTTATCCACACCGTTCATCCATTTTGCCATCTTTTTATGTTACAAGCCTAAAAAAGTGAGGCAAATCCAAGGCTCAAGTCGACCACACCACATTTAAGCAGTGGTTCCATTGACGCCCACCATTGAGACTTTCCTAAGGCCTACCTTAATATTTATTTGTCATCCAACCTGTTCATAAGATCATATAGACCTTTATGAGAGGGAAAACACAAAAATCATATAGACCTGAGCTTCTGTGGCCCTCAGTAAGTTTTCAAAAGTAGGAATTTAATCCCACCCTGGGGTCCACTTGAGTCTTTGATCTGCCTCATTTTTTAGCACGTACCCTAGAATGATACGGTAAAATGGATAAAAATGCCATACATCATGGTGGTCCCTCAGAGCTGGTGGATCCAAGATCCAATGGGGTGGTTGGTTTACTGATTGTGTGGTCCATCTTGATGTATTTATCTTAAATCCATGCCGTTCATCCATTTCTTTATATCATTTTAGGTTAAGAGTTAAAAAATGAAGCAGATCCGTATCTAAAGGTGGACCACGTAGTTTTCAGTGGTGGGCATTTGATGTTTGGGGTGAGCATATTCCATGTACACAATTTCCACTAGTGTGTGATCCACATGAATTATTGATATGGGTGATTTTAGGGGGTTGGGACTAACAGGGGCTGATGCATCTGATGGTGGGAGTAGATTTCACCTCCTCCGTATTTGAGCTATGATCCGTTCAAGAGGTATGACACAAATATGGTATGGATTTGATATATATAAAGTTTGTCTCACACAAAAATGCTTTCCCTCTTATTAGATGGGTAAACTCTAATAATACATCCATATGCTAATCACTATAATAATACATAAACACCGAGAGAAGAAGAATAACACAACCCATTCTTACTAACAATACATTTCTCAACCATACTTGTTTTAAATTTAAAATACCAAATTTACAAAAAAAATAAAATAAAATTCCAAAGTCCATCCTAATGACGAGATTACCGCTGCCGTGACGTGGAAGCAACCTCTTCTGATTCTTCTGCTCTTCTTTTAAGTCCACGTCCTTCCACTTCTTTAAAAAGAGGTTGGAAAAGTGTTTTGGTGTTGGGAACATCCCACTCCAATGCATCCCACCACTCTTTGCTTCCTGTTATCCCTCCTTTCTTAACGGACGATGTTGAGTTGCCCAAGGAAAGAGGGATCTTCTTCAGCCGAGGACAACCTTTTATAACAATCCTATTCAGGGAAGGGCAAATGATTACCTGCTTACAAATGCTTTTCAATTTCCCTAAATATCTCAATTCCAACCGCCTCAAATTTGGGAGTAGGATGGTATTGTTATTGTTGTTATAACCTTCTTCTTCAACCATAGCTTCTTCTCCTCCTTTTATCACCTCCTCCATCTCACCGCATCCTGTAAGAATGATGCCTTCCAGGCATCGGAGGTGCTTAAACAATTCAAGTGACATGAGATTCTCCAATACTTTGCATCCGACGACAGTCAGGCGTGTGAGGCATGCGAATGAGCCAGGTAGCAAGACTCCCTCACACAGACCCCTCAAATTCGGAACCTCTCTTAGAGTCAGTTTCCGTATTGAGGGTAAAGAAGACGTTATGGTGCTGTCGTCTCTTATTGGCAACAACCACTCCATGCTACTACAGAACCAGATTTCACATTTCTGTAAGCGTTGCAAGTGAGAGAGGCAGGGTAAGCTTGACAGATCGCATCTATCCATCACTAACTTGACAATACTATCAGGAAGCACTAATGAATTACAGCTAACAACATTTCTCACTTCAGCAGACGAAACATGAAGCTCTTTAAGGTTAACCAAACATTCCATACCATCTGGCACTTCTTTGATGTCAGTAATAGCGAGGTTCAAAATTCTTAGACGCTTGAGCTTTGCTAAGGACGGTACCTCCCTTAACCGTCTACAATTATTTAGAAAGAGTGCATGCAGGTTCTCCAAATTTGAAACTGATGATGGCAAATACTCAATCTGAGTGTAAGAGAGGTCTAGAACTCTGAGGCTGTTCATGCGATTGAAGAACTCATGAGAAATGTTGTCGTAGAGAGGGTTCTTTCTCAAAAACAATGTGGAGAGTTTCGGGCAGTTTGGTTCACCTGAAAGCATTTCAATTTTATTTCTCATAAATGATATTCTGTCAGCATCTTCAGGGAATTCTTCTATACCAATTGATCCCCTTATTTGGATCCCAGCCTTGACCACAAACCGAGGGCTCTTCCTTGTAATGCCGATGGCCAAATCTCTGATTAAATCATGCATTACCACTTGATAAGGATTCCACCTTACCAACATACATACATCTATCAGTCCACTCAATATTGTGTGGCCTTTGTCGACTTTCTTTTCCCAGTCTCCCATATCATCCATCAATCCTTCTGCCATCCAATACCTTATCAAGTCTTCATCACCAATTCCGTAGTCCTCTGGAAACAAAGCACAGTACAAGAAACAAGAACGAACACTCTCAGATTTCAGTCTATCATAACTAAATTTCAAAATTGGAAAAACTTCATCATTCATGCCTTCGATCTCTGTCGTTGAGCATTTTAACTCCTCTAATGCATTTCTCCATTCTCTAACGTCATCCTTTTCTCTCATTGCACTTGCTACTGTGATGATTCCAAGCGGCAAGCCATCACATTCTTCAGTCACAAGCTTCGCAATCTGTTCTATTTCTGGAGAAAGCACCGCACCAACCCCAAGCTTGCCCTTGAACAATTCCCATGCTTCTTCTTTCGAAAGTACCTCTACTTGAATTGTTTTTTGGCAATTCATGCTTCGGCACACATTTTTTGATCGAGTAGTTAACACTACCTTGCATGCATTGCCTTCAGGAATCCCTACCTTTTCAAGGGAAATTTTTTTCCACATATCATCTAAGATGATAACGAACTTCTCCCTACGCTTCAGAGCCTGAAACAATTTCACTGACCTTCTTATTTCATCATCTTCATGGGAAAATTCTGTTGGATAAAATGTTGAATTAAATAGACTATAAAAATCGAGAACCAAAAAAGGAAAATAAATTTAGAGAAAGAAAAACTTATTGAATTGAGTCGAGGCGTGACTGAGTCACTCGGCTTGAAATCGAATTTGCTCCCCTTGGACAGCGTCCCAAGTGCAACAGGTTTCCAGAGCAATCGACCTCCAGGATACAACGACTATGACCCGGTCCCAGCGGTGCACTCACTGTACACGGGCTCGAACCACTTGCAGTTTAATCCGAAAGTACTGAGTTGACTCAGCAATGAACTCAGTAACAAAACCGTATCAGAGAGAGTTTTATAAGGCAGGGAATTTTTCGTATTCGTATGTTGAAACTGGAATCGGAAGTCTTTATATAGACTTCGAAATGGTGCATAAGCACCCTTTACAAAAGGTTAGGTCCGTTGGGTTTAAACCCAACAGGGGCGACCAACCGGAAGGGAAGCATCTCTCTGGTTTAAAAACGAAAAGGCGCAAGTGCGAGTACACTCTCGCACATACAATCCTGCGAGTACCCATACACACACACACCCACGCGAGTACACTTACACCGCACCCGTACCCGCACCCGCATCCGCGCCCAGCCCAGCCCGTCCCGTCCCGTCGCGTCGCGCACGCGGACGCGGACTCGGACTCGGCTCGGCTCGGCACGGCACGGCTCGGCTCGGCGCGCGCGCGCGCGCGTGTGTGGTTAATGGCATAGATTAGAGCTATTGGCATAGCCCCCCCACAGGACCAAATTCACATGCCCCCTGAAAGGGGCTCAAGCCCTAGGCAAAAAGTCTATCATATAAACAAGAGAATTTCTCTTATCAAATCCGATGTGGGACAAAACCAACACCTCAAAAACACCAAAATTTAAATGTGGAGGGAAAACACCGAAATTTGAAAATTCAAATTTTTAATATTATTTTAAAACAAATACAACAATCCCCCACATGTTTTAAAATAAAATGCTTTCGGATTAAAGCGAAATAGTTGTGCAATGGTGCCGGTGTCACCATAGACTTGAACCGACATTAGAGTAAGCAAGACAGGTCTACAGGAATCAGGTGACACCATAGTCTTGAACCTGAATCCTTTTAATGTAGATCGCAAGTACATGCCACTCACACAACTCTTCCTCTGCAAGTGATTCTGTGGTTCGGTGCGTTTCGGCCATACACCATTACCTGAATTTCATGAGTGCTCTAGAGAATTCGCCTAGATTCTCATAGGAAGCGGCCTCCACCTCCACACCCATATAGGTGAATTCCATCAAGTGTATGCAGCAACTGTATACACCACCAAATATATGGCTATGGATCCATTAAGAGTTCTAAAAACTCATCCTTCTGCGTTGCTGCTCGCACTGTACACCATAGAAGGGGCTCATATAACTCAGTGCAATCGTCTACCTCGTGTCTTGTTGTTTACCCATTGAACCTATCTCATGGGATCTCCACTTGTATAGGTTGGGTTACCGACACTGGCAGCTCATATATTAGGCTCAGCCCCATTCCCTTCGATGTATCATTGACTAACTTTTTGGATAGTCCTTTAGTCAGAGGATCTGCTAGATTCTTTTCTGACCTCACAAAGTCAATAGATATGACTCCATCACGCAACATATGTTTCACTATGTTGTGTCTGAGTCTAATATGCCTGCTTTTTCCATTATATATTTTACTTTTTGCTTTCGCTATAGCTGCTTGACAGTCACAATGAATAGATACGGCCGATACAGGCTTTGGCCACAATGGTATATCAGCTAAGAGATTTCTAAGCCATTCAGCTTCTGATCCAGCCTTTTCTAAAGCAATAAACTCGGATTCCATAGTCGACCGAGCAATACATGTCTGCTTGGTGGACTTCCAAGAGACTGCTCCTCCACCCAAAGTGAAGACATATCCACTAGTGGATTTTGTCTCATCTGAATCACTGATCCAGTTAGCATCACTATATCCTTCTAATACAGTAGGATAACCATTATAATGTAAACCATATGTCATATTACCTTTTAGGTATCGCAAAATTCTAGACAATGCATTCCAATGTTCTTTTCCAGGGTTATGTGTATATCTACTTAGCCTTCCTACTGCAAAAGCTATGTCAGGTCTAGTGCAGTTTGTTAGATACATGAGACTACCAATTATTCTGGAATATTCTAATTGAGACACACTATTTTCTGTATTCTTCATAAGAGTCACACTATAATCATAAGGAGTACTGACAGGTAAACAGTCAAAATGGTTAAACTTTCTCAATATCTTCTCAATGTAATGAGATTGTGATAATATAATAACACCATTTTTCCTGGTTACTTCAATACCCAATATTATACTTGCCTCTCCTAAGTCTTTCATGTCAAACTTAAATGACAAGAATTTCTTAGTTGCATTAACTAATTTAATATTAGTTCCAAAAATAAGCATGTCATCAACATAAAGACATATGATAACATAATCATTTCCAGAAATTTTACTATATACACATCTATCTACATCATTTATATGATAACCATTTGATTTTAAAACACCATCAAATTTTTCATGCCATTGTTTAGGAGCCTGTTTTAAACCATATAGTGATTTAATTAGTCTACATACTTTATTTTCTTTACCTAATATCTTATAACCCTCAGGTTGCTCCATATATATTTCTTCTTCTAAGTCTCCATTTAGGAAAGCAGTCTTAACATCCATCTGGTGTACCACTAGTTTATATATGGAGGCTATCGCTATTAAGACTCTAATAGTTGTAATCCTAGTTACAGGGGAATATGTATCAAAATAATCTATTCCTTCCTTTTGTTTAAAGCCTTTCGCTACCAACCTAGCCTTAAACTTATCGATAGTTCCATCTGGTTTTAGTTTCTTTCTAAACACCCATTTGCAGCCTATTGGTTTGTTACCAGGTGGTAGGTCTACAAGTTCCCAAGTATTATTTGATATAATAGATTCTAACTCATCATTTATTGCTTCCTTCCAAAAGGTTGCATCTGGAGAGTTAATAGCTTCTATATAAGTTGTAGGATCATCTTCTACTAAGAATGTGAAAAAACCATCTCCTAGGTTAGTTTCTTTTCTAACTCTAATACTTTTTCTTGGTTGTATCTCTTCTACTACTTTCTCGTAAGCATTTTTACTAGTAGACGCAATATCTGATTCATTAAAATAATATTAAAAATTTGAATTTTCAAATTTCGGTGTTTTCCCTCCACATTTAAATTTTGGTGTTTTTGAGGTGTTGGTTTTGTCCCACATCGGATTTGATAAGAGAAATTCTCTTGTTTATATGATAGACTTTTTGCCTAGGGCTTGAGCCCCTTTCAGGGGGCATGTGAATTTGGTCCTGTGGGGGGGCTATGCCAATAGCTCTAATCTATGCCATTAACCACACACGCGCGCGCGCGCGCGCCGAGCCGAGCCGTGCCGTGCCGAGCCGAGCCGAGTCCGAGTCCGCGTCCGCGTGCGCGACGCGACGGGACGGGACGGGCTGGGCTGGGCGCGGGTGCGGGTGCGGGTACGGGTGCGGTGTAAGTGTACTCGCGTGGGTGTGTGTGTGTATGGGTACTCGCAGGATTGTATGTGCGAGAGTGTACTCGCACTTGCGCCTTTTCGTTTTTAAACCAGAGAGATGCTTCCCTTCCGGTTGGTCGCCCCTGTTGGGTTTAAACCCAACGGACCTAACCTTTTGTAAAGGGTGCTTATGCACCATTTCGAAGTCTATATAAAGACTTCCGATTCCAGTTTCAACATACGAATACGAAAAATTCCCTGCCTTATAAAACTCTCTCTGATACGGTTTTGTTACTGAGTTCATTGCTGAGTCAACTCAGTACTTTCGGATTAAACTGCAAGTGGTTCGAGCCCGTGTACAATGAGTGCACCGCTGGGACCGGGTCATAGTCGTTGTATCCTGGAGGTCGATTGCTCTGGAAACCTGTTGCACTTGGGACGCTGTCCAAGGGGAGCAAATTCGATTTCAAGCCGAGTGACTCAGTCACGCCTCGACTCAATTCAATAAGTTTTTCTTTCTCTAAATTTATTTTCCTTTTTTGGTTCTCGATTTTTATAGTCTATTTAATTCAACATTTTATCCAACAATCTTGAAATCGAATTTGTGTTGAATTAAATAGACTATAAAAATCGAGAACCAAAAAAGGAAAATAAATTTAGAGAAAGAAAAACTTATTGAATTGAGTCGAGGCGTGACTGAGTCACTCGGCTTGAAATCGAATTTGCTCCCCTTGGACAGCGTCCCAAGTGCAACAGGTTTCCAGAGCAATCGACCTCCAGGATACAACGACTATGACCCGGTCCCAGCGGTGCACTCACTGTACACGGGCTCGAACCACTTGCAGTTTAATCCGAAAGTACTGAGTTGACTCAGCAATGAACTCAGTAACAAAACCGTATCAGAGAGAGTTTTATAAGGCAGGGAATTTTTCGTATTCGTATGTTGAAACTGGAATCGGAAGTCTTTATATAGACTTCGAAATGGTGCATAAGCACCCTTTACAAAAGGTTAGGTCCGTTGGGTTTAAACCCAACAGGGGCGACCAACCGGAAGGGAAGCATCTCTCTGGTTTAAAAACGAAAAGGCGCAAGTGCGAGTACACTCTCGCACATACAATCCTGCGAGTACCCATACACACACACACCCACGCGAGTACACTTACACCGCACCCGTACCCGCACCCGCACCCGCGCCCAGCCCAGCCCGTCCCGTCCCGTCGCGTCGCGCACGCGGACGCGGACTCGGACTCGGCTCGGCTCGGCACGGCACGGCTCGGCTCGGCGCGCGCGCGCGCGCGTGTGTGGTTAATGGCATAGATTAGAGCTATTGGCATAGCCCCCCCACAGGACCAAATTCACATGCCCCCTGAAAGGGGCTCAAGCCCTAGGCAAAAAGTCTATCATATAAACAAGAGAATTTCTCTTATCAAATCCGATGTGGGACAAAACCAACACCTCAAAAACACCAAAATTTAAATGTGGAGGGAAAACACCGAAATTTGAAAATTCAAATTTTTAATATTATTTTAAAACAAATACAACAAATTCCAATCCTATAGCTACTGCAATGCCCTTTTGCAGTTTCTCAATATTAGCATCCTGAGATACGGACACCCAAATGGCAATGCCAAATATTCCGGAGCTCTGTAATATTCTATTGTGGATGTGGGTCATGATGGTCGTCTTGCCCACACCCCCCATACCATAGACACCAGTAATTCTGACCTCATCATCCATCAATGAATCCCAAATCTTTTCCAAATTTCTTTCGGCTGTCGTTCTACCCACCAGTTTCGTCGTCGGCATAATTCCCATTTCAGGTAATAGATCAGCAAGTAACCCTTCTGAAAATCGACCATTCTCCTTAAGAATCATCACCTCTTCAATCTTCTTTATGACAAGATTTCCCAATTCTACACGTGAGGCTAAGGAATCTCTCCCTACTCTATAATCCTCTTCTATTTTAGTCATTTGGCTTGTAATCTTTTCCACAATTTCCAGCCATAAACTCACCTCTGCCTTTGGCTTCTTTCCATCCACTACCTTAGCTTTGTGAAGTGCAAAAATTACATCAGTCTGCCGGCTATCCAACTTCTGCATTACAGTTCTCAGAAGATCAAGATTCTCTTCTAGGCTTCTAGAGTTCATGTATTGAACCCATGCAGTCTTACCAATCTCTAAGAAAAATTCCATAGCCATTCCTGCAATAGTAATTTGGAAAATTAAAATTAACAATTATTGAGCCAAAAAATAAATTAGGACTTTGTTTGGCTGCACTACATTTCATAAAAATTTGTACCCACCGTGGTTTAAAAACCCATAAACTGGACTAGACTCGATATTCATTTGGGCGGGGTCAACTTGGAGGCTCGATCAAATTAGACTTGGAATTATATATATATATATATATATATATATATATGGAAATGGTAATATGAGGTCAACCTCATGGGAACTACTCGTAAGATCGAGCTGTGTGGGCCCCACCATGATGTGTGTCGAACATCTACCCCATCAGTCAGATGCACCATTCCATGGTGGGCCACGGTCTTAAAAATCAATTTAATCCATGACTTGAATGTGCCACACCACATACAATAGTTGAGAGGGGCTATCCTCCCATTAAAACATTCATAATCATTTATTGGACCCACTGAGATGTGGTTCACAAATCCGGGCCATCCATTATGTGTGTGCCATTTGGATGAGAGGTAAGACCAAGTTTCATCTGCATCCAAAACGCATGTGGGCCCCGCCAAGTTATGTTATATGTTTTAGCATGTCTTCACATGGTTTTAGATGTTATGGCCCACCTGAGTTCTGCATACAGCAGATTTTTTTGGATATCCCATAAACTAAAGGGAACCCATCAAATTCATGGTGTTTATGTTCAACACACATCAGGGTGGGCCTGACACACCTCATCCTCATGGGAAGTTCCGACCAGGTCAACCTTTTGGTAAGGTTTCCCATATATATATATATATATATATATATAAAGAAATTTTATTTCCCCTTATTTCCATAATGGTGTGGGAAACCGAATCTGCTCTGCATATGTAATGAAGCTCATGTACACACCACATATATGCCTGATCTAAACCATCAGTCAAGTTAGTCCCACCTTGTACATAGTTTTAAATAAATAAATAAGTATGGTTGAATGCTAACATGTGGGCTCCAATATTGAATGAAGGAAAAACACAAATATCAGCTTGATTCAAAGCTTCTATAGTGCCTGGGAAGTTTTAAATGATTGGCATTCAATCCCTTCAGTGTGGTCAACTTGACAATTGGATCTGCCTAGTTTTTAAGATCATGCTCTAAAATTATCTGATAAAATGGATGGATGGCATGGATAAAACACATACATCAAGGTGGCCTGATAGAGCCCATGCCAGAGAGAGTCTGTCATGACAAGGCGGGATACAATCCAGGTCGCTATTCAAGGGGGCCACTTGGGACTGTGGGCCCACCTGAATGTATGTCTTAAATCCACGCCGTCCATTTATTTTGCCAGTTCATTTTAAGGCAAGAGTCTAAAAATTCAATAAACTCCATGTTATAGAAAATGTTTTGTTAAAAAATATTTTAAATAATATATATATATATATATATATATATATATATATATATATATATATATATATACTTGTTATTTATTTATTTTTATTTTTATTTTCATTTTCATTTGGGGAATAGTACGATGTCAGAAAGGAATCTCTTAATAAGTAGGATGATGAATATCTTAATATTTGATTGGTAATAAAGAGTTGTACGAAGAGTTACATGTATGTCATTTATCCACCCTTCCATTTTAGGGTACAAGCTAAAAATACCATTTTACCATATCATTTTAAGGTACTAACTAAAAAATGAGGCAGATCCAAGGCTCAAGTGGACCGCATGGTGGGATTAAATTCCTACTCTTAAAAACTTATTGGAAGCCACTTAAGCTTTGGATAAAACTAATATTTGTGTTTTCTTCTCATTCAGGTCTATGTGATCTTATAAACAGGTTGGATGTAAAATAAATATCAAGATAGGCTCTGAGAAGGTCTTTAATGGTGGGCATCAGTGGAACCACTGCTTAAATGTGTTGTGGTCCACTTGAGCCTTGGATTTGCTTCACTTTTTAGGCTTGTAAAATAAAAAGATAGCAAAATGGATGAACGGTGTTCATAAAAACCATACATCATGATGACCCTTTAGCTTAGCCTGTCCGGAACTCAAAATAGGGGGTAGCATGCGATCTGTGTCTGCGTGTTGTTAGACTAAACAAAGCTTGACTTTCCTTTTAAACCAAAAAAATTTTGATATTAATATTCTGACAGAGTGGGACCGATGACATGCAATCACTTGAAAATTACTTAAAGAAATTACATAGGTAGCGTACAAGTAATCAAATCAAACTGTCCAAATTATTGGACCTATTATAGATGGATTGTGAACTTAAAATTAAATTATCAAATTGAGGGAAATTAACTGGACGTCGTCAATGGGCTGAGATCAAGCCTGCAAAAATCAGAATTTTGATTAGGGCCAGCCCGACAGCCCTGCCTGAAACAATTCAAAATCCAGGCCAAGACCTACCCAAGCCTAGCCTGTTGACAGCCCTAATGGCTTGGGCTAAAGAAGGCTACTCTATCTAGTCGACTTCATTTAATATATGATGCATGCAATCTCTGAGATAGCTCATGTACATAGCACACGTGTGCAAGTATGGCTTGATGGTTTAGATATCTAATCCATCTGTCGAGCTAGAACCATTATATTAATTTGGTAGTCGATCCATCAGTCATGTGGCCTACAATTTGCAAAAACAATTTATTGATGTAGTTTTTCTAAGGGATATTAATCGTATTGACCTTGATGTATAGTCAAATTACCTAAAAAGATTCAACCTTTCAAATATTCCGAGGGTGGCCTTCTGACGAGTTTTTGAAAATACTTGGACCAAAATGCCCTTGTCCTTGTTTCAGTAATTGTACAGTTTTCTAGGGAATAAGAAGTTACGTCGTATTCAATGTCAAGAAAGTGATATGTACAGAACCCTTTTTTGCGTGTGGGCGCACATAGATGTATGTGTATAATTCATGCCGCCCATCCTTTTTGTCGTGTCATTTTGGGCTAGGGCCCAAATATCAGCCTGATTCAGAGCTCATGTGCTAACTTAGACACTACCCAAGTTAGGACTTTTTGGACCCACAGCGAGCTGGTCGATAAGGTGGACGAAATGGATCACCCCATTGTGGGCCTTAGGATATTGTACCAATGACACTAATTTAATATGAGAACCATGACCCATATATAATGACAACCACGACCCATATATCATGACAACCACGACTCATGTCAACTACAACCTTTACCACATTACAACCACGACCCATGTCAACTATGACCTTTACCACATTACAACCACAACCCATGCCAACTATGACCTTTACCACATTACAATCATGACCCATATAGCCTGCATTTCATGCTCCTGCAATCTATCAATAGTCATCTCTATGTTATGGTCCATTTAAGATTTATATTTGAATGAAATTTAGTATTCACGGTGTAAATAGATCGTTTCATCTGATGGACGGTAATGATTTTATGTATGTTTATCCCATATAGTCACCAAGTTAGTGAAAGTCACGCCATAGTCGTGCAAATGATATCTATATAGTAATATAGGTCGCATCAGGTGGTTGTCATGCGGTAAGGATCGTGGTTGTCATGCTATATGGGTCGTAGTCTTCATTTTATAGGCCTTAATCTTAAAATGAGAACCATGACCCATATAACATGATAACCACGACCCATATAACATAAAAACCACAACTCATGAAAACTACGACTTATTACAACCACGACCCATATCACATGAGAACCACCACCCATATAATATGATAACTACGATCCATGACAACTACGACCCATTAAAACTACAACCCATATAACATAATAACTACGACCCATATAACATGACAACCACGACCATAATTACAATACAATATGAAAAACAGTTCTCTTCAACGGGCACCCAGCGAGCTGAAAAACTCTGTTGAGAATGTCTTGTTTAAGCCTGACCATAAACCCATTTACAGCTAGACCAACCCGTGCAGCTTAGCATTGTGATGCAATAGATGCTGCCCTTCTCTCAAGCTGTAGGCTTGGCATTGCGACGCAATAGATGTTGCCCTTCTCTCAAGCTATTGCAGTTTATGGTCAGACTCAAACAAGACATTCTCAACAAAGTTTTCTAGCTCGCTAGGTGCCCGTTGAAGAGAACTGTTCTTCATATTGTATTGTAATTATGATCGTGGTTGTCATGTTATATTGGTTGTGGTTGTTATGTTATATGGGTCATGGAGTCATGGTTGTTATGTTATATGGGTCGTAGTTTTCATGGGTCGTGGTTGTCATGGATCGTAGTTATCATATTATACAGGTCGTGGTTCTCATATGATATGGGTCATGGTTATAATGTGTCATAGTTTTCATGGGTTGTTGTTGTCATATTATATGAGTCGTGGTTGCCATGATATATGGGTCGTGGTTCTCATGTTAAATGGGTCGTGGTTTTCATGTGATAAGGGTCATGGTTGTATGTAATGTGGTAAAGGATAGTCATTGGTACAATAGCTTAAGGCCCACAATGGGGTGATCCGTTCCGTCCACCTTGTCGGTCAGCTCACCGTAAGCCCAAAATGTTCTAACTTGGACAGTGTCCAAGTTAGCACACAAGCTTTGGATTAGGCTGATATTTGAACCCTAGCCCTAAAATGACACGAAAAAAAAGGATGGGTGGCATGGATTATACACATACATCAATGCGAGCCCCATGAGTTTGGTCCTTACCCACGTGCAAAAAAGGGTTCCGTACACATCACTTTCTTGGCATTAAATACGACGTAATTTCTTATTCCCTAGAAAACCGTACAACTACTGAAACAAAGACAAGGGCATTTTAGTCCAAGTAATTCTCCGAAGCTTGTCAGAAGGCCATCCTCAGAATATTTGAAAGGTTGAATCTTTTTAGGTAATTTGACCATACATTAAGGTTAGTATAGTCAATATCCTTTTTTCCAACCCATCCACCTATTTCCAAAACCATGGCACAGGATTTTCTTTATGGGAAAATATGTGGTAGATCAGACTAACCTGGTGGATGGATCAAATTCCATGCCGCCACATGTGTAGTGTGTATAGATTTTTATTGCAAATGCATTTGCACTTAGAATAGCTTTCTTTATTTATTTTATTTTATTTTATGCGGTGAAGGACGTGATAAGGATGACCACTATCTTCCTTAAATGATAAGTACTATGAATTCACAAGGTTCTCATATATCCACGTGAGAAATTTCTTGAATTCACAAGAGAAATAGAAGAAATTTTGATAAATTTATTAAAAGTTATTTGAAATAAATGAATTTGTATGTTTAAATACCCTTTAGACAAACCCTACGATGTAATCAGAGAAGACCTAAACAAATAAGGAAAAAAAACTAAAAAACATGTAAATTTTTACATTTTGTCAAGGGCACAAAAACATCTAAAGACTAAAACCCATAAAATCGAATTTGTTCTAATCGATCGACCCGATCAGTCGATTGATCGAATAGAGCAAAAATTGTCCAGCAAGTATTTTATCTACATCCGAATTTCAACCGATTGATCGATAAACTTAATCGATCTACTCGATTAACTTCGATCGATCGAATTGGCTGAAACTTGTTGATGTTTTTCTAGACTACTTCTAGTCCATTTGTGATAGGCACATGCTTTCTCCACGTCCTGCATCAGATCCACTCCACTTGAAAAAAAACTCACCCTCGAATTATCCTCTGGCTTCAGTTCATGATACTCGTATAAGTCTACCACATTGAACATGCTTGAAATCTCCATGTCCTCAGGAATATCAACAACATAGGCCTTGTCATTAATCTTATGTATTACGGGCACTGGTCTAATCTTCCTATTCTTAAGCTTGATGTACATCCCAGTCAGAAATCTCTCCTCATGCAAGTAAACCATAACGTTACCACCCACATTGAACACCTTCAGGCATTGATGTGTGTCAGCCCTTTCCTTGTACTTGTCATCAGATGCTTGCAACTTGGCCTAAACATTAGTGTGTACACTTATGATTCGGCCCGACATATGTTCTGCAACAACGCTCATGCCTAACAACTTGGGCAATGTAACCAAATCAAGAGTATGCTTAGTGATGTAGAGCGGGTCGCGGACAATTTCATGGCCAAGATGGATCAGAAAAGGCACGGTCGGCGACAGAAGTGATCCGGACCATCGGACCTTAGATCGGGCGTATCTCACAATCCGGAATGAGTTATCTGACGTAAAATATATGATTTTGGGGTAGAACGAGCTACTTTAGCCAACCAACCCCGCTATGCCGGGTTGCATAGCCCGAATTTGCGAAAAACCCCCTGATCGACGGTTGTTTCCTCGTTTTAATTTTGTTTTTACTATAAATAGTAAGTTTTAGTTTGAGTATAACTTTTCATCCGTTGGGCTTTAGGAGTTGTGTCCAACATGAAAAGTGCTTAGGATAATTAGGAGAACGGTTTGGTGAAGCCAAATAGGACACTTACTATTTTTGGCCGAAAACCTTGCGCACTAGTAGACATCATGACCGTCTATAAATAGTATGTTTACTATTTATAGTAAGTTGCGAATTCTAGGAGTTTTAGTTGTAGTATGAGTTTGATTTCTTTCATGTTGCTTGGTTCCCTTATTTAAAGGGGTGTAAACTCGTTTTTATTTTATCATCAATTAATTTCGAATTTATTAGAGTTTATTCCTATTCTCTTGCTTTCTTTCCTCGTGGATTCGAGAAGTCTCTGTGAGGAGTCCAGAGAAGCTCCGTGGATTCGGAGTAGTTATCCTTGAGTAAGACGGTGTTCGACCTCATCACGTTCATCCCTGCGTCAATTTGGTATCAGAGAGAGGTTTTTTCCTCGGGCCGATGGCAAACAACGAAGGTATGAATCAAAATCCTGTGGACGGTGATCCAGAGATTCGTTATCTTTCAGAAAGAATGGAAGCTTTCCATCGGGAGAGTCAGTTGACCATGCAAGGGCTGCAGGCAACCCCCGACCGTCTTGCGGATGCGCTACTTCTGCCCCGAGCCCTAGGCAGTGCTCCACCACCTATGGTCGCCCTACCACCCGTGGTTGCTGTACGACGTGACCCTAATTATCGCAGAGCGCTACCAGTGATAAATCGTAGGGCTACACCAGATGATTCTAGTTCCAGCGACGAGGACATTAATGAGGGTTTTGATCGACGACCAATCCATGGAGGCGATCGTCTAGATCGTGCTGAAAGAGACTATCGAGATAAGGCTGAACTTCCTAGTTTTAACGGTTTATTACGTATCGAAGATTTTCTCGATTGGCTAGCCGAAGTAGAGAGATATTTCGATTATATGGATGTGTCAGATCATAAAAGGGTGAAATTGATAGTGTTTAAATTAAAATCTGGTGCTTCTGCATGGTGGAAACAATTGCAACTCTCACAAGCCCGCCAAAATAAGGCGCCCATCGCATCATGGCCTCGGATGAGACGTCTTCTTCGTTCACGATTTCTTCCTAGTGATTATGAGCAAATATTATTCCAGCAATACCAGAATTATCGACAAGGAAATCGAACTGTTACAGATTACACTGAAGAATTCCAGCGGTTGGCTACACGAAACAATTTGTCAGAATCTGAGTCACAGAAAGTGGCACGATTTATAGGTGGGTTGCCACCGATAATTCAGGATCGAGTTCAGATGTACCCAGTCGGGACCGTAGATGAAGCAGTTCAATTGGCAGGAAGGGCAGAAACACAGCTTGCAAGAGCTCCTGCTCGTCCCTATCCTTCAAATCGACCCCCTATGACAGGTCCCACACAGGATCCAGTGCTGGCTCGAGGAAAAGATCCGGTAGGAGAACGTCCTCAACCTCCTCCACCCGCGAACCGTGATACGAGGAGCGGACCATCCAGACCTCAACGGGCAGCACCCACAACAGCGGGCCCGAGTAGGATTCCGAATCCTTATGCTCGGCCAACGCCGAACAATTGTTACCGCCGTAGCCAACCAGGCCACTTATCAAATACTTGTTCTCAACGTCCGGCAGCACACTTGACTATAAACGAAGGGGGCACTGAAGATAAGGCCGCAGAAGAAGATCATGGCTTTGATGAATATGAACAAACCACTGAAGAAATAGCAGGTGGCGATGAAGTGACAGGCGAGGATCGTAGCGAATCTCTCGTTGTGAGGCGACTACTGTATACCCCACGAAAGGAATTACATCCACAGCGGCACAATATATTTCGTACTCGGTGCACTGTCAACGGAAAGGTCTGTGATGTGATCATAGATAGTGGTAGCAGCGAGAACATCGTCTCAAGAGTGATGGTGGATAAGTTGTAGCTATCAACGACGAAACATCCTTCCCCATACTCAATTGGCTGGATAAAAAAAGTGAACGAGACCAAGGTAACTGAACAATGCACTATTTCATTTTCAATTGGTAAACATTATAAGGATCAGATACTTTGTGACGTGGTTGACATGGAAGCCTACCATATACTACTCGGTCGACCCTGGCAGTCGGACCATGATGCGATCCATCGGGGGCGAGACAATGTCTACATATTCGTTAAGGATAGTCGAAAAATAATCCTTGCCCCTATGGCACCAGAGAACCACCCTGAAGCCTCTAAAGTGGAGAGGAGTTCTCTCTTGACCATTCAGGATTTCATAGAGGAGTCCAAGGAAACCGGCGAAGTATATGCCGTAGTGGTGAAGGGCGAGAAAGAGGAACCCTCAAACATCCCTCCAAGCTTAAGACTGTTACTAAACGAATTCAAAGAAGTCTGGCCTGAAGATTTACCTGATGGATTACCCCCCATGAGAGACATCCAACATCACATAGACCTCGTCCCTGGGGCTAGCCTGCCCAATCGCCCTCATTATCGGATGAGTCCGAAGGAGTGTAAGATACTTCAGGGGCAAGTGGAGGAATTGATCCGTAAGGGTCTATTGAGAGAGAGCATGAGCCCATGTGTTGTACCAGCATTATTAACGCCAAAAAAAGATGGAAGCTGGCGCATGTGTGTCGACAGCCGAGCAATTAACAAAATTACTATTAAGTATCGGTTTCCAATACCACGGTTGGACGACATGCTCGATATGTTAGGAGGGGCTAAAGTGTTCTCTAAACTCGATCTAAAGAGCGGGTACCATCAGATTCATATTCGACCCGGTGATGAATGGAAAATGGCATTCAAGACAAAGGAAGGGTTGTATGAGTGGCTGGTCATACCTTTCGGCCTATCGAACGCACCAAGTACTTTTATGCGTTTGATGAATCAAGTTCTAAAACCGTTCACTGGCCGATTTGTGGTAGTATATTTTGATGACATATTGATATATAGCCAGGATGAGGCGGAGCACAAGAAACATCTCAGGCAGGTGCTGTAGGTCCTACAAGATAACAAGCTGTACCTCAACTTGAAAAAGTGTAGCTTTTTAACTGACAGCCTGTTGTTTTTAGGATTTGTTGTAACGTCCACAGGCATTCGGGTGGATGATGAAAAGGTGCGAGCTATTAGGGAATGGCCGATCCTGACAAACATTCATGAGGTGAGGAGTTTTCACGAATTAGCGACTTTCTATCGTCGATTTGTGCGAGATTTTAGCACCATAGTCGCGCCAATAACAGACTGCATGAAAAAAGGGCCATTCCAGTGGACCGATAAAGCTAACAAGAGCTTTCATGAGATCAAGCATCATTTGTCTACAACACCGATCTTGGTGCTTCCTAATTTCGATAAATTGTTTGAGGTGGAGTGTGACGCTTCATATGTCGGAATAGGAGGAGTATTATCACAGGAAGGCAGGCCGGTAGCCTTCTATAGCGAGAAGCTCAGTGAAGCCCGAAAGAAGTGGTCGACTTACGAGCTTGAGTTGTACGCAGTTGTTCAGGCGCTGCGACATTGGCGGCATTATCTGATTCAGAGGGAGTTTGTTCTGTACACCGACCATCAGGCATTAAAGTTTATTAATAGTCAGACTAACGTGAATCGTGTGCATGCTAGATGGGTTGCATTTTTACAGAAATTTACGTTTGTTCTGAAGCATAAGTCAGGTCAGCAGAATAAGGTGGCTGATGCACTTAGTCGTCGTGCATCATTACTTGTTACGGTGAGCAATGAGGTGGTCGGCTTTGACTGTCTTAAGGAGCTATATGCCGAGGATGAAGACTTTAAAGATTCTTGGTTGAAGTGCCAAGAAGGTCACCCCAGTAACTTTCATATACAGGATGGTTTTCTCTTCAAAGGGAATCGATTGTGCATCCTCCAAATTTCTCTAAGGGAGCACATTATTCAGGAACTACATGGAGGTGGCCTCGGTGGACACCTTGGGCGAGATAAGACGCGAGCTCTTGTGGAAGAGCGGTATTATTGGCCGCAATTAGTACATGATGTGGGAAGAGCCGTACAACGTTGTCATATTTGTCAGACCTCCAAGGGACAATCTCAGAATACGGGCCTCTACACTCCGTTACCTGTGCCTGACGGTCCTTGGGAAGATTTATCAATGGACTTCGTGCTTGGTCTTCCACGAACACAACGTGTCATGGATTCGGTGTTCGTAGTGGTCGATCGTTTCTCCAAGATGGCGCACTTTATCCCATGCAAGAAGACCCTTGATGCAACACATGTGGTGAATTTATTCTTCAGGGAGGTCGTACGGCTACACGAGGTTCGTAAGACCATTACTTCTGATCGTGACACGAAGTTCATTAGCCACTTTTGGCGGACTTTGTGGACTCGATTCGATACATGACTTCAATTCAGCAGTGCTTACCACCCACAGACTGATGGGCAGACCGAAGTTGTGAATCGCACTTTGAAAAATCTCCTTCGATGTATTTCAGGAGAGAAACCGAAGCAGTGGGATTTGGCCTTGTCTCAAGCGGAGTTTGCATTCAACAACAAGCTGAACCACTCGACAGGAAAGTCCCCGTTCCAGGTTATTTACGGACGAGTACCTCGCCACACACTAGACTTGGTCCCTCTGCCCAAGCTCCCAGGCATGAGTATTGCAGCAGATCATATGGCAGACAGGATCATGGGTATTCATGCGGAGGTGCAGACTAAGCTACATGCCTCGAACGAAAAGTACAAGGAACAAGCGGACAAGCATCGTCGACAAAAGGTGTTCGAGGTGGGCGACCAGGTAATGGTCCATTTACGAAAAGAAAGATTTCCGACCGGGACGTACAACAAGCTGAAGAATAAGAAGATTGGACCGGTACCGATCATCCGCAAGATCAATGACAATGCTTATGTTGTTGATCTTCCAGATGACATGGCGATCTCACGGACTTTCAACGTTGCGGACCTGACCGAGTATCATGAACCAGTGCAGGACGAGTTCTTTTCAAGTGGAGGGGACTGATGTAGAGCGGGTCGCGGACAATTTCATGGCCAAGATGGATCAGAAAAGGCACGGTCGACGACAGAAGTGATCCGGACCATCGAACCTTAGATCGGGCGTATCTCACAATCCGGAATGAGTTATCCGACGTAAAATATATGATTTTGGGGTAGAACGAGCTACTTTAGCCAACCAACCCAGCTATGCTGGGTTGCGCAGCCCGAATTTGTGAAAAACCCCCTGATCGACGGTCGTTTCCTCGTTTTAATTTTGTTTTTACTATAAATAGTAAGTTTTAGTTTGAGTATAACTTTTCATCCGTTGGGCTTTAGGAGTTGTGTCCAACATGAAAAGTGCTTAGGATAATTAGGAGAACGGTTTGGTGAAGCCAAATAGGACACTTACTATTTTTGGCCGAAAACCTTGCGCACTAGTAGACATCATGACCATCTATAAATAGTAAGTTTACTATTTATAGTAAGTTGCGAATTCTAAGAGTTTTAGTTGTAGTATGAGTCTGATTTCTTTCATGTTGCTTGGTTCCCTTATTTAAAGGGGTGTAAACTCGTTTTTATTTTATCATCAATTAATTTCAAATTTATTAGAGTTTATTCCTATTCTCTTGCTTTCTTTCCTCGTGGATTCGAGAAGTCTCTGTGAGGAGTCCAGAGAAGCTCCGTGGATTCGAAGTAGTTATCCTTGAGGAAGACGGTGTTCGACCTCATCACGTTCATCCCTGCGTCACTTAGGTACTCATCCGTGCACAACTTCAAATGGGGACTTGTTAGTGGAACGGTTTTGCATATAGTAGAATGCAAATTCTACCTTAGCCAAGGAAAAATCTCACGGTTTAAGTTCATCACCAGAGATGCATCGCATAAGGTTCCTGAGTGTACGATTCACCACCTCGGCTTGCTAATCGGTTTACAGATGATACGGACTGCTGAACTGTAGCTTATTGTCAAATTGCCTCCATAAAGTCCTCTAAAAGTGACTGAGGCACTTACTATCATGATATAAGGTAATAGATTTTGAGACTCCATGTAGTTGAACAACCTCTCGAAAGAATAAATTTGCATCATATGTAGCGTCGAGAATCTTCTTGCATGGTATGAAATGACTCATCTTGGAGAATCTGTCGACCACGACAAACACTGAGTCCATTCCATGCTAAGTCCATGGAAGTCATGGCATAAAGTTCATAAACAAATCCTCCCAAGGGTCATGAAGGATGGGCAATTGAGTTTTATAGTCCCGTGTTTGGTGACCGCCCCTTGGATGTCTGACACGTATGGCATCGTTGCACTGCTTTTTCCACACCTTATTTCATTTGTGGCCAATAGTAACACTCCTTCAAGAGAGCTATTATCTTGTCTCACCCTAGGTGATTGTTGAGGCGACCTCCATACAGCTCTTGGATGAGACACTCTCGCAACAAACTCCATGTAATGAACAACTAATTTTCTTTAAAAATGAAACTATCCTGAATATGGAGGTCATTAGACTAACCTTCCAGGCATCTAATCAATGAGTCCTTGAAGTCTTCATCTTTGGCATATGGGTCTTTGAGGTACTCAAACTTGACAACTTTATTACTCATAATTACTAATAAGACTGCATGTCAGCTAAATGTATCAGCCACCTTATTATGTTGTCCAGCCTTATGCTTTGGAAAGAATGTGAATTCTTGTAAGAAAGTAATCCATATAGCATGCACACGGTTAATGTTAGCCTAACCGTTAATAAACCTAAGGGTCTGATGGTCCATATAGAATACAAACTCTCATTGAATCAAGTAATGCCTCTAATGCCACAAGGCTTGAACCACTGCGTATAATTCTAGATCATATGTCGACCATTTCTTATGAACATCGTTAAGTTCCTCAGTGTAAAAGGCCACACGTCTGCCCTCTTGAGACAACACACCCCCAATGCCAAGTATTGCATTCAACTTCAAATTATTTGTCAAAGCTGAGGAGTACGAGACCAGAGTAGTCAAAAACCTCTACTTAATTATAGAAAAACTTATGTCAGCCTCATCAATCCATTGGAAATGTCATTTTTTCATGCAGTTAGTGATTGGTACCATGATGGTACTGAAGTTCCTCACGAATAGATGATAGAAAGTTGTCAACCCATGAAAACTTCACACTTCATGAATGTTCGTCGGAACTGGCCATTCTCTGATGGCTTTTACCTTCTCGTTGTCCATGCGAATGCCCATAGACGTCACGACAAAGCCCAAAAACAACAAGCTCTCTATAAAAAGGATGCACTTCTTCATATTTAGGTACAACTTATTCTCCATGAGCACTTGAAGCACTTGTTTGAGATGTTCCACATGTTCTGCTTCATCCTGATCATATATCAAGATATTGTTAAAACAAACTACCATGAATCAACCAATGAATGGTTTCAGAACCTAGTTTATCACCCTCATAAACATATTAGGTACATTTGAGAGTTTGAAGGGCATGACCAATCATTCATACAGACCCTACTTGGTCTTAAATGTCGTCTTTTACTCATAATCTGGTCAAATACGAATCAAATGGTAGTCGCTCCTCAAATTCAGTTTGGAAAACAATTTCACCTTATCTAGCATGTCCAACATATCTTTCATCTGTGGTATAGAAAATTTGTACTTGATAATTATTTTATTTATTATACGACTATCAATACACATGCGCTAACTCCCATCCTTCTTAGGTGTCAATAGGGTTGGTACAAAACACAGCCTCATACTTTCTCACACTAGACCCTTACGAATCAATACCTCCACTTATTATGGCAAAATTTCACTCTTTTGGATTCATCTGATAATGAGGGTGAATAGGTAAGATAGCCCCTTGGACAAGGTCAATATGATGTTGAATATCTCGTATGGGAGGCAAACCATCTGGAAGTTCATTGAACCAGATTGCCTTAAATTCTTGCAATAATGGTTTCAGTGTTTCAGGAATAGTCATGGGCTTTACCTCTTTACCATTTACAATCAATGCATAGACTTGTCCCATCTCCTTGTATTCCTCCACAAAGTCCCATATGGCTAGGAGAGAATGCCCTTTCATTTTAGAAGTTTCGGGTCGCTCATTCGAGTCCATAGGGCTAAGTATAGTTTTTCAACTATACTTGACGAAAATATATACATTATCTCCTCCTATATGACTGGCGTCATAATCTGGTTGCCGCGACCATTCAAGTAATATGTGACAAGCCTCTATGTCAACTATGTCATATACTACTTGGTCCTTATAATGTTCAACAATTGAAAGAAATATAAAGACGATATTCTCGGGGCTCCCACAGTCTATGATTACATCACAAACTTTTCGATTCACTGTACACTTGGTTCGAAAGATGTTATGTTATTGTGGATGTAACTCATTCTTTGGCTATATAATAGTCATCTCACTATTAAGGACTAATTGTGATCTTGTGAAACTCAATCTACTTCATTTGCTTCATCATCCACGACGTGTTCTGCTTCATCAACATTTGAGTCTTCCTCTACATTTTTAGTGCTTTCATCATTAATGGTGACGTTAGCCACTTGTCACTGAGGACAAGTTCTTGATAGGTGATGCGGTTGGCCACATCGATAACAATGGTCTAGACTTAACTGACCATAAGGGTTTAGGATCTTACTCAGATTGATAACAGCGGTCACAACCGACTCTCGGTTCGCAGGTGTATAGTGTTGAGGATGCTTGCATATAGGTTCTTTTCCCTTGGCCGGTGGTGTTCCTTGCGAATGACTCATAATGGCTACCTTATTAGGAAGATAAGCCCATGTGTTGCATCTCTCAATTTGCGCTTTCGCTCAGGTGGCCACCTTGATCACTTCATTCATCATCCAATCGGGCTGCATCTAAACTCGATCCTGGATCACAACTCGCAAATCGCCGTTGAATCAAATGACTTGCTGCGATTCAGTTTCAACTAAATCATTCTGCGCCGCTAAATGGTAAAACTTCTTTGTATAACGTCTCACTATTCGACTACCCTATCAACAATTTTGGTATTGTTGGAACAATACATTATCATAGTCGCTAAGGAGGAATCACACGTGCATTAGTTATTTCATCTGCTGCCACGTGAGGGTTAGTGCCTTCATCTGTCTCGTTTAGGTGAGCTGAAGTTGCTCCCACCAAGCCAAAACTCCGCCCTTCAACTTGTAAGCCACAAGTTTAACCTTCTTCTCTTCAAGGATGTCCATGTAGTTGAAGAAAAGCTTGACTTCAAGCAACCAATCGAGGAAGTCCTTGATGTGGAGTTGGCCACTAAAACTGGGAAGATCGACTTTCATCCTGAATTCTCGATCTGTCCTATCTACTCAATTATCACCTTGGTCAGGGTGTTGGAGGAATATGGCATCGATCTCCTTGTCATTAAATCCCACGTCCTCAAGCATGATCTTCCGATTCACTGCTGGCATCGCTCCACGATCAACACAATTATGAATTCCAGCGCCTATGGGAGGCAAATTATCGTCACGAACATGGAATTTTCCTAAGGCCTCCGTCATGCAGTTGAGAGCGGCCTTCAACCCTTGCATGAGTTATCGATTCTCCCATTGCGTCGCCTAGAAAGACATTGTTGTTAAAGAATAATTCCTTAAAGCATCGTCCATGGGATTGTTGCTTGATCCGTCATTAGAAGCCATCAGTCAAAGGAAAAACATCGCTTTGATACCAACTGACACAGGGATGGACCTGATGAGGACGGTCACTGTCTTCCTCGAACAATAAGTACCTTGAATCCAAAAGAGAAGTTTCTTGAATCCACGAGAGAAATAAAAGAAAATTTGATAAATTTATTAAAAGCTATTTAAAATAAATGAGTTTTCATGCTTAAATACCCTTAAACAAACCCTAGGACGTAATTAGAGAAAACCTAAACAAATAAGGAATAAAACTTAAAAATATATAAAATTTCACTTTCCGTCAATCGATCAGTTGATGGATTGGAAGGGCACAAAAATGTCCCAAGACTAAAATCCAAAAAATCAAATTTGTTTCGATTGATCGACCCAATCGGTCAATTGATCAAATAGAGGAAAAATTGTCTACTAAGTATTTTATCTAAATCCGAATTTCGATCAATTGATTGATTTGATCAACCAATCAATCAATAGACTTGATCAGTTTGCTCGATCGACCTTGATCGATCAATTGTTCCGATCAACCAATTGATCGATGGACTTGATCAATCTACTCGATTGACCTCAATTGATGGAATTAGATGAACCTTGTTGATGTTTTTCTTGACTTCTTCTGGTCTATTTATGATAGACACATTCTTGCTCCACGTCCTAAATCAGTTTTACTTGTTTAATTTCCTTTATTTGTTCATTCTAAAGAATAAGGGTAAATAAGTCTTTTTTACATTCATTGGATGGTTCCTAGCTCGAGATATTTTTTAGAAAATCAGCACCTCCAAGGACATTTCAAATAAAAATCCTAAATAACAAAAAGGCCCACTATTAATGATGTAGCTTATTTACTTAAATGTAAATACCATTCATGTTAGCAAAGATTGAATATAAGGTTAGAAAATGTCATGTTGTCCAGATTTTAAGGGATGAAATGGGATGATTTATGTGTATTCAGCTAGTTTGATTTCTCTGATCCATACTCCATGAGGCCTAAAATTTAGATGGTCCAGCATTGGTTTGGAAGTATCTAACCCTTCCTAGGGCCGAGTATCCACATCTCGTTGACATGAAATAGACCCTTATTGCATCTTTGATCGTGACCATCTAGTTGCAGTCCAGGCCACTGGTTTAAATATGAAGATCATCTTGTCAATTGTTGGGCCAAACAGACCGGTGGGGTCAACATTGTATGTGTATAACATCTAACCCATCCAAAAACTGCACTCCACCATAATGATAAGACTGTTGGGAACCACGGAAGCACACAAAATGAAATCAAGCAAAATACACGCAATCGCACAAGCAAGCCCAAACAAGAACAATTCAAATTTTATGTGGAAAAAATCTTTTTCGGAAAAAAGTCACAGCACAAAGCGACAATTAATGAACTATGAAAATAGAAATTACAAGAGATAGTATTCTTATTGATTCGAATAAGCCTCGAATCTCCTTCAATCCCTAGTTATACCCTTAAATCCTGAAGAATGATTTAGAAAGCCTTAATACATCTTAGAAATAACCTAATCCCAATTACATCCCATATATATAGTACCGTAACTGAAATAGAAAACAACTTGCACAAAGATCTCGAGTAGCACCTTTAAATCAATCCAGAAATCAACATGTAATTTTCGTATTTTTTCGATGGAATCACATATTCGTCGATGGCATCAACATCTGCCCGATAGAATCGAGTGGTTTGTCAATGGCATCAATAGATCCTGTTACTGACAGATTTGACACATCAACAATAGGGACACACTAAAAATCATGCCAATTCAATCATTAGGTGGGGCGAGACAATTAGAATTTAGTGGTTTTTTAGGTGATTTTTCAGTATTCTATGTGGTGTGGCCCACTAATGGTTGAATCTATCTGGTTTTTGGTCATTATTGTGTCTTACACCTATTTTCTTCCCATCAAAACATTAATTAGGAAGATCTTACCATTATCTAAAATCAAATCATATCTATTTTGTTCAAGAAGAAGAAGAAAGGGAAAAGGGGAAGGAAGATATACCCAGTTGAATTCTCTGTTACAAGGCTTTTAGAAGCAACTTGTTTCTATGATTTGAAATGCACAGAGAAATTAAGAAAAACTCAGAAGTCAGTGTGCATTTGTTGCACAAATATCATGATATTTGTTGATTTTAGATTTGACCATTATCTAAAATTAAATTATATCTACTTTCTTCAAGAAGAATGAGAAAAAGAAAAGAGGAAGGAAGATATACCCAGCTGAATTCTCTGTTTCAAGGCTTTTAGAAGCAACTTGTTTCTGTGAACAGAAATGCATGGGGAAATTAAGAAAAACTCAAAAGTCAGTGTGCGTTTGTTGCACAAATATCATGATATTTCTTGATTTCAGATAAATTTCAGACTTGACCATTATTTGAAATCAAATCATATCTATTTTCTTCAAGAAGAAGAAGGGGGAAAAAAAAAAAAAAAAAAGGGAAGGAAGATATATCCAGCTGAATTCTTTGTTTCAAGGCTTTTAGAAGCAACTTGTTTCTGTGAACATAAATACACAGATAAATTAAGAAAAACTGAAAAGTCTGTGTGCGTTTGTTGCACAAATATCATGATATTTCTTGATTTCAGATCTGACTACTATATGAAATTAAATCATATCTATTTTCTTCAAGAAGAAGAAACAAAGAAAAGAGAAAGGAAGGTATACCCAGTTGAATTCTTTGTCTCAAGGCTTATAGAAGCAACTTGTTTCTATGAACATAAATGCACAGATAAATTAAGAAAAAGTCAAAAGCTAATGTGCGTTTGTTACACAAATATCATGATATTTCTTGATTTTAAATCTGACTATTATCTGAAATCAAATCATATCTATTTTCTTCAAAAAGAAGAAGAAAAAGAAAAGGGGAATGAAGATTACCCAACTAAATTCTCTGTTTCAAGACTTTTAGAAGAAACTCGTTTCTGTGAACAGAAATTAAGAAAAACTTAGAACATAATGTGCGTTTGTTGCAAATCATATCTATTTTCTTCAAGAAGAAGAATAAAAAGAAAAGGGGAAGGAAGATATCCCCAACTAAATTCTCCGTTTTAAGGCTTTTAGAAGCAATTCGTTTTTGTGAATACAAAAGCACAAAGAAATTAAGAAAAACTCAGAACTTACTGTTCGTTTGTTACACAAATATCATGATATTTCTTGATTTCAAATCTGACCACTATCTGAAATCAAATCATATCTATTTTCTTCAAGAAGAAGAAGAAAAGAAAAGGGAAAGGAAGATATACCCAGCTAAATTCTCTGTTTCAAGACTTTTAGAAGTAACTTGTTTTTGTGAATAGAAATTCACAGAGAAATTAAGAAAAATTAGAAGTTAATGTGTGTTTATTGCACAAATATCATAATGTATCTTGATTTCGGATAAATTTCTGATCTGACCATATTCTAAAATCAAATCATATCTATTTAGGGGAAGGAAGATAGACCCAGCTGAATTCTTTGTTTTAAGGCTTTTAGGAGAAACTTGTTTCTGTGAACATAAATGCACAGATAAATTAAAATATCATGATATTTCTTGATTTCAGATCTGACTATTGTTGAAATCAAATCATATCTATTTTATTCAAGAAGAATAAGAAAAAAAAAATGGGAGGGGGGGAAGGAAGATATACCCAGCCGAATTCTCTGTTTCAAAGCTTTTAGAGGCAATTTGTTTCTGTGAACATAAATGCACAGATAAATTAAGAAAAACTCAGAAGTCAGTGTGTGTTTGTTGCACAAATATCATGATATTTCTTGATTTCAGATCTGACCACTATCTGAAATTAAATCATATCTATTTTCTTTACGAAAAAGTATAAAAAAAAAAAAAAAAAAAAAATTTAAAGGAGGAAAGGAAGATATACCCAGCTGAATTCTCTGTTTCAAGGCTTTTAGAAGTAACTTGTTTCTGTAAACATAAATGCACAGATAAATTAAGAAAAACTTGGAAGTTAGTGTGTGTTTGCTACACAAATATCATGATATTTCTTGATTTCATATTTGACCACTATCAGAAATTAAATCATATCTATTTTCTTTAAGAAAAATGAAAAAATGAAAAAAAAAAAAAAAAAAAAAAAAAGGAAAGAAGATATACCCAGCTGAATTATCTATTTCAAGGCTTTTAGAAGCAACTTGTTTATGTGAATAGAAATGCACAGAGAAATTAAGAAAAACTCTGAACTTAGGGTGCGTTTGTTGCACAAATATCATGTTATTTCTTGATCTCAGATCTGCCATTATCTGAAATCAAATCATATCTACTTTCTTTCGGAAGAAGAAAAAGAAAAGGGAAAGGAAGATATACTAGTTGAATTCTCTGTTTCAAGGCTTTTAGAAGCAACTCGTTTATTTGAATATAAATTCACTGAGAAATTAAGAAAAACTCATAAGTTAATGTGCATTTGTTGCACAAATATCATGATATTTCTTGATATTAGATCCGACCACTATCTGAAATCAAATCATATATATTTTCTTTAAAATAGAAGGAAAAAAAAAAAAAAAAAGGGAAGAAAGATATACCGGCTAACTTCCCTGTTTCAAAGCTTTTAGAAGCAACTCGTTTATGTGAATATAAATTCCCAGAGAAATTAAGAAAAGCAAAGAAGTCATTGGGCGTTTGTTGCACAAATGTCATAATATTTCTTAATTTTAGATCTGACCATTATCGGAAATCAAATAATATTTATTTTCTTCGAGAAGAAGAAAAAAAAGAAAAGAAAGTAGATATACCCAGCTGAATTCTCTGTTTCAATGCTTTTAGAAGCAACTCGTATCTGTGAACAAAAAAAAAAAAACTCAAAACTCATTGTGCGTTTATTGCATAAATATAATGATATTTCTTGACTGTACAAAATCTCATGAAGTTTTACAATATTTGATGCAATCAAAGAAAAGAAATAGCAAGAGAACAAAAAAAAATAGAAGAAGAAGAAAACGGGCTGCAGCGTACCAAAATTCTCTCCGGCGATGCAAACCAGCAATGGTCCTGCTGCTGATTTTTAGGATTGGAACGAAGGTGCCGTGAAATTTCTTGCTGGGCGTAAGGCGAGCTTCTTTGGATTTTCGGGGTGACTTATGGTTGACTTGTTTGGTTCGTTGCAACGAACCCATGTTGATCCATCGCCGGTCTTGGCCATTCATACCGTCCCAAGGAATACATATCCGTACATGGAGCGTGCTTGGTGATATCAGTCAGATGTGGGGCCACGATGTGTTCATGGAATCCAACCCGTCCATCAGATGCTTCCCCTACAAAAACAGAAAACCCGACTACAAAAATTTGGGACGGAATACCCACCGTTGATTAGGGTAGGGAACTACTGTGTTGTATATGTACAACCGAGGACGTACTGTCTGCCAAAAACGGAAACGGATTGGCTACTCCCCTTGCCACCAGCCAATGGCTGGTAGTCGGTGCTCTGTGGGCCCCACTATGATGTATGTGTTTCATCCATGCCGTCCGTCTATTTTTCCAGATCATTTTATAGTGTTTGACCAAAAATTAGTTATATACCAATTTATAGTGGACCACATTATATGAAACAGTGTTGAATGAGTGTCGACCATTAAAAAACCTTTTGGGACTCATAAAAGTTTTGGATCAAGCTGATCTTTGTTTTTTCCCTTCATCTGGGCCTGTATGACCTAATAAGCAGATTGGATGTCAAATAAACAGTACAGTGGGCCTTAGGAGGATTTTAATGGTGGATATTCAATCACTATTTTTTTTTCCTATGGTGTGGTCTACCTGAGATTTATATCCCTATCATTTTTTGGATCAAGCCCTAAAATTATCTTTAAAAAGGGATTAACGGAATGGATAAAACAATACATTATGGTGGGGCCCACAGAGCACCGAACACCAACCACGTGGCTGGTGGCAGGGGGAGTAGCCAATCCGTTTCCGCCGAAAACGAGGCTGTTTTTGCTATTTATACGCGCCCTTGTTAAATTCAACGGTGGCCGTTTTCTACTCGTAGACTGACGATAGTTTCAACACATAGGTCATGTACCCGTTGTGGTGTTTGCGTGGGTAAAAAATAAAAATAAAAAATAAAAAATAAAAATCTTTAAGGTGATTACATATGCAAATGTGTCACATGAGAGTGTAACACAAGTGCCATTGTTCCCAGTGTACTAATGTATCATATGTGATAACACATGTCATAATTCATTTTCAATGTCATTCATGTGTCAACCTCCATTTTTAGGCAAAATTTTCATGAGAATTTTGTTTTCTTTTCTCCTAACAACAAATTTGAAAATTAAGAAAATCTAATAAAAAAATAATTAAGAAAAATGAAATTTCCTTTCTTGTAGTTTCCTAGAAATGTTGACATTATTTTCTCCGTTCGCTTTTCCACTGATCCAAAAAATGCCTATATGGATTTTGATGTTATCTGGGAAGTAATATTTAAACCCCATAATGAGTCATTTAGTAGCAAGGATTTTTAGCAGTTAGAAATTTAGAAGTTTTTACGATTTTTAATCTAAAACATGTTTTGTTTCTCTCGGAATATTAAATTTCAGCTCAATCTCTCTTAGCTTTATAGATATATATAGAGTACACCTCACTGTCAGTTAACACTCTGTTAGCCACCCCAACAAGGGATCGGTCACCTCAGTGTCACATATATAAGCCTGTGTCACTTCATACTCTTTTTCTCTCTATAAACAGACCTCGTCTCTATCTTCTTCTTCTTTTTCTTCGTTTTTTACTGTTGCTAGTACCCTGTTTAATTGATCGAAGAAAAAGCAGACAGGTGCATATGATGCTTTATATATGGTAACTCATAAATTGTTCTTCTAACACACATTGACTCAATTTTAGTAAGTTGTGGAACTTGTTGCGCTAGTTCACAGTCAAAGGATCATATTGTGAAACTCATTGGTTAAATAATCCTAAGCCTTTGATTTTTGGACACTTCAGTGTGGAAACAAAACCCGCTTTTATCTGTGTGGGGCCCTCCAACCTACAGATAAGTTGTTTAGAATGAATCAAACATGCAATGGGCAAATGAAACATGTGAGTAGTCACATAGAATGCATTAATTTTACGTGAAAAAACCTTTGTGGGAAAAAATCACAGCACCAAACAATAATGAATCCACTACAAATTGAAAGTTACAAGAGGTTGACAACTTACATATTCAAAACCGCCGTCTCTCAAAACAATTTTTTCTTCTCAACATCCTCTCTCTCTCTCTCTCTCTCTCTCTCTCTCTCTCTCTCTCTCTCTCTCTCTCTCTCTCATGTTTGTCCTAATCCTAACCCCTATTAACAAGGCTATATATAACCCCACATACAAAATTAGAAATAAAATCACGTACTTACACAAAACGATGTGCACTGTCAATTTTATTTTTTTTTGTTAGCTTGTTAGTACACCCACTGTCAGTTCACACTCCAGTGTTAGCCACCCCCACTAGGGAACTGATACGAAGACCTTAGTGTTGAAACGAGGTATCCTTCACTCAGTCTACCACTTGAGCTATGGATCAAGGTGTGATGTGGACTGTCAATTGAACCATCAATCGATCGACACAATATGTTCGATCGAATCAAACATGCCAAAAAGTATTCAAAGAGAAAATTGATTTTTTAAAATTTAATTATCTCAATTAATTGAGCCTAATGTCCAATAAATTAAACATATTCAAAACTATCCAGAGACTAAATTGAAAATTTTGGGATTTTCTCAAGCTAATTGAAGTTGTAGTCGATCAATCGAAATCCCTATTTTTCCACTAAATTGAAGGCACCCTAATCAATAATCTCCACCGTGACTTCAACATTACATCACCACTATTCCAAGTTGTTATCCCTATCTTTAAGCTTCAACATAGCTCCATTATCACTTCATATGCATATTTCATCTTCATTCCTTCTTTGTCAAGCCCAGAGAAGTTGAGCAAAACATAAACTTCTCTGAATGAACTACTTTTGTAAGTATATTAGATAAACTTTCACTAGTGTGAATCTTCTTGAGAGTAACATTGTCTTCCTCTACATCTGCTAGATAAAATGATGACCCACATCAATGTGTTTAGTTCGCGAGTGATATACTGAGTTATTTACTAAATTGATTGCACTTCCATTGCCATAATGCATAGGTACGACTTCCTACTGAAGCCCTAACACATTCATCGTTCATCTTAAATAAACTGCATCCTTAAAATATTTCTGTCATCATCATATACTCAGCTTCGGTTGTGGAAATAGTAACCATACACTCAAGCTTTGACATACAACTGATCGCTCTACCCGTTAACACAAACGAATAACCATTAGTTTCTCTTCAGATTTATCAAATGTCAAGGCGCAGTAAGTTGTACTTTGTATGTAATGAAGTAGCTATTTCACTGTCTCCCAGTGTTGTTTATTAGGGTTTGACATTTATTTCCTTACAACAACTATTACATTTGAAATATCCAGTGTAGTATAAACCATGGTGTATATAAGACTGCGAACTATGCTCAAGTAGGGCACATGAGAAATATACCGTTTTTCTTCATATGACACAAGACATTGTTTTGAAGAAAGTCAAAAGCAAGTAATGTGAGGTGTGCTAACCAGTTTTGCCTTATTAAGTCTAAACTTCATCAAGACTTTCTCAAAGTACTCTTCTTGAGACAACTATAACCTGCTCATTTTCTTGTCCCTATATACATCGATGCCGAGAATCCTTTTTACAACTCCCATATCTTTCATCTCAAATATCCTAGATAACTAAGCCTTTAATATGTTGATTTCATATATGCTATGATTGGATAAACATATCATCAACATACAATACCAGTATAATGAATTCTCCATTACTCAGTGATTTGAAGTAGACTCAATGATCTAATTAGCTTCTAATAAATCACTGACTTATCATGAAAGAATCAAACTTTTATACCACCGTCTAGGTGACTATTTCAAACCGTACAATGACCTTTTTAACCTGTAAACTTTATTCTCTACTCCCTTCACCTCAAACCCTTAATGTTACTTCATGTAAAAAATTTTATTCTAGTTCTCCATGTAGAAAAGTTATTTTCGCATCCAACCGTTCCAATTCCAGATTGTATTGGGCAACTAACACTAGTACAAATCTGATAGATACATGCTTCATAACTGGCGCAAACATATCTTGCCAAAGTCAATACATTCTTTTAAAGCATATCCCTTTGCAACTAGTATATCTTTGTACCTATCTAGATTCTTGTGAAAAATTCTCTTGCACTCAACTGCTTTTCTTCCAACAGGTAGCTCTACCAGTTCTCATATTTCATTTTTGTACAAAAAATCCATCTGATCATACATCATTATCGTTTACTTCTCAACATTTATATTATTTAATACTTTCTAGAAGGTAAACGGATCCCCCTCCTTCATAATGAGGGCAAACATAACATTTGAGTCATCCTTATATCTTGACACTACTCCACGATTTCTCAGTAAATTCCTCCTTGTAGGTGTTGCAGCCACCTCTTACCATTCCTACAGCTTAGTTTCTTCAAGTTTTTCACATCCGTTTATTTCAACATCAATAATTGATTTTTCAGTTTGCGTGTGCTCATCTTTATGATATAAGGAACCATCATCAAATTTAACGTCACAGCTAAATATGATTTTCTGTGAAATATGATCGTATAGCCTATACCCTCGTACTCTATCACTATAGTTGACAAATGTACACTTTTTAACAATTTTGTCTATCTTATCTCTCTCAACTGACAGTATATGAGAATAAATATCACAACCAAATACGTACAGCCTTGAGTAGTTAACTTCCTGATAACTCCATACTTCTTTTAAGTTTGATGGTGATCAATTCACTAAATAGAAAACCCTATTAACAGCCTCAACTCATAACTCTTTACCTAACTCAGTATTACTTGACATATTTCAGGCTCTTTCTAAAAGAGTCCGATTCATATATATGTTCAGCCACAACATTCTACTTTAATATATGTCTTACCGTATTATGCCTCACGATTCCCGCATTTTTTCAAAATTAATTAAAATCCCTGGAAGTAAACTCTTCACCATTATCGGTCCTCAAAACTTTTACATTTCGCCATGACTGTTTTTTAGCTATAACATACTTAAATATAACAAACACATCAAATTTATGTTTTAAGAAATAGTCTACACCTTTCTACAGAAGTCGTCAATGAATGATACAAAAAACGACAACCCTCCTCTTGAAACAACAGGCACTGACCCTCATACATCATAATGTACATAATCAAGTTGTCCTTTACTAATATGCTTTTCAGTTTTAAATGACAATATTAATTGTTTACCAAATTTACAATGCTCACATACATCTAAATAAAAAAATAATAAAAATTAAAAGCAGGAATTAAAGCACGATAGAGTTAGCACCTTCATACCACACTTGATCATGTGGCCTAGGTGTGCATGCCACATACGTGTTGATGTGGATTCCGCTATAGAACTTGTAGCTCTACCTAATAAAATGCTCTCGATCAAACCGTAAAAATTTCTGCTCTATTGCGCTTTCGTAATAGTGAGTGCTCTGTTTGAAACATTCAAGACATCTTTGTAACTAGCATATTTGCATTCGAATGTATCAAGAGCTCCCAAAGATATCATATTTTTCTTCAAGTTAGAAATGTACCTCACATCGATCAAAGTACGCTTCACCTCATCGGACATTCTTATACAAATCAAACCAATTCCAATTATCTTACAGGCATGATTGTTACATATAAGCATCAGACTATAATCACACTCATTAAATTATTCTAAAAGGAGTTAAGCTATCATGTTTTATAAACATATAAAATACACTTTAAAGCTCTTTATTTTGTATTAAAAGAAAGAGAGAGAGAGAGAGAGAGAGAGAGAGGAACTGATTTAGTTTAATAAGAACCTAAGATTTACTTCGGCCATTTTCTAACTAGTAATGCAATGCCCACATTTACCAGCCCAACCCTAAGCACAGTTTTAAGACTTGTCCAATTTGGACCAGTCAACTCGGACTCAATTACTCCTGACGATATAACAAGTTAATCAGACTCGCCTAATCTCTTCTCATGTGGCTGACACCTTTTCAAGTCAAAAAGATAGTCCAATCAGCCACCTACATCATTGAAGCATCCAAAGTATTAAAGACAATTCACATGTATTTTCTCTTGAAGAATTATTTGATACTCCAGCTGCGTTAGATGATCTATACACGTGCATCTAGAAATGACATACTCCCACTCTAGAAAATCAAATTCATGATGAACTAGATGTTAATTAGATGTAGCTCACCTACAGTGCTTCCCAAAGCTTGGACGGTCCCACTAAGTAATTTAGGTTCATATGTATGAACTATCATCCTCTGCCAGAGTATTAAATATTTCGTAAAGGGAATGGGATCAAATTGCTTTTTCCACACGTTTGGACTACTTTTACGGCTGTTTGGTTTTTCATAATCCAAGTAAATCGCTATAAAGAAGTAATTATTACATTTTTTTCACTTGTTTGGAAATGAGTGAGTAATTTCACCTAGAAAATCAGTCTAAAAATGTTGACTTAAATCCGTGGGCCCCACCATAATGTATATAATATATCCGTGTCGTCCATCTGTTTTATTAGAATATTTTGAGGCGTGATCCGAAAAAATTAAGAAGTTCTAATGTTCAATTGGCTGACATGAAAGGAAATAATATAAGCCTGATCTAAAATTTCGAAGGGCCTCAACAAGTATTTAATGGTAGGCATTCAATTCTCATAATTTCATGTGGTGTGGTCCACTTGACCTTTGGATTTGCCTAATTTTTTTGGTTCATGCCTTAAATTCATTTGGCATAATGAATGGGCGGTGTGGATAAGCCACACGCATTATGGTGGGCCACATATTTATCTTACAAATTCCACAATTCAAGTGTTAATAAATTAATTGGTTAAGTTAGCATCGGGAAAGATGCAGGATAAGGATTAATCATTTACAAGGTAATTACACTTGAGCCAGTAAACCAAACAGGCCCTTAAAAGCGTTTTCAAGTCCAACCGTTTAGACCATGATTTATGATCCCTCTAAAAGATAATTTCCAAAGTTTCATTTCAAGAAAAATCCAACACATCTAATAGGTTGACCTAATCATGAGAATCATTCTATATAAAAATCAGTAATTAAATGGATAACAATTGTATTTTTCTATTTATCAATGTCTAGAAATTATGATCTATATTTTGACCCACCTGATAGGTTGATGGGATTTATTTTTATATAAGATGCTTTCTATGGTGGGATCAATCCATTGGAAGGTTTGGATTTTTCATTCACTTAATAGGTTGGATGTTATCCACTAAGTAGACCATACCTTATGGTCCAATAGCCGGGACATTATACCTTTTCTTTTTAGGTCATCCAACCAATTGCCAACGCGGATTATGTCCTACCCTGCTCGTCTCCAGCTGGAACTGGCAGTAGCTTGTAGTGTCCACCGTCTTGTATGGGTTTTATCCACACAGTTAATTTATTTTTTATTAAATTTTTATGGTACAGCGTACAGGATAAAAAGTTAGGTAGATCCGATGATCAAGTGGACCACACCACAGAATCATCATCACCGTTGCTTCCTGTGGCGTGGTACACTTGAGCCTTGGATCTGCCTAACTTTTTATACCTTACCGTAAATTTTCAAGAAAAAATAGATTGACAGTGTAGATAAAATCCATACATCACGATGGCTAAGGAAGAGACGGTCCACAATATTCTCATCACACCATTCATCCATCAAAGAATTCCTCCCCATGATAATTGATAATTGTTGCTTCACAACCACAGATCCACTACACACTTGTCATTCATGCGTGCTAATCCATACATCCAACTAATGGGCCTCAATGTGGATGGAACAAGAGGTGAAAAAAAAAAAAAAAAACATGATAAGATGGACCATCGTGACAATTCGGGTTAGTGACCGTCCAACCAGTTTGATTTCTGCATCCATTCTCCAAGAGGCTCAAAAGTTGGACGGTCCAACATTGGCTTGAAAATATGCAAAGCAGGGCCCAGTAGCTATATATTGGCGACATGAAATGGACCGACCGTTTATGAATCTGTGTTCATGACTCTCTGTTTGGAGGCCACGTATTTAAAAATGGAGATGGCCCTATCCAACAGATTTTCTTGCAATAGTGCATCAATTGTGGGGGTCAACAGACCCGCGGTCTAGATGGCATCTCATTAAAATAGCTGAACAATTGGATTCCATATAAATACAATGGTGGGCCCGACACACATGGAAGCGGATTGTAGTGAGTAACTCAACACGCTAAGTATACTGAGTAAACTCCGTGTGGGTGTGTTTAAAAAAAAAAAAAAAAAAAACCCTATAAATACAATTGCTTCCTTAAATGTTTTTGTTGCCGCTATTATTCAGTTTCGATTATGAAAAGAGCAATCGCAGACTAAAGCTTCAACATCGAACTGATTGCTACATTCGCTAACACAAACAAATAATCATAAGTTTACCTTCTATTGTCCACGTTACCAGCATAGTCTGAATCCACATAGTCTATCAGTTTCTCTTCAGATTTATTAAATGTCATGGCATAGTGAGTTATACTTTGTATGTAATGATGTAGCTATTTCACTGCTTCCCTGTGTTGTTTATTAGGGTTTGACATTTATTTCCTTATAACAATTACTACATGTGACAGTCTAGTATAAATCATGATGTACATAAAACTGTCAACTATGCTCGAGTAGGGCACACAAGAAATATACCACAGTTCTTCATATGATGCAAGACATTGTTCCGAAGAAAGCCAAAAGTATGCAGTGTGAGATGTGCTAACTAGTTTTGTTTTATCAAGTCTGAACTTAATCAAGACCTTTTCAATGTACTCTTCTTACGACAACTATAACCTTCTCATTTTCTTGTCCCCATGTACATAAATGCCAATAACTATTTTTGTAACCCTCACATCTTTCATCTCGAATGTCCTAGATAACTAAGCCTTTAGTATGTTGATTTCATATATGTTATGGTTGGATAAATATATCATCGACATACAATACCAGTATAATGAATTTTTCATCCTTCAGTGATTTGAAGTAGACTCAATAATCTAAATCCCTTCTGGTAAATCACTAACTTATAATTAAAAAATCAAACTTTTACACCACTATATAGGTAATTATTTCAAACTGTACAATGCCTTTTTAGCCTGTAAACTTTTTTTCTTTGCTCCCTTCACCTCGAACCCTTAATGTTGTTTCATGTAAATTTGTTATTCTAGTTCTCCATGTAGAAAAGTTATTTTCACATCTAATCATTTCAATTCCAGATTGTATTGGGTAAGTAACACCAGTACAAATATGATAGATACATGCTTCATAACTAGCGCAAATTTCTTTCCAAAGTTGATACCTTCTTTTAAAGCATATCCCTTTGCTACTAGTCTATCTTTGTATCTATCCAGATTCTTATGAAAAATTCTCTTACACTCAACCGTTTTTCTTCCAACAGGTAGCTCTACCAGTTCTCACATTTCGTTATTGTATAAAAAATCCATTTGATCATGCATCACCATTATTTAGTTCTTAATATTTATATAATTTAATAATTTCTGGAAGGTAGATGAATTTCCCTCATTCATAATGAAGGAAAACACAAAATTTGAGCAATCCCTATATCTCAATGGTACTCTGCAATTTCTTGGTAGATTCCTCCTGATAGGTGTTGTGGCCACCTCTTACCATACATCTTCCTACCACTCAATTTTTTCAAGTCTTTCATATTTGTTTATTTCAACATCAATTATTAATTTTTTTAGTTTGTTCGTGCTCATTTTTATGATACAAGGAACCTTCATCGAATTTAACGCCACAACTAAACATGATTTTCTATGAAATATGATCGTACAGCTTGTAACCTCGCACTCTATCACTATAATCGACAAATGTACCCTTTTTAACAATTCAGTCTATCTTATCTCTCTCAACTAACAGTACATGAGAATAAATATTACAACCAAATACGTATAGCCATAAGTAATTAACTTCCTAACAACTCTATACATCTTCTAGATTTTTCAATCAATCGACATAGAAAAAGATTAATTCACCAAATAGCAAGCCCTATTAACAGCCTCAGCTTATAGCTTATTACCTAACTTAATATTACTTAACATATTTTAGGCTTTTTCTAAAAGAGTCTGATTCATATGTTCAACCACAATATTCTGTTCTAGTATATGCCTTAACATGTTATGCCTCACGATCCCCACATTCTTTTAAAATTGATTAAAATCCCTGGAAGTAAACTCTCCACCATTATTGGTCCTCAAAACTTTTACATTTGGCCATGACTGTTTTTTATTTATAACCTACTTAAATATGACAAACACATCAAATTTATATTTTAAGAAATAATCTACATATTTCTAAAGAAGTCTTCGATGAATGATATAAAGAATAACAACCCTCCTCTTAAAACAATAGGCACCGACCCTCACACATCATAATGTGCATAGTCAAGTTGTCATTTACTATATGTTTTTTAGTTTAAAATGACAATCTTAATTGCTTATCGTATATGCAATGCTCACATACGTTCTAATCAAAATTTTTAAAAGCAAGAATTAAATCACAATGGAGTAGTACATTCATGTTGTACTCAATCATATGGTCTAGGTGCGCATGCCACACACGTGCTCATGTAGATTCTGCTATAGATGTTGTAGCTCTACCTGACACAATGCTCTCGATCAACCTATAAAGGTTTCTGCTTTACTGTGCCTTCATAATAGTGAGTACTCCGTTTAAAACGTTCAAGATACCTTAACTAGCATATTTGCATCCGAATGTATCAAGAGCTCCCAAAGATATCAGATTTTTATTCAAGTTAGAAATGTACCTCACATCAATGAAAGTACACTTTACCCCCTAGAACATTCTTATACAAATCAAACCAATTCCAATCATCTTACAAACATGATTGTTGCCTACCATCACACTCATTGAATTATTCTAAAATGAGTGAAGCCATCACTTTCTATAAATGTATAAAATACACTTTAAAGTTCTTTATTTTGTATTGAGAGAGAGAGGAACTCATTTGGTTTGATAAGAACCTAAGATTTACTTTGTCCATTTTCTAACTAAGAAGTACTAAAATAAAAAAAAATAAAAAAAAAAGGACTAAAGCCGACTGCTGTGGGGCACAACTGTTGCTTTAACAAAAAGCTTTTTAATGGTGGACATTCAATCACTACTATTTTCTATGGTGTGGCCCACCCAATATTTAGATCTGACTCATTTTAAAATCAAGTACTAAAATTATCTTAAGAAATGGATGAACAACATGGATAGAACACATACATCATGGTGGCCCACAGAGAACCGACCACTAGCTACATAAGTGGCCGTGCCACATTCCAAACCTCATCTCTCTCTCCCTAAAAGAACTGATTTGGTTAAATAAGAACCCAAGACTAACTTGAGCCATTTTCTAATTAGGAGGGCCCACATTTACCAGCCCAGCCTCTAAGCACAGTTTTAAGACTTGTCCAAATTGGACGAGTCGGCTCGGACTCAGTTACTCCTGACTCAGGACTTAACAAGTCAATCAGATTCACCTAATTTCTTCCCATGTGGCCCACACCTTTCAAATCACAAGGATAGTCCAAACGGCCGCCTACATCTTTGAAGCATTCAAAGTCTCAAAATCCAGTTCACATGTATTTCCTCTTCAAAAATTATTTGATACTCCAGCAGAGTTAGATGATCTACACACGTGCATCTGGAAACGATACATTCCTACTCTAGAAAATCAAATTCATTGGATGCGCTAGATGCTGAGTAGATGTGGTTCATCTACAGTACTTCCCAAGCCGCTGGGTAATTTAGATTCATATGGATGAACTATCATTGTCTGCCGGAGTATTAAATCGTTCACGAAGGGATTGGAATCAAATTGCTTTTTAGAAAGTTTCAGCTGTACGACCCATTTATAGCCCATTTCCGAGACGCAGCCCACCTCATTTTACCTTCCAAGAATATGCCCCAGTTGACGGACGATTGGGCAAAGGTCGAAAATGCCCCTACTTTTCTACTTCAAATGGATCGGTTGCTGCCTAAGGCTGTAGCCCTATGGCTACGGATTGAAACCGTAGCCACTGACAGAATAATAGTTTCAAAATGGTACTGCCGCCCTTTTTTTTTTTCAATTGGGTGGGTCCCATCGTGGGCTCCACATAATTTTAAATGGCCCCACACTCAATGTTTATGAATTTGGTGGGCCCCATATCCACTTGTGTATTTTTCTTCTTTTTCTTTTTTCCATGAATAACTTTATTATGCATGCATTTTTCTGTGAAGCGAATTGACCGTGAAATACATGGAAATTACCGTGGAGTGAAGCAAATTGACCATGAAATGCATGAAAATGACCATAAAGTGAAGGGAATTGATCGTGAAATGCATGAAAATGACCATAAATCAACATGGAATCACCAGGAATGACCGTGAAATGCATGGAAATGACCGTGAAGTGAAGCGAATTGACCGTGAAATGCGTAGAAATGACCACGCAGTGAAGGGAATTAGCCGTGAAGTGCATCGAAATGACCATTAATCTAAACAGAATCGTTGGAAATGACCGTGAAATGTATGAAAATGACAGTGAAGTGAAGCGAAGCGAATTGACCATGAAATGCATGGAAATGACCGTGAAGTGAAAGGAATTAACCATGTATTGCATCGAAATGACCGCTAATCTAAACAGAATCGATGAAAATGACCGTGAAATGAATGAAAATGACGATGAAGTGAAGTGACTTGACCGTGAAATGCGTAGAAATGACAGTGAAGTGAAGGGAATTGACCATAAAATGCATGGAAATGACCGTGAATCAACACGAAATTGCCAAGAATGACAGTGAAATGCAAGAAAATGAAGGTGAAGTGAAGCAAATTGACCATGAAATGCATGAAAATGGCCGTGAAGTGAAGGGAATTGACCGTGAAATGCTTGGAAATGATCGTGAATCAATATGGAATCGCTGGGAATGACCATGAAATGCATGAAAATGATGGTGAAGTGAAGTGAATTGACCGTGAAATGCGTGGAACTGACCATGAAGTGAAGGGAATTGACCGTGAGATGCATAGAAATGATCGTGAATCAACATGAAATCAACGGGAATGACCGTGAAGTGGAGCGAATTGACCATGAAATGCATAGAAATGACCGTGAAGCGAAGGGAATTGACCGTAAAATGCTTGGAAATGACCGTAAATCAACACGGAATCGCCAGGAACGACCGTGAAATGCATGGAAATGACCGTGAATCAACACAGAATCGCTGGGAATGATCTTGAAATGCACAAAAATGACAGTGAAGTGAAGCGAATTGACCGTGAAATGCGTGAAAATGACCATGAAGTGAAGGGAATTAACTGTAAAGTGCATCGAAATGACCGTTAATCTAAACAGAATCGCTAGAAATGACCATGAAATACATGAAAATGACGGTGAAGTGAAGCGAATTGACCATGAAATGCATGAAAATGGCAGTGAAGTGAAGGGAATTGACCGTGAATCAACACGAAATCACCCGGAATGACCTTGAAATGCATGAAAATGACGATGAAGTGAAGCGAATTGACCGTGAACTGAGTGGAAATGACCGTGAAGTGAAGGGAATTGATCGTGAAATGCTTGGAAATGATGGTGAATGTTGAGGGTCAAATATTACATATTAGACCCCAGTTATTGCCTGAATTTACGAACTTTGTACTGTTTAATAGCCCGATTTAATCAAGTTTGTGATGCAGAGTGTCTTTATGAGCTTGAACTGAAAATAGGTGTTTCAAAGCATGGATTTAATGATCTGAAGACACCAAGGTCAGGGATGGACTCCAAGGGACCAAGATCGACGGAATTATATGCCAGGGATCTGTAAAAATTGAGAAACTAAAGCTCAAGTGGCCCAAAATTGATCCAAAAGGCAAGATCACAGGGTTTCCACCATCCATTCGGCTCGAAACTTCATACATGGTCTGAGGGATATAAATTAACCGTACAAGTCAAATTTCAGTCTTTCGATCCCTGCAGAAGCGGCTCAACAGATAGATCAGCACCTGAAGTCATGATTTGGGGCCCACCCATCTCCTGGATACACTTCAGATTTGGTCCCAACGTGTTAAATGAGCTGAAAATGTGAATGAACGGAGTAGATTTCTCACGAGTATCATGCTAGAGCCTGCATGGACGTCGCATGTACATGGAATACAAGTGCACGAGCCGTGCACGGGATTTCCCAGAGTCGGTCAGCAGGCGCTGACCGACGTTTCCTTCTTCAATCCAAAAAAAATTCCTACAGCGTCTTCACGGCGCTGGGAGTTTTCATGTTATGGGGTCCTATCATCATCAATTTCCTCGATCTGAACCGTTCATCTGCTCTGGGAGGTGGCCAATACCTTCGCCTAGGTGGAAAATTTGCGAAGTACAGCAAGGGTCAAATCTTAATCGTCTAACGGAGGTCGGATGGTTGTATGAGCAGTAGGGTGGGTCACACCAAACTCAATTTGAAATCAGCCGTTTCTTACTAGTTTTGCGACGTGAGTGCAATGGACGTGGTGGATTTCGTTAAAAAATAATACTGTGAGGCCCACCATCCATCTCAGCGTCAGCTGCGTACGCTCTGTTTCGCAACAGAGACGTGCAGACGGAGTCCTTTTGGGCCACCTTCGTCATCTAGACGGATGATCCAAGCCATCCAATGCATTCAGAAGGAAAAACCGACCGTACACCTGGCGGTCTTCCAGATTCATGCATGGTACACGTGGAGACAGCGTCCACAACGTCTATGGACGGCAGAGCAAAAATTCAACTGGACCGCATCAAAACTCAATAAAAGCCAGTCCACTCCTACCAAAATCTCGAGAGGAATCTGATGGACGGGGTGGATTTCATCAAAAACATCACCATGGGACCCACCGAACACGTCAGCAAATTCGCATGCGGAACTTACGTCCGGGAAAACCGAAATTTGAGGAAAGCGGTGGCCCACCATCGTTAATCATATGAAAAATCTGGACCGACCATCTTGTAAACCATCAAAAACCGTCCAAAGGGGCATTGTTCTTTTTGTTTTGGGTGGACGCTAGGAGAGCCAGCGGGAGCATCATTCTCAGGTTTTTTTTCTACGTGCGCACGACCTGGTGAAAAGAACTGCGTAACCTCTCACCAACTTCAGGGGCAGTTTCGCCCACCGACCTTGTTGGCCTATAAAGAGACAGAGAGAGAGAGGGTTGGGGGGATCAGAAAGCTTTGCTTGGGAGCTCGGAATGTGAAGAGAAGAGAAGGAAACAAAGAGAGAGAAAGAGTCTGAGTTATTTTTTTTTTCCTTTCTTTTTCTGATTTCTTTCTATGAATTCCACGGAGTTTACTCTATCCATGCTCGGCTAAACCTCTTAGCTAGGGCTAAGAGGTGAAGCTTGTAGCGTGATGGGAGAAATTTTATAGCTTTGATTTATACTTTATGAACTACTTTAATTCTAGTTTAATTAACGGAAATACTTTTAGTCTTTAATGGTCTGTTGTGACTGAAATTACAGTGGGTCTACAATGGCTTTGAATATTTTCTTTTCCTTTTGATGTTTATAACGTCAGGAAGCCCCGTTGTTCACCATAGTCTCCTGGGCATGGTTGGAAGACGGTACCCTTCCTAACTTTCATACATGTGATTGGTTGGTAATTAGTTTGATTCTGTTGTTTGCCATAGTCTCCTGGGCATGGTTTGGTGATGGGATCCATTCTAATTCATATCCCTTTCATCTCTTTGAAACTATCTCAACGGCAGTTCAGTTTAATTTTCATAAAGCAAGCATAAGATCTCCCTGATATCTACAAGTGGATCCTCTGAATCCCTAGTTTCCTATTTCTGACTTTTCTTAAGTTTTAGATAATAATCTCACAATTATTCCCTAAATTTTAGTTGATTTAGATTTCATCATATTCTAGTTCAAATTCTAGTTCGTTTTAGATAATGTACGAGTTTCAGTCCCTTGGGATTCGACCTCGGTCTTACTGAGTTATTACTACATCACAACCCTGCACTTGGGGAGTGAACAGTGAAGTGAAGTGAAATGCTTGGAAATGACGGTGAAGTGCATTGAATTGACCGTGAATCAACACGGAATCGCAGGGAATGACCGTGAAATGCATGGAAATGACGGTGAAGTGAAGTGAATTAACCGTGAAGTGCGTCGAATACACCATGAATCAACACTGAATCGCCGCGAATGACTGTGAAATGCAAGGAAATGACAGTGAAGTTAAGTGAATTGACCACGAAGTGCTTGGAAATGACCTTGAAGTAGAGTGAATTGACCGTGAAGTGCGTCGAATTGACTGTGAATCAACACAGAATTGTCGGGAATGACCGTAAAATGCATGGAAATGGGCGTGAAGTGAAGTGAATTGACTGCGAAGTGTGTCGAATGACCGTGAATCACCATGAAATCGCCGAGAATGACCGTGAAATGCATGGAAATGATGGTGAAGTGAAATGACAGCGAAGTGCGTGGAAGTGGCCGTGAAGTGAAGTGAATTGACCATGAAGTGTGTCGAATTGACCGCAAATCAACATAGAATTGCCGGGAATGACCATGAAATACATGGAAATAACGGTGAAGTGAAGTGAATTGACAGTGAAGTGCGTGGAAATGGCCATAAAGTGAAGTGAATTGACTGTGAAGTGCGTCGAATTCACCGTGAATGAACACGGAATCACCAGGAATGACCGTGAAATGCATGGAAATGACGGTGAAGTGAAATAAATTGACTGCAAAGTGCATGGAAATGGCCATGAAGTGAAGTGAATTGATTGTGACGTGCGTCAAATTGACCGTAAATCAACACGGAATCGCCGGGAATGATCGTGAAATTCATGGAAATGACGGTGAAGTGAAATGACCGCGAAGTGCATGGAAATGGCCGCGAAGTAAAGTGAAATGACCGTGAAGTGCGTCAAATTGACCGTGAATGAACACAGAATCCCCGAGAATGACCGTGAAATGCATGAAAATGACAGTGATGTGAAATGAAATGACCGCGAAGTACTTGGAAATGGTCGTGAAGTGAAGAGAATGGACCATGAAGTGCGTCGAATTGACCGTGAATGAACACGGAATCACCAGGAATGACCGTGAAATGCATGGAAATGATGGTGAAGTGAAGTGAATTGACTGTGAAGTGTGTGGAAATGGTCGTGAAGTGAAGTGAATTGACTGTGAAGTGTGTCGAATTGACCGTGAATCAACATGGAATCACCGGGAATGACCGTGAAATACATGGAAATGACGGTGAAGGTAAGTGAAATGACCACGAAGTGCGTGGAAATGACTGTGAAGTGAATTGACTATGAAGTGCGTCGAATTGACCATGAATCAACACGAAATTGTCGAGAATGACCGTGAAATGCATGGAAATGGGCATGAAGTGAAGCGAATTGACCGCGAAGTGCATGGAAATGGCCGTGAAGTGAAGTGAATTGACTGTAAAGTGCGTCGAATTAACCATGAATGAACACGGAATCACCAGGAATGACCGTGAAATGCATGGAAATGACGATGAAGTGAAGTGAATTAACCGTGAAGTGTGTGAAAATGGTCGTGAAGTGAAGTGAATTGACCGTGAAGTGCGTCAAATTGATCGTGATTGAACACAGAATCACAGGGAATGACCATGAAATGCATGGAAATGACGGTGAAGTGAAGTGAATTGACCGTGAAGTGTGTGAAAATGGCTGTGAAGTGATGTGAATTGACCATGAAGTGCGTCGAATTGACCGTGAATCAAGACGGACTCACCGAAAACGACCGTGAAATGCATGGAAATGACGGCGAAGTGAAGTGATTTGACCGCGAAGTGCGTGGAAATGGCCATGAAGTGAAGTGAATTGACCGCGAAGTGCGTGAAATTGGCCATGAATGAACATGGAATCACCGAGAATGACCATGAAATGCATGGAAATGACGGTGAAGTGAAATTACCATGAAGTGCTTGGAAATAGCCATGAAGTGAAGTGAATTAACCGTGAAGTGCGTCGAATTGACCGTAAATCAACACGGAATCGCCGGGAATGACCGTGAAATGCTTGGAAATGACAGTGAAGTGAAGCGAAGTGAAATGACCGTGAAGTGCATGGAAATGGCCATGAAGTGAAGTGAAATGACCGTGAAGTGTGTTTAATTGACTGTGAATGAACACGGAATCACCAAGAATGACCGTGAAATGCATGGAAATGACGGTGATGTGAATTGAAATAATCGCGAAGTGCATGGAAATGGTTGTAAAGTGAAGTGAATTGACCGTGAAGTGCGTCGAATTGACTGTGAATGAACACGAAATCACTGGAAATGACCGTGAAATGCATGGAAATGATGGTGAAGTGAAGTGAATTGACTGTGAAGTGTGTGGAAATGGCCGTGAAGTGAAGTGAATTGACCGTGAAGTGCATCAAATTGACCGTGATTCAACACGGAATCACCAGGAATGACTGTGAAATGCATGGAAATGACGGTGAAGTGAAATTACCATGAAGTGCTTGGAAATAGCCATGAAGTGAAGTGAATTAACCGTGAAGTGCGTCGAATTGACCGTAAATCAACACGGAATCGCCGGGAATGACCGTGAAATGCTTGGAAATGACAGTGAAGTGAAGCGAAGTGAAATGATCGTGAAGTGCATGGAAATGGCCATGAAGTGAAGTGAAATGACCGTGAAGTGCGTCGAATTGACTATGAATGAACACGGAATCACCGAGAATGACCGTGAAATGCATGGAAATGACGGTGATGTGAATTGAAATAATCGCGAAGTGCATGGAAATGGTTGTAAAGTGAAGTGAATTGACCGTGAAGTGCGTCGAATTGACTGTGAATGAACACGAAATCACTGGAAATGACCGTGAAATGCATGGAAATGATGGTGAAGTGAAGTGAATTGACTGTGAAGTGTGTGGAAATGGCCGTGAAGTGAAGTGAATTGACCGTGAAGTGCATCAAATTGACCGTGATTCAACACGGAATCACCAGGAATGACTGTGAAATGCATGGAAATGACGGTGAAGGTAAGTGAAATGACCACAAAGTGCGTGAAAATGACCGTGAAGTGAAGTGAATTGACCGTGAAGTGCGTCGAATTGGTCGTGAATCAACACGGAATTGCCGGGAATGACTGTGAAATGCATGGAAATGGGCGTGAAGTGAAGTGAATTGACAGCGAAGTGCATGGAAATGTCGTGAAGTGAAGTGAATTGACCGTGAATGAACACGGAATTGCCGAGAATGATCGTGAAATGCATGGAAATGACGGCGAAGTGAAGTAAATTAACCATGAAGTGTGTGAAAATGGCCGTGAAGTGAAGTGAATTGACTGTGAAGTGCGTCGAATTGACTGTGAATCAACACGGAATCACCGAGAATAACCTTGAAATGCATGGAAATGATGGTGAAGTGAATTGATTTGACCACAAAGTGCGTGGAAATGGCCATGAAGTGAAGTGAATTGATAGCGAAGTGCGTGGAATTGACCGTGAATGAACACGAAATCGCCGAGAATGACCGTGAAATGCATGAAAATGACGATGAAGTGAAATGACCGTGAAGTGCATGGAAATAGCCGTGAAGTGAAGTGAATTGACCTTGAAGTGCGTCGAATTGACCATAAATCAACACGGAATCGCCAGGAATGACAGTGAAATGCATGAAAATGACGGTGAAGTGAAGTGAAGTGAAATGACCGTGAAGTGCATGACAATGGCCGTGAAGTAGAGTGAAATGACCATGAAGTGCGTCGAATTGACCGTGAATGAACACGGAATCGTCGAGAATGACTGTGAAATGCATGAAATGATGGTGATGTGAAATGAAATGACCGCAAAGTGCGTGGAAATGGCCGTGAAGTGAAGTGAATTGACAGTGAAGTACGTTGAATTAACCGTCAATGAACACGGAATCACCGGGAATGACCGTGAAATGCATGGAAATGACGGTGAAGTGAAGTGAATTGACCGTGAAGTGTGTGAAAATGGCCGTGAAGTGAAGTGAATTGACCGTGAAGTGCGTCGAATTGACCCTGAATCAACACGGAATCACCAGGAATGACCGTGAAATGCATGGAAATGACGGTGAAGGTAAGTGAAATGACCACGAAGTGCATGGAAATGACCATAAAGTGAAGTGAATTGACTGTGAAGAGCGACGAATTGACCGTGAATCAACATGGAATTGCCGGGAATGACCGTGAAATGCATGGAAACGGGCATGAAGTGAAGTGAATTGACCGCGGAAATGACCGTGAAGTGAAGTGAATTGACTGTGAAGAGCGTCGAATTGACCGTGAATCAACATGGAATTACCGGGAATGACCGTGAAATGCATGGAAATGGGCATGAAGTGAAGTGAATTGACCGCGAAGTGCATGGAATTGGCCGTGAAGTGAAGTGAATTGACCGTGAAGTGCATCGAATTGACCGTGAATGAACAAGGAATCGCCGAGAATGACCGTGAAATGCATGTAAATGATGGTGAAGTGAACTGAATTGACCGCGAAGAGTGTTGAATTGACAGTGAATGAACACGGAATCGCCAGGAATGACCGTGAAATGCATGGAAATGACGGTGAAGTGAAGTGAAATGACCGCGAAGTGCGTGTAAATGGCTGTGAAGTGAAGTGAATTGACCGTGAAGTGCGTCGAATTGACCGTGAATCAACACGGAATCACGGGGAATGACAGTGAAATGCATGAAAATGACAGTGAAGTGAAGTGATTTGACCGCGAAGTGCGTGGAAATGGCTGTGAAGTGAAGTGAATTGACCGCGAAGTGCGTCGAATTTACCGTGAATAAACTCGGAATAGACGAGAATGACCGTGAAATGCATGGAAATGACGGTGAAGTGAAATGACCGCGAATGTGTGGAAATGGCCATGAAGTGAAGTGAATTGACCATGAAGTGCGCCGAATTGACTATGAATCAACACGGAATCGCTGGGGAATGACTGTGAAATGCATGGAAATGACGGTGAAGTGAAGTGAATTGATCACGAAGTGCATGGAAATGGCCGTGAAGTGAAATGAATTGACCTTGAAGTGCGTCGAATTGACCGTGAATGAACACGGGATCGTCGGGAATGACCATGAAATGCATGGAAATGACGGTGAAGTGAAGTGAATTGACAGCGAAGTGCGTGAAAATGTCCCTGAAGTGAAGTGAATTGACCGTGAATGAACACGAAATCGCCGGGAATGACCGTGAAATGCATGGAAATGACGGTGAAGTGAAGTGAAATGACTACGAAGTGCATGGAAATGGCCGTGAAGTGAAGTGAATTGATCGTGAAGTGCGTCGAATTAATCGTGAATCAACACGAAATCACCAGGAATGACCGTGAAATGCATGGAAATGACGGTGAAGGTAAGTGAAATGGCCGCGAAGTGCGTGGAAATGACCATGAAGTGAAGTGAATTGACCGTGAAGTCAGACGAATTGACCGTGAATCAACACGGAATTGTTGGGAATGACCGTGAAACACATGGAAATGGGCGTGAAGTGAAGTGAATTGACCGCGAAGTGCATGAAAATGGTCGTGAAGTGAAGTGAATTGACCGTGAAGTGCGTCGAATTGACCGTGAATGAACACGGAATCGCCGGGAATGACTGTGAAATGCATGAAAATGACGGTGAAGTGAAGTGAATTGACCGCGAAGTGTGTTAAATTGACTATGAATGAACACGGAATCGCCGGGAATGACCGTTAAATGCATGGAAATGACGGTGAAGTGAAGTGAATTGACTGCGAAATGTGTTGAATTGACTGTGAATGAACACGGAATCACTGGGAATGACCGTGAAATGCATGGAAATGATGTGAAGTGAAGTGAAATGACCGCGAAGTGCGTGGAATTGGCCGTTAAGTGAAGTGAATTGACCATGAAGTGCGTTGAATTGACCGTGAATCAACACGAAATTGCCGGGAATGAACGTGAAATGCATGAAAATGACGGTGAAGTGAAGTGACGCGAAGTGCGTGGAAATGGCCGTGAAGTGAATTGACTGCGAAGTGCGTCAAATTGACCGTGAATGAACACGGAATCGTCGAGAATGACTGTGAAATGCATGGAATTGACGGTGAAGTGAAGTGAAATGACCGTGAAGTGCACAGAAATGGCCGTGAATTAAAGTGAAATGACCATGAAGTGCGTCGAATTGACTATGAATCAACACGGAATCGCCGGCGAATGACTGTGAAATGCATGGAAATGATAGTGAAGTGAAGTGAATTGACCGCAAAGTGCGTGGAAATGGTCGTGAAGTGAATTAACCGTGAAGTGCGTCGAATTGACCCTGAATGAACACGAAATCGTCAGGAATGACCGTGAAATGCATGGAAATGACGGTGAAGTGAATTGAATTGACCACGACATGCATGGAAATGGCCCTGAAGTGAAGTGAATTGACCGTGAAGTGCATTGAATTGACTGCGAATGAACACGGAATCGCCGGGAATGACCATGAAATGCATGGAAATGATGGTGAAGTGAAGTGAAATGATTGTGAAGTGAAGTGAAATGATTATGAAGTACGTGGAAATGGCCATGAAGTGAAGTGAATTGACCTTGAAGTGCATCGAATTAACCGTGAATCAACACGAAATTGCCGGGAATGACCGTGAAATGCATGGAAATGACAGTGAAGTGAAGTGAATTGATCGCGAAGTGCATGAAAATGGCTGTGAAGTGAAGTGAATTGACCGTGAAGTGCGTCAAAGTGACCGTGAATCAACACGAAATCGTCGGGAATGACCATGAAATGCATGGAAATGATGGTGAAGTGAAGTGAAATGATTGCGAAGTGTGTGGAAATGGTCGTGAAGTGAATTGAGAAGTGAATTAATCGCGAAGTGCGTAGAAATGGCCGTGAAGTGAAGTGAATTGACCGTAAAGTGCATCGAATTAACCATGAATGAACACAAAATCCCTTGGAATGACCATGAAATGCATAGAAATGACGGTGAAGTGAAGTGAAATGACCGTGAAGTGCATGGAGATGGCTGTGAGGTGAAGTGAATTGACCGTGAAGTGCATCGAATTGACGGTGAATCAATATGGAATCGTTGGGAATGACCGTGAAATGCATGAAAATGACGATGAAGTTAAGTGAATTGACCGCAAAGTGCGTGAAAATGGCCGTGAAGTGAAGTGCGTCAAATTGACTGTGAATTAACAAGGAATTGCCGGGAATGATCGTGAAATGCATGGAAATGACGATGAAGTGAAGTGAATTGATCGCGAAGTGCGTGGAAATGGTCGTGAAGTGAAGTGAATTGACCGTAAAGTGCGTCGAATTGACCGTGAATCAACACGGAATCGCCAAGAATGACTGTGAAATGCATGAAAATGACGGTGAAGTGAAATAACCGCGAAGTGCATAGAAATGGGCGTGAAGTGAAGTGAATTGACCATGAAGTGGATTTTTAACCATGGACCCAATGGAGTCTTGGAAAATTACTATGTTGGTTGGCTAAATTAGCTTCTCTTACTCCAAAATCATATATGGTACCTTAAGTAACTCATTCTAATTTAGGAGATATACTTCTTAAATAGATAAACAATGAAATGAATTAAAAGATAGAAAAATACTTTTATAAACTTATATACATATTTACATAATTATGTATTTGAGAAAAATGAAAGGGAGAAAAAGTTCTTCCCATAATAATAATAATAATTAAAAAAAAAACCACAAAGTGTCGCGGCAGGCACTTTGTGGGTTTTTTTTTTCTGTATTATTTTTATGGGTCGCATCATAAGGTCCGTGTAATATCCAAACCATTCATCTATTTGGCGAGCTCATATTAAGTTTTGGGACAAAAAATAAGATAGATCTAACTATCAAGTGGACCACACTGTAAAAGGCAGTGGGGAATTGAACGTATACCGTTGAAACCCTTTTAGGGGTCACGGAAGTTTTGGATCATTATGAAATTTGGTTTTCCCCTTCATCTAGGTCTTTGTGACCTTATGAATAGATTGGATGGAAAATAAATGTTATGATGGGCCCTACAAAAGTTTCAATGATGAAAATCAATTTTTTGCTACTCCTTGTAGTGTGGTTCAGTTGATCTTTGGATATGATTTTTTTTTTGGATAATGCTCCGAGATGACTCAAAATATGGATGAACGTTGTGGATATATGATGTAGAGCGGGTCGCGGACAATTTCATGGCCAAGATGGATCAGAAAAGGCACGGTCGGTGACAGAAGTGATCCGGACCATCGGACCTTAGATCGGGCGTATCTCACAATCCGGAATGAGTTATCCGACGTAAAATATATGATTTTGGGGTAGAACGAGCTACTTTAGCCAACCAACCCCGCTACGCCGGGTTGCGCAGCCCGGATTTGTGAGAAACCCCCTGATCGACGGTCGTTTCTTCGTTTTAATTTTGTTTTTACTATAAATAGTAAGTTTCAGTTTGAGTATAACTTTTCATCCGTTGGGCTTTAGGAGTTGTGTCCAACATGAAAAGTGCTTAGGATAATTAGGAGAACGGTTTGGTGAAGCCAAATAGGACACTTACTATTTTTGGTCGAAAACCTTGCGCACTAGTAGACATCATGACCGTCTATAAATAGTAAGTTTACTATTTATAGTAAGTTGCGAATTCTAGGAGTTTTAGTTGTAGTTTGAGTTTGATTTCTTTCTTATTGCTTGGTTCCCTTATTTAAAGGGTTGTAAACTCAATTTTAAAAATTCATTAATCAATTTCGAATTTATTAGAAATTATTCTTATTTTTTACTTTTTTTCTCGTGAATTCAAGAAGTTTTGTGAGGAGTCTAAAGAAGTTCCGTCGATTCAGAATATTTATCATACCGAGGAAGATGGTGCTCGACCTCACGTCAATATAATAAATACATAACGGTTGGGCCATGTACGTTGATCCCCTTTGAACCGTTCGTACAAATCGGAGTTCGAGGAGCGTCAGCGCTCGTCCTTGAGCCCCAGCCGATCCGGTTGAAGAAAAAGTAGGGGCATATTTGACCTTTTAGAAAGTGTCCGTACATACAGGGCTTATTCTTAAAAAGTAAAATGAGGTGTGCTTCGTCTCCAGAATGGACCATCAATGGGTCATACTGCTTTTTCTAAACGATTGGGCTACTTTTAAAAGCGTTCTCAAGTCCAACCGTTTGGACCATGAGTGATGGTCCCTCCAAAAGATAATTTCCAAAATTTCATCTTCAAGAAAAATCCAACCCATCTAATAGGTTGGTCTCATTATGAGAATCATTTTTTATTAAAATAAGCGCATTTTCTCATTAAGTGGATCACACTTATATTTTTTCTATTTATCAATGTTTATAAATTATGATCTATCTTTTGTCCCACCTGTTAGTTAGATGGGACTTATTTTTACATAAGATGCTTTCTACAGTGGGATAAATCTATTCGAAGGTTTGGATTTTTCATTCATTTAATAGGTTGGATGTTATCCACTAGATAGACTATACCTTATGGTCCAATGGCCTGGACATAATACCTTCTTTTTTCTTTTTCTTTTTTCAGGACATTTGCCGACGCGGGTTATGTCCTACCCCCGGCTCTGTGTGGCCCACCTTGTGATGTAAATGTTTTATCCACGCCGTTCATCATTTTTTATTAGATCATTTTAAGGTATCATGCAAAAATAAGATAGGTAAATGGCTTAATTGGACCACAAAGTTGGGATTGAACTACCACCATTAAAAACTTCTAGGGAACCGGAAAATTTTCGGATGAAGCTGATATTTGTGTTTTCACTTCATCCCCGTCCGGATGACCTTATGAATAGGTGGATGGTAAAAAAACCATCACGGTGGCCCTTACAAGGGTTTCAACGGTGGATGTCATTATCACTGCAGCTTCCTTTGGTGTGGTCCACTCGTTATCACTGCAGCTTCCTTTGGTGTAGTCCACTCGAGCTGTGGGCCTGCTTAATTCTTTTGTTTTGTCTTAAAATGGTATGAGAAAAGAGATGAACGGCGTAGATAAAACACTTACATCATGATGTGCCCCACAGATCTCTGCCTGGATTAATGTCCACGGTGTTGTATAGGTTTTATCCACACAGTTAATTTATTTTTTATTAAAATTTTATGATGCAGGATAAAAAAGTTAGGTAGATCCAGTGCTCAAGCGGACGATACCAGAGAATCATCATCACCGCTGCTTCCTGTGGTGTAGTCCACTTGAGAATTGGATCTGCCTAACTTTTTATACCATACCATAAAATTTGAAGAAAAAAAATAGATTGACAGTGTAGATAAAATCCGTACATCACGGTGGCTAAGGAAGACACCGTCCATAATATTCTCATCACCCCATTCATCCATCAAAGAATTCCTTCCCATGATAATTGATAATTGCTGCCTCACAACCACACACCCACAACACACCTGTCATTCATGCGTGCTAATCCATACCATCCAAATAATGGGCCTCAATGTGGATGGAACAAGGGGTGTTAAAAAAAATAAAAATGATACGATGGACCATCATGACAATTCGGGTTAGTGACCCTCCAACCAGTTTGATTTCTGCATCCATTCTCCAGGAGGCTCAAAAGTTGGACGGTCCAACATTGGCTTGAAAATATGCAAAGTAGGCCCAGTAGTTATATATTGGTGACATGAAATGGACCGACCGTTTATGAATCTGAGTTGGTGACTCTCTGTTTGGAGGCCACGTATTTAAATATGAAGATGGTCCTATCCAACTGAATTTCTTGCAATGGTGCATCAATTGTGGGGGCCAACAGTCCAGCGGTCTAGATGGCATCTCATTAAAATAGCTGAACAGTTGGATTACATATAAATACTTTGGTGGGCCCGACGCAAATGGAAGCCGATTGCGTGGTGAGTAACTCAACACGGTAAGCGTAATGGGAAGCAGATTGCGTACCGAGTGAGTAAACTCTGTGAGGTTCCCTACGATCTATGTATTTTATCTACTCGGTCCATTCATTTTATCAGATAATTTTATGGCATGTGACTAAAATTGTAGTATATCCAAATCTCAAATGAACCACACACCACGTGAAACAGTGTGAACTGAACGTATACATTTGAAAAATTCTCTGGGGTCACAGATTTTTTGGATCAAGATTATATTTGTTTTTTCCCTTCATCCATGTCTGTATGATCTTATTAACAGGTTGGATGACAAATAAATATCACTGTTAGGCATAAAAAGGTTTCAATGGTAGAAATCATTATTCCCACTGTTTCCTGTGCAATGATTCACTTGAAAATTGGATATATTTCAAATTTGGGGCCAACACCTTAAATAATCTGAAAAAATGGATGGACGGTGTGGGTAAACCATGTATATCCACGTTGGCCCGACTGAGTTTACTCTAAAGGCATACTGAGTAACTCCGCACGCAATCCGATTTCCTGCCGCGAAGGATTACCGTTCGGGCGGAGATGACGGGGGTAGTAGGGCTGAGAGTTGGGTGGGTTCAACTCGGCCGACCTGTGACCGACCCGACATGGGGTTGGGCCTAGGCAGGATGTATCGGGTCTGACCTCAAGCTAACATTTTTGGACCAAATGCATATAAAATCAGAAATCTCAACTGGAAAATGAATAAAAACGTGAAAACACCGTATCAAATGTTGCGAAATTTACAAAATTAGCGCCTAACTCATCTTTTTCTTCTTCTTGGATAGATTATGATTGAGCTGTCTATGTTTCTTCTTTGGAAATGATAACAAAATTAAAGGTTTCCAACAAAATTCAGCTATGCCTTTTTTTCAACGAGAATGATTTTGAAAATCCTGCAGTTGGAATCAAAACCCTAAGGGCTCGTTTGACATTTTTACTCTAATTTAATAAGAGCTTTTCAAATAAAAGTTGCTTTAATAAACTCATTTTGTTCTAGCTCTTATTTTAAATAAGCTTATGTGATAAAATCAAGGTTTTTTTTTTTTTTTTTTTAAGCTCTAATTTGACATAAGAACTTTTGATAAAATATTCAATTAAGAGCTTTTTTAGAAGTAGTTGATATTATTTTTAAATATTAAAAAAACTCATTTATAAGAATAATCCACACGACTGTTTTGGTGGATCTCATCACAGATTGATCGTGCCCAAATGGTAATATAATGGATGACTACAATATTCATGTTTTAAGACATTTGGGCTATCCATTATATTAAATGTGGATCATTATTCATATAAGTCAAACCTTCAAAGTGAGTTGTCTATCATGCAAGGCCTATATTGGATGTAGACCATTCCTCATTAGGGGTTGACTTTTGACATGGACTATCCATTATGTGGGGCCCACTATCAATGCTGAATGTCCTTTATATGGAGCCTCTCAATGCCCACTACCCATCACAAGGAATCCACGTTTGACGTGTCTGTCATGTCAGTCCAACCTTCAAAGTGAGTTGTCCATCATGTGGGGCCCACTTTTGATTTCCACCATCAATCATGTGGGGCGCACCTTCTATGTGGATCATCCATCATGTTAGGTCACTTTGGATATGGGTTGTCCATCATGCGAGACCTTGGATGTGGACCATCTATTAGGTGGGGCCACTTGATGTGGATGGTCCATCATGAAGGGGCCACACTTTGATGTGGGCCGTCATCATGTCAGGCCCACTCCATCCATTATGTGGGCCATCTAGATGTGAACCATTCATTATGTGGGGCCCCACCTTTACTACGGATCGTTCATCATGTAGGCTACCTTTGATATCAATCGTCCATCACATGGGCCCACCTTAGATGTCCATCATCCATCATGTGGGTCGCACCTTTGATGTGGATCGTCCATCAAGTGGTCCCACTTAACGTGGATTGTCCATCATCTTGGGTCACACTTTGATGTGGGCCATCCATCACGTGGGGCCCACCTTTCATGTGAACAATGTACTATGTGGACCCATCTTGATGTTGACCATTCATCACGTGGGGGGCACCCTCAATATGGGTCGTTCATCATGCAAGCCCACCTTTGATCTCAACCTTTCATCATGTGATCCCAACTTCAATTCATGTAGCCCCACCTTCGATGTGGATCATCCACCGGGGCATGATTAATGTGGATCTATCCATCATGTGGGTCCATACTTTGATGTGGGGCATCCATCATGTAGAGCCCACCTTGATGTGGTTCATTCATCATGTGGAAACCCACCTTCAATATGAGTTGTTCATCATGTAGGCCCACCTTAAAGAGATTGTAAAGAGAAGAGGATGGCAAAATAGAAATTACTTAAAAAGTTTATAGATGTACTTGTTCAAAAGATAGATAAAAATGTCCACTTGCAAGCCAAACAAGTTAGACAAAAAAGTTACCTCCGCATTATCTAGTCTTTAAGAGCATTTTTAGATAATTCCTATATAAAAAAATAAGTAGTAAAATTAAAGCTTTACGAAACAGTCCTTTTTTTTTTTTTTTTTTTTGAATAAGTAGTAAAATTAAAGCCTTTTTTTATTATTTATTTTAAGAATAAGTAAATAAGTTTTTACTACTAGATATGCCAAACGGCCCCCAATTCTCATCTCCACTTGCAATATCTAAGTGGTGGTTTGGATGCTCGTAAAGTCATATTTCTTATTACATGTAAAGGCTTTATAAAGGTTTTATATTTATAAAAAGACATTATACATAATAAAACACGACGATTAATACACACTAGTGTGCAGGGCCGTTCATTCCTTAGTTAGTCGCAACGAACCCACGTTGGTCCATTGCCAGGCTTGGTTGGCCGTTCATTCCTTCCCAAGTTACACATCTCCGAACATGGAACGCCTCTGGTGGTACCAGCCAAATGTGGGGCCCAGTGATGTGTTCATGGAATTCAACCCGGAAAATCAGCACCGTCAAAAACTGAGGTGATCCATAGCACGGCAGATTTTGGGACCAAATAGCTACCGTTGATTAGAGTGGGGGCGTGATGCGTTTTATATATAGAATCCAGTACGTTCAGATCCTTGGTATAGGCCAGAAGAAGAGTCCTGCCAAACAACAGGCTGTTTTTCTATTTGTGTGCTCCTGTTAAATTCAAGGGTGAGCGTTCTCTCCTACATTGCTTCCTTTGTTGTGGCCCAATTGTATTTTGGATGGTGATTAGTATTGGGCCTTGGTTATTTATTGAGATGAAACATCCAATGGATGGATTAGATGATGTGAATACAACATGTGATTGCTATATATGGCCAGTAACACTAGGGAAAGGCTACCTTGTACCGGTACCTCTGGAGTGCACAGGAAATTCCTTTAATCGGAAGCTGTGTGGGCTCAAAAATATGCCTGTCACAAATCTATCCTGTTCATCAGTTTTGCAAGACAACAATAAAATAGTTATCTAAAATTGAGGTAGATCCAAAACGCATGTGGGCCACACCACACAAAACAAAACAACGAGAATGGAAACGTCCACCGTTGAAATCTTGGTACAGCAGACCATGATGTTTATATGCTCTCAAACCGTTTATAGGTTTATTACCACTCAGGTAAGCTGTAGGCACAAATATTAGCCTTACAGAAGACTTCTATCGCCCCCCCCTCCCCCCCCCCCCCCGGGTTCAGATGAGTTTTAAATCTTCCTGATTTTTAGATTTCTGTTCTGTTGTTATCTTGTAAAATTGACGAACAAGGTGGATTTGTGACTGGCATATTTGTGGCCCCCGATAGCTTTTGACTACAATCGAATCAAGCTCGAACCGAACTCGGATCGAACCAGTTCGGTGACTCGGTTACTTTGCCATTAATGTTGCTCACCAAGTGTTTGATAAAATGACTCAATGAAGTGTGGCTGGTGGCAAGGAAGGTATGTAAATGAAACAATTACCTTTTTTTTCTTGGTTTTTATGTTGCTTAGAAGGTGTTTGATAAAATACCCGTAAAACCATTGCTTCTGTTTCACATATAGAGGGATTTTGAAGGTGCAGTCTAGGTGTTTGTGGAAATGACTCAATGACGAACTCGGCTCGATCTTGGCTTAAACTCGGCCAGCTGCTGACCAAACCGAGCCGAGTTGGCCAGTCAGGCTCAAGGACTGAGCCGAGCCGAGTTCTAGCTGAGGCCAGCTTGACTCGGTTCGACTCGATGTACAACCCTACTCAAATGTACTGAAGTGACATATGATAACACATGCCATAATTCATCATCAATGTCATTCATGTGTCACTCTTTTTTATTTAAGTATAATTTTTATTATATTTTTTCTTTTTCCTAATAAAATTGAAAATTAAGAAGAATATTTTAAAAAAATATTCCTTATAAAAAGAAAAAGAAAAGGGAAATGACATTTCCTTTCTTACAATTTCCTAAAAATGCTAACATTATTTTCTCCATTTGCTTTTCCATGGATCCAAAAGAGACCCATACTGACTTTCTAAGTAATCTCGGAAAGAAATAGATAGACCCCATTAAGAGTCAGTTCAGCAGCATATATATTGAACAGTTATGAATTGAAATTCAGAATTTTCAATCCAAATCATATTTAACATTCTTAAAATCTTAAATTTCAAATCTAATTTGAAATGAAAATCTCCAAAAGTGCCTTCTTAAGATCCAAGAGAAAAGGTAGGGTATAAAATATTGAGTTTTTAATTCTCTCCAACTATCATGACTACTCTCTCCTCTCTTAAGGCATTCATACGCTCTCCTTTTACCTATGTCACATACACACTAACACTCTCTCAATCAACAATCCCTCATGTCTATCTTCTTCTTCTTATTATTCTTCTTTTTAACTATTGAAGAATAAGAAGTTGGTGTTATTTTTGGCCCTATGGACCCTCTTTCTTTTTCTTTCTTTTTTTGTGGGTGGGAGAACACCACCTATAGCTTTGTTAATATGAAAAAAAAAAAAAAAAAGTAAAATAAAATTTACAGATGATCAGGTGGGCGTCACAAGAAGAATAGGGCCTCACCTATATTATAATACCACTAACCAACAGAACAACAGAAACATGACTAAAGCTAAATACAAACCACACCACAGCTGCTTTGTTGCCCCCTGTTGATGTTTTATGTCTGTTGGAGGGTCTGCTGCCCTGTTTTAGTAGGTGCTGGGGATCAAGGTTTCCTTTTTTGCTGCTTGTGGCCCACCTTGTTGCCAGTGAGTCTCTCGCTCGACCTGTCCCAGGGTTTGGTAGTTGTTTGTTTGATGGATTCAGCTCTGTGGATCGCTGCATCTTGGAAGCATTGCTGTGGAGGCAGGTGTTTGGTCCGTGCTGTCTGTGGTTATGGTGGGCTGGCAGTAGTAGTAAAATTCTCTGGTTTGGGAGATTCTCGCCGCTGTGACGTCGAAGCAACCTCTTCTAGTTCTGTTATCCTTTTCTTTTCATTCCACGTCCTTCTCGTCCTCCTCCTGTCTTCTTCTTTAAAAAGAAGTTGGAGTGTTTTGGTGTTGGGATCATCCCACTCCAATGCATCCCACCACCCTTTGCATCCTTTGATCGCTCCTCCCACAAGAAATTTTGAGCGGCCCAAAGAAAGAGGGATCTTCTTCAACTGACAACAACCCACAATAGAAATCTCAATCATGGAAGGGCAAATGATTACCCACTTACAAGTACTTTCCAATTTCCCTACATTATGAAATTCAACTCTCTCAAGTTGGGGAGCGGGGTGGTATTGTTATTGTTGCTGTTATCACCTTTTTCAACCATAGCTTCTTCTCCTTGTATCACCTCCTCCATCTCACTGCATCCGGCAATATCGATTTGTTCAAGGCATTGGAGGTGCTGAAACAATTCAAGTCACATGAGATTCTCCAATACATGGCATTCATGGACAGTCAGGCGTCTTAGGCATGCAAATGAACCAGGTAGCAAGACTCCCTTACACAGGCCCCTGAAACTCGGAAGCTCTCTTAGACACAGAAACTGGATTGAGGGTAAAGACGTTATGGTGGTGTTGTCTCCTATCAACAACAACCACTCCACGCTGTATGAGAAGATGCCACGTTCCTGTAAGCGTTCCAAGCGAGACAAGCATGGTAAGCTTGACAGTTGGCATCCATACATATCCAAGACTTCAATATCATCAGGAAGCACGAAGGAAGTCTCTTCCCCAATGAAATTACAATTAACAAAATCCATACTGTATTTCTCTTAGATGAGACCACAGGACTCCGAGTTGAGATGGACGTTTTTCAAGCATTTCCAATGTCCAAATCTGAAATACCTATCAAAATCAACCCACACTTTAGAATGAATATAAACCTCTTTGAGGTTAACCAAACATTCCATCCCATCTGGCAGCTCTTTGATTCCAGTATAAGAGAGGTTCAAAAGCCTTAGGGCCTGTTTGGGAGCATGGATTTGTAATCCTCCCACCCCCTATATTTGCAATCCTCCCAGTGTGTTTGGCACCCTAGAGTGTGAATCAACTTTAATCCAATACTACCTAACCATGACATACTTACAGGGATTTGAATTTAATTACTAAATCAACTTTAATATCTCTAATTAGTGAAGATATGTAATTTTTGACACAATGGTTGTAATAAGCCCGCTGAAATATATGCTTTGCCCGAAAATGATGAAATTCCAAGTCTCGGATGGGCCACAAGAACAAGACCATGTCTGAGTGACTAACCAACGATTTTTAATCGTTGATGTTAGGACGGTGTTGATCATCATTAGTGGGCCATGTGCCCAATAGAATGATAGTGTATAGTGACACATATGTTACACCTGCAACTATTGAAATGATTTCAGGTGTAATCCAAGCTCTCACTTACAAACCCATTCAAAACCCTGGATTTGAAACCCCAGGTTACTTTATGCTGCCAAACCACCCAGGGATTTGAAACCCCCTCTAATCCACGGTGCCAAACGACCCCTCAAATGCTTCAGCTTTGCTAAGGACAGTACCTCCCTTAACCTCCTACAATTATTTAGGCCCATTTGTTAACACTTAATTTTTTCACTTAATGGGAAATTCGGAAAGCGTTTGAAGTTTAGTGGTGTTTGTTAATGCAGAATAAAGGAAGCACTTTCATTTTTAGCAGAAATTTTTCGATGAAATGGGTCTAGCTTAATGGTGAATCAAGAATATGATCCGTGATTATTATTTTTTAATTCAATATTGACCGATAGATTTACTCCCTTACCTAATACACAATCCAACTTTTAATGTGTGACACTTCTCTAGGCCCACCATGATTTATGTGTTAGATCCACACTATCCATCAACTTTTATATAACATTATAAAACATGATACAAAAAAAGATGCACATCCATAGTTGGGCAATACTAGATGAAACAATGGGGAAAAGGAATGCCCACCGTTAAACACTTCCCAAGCTCCACCTTGATGTTTATATTCCATCCAATCTATATATAAGGTCATTTTCACTAAAATGAAATGAAAGTACCGTGAACTTAAACCGATACAAAACTTTTGTAGCCATATAAATGTTTCAACGGTGGTCGCTAAATCCCTACTATTTCCTTTTGTGTGGCCCATTTAAGTTTTGGATACACCTTATTTTTGGTCCCATGTCCTAAAATGATCTCAAAAAATGACTGGACGGAGTGGCTTTCTCACAAATATTGCAGTGGGCCCACAAACCCTCGGTCACTAGCCAATCGGACGCGGATTAGATATTGACAGGTTGAGTAGGAAGCCTCGCTACCAAAGTGACGTCACCAACTTCTGTGCCCCCCCCCCCCCCCCCCATGATGTATGTTTTGTATCCACACTGTCCATCCATTTGGAGAGATCATATTAGGGTATAATCCAAAGAATGAGCCAGATCCAAAGCTCGAGTGGACCCCACTACAGAAAACACTAGGGAGAGTGATGCCTACCATTAAAAAGTTCTAAGGCCCATAAAAGTTTTCAATCAAGCTGATTTTTGTGTTTTCCCTTCTTTCATGTCTGCTTTAACACATGAACAGGTTAGATCTCAAAAAAACATCATGGTGACATTCGGAAGGTTTCAAAGATCTTCCTCATTCTTTGCATCATGCGCTAAAATGATATCTCAAAATGTATGGACGGTGTAGATACAAAACATACATCATGTTGGGCCCACAGAAGTTGGTGACATCACTTCAGTAGCGAGTATCTAATCCACGTCCTGACCAATCCGATCCGAAACGGATTGGCTACTCGCCCTGCCACCAGCCCGGTTGCTATCGGTGCTCTGTTGGCCCCATCATGATATATGTGTTTCATCCATTCTGTTCATCCATTTTACAGATCATTTTAGGGCTTCATCCAAAAAATGATAGAGATATAAATCTCAGGTGGACCACACCACAGGAAAACAATAGTGATTGGATATCCACCATTAAAATCATCCTAAGACCCGCTGTAATGTTTATTTGATACCCAATTTGTTGATTAGGTCATACAGTCCCAGATGAAGGGAATAAACAAAGATCAGCTTGATCCAAAATTTTTATGGCCCCAAAATGTTTTTAATGGTCAACGCTCATTCCACACTGTTTCGTGTAATGTGGTCCACTTGAGATTGGGATATAACTATTTTTTGGTCTCTTATCATAAAATGATCTAAAAAACTCGATGGACAGCATGGATGAAACATATACATCATGGTGGGGCCCACAGGGCACAACCATCAGCTATTGGCCGGTGGCAGGGGTAGTAGCCAATCCGTTTCCTAGCCAATCTGCCTCCCCGCTCTCCTGACACCATCCCGTGGCTGGTGGTCGGTGCTCTGTAGGCCCCACCATGATGTATGTGTTTCATCTATTCTGTTCATTCATTTTTATAGATCATTTTAGGACTTGATCCCAAAAATGAGAGGGACATAAATCTCAGGTGGACCACATCACAGGAAAACAATAATGATTAGATATCCATAATTAAAATCCTCCTAAGACCCACTGTACTGTTTATTTGACATCCAATCCATTGATACAGACTGTGGGGCCCACCGTAATGTTTGTCACTACATCCATGCTGTCCATTCGTATAGAAAGTTCATTCTTAGGCAATGAAGCAAATCCAAATCTCAGGTGGACCATAGTACACGAAACTCTGGTAAATAACAATTAAAATTTAGTTGTGAGCCACAAAAGCTTTGGATTAAGATGAAATTTGTGTGGTCTCTTCATTTAGGTCTTTTTGACCTTATCAATAGTTTGGATGGCAAATAAAATTTTGGTGGAATCCATGAAGTTTTTAATGGTGAGGATTCAATCACAACTATTTCATGTGGAAACGGGCAAATGTGCCAAATTAACATATTTCAGACATTTGGGAAGTTAGTTACCAAACAAGTTGTTCTAGACTTAATTTTCTGACTTCAGATTCAGACTTTAGATTCATATTTCAGATTCAGGCTTCAGATTTAACAAACAGGCCCTTAGAGTATACACAGGTTCTCCAGATTCTGGCATATACTCAATGCCAGTGTTAGAGAGGTCGAGAACTCAGAGGTTGTTTATGCAATTGAAGAACTTGTAAGAAATGTTGTGCAACGACAATGTGGAGAGTTTTGGGCAGTTGGGTTTGCCCGAAAGCATTTCGATTTTATTTTGCATTGAGGAAAAATTTTCAACATCTTCAACAAATTCTTTAACACCAATTGATACCTACATGAAAGAAGATTGAATCCTCTCATATTTTATTCAATCGTAACTAAATTTCAAAATTGGAAAAACTTCATCATCCATGCCTTCGATCTCCATCTTTGAGCATTTTAACTCCTCTAATGCATTTCTCCACTCTCTAATGTCATTCTTTTCTCTCATTGCACTTGCTACTGTAATGATTCCAAGTGGCAAACCACCACATTCTTCAGTGACAAGCTTCGCAATCCGTTCTACTTTCGGAGAAAGCACTCCATCAGCCCCAAGGCTTTCCTTGAACAATTCTCATGCTTCTTCTATCGAGAGAACCTCCACTTCAAACTTTTTTCAGCACTTCATGCCTTGGCACACATTTTTTGATCGAGTAGTCAATACTGTTTTGTATGCATTGCCCTCTGGAATCCCTACCTTTTCCAATGGAAATGGTTTCCACATATCATCTAAGATGATCACAAACTTTTCCCTTCGCTTCAAAGCCTGAAACAGTTTCATCGACCTACTCGTTTCATCCTCTTCATAGGAAAGTTCCAATTTTATTTCTTGTGCAATAAGATTTTACAATCTCTCAATACTAAAATCATTAGAAATCGTTACCCAAATAGCAATGCCAAATATTTTGGAGCTATTTATTCTATTATACATGTGGGTCATGATGGTCGTCTTGCCAACACCCTCCATGTCATAAACACCAATAATTCTGACCTCATGATCCATCAATGACTCCCAAATCTGTTCCAAATTTCTTTCAACTGTCGTTCTACCCATCAATTTCATCGTGGGCATAATTCCCATATCAGGTAATAGATCAGCGAAGAACCCTTGTGAAAATCGACCTTTCTCTTTAAGCTTTACCACCTCTTTAATATTCTTCATGACAAGATTTTCCAATGCTTCATGTGAGTGTAAGAAATCTCTCCCTACTTTTCTACAATCCTTTTCTATCTTAGTCATTTGGCTTGTAATATTTTCCACATTTTCTAGCCATAAACTCACCTCTGCCTTTGGCTTCTTTCCATCCACTACCTTGGCTGTGTGGAGTGCAATAATTACATGTCTGCCGGCTATCCAACTCCTGCATTTCGGTTCTTAGAAGATCAAGATTCTCTTCGAGGCTTCTAGATTTGATGTATTGAACCCATGCAGTCCTACCAATCTTCGAGATGAAATATTCCATAGCCACTCCTGCAATAGAATTCATATGGTTGGGTCAACTCGGAGACTTGACCCAACTCAACTGGGAATTTAATAATTATAAAAACATATATTTATAATTATAGAGAATATTTAAAATGGTTAAATCTATATCTGTACTCCTTAAAACCAATTGCTTCTCTATTTTTCCTTCTCCTTTTAGAAATAGGGTAGTTCTTTTTCCATGAAAAGACAAAAATACCCTTAAAAATACTTTCAATGTGCACTTAAGGGTAGTTAAGTAATCTCCTCTTTGGCGTACATGACACGAGGAGAACTACTGTTTGCAAGGGTTCAGATATTGCCAGTTCCCAGGAGAGAATTGTGGAAGGTTGAGATTTGACCAGCTCACTGGGAGAAAACAAAGAAATGTGCCTTGTGATCTTTAGGTGGAACAAGTTTCAGATCAGATCCTATACAACATGCATCAGCAAGAGGATCCACCGTAAGTGTGTGTGTTTCTATATATATATATATATATATATATATATATATATATATATATATATATATATATATAGGGAAAAGGTACAATGCGCTCGAGCTCACCATAAGCTCTTGTGAGGTCAAGCTGTGTGGGCCCCACCGCGATGCGTGTCGACCATCAACACCGTGCATTTGATGGGTCCCCTTTAAATTATGGGATATCCCAAAAATCAGCCGTATGTGGAACTCAGGTGGGCCATACCATCTAAAATCATGTGAAGACACCGTTAAAACATATAAAAGCACTTGGTGGGGCCCAGCTGAAATTTGCATGCATCTGAAACTTGGTCTGAACCCTCATCCAAATGGGACACACATAATGGATGGGCTGGATTTGCAAACCACATCTCAGTGGGCGCAAAAAATGATTATGAATGTTTTAATGGTGCACGGCCCCTCTCCACTTCTGTATGTGGTGTGGCCCACACAAGTCACGGATTGACTTGATTTTTGAGGCCCAGGCCCACGATGGAATGGTGCATCTGACTGATGGAGTAGATGTTCGAAACGCATCACGGTGGGGCCCACACAGCTCGACCTCATGGGACCTGGGCCCACTTTTATTATGCAAGTTTTGATCTACTTTATCAGTGGGCCAACATTATTTTTGGTGGACGGTATGTTGATGGTATCCCCTGCCTGATGAATGGCCCAGATCAAGCCTCATGGATTGTACGCACTATGGCACACCAATAAACACCACAAGTTTTTTACACCATTCAGCCTCCTCTTGATCAAGGGCCTGTTTGGATACAACCCCATAAGTGGCTTTTTTTTTTTTTTTTTTGGTAGCAGCAAATAAGCTACTTATTTAATAAAAGTTGGTTTGGTAGGCACGTTTTTAAAAGCAATGCTGTCAGAATCAGTATCATATCTCAAATCATTATGAGGATTGAACCATGTATCAAATTGGATATTTTAAGATTTTTTCATGATTTTCTTAAAATATTGAAGAAAATAAAAAATCTAAATAAATCAGGAAAAAAAAACTCATCAATCATCCTTTTTCCATCAATATAAACAAAAAATACCCTGTCATGATAGTTTTAAAGGATTCTCATCTTTCCTTGCCATTTTGTCTTTCAAGAAATTTTCCTTAAAAGAAATACAAGAATCCTTCGATAACTTTCTTTCCTTAAAAGAAGTACAAGAATCCTTCGATAATTTTTCTTGCTACCTTTCTTTAAGGTAGAATCACATTGGAAAAGAAGTATTTGCTTATGTAAACCGACAAAGAAGGATATTTTAATTTTTAACCATCATTCCACCATACAGATAAGTTAAAATGATCATAACCATCAACAAAAACATTCCAGATAAATCATATGTCAATTTCGTGTTTCGAATAAATTAGAAGAAACCATAAAATTAGAATACAAAAAAGTTCAATTTGGTGTTTTGAACAATTTAGAAGAAACCATAAAATTAGAATACAAAAAAGTTCCACAATTTAGTATTGAAGAGAATACATATACACATACATAATACAGAAGAAAGCAAAATAATTTACTTGTTCTAAACGATTCTTAAAGCTTGTTAAAATCGTTATCATATCCTAAGTCGTAAGAATATTTTATGATTTTCTTTTATATATATATATATATATATATATATATATATATATATATATATATATATATATCTACATACGTGGAACGATGTGCCGCGGATTTCCTGCGAAAGACTCTGCAGGAAGCTCCTGCGCTGGGACCCAATTGGGGCCACTGTGATGTTTGTGAGAAATCCTATCCGTCCATCCATTTCGTGAGTTTACTTTATGACATGATGCCAAAAATGAACCGTTTCCAAAGCTCAAGTGGGCTGAAAAGTTAATAATTGAATGGTCACAATTGAAATATTCTGTGGGCCACAGAAGTTTTGAATCATGCTAATATTTGTGATTTCAGTTCATACCAATAGGAATGAAGTTATTAACGGTATGGATGGCATTTAAGCAACACTGTCAAACCCAGGTAGGTTTCAACGGTAGGAATTTCCCTAACCACATTTTCCTTTAGCACGGCTCACTTGAACTTTAGATACGGTTTATATTCTGCATCTTGTCTTGAAATGAACTCACAAAACTGATGGAAGGGGAGGATTTCTCACAAACATCACAGTGGGCCAGCGCAGGATCTTCGCAGGAAATCCGCGTCCAATCTGCGTCCGTCCATGAAATCGGATTGCCTACTGAGCTCTCTTATCGTACTGAGTAAACTATGCTTGTGCCCACTGTGAATGTATCTGATCTATCCACGCCGTCCATCTGTTTTTCCATCTTAATTTAAGTGTTGAAACCAAAATTTAAGCATACCCAAAGATCAAGTGGACCATACCATTGGAAACAGTTGGAATAATGACTTCCAACTTTGAAACCTTGCTAGCGTATACATTGATGTTTATTTATCATCCAACCTGTTCATAAGATCACACAGACATGGATGAAGAGAAAAAACAAATACGATCTTGATCCAAAACTTCTGTGGCCCCAAGAAATTTTCAATGGTAGATGTTCAATTCACACTGTTTCCTACGGTGTGGTCCACTTGAGGTTTGGATATACTTCATTTCTAGGCTTAATCCCTAAAATTATCTGTTAAAATGGATGGACGGAGTGGATAAAATACATCAATTACGATGGACCCCACAGAGTTTACTCAGACTCAGTAAGCTTAACTGAGTAAGTCTACGCAATCCGCTTCCTGTTTGTTAACTTCTAAAATTAGAAATAATGCGGAATGTAAATTTTTTCTATATGCGGAATTTTTTTTTCTCCGAATTGATGGCGCAGTACAAAACAACTTTTTAACATTTGAAACTTTTATATCCCACCATGATTTATGTATTTGATCCACACCGTTCATTAGCTTTTTCAGATCATTCATGGTATGAGCCAAAAAAAAGAAGAGGCAGGTCAGGTCCAAGGATTAATTGTACCATGAGGTGGGGATTGGACGTCTCCTATTAAAAACTTCGTGGGACCTGGAGAAATTTAAGATCAAGCTGTGCTCTCACTTCATCCCCATCTCCTTGTGAATAAGTTGGATGGTAAAAAGAAAAGAAACATCACAGTAGCCCTTAGAAAGGTTTCAACGGCGGATGTCATTATCACCGCAGCATCCTTTGGTGTGATCCACCGCACCATAGCTGTAGACCTGCTTCATTTTTAAGATCATATATTAAAATGACATAAGAAAAATGATGAACGGTGTGGATAAAATACCTATATCATGGTGGGCTCCCAGAGAATTTTGCCGACGCAATCCACCTTCGAACGGGCTTGGACGGGGATATTAGGAAGAGGATGGGCTGTTGTATTGATGTCAGCAAGTTCTGTAGGTCCCATCACGATATATTTGTTATATAAAAATTGTACATCCATTAGAGAGCTCTTAAGGGTTGAGTCAAAAAATAAGAAAGATCTAAAGATAAAATGGACCACATTATAAAAAGAAGCAGGAGATTGAACGTCTACCATTGAAACCCTTTTAGGGTAATTTGGATCAATATGAAATTTTTTTCTCCTCATCTAGATATTTTTGACTTAATATGCAAATTTTTTAACAGTGAAAATCATTATCCCTATTTTTGGTGTGGTCCATTCGAGTTTTAGATATTATTTATTTTTCTGGCTAATACTCTAAAATGATTTTGAAAATTTGATGGACGATGTGTACATAATAAATACATCATTGTAGGGCCCATGTGACTTTGATCTCCTTTGAACCCTTGATACAACTCGAAGCTCGAGAAGGGTCAGGGCGCTCGTCTTGGCACGAGCCGTATCTACGCCAGCTTGAAAATGGATTCGCTACTCTCCCTGTGGCCAGCCGGGGGGTCGATGGTTGGGGCTCCCGTTCATCCATTTTTTAAGATAATTTTAGTGCTTAATACAAAAAATGAGAGGCATATAAATATCAGGTGGACCACAACAAAGGAAAACAATAGTGATTGGATATCCACCATTAAAATCCTCATAACACTCACTGTACTGTTTATTTAACTTCCAATCTATTGATCAAGTCATACAGGCCCAGATGAAGGGAAAAAACAAATATCCGCTTGATCCAAAAACTTTTATAGCCCACAAAAGGTTTTTAATGGTAAACTCTCATTCAACACCATTTCGTGTAATGTAGTCCACTTGAGACTATGATATACCTAATCTTTGTTCTCATACTCTAAAATGATCAGGAAGAATAGATGGATGGCATGGATGAAACAAATATATCATGGTGGGATCTACAGAGTAGCGATCATCAGCCATTGGCTAATTGCTGGGTTAAAATAATTTACATTATTGAAGATATGAAAAGGCAGGATAATTCACATCATGGAAGGCATAAAAAATGTCATAATTGATGGTGAAACATATTATAGCAGGAAAGATTCTATGTAATATAAAGGCATGTAAAAAGTAATATAAAATAACATCAAGGAATGAAAAGGCAGAATAAATATAATAATTTAAATTAATATAAGATTAAAAGATAAAACCCTCACCTTTAGTCATGGGATTGTTCGTTACAAAAGTCAGGTATTCAGACAATTAGAATGTGCCATTTAGGATTAAATCTTGTCTATATTTGCTTGACTTGAATCGATTACAGAGTTTGTTAGCTTTAACTAACTCAGTGAGTATAAGAGGACTTGACTCTAAGACAGTGCGTTTCCACTTTGGAAGCACAATCCTCCACCGAGTTGACTCGGTTTAAGATGGTGGAAGATTCCACGTCTCTCTGTTGCGAAGAAAAGGGAAGGCAAAGGAAGAAGAGGACCTAAAAATAACCCAAGAACCGGAAACCTTACCTTCCAATGTCTGCTCGTCGCTAAACCGGGCCGCTGCCAGTCTTCCTCTCTGTTTCTCCTTCTTCTTTCTCCTCTCGTCTTTCTTCTTTGTTTTATTTTCTTTCCTACTTGTCCTCTCAGTCACGAGAGGCGTTCCATATATATCCCCGGGGAGGCCTTCCAGATTCTTCTTGCACAAGAAGATGGCGTGCGTAAACCTTACGTGGTATGAGAGCGCCGCACTGCGACCCTGTTTTTTTTTTTCGGTGTAGGGACAATCAGAGTCGTTGGCAGGCCACCATCCTCCTTCCGATCATCTCTGATGGCGCGGGAGTGGTCGGATCTCCCATTCCCAACGTTTAGATGGTTAGGATCGGGGCTATGATCCGGGTCCCGATCATCCAGCGCAGTGGAAATCTTGTATTGCGTTCGGTTTTTCCGCCGTTCGTCCCTGTTGCGGAATGCATGGATCCGCATTAAGTGGTGGGGCCCATGACAGAATTTTCAGGAAAATCCACTCCTTCCATTGGATTCCTCTCATGATTCTGAGCTAGAATGACGTGGTAGAGATCGGGTTTGAGGTGGCCCGCAAGGTCTTTCTTGGTGCGTCTACTTTATGTTTGAACGGTTGGAAACCACCCTCGATACCCTTTTGCAAATTCTCTGCCTAGGCCTTGATCAGCTAGTCCGTTAGAGTCCGATGGACGGTTCGGATCGGTGCAACGGATGATAAACAAAGAGTCGTGGTGTCCGTTTCTCCCGCGTCTCCATCTTTTAAACCGTCCGCTGTCACAGTGAGTAAGAAGGAAATCGGTTCGTTTGTACGGCACCAGTGGGTCCACTTCTGATAACATTATGGGAGATCTACTCCGTTCATTGGTTTGGTAGGGTTCTGTTAAGTCAGATACCAGAATATGAGGTGGATCTGAGATTTGGGTGGAGCCCACCATTAGTCTGCAAGAGGGTTGTGTTCACCGTTGAACTGAAAAATCAGTTACGTGAATTCTTGGTTTTTATTTGCATGTAATAGGTGAGGTCTACTATGGTGATCTTTTAGGAAATCCGCTCCCTTCATTGACTTCAGCTTGCTATGTGGGCCTACAGACCCAAGTTTGAAGTAGATCCGAGTTCTAGGTGGGCCACGGTCTGATTGATTATCGAGAATATTCACCTTACTTCAATTGAAATTTTCGTCCAAAAGTGCAGGGCACCTGGTATTCCTTATTTACAATTTTACTTTTTTATTTTCTACACTTCTGTAATCCTAAACTCACGACCCCACCATCTAAATGTGATGAGATTTGCAGAGTAATCTTTATTTTTCGTGCTCTTTTCATTCCAGTAACTAAGATGCTCTTTTAATAGTTAATACACTTCAAATTTTCAAAATAATACTTGTACTCATCTAACTTACGAGTTACCAGGTGGTTTGGACCTATTCTCTGAGATATTCGTGATGATCGGTTTACTATAATATTCATGTGGCCCGTTTAGTAGATCTAAACATGACGGACAGTTAAATGGCTTGCTAAAAATAAAGAAACTTGATGGTTAGCATTCTAGTAATGTATTTGGGTTATTGTACTATCAATTTTGTAAATGGACAAACACAATATGGTTTTCTAGAATGATTAAGGGTAAGACATATATATTGTTAAATTCAAGTGACTTTTTCACCTGTCTAAGTTTCTCATATTGTAATTCTAATGGTGGGTTAAGCATATCCATATGATGTGAACAAGACGGACGGGTCAGAATTTTGATCGGATAAGTGTACGAACGGATGTAGAGGTCAAATATCTAATTTACTACGATCCAAGGGCTAAGATTCGACGCGTATGGTTAATTTATGATAATTAGGCCTGAAATAAAATTTCACGTGAAATGGATTATGGGAACCATGTGATTTAGAATTCAAAGGTATAGGTTAATGACATTTTCGTAATTATTGTTGATGTATGAGTTCTGAGAAATCTAATGGCTCCATATGGTTATATGCACATTTCTAAAAAAATTTTATAAAAGAATGTATATCTAAATCATTATGAATAGGGAGTTATTTATCATGTCCTTCATGAGAAAGTATTTACGTCAAATCACGTGATGGATAGTCTTGTCCTTAAATCAACTATCAAATGGTTGAATCTATTGAATAGAGATAATTTCTAACAGTTAGATTTATGTCAAGGCGAGGATGTAAGCCTAAGATAATTGAATTGGTATCGTACACATGTACATATTAAGTAAATTTCTTATTAACGACTCAATAACTTTCAATATTTGGATATTGAAAAGTTCAAGAACTCTTGTAACCTTTTATGTACTCAATGAAAAGTGTACGCATTTGTCCAATGTAGGCATGTAATAGAAATTAGCAAATCATCATTTCCTATTAGGCGATATTTGCCTTTTGCAGCGATCACTGCATCTACAACAGATGCTGTGTCCTTTCATTGTCCCACATTACTGGTTGTAGGTAATGGTTACAGACGATTTGCATCCCTATGAATGCCATTATTTTCGGCTGATGTGGCACTTCAAATGAGTCAATTGAATGGCATATGCATACAATCGTGGACCCCACATAATAATTTGGAAATTTTTAATGGTGTGACTTCCCATCCCATTGGGTACCAAAACCCCTTGTGGGAAACATCCTAACCATTAATATAGGTGGCTAATAACTAGAAGGTTAGGAAACAAAGCATAACAACCGTTCACATTCAGTCAAGATAAAAGGCTTAACATTCCATGCTCAAGATCTCTCAATCTATTTGATTTTGGAGAACATGTCATCAATGTGGGATCCACCATTGCAACAGTTTGATTACTGAACCATGGCCCCACTATTATAATTCATGGAGCGATTCTACTTGAATCTCACGCCTAGATCACTCAAAGCTCTCTCAGGCCACCATGCTATATATATATATATATATATATATATATATATATATATATATATATATATATATATATATATATTATCCAATCCACTCATCAGGTGATTACCCTTATTTTCACCATACATACAAAAGATCAAAGCAGTAAAAACCACATATGGGCCACACCTATAGCTTTGTTAATATGAAAAAAATAAATAAAAATTACAGATGTTCGGGTGGGCGTCACAAGAAGAATTGAGCCTCACCTATAGTATAACACCACTAACCAACAGAACAAGAGAAACATGACGAAAAGCTAAATACAAACCATACCACGGCTGCATTGTTGCCCCCTGTTGATGTTTTAAGTTTGTTGGAGGTCCTGCTGCCCTGTTTCAGTAGTTGCCGGGGATCAAGGTTCCCTTTTTTGCTGCTTGTGGCCTGCCTTGTTGCCTTTTGCCTGTAGATCGGTTCAGCTTCTGTCGTGCGTGTTGGTTCCCACTGCCCTGCTGCCAGTGAGTCTCTCGCCAGGCCTGTCCCAGGCTTTGGTAGTTGTGTTTGTTGGATTCAGCTTGGTGGATCGCTGCATCTTGGAAGTATTGCTGTGGAGGCAGGTGTTTGGTCCGTGCTGTCTGTGGTTATGGTGGGCTGGAGAAGTAGTAAAATTCTCTGTTTTGGGAGATTCTTGACGCTGTGACGTCGAAGCAACCTCTTCAAGTTCTTGTTCTCCTTTTCTTTTCATTCCACATCCTTCTCGTTGTCCTCCTTCGTCTTCTTCTTTAAAAAGAAGTTGGAGGAGTGTTTTGGTGCTGGGATCATCCCACTCCAATGCATCCCACCACTCTTTGCATCCTTTGATCGCTCCTCCCACAGGAAATTTTGAGTGGCCCAAAGAAAGAGGGATCTTCTTCAACTGACAACAACCCACAATTGAAATCTCAATCAGGGAAGGGCAAATGATTACCCACTTACAAATGCTTTTCAATTTCCCTACATTTATCAAATTCAACTCCCTCAAGTTAGGGAGTAGGATGGTATTGTTAGTGTTGTTGTTATCACCTTTTTCAACCATAGCTGCTTCTCCTCCTTGTATCACCTCCTCCATCTCACTGCATTCTGCAATATCGATTTGTTCAAGGAATTGGAGGTGCTGAAACAATTGGACTGACATGAGATTCTCCAATACATGGCATTCGTGGACAGTCAGGCGTCTTAGGCATGCAAATGAATCAGGTGGCAAGACTCCCTTACACAGGCCCCTGAAACTTGGGAGCTCTCTTAGACAAAGAAACTGGATTGAGGGTAAAGACATTATGGCAGTGTTGTCGCCGATAATGGCAGTGTTGTCGCCTATGGGCAACAACCACTCCACGCTACATGAGAAGATGCCACATTCCTGCAAGCGTTGCAAGCGAGACAGGCAGGGTAAGCTTGACAGTTGGCATCCATACATATCCAACACTTCAATATTATCGGGAAGCATGAAGGAGCTCTCTTCCCCAATGAAATTACAATTAACAAAATCCATCCTATATTTCTCTAAGGTGAGACTACAGGATTCTGAGCTGAGATGGAAGCTTTTCAAGCATTTCCAATGTCCAGATCTGACATACCTATCAAAATCAACCCACTCTTTAGAATGAACGTAAAGCTCCTTGAGGTTAACCAAACATTCCATCCCATGTGGCAGTTCTTTTATGCTAGTATAAGAGAGGTCCAAAAGCCTTAGACACTTCAGCTTTGCTAAGGACGGTACCTGCCTTAACCTCCTACAATTATTTAGTAAGAGTATACACAAGTTATCCAGGTTGGAAACTGATTCTGGCATATACTCAATACCAGTATTAGACAGGTCGAGAACTCTGAGGCTGTTCATGCGATTGAAGAACTTGTGAGAAATGTTGCGCGAGAGAGGGTTCTCTTGTAACAACAATGTGGAGAGTTTTGGGCAGTTGGGTTCGCCTGAGAGCATTTCAATTTTATTTTGCATTAAGGAAAATTTTTCAACATCTTCAGTAAATTCTTCTACACCAATTGATCCCCTTATCCCAATCCCAGCCTTGACCACAAACCGAGGGCTCTTCCTTGTAATGCCGATGGCCAAATCTCTGATTAAATCATGCATTCTTACATAACCATCAGACCACCTTACCAACATACAAACATCTATCAGTCCATTCAATATTGCATGGCCTTTGTCGTGTTCCTTTTCCTGGTCTCCCATATCATCTATCAATCCTTCTGCTATCCAACACTCTATCAGCTCCCTAGCAGAGAATATATGGTCCTCTGGAAACAAAGCACAATACAAGAAACAAGATCGAATCTTCTCATTTTTTAATCGATCATAACTAAATTTCAAATTTGGAAAAACTTTATCATCCATGCCTTCGATATCCATCGTTGAGCGTTTTAACTCCTCTAATGCATTTCTCCATTCTCTAATGTCATTCTTTTCTCTCATTGCACTTGCTACTGTGATGATTCCAAGTGGCAAACCAGCACATTCTTTAGTGACAAGCTTCGCAATCTGTTCTACTTCCGAAGAAAGCACCGCTTTAACCCCAAGCCTTTCCTTGAACAATTCCCATGCTTCTTCTGTCGAAAGAACCTTCACTTCAAAAAAAAATTGGCACTTCATGCCTCGGCACACATTTTTTGATCGAGTAGTCAAAACAATTTTGCATGCATTGTCCTCAGTAATCCCTACCCTTTCCAACGGAAATGAATTCCACACATCATCAAAGATGACAACGAGCTTCTCCCTACGCTTCAAAGCCTCAAACAATTTCATGGACCTTCTCATTTCATCATGTTCATTGGAAAGATTCAATCCTATTGCTTGTGCAATACCATTTTGCAGTCTCTCAATACTAGAATCATTGGAAACCGTCACCCAAATAGCAATGCCAAATATTCCAGAGCTCTTTATTCTATTGTAGATGTGGGTCATGATGGTCGTCTTGCCCACGCCCCCCATGCCATAGACACCAATAATTCTGACCTCATGATCCATCAATGACTCCCATATCTGTTCAAAATTTCTTTCGGCTGTCGTTCTACCCACCAGTTTCGTCGTTGGCATAATTCCCATTTCAGGTAATAGATCAGCAAATAACCCTTCAGAAAATCGACCATTCTCCTTGAGCTTCATCACCTCTTCAATCTTCTTTATGACAAGATTTCCCAATTCCACACGTGAGGTTAAGGAATCTCTCCGTACTCTACAATCCTCTTCTATCTTAGTCATTTGGCTTGTAATCTTTTCCACATTTTCCAACCATGAACTCACCTCGGCCTTTGGCTTCTTTCCATCCACTACCCTAGCCGTGTTGAGTGTAATAATTACATCGGTCTGTCGGCTACCCAACTCCTGCATTTCGGTTCTCAAAAGATCAAGATTCTCTTCAAGGCTTCTAGAGTTCATGTATTGAACCCATGCAGTCCGGCCAATCTCCAAAAATAATTCCATAGTCATTCCTGCAATAGTAATTTGGAAATTTAAAATTAACATTTATTGAGCCAAAAAATAAATTAGGTCTTTGTTTGGCTGCACTACATTTCATAACAAATTGTACTGATCATAGTTTAAAAACCCAAAAACTCGACTAGACTCGATGTTCATATGGTGGGGTCAACTCGGAGACTTGACCCAACTCATCCGGGAATTTAATAATTATAAAAATATATACTTATAATTATAGAGAATATTTAGAATGGTTAAATCTATATCCATACTCCTTGAAGCCAATTGCTTCTTTATTTTTCCTTCTCTTTTTAGAAATAGGGTAGTTCTTTTCCATGAAAAGACGGAAATACCCTTAAAAATACTTCCAATGTGTACTTAAGGGTAGTTTAGTAATCTCTTCTTTAGCGTACATGTACATGACACAAGGAGAACTACTGTTTACAAGGGTTCCCAAGAGAGAATAGTGAAAGGTTGAGATTTGACCAGCTCACTGGGAGAAAACAAAGAAATGTGCCCTGTGATCTTTAGGTGGAACAAATTTCAGATCAGCACCTATACAACACATGCATCAGCAATCTGGGCCATTCATCAAAGAGGATCCACCTTAAGTATCCTAGCTATAAAAATAATCAAAGTAGCACACCCATCAAGTGAGCCAGCACATGCACATCTAAACTGAACTGTTCTTGCAGCCCACTTTTATTATGCAAGTTTCAATCTACTTTATCAGTGGGCCAACATTATTTTTGGTCCACGGTATGTTGATGGTATCCCCTGCCTGATGGATGGCCCAGATCATTGATATGTCAGCCCAACAAACCTCATGCATTGTATGCACTATGGCACACCAATAAACACAAAAGTTTTGTTAACCATTCAGCCTCCTCTTTTCAAGGGCCTGTTTGGATACAACCCCATAAGTGGCTTTTTTTCATGGCAGCAAATCAGCTACTTAATAAAAGTTGGTTTGGCAAGCACGTTTTTAAAAGCAATGTTGTCAAAATCATTATCATATCGCAAATCATAATGAGGATTGAATCGTTGTATCGAATCACAAATCATATTGTAAATCATAAGATTTTTTATGATTTTCTTAAAATTTTGAAAAAAAAAATAAAATGAAAAATCTAAATAAATCAGAAAAAAAAAAAAAAAAAAACTCATCAATCATCCTTTTTCCATCAATATTCACAAAAAATACCATGTCATGATAGTTTTAAAGGATTCTCATCTTTCCTCGTCGTTTCGTCTTTCAAGAAATTTTCCCCAAAAGAAAAACAAGGATCCTTCAATAATTTTTCTTGCTACCTTTCTTTAACGTAGAATCACATTGGAAAAGAGGCATTTGATTCTGTAAACCGACGAAGAAGGAAATTTTGATTTTTAACCATCATTCCACAATACAGATAAGTCAACATGATTGTAACCATCCACAAAAAACATTCCAGATAAGTCATATGTCAATTTGGTGTTTCGAACCATTAAGAATAAACCATTAAAATAATATATATATATATATATATATATATATATATATATATATATATATATAAAAGCTCCACAATTTAGCATTGAAGAGAATATATGTACCTGTTCTTAAAGATTCTTAAAGCCCCCACCCAATGTTGTTAAAATCATTATCATATTGCAAATTGTAAAGGGGGTTGAATCATATCGTATCATAAGACTTTTTTAATGATTTTCTTAAAAATTATATATATATATATATATAAGGAAAAAATAAAAACTCAAAAATCATCCTTTTGTCATCAATATGCATTAATTAATACCATGTCATGATAATATCAAAGGAATCTTATCTTTCTTTTTTTCTTTCTTTCAAGAATTTTTCCTTAAAAAAGATAAAAGGACCCTTCAATAATTTATGTACTCGAATGTACAACCACATTAGAAAAGCCGCATTTGATTTTGTAGACGGGTAAAATAAGATATTTTGATTTCTGACCATCATTCCATAATACATATAAGTCAACATGATTCTATCCATCCATAAAAACATTCCAGATAAGTCATACATTAATTTGGTGTTTCAACTAGTTAAAAGGTAAGAAATCATTAAAAAAAACTCTACAATTTATCATTGAAGAGAATATATATAATTTAATCTCTTATAAAAAATAAAATAAAATAATTTACCTTTTCTAAACAATTCTTTTTTGTTCTCTTTTTCTTTTTCTTCTTTTTTTTTTGGTTTTGCCAAGGTTTTTTTTTTCTAAATGATTCTTTACAAAAATGAAAGGTGAAAAGGGCTGTCAATGGGCCGGGCCGGACCTAGAGTTGGTCTTGGCCCGGAATTTGAACTGTTTCGGCCCTACTCAAAATTCTGATTTTGCATGCCCAAGCTTGGCCCGTTGACACCCCTACAAGTGAAGCTTAAAATAGAAGAGAACAAGTATAATTTGAATTTTTAATTAAGATTTGAATCATAAATCCTAGGATTTAGATCATAAAATTATAGGATTTGTATAAAAGGGGATTCAAATCGTTTTACTTGAGATTCGACTCAAATTGTAAATCACAAGATTTTGACAAGACTGCCCCCACCAAATTGTGAACATAAAATGAAAGTTAAGTGAAGCTTAAAATAGTAGAGAACAAGTACAATTTGAATCGCAAATAGTAAGATTTCACAAAATCGTAGGATTCATATAAAAAGGGATTCATGGTAGGATTCAAATCTCTTAGCTTAAGCTTCGACTCAAATCGTAAATCGTATGATTTTGATTCAAATCTCTCTCTCTCTCTCTCTCTCTCTCTCTCTCTCTCTCGTCCACACAATGGACAGTCCACGTTAAAGGTGGGTGTGAACATTAAAGGTGGACCCCATATGATGGGTAACCCACATCAAGGTGGGCCCCATAGATAATGGACAATCCACATCAAAGGTCGACCCTAAATGATGAATGGCCCACATCTAAGGCAGGCGCCGCATGATAGATGGCCCACCTAGACGATGGGGCCTGCATGATGGACAGTCCACATCAAAGGTGGGCTCCGCATGATGGAAGTGGACATCGGAGGTAGTCAGCACATGATGAACAATTAATACTGATGGTGGGCCCCACATAATGGACGGTCCACATCAAAGTTAGCCCCAAACGATGACTGGTCCACATCAAAGGTTAGCCCCAAAGGATGACTAGTCCACATCCAAGGCCAGCATAATGGACAGCCCACTTCAAAGGTGGGGCCCACATGATGGACAGTCCATGAACCCCATGAAACTGTTCCTTGAATAGAGAACATAGCCCTTAAAACTCAGCTGGGGAGTGAAGGAATGCATATACCGCTCCCTACTCTACTACTTTCGCTACTCCTTTTTGTCTCCCTCCTTGACTTGTGTCGCGAAGCTTCCCTCGTCTTGCCATCAACATGTCGCTACAGGGTGAGTTCTGTAGACGGCCCTTGCCCTTGTCAGTGAAGGATGATTCGTTTCGTTGGGCAGTTGATACTGAAGGTGGGCCTCACATGATGGACAATTAACGCTCATGGTGGGCCCTACATGATGGATGATCCACATCAAGGTAGGCCCTAGATACGGATGATCCACATCAAGGTAGGCCCTAGATACGGATGATCCACATCCAAGGTCAGCCCCTAATGATGAATGGCCCACATCCAAGGCAGGCCTTGCTTGATAGACAACCCACTTTAAAGTTAGGCCTTGCATCATGGATGATACGCATTAAAGGTGGGCCCACATGATGGACGATCTAAGTCCAATGTCCGACATGATGGGCGGCGAACATCCAAGGTGGGCTTCGCATGATGGATAGCCCACATCAAAGGTGGGCTTTGCAAGGTGAATGGTCCACATTAAAGGTAGGCCCAACCTAACAAGTGCAACTTTAGTGGATCCCTGACTGCGGGTCCCACCATGATGTATGCGCCTTACGTCGTCCATCCATTTTGACAACTCAATTAAGGCATGATCCCAACGTAATGAATAATCCACATCAAAGGTTGGCCCCACATAATACTCAGTGGATATTAAAGGTGGACCCTACATGCATAAGTAAAAACTAGAAGATATTTTAATGGAAGAGATTTACTAAAAACAAAGGTGGAAGAGAACAAAGAAAGAGGAGAATGAGAGATTAATGGAAGAGATTTAAAACTTGCTCACGTGATGTTGGAAACCAAATATACTTTTCTACTTTTTGGCTATTTACCAAACATACTTATCTACTGAATAAGGAAAAACCAAGATAAGCTACTTTAGGCATAAACCAGCTTATGATCCAAATAGGACCTAAATGGAAACCAGGCCGTAACTAAAAAAGAGTATCATGAAGAAGTCGGATCCAATACAGAAGTTCCTAAGATGAACATGTCTCTTAAAGACATCGATACATCCATCATGTGTGCCCGCTCCTATTCTCCTTAGATCCCATGAACCCACATTGATCCAAAACTTAGATGAGCCAACACCATGGAAAATCATACCTAAACCCTCTAAAATCACGTTTTGATATAACAATGATAAAATAAGAGATTTAACAACAACATAATTTATAGCGTATTGGTAGAGTTGTCACTATCTCGCCTAGAGAGGTAGCATGTGGAGCCTACGATTTGGTGATCCAGACCGTCAATTTGCAAGATGCCACAATGGATGGAAATTTTGTAGGCATCTCATACTGGAACATCATATCCATTTAATCTTTAAACTTTTTCATTTGAATGAGGACTTCACTGTATCTCTATTATTAATCGTCCATTTGCAAGCTTGCCTACACATATTCTCCTTAGATCCCTTGAATTCACATAAGTCCAAAACTTGGGTGGGCCAACACCATGAAAAATCATGCCTAAACCCTTAAAAATCATGTTTTGATATAAGTACGATAAAACAAGAGATTTAACAACAAAGCAATTTATTTCCTATTGGTAGAGCAGTCACTCTCTCTCCTATACAGATAGCATGTGGGGCCTACAATTTGTTGATCCAGGCCATTGATTTGCAAGATGCCACAATGGATGGAAATTTTGTAGGCATCTCATACTGGACCATCCTATCCATTTACTCTTTAAACTTTTTCATTTGAATGTGGACTTCACTATATCTCTATTATTAATTGTCCACTTGCAGGCTTGCCTGCTCATATTCTCCTTGGATCCCATGAATTCACATTAGTCCAAAACATAGTGGGCCAACACCATGAAAAATCATGCCTAAACACTTTAAAAATAAGAGATTTAACAACAAAGTAATTTATATTCTATTGGTAGAGTTGTCACTCTCTCTTCTAGACAGGTAGCATGTGGGACCCACAATTTGTTGATCCAGGCCATTAATTTGCAAGATGCCACAATGGATGGAAAATTAGTAGGCATCTCATACTGCAACATCCTATCCATTTACTCTTTAAACTTTTTCATCTGAATGTGGACTTCACTGTATCTCTATTATCAATTCTCCACCTGCAGGCTTCCAATCAAAGGATTAGGATTGTTCCATCAAGGAGATATTTTGGGCATAGACCATCCATTATATGTTTTGGATTACTCAAAAATGGGCCCCACTTGGCAGATGAAAACAACGATCAAGCTAAAGATCAAAGCTTTCATTTAGTCTGCTTAAGGCTTCTAGTTGGCATCTTCTATTAATTTCAGCAGAAAGCAGAGAAGCCTTTGCTTGCAATGCGAACAATGAAGGGAAGGGGAAATTTTGGGAATCATAGGGTACTATCAAATCAAACTTTGGAATCCAAACACCACAAAATCTTAAAAATAACCTCTCTTTCTCTCTCAAAGCCTTCTAAATTTCATTAAAAATTAAAAAGACAAGAAAGCTAACTATATTTTAGGGAAAATTAGAGTCATATATTGATCATTGCAATGACCCAATTAACCACCTAAGTAACCATGCTTAACTAATCAGGATTTCTAAAATTCCTATTAATAACAACATCAACTTGCTTGCACTTGCATGTTTCCATCCACCTCTTATGCTACCAAAATACAGATGGTACCATGCCTTGGGCTACCCTCTCAATAAAGGCCAAGAGTTAGGCTTGGGTTTCAGCTTTCCTCTACACATCCCAATGGTGTTTTTCTTGTTTTTTTGCTGGAATGAGTAGGTGTTACAATGGCCATCGTGCATGGTACATTGGTCTTATCTCCACAACCAACCCAACAAATTTGCAACATGTCCATGTTGACCACATCCCACTACACTTTGTTGATTTATCTCTTGTCAATCGATAAAGAGACTAGTGATGCAAGCAATTGATGGGAAGGATCCGGCCAACCTAGGTACCTCCAAGCTACGCTTAGCATAACGAATCACAACTAAAGTGGAGAATAAATCCAAAATTTTATTAAATTCAGAGTGTCTTGAGAATACCTATGTGAGGTGGGCGTACAATGAAAGAAAGTCACCTTTTATTGGCATGAGATCTCCTTCCTTTCTCAGTGTCATTGACAATTAAGGATTTATTACAAAAATAAAAGACTAAATAAATAAAGATGTTAAATAAATAAAAAGATCTAATGGGATTCTATAGGGCCCTATTAGCTTTGCATGGCTGGCTGATTGGATTATGTTGCCTAATTGGGAGGCTTAAGCCTCCTACCGTACAAGGTTGTGCCCGATAGGCTAACTGTGGGGCCTAGGCTTAAGCCTAATGGATTTGGGCCTAGCCATGGGTCTTGAGCTCAGTTGATGTGGCTCAGCCTGCAACAGTTCTCCTCGGCTTGAAAATGACTTGACTTGGTGAGTTAATGGCCTCATATTGCTCATAAAGGTCAGGATTCAGGCACTAGAAATCTATAGTTGTAATCCACATAACATCAAAGAAAGGTCATCATTGCCAATGTACGAAAAACTTCTGGTACCCACCATGGCACGTAGAGATGATATGGTCATCAAGAACATCGATAATCATGTCTATAGGTAGCAAAATGATTGGGAGTGTAATAACTTGCTCCTTGGATCATTGGTATGGTGCCTATAATAGATGAAAAGATCTTCCACATTAAAAGTATGACTAATAGGTAAATATGGTGTGAGATCTAGGACATAAGTTGCAACGTCCTAGAAAACTCCATACTGAGACCCGAGTTCAACCACGGTCGGGACCGCCCGAGGACCATACCCGACTAGCTACCGACGACTAGGTGTACGTTGGTACTTAACATTAGGGAAATTAAGTTCCGGCCACCATCCCTACAAATGAAGATAGACTAGGATCACAAGTGCCACTAGCGCAACGCCATCTGATAACCCGAGGGAAATTCTGAGGGGTCACCCCTCTTAGGAGTGCCCTGAAACTCAGTAAGGGACCTAGACCGCACATTGGGAGTCCACTAGCCTTGAAACTATAGAGCAATGTTCGTCTTACTGGGCTCGACGTCCATCACAGGAGTCAAGCCTGAATGGTGTCTATAACGGCTCAACTTGAGCCGAAGGACAGGTGCATGAGAAATGCGAATACCCTAAAAGAAGAAGCCGAAACCTAAGTGAATTGGGTCATCCACTCTTGCGAAAAATTGAGAGTTTCGGACAGTCGGTCTATAACCAAACTTCATACGTGGGGTAAAGATAATTCCCCACACACATCCGTATAACCGTAGCGCCGATTGAACATTACCTACTGTTGATCTAACGCAGGCTTCCCATTGCCGATCTGCATATCCAATCATACCGAAACCGTGTCCTAACATTGACCCATTGGTGGGGAACCTACTACATGATATAGATGAGCCGGTGGGCCCTCCTGGGGGCCCCGTTAGTTAGAAATGACCGCCCCATAGGTTATAAGTATTAAAGAGAGTGAACCTAAGGCCATTTGTGCGCCATCTGGAACTATAAATAACTCCCGAATCACCTCATTTCCTTCCAATCCGAAATTGAGAGCCCTAAGGTGAGAAAGAGAAGAGAACGGAGGGAGATAAGGAAGAAAGAGATCAATGAAGTGCTTGCTACAAAGGGTGACCCTCTTCCATTTGACCCACAAGCCTAACTACCACCACTCCCACTATCGGAACTTCTCCAACGATGACCTAGGGTAAAACTACAAAACTCCTTATGGATATAGGTCTCCAAATGGATCTTTCCCAAACCTAATGAACTCGTGTATTTGTATAGGTGACCGACGATTCTTCTTTAGAAGCATATTCCTAGGAGCGAGTCCAAGTCGGACGTGTTACCGATAGGTGCGGACTATAAATGTTTAGGTTGCGATTTATCAATGTTATTATTCCAGTTAATGATTTATGATTGTTAATTGCAAGTAGTAATATAACAATGCTTGTGTGTTCGATGAAACGCCTAAGTGATTAGTTTATTAAAACTTGATTATCGAATGTTAACCCGTGTTGTGAATGCTAGTTGACATGATTCAAATAAAAATAGGACTACGAGAGTAGTCCAAGTAGCCGGTAAATTCCTGCATTTGGGTGACCAGATTAGGTTGGCCACCCTGGGTAAGTTCAAATGATGCGGGTCGAACATTGACTACCGATAGTGGTCAGGCGACGCGGGGTGCTTACGTGGTCCATGCCGGTTACGTTAGTGTGCGCACGTACCAACCGAAACTGCCCAAAGAACCGGCTAACCTATCGTATCTTCACCATGTATGACCACAACTATTTGAATCTGAGGCACCCCCCTTATCATTGTGTAGGTCCATTATTAACCATTGTACCGCAATCCTCAAGACTCGTAAGTCGGGCATAGTGGTATGGGACACCATGTCCGTGTTGTTGGCCTATACTGGGGTGATGACCCTTCCCGTAGTTACCGCGAGCATTACTCTTATAACTTGTTTTCCGTATGTATTCAGCTGGGAGTGACGAACCTAGACAGATCATGGATTAGAGGCATAGGACCATCATGGTCATCCCGTGCCTAGTGATTCAGTTGAGACTGATGACAAAAAGGGAGGTGTCCTAGCTTCCCCAAACTGCTGGATAAATAGGCATAATTAATCACTCGGCTAACATAACTAGTCATCGCATCGCACTAGTATAGAATGTGGGGAAATAGGCGTTGAAGTCGCGTGTAGAGGAAGTGTTGTCATTCACGAACCAGGTAGTCGGAATCGCGTGTTGAGGGAGTGTTAGATGGCGAGGCATGCATCATTACATAAACTTCATTATTCGCATTAAAAAGAGTAATTAGGAAGTGTTTATTTTACATTGCTTTATCATTCCTATATTCATAGACTTGATAACATGTGTAACCCATACTTTATAGAACCACTGAGTTGATCACTCACTCCCACCCTGGGATGGTGTTTTAAAACACCAACCAGACACTAATGTAGATGCAGGGATCATCGATGCCGATACGCTGGAGCAAGCATTCATGGATGAGGAGTTCTCCTACTTCCGGCTCTCGGATAGGCCGATGTAGGCTATGCACTTCTAGACAGGGAGCGCTAGATACATGGGCTTAGCTAGACGTTTCATTCCTACATTTTGTTATTTTTTGGAATTTTATATATATTAAACTCAGCTGTGGACCCATACTCTGAAAGAAATCTCATAATATATGTTTTGACTTACACATTTGCTTAATCACATTAAATCTGGAGTATGATACACTATTTAGTATAATTCTATACATGCTCAAATACCCAATATAGAAGTAATTCTGGAAATCAGCTTCCACAAAACATAAGTGATGTCCGGAATCCCAGGAGTCGAGCTTTGCTCGACCCTCTAAATTCGAGGAGTTACATAAGCATCGATACTAATCTTCTTTTTTTATTTTAAACTATCTCATACAACAAGGATGAAGCTTCTTCCAGTACTTGGAGGGAAACCCTTTAGGATAAATACAGACTATGACCATGTCACATTATGAAAATTCAACAAGAAAACGTCTTGTATCTACATGTTGTTTATAACTCTTATTATTTGAAATGATATTACATCGAGAAATCATACACAACAAACATAATTTTAATAAAAATATTTGAGTCTCTTTTCTTGTGGATTCAAGGCCTTTGCTACTTCAAGAATACGGTGATCTTTCTCTCATTATTTCACGCTCTTCCCTGCGCCAAAATCTTTTCAATTTAGATATCATACACAATTAGCATGTCGGGAAGTAGGACTTTGGAGAAGCACACTATCGTCCAACTAGTGCGTCTCATCCTTATAAAATACTTTAACACTATTCAAATCCTTCTTGAAAATTTTAATTTAAAATAAAATAACTTTAAACATGAAATGATTCATTGCTTCAAAAAAAGTTACAGAGATCTTAGCTGTATCATGGTATTTGGGCAGCATGATTTTTGGCCTAACCCTTAATCCAAGCTAGACAAATAATCTAAATAGCTTGAACTATATACAAACAACTCGATGGACGCCCCACGCAAATCAAGGATGGGTGTTGCCTTTCCACCTTGTTCCTTGTGTTGTGGCCCCACTTGATTAATTTATTAACCTAACTTTATGAGATTTTTGGCCTAACCCTTAGTCCAAGCTAGACAAATAGTCTAAATAGCCCGAACTCTATACAGACAACTCGGTGGACGCCCCACACAAATCAAAGACGAGTGTTACCTTCCACCTTGTTCCCTATGTTGTGGCCCACTTGATTCATTTATTAACCTAACTTTATGACCCTAGGAGTAACATTCAATGATGCATCTGATGGACAGGTTGGATTTTGGGAATTCATCATGTGGGTTCCACATTTGCCAAATACCATTGTAGCTTATGGTGTTATTGATACGACGAGGGTGCACCCCTTTCTTAATTACATGTAAAAGTAAGAAAAATGCTATGGTAGCCAGGCGAACCAAAATAAAGCCAAAGGGTGTTTAAATCACTATTGAGAAATTCCACTATTTTGTGGTTTTTTTGTAGGTGCTTTTAGGACACTAGTTGTCACTCCCCTTGTTGGAGCTCATTTCAGTTTTACTAGTTCTCCCATTACATTCTTTATAATATAAAAAGGGTAACTGCATTTACTTCTTCTTGTGACTACTCCATTGAGGTATTATCTTCAAGAACAAAGATATTGAATGAATGATAAGACAAAGACAAGTAATAATGTAGAAACCCAAATAAACCATCACGAATTATTTGACGAGGTCATTAATTGCATCGAGTGACTTGGACAGTCAAAAATCAGGTATAAACAGCCCAATTAGTCTAGAACACATTTCAAGGGCTACCATGACAAAATAAGATTGATCAATTACAAAATCCATAATAGATTCAGTCTTCTTTTTTTTTAAGCCATTTCCAACCATGGATTGGATACTTAGGAAAGACTAACATATGGGAACTATCAAATAAGTGGATTCAATTGTTGGTTAGACCTATTTTTATACAAATGATCTTGGCTGCCCATATTAAAGGTCATTAATCAGATGGTCAAGATCATTAGATAGGTGTAATATTTGACTGGTATCCCACGAAAAGTTCATTGGACCTCATGGACCGTCCTGATCAATCGATTGAAAAGTGTCCCAATGCAATTAGGAGCACTATAAGATATGGCAATCTGATAGCACTGGAGCATCTCCCAAACTTAATAAAAGAAAAGCTTTCCTTACCAGGGGGGAAGACTCACAAGGAGGGGCTGTTGTGGGGCCCACACGGTACGTGCATGACATCTAACCATCCAAAATGTGTGCCCCAACATGATGTTCACCTATATATATAAAAAGGGGGCAAGTCCACTCATTAGGTGGGCCACACCACAGAGACCTTGTACAATCGTTCAAAACCCTCCAGGAACAAGCGGTGGGGTCCACATGGTATGTGTACGGCATTCAACCCATCCAAAAGCTGCGCCCCACCGTGATGAGGTGACACCCTAAAAATCATGTCAATCCAGGCACAGGTTGGGCGAGACCACTGAGGATTTTGATGGTTTTTACTTAATTTTTAATCGTTCTCAGTGATGTGGCCCACCTGATGGTTGGAGCTGTCTGATTTTTGTGATGCCTAACAATTTTTTTATTTATTATTTATTGTTTTTGGAAGGATTGGGATGCCCAACCATCACAGTGTCCTACACCTATTTGTTTCCCACAAAAAACATCAGAGAAGGATTATGAAGATCTGACGATTATCAGAAATCAAATCATATCTCCTCAAAAAAATCATAGATGGATTAGGAAGATCTGATATTATCCGAAATCAAATCATATCTCCTCAAAAAAAAAAAAAAAAAAAGAGAAGAAGAAGAAGAAAGGAAGGAAGATATACCCAGCTGAAGTCTCTCTTTAACGGCTTTCAGAAACAACTCGGTTTCTGTAGAATAGAAATGCCCACAGAAATTAGATAAAACTCAAAACTCAATGTGCGTTTGTTGCACCAAATATCATGATATTTCTTGATTGTGGAAAATCTCATGAAATTTCATAATATTTGGTGCAACCAAACGGGCATTTAAAAAATACAATAAAATAAAATGAGAGAGAGAGAGAGAGGGGAAAATGGGTTAGAGCGTACAAAAATGAAGTCTGATGATGAAAACCGGATGTAACCCGTTCTGAGTGCTGATGAAAATGGGTTAGAGCGTACAAAAATGAAGTCCGATGATGAAAACCAGATGTAACCCGTTGTGTGTGCTGATGATTATTTTTATGTGTGGAAAGATGCGCCCTCAAATATCTTGCGTGTTTTGGATTCTTAGCTTATTTATTGTCGGCGTCTACCGCCTAACATATGTCGGTCTACTGTCAGTCTGCCTTTCGTAATTTCCAAGTTATGAATGGGATAAATTTAGGACTGTGTACCCCACCTTTTATCCAACATTACAAACTGAACTTATACCTGTTCGTACGGACAGCGAATTTAAGGACGAAAATACCCATCCGATCCTTTCGAAGACGAGCGCTGACGCTCCTCCAACCGAGAGTTGTACGAACGGCTCAAAAGAGATCAAAGTTATGTATTTACTTATCCACAACGTTCATCCATATTCCGAGATCATTTTGAACCGTTATCCAAAAAAAAATCACCACAAAGTGCAGCAGAAAAATTAATTTTTAACCTTAAAATTTATGTACGGCCCACTATAACATTTTTTTTCCTTTCAATCTATTCACAAGGTCACAAAAGCATGAATGTAGAGGAAAAACAAATTTCATAATGATCCGAAACTTCTGTAACTCTAAAAGGGTTTCGATGGTAAACATTTAATTCTCCACTGTCTGTTACAATGTGGTCCACTTGATAGTTAGATCTACCTTATTTTTCGTCTCAAGCCTTAATGTGAGCTCGCCAAATAGATGATCAATTTGGATATAATACAAATCTTATTTAATTTTTTTTACTAGTAGAACTTTTTATCCCTTGCATTTTTATCCGATACATAATTATGTAAATATATATAGGTATATAAAAATATTTTTCTATCTTTTAATTCATTTCTTTGTCTATTTATTTAACAAGCATATCTCCTCAATTAGAATAGTTTACTCAATGTACCACATATGATTTTGGGGTAGGAGAAGCTAATTTAGCCAACCAACCTAGTTATTTTTCAAGATTCCATCAGGTCGATGGTAGAAAATCCATTTTCATTCACTTTGTGGTCAATTTTAATCACTTCACGGTCAAACTAAAAATTGAGCGGGTGAAACTGGAAATTGAGCAAATTGACTGTAAAATGCATGGAAATGACCGTGAAGTGAAGGGAATTGACAATGAAATGCATGGAAATGACCGTGAAATGAAACAGAATCGTCGGGATTGACAATCAAATGCATGGAAATGACCATGAAGTGAAGGGAATTGACCTTGAAGTGCATCATAATGACCGTAAATCTAAACATAATTGCTGGAAATGACCGTGAAATACATAAAAATAACCATGAAGTAAAGCGAATTGACCATGAAATACATGGAAATGAACGTAAAGTGAAGGGAATTGACCATGAATTGCATCGAAATGACTGTGAATCTAAACGGAATCGCTGGAATTGACCGTGAAATGCTTGGAAATGACCATGAAGTGAAGCGAAATGACCGTGAAATGCATGGAAATGGCCGTGAAGTGAAGGGAATTGACTGTGAAGTGCACGGAAATGACAGTGAAACTAAACAATCAATTCATTTCACTTCACAGTCATTTCCATGCATTTCACGGTCAATTCACTTAACTTCACGGTCATTTCCATGCATTTCACAGTCATTTCCAGCAATTCTGTTTAGATTCATGGTCATTTCGATGCACTTCACGATCAATTCCCTTCACTTCACGGTCATTTCCAAGCATTTCACATTCAATTCGCTTCACTTCGCGGTCATTTTCATACATTTCATGGTCAATTCCGGTGATTTCGTTTAGATTCATGGTCATTTCCATGCACTTCACAGTCAATTCCCTTCACTTCAAGGTCATTTCTATGCATTTCACCGTCAATTCCCTTCACTTTACAGTCATTTCTATGCATTTGATGGTCAATCCCGGCGATTCCGTTTCATTTCACAGTCATTCCCATGCATTTCATGGTCAATTCCCTTCACTTCACGGTCATTTCCATGCATTTCACGGTCAATTCGCTTCATTTCACGGTCATTTCCAGTGATTTCGTTTAGATTCATGGTCATTTCAATGCACTTCACGGCCAATTCCCTTCACTTCACAGTCATTTCCACGCATTTCACGTTCAATTCGCTTGACTTCACGGTCATTTTCATGCATTTCACGGTCAATTCCGGCGATTCAGTTTAGATTCACAGTCATTTTCATGCACCTCACGGTCATTTCCATGCATTTCACGGTCATTTCGCTTCACTTCACGGTCATTTCCATGCATTTGACAGTCAATCCTGACGATTCTGTTTCATTTCACAGTCATTTCCATGCATTTCATGGTCAACTCCCTTCACTTCACAATCATTTCTATGCATTTCACGGTCAATTCGCCTCACTTCACGGTCATTTTCATACATTTCATGGTCATTTCCAGTGATTCTATTTAGATTTACGGTCATTTTGATGTACTTCACGGTTAATTCCCTTCACTTTATGGTCATTTCCACGCATTTCACGTTCAATTTGCTCGACTTCACGGCTATTTCCATGCATTTCACGATCAATTCCGACGATTCCGTTTAAATTCATGGTCATTTCCATGCACTTCATGGTCAATTCCCTTCACTTCATGGTCATTTTCATGCATTTTACGGTCATTTCGTTTCACTTCATGGTCAATTTCGGTGATTCTGTTTAGATTTACGGTCATTTTGATGTAATTCACAGTCAATTCCCTTCACTTCACGTTCATTTCCATGCATTTCATAGTCAATTCGCTTCACTTCATGGTCATTTTCATGCATTTCACGGTCAATCCAGGTAATTTCGTTTTATTTCACGCTCAATTTCATGTTTGCCCTGCTTACTTTCATTTATTACCTTGTTAAATTTTTAGTTTGCCCTGCTGATTTTTTACCATCAACTTGATGGAATCTTAAAAAATAACCAGGTTGGTTGACTAAAGTAGCTTCTCCTACCCCAAAATCATATAAGGTAGGTCAAGTAACTAATTTTAGTTTAGAATACATTCTTGTTAAATGAATAAAGAAAGAAATGAAAAAAAAGAGAGAATTTTCTTTTTATATATGCTTATATATACATATTTATATGAATATATATTAGAGAAATTTGTAGGTAGAATAAATTTCTCCATGTAAAAAAAAATAAAAAATAATTTTTTTTTTTTGCATAGACTATATATATATATATATATATATATATATATATATATATATATATATATATATATATATATATATATATATATATATAAGGTTTTTCTTATATGCTTATAAATGCATATTTATATAAATATGTATTAAAGAAAATTGTAGGTAGAATGAATTTCTCCCGTCGGCAGTGTAACGCCGTAGAAATCGGGGGTCGTGTATACACTCGACTCCAGAGTCATCGAGTGTCACTTTCATCAATTTTATGGTTTTATGATTAATCATGTTTAATTGCACAAGTTGAAATTTTCTGGAATATGACACATAACCACATAATCCACTGAAATGAAAACAACTTAAATATATATATATATATATATATATATATATATATATATATATATATATACACACACACACACACATGTCTAAAAGAATAGAAAGGTTGCACACAGCGACACCCGACAAAATCACAAAAAAAATATGCCTAAAAAAATAGAGCCGAGCCCACTGCTCAGCGATCCAATCCCGCCTATCAAGCTGGTGAAGAACCATTTATCAACTGGAAGTATGACAGTTCCTCCTCCTCGTTGAGAGCAGCATCGCCATGCTCCCCCCGCTCCACATCCCCTGCATCTATGAGAGAGTCTGGTTGGTGTTTTAAAACACCATCTTAGAGTGGGAGTGATCAACTCAGTGGGTGCTATTAGTCTTAAGTTTTAACATGTATCAATTACAATATGAACTTAATGAAAAGAAGATAATCATCAATACCTAGCAACTCTTATTTAAAATGCATGCATGCGGGATGATATGATGCATGCCCTCGCCACAACGCTCCCTCAAGCGACTCCATCTTACGATCGCATATGACAACTCCCTCAGAGCGACCTCGACTTCCGAGTCTCCACCCTAACTAATGCGATGCAATGTGATCGTGTTAACCGAGTTATTAATTAAGTTCATTCATCCAGCAGGTTGGGGAATCTGATGCACCCCACGTATCAATGTCCTAAGCTGGTTGTGAGGCCAGGACTCCCCAATGGGTGAGGCCGAGACCCCGCAGTCCGTGATCCCGTTTGGTCCCTCATCCCCGACTTCAAGCATATAAGGAGTGTCGAGAGAAAGAGATCACTCGCGGTCACTACGGGGAGGTGTGGTACCCCAGCGTAGGCCGACAGCTCGGACACAATGTCCTATTCCACCATGCCCGGCTCACGAGGCTGTGGACTAGTTTCGAGTGGGTTATTGATGGGCTACAATGGTTGTAGGGTGGTTTAGGTTCCATACATATGTCAGCAATCAAGGTTAACAATCAAGGTTGGTAGACAGTAGACTAAACCGCAAGAGTTATGCGAGCGTGAGATGAGTGACATCAGGCACAAGAAACCCATGTAGTCGAACTACAGCCACCCGAACACACCCGCCCAAATCCATAGGTTTAGTCTCATGGCGGTCCTACCAACGGGACCACCTTCGCTCTCTTAATGATTTTTGCCAATCCAAGGGTACGAATAATAATTCCTAGCATGCCGACTACCAATGCATCACTAGAATAAACATCATCATGTTCTCATAATTATCAACATACAATTCATATTCTTATAGCAAGTAAGGCTAACCATATCGAGATACAAGTGCATATGAGTGTGTGTGTGTGTGTGTGAGGAAGTTAAGCACTTCCTCCATCTTAAGAAATCATATGCATGAGAGTAATGAAATCATACATACCATGAAGCAACAATATATGAAAAAAATCAACAAGGCATGAGCATGTAATCATCCATACACAAAATCATGTGAGAAGCAAGAACAACATCCAATAAGAACTAAACATGCAAATTCATACTATTCCAACAAACATACAAGTCCTAAGGTTTCTCTAGATTTTCAAATATAGCATCCAAGTAATTAAAATCATTAATCTCATACTAAAATTGGTGCTAGGCCACCTAAGAACAATAGTCCACACCTTCGGATTCGTTGAAGGCTTGGGAATGACCTACGAGATGTGGAATTTGGGGTCAAACGGCCGGAATCCTAAAAACAACCCTTGCATGTTAGCATTTCATGTAATCCCTTTCTCAATACATGAGATTTAAGAAAGAAATGGGTGAAGGATCTTACCTAGACGACTCACGGATGATTGTTGAGGTTATGGTGAAGAGTTTCCTTTGGAGAAAGGAGGGAGAGTTGAAAGGGTTGATTCCCTTGGACCCCACCACGAACTAGGGTCCACCTTGGATCTTCTTCACCTTCACAATCTTCCCTCCTTGCCTTCTAGCTCTCTCTTTACTCCCCTAGCAATGGTAGTTATGGTGGAAGTTATGAGATAAGGATTAGGGTTTTATTTCATAGAGTTGACCCAAGTGGCCTTAAGTGTCCATAAATTCCCACCATGGCCCTCTAGGATTATCTTTTGGCTTTGGGGCGGACCCTACACTCTCTAGACCACCAAATTTGGTGTGTAGGTCTCTCATGGCCTATCAAGGGTTCATGTAAAGTTTGGAGACAACTGAATCAACGGTTAGGGGGTTTTTGGTCATACGGTCATGGCCTTTAAGTGGCCCTGTGGGGCCCATCCTGGTTGTTGGGGTAGTTCTGGTGGGCTTCTGGCCATGAAACTTATAGGGTAGGTGGTCCAAGGCCTGATGAAGGGCCATGCAAAATTTGGAGACGATCGGATATTTGGTTAAGTCGTACGGTTTCGATTTGTAATCAACGGTTACCGTGCCACAATTGGGTCCCAGGTTTTGTGGAAGGGCGTAGGACACTACATTAGACCTTCACTGCAAATTTAGAAGAAATCCCGGAATCTTAATTTTATTTATCAGTGCCAGATTTCAACTCTAGCCCTGGGTGGGTTGACAAGTATTGTTGGAACAGCTCGGATAATTAACTTTTGGGTGCCCAATGAATCTATGGTCCGCGATGGACCACAAGCCCAGTGAGATATATGGTTTCCTAAAGTTTTATAATTTTTTGACCTTCTTACGTCGCGATATAGCCCGCACGGGCTGACGTTAAGTGTAACTGAGTTATCTGGCTTGGCGGCCCGCATTAGATTCCATCAGGACCCATCTGGTCTACTCAAACGAGCTAATCCTACGTTAATTATCCTGTGGTACCCACCACGAGTAGTTTAAATGAATGGTCCTGCGGCAAATCATACGTGGACGCCCCAGGACACTGTGATAGTTTGGACGGGACGTTACAGGCAGTCCGTTTTTTTTTTTTTTTTACTGTGTTGCTTTTATGAGTCCCATCATGAGGTCTATGTTATATCCAAACCGTCCATCTATTTGGCAAGCTCATATTAAGGCTTGAGACAAGAAATAAGATAGATCTGACTATCAAGTGGACCACACTGTAAAAGGCAATGGGAAATTGAATATCTACCATTGAAACCCTTTTAGGTGTTATAGAAGTTTTAGATAATTATGAAATTTATTTTTCCTCTTCATTCAGGTCTTTGTGACCCTATGAATGAACTTAGACGGGAAGGATTTCTCATAATGAATGAACTTAGACGGGGAGAATTTCTCATAAGCATCACAGTGGCTCTCAAAAAGGTTTTAATGGTCCACGCTAATTCAACACTGCTTCCTGTAATGTGGTACACTTGAGATTTGCATATACATTTTTTTTTATTTCATACCATAAAATGATGTGAAAAATACATGGACAGCGTGGATGAAATGCATACATCATGGTGGGGCTCACGGACCACCGACCATCCGCCGATGGCTGGCGGCAGGGGAGTACCCAATCCGTTTCCATGAAAGGAGGGGTATTTTCGTCCTCAAATTCTCCGTCCGTACGAGCAGGTCTAAGTCCCAAACCGAGTTTGTATTGGTTCGTAAAACCTGCTGGATAAAGGTGGGCTCCAGTCCTAAATTTCTCCTTTGGTTGTACCGGCCAGATGTGGGTCCCACTGACGTATTCCTTCTTGGAAACGGATTGTCTATTCCCTTTGACACCAACCAATGGCTGGTGGTCGGTGCTTTGTGGGCCCCACCATGATGTATGTGTTTCATCCATGTTGTCCATCTATTTCTACATATCAATTGACAATATGAGACCAAAAATGAGATATATCTCAATCTCAACTAGACCACATTACAGGAAACAGTGTTGAACGAGCATCGATCGTCAAAAACATTTTGGGGGCAATAAAAGCTTTGGATCAGGATGATTTGTGTTTTTACCCTTCACCTGTGCCTGTATGACTTAATTAACAGATTGGATATCGAATAAACTTTATAGTGAGCCTTAGAGGATTTTAATGGTGAATATCTAATCACTATTGTTTTCAGGTGGTGTGGATCACCTGAGATTTATATACCTCTAATTTTAGAAATCAAGTCTAAATTAATCTTTAAAAATGCATAAACAAAATGCATGAAACACATACATCATGGTAGGGCCCACAGAGCACGACATCCAGCTGCGGCGTTGGTGGCAGGGGAAGTAGCTTATCCATTTCCTTCTTGGGGTGGTTTTTTAAAGTCTACCGTGGAAAACTTTTTAGGTACACACACCACAAACCTAGCTGGTGTGGGTAACTCGGCTGTTGACCTCGGCCGGATACACCAAACAGGCCGGGGGAGATTCCCTCGTGTAAGTGTACCGTATATCTTTGTCTTCGATCGCGCTAAGATAAGCCCAACATACCCAGAGAAAGACCCCTGTTATGATACGTATTTATCTAGCAAGTTCAATGCCAATATATGAAGGTAATGACAAAAGGTTATAAATGGAGACCCTCTTTAGGTAAAGGTGTGTGTTAACTAACCCTAGCCCGACTACACCCTTCACAACTCTATACTGACTTAGGCATTAGAGAGCCCTTGGATACAACTAGGACCTCTTCTCTCTTTCTCAGAGATGTATTATATGCTAACAAGGATAAGTAGATTTCAACATCAGCAATGTGCAATAAATTAGCCATCTGTTTGTAAAATTTAATCACCTATTCAACTGCTTATACCAATATGGGGTCCGGTATACTGTGCATATCATGCCCAAGCTCCATGGTAAGTCATCGTAGCGATATCTCACTATGATGATAGAATGCTCTAAGAAAGTATGTACATACTTTCATTGCATGAGCTACGTCATAAAATACAATTGACAAACACCTCAAAAGAAATTTAGAATTTTGCTTAAATTATAAAATTAGTGTACATGCTTTTGTGGATTACCAAATATTTGGAATCAACTCATCTTTCATGTTAATGAACTCAATACAATAATAGTCTTACATATTGTACACTTTTATCATGTTAGAATTTCTTAGATAATTTCCCTTGTTACATTCATTATCATGTACAACTGTCTAACAAAATTCAGGCTACTTATGATTTTTAAATTTCACAGGATTGAAAATCTAAGTTGTCAAACATAATTGAAAGGATGCAAATTTCAATAATTAAAATTCTAAATTTCGATTCTTGCTTCCAAATCCATGGTACCACTCATAAAGTGCATTTATATGAAGAAGTATCTACAATACATAATTTTATGCATGATATTTCTTCTAATATATAGCAATATCTCAAGAGATTTGATCTTCTACGAACTTTTGTAGAGAGTTTTTTCTACAACCATTATTCACTTGTGTGTACAATGCATGTAAAATTGTCTGTATATATAGAGTCTATCATATTGTATGTCGTCCAACCTATACATCAAGTGAGTCCCACCATTTTAATTTGATGCCATAGAAATAAAAACCCATAATCTGCTTGGGCCATTTTCTAACTAGGTGGGCCCACCACACCAAGCCCAGCCCTAACCACAGTTTTAAGACTCAGCCGAGTTAGGTGTGACTCATATGAATCGACTCGGACTCAGTTATTCCCAACTCAGGATAGTCATGATTAGTCTCAGGGCGAAACGAGTTAATCAGAGTCGCCAAGTCTTTTACCATATGGGCTCCTGTGAGAAACCTAGTATTAAGAAAGATGATAGTTCCCCTTGTGTGTATATTAGGATAAATTTTATTTTTCAGGTGGTAAATGTTGTAACATCCACATGCAATTCTTCTCTAATGTCCCAATTTCTATTATCATTACGTCACATCAGAGAGAAACTTTAATATTTTGAGAAATGATTCCAGCTCATCATAGGAAGAAATAGAGGTAAGTAGGGCAACATGATAATTAGTAGTTCAAGCAACAACCTCACCAACCTCAGTATTTGTATGTTAAGATATCTCGAGTCCTCTCTAGGCAAGAGTTTTTTTTTTAATCCTCAAAATAGCTCCCTTCATATAGCTATTTTCTTATTGCAACTCTAAATGGGCTAGTTGCACGAAGGCACAGTGCTCAATGGAATTATTTTATGATACTTAGGAAAAATAAAGAAACAAACAATAATTTCAACATCATTTGCTGAAATTGAGCATCATGCTATAGCTAATACAACCTGGGAACTCACCCGATCGGCCCAAATCTCTACTCCAGGATCTTAGCATTCCCTATAATTAATCTATGGAACTTAACTGTGATAATAAAAAAGCCATTCCCATCACCACTGATCTCCTTTTCATGAACGAACCAAACATATAAAAATTGATCGTTACCTTGTTTAGGGAAAAACAAACCATTTGAAGTTCTTAGTACTTCATATGTGCTTATCAATTAATAGCTAGTGGATATTTTTACTAAAGCTCTTGCTCACGGCGAATTTAATCTTGTATCACGTAAGTTGGGCTTTATAAATCTTCACACACCAACTTAAGGGAGAATATTGAGAAGATGATATTTCTTCTTTATGTATATTAGTATAAATTGTACTTGTATTGCTTTTTATGTTTTGTCATATTTAAATAAGAATATATTAGCTTTCAATTTACTTTTCAGGTCATTCCTCTTGTATAAATTCAAAGTTAAAAAGCCACAAGTAAACTATCCAATATTTCAATTTTAATTTCTTCCTTTCTCTTGTCTTTCATCACCCAACACCTCTTTCAAGTCAGAAATACCGGCCGAACGACTATAAACGAAGCATCTAACTGCTCCAAATCTCATTCATGTTCATAATTCTCTATAGATTATTAGATATTTTTCATAGTCTACACGCATGCACCTGGAAATGGTATGCGTTGGCATGCATAGGGCCCATATAGCCCCAAAATCAAATCCACTGGATGATCTAGATGATTCGACCATGTTGAATTTTGGCCGTTCGTTAGATGCCTACCAATCAGCCACTTTTCTCTTGGTCAGATGTAAACTTTGGTTGATGGCCCATCGAAGGTGAGTCCCGAAGTTTGGACGTCTGTGCTTAATAATCACGGGTTTATGTGTATGAATAACCACACTCTGCCCGAGTATCAAAGCTTTCTCAAAGAGAATAGAACCCAATGCTTTTTCTCCATATATGCATTTTGGCTTTTTCTTTTTCTTTTTTCTTTTTCTTTTTCTTTTTCTGTTTTTTCCGCGAAAAGTTCTAAGTGTCCAACGAGTTGGACTACAAGTCATGCTTTACCAAGCAGATATTTTCGAGCCTTTCATGTTCATGAAACATCCAACACATCCAATAGGTTGGCAACATTATGAGGATCATCTTGAGACAAAATCAACCACATCAGCTTATCAAGTGCACCACACTTTATTTTACTATTTATCAATGGATATAAATAATCATCAATATTGTAGTATATCTGATAGGTATATGAGATTTATTTTTGTATAAAATGATTCTCCTAATGGGGATAACTTATTGGAAGGCTTGGATTTTATATTCACTAATAGATTGGAAGTTATCTCCTAGGTGGACGGTCTCTTAGAATCCAACTGATTGGACTTAAGACCTTTTCTTTTTTACATCATACACGTCATAAAACATTGCTGCCATGGCCCACCTAAGGAAAGACTGTCCACAATCTTATCATGTCAGACATCATACAGCCACCAAAGAATTGGGAGCGGATTATGTGGGACCTGGGACTCCCCCGAGACGGTGAAGCCCTTTAATGTAGGGCACACCTGGTATATGTATTTTATGTCCATGTAGTTCATCTGTTTTTTTCAAATCATTTTAAAAAATTATTATTAAAATGAAACAGTTTCAATTATTAGATGAACCATACCGTAGGAAACAATGGTAATTGATTATTAATGAGATACATAAATTTTGAATCAAGTTGATATTTATTTATTTTTTCACCTTTATCTAGAAGTTTTTTCTTGTAAGAAGTTTTTAATGGTAAAGTGTTCGATCACCACTTTTTCTAGATATAGTCCACATGATAATTGGATTTACTTTGTTCAGATTATTTACGGACTAATTTAGTACACTTTTATGGCAAAGTAAACTTTGTTGGACCCACCATGAATACATGTAGTTTATCCACATCTTTCATCCATTTTTTCAATTCATTTTAAGGGTTGAGCCCAAAATTGAAGTTTATCCAAATCTTAAGTGTACTAGCCCTTGGGGGACGTTTGGGACATGGGTTTAAAGGAGATTAGGTTGAAATGGCTTTTAAGATCCTATGGTTCATTGCAATATACTATTTGGAACTCACGTTAGGTATGAGTTTTGAAGCCCCTTCTTAGAACCGCCCCTGAGCAATGGATTACCTTAATCTTGCTTTAAGTTTCGTATGAGCATTGTTATACCCATTGATTTATGTGGTGTAATTCATATAAACTTTGGATACAGCTCATTTTTGGGCCTATTTGGCCCATCCAATAAAATGATGTCACAAAACGAATGTATGGTGTGGATAAAATGCATACATCATAATTGGGTCTGGATAACTGGTTGATGTAAATGCTCTATGAGGCAGTGGTGGTTTGTGGCAATTCCAAACGGACGTGGTTTTACCTGTGTGGCTAGTGGTCAGTGCTACGAGAGCCCCACCATGATGTATATATTTTATCTACGCTGTCTATCTATTTTGAAATATAATTTTAGTACATGATCCTAAAAATGAGGTAGATATAAATATTAAATGTACCACACAATGGGAAAATAGTAGTGAATGAATTCCACCATTAAAAACCTCCTATGGCCAACTGTAATGATTATTTGACATCTAACCTGTTGAGTAGGTTGTAAAGACTAGGACAAAGGTATATATATATATATATATATATATATATATATATATATATATATATATATATATATATATCAATCAGCACGATCCAAAACTTTTGTTGGCCCAAGAAGTTTTTAATGGTGGGCGTTCAATCAACCCTATGCAGTCCACTTGAGATTTATATCAAATTCATTTTTGGTCTCATACTATAAAATGATCTGGAAGAATGAGTGGACGGCATGGATGAAACACATACATCATGGTGGGGCCCATAGAGCACCGACCAGTAGTGGCACAATTGAAACACATTCATTTGGTGTGCTTCTTCCCAACATGGAGTGGGATGGCCACCAAGCCATTGGATTACGATACAATGCCTGGACCGTGTAATTATTACATTTGGCCCATTCCATCCCACTTAAACCCATCTAATCCCAAGGACCAAACACTTCAAAACAATGGGAATAATGATTTCCACCGTCGAAACCTCCTCAAAGCCTATGTTAATGAGACATGACTGATGGGAAAATACAAATATAAACTTTTGGAGCCTTAATGAATTTTTTTAAAGCTCTTAACTATTATGACTTTGGTACGTGAGATGTTGTCCAAGATATTAGACAAAAGATATTCTCAAGATGGCAGAGTAAGATTTCTTCCGGTATTCCTTTCAATATTCTACATTGATGCACGGAAACACTCTCCAACAGATTTTCTTGCATTGGTGTTTCAGTAGTAGTGCCCAACAGATTGGTAGGGGTTGACAATTCAATTTAAAATCAGGTAGCTCTTTGCTTTCCTTTCGAAGTTTTTGTCCCACTCAAACAAGGAGGAGAAGTGGATCACGCCACAAACTTACGTCACCTAGTTCTACCATTCCCACCAGGATTTATGTGTTATATCCACATTGTCTATCCATCTTGTTGAATCGCTTTAGTACATCGACTAAAAAATAAGGTAGATCCAAACCTCAAGTAAACCACATCATACAAATCAGTGAAACTGAACGCTTACCATTGAAAACTTTTATGAGCAACAGAAGTTTTAAATCAAACTGATACATATGTTTTCTCTTCATCCAATCCTATGTGGTGAGTGGATTAGGTGAGACCCACCTCTCACCAGAGATAGTGTGGTCTTTACCGTGGGGCCCACCTTGATGAGTGTTTTTTGTATCCATCTGTCACGTCCCAAACTCGAAAACTGGGCTCACAGAATTTTCGATCGCCGAATCCAGCGCCGACAGCCTCCGTAGAACCCCATTCTCGGCTTTTAGCTCCTATTCGCCAGGTTCCGATCCTGGAATGTTACGAGGAGGATTTTCAACATCAGTTTGATTCGTAATAAGCATAACCAAAGGCATAACCCACAAACAACAACCAAGCACTCCATTACATTTTCACTATGATAAAAAACTTTACAAGTACAATGAGCATAAAGGGAAATACAATGGTAAAGATCAAAAACTCTAAAACGCTCAGCAACGTGCTCCTACCTCAGCGCTGCTGCGATCCAACGTCACCTGCACGTAACGGTCGTGCATAAGCTTACAGAAAGCTTAGAGGGTGGTGAAAGTGTATGCACAAGGTAGTAATATGAACATGCAATGTCAGAGTAGTGCGGAATATGCAGATGGAACCATAATATCATGAGCCATACCAAGGCTATGCGATACAAGACATGAATGGTATCGGCCATCCAAAGGCCATGCTATGTGTAATGCAACTCAAGCATACAGGTCCTCATCTATGTCCACACATCAAAACAGCTCAAATATGGAATATCACCGGGGTCTAGTACACTCTAAACTAGATTGCCGCCACATCGCGCGCAATAAGATAAGTGAAAGAGACCACACTATCCATCTGCTAATATCGGGTGCGACTTGTCGATATCGGACCCATTCCTCAAGCTAGTCAAACTCAGCCTAGCATTGCCCCCTACTCTTGGGTGGGTAAGGCCACACCCCCTTCCAACCGACTACGACACGGTGGAGAGCGTAACCGTCTGGTAATCGGCACTCAACACTCATCTACCCACTCGGTCTAGACGTTAGATCAACCTCTTGGTACCATAAGGGTTTAGGGACTTTCACCCAGGGATATCTATAGTACCCCATGTAAAACAAGATTTTCGGTATCCAATCCTGCCAACCACGATCTGTCTGTGGAGGCTACGGCCCCGATGTCGCTAGGGCGTACAATAACCATGTCACACAAATGCGGAATGCATGAATCACGCTATCCAGTCATGCAACCAATCCTGCGCATATCATGCGCTCATGTAGGGCAACACCGCCTAACCAGGAGCCCATAAACAACCTGCCCGAAGGCATATACTATAATCAGTCAATCCTCACATTAAGCATACATATGATGCATATGATCATGGGTCATGAAACTATACTAAACATGTGAATGAGTGATGAACCATTCTTACAACGCAAATGGGCCTGGACGGCCTATACACAGCAAGTACGGCCCAGCAATGGGCCTTAAAGAGAGTCGTAATGTGGACATCCAACCAACATTACACTTGCAATGTGGACGTCAAACCAACATTGCTCCTAAGGCACGATCTTTGTAAACATCAGTACTTAGTCTGTAATGGATTTACACATTGCAACGGACCTTAGGTTCATCCCATTGGGCCTTACATATATATCAAATGGGACCACACCAATGGGTCTTGTGTGCATTGCAATGGGTCAAAACCCGTGGGCCTAGGATTGCATCAAATGAGCATAGTATCATGAGTCAAATGGGTCACACCAATTGAATCCCATATGAACGCCAAATGGGCCTTAACCCTTAGGCATTATATGAGTTCAATGGGCCTAAACCCCTAGGCCTTAAACAAATCAAATGGGCCTAAACCCGTAGGCCTTGAATAAATCAGATGGGCCTAAACCCATAGGCCTTAAACAAATCAAATGGGCCTGATCCCATGGGCTCTAAATTACCTCAAATGGGCCTAATCCCATGAGCTTTGAAATACATCAAATGGGTCCAATCCCATGGGACTTGGGATATATCAAATGGGCCTAGTCCCATGGTCTTGAAACGTATCAAGTATGCCTAAACCCATAGGCCTTAGATAACAAGTGGGCCTAAGCCCATAGGCCTTATATCCATCGAATAGGCCTCAACCCATGGGCCCAGAGGCCCACTAAAATGTTTTGTTTTTAATTCACAAGGCAAGGGTCCACTGAAATGTTTATTTTCAATTCACAAGGCAAGGGCCCACTAAAATGTTTTTTTTTTGAAGCCCAGCCAGGGGAGGGGGGTGGTGTGGTCAATACGTGTGCAAGGTGGGCTCCACCGTCTACTGGACGGTGGAGGTGAAACATGGAGAAAGCTACCGTCCATGGCCTGTGGACGGTGTGAATAAAATGTATACATTACTATGGGTTCCACAGATGTGGCCCACCATGATGCATAAATGCCATCTGAGTCATTCATAAGGTCACTCGGACTTGGATGAAGGGAAGACATAAATTTCAGCTTGATCCAATACTTCTGTGGGCCCCAGGAAGCGTTTCAATGGTAGAAGTTCAGTCACACTGTTTCCCATGGTGTGTGCCACCTGACTATTGGATGAGGCTGAAATTCGGAGGGGGCCCACCTGAGGATGGGACCCATCACATGGACGGTGTGGATGGCATATAACAATCAAGGTGGGGCCCACGGCAGCAACCGTGGGTGGCCTGCTGGACACCCGCCCGCCCGGGCGCTGCACGCTGCCGCGTGCAGCGTGCTGCCGCTGGCAGTGGCAGAGGCATGCCACCTCCTCCCTCTCTCCTAAATTTTGATTTTTGCCAAAAATCATGTGTGGGACCCGCTTCTTGGAAATCCATTCCAGCCATAGCGTTCTACAGCTCGCAACAGACAAAAAGAGTCCGGAGTTCGAATTTTTTTGATGCCTAGAAACACCAGAAAAATTCTCAATGGTAACCGTCAATGTTTCCCATGCTATGGCCCATAAGATATTCAGATCAGTCCCATTCTTTTACTTGACGGTTAAATCGATGCGGGTAAGGGGATGGACGGCTTGGATCAAACATATACGTCAAGGTGGGGCCTACACTAGGGGGCCACCCCAAAAGCCTTCTTCCTTTCCTTTTCTTTTTCTACTTTCCTTTACAACGTCCAGCGTCCCAGACGCTAGACGGTTTATCATTTATTTTTATTTTTTTTGAAAATGGTGGGCCCTGATGAAGTGGGCCACCACTAATGGGTGCCATGGGTTCAACGTCTAAGGTGGGCCTCACTTGAATAAAAATAATTACATCAAGGTGGGATCCATTCAAGTGGGCCACACAATCCTATAGCATAAAATAAAATAAAATAAAAGAAATAAAAGAGAGAGAGAGAGAGAGACATAGAGAGTGGGACAAGCCTTGTGATGGAGGGACCCCGACATTATGGGCCCTCCCTTGCAATGAATCATACAATAAACGGATCTCATTACACATGGGTCCATCAAAAATGTAAATCAATGGTGAAGATCCATTCCCCACCGATATGGATGGTTTAGATGACCTTTCTAAAGAAAATAAATATCATGATGAGGTCCATGGAGAATGGCCCCATCATGGAATGATCATGATGATCCAAGTGGTCCATCGACCACCTTTTAGGGTCCCAAGTGAGATCCACACCATTGATCGGTGGGCCTCACTTGGCCCATCATAAAAACAAGTAAAACTATTCTATAGAGGCACCCACCGTCCGATCTTCTCGCTCCTAGGGGTTCCTTGACACCTTAGCTTCAACTTCAACGGTTAAGATGAGGAATGAAGGGTTGAGATGGGAGATCTTGGGATGAAGAGGTGGGCTACTTGGAGTTTAGGGAGCTTGGAGAAATTCCATACGTATGGACTCTTGTTGCTTGGAATTTTTGAAATGAGAAAGAGAGAAAGAGAGAGAGTGATGTAAAGGGAGAGAGAGAGAGTGATGGATGGATGTGGTGAGTGATGTTTGTGTAAGAAAAACTTGACTTTTGAGGCTTTTGTGTAAGAGAGGTATGGGTGATGAAGACTTTTGTGGCTTTTTGTGTAAGAGAGGTATGGGTTTGGGAGACTTTTGTGGTTGCTTGGAAAAATGGGTGAAAGTGATGTGTACTTGACATGTACTTGACATGTGATGGATTGATGGGTGATTGATTGATGTGATTGATGTGACACATCGTAGAGATTCTCTTGGATTTCGCAACGTGCGGCTTTTTCTCGCACCGAACGTTGGCCCATATATCTTGACCAGGGTATCGCCTCGACGCGCGAGTCGCGGTATCGGAACCGCAACGACGGCGCGGTCGCTATGGTATTGGTCTCGGGTTGAGTCGACTCGGGTTGTCGGCACATGAATCAGGGTCGCGCGTCGATATCGTTTAAGGGTCGAAGGTTGCCGGAATTCGACCGGTAAGACCGCGGAAGTGTACGGAAAGGTACGGACCAAGATACGGGTCTTACACCATCCCATCCATCCAATTTTTCATATCATTTTAGGGCATGATCCAAAAAATGAAGAAGATCCAATTATCAGGTGTACATACTCTGAAACAGTTGTGATTGAACACCTTATCATTAAAAACTTTCTACTGCCCACCTTAATGTTATTTGCCATCCAATCTGTTGATAAGGTCACATAAATCTGGATGAAGGAAAAAAAACCAAAAAAATATTAACTTTGTTGGGAAAAAATATGTGAAGTCTGGAGACTCGGATATGGAGTAGATCAACCCTACTGACACTGCCTGAGGTGTCTGAAACAATAGTTAGAGCCGAGAGAATAGTGCACAAGGCCAAGAGGCAAAAGTATGAGACGACCTAAGTTGACTCGGTTGACGAGTTAGTAACGCCAGTGTAAGCCGACTAAGGCCAAATAAGTTATAAGCCACCCGACTGACAATGAGAAATCAACTTGATAAGTTGGTTGTATCGTTCACGGAGTAAGGAAGGATAACGGATATATACCGAAACTATTCCGCCCGTAAGAAGGCAAAAAACTTATTCTCTTAAGCCAGCCGAGACTCTTCGAGAGTCGGTAACGGCCGAGCCGAGCCAAGAAAAGACGGTGTGAATATAAATACCGTCCCGAAAATCCAGAAGTACGGGTGTCTGATCCTGAGGATCTCGGGATCAGATGAAATCTGTCAAGAGAATCAAATCTCCGAAGATGAAGGAAAAGAAGCCTCATACGATAGAATTCTCCCAAGCTTATAAATGATCATCTCCTTTACAGTAGAAGGTACGCAACAGAAAAATCCTAAATCTTTTGTCATTGTTCCCAAGACTGACTCAAGCATCAGAAATTCTCCAGCTCTAGCCAGGGTCCCCTTTATATTTGTTATTATGCAGGCAAAGGACGAAACGAGCAAAAGATCCACTCATAAAAACACACTAACAAACTTGAACCTAAACTTTTGTGGCCTATTAACAGCCAATCACCCCTATTTATTATGGTATGGTCCACCTGATAAATGGATCTGCTTCCTTCTTTTTTTTATAATGTCCTAAAATGATCGGGAAAAACAGGTGGACAGGGCGGATACAGTATATACACATCAAAGTGGGGCCATGGTAAGGGCTGCACTGTCATGGGTGAGGATGGGGTCTCACCTATCCACTCCCATCCATGTAAACATCACAATGGGCCCTAGAAAGGTTTCAGTGGTGGGCGTCATTGTCCCTACCACTTTCTATGGTGTGGTCCACAAGAGCTTTGGATCCACTGCATTTTTAGGCCCATGCCCTAAAATGATTTCATATGATCTCATATAATAGATGGACAGTCTGAAAGTAACACATACATCATAGTGGGGCCCACGAAACTTTGTAACATCAACACACCCATGCAATCCTCTTCCCTATAAAGGCAGGAGGACCTAGAAAGGCCTTTATATTGAGTCCATCAAGACACTTGTAATGCAAACCAAGAATTTCCCTGGAGATGTCCATGAGCGCATGTATGGACCTCCTGCACCGCATCTCTCAATCTCTTCACTTCATATTTTTTTAACCAACACCAGAAGCCACTGGTTAGAACTTTCATGAAATCCACCCCATCCATCAAGTACATTACTTCATTTTCTCCTCAGCATCCAAAGATCATGACCATTCTTAAGTTAGGTAGGCCACATACTAGAATTCATATAAAATGTAAATCACACAATCAGCGGTCAGGGCAAATTTTGATCCGGATCATTTAAACCATGTCCCAAATCTAATGGGTGGCTTGGATCTCGCACGTGCACCATGTATACACATGAATTCACAGAGGTTTTTCGACTGAGCACTTTCACACGGTGGTTCTCACCTTATGCATGCTTGCAGTTGTAGGCTTAGGATTATAACAAAAAAAATGCTTATGAGAAATTTCTAAGTGACCCCAAAAATTCCCACCACAGTTTTATTTCAATGCATCTAAGAAGTGGACGACTAACCCCAAGTCTAACAACATATAACAACAGACCTAACAATAATAACCAATCAAAAAATTGTACATTATAAGATATATATCTACACCAATAATCTCTAAAGAAAGAAAATTAGGATTATCGATACAATCGCCGCCGTTACAAGCGATGGGCCACAGGCCGGTGCCCTGGCAATCTGGATGATGAAATTGCATGTCCCCTGTGACATGTTCCGATCCGTCAACAAGGCCAGGCCTTCAAAGTTGCAGCTCTCCTCCTTGTGGTTCTGCACTTGGAAATACATGTTGAATGCATATGAAGCATTCCCCATCTCATCCAAGCCATTGCACGATGACCCGTACCCAAGCGCGGTGCAATCAGCATAGGTGCATGCGTAGTTGATGTTATCTGGGAGCTTGCTCATATCCTTCGCATTCGGATTGTAGACACACCACTTCGCCGGCAAGTACTCAACGCCCTTCGCCGGCACCAGAAACCTGTTCTGGGCCCCACCTGAAAGATCCAACGAGTACTTGAGTTGACCATCATACTTAAAGATCCCCCAATGGCGCTCAAAGCTCCCCGGTGCAATGCTCTTAGCATCCTCGTCAATCAGACTGAACAAGTATACTTGTATGTTGGTGGGCCGCAGCGGGGTCCCCTGATTGGCCCCCAACCTCTTCAAGAGGCCGTTGTAAAACCGCTGAGCATAACCAATGTTGGCGTTCTTGTCTCCGTCGGTGGGCCACCCGACTTCTCCAACCAGGATCGGCAAGTCGCCAAAGCCAACTGCTTTTAGAGCAGACACCAGAGTATCAAAGTTAGCGTCAAACACATTGGTGTACTGAATTCCGTTATCAGCTATCGGAGTAACTGCCCCATCAAAGAAAGCAAAGTCCACAGGGAAGTTGTCGTCAGAGTAGAGGCTCAGGAAAGGGTAGATGTTTACAGTGAAGGGTGCCCCATTTTGGTTGAGGAACTGGACGATCTGGGTCATCAGATCACTGATGTCAGAACGGAATCGCCCAGCGGATGGGACGCTGTTGCTCTCGGGGGAGTTATAGACATCGGCATTGAGGGGCACAGTAGCCTTTATGGTGTCACCAACCCCCGCCTCATTGAGGGCTCTTTGAATGTTTTGCAGGGCCGGGAATGTAACGTTCAAGAATGAATTGTTGTAAGATGAGAGGAAAGGTTCATTTCCAACCGCTACGTATCTGCACACGAAGATAATATGGAAAAAGAAAACAGCAAGAAAATCATGATTACAAGCTCATGTTGAGACGTCCAATTCTCCAAAAAAAAAAAATCACATAATGGTTTTAAAAACAGAATGATACATCTATCACTATGATAAAAGTAAGATGCACCACAATAATATACATGGTTAATCAAGCAAACATGAAGGTATAGCAATGTAAAGAAGCCAACAATAAGAGTGTAGTACAGGGAAGGCTGTCAATGGGTCGGATCATAGACTTCTCAAACCTGGGATGAACAGGGTTTGGTCTTGTTGGGTCTGGGGCCTTTTGCTTACAGGTCTTGTTTTCGAGGTCCCAGACCTGATTCTAATGGAACAGGTCAGTCTTTGGACATTGGCTTTGAGTTGGGTACACATCATATACGGGCATTTACATGGTCGAGATGACCTGAATGGAAGGATCATCACACACACAAATGTGCCACCATGGTGTAAACGGGCTCTCTTACATGCATATAGCTTGGTAAACCTCATCCCATTGCTAGAATAATTAACATTCATTTCAATATATTGCTATTAAAATTAACTAGACCCAACCCAACCCAACAGAGCCATTTTTAACCGGCTCCAAAATGATGGATATTTTTTTGAAAGATAACATGAATTTATTAATAGAGCAAAGAGATAGTGCAAAAACTACAAGTGGAGCGAGAAAAAAATTACAATCCTCTGAAGATCTTATACAAGTGGCCTACTCCACTCACTATAAGGGGAATAGCCTTAGAGAACACCTCTTCTGCCCTGATAGTTTCATTCTGAAAGCATTTGCAATTTCTCTCCCCACACTGCCCACAAAGTGGCAAGAAGAGCCAGTCTCCATAAGGTTTTCTTTTACCTACCAAGCTTGACCCCATGCCAAACTAAGAGCAAGCATAACCCACATCAAATCAAATAGCTTAAGGAGGCTACTCCACATCTTCCTAGCAAACAAGCAATGGATAGAGAGGGGATCTATAGACTTGGCATCTGCCATGCATATCATGCATACATTGGGAAGCACCATAGTTTTTCTTTGGGGATTGTCAATGGTGAGGACTCTATTTCTTCCAACTAACCATCCAAAGGCCATAGCTTTCGGAGGAGCCGCATAATGCCACACATGAGCTGTATGGTTACAAGGGGCGGCTTCAGGCGAGAACTGAAGAGAATCGAGAAAGGAGCAGACCGAGAATCGGCCGCATTTATCCTTAAAATAGATCTTACTATCTTGATCTCCACTCGCAGGAGAGCAGAACTTGAGACAATAAATAAGCCTAGCAAAGTCCTCCCTCGTTTGACAAATTTCTTCGATATGATGGGGTTCGCACCACTCCATCACCACCCCACAAAAAGCATTTAGAAACCAAGATGTTCCCCTCCAAGGAGAGAGGGGCTATTCTTGGGAAAACAGAGTTGAGGGGAAGTCCACAATCCACACATCCTCCAAAAACGAATTCTTTCTCCACTGCCAAGAGAAAAGCCAGCCCCATCCACAAGCCTGTCTTTCAATCCCCTTCAATAATCTAGAAGCTTTGTATAGCGAGGAGCCTTTGATCCACCATCCTCTATCTTGGTAGCCATAGTTTCCAAGCGATGATCACTTTCCCATTGAGTCCTCCACCCTATTCCTCCAAAGGCCTCGGCCACCACCACAAATAGAAAAGGGGGAGAGGATCACCTTGTCGAATTCCTTTTGTTGGGCTTGAAGAAACCTTTAGAAGATCTGTTGCTCAAGACTGAGAAACTAACCGAGCTGACATACCCCATCTAACCTCTCCATTTCGACCACAACCGAAACACCCTAACAAATAATCCAGTAAATTCTAGTTAACATGGTCAAAAAGCCTTCTCGATGTCCACCTTACACACGATACCTTTCCCTTCCTCCTTATACCGAGAGTCAATGCACTCGTGGGCGACTAGGGAGCTATCCAAAATCTTTCTTCCAGCAATAAATGCACTCTGAATTTTTGAGATGACACTAGCCAAGACCACCCGAAACTTGGTGGCTTAAGTTTTTGCAGGATTTTATACAGCACCCCAATCAGACTGATTGGCCTTGAGTCTTTTAAACTATCTTCCCCTGTCACCTTCAGGATGATGGCAATGAAGGGAAGCCCCTAAAGAAGACAACAAACAGCCCCTCGAGTGAAACTTAATCATGAAACCCTTAAACCCCTAAAGTTACCTTTCAGTACCTCCTAAAATTCTTGGGAAAATGCCATGGGAAAGCCATCAGGACCCGAAAGCCTTATCCCTCCCGAAGGACACCACTATAGCCTTGACCTCCTCCAAGAACAGATTCTCAAAGAAGGCAGCCTCAATATCAGAGAGTTGACCACCGAGTCGCAAACTTGGTATGTTTGTCTCGATCCTCCTTCCGTCCACCACAATGCTACTACCAATCTTATTGCCTCTAGCCCGAGCACCCACGATAATATGAACCAACCATATTTCTAAACATGTCCGATAAATTGGACCTAGATCCTTTAAGATCGGATCATGTCCACCCATGGCAGTCCTAAGTGTAGCCACATGTGAAAACTAGGAATGCTGGAGATCCTTGTCGTGCACATGCAAATGACCTGGCCCAAAATTGGGGTGGTCAACCTACCATATGGACCACACCTGTATAAAAACAATGGACGGTTCAAAATAAGTTGTGAACAGTCCGCATCATATGAGCAAATACACCTTACCTTTCTCCTTTTTACCAAGCCTTGAGAAGTGTAGAGAAGCACTCTTCCCTTTTCTTAGGTCGTCTCATTAGGTTCTATACCCACTCCCTCTTACCTACACCAGAACCACACCCCTCCTTAGCTTCTCTAAACTCCCCACCATACCTTTTAGAGAAACCCTTTGTGACAAGGTCCTCTAGAGTAGAGACTCAAGAGCTCCAATCATTTCCTCTCATCACATGGAGTATTGAGGTTCTTCTCCACTCACATCTCTAATCAAGGCCTTCATTGATTCCACAAGATACTTTTACAGAATAGGGTAGGAGATCTACAGGGGTATTTGGCGCATGGAATTAGATGAGATTAAGTGAGATGGAATTGATTTTTTGCAATGATGACATGGTGTCAGAGTTTGTCTACAAATCCCATGGTTTAGTGGATATGATATGCCATGTTTGGAATGTAAACATTGAAAAGGTAAATCCTAGGGTTTATTTAAAATCACGTTTGGATTGATCCATAGAATTAGCAAAACCCACCATCCACGAAAGACATTGTTTGGAAATATCACATACTTCCCTATTGTGTTGACTTCAACAAGTTATGCGGACCCCACCATGATGTATGTGTTATATCCACACTGTCCATCCATTATGCGTGATCATTTTATGGCATGGACCCAAAAATGAGGAAGATCTGAAGCTTACATGGACCACGACAAAAAGCAATAGAGATAATAACGTCGACAATTGAAATCTTCTTAGGGCCTACTATGATGTAATTTTACCCATCAAACTTGTTCATAAGATCACATAGACTTGAATGAAGGGAAAACACAAATATCAACTTGATCCAAAACTTCTATGGCCCCTAAGAAGTTTTCAATGGTAAGCGTTCAATCTTCATTGCTTTATGTGGTGTGGTCCATGTAAGCTTTCGATCTGCCTGATTTTTGGGCTCATGCCCTAAAATGATCTTGAAAAATGGATGGATGGTCTGGATATAGTCCATATATCATGGTGGGACCACAAAACTTGCTGACATCAACATACTCATCAGTTGGATCTGCACCGTGCACGGGAGGGATGGCCTGCTATATTTCAAATTTCAAATGGATTGAAAAGCCACTGCTACAAATCCCATGTTTCGAATGGATTTTTCATAACCCTTCTCAAAACACAGCTCATTTTCCAAAGCATATAAACCTAGCAATTGTTGAAGAAAACAAACATGGTGTAGGATTTAAATGGTGGTATTTTCAATTCCATCTAAATTAATCCCATCTAATTCCATGCGCCAAACACCACCTAAGAGCTCCGATCACCTTCTCTTTTGAGCGATCAAGAGGGGAACACGCCTCAAGGAAGGACGGTCATCTCCCATTGCACGCAAAGGCCTGTCAAAGTTCTTTTTCCTCCACTCATATCTCTAGGCCCTCGGTTGACCTGAAGGCTAATTTTATGGAGTCTCTATATCATGGCTATATCCCAAGCATTAGTACATTTTTTATATTCATTTTCTTTGAGCCACAGGTTCTAATTTAGAGCTTGAATCCCAACAAACATGAATCTCATGAGTAGAGATTGTACACATGTATGGGCCAAGAAGGTGCATCGTACCTTTTGTCTCTGTAACTGAGGCTCTCTTTAAAATGATTGCCAATCAGTTCGACAACAGTGATGAACGCAATTTCTTCCACCTTCTAGAACTATTTACTTGAGAATGGCATTGAATCTCACACCACATGTCCTTATACTCCAAACAAAATGGAGTGGCTAAGAGAAAGAATCAATACCTTGAAGTGCCTCATTCCCTCCTTGAAACAAATTTTCCCAAGAATCTATGGGTTGTTGTGTCAGATGTTGTATGATTAATCAGATGGGCTCTTGGATCCTTGGGGGTAAGACACTATTCAAGATTTGCAACCAGATAAAACCCTGTTTTCCTATCCATGTTCAAGTTTTTGGATGTGTCTTGTCATGTTCCTAGTATGCACCGAGAAAAATTAGATGCCAAGGTAGTCCAATATATTTTATTGGGTTATTCCTGTTACTAGAAAGGATACGCTAGCATCCCAAGAAAAAGGCTTGTCTTGATGAATGTCAAGTTCTTTGTAAGGCATTCTATATTATTCATCTTAAGGGAAGCCTCTCAGTCATTCTTCTTGAGGAAAGCCCTCCATGTTTCATTGTTTTATTGCTTTCTATACTTGACTCTTCATCGTCTCTCATGTTAACCCTCTAACTACCTCTCCACCCTTTGCATCTCCTCCCCCTCGAGCCCTCCACAAGCTGGGGGCATAAAGACATGTTGAGCAGAAGAGAGAGGATATTGCTTTACCTGAGGTTGGAAGGAATTATGAAATTGTCATGGTAAGAAGCTATGAAATATGTAGGAAAATACCAACATCCCATATACCCAGCTGAAGCTTCCATCATGTTTAAGGCAATTTCAAGCACATCAACAGAAAGATCTAAACTACTCAAATTGTGAATGGAATTTCTTTATAGCATAGAATTTATTATGTAAGTTATTGTAGTTATCATGTGCAAAGAGGACATTCTAAGTGTGTGGAAGGAAATTAGCTTGCGGAAGTTGCATAGAGCAAAAAAGCGAGTCAAAAGCAGGAATCAAAGCCTCAGTGGCACCAGACTAGCAGGTTTGTGCCACTAAGGTTCAAACAACTATGAAGTCACTGAACAGCCATGATGGACTCTTATCTTTCAGTTATATTTGTATGAGTTGACATAAAACAGGCATACTAACTAATCAAACACTTTATACACATATACATGCCCTATATGCACAAGATCCAGATCATTTCATTAATTGGTCTTGCAATAGATGCCATGTGCACCAAGAATCATGATGGCACGATGGCCAGATGATCCTAGCCGCCTATTGGATAGTAGGAAAGTTCAACTGACAGCCAACATCCAATGCACACAAGTCTGTCAAGTGGCTAGAATCACTCAAACAGTTTGACTTTTGCAGGTACGCCCCATCAATGGTAGGGCACACTAGATGAACGGCCCGGATCTCAAAGATGCAGGCAACCTGTACACAGATAGAACACTTGATAACAACCTTAGCACTGGATCCTTTGACACAAGAAAGAGAAGTCGACTGTACTTAAAATATTCTCTTTTGAGCAACAAGACATCATCCAAAGAAAATGGCCCAAACTGAAGACCAGATATACCCATTCAGCAACCATGCAATCATGGTTTGAATAATCACTACCGGTGCATCTATCAATCAACTCTGAAACTAACATTCATCAGGATGAACCAGATGACATGCACTACTAATAATCTCTATCAGCATGAATTTTAACCAATTTAATGATACATTTCCTCATGGCACTACAAGTTACAATGCTCCTAGTTGCGTTGAGACCTTTAGACAGCCCAATCCATTGATCTATACTGTCCATAATGTCCAGTGCACATTTCATAGGGTACTATGCCAACATCACACCAATTTGACAATATTAACCATTTGATCACTGGCCTTTAGCGTGGACGGTCTAGATCAATTACACAAAAATAGGTCAATCAACACTTTGATTCATCTATTCCTTAGGACCCATCATAGATTGATTGTGATTTTAAACAATTACTTTTGTTAGGAAATTGTAAGCATCCGATCCATGGTTTGGAAAAAGGATGGCTGTAGAAAATAAGGTCAAATCTAAGGAATGGTTTTGAGATTTATTGGACAGTTCGGATTGATCAATTGGACTAACCAAGTGAAACCAATGCAACTAAAAGCAGAGAGCACTGGAGCATTTCTTAGTGATCTATTTATGTTACATATAAAAAAGAACTGTTTCTTCTTTGAGAACATTGCATACAGAAAACAGAGCATTCCTAAGCCCATACACGTGTACAAGTCAGCTAATGCAGACACCACCACATATGTCAGCACAGCAGACAAGTGAAATATCCAAGCCACCTTCAGAAGGGTACTACATAAATTCTCTATTCCAAGAACCAGGTTGGTCCCCTGCTCAGATGGGCCACAGTTAACTGAACAAATTTAAAGTTGTGAGAAATTTGACAGAAGTTTTCTAATCCATCCGCTTATTTCTGATATCATGACGCACATATTGAATGGACCGCCTTCATCTTCTGGCAGAAGCATCTACACGGTGAGGTCCATATGATGGGTGTCTTGCATATTTCACCCATATGTGATGCCAGCATATATGGTGGCATATGCATTAGCTGGCTTGAACACATAAGTGGGGTTAGCAAAGCTCTAGGCAACATGCCATTTTATTAGAGATATGATGATACTCAATTATAGTGTGTATTCCTATGTGAGGCAAAAGAGACCCGACCAAGATACGAGCCAATCCACTGTTGATCATACATGACACAAAAATAACTATGATTAGAATGGTTTTGATTACTCAGTAAGGGAGAAAATGGGGCATCCACAATCCACGATCCACCTCTCCTATCAAAAGCCTACCACGATCATAGGTGGGCCTGCTTGGGTCCCAATATAAATTCGGACTGTAATAATGTTTGGACTGTAATAATGTACAAATTCATGTTCGATTCGGAGTCATATGATACATTTTCATCTGAAAGAAGTTTCAGATGAAAATAACCCAATCTTTTACGATTTGTTTATGAAGAAGAAGTTTCTCGAACACCAAAACGAAAAAAAAAAAGAAGAAGAAGAAGATAGAACAAAGTAAAACAACCAATTGAAGATAGAATAGGAAGAAAACACACACACGGTGTGGAGAGAGAGAGAGAGAGAGAGAGAGGGGGGGGGGGGGGGGGGGGGGAGGAAATCTTTGAAACTAAGCCAGAGTGTGATGGATGATATACAAACACCCTAGAAATTACTTAGAAATTGCATATGTGGCAAATTATAAAGTGATTCAAATTAAACAGTCCAATACAAGTTTAACAGTTTAGATGTATCACGATTCATGAACCAAAAATTATGCTTATTATATTACCTAACTATTGAGATTGGTGGACATTTATTGGACGGTTAAAAATGAAGATATCCAATGGTCTTATTCCAACAAACAAGTGGCCACTTAACAGAGGTTAGGATTTTCAACCAATCTGAGTTTTGGACTATAAATTAGCAACAGCGAGTTTGACAATTTAGTTTTTTAATTCAAGTAGATATATGCCACGTGTACCATTTCTAGATGGCTGCATATCGAGCATCATATGCAGCCAGAGTATCAAATAAGTCCCCATAAAAAAGGAACTTTTTTTGTGTAAATGCAGATTTCAGCGAAGAAAATGGAAAATTATAAAACTATCAAAGTTGCTATCAATCTCATTCCAACAACAACGAAAGTAGAGCTGCATTTGTATGCAAAAGTAATTTTGAATTGAGACCACTAAGTTTAATTAACAGGAAATTGTGAAGATTAACATATGCTCGCTAATATTTAGCACCCTTCAAATCGCAGTTATATCCGGCAATATTAATGCTAAAAATATGGTGATTTCAATTTGTTCATTTCCACTTTATTAGACTAATTGCAATTCAATTCGATACAGATCATCCAAACACACCCTAAAGAAATCAAATCACAAAAAAAAAAAAAAAAAAAAAAAAACAGAAATCACAGTACAAATTAACCAGCATCAAAGTAAGAAAATCAATACCAAAACAATAAAATAATAAAATAATAAAAATCCAAAAGAACCCAAATAAACTCTACTAATAAGCAAAAATCAGCTGATATAAGGAGGAATTCTTGTAGACTGCAGTTTTCAGTACTGAGAAGTGTGGCCAGCAATCGAGACTGTTCGATTGCAGAGTCCCACTGTGGATGGACCAATATTAGGACTCTTTTAGTTGAAAGTGGGCCATTGCTGTACTTCTATTCTTAACCGTCTACATGGAAGCCACAAATAGAAAGTTAAGGATTGCGTGATCAAAGAGATATTCGAGATATGATCCATCCACGGTGGAGCGCAACAGATCAATGGTCTGGATTGGCAAATCATGAACTGAAAAATGCCAAAGATCTGGCAATTTTTCTTGTTATGAGAACTAAAAAACTCACTTGATGTTTACTCCTCCATTGAAATTATATCTGCTGACATTCCTCTTCACCCAGTTCTTCGCCGAATCGTAATCTGTCATTGTCATCAGCATGTTGTTCGGGATCGCCACCATCACTTCAAGCCCTGATCCAGCCAGTGCCTTCATCGTGGTCTGGTCGGCATCGAACAGCTTCACCTGCTGGAATCCATTGTCTTTAAGGAGCTGGACGACGATATCCGGCGGCAGCTGGTGCGATGCCATTGTTCCCCAGTTCACACCGAGGCCTTCGACGACAACGACAGAACGCAGGAACCCGGCAAGGAAAACCCAGATCAAGAATTGCAATTTCAACATTTTGAGATCGACCCAACACCCAAAATCAGCAGAAAATGTAATGCTTTTTAGACTTTTCTTGAAATTCTTTTGAAAAATCACCTTTACCGACAAACAATATCAGAAGTGCTAGAAAATTTTATATTTTCAAATAGAGAGCTGAAATCGGATATTATGAGGAAAAAGCTGAGATATTTTGAAGAATAAAGGAGAAAAGATCAGATGGAAAGAAAGAATCGTTTCCAGCGAAGAAAAGCTGAGATTCTATATTATAATAGTTGCAAGGAGAGAAACAGAAAAACCAGAAACTGTACGGAAAACCGCCTTTGAAAAAACCACCACCAAAACCAATAGAAAAACCAGATTCTAGAAATGGGTTGGTTTTCGAAATGAAGATGAGATTTTAAGAATATAAAAGGAAAAACCGAAAAGCAGAGGAGAGGGAAACCGAGGAAGAACCAAAAACCGGCCGGGAAACCGCTTACGGAGACAAAACCACCCACCCCAATAGATGGAGAAAGGGATTTTCACGGTGGGTTTTGGATATGAAGCTGAGATTTATGAAAAACTCAATGGGAAAGAAGAAAAGAAGAAACAGAGGAACCCAAAAACCGGCCGGAAAACCGGGGTTTTTAGGAAGGAAAACCACCAAAAGAGATGAAAGAAACCGGATTCTCGAGGTTGGCTTTGAGATTCGAGCCTGATTCACCGCCGAAACAGAGCGACAGAGAGAGAGAAAGCTCTTCTCCTTTATCTCTTCTCGATCTCTGTATACAGAGATGGACAGAGAGAACAGACAGTTGATTTAGAGAGAACCGCAGAAGCGATTCGCGCGAGTAGATATTGTAAGAGGTGAACCTCGCCAACATGCCAACGTGGCACACTTATAAAAGATCAAAACCATTCATTACTACAAAAATACCGATTATATACTATTTCTTACTTAACATGATCACTTAATGGCCGAATAATGGTGTGATCATTGGATGGCCTTTTGTGGCCGTTCATTAAAATGATCATTTTTAGAACAAAGAGCTTTCATCTTGCACGCGATTTACAACTTCCAAATACTAACGCGCGCGAATCTTAACTTAATTCTCCACCGAAAAAAGGTCCTTTTGCTGCTACCAAAGCGGGATTTTTGAGACCCACGTTCAGATGCTGACACGGCACACGTTGCCCCAAACCCAACAGCCCACGTCGCCCGTGAAGAGGGGCATTTTCGTCATCTTACAAATAAAATCAGATTAGACCCGATTAGCTGTTACCGGGTAACACCGTATTGGTGTTACCCTTACCGTGGGGCCCAACTTGATGAATTTATTGTATATCAACGCCGTCCATCTGTTTTTCCAGAGCAATTTGAAACGTAGTCCAAAAATTTAAATAGATCCAAACCTCAAGTGGACCACACTAAGGAAACAATTGTGATTGAATTCTCACCATTAAAATTTTCACAGCGCCCACCCAATGAAAATATGTAATGTTTATTTACTATCCAACCCGTTGATAAGGTCAAACAGATATCGATGAAGGGAAAATACAAATATTAGCTTGATCCAAAACTTATGGGGCCTACAAAAAGCTTTTAACTTATTATTCATTACTTTTTAAGGTGGCGTTGTTCACAGGAGAAATTGACATACTTAATTTTTAGATTAATATACTGAAATGAGCTGAGAAAATAAATGAACGGCTTGGATATACATATTATTTATCAAGGAAAGATCCAAGCGGTAAGGGTAAAACCCACTAAGGTGTTGCCGGGTAACAGCTAATCCGCTTCCTTGGCGCGTGGTATCGCTTGCCCGTCGAGGCCGGATCTTGTACCCGTTTGTAAAGTAAGCTTTATTCTGCAACCAGATTTTTGAGACTCATGTAATGTTTTCGTAAAATCTGATCCGTCCATCATGTATTTCCCCTCGTTTTGTCCCTTGGATCCAAAAATCAGGCGAATTCATGATTCATTTGGTATAAAGTCATGGCTAAAATATATTAAATCACGTTTTAATGGCCCACATGAGTTTTTAATAAACCATTTTTCTGAATAACCATTTATAATGTTATGATTAATCTCAAAAAAGGATTAGATTGCATATTAAAAACAAGATGGTCCCCAGTGAAATTGAGAAGTTTTTAATGGTGGACGTTCCCATCCCAAATTTTCAATACGCTGTGATCCATATGTACGGTGGATGAGTGTGATTTTCCTCACATATAAATAACCTGAAGGTTTTCACATTTTGGACGGATTTGATTTGATCCCTACATCTTGGTGGGCCCCACACACCAACTTCCAAAATAAAGGGCATTTAAGTAAGTTGAGTTGTTATCCAGGGAATATGGCGGTGGGGGAAAGGGAGCCCTTTTCGAATATGTAACTTTTCAGTGCTGCCGGACGGTCGGTGGCCGACATTCGTGCCGTTGCAACGTTTGCTATTTAGATAGTTTGCCACTATCTACTGAACGGTGGTGCTTCATCCACCGTACGAAAGGCATAGTTTTACGGAAATCTAGAACGTCCAAATATTTGAAACAATCATGGAAGGGTCATATCCCTAAATTCTGACGGATCAGACTATTATTAACCATCTGATTTTCTCCCAGTCGAAAGATCGTAATTGTGTGGCTAGGATTTATCACTGTATTTTTAGAGATAGATCTGGCTTTGGCCTTGATTGCCGTGTGCGTGTGCAACGAATAGGGAAGATGCGTCACCAATGGCTAGTGGTCGGTGCTCTGTGGGCCCCACCATGATGTATGTGTTTCATCCATGCCGTCAAACCATTCTTCCAGGTCATTTTATGATATTATCTCAAAAATGAGGTTGATCCAAATCTCAAGTGTACCGCACAGTGTTGATTGAACGCCCACCATTAAAACCTTCTTGGGGCCACAAAAGCTTTGGATCAAGATGATATATTTTTTTTTCCATTCTTCCAAGTCTTTATGAGCTAATCAACAGCTTAGATGTAAAATAACCATTATATTGGACCATAGCAGGTTTTTAATGGTGGACATTCAATCACTACTGTTTTCACATGGTGTGGTCCACTGACATTTAAATATATCTAATTTTCCATGTCGAGACTTAAAATTATCTTTAAAAACTTATTGACGGCGTGGATAAAACAAATACATCATGGTGGGGCCCACATAGCACCGACCACTAGCCACCTGGCTGGTGGCAACGTCACTGGCCAAACCGCCTCCTCAGAACCTCAATGATAGTTCAGCACACCAATTAAGAGAGTGGTGACTGAGCAACCGTACAAGTATTATAGTTTTTACCGAGATCCTGACCGTCCTAATATCTGAATAATTAAGGATAAGAATAAAATAAACCTTATACGGAATAGATGATAGTAAACATCTGATTCTACCCTAAAGTTGGGCCACTTACTATATAAAGTCAAACCATTCATTTAATATCCATCAATTGGACGGTCATGATTTCTTGATGAATGTGATTTTAATCTAGAGCTCTATCCAAAGCGCACCCCATAATTTGGATGGTCCAGATTGCTGTCGATGAGTGCCATATCTGAGAAAGATGAGTCACCACCATTTTCAAAACGGTGGCGAACTACCGTACGAGTCGACGCGCTAAAACTTTTTGAATGGAATTTTAACGGGTAATTGCCGGACCATCCAACTGGAACGGACACGAATTTCCAACAACCCGTGTAAACAAAAGATCCGTGGGGCCCACCTAGATCTCCGGATGGCATCTAGTCCGTCCATCATTTTTAATAGGTCACTGTTAGGACGTATACTAAAAACATGGAAAATCCAAAACTCAAGTGGACTACACCACAGGAGAAAGGTGGTGGTGTGAATGACCACCATTGAAAATTTTCTAGGGCCCCGGCAGTGACGCTCATGTGCAATCCAACTCGTTCATCAGGTAATCCTCAGCTGGATGAAGGAAATATAAAAATATCAGCCTGATCCAAAACTACCGTGGGCTCATCAACGGTGAGGACTCAATCTCTACTGTTTCTTTTTGTGCGGCCGACTTGAGTTTGGGATCTGACTCATTTTTGGACTCACATCATGAGGTCACGCAATGGTTGGACTGTGTGGATGTTACCCAGACATTAGGGTGGGCCCCACCCCAACGTATGAACGGCCTGAATTTTTTGGCCAGAAGAACTGGACAGTGTATTCCAAACTTGAAATCGCAGGTATGGGAACTATCAAATAGGTGTATCAAATTGTAGGTTAGACCTATTTTATACAAATGATCTTGACTGGCCATGTTAGAGGCCATGGATCATATGGTTAAGATCATTAGATGGGTATGACATTTGCATGGTAGCACGCATGAAATGTGCGTTGGTCCGACGAGACGGTCAAAATCAGTGAATTGGACTATTCAGGGCTTGTTTGGAACATGGGATGGGATTAAATGGTATTGAATTGCGATAGGTGAAATTAACAGCATTATTACTTATGTTTGAAAAATTTTGAATTGCGATACGCGAAATTAACACCATTATTACTTATGTTTGGAAAATTAACAAAAGAGTATAATTCCCAGATTTTACATTGGTTTAGAATCAATATCCTGTATTTTGGATTAGTTTGAGTCCTTACCTCAGTGGTAGACTCTGAGGAATTTCAACACGAGATCCATGGGTGGTGAAATCCCACTACAACATGTGTGGGTATGTGTGTGTAAAAAAAAGGATAGTCAAATAACCTTACTTTTATCAATTCAGGATTTCAATTGCCAAATGCCTTATAATTGATAAATGCTTGTTTATGAATTGTCATGCTCCTATGAAGTATCAAAGTTTTTTTTTGTGCCACACCTCTATCAATTAAGATCATTCATTGATCAAGTGTATATGGTACCCAATTATCCATTACATGTATAGACTTAAATTAGTACATTAATATATTATTTACCATTTTACATTGAAATTCATAATTTAAATAATTTAAGTACCCATGTATCGTGTATAATACTATACTAGTGTAGTAAAGTTCATCAATTTTATAGTTTGTGTGCATGCTCGGCCTTAGAAACAGGCCTAGATTTTAAGCCCTAGCCCAACCTTCTAGCCAATTTTAATAGCTCAAGCCCCAACTCTTCAAAGGTGGATCACCCAAATTAGTTAGTCAACCTAACCAATTGTCACCCTTATCTAAAAGTTATTATATTTGCAAGCGAAATTTATCAAAATGTACCATCTTTCTTTCTTTTTAAAGTGTAAAATGGTGTTTTGGCACTATATCATAGACTTGTAATATAGCGGGACATTTGAAAATTTATAAGGTAGAAGCATTTCATAACTAGCGTTTCATTAAAACCTTGTCTCCTTATATATGGATCATATCTCTAAGGAAGAGAAGGGTAAGATAAAATGAGAGTGTTGTCATTACCACCTTCATAGGCATCACCTAGTGAAAGTGAGATTATTATCTCCTTTCTATCTATTACGAGTTCTTCTACACAAATCTAGCATCTCCTTTGGTTATATATCCATGAGCTGATGTGTGGCTCTCATCCTTTCCTTATATGGGAGAAACTTTGTAGTTAAAGAAAGAATATCTACAAAATCAACAGTTCATCGACAACATTAATCAAGTAAATCTCAACCATAGAATTTGAGAATTCTTTTCTAAAAATATGCAGAATATCTAAATGAGGATACATATGCTCCAACAAATTAAATTTAGGTTTAGGAAACTTTTATATTCAACAATCTTTCACAATTCACAACAAAAGCCACCGCATCCACTGAGTTTCAACCTCGATATTATATAACACTGAGGAAAGAATCAACAAAATCCACAACTTAGGTGGGCCCTACCATGAGGAATGATTGAGAAGTGTCACCAACCATTGGTTTTTGTGTGGAGCCACCATGGTGTGTAGTTCTCATCAAACTTGTTAAGGAGGTGTACGCCAATATGATGTGAAAATACAAAATCAACTTGATCCAAACATCTAAGCAGTTCACAGCATTTGAAGGGCCTATTTAATTTTATGTGTCAATAGTAATTATCTTTTAATTATTTACTTAAGTAATTATTGCATCTTTCTGGATGACCTATTTTTGGATGTTAAAACCAAGGACACTGAAAAATAAATGTGGGGCCCACTGTGATGTGTGTGGCTTATTCACATTGTACATCTGTTATGCTATCTGAATTTAGGGCATGAGCCCAAAAATGAGGTAGTTTCAAAGCCCAGGTCGACTACACTACAACAAATTGTGGAAATCGAATGCCTATGGTTAAAAACTACTTGGGGCTACCAAAAGTTTTAGATTAAGCCGATATTTCACCTTATCCATGTTTGTGTGACCTTATGAACCGGTTAGATGACAAATAAACATCAATGTGGGCTTTCCCCTTATCCATATTTGTGTTACGTTATGAATTAGTTAGATGACAAATAAACATCAATGTGGGCTCACCAAAGAAAAAAATAATAATAATCTGTCATTTGAATTTCTGTCTATAACTCTCTTACCTTTTATCCCCATGCTTCTCTCATTGTGTGCATGTAACACACTCTGCTCTTCTGTCTGTGCATGACAAATCATATCACGGTGGATTGCATTAAGATGCCAGCTCATTGTTGTTTGATTTTGGGACATGTTGGATGGTCCAACGCATTTACAAAATGCTTGGTGCACGTTTGAGTCTTAAATGTGTAATAATTATTTCCTCAAATAATTACCACATTGTTTTCATTGGTTGATTTGAGCCGTAATATTTTTTATTGCTAAAATCAAGGGCGCTGTGAAATATATGTGGGCCCCACCATGATGTAAGTGGCTTATCCACACCATCCATCCATTATGCCGGCTGAATTTAGGACATGAGCTAAAAAAGTTGAAAAAGATCCAAAGCTCAAGTGCATCACAGCACAGGAAAAAGTGAATCAAACACCTAGTGTTAAAAACTTCTTAAGGCCACTATTTCCTTTGATGTGGTACACTTGAGTGTTGGATCTGTCACATTTTTCTGATCATGTCTCAAAATATTACATTAAAACAGATGAATGAAGAAGATATATATATATATATATATATCATGGTGGGGCCTACACATTTAAACAAGTTCTTTCGGACCAGTTATTAAAGCACAAATACATTGCTATTTCACTTGGTATTCATAGGGGATTCGGAAAATCAAACCCGCCCTAGATGCAATTGCTGTTAATTTAGTGTAAATAAGAAATAATTATTTACTTTTATATTTCTCTAATAAGATTTGAGAGCTCATTTGCCCAGATTTAAGTATAATGTCTTTGTGACAAAACTATGTGGGCCCTACCTTGATGTATGCATTTTATACACTACTTCCATTCATTTTACCATATCATTTTCTGACATGAGTGTAAAAATGAGAAAATCTAAGTTCAAGCAGAGCACACAAAGAAACCAGTAGGAATAATACACCCACCATTAAACAGACAATTTTCTGTGGTGTGGTCCACCTGAGCTTTTCATGTCTCATTTTTGGGCTCAAGCCCTGAAATGGTCTAATAAAATGACGGGCTGGAGTCGATATTAAAAATACATCATGGTGGGGCCTTGAGTTTCCACTTTTATAAATTTAAATTTGGTGCCAAAGCAAAATGAAAAACAGCATATTTTACCTTTATGTTGAAACAAATAGGCCTCAGTTGAATATAGGCCGTCACTTTTGCTATTGCTTTGTGGGCCATTGATTTAAAACTATAGAATTCTTTAATCTTGTAGTTTTTTGAAGCAACCACCTTAATCTTTTTATTTCGTAAGATCAACCAACGGCTTGGATAACTGATTATGACCCCATATCCAACTTCTATGGTCCGGATGTTTCCGAAAGCCAGAGATGTATTCTATCAAATCTAACGCACTGAAACAATATGAATGAACTTTTGTCCCTAGAGATATTTCCAAGCGATCGGCCATACGTGGAATGAGATTCCATTTGTTTATGGATTCATACCCATTCACACGTGTCATTTTTATACGTAAAATTCAAATTAAGCCATCCAAAATGTGGGGCCCACTTTGGATAGGTTTTATGCTGGAAATTAGATTGATAGCATCATTCTGTGATCTTATTAATGGATATTTGTTTGTCCAGATCGGATCCTTTATTATATTTCACCTTAGCCGTCCGATGAATTCCATCCATCAATTCATCAGATAGGATACATCAGTTCGATGTAACTTTAGTTTACGGCCCATCTAAAATGGACCCCACATTTTTGTTGTTTGAGTTGATTTAAAATTAGCCTAAGTGTTTTGTTTCTAAGTGCATGTGCATGAACCATCGTGCTCATCAGAGTACCAGAGCTTTTTTAAATTTATTCCTTACGGATGAAATGGACATGGGAATTTTCTGGCCACATCTACAAGGGTTGGGAGGGCCATTCGCACAAGAGACTGAAGAGATGGCACACGTGCCACAGTAGCAATCTTATCCGTTCATCAAGTGGGGCACACATGCACAATGAATATAGCTCTTAAATGGTCGCCTTTTTCCAACCGTCCATTTTCCATGCAAATGTCTGGTCCACCGGATGAGTGGCTAGATCGTGTTCACTGTGGATGGGATTGCCTGCCACCCTGACGGAGGAGTTCCTGCGATCAGAAGCTAAGTGGGGCCGTCCATCCATTTATCCGGCTCATGTTAGGACATGGGCCCACAAAAATGAGGCATATCCAGTGTGGCACACCCAAGAGAAATGGGAAGAAAATGCCTACCGTTGAAATCTTTTGGGAGCCCACCATGTTGATTGTACGCCATCCAAGCCGATCATAAGGTCATTCCCACTGCAATGAACTGATAACACAAAAATATTAGCATGATCCAAAACTCACATGGCCCCAGGAATGTTTCAACGGTGGGCATTCAATCCCAACTATTCCTACAATATGTCCCACTTGAGTTTTGAATCTGTCTCATTTTTTAGCACACCACCAAGCTGTGGGGCTCATTTTGATTTATGTGCCTCACATCCACGCCGTCCATCGGTTTTCACCACATTTTAGGGCATGATCCAAAAAATAAAGCATACCCAAATCTCAGGTGGACCACACCACAAGAAACAGTGATGATTGACCGTGAAAAACTTCCTGGGCCACGAAAGTTTTAGAATTCATCCAGGTCTTTGTGACATTATAAGTTGGATTGGATGGAAAAAAAAAAAAAAAAAACATTTCCGTGGTTCTCAAGAAGTTTTTAGTGGTGGGTATTCAATCACAACTGTTTCCTTTAATGTGGCCTACCTAAGGTTTGGATTTGCTTCATTTTTTGAGTCGTACCATAAAATAAGCTTTAAAAAATGATGGACGGTGTATATTTAAGATACATACATTACAGTGGAACCACCGACTACGGCCGCCCTTACTTTGTCTCATTGCGTGAGCTGGAAAAACAGATAAATGGGTTGAATTTCTCACTAACATCACGGTGGGCCCCACCTAGCTTAAGACGACAGTAGGCGGCATACAATCCACGTCGGTTCACTGTGGCCAAGGGTTCGAGAACCCATGGTGGTGAAATCCCACGGTGTGCGTGTGGTGTGAGTGTGTGGGTGTGTGTGTGTGTTAAAAAAAAAAAAAAAGAGATCTTGGACACGTGTTCCATGAGGGTATTTGTGCGGCGAACTGCTGCTCCAATCTCTCCCCCACGAAAATATGATCTGGACCGTCATCTAGAAAGATCCAATGGCAGATGGGCTATCTGGAAAAAATCCTCACCAAAACCAACGGTTAGATGCAGCGATCCAAAAAGATCATCTTGATCAAACACAGGTGGGACACACCGATGGGAGAAATGCATAGTTACACCTAAAACCTATACATTCACGTGGTGCAGCAGGTCTGAGTTTTGGTGCTGCTCTTCATCCTGAAAGGGCTCACCTGATTAATGGATCGGATGGAATATACACAACAGTGTGGGCCCCACATTCCATCTGCACTGTTTGAAGGTTGGGTGTGCCCCATTGTTCCTTCCGGTGGGCCCCACCTGACCTATATATCAGGATGAATGGTGGGATCTAGACCTAACACTAGGGCACATATAATGGACGGATCAGATGGCACGTGTCACGGTGGGGCCCAGATGAACCACACAGCTTTGTCTGGATTATAACATGGTAGGTGGTGGGTTTACTCTCTTTCAAGCAATGATTCTTATCCGTTTCCTTGTCGTATGTCAAAAAGGAAGTGGCGCTCTCTCTGCGGAAAAGAAGCTTTCATACTGCGGTAGACTGACGTTTCGTGCACATGCATTCTGAAACAGGACGCGTGAGAAACATCCAACCTAATTACACCATCCAAATTATGGGCCCCACGTCAGATTGACTGGCTGACATTCATTGGACGGTTGAACTTTAAAGAAAAAGTGGTGGAAAAGTTTCAATTTCCACGTGTCTGTGAAATTCAATATTTGTAATGGGTTGGGCCCATCACAAGCACCAACTAGTGCCAAAATCAACCTCATTCACATCAAAGATCAGAACAGATACTCGATGATGGTTATATATATATCAGAACAGATATTCGATATTCGATGATGGATATATATATATATATATATATATATATATATATATATATATATATATATATATATATATATATATATATGTGGGGGGGGGGGGGGGGGGGGGGAGGTTCTATACGTTGGAGCTCATGGGAACTCCCCATGAGGTCGAGCTGTGTGGGCCCCACCAAGATGTATGTCGAATATTAATACATGCATTTGATGGGTCTCCTTTAAATTATGGATTATCTTAAAAATCAGCCTTATTCGGAACTCAGGTGATCCAAGGGGGGGGTGGGGAAGGTTTTATACGTTGGAGCTCATGGGAACTCTACGTGAGGTTGAGCTGTGTGGGCCCCACCAAGATGTATGTCGAATATAAACACGTGTATTTGATAAGTCTCCTTTAAATTATGGGATATCTCAAAAATCAGCTGTATACGGAACTCAGGTGAGCCATACCGTCTAAAATCATGTAAAGACTGCATAAAACATATAAAAGCACTTGGTGGGGTAAACTTGGTCTGACCCCTCAGCCAAGTGGGACACACATAATGGATGGGCTGAATTTGTGAACCACATCTCGATGATCCAAGGGGTGATCCAAGGGGGGGGTGGGGAAGGTTTTATACGTTGGAGCTCATGGGAACTCTACGTGAGGTTGAGCTGTGTGGGCCCCACCAAGATGTATGTCGAATATAAACACGTGTATTTGATAAGTCTCCTTTAAATTATGGGATATCTCAAAAATCAGCTGTATACGGAACTCAGGTGAGCCATACCGTCTAAAATCATGTAAAGACTGCATAAAACATATAAAAGCACTTGGTGGGATAAACTTGGTCTGACCCCTCAGCCAAGTGGGACACACATAATGGATGGGCTGAATTTGTGAACCACATCTCGATGGACCCAAAAAATGATTACGAATGTTTCAACGGAGTGTAACCCCTCTCAATTTTTGTATGTGGTGTGGCCCACAAAAGTCACTGGTTGACTTGATTTTTAAGCCCTAGGCCCACTATAGAATGGTGCATTTGACTGATGGGGTAGATGTTAGGCATACATCATGGTGGGGCATGCATCATGGTGAAGCCCACACCGGCCGATCTCATGGGGAGTTCCCATGAGCTCGACCCTCTCTCTCTATATATATATATCAAAGGAATGCTCACCTGTACACCTTATGAGAAAAGGTGTGTAGGTAAGCATTCCTGTATTTACACACTCACAAGCACAGAGAGTTTGCATTTCACCTTATGGACAAGTTTAGTTAATTTTTACATTAAGGTGATCCTATGATTGGCCAACCTTGTGAAGGGGTTGAATGTCTTATGATAAAAATTAATGTTACTTAGGATGTAAATTAGTGGTCTAACATGCTTTAGGATTTATGGATCCTGATCATTAGAGGTGAATTGTACATCAAATAAGTATTTTCATATATCCTAATTTCATAAGGAATTTTGGGAGCTATTTTTATTTTTTTTTTCTTTCCTTTTCCTCTCTTTTTTTTTTTTAAATAAAAAATAAAAAATTGCATTTGAATATAGTGGATTATCATGAATCCGTTGACATAATAGAAAGGATTGATGTGAATATTTGTATTGTGATTTGTACATTTTTGTACTTTTTTTGTTATTCTGATGCGGCGGTGCATATAATCGAGAAGGAATCTTTCTCCAACACGACCAACTGGAAATGAGCATCCCTTCATATCTAGTGAACAAAGCTTGATATCATTCAACTGTTTTCATGGTATAGATTCATGCAGTATGATAATCTGATGGAAAAGATTGATAAAAGATACCGCCCCATACTTAAAGAAGTAAGAAGGGATTCAAGATAGCTTCAACATTGACTTATTTTCACATTTTCTAGTGAGCCGACTCAACTTTAAAATTTGACTTGTTTTAAGGTTAATATCCTTAAAATGGTTAGCACAATAAATTTATAATGCGGATGTCACATGGTCATCATGGTGGCCCCGTGAACTTTTGTTGCAATGGAGTAGATTTGGTAAGAGGTCAGCCTAATCCAAGATGGTGTTGGCTGCGTCCACTTTGTCCATGTATTCTCTTCTTCTTCTCTTTTAAAATCATTTTAAGGCATGAGCCCAAAAAAGAAGCATATCCAAGCCTCACAATAGGCCATATTATAAGAAATAGTGTTGGTTGATTATTAAAAACTTCTCATAAGAAACAAAAGTTGTAAACCAAGTTGACATTTCTTTTCCCTTAAAGTTTTTTATCACCTTATCAACATGTTGTATGCAAATAAACATTAGGGGAGCCTAGAAAGGCATTCAATCACCATTATTTCTTACATTTAGAGGTGTACACGAGTTGAACCGAGTTGAGCTTGGCACAACTCAACTCGGCTCAACCACTTGCTGACCCTAGCTCGAACTTAGCTTGGTTCAGTTAGTAGCTTGGGCCAATCTAAGCCAAGTTTGAGCCAAGATCAAGCCAAGTTCGTCTGTGGAGCATTTTCACAGACACATAGACTGCACCTTTAAAATCTCACTGTGTGTAAAACAACAACAATGGTTTTACAGATATTTCATAAAATAACTTATAAGCAACATAAAAAACAAGAAAATAAAGAGTATTTGTACGGATTTGAATCCATGAGAAGAGAAGCTTTAATGGCTAAAATGAGGACGTAAATTGCCAGTTACCTTGCATATAGCAAGTTCCCATGGGTGAAAGCTTTGCGGGACCTAAAAGAAATGGCCATCATAAATTCACTCCGCCAATCCGTCCATCATTTCTCAGGCTCACCTTCTCCATCATTTCATATACATACCTTCGTTGTCACTAACTACATTTCATTGAGTCATTTCATCAAACATTTAATGAGCAATAGTAATATCAAAGTTATCGAGTCACCGAACTGATTCGATCCGAGTTCGATTTGAGTTGGGTTCGATTCGATCCGAGTCGAGTCGAGCTCAAGCAAGCTCGAACTTGGTTCAAATTTTTTTCAAGCTCAAAAAATCAGCTCGATCAGCTTGAACTCAGTTTCGAACCGAGTTGAATCGATTTTTTTCAAGTCGAGTTGAGTGAGCTAACCAAGCTAACTTTGCTCGTGTACAGCCCTACTTACATTATAGTACACCTGAGATTTAGATGTGCTTCATTTTTGGGCTCATGCACTAAAATAATTTAGAAAAAATGCTAGATGACATAGATGTAAAATACATATATCAAAGTGGGCCCCATGGTAAGGCTCCCTGGTTGCACAAGCTCCCTAATAATATATAGGGACTGTTAACACAAAATAAGTGAAATTACAATAATACCATTAGTTGAAGGGCTAGAAACATCATGTACTCTTCTTAAAATCAAAAGTATAGGACCCTCCCTATAACTAATTAGAGGGGTAAATTTGGCCAAACCCTACTCTCTTTATACATTATAGATAATTGAAAAATGAAAAAGGATAAAGGAAAGATTATCTAAGATGCTTACAAGTTTCTCTTACAATCATCATTAGTGACAATTTTGTATGGTGATTTAAGAAAATCAAGGTTAAAAAATAGACTGTTCCAATTATAACCCTATCATGAAATGAAGTCTAGAGGTTGATTGGCTTCTCTTCCAGTAAGATAGATTACTCCACTGTTCAAGTGGACCCCACATTTTGTTTGCCCTGTTTGAAAGATTTGGTGGGTCTGCTCATCAGTGGATCATCGCATGGCTAGCTGTCTAATCTGATCATTGGTCAATTGGAGGGCCAAAAAATCAGATGGTCGGATTTATCATGTGTGTGCAATTTTTAGACTTTAAACAATACATGTGGGCCCATTTCTTATACATGCCACTTCATACTCAATTACTTCAAATATGGGCACCTGATACGTATGGGCACCATGGGCCCTCTATATTGTGGACCATTTAAAGCTTCCTCTCTTCAAAAAATGTGAAAGCAGGAGTCAAAGAAGATTTTTTTTTTTTTTTTTTTGTTTGTTAGCTTGTTAGTACACCCACTGTCAGTTTACACTTCACTGTTAGCCACCCCCGCTAGGGAATCAATACCAAGACCTCAGTGTTGAAATGAGGTATCTTTCTCTCTGTCTATGATGTAGAGCGGGTTACATGGTTAAGATGGATCAGAAAAGATCCGGTCGACGACAAAAGTGATCCAAACCATCGGACCTTAAATCAAGCGTATCTCACAATCCGAAATAAGTTATCTAACATAAAATATATGATTTTAGGGTAGAATGAGCTACTTTAGCCAACCAACCACGCTACGCTGGGTTGCACAAGCTGGATTTGCGAAATACCCCTGGATCGACGATCGTTTCCGTGTTCTAATTTCATTTTTACTGTAAATAGTAAGTTTCAGTTTGATTATAACTCTTCATCCGTTGGGCTTTAAGAGTTGCGCCCAACGTGAAAAGAACTTAGAATAATTAGGAGAATGGTTTGGTGAAGCCAAATAGAACACTTACTATTTTTGGCCGAAAACCTTGCACACTAGTCGACATTACGGCGCCCGTCTATAAATAGTAAGTTTACTATTTATAGTAAGTCGTGAATTCTATGAGTTTTAGTTGTAGTTTGATTCTGATTTTTTTCTCATTGCTTGGTACCCCTATTTAAAGGGTTGTGAACTCGTTTTTATTCATTAATTAATCAATTTTGAATTTATTAGAATTTATTTCTATTTTCTGCTTTCTTTCCTCATGAATTTGAGAAGTCTCTGGGAGGAGTCCATAGAAGTTCTGTGAATTCGGAATAGTTATCCTCTTGAGGAAGATGGTGCTCGACATCACGTCCTTCCCTACGTCAATATATCACTTGAGCTATGGATCAGGGTGTGAGTCTAAGAAGATCTGACCTCTCACTATCTAATTTATTTTTATCAAATAAGTTGCCATCCAAACACATCCAGTGGATATTTAAATTAAGAGAAAAACTTTAATACTCTTGCAGAGAATGATGGTTCATATGCATGCACTCGTAAATTGTGCATGTGGCATGCATGTACGTAACTCAAGTTAAACTGTCCAAATCGTGAAACCCACTTTAGATGGGTCAGTAAATAAAAAGTCGAACTGAAATGACTTCCCAACTGGCTGATGAGTGGACCTAAAATGAATGGTTAAGATGGAAAATAATGAAGAACGTATATCAATAAGAATTTAGGATAGTCTATCAAATTTCTCTTCTACCATACAAGGAAATTTCTCTTCCACCATATAAGGAATTTGTCACCAAGGAATTATAAAAAAAATTCTCTCTCTCACTATGTGTTTTTTTTTTCCGCTTACAGACAACATTACAAGAGTGAGTTACTTAAAAACCTAAGAAACTAAGCTTTACGGATGTAAAATGAGTGATGACCAAAAATCTATACATACGACATCAACCGCCTAAATCATACAAGGCATTCCCACCTCACAGATGTCCAGATATCACACACAATGCCACGAATGTTATCCTTACCACTAATTGCGGGTGGACCGCCTAAGCATTTCTCATTCACATGATCCAAAATCATAGAGAGATTTGATCCATTAGACTTTGATAGAGTATTAAATTACTCAATTGGGTGTAGTCTATCTTATAACAATTTTGACTAGCCTTTGGACTACTTGCTTTAGGATATAAGATCGAACACGAGATAGATATAAAACTCAAGTAGACTATAACAAAAGAAAAAAATATTAAAAATGAAAACTCTAACAGTTGATACCTTCCTAAGGTCTACTGTGATGTTTATACATATGCCATCCAGCTCATTTATAAGGTGACTCTTACGGCAATGAAGGGAAAACATGAATATCAACTTGATCTAAAACCTCATGAAATGAAGGGAAAACATGAATATCAGCTTGATTTAAAACTTCCTTACTATAAAAAAGGTTTCAATGGTAGGAGTTTAATTTGTATTATTTTCGGTAGTATGGCTCATTCAAGTTTTAAAGCTGCCTGATTTTTAAAATCACTCACCAGCCGTGAGAACACACATCAAATGTTTATATAAGGTCAGACAAAGACAAGTTACGAAATCGCCCCACCGCCTGACATGTGTTGTATACCCATCCCATCCATCAATGGGTTTCCCCATTTAAACATTTAGAGAGAGAATGCCTTCCCATTAAAATCTTTCTGACTGTTTGTTTGGCCTTCCCAGATGTTTCTGACATTTAAGCCGTTCATTGTATCCCTCCTGGATGAAGGATGCCTCCAAATTTCAGGCTATTCTAAAACCTAGGTGGACCCACGGGTAAAATAATTTTAAATGCAAATTTCAGGCTATTCTAAAACCTAGGTGGGCCAACTGGTAAAATAATTTTAAATGTTTTAAGCATGGTTTTGTATGATTTCAAATGTTGTGGACCACCTGAGTTCCAATGCAGCTGATTTTTGGAACAGGTAATCACCTGAAGAGGACTCCCCGAATGTATAGTTCAAATGTTTGACCCAAGCCATGGTGGGGTCCACAAAGCTTGACCTTACTGTAAGTTACAATACGGTTTTGTTTATATAGTAACATCTCTTGTATGTATACCAAGGGGATAGAGAGAGAAAAGAGAGAAATTCAAAGGGAGGGGAGAGAGAGAACAAGAGAGATGAATTAAGGACCCTCAATATCCTCTACAACATGTATTTTATATACCCTCCGTGGTTCTTACCATATTTTAAATGTGAAATCCACTCCATCCATCAAGTAGTAATTAAACTTGAAATTAGGTGATGAGGTAAAAAAATCATCTAAATCCACGACTCAAATGGACCACACCACATGCAACAATGGAAATGAGATGCAAACCATAAGTTTGTGTGTGGACCACCATATGATTTATCTTTCATCAAATCCGTTAATCAGTTCTAACTCACAAGAATAAAGGGACAATACAAAAATCAACCTGATATTAACTCAGGTGGACCACACCCCACGACCTTGGTAGTTTTGAGAGCAATTTTACATTGCTCCCATTGGTCGTTGCCCATGTCAGTTTTTAGTTCTGCCTAGCTTTTATATGGCTCAAATTATGGTTTGTAGTCAATGTAGTGGGTTTTTATATATATATATATATATATATATATATATATATATATATATATATATATATATATATATATATATATATATATATATATATTACCTGCCAACACGGACTACATTCCAACTTTTTTGAGTATTCATCGTATCCGAAGAGTCTTGAAAATTTGATCGATCTATATGAAGTAGTACCTCTTGAAGCCCCTTGGTACAAATTTTTACTTTAATCCAAAACTTCATTGGTCCATGAAAAATGTAAACAGTTTTTTCCCTTGATTTGAATTTCTCTTTGCTATAGTCCACCAAAATCTTAGATCAGGGCGAAAATTCATCCCCTAAAGTTTGATGGGATTCTACATTTTATAAAATTTAGATTCGACACCCATGACACATGTGCAAAGGTGCACACATGCATAGGTGAGCATGCACCTCTCTCTATGTATATATATATAGTGGACCCTATAAAGCGCCACATGATCTCCTTTTGGTGGAAAGGCACGCGGAGAGGAGGAGAAATCATGCAAAGCCATGTGTATTAAAAAAAAAAAAATCTCAATCGTTCCTTACCTACCAGCTATATATTTCTGACGAATTTACTCTCTCTTAATCAACACTGTGAATGTTAATTATAAAGGATGTCTAATCATTAATCGGGACGATTTATTCAACAATATCATTTTGAGAAAGCCATGGAAAAAGAATCAAGCCAATCGGATGATTCTAACACGTCCAAAATGCTTCTTTAGAATCATAACAAATACAAAGTAGAACCTATTAAATACATGATTTTAGAATATTGATGATGGGACCTATTTTCTTTCTATTCTCAATCTCGATTATTAATTTTTCATGACTGGCATGATTTTTGCACCATAACTTGCTTCTAATTCAACGAATGGATGAATAATTTAACTTGACGATATTTCATCCCATGCATCATTTAAAAGTTTCAGGGAAATTGTTAAACCCCCTCCCCCACACGGGCACTTGAACCAATGATCTCGTGTGTTGAAATGCACTTACCGGACAGGTTTGATGGTATGTAAACACCGTGGTGGTCCCCATACAAAAGTAGTTAGGCATAACCCAACCCCCCCCCCCCCCCCCCCCCCCAAAAGGCCAAATGGTTGGGATGTAACACTTACTTTTGATTATTTATTTATTTATTTGGGGTGGAGTCAACCGAGTTGCATATATACAATGCAAGACATTCAAACCCTCCATCTAGCATAAATAAAGTGTCATTCAAAAACTCAGGCTATTTCACAACTTAAGTTTCCTTTGATGTTGCCTACCTAATTTCTGAAGTAGGCTGAATTTTTTGGATCAAGGGTTTTCATGAGGTAATGCATTTAATGCACAGATTGGACATCACACACATGTCATTAAAAAAAGTTATCACAGAAGCTATTTGTAGACCAGGTCCTAAGTGTATATTTATCTCACACACATATACAAAAATACTATCTGAGGAACCTATTCTCCTAGGATTTTCATGAGAATTTTAGACACATGGTATGGGCACAAAATTTAGATGGTCTATTAGATGAGACACCTAGTAAAACTTCTAGACTTATTATTTGGCCTAATTAAAAAATATGAATAGTCATAGAAAATTATAAACTCTTAGGCCCTTGATTTGATCATACCCCACTATACTTTTGGACATGGAGAAAAGCTTATCTTGAAAATTTCATAAGATGGCTCATCTAATAGACCATTCATATTTTGTGCGCACATCATGTGTCAAAAGTTCTTAGAAAATTTCAGCGAGGACCAATTCCCAAGAGAGCAATGCAGACCACATATATATATATATATATATATATATATATATATATATATATATATATATATATATATATATATATATATATATATATATAGATAGCGGAACGCTCACCTACGAACTAGTTCGTACGTTCTAGGTATGAACTTTTTTGAGAACCCATCATATGTGATGTGGATCCAAAATTTGAACCGTTAAAATGAAGTAGCAACTCGTGAAACCCCTCGGGCCCAAGTTTTACTTTGATTTAAAACTTTGATGGGCAATGAAAATTGAAAACAGTTTCTACCCTTGATTTGCATTTCTATTTGCTATAGCCCACCAGAATTTTAATTTGAGGTGAAAATTTAGCACATAGGATTTCATGGGATTCCGCATCACATGGACTGTTCAGATTAGACACCCATGGCACGTGTGCAAAGGTGCGCACGTGTGTAGGTGCACAGGGGAGCATCTCTATATATATATATGCACACACACATATACACGCAGCACTTTCTTAAGTGAGCATCATGTGCACCTTTACACACTTGTTATGAGCACAAAATTTGAACGGTTCATGTGAATCTGCATCCCATGAAACCTTTGGGGGCCAACTTTTGGAGTCCAAAACTATGATCCATGGTAAAGAAAGATGTAAATTAAGGAAAGAAATTGTTTTTTTTTAAATCATAGATCATCAAAGTTTTCAAACAAGGTAAAAGTTGGGATCCGAGGATTTTATAGAGTAACATGGACTGTTCGGATTTTATGCTCATGACCAAGTACAAAGGCGTGCATAGGTGCTCACCCAAGAAGGTAGGCAGGTGAGCACTTCTCTCTCTCTTTATATATATATATATATATATATATATATATATATATATATATATATATATATATATATATATATATATATATGGGAAAAGGTACTACGTGCTGGACCTCACCATAAGCTCCCATGAGGTCAAGCTGTGTGGGCCCCACCGTGATGCATGTCGACCATCAACACTGTGCATTTGATGGTTCCCCTTTAAATTATGGAATATCCCAAAAATCAGCCGTATACGGAACTTAGGTGGGTCATACCATCTAAAATCATATGAAGACACCGTTAAAACATATAAAAGCACTTGGTGGGGCCCACCTTTGTTTTGAATACTGCTGAAACTTGGTCTGAACCCTCATCCAAGTGGGACACACATAATGGATGGGCTGGATTTGAAAACCACATCTCGTGGGCCAGAGTAATGATTATGAATGTTTTAATGGTGCACAGCCTCTCTCCACTTCTGTATGTGGTGTGGCCCAAAAAAGTCACAAATTAACTTGATTTTTAAGACCTAAGCCCACGATGGAATGGTGCATCTGACTGATAGAGTAGATATTCGAAACACATCACGGTGGAGCCCACACAACTCGACCTCATGGGACGGACTCGTGAGGTCGAGCGCATAGTACCTTTTTCCATATATATATATATATATATATATATATATATATATATATGACCTCATGGGATGGACTCGTGAGGTCGAGCGCATAATACCTTTTCTCATATATATATATATATATATATATATATATATATATATATATGGCCTTATGGGATGGACTTGTGAAGTGGAGCGTAACATGCCCCTTTTGGTTCCGATATATGTCCAAATTGGTCCAACTATCTCATCTACCGTGGCTTTGAAGACACTCAGACGACAGTTTTAATCCACATTCAAGAATTTCAACAGGTATCTTCTGGCCGTGTTTATCCAAACGAGCCCAAAAATACAATTTCTAAAAATTAGCTTTCAACCAAGTTTTAGAGCTTCACTATCACGTGTATGCCACTGACAGATATTAAAATGTCATTATCCTATTCCTCAAGCTAGTTTGGTACAACAACCTCCAAACGAATTTCCCTTCCCAATTCAATTACTTTAATTTATGGCGCGTCTAGAATGGATATTGGTCAGAGAGGTAGATGGTGAAATTTTTACGGAATCCAGCCCATCCAAAAGATGTGTCACCTCGGAAAACACCTTCAAAAAAATCAACTGATCCAACGCTCAGATGGACCATAAAGAAGGAAATATATTGGGAGGAAACATACAACATTGATTATCTTGTGTGCCCACCATGTTTTCTATATATAATCAAGACCGTTCAGATCCTTAATCCAGTCCAGATAAAAGTTGAGACTAAGATTCAAAGTGTTTCGAGTCCGGTGGGCCTCACAATATTTTCTGATCGGGTTGCATTCTGGCAAGGTTTTGTGAGGTGGCACATCTGATAGACAGCTTGGATGGTGTGAATCTGTTATGTGAGCCCTACATCTGCGTGGGGCCACCATAAGTTCACGGTGCTACCAGTACCACTGGAGCGTACCCTTTAGTCAAAAAATCAAAATGGTAATTATGCTAATTTTACTACTGAGAACTGATCACATCCAACGGTTTGTATGAACTTTCACATACAAGGCTTTCATCTTCTCAAAAGATATCACTCGTGTAGGACATCCAAGCCGTTAAAAAGGTGGCCCACACTTTCAAAGATCACTTGCAGCGAAAATCTGACCAAGTATCTCATCAGATGGGCCACAAATGTGATCTTCAAATAGAACCGACCATTGACTGTTTAGCCTTCCTTAATGATTAATGGCCCATCCTAGCTTTTGATCCAGACGATCTCTATGGTTGGCCCCACTTTTTATAAGGCTTAGATTTAAATACAACTGACATGCTTGCCGGAAAGAAGCCATTGCATGTGAAAGTTCACATACAACATTGCACGGGAGTATTTTCCCTTTTCTTTTTTTAAGGACGTGGATTGGCTAGTGACCCTGCCAGTAGCCAATGGCTAGTGGTTGGTGTTCTGTGGGCCCCATAATGATGTATGTATTTCATCCACGCAGTTCATCCATTTTTCAGGATCATTTTATGGTATTGGACAAAAAATGAGATAGATCCAAATCTCAAGTGGACCACATCACATGAACCAGGGATGATTGAATGCTCACCATTAAAAACTTCTTGGGGACCACAAAAGTTTTGGATCAAGGTGAAGTTTTTTTTTTTTTTCCCCTACATCCAGGTCTGTATGACCTAATCAACAGGTTGGATGTCAAATAAATATTACAGTGGGCCTTAGGAGGTTTTTAACGGTGGACATTCAATCACTACTGTTTTCCTGTGGTGTGGTCCACCTGAGATTTACGTCTACCTTATTTTTTGGATTAAAGCCCTAAAATGATCTGACGAAATGGATGGACGTCGTGGATAAAACACATACATCATGGTGGGGTCCACAGAGCACCGACCACTAGCCACCTGGCTAGTGGCAGGTCACTAGCCAAACCGCGCCCCTTTTTGAATTGGTAGTCCCACCCTAACTCCAACCATAGATCCGGCCCATTTATACATCCATCAACTGGCCCACCCATCAAGCCCAACTGTAGATGAATGCTAACCATCCAATCCTTAGCCCACATCCAACGGAAGAAAGCCCAATAATTGGACGGTCGAGATTGTTATGGTACTACCTACAGTGGGGCCCATTCCTTCTGCATGCCATTACATAGCCAACCAACTTTAAACATGTGCACCTGATACTTTTGGTACAATGAACCATGGCCATCCATTTTGGTGGGCCATTTAAAGCTCCCTCTCTTCAATAAATGTGAAAGAGAGAATTCAAGAAGTTCACGTTTGCCGCCGAATGTTAAGACCTCTCACTATCTAATCTGATTTCATACTAAATAGTCGCCATCCAAACATGTTTAAATAGATGTGATTGTGATTTTGGATTCAGAGAAAAGCTTTGTTACTCAGGTGGAGTATGATAGTTCATGTACATGCACTCAGAAATGGAACATGTGGTGTTTAACTCAAATCAAACCATCCAAATCGTGGATCCCAATTTGGGTGGTTCATAAACCATAAATCAAGCCAAAATCAAACCATAAATCAGGTAGAGTGAACATTTAATGGATGGTTGAGATTAAAAGTAGCTAACACTGTACATAGATCAGAAGTTGGACTTTCAAAATCGATTTGATTTTCGAGTTATGACCTACCCAAAGTGGGCCCCACGATTTTGACGGTTACGATTTTTTACGGCTTGTTTGGAGTATGTCGTACCACGTGTGAAGCTCTAAGTGCGTGAGGAAGAAAACACATCCCCTGTAATGATTATGTTTCTTTCAATCCCTGGTCCAGCTCTCTCAAGTGCCTCCTGAAATTCTAGAAACGTAATAAGAGGACATATTCGCGGAGATAGATGGAAAATGCTATTCGCATCATACATACCAACCTAGAAAGCACGTGAGAGATCTGACCCGTTCGTTAGAAGTTGTCTTCTCTGATAAAATGGATGGATGGGAAAGATATAACATTCATCATAAGGATGGGACCTGCCTATCGAGTGATCCAGATAGATTTCGGGCCAATGAATGTTCAGCGTGCGTCCCACCTGATGAATGTCCCAGATATCTCACACGTACGACAAGATAGCATGTGTAGCACCTATTATCCCATGCAAACCGCCATAGCATTTCTTAATGTACAACGTGGCATTTCAAATGCTTATCACGTCAATTTTTATTTTTATTTTTATTTACCCGCACTATCGTTATGCGTTTGGGACGCCGTTTGCCTACCGACAGTGACTGTAGCCATTGGACGGTTCTCTGTGGGCCCACCATGATGTGTGTATATTATCCACGCCGTTTATCTATTTTTCCAGGTGATTTTAGATAATGATACCAAAAAAAAGGAAGATTCAAATCTCATGTTTACCACACCACAGGAAATAATGGTGATTGAATGTCCACCATTAAAAACTTCTTGGCGGCCAAAAACTCTTGGATGAAGCTGATATTTGTGTTTTCCATTGATCTAAGGTCTGTGTGAACTATTCGACGGGTTGGATGAAAAATAAACATTATAGTGGGCCCTAAAAAGTTTTTAATGTTGGGCATTCAATCAGAACTGTTTTCCTGTGGTGTTGTCCACATGAGAATTGTATCTGCCTCATTTTTAAGATCATACCCTAGTATAATCTGAAAAAATAAATGGACGGCAGGGATATAACTCATACATCATGGTGGGGCCGGCAGAGCACCGCCTGGTAGCCACCTCACTACTGGCAGCGTCAGCAGGTAACCATGCAACAAGCACACCTGCCAATATCTCACACGTGTATGAGATTCACCAGATGGGCACAGTGTGCAAAACAGACATGGATATGGAAGAAAACAGGATTGTGCTAGCCGTACATTAGTTTTCTACATTCACATGAGGAGTCCAACTGCCTGAAATTTTTCTTTCGAGATGGGCTCACCAGGGCCCACCTGATTGACGGCTCTGATATTCCATAGCTCGCCATAAGCTCGGTGGACTAATAAAATGATCTGTAATTCAACCTAATTCCAGCTAAATGCAATAATCAGCAAATTCAAAATGATGACCGACATCTTCTTCAATAATACAAACATTTTTTATTTTCAGCATAATGTATAAAACGACACGTGTGGCCTATCACAATGTTTTAATGGCATCTAATCTATTAATCGTGTCCATCCCCTCACGGTGTTGCCCCGTTCCACTCTTGGCCTGATGGGATCGCTCACTTGTAACTCAGTGCAGATTCGACTGCCTGTGTGTTGTTACCTAGTTCGAGGGAACTCATCAGCAAGTGCTTCTCCTGCCTCTCGCTCCCGTTATTGCGGGGTGCCATGAGTTGGGCCTTGAAGCAATGGTTGTGTCCATGGCTCCGTCGAATGACGGCTACTGTGGCTCATAGAACCTGTGCATGCTTTCGGATGCGGAGTATTGAAATGGCTTGATTTTTTAGGTGTCCATTCATTTTTATAAATGCATCTTCTAATGGATTAAATGGAATTTATAAAAAATAGTGGCCCCACACACAATTCAGATGGTTTTTAATCTTGTCTCCCCATCCCAATCGAAGAAACCGCTGCATGAGTCAATTTACTTCTATGATGTTGAAGAGCCTGGTCTATTTCTTGCACATGGTGTCCATGTGCTCTCGGATGTAGAATTTGGTGAGTGTGCCATAACATACGATCAAGTTTAATTATAACTAAACAACTTTGACCCTAAGCATTAAGATATGCAGATACGTCAGAACTCACAACGCATGATTGAAATTTGAGAAGATTGATTGCATATTCAACCACTCGCAGAATGTTGTTTAAAATTATTTGGCAATTACCAGAGGGTAGTGTTAGTCCTCTAATAATGAATTGGACATTGACTTCCATACGAAAGTACTTTTAAGTACAAAATTTAATATTAAGTAAACAATTACCATCAACCACAAGCAGTAACTCCAAATTACCTTTTCGGAAGAACTTGTATTACAATGAAAATCATTCAGCGTATGAGTATAGACTTTAGATTATAGCTAAATATTGATGTTACTACTAATATAAGATTAGGATACTCGGTTACGTTAAGGAATATAATAGACGGATTATTGACGCAAGATGAACGTGAGGTCAATCACCATCTTCCTTAGGGGGGATAACTACTTCGAATCCACGAAGTTTTTATGGACTCCTCACATAGACTTCTCAAATTCCCGAGGAACAGTAGAAACTAGAAATAATTCTACAAAATCAAAATAAATTCGTTGAATATTAATGGCTGAAATAAATGAGTCTACAACCCTTTAAATAGGGATTTCAAGACTTTAGGAATTAAACTATAACTAAAACTCTCTTAAATTCGTAACTTACTATAAATAGTAAAAATTTTATTTATAGTAAGTATGTGGCTTAACCACATTATTTTTTTAATTTTTCTAAACACTTTTCAAGTTGGGCGCAACTCCTAAAGCCTAACAGGTGAAGAGTTATAATCAAACTAAAACTTACTATTTAAAATTAAAAAAAATTAAACACGAAATTCAACTACCGATATAATGGAATCTCGCAAATTCAGCATGGGCAATCTGACAAATATAGGTTGGTTGGCTAAAGTAGCTTATCCTACCCAAAATTATATATAGTACACCGAGTCACTCATTTTGATTTGCACGATATGCTTGTTTTAAGGTTCTGTTAGTCTCGATGACTTCTTGTTGGAAAAAAATTATACAGATTAATATAATTTTGTATAATATGGAAATCGAAAATAATTAGAAATAAGGACAGGCTGAAGCACGTCTGAAACGCTGTCCTTAAAGCGTTATTTGCCCCTACTCAAGTAAGTTGAGTATGCTGATAGGTTACAGGCAAATATCTTCTAGGATACGACGAGCCTGATGTGGGTCTGCGTTCAGCAAACACGAAGGCCCACTAATAGAACTTTATTACACAGTTTGACAGAAATACAATGAATGAAAAAATTTCAGAAAAAGAAAATTATTTTAGACCACTGCACTGGTCAAGTCTTCAGATACTGTTTCTATTGAACCGTTCTAGACCACACCGTTGGTCTGTTCTTACAAAGGGTTTAACTGTTGCTATCTTGTTGAAATTACTGGAGTATAGAGAGAGGAGTAGTGAGCTATCTCAAATTCGTATGGTAGTGCTGGAATGGGCTGTGAGATGGTTTGGAAACCCATTCAGACCCTCCTTTTATAGACTATGGTGGCTGGGGGTAATGGTACAGAGAAATAAATCCCATGACCATTTTCTAGCTGTTGAGAAAACTAGCCGTTTTATTGCCGTTTTCGGACTGTTGTGCATGGGTCATTAAGCTGCTGCATGCTGACTATTGTGAGACAGCGGCTAGCCGTTTTATAGCTGTTGGGGCTAGCCATGCAGCAGTTTCAGCTGGACCCTTCACTTATTGAACAGTTGTTACAGATTTTCTACAACAGCTCTTTTTCAGCCCTCTATATATTCTGAGGGACTCTCATTCAGTCCTTTAGATTTTCGTCCAGCCAACCATCTGCCTTAGCCACTAGTCGCACTGCGACTCGCACACGTCTCGTTCCGGTTCGCGAAAGGAGCGACCTTCTGTGACACGATGCGCACGTGCGAAGTGCGCCTCTACAGCCACACTGCCTCACATGCCCATGCCCACACTCTCGCACCGAGCGCGAGCGCGTGTTCCAGTGCAAGTCCCATAGTCCACGGACTAGGTAAGCAAATATTATAGTACTCCACTATTATCATTTAAATCATATTTCCTTCTTCTCTTTTTTAAATGTGGGACTATTCCCAAAAACCATAAAAGGTGTTTTCCAACACTTTTATATATTATATTATATATTTTTTTATTTAAAATATTTTTATAAAATTAATATTTTTTACAACACTTGTGCCACGTCAGGGCCTTTTCTAATTCATCTTGGATATAAAAGCATCCACGACCTGCTTTACATCAATTATGATAAGCAACATAAAGCATGATTGAAAGATAGATTAATTTCTTTGTTTAATTGGATAAGTATGAATTGTTTTGATTTATTGAAATCTTTTATCACTTATAAGACCTTCCAGGCTCTTCTTACACACCTTTCCAGTAAACAGCTCAACACGACTTTTCTCATCCATGACGGATAACTCGATTTCTAAAAAAGTAAATTAGATCGGAAGATCTTAGCGGCCAATCTTGAGACCCTTTCGCGGTTCTATGTGGACCATTGTTGTATCACTCTTTCAGACCATTTGGGTGTGGGCCGCCAATCACAAGGTTAGGATTATTCTATGGAGGAGATTACCGAGTCATGGGCCATCCTCAGTAGGAGGCAAGAGATCAAGGGTCAGGATTACGAAGATGGGCCTCACATGCAGGTGTACTGCAAACCCTTGGGTGGCGTATATCATATAAACAAAAGCATATGCATACGTGCATGGGAAAGCGGATTGAGTGGTGAGACTGGTGACCCCAACGTCACCACTCAGAAAGGTAGTACTGGGGGATGTGGGGACCACCATGATGTGTATGTTTAATCCACGCCGTCCATCCGTTTTTCAAGCTCATTTAATTTCATTAGCCCAAAAATTAAGCTGATCAAAAGTTCAATTGCACCACACCACAGAAACAGTGGAGATTGAACGCTCACAATTAAAAACTTCTTCGCGACCTTATCAGAAGTTTGGATGAAGATTATATTTGTGTTTTACCTTCATCCAGGTCTATGTGACCTTATCAACAATTTGGATGGAAAATAAACATTTCGGTGGACCATAGGACGGTTTCAACGGTGGTTGTCATCATCCTCACTCTTTACTGTGGTGTGGTCTAACTGAGATACGGATCTACTTAGTTTTTGGTCCAATACCTTAAAATGAGCTGAAAAAACCGATGGACGGCGTGGATGTAGAAAAAAAAATACATCAAAGTGGGCCCCACGCGTCCAAATCACCTAGCTGGGTGGTCTTGGGGTCACCACCCAATCTGCTTTTCCGTACATGGGAAATGGGAAATGATATGATACTGGACCCGATGACTTGCACATGCAATTGGACGGTGGTGATGACCATGATCAGATATTGGAATATTCGCTGTGCTAATCTGGTTTATTCTGGTTTTGTGCTTCTTAAATAAAGAGATTAACATGCAGACTCTTTGCTTTTTCTCATGGTGGGGCCACCTGGGCTAGTGGCCTTATCTAGGCCGGATAAATTAATTGTGCTGGACCAGGACTTGCATCTGCCAAAATATCTGCTCTCTGCGGTAGAGACACTACAGACCGATGCGTCAATCCAATCCGTCCATCTAGCGATTCTTCTCATAGATGCCCTACGTTTCAAAACTGACACGTGTTTGATGTTCCTATCCGTCACTTTAATTCACTTCGCTTCACCAAATCTGACCATCCATTGTGGTGAAATCCCACCGTGGTGTTAATGCGTGGGTGTGTGTAATTAAAAAGAAAGTGAAAAAAAAAAAAAAAAAAAAAAAAAAAAGTACTATCATTATTTAAGGGATGACTAGGATCATCCGATGATTGCGTACTTTGAATTATCTTCCATCCAAGATATGGGAAAGAAGATGGACCGTCCTGATCGATAGACAACGATGACACGTGTCTTCAGTGGGCTGATTATTTGAAAAGTTGTCTTGTCTTGTCTTGTCCTGGCCTGGCCTAACCCTGATTCGCACACGACGCTGGGCGGAACTTGATCCTGCTTTAGCCCGGCCCATTTTCCACCCAACTCATCCACGTGGCACATACCTACAGGTCCAGACACTCCTTGATATTGAAATAGCTCAAAACACACAATCATGAGCTTTCACAAATTTTCATCTTAACCATCCATTTCAATTCCTCCAAAAAGGTCCTCAAAGTTGAATGGCTCTAATCATGCGATCATCGTGTCTGGACGGTTACCATTCAATTAATGTCCCAGATCTCGCACACTTGTGCTTTTTTCACAGGCCGGAGATGCATTCCTCTAGGTAAAATTAGCATGCGTGTTATGGGTTCTGATTCCAGTCGAAGTTTGTCATACTACATCAAGAGATCCTGACCATATGATTTCTGCCTGTTGATTTTGGACCATCCGATCGTTCGCTTTTAACCGTCCATTTGATGGATGCCAGTAGAACAATTAGGATAAAAGAGTTAGGACCTAACCCTTTTATCAAGATTTTTGGACCCATGACATCCGGCCAGAAAAATCGAACATGGATATGGAATTTTTACACGTGGACAACACTATGGATGTGTGGAACAATCACAGCCGTCCAGCTTGATCCAGTTGTGTATTGCACTGGCCGTACCTTCTGTTAAGCATCCTTTGTAGTCCCACATTTGGATGGCTATGATACTTGTGGGAAAAAGGGTCTATGAGGTAGACCTTATGGGAACTTCTCATGATGTTGAGCTCTGTGGGCCCTGCCATGATGCATGTTGGACATCCACACCGTGCATTTGGTGGGTCTCATTTAGTTTATGGTATGTCCCAAAACTCAGCAGTATCCGAAACTTAGGTTGGCCACACAATCTGGAACCATGTAAAATCATGCTTAAAACATATAAAATCACTTGGTGGGGCCACCTGAGTTTTGGAATGGTCTGAAATTTGGTGTGACCCCTCACCAAAGTGTGCACGCACACAATGGATGGGATGTCTAAACCACAACTCCATGGGCCCTATAAACAATCAGAAAGACTTCAATGGGTGGGCGTCTACTCTCTACTGCTCTCTATGGTGTGGCTCACCTAAGTCATAGATTGGCCTGATTTTGGGGCCCATGGGCCTGATTTTGGGGCCCATGGCCCATCATGTAAGGATGCATCTAATTAATGGTGTGGCCCACAAGGCTCACGTTACTTCTGGCAAGGTACAGTCCATTTGTACAGTAATCCAGTATCATCCACGCCTGAAATTCTAGATTCAAAGATCACAGCCACCAAACCTCAGCCAATGACAAGTTTTGAGGCCCATGAATCGAAAGGCTAACATCATCCGTTTGTAGTCCATCCATAGTGGAACCAAGCAGACCAATGAATCTGAATATGGGTACACCACACACACACGCCAAGTAGACCAATGGATCTGAATATGGGTACACCACACTGCAAGCACGCCTAGCCGCTCACCCACCCACCCACCTACATATTGAACTACTAGATGGACCCGACCAGTCTTTAACTGGGTCCATGAAAAAGACACATATCCGATCAGACCTAATTTTAACTTGGGTCAGAAAGGTGTGACTGAAACTAGCCCAATTCATCACCTATAAAAGAAACTTAGATTGGATCCAAGCACCAACTCCTCCCTGGCCCTATTTATGACCCATACAAATCGGATTGGGTCCATCAAGTACAAACCCGTTCGGGTACCCATTGATAGGCGTGGCCCTTGCATAGGGCCCACCTTGATGTTGAATTGTATATCCATGCCGTCCATCCATTTTGCCAGGTCGTTTTAGGCCATCAGCTTAAAAATGAAGCAGCTACAAATCTCAGGTGGACCATACTTGAAGAAACAGTGGTGATTGAATGTCACACCATTAAAACCTTCCTAAGGCCCAACATAATGGTTATTTGCCATCCAACCTGTTGATAAGGCGACAGAAAATTGGAAGAAGGGGGAAAACAAATATCAGCTTGATCCAAAACTTATGAAGAAGTTTTTAATGGTCAATCACCATTGTTTCCTATGGTATGGTCCACCTGAGACTTGGATCCGCTGAATCTGTCAACACAGATGGATAGCATGCATGTAGAATACATACATCAAGGTGGACCACATGATAAGCGCGGCACCATCTTGAGTGAGACCAGGACTGCTGTACCTAATCCACTCCAAAGCAACGGGTGCATCGATATAAGAGAGGAGATCACCCTCTTATTGTCAAAAATAGCCCTTGGATCGACAATGATTTTTTTTCCTAAAATGGAGAGATAAAAGTATTATCGATTACTAAGCACTCTCATAGAACACATAAATATCTTAATCCTTAAATTCTAACTTTAGGAAAATAATTTATTAAAAGTATTAAATGACTTCTAAACTAACTCAAACTCTTCTCCATCACTTAAAAAAGGTCTTTTAAGTTTGCGATCTAAAACACCCTAAAAATATTAGAATCTGCAGCAACAAACACCAGAACAAACCATTTTTATAAAACCGTTTGGAGACCAATGGCCTTTGGCATTGCCAGAACCTAAAGCTCAATGACTTTCCAACGATGTATATCATATGCTCAAAAGGAATAACCGTTCACAAAGTTATAGTTGCTGGAAATTGGAATATGTGCTCAACCCTTGGATCAAACTTTATAGCCCAATTTCTTTCAATCCCAACCATCCATGTGATTGGATCCTTACTCTTGCTCGGGTGGTAGACTCTCAGGAGTTTCAACACCCGGTCAAGGGTCCAAGTATCCATAGGTGGTGAAATTCCACTAGTGTGACTGTGTGGGGTGTGTGCGCGTGTAAAAAAAAAAAAAAAACCCCATCCATGTGATTATTCTTGACTTTGTACTATATGAGTACTAGCCCGTTGCAATAACCCACCTTTATAGCACATCTTCTCTGACTTTGGCAACAAATGGTATAGGTCTACTTATGGGGGCACATGTTGGCACATGCGTGGCACTTTAAGATGGATAGTGACACATGTTACGTGTGGGGCACTTAAAGATGTGTAGCAATGGATATGAGTCATTTACATGAAGAGAAGTGGTCATTTCCCATTTTTCCTTGATTTCTTGGAATGACATTTTTTAAGTATGGGAAGAAAAATTAATAAGAGGCATAGCATGAAATAAGAGGAAATGGAATGGCATTTCCACAAAATTTACAAAAACAAACAACAGGAAATGCTATTTTCATAGGAACAATATTTCCAAAATTTGTCATACCTGAAATGTTCTAATTAGAAAAACAAAACATCAGGATATTCACCGGAACAATGAATTAAAATTTTAAGATATTTGGGAATAATACACATCTCGTAAATTGCGTTTTCATCTTACCTAAACTTTCAAGATACTTTTTTCAGCTCGTTGTGATAACTATAACAATGCCAATGACCAGATTTACTGTAAATATCCTTTTAATTCAAAAGGCAAAGAGTAATGAACATTTGAGGGGGTCAACCAGAAGAGAAGGACAAATCTCATCCAACAATTATTGTGGACTGAAGATGCATATCGAAAAAAAAAGAAGCAAATATCATATCTACAAACAGCATGGATATGAAGAGGTGTTATAGAAAGGCTCCAACCTAAAGGTTGTGTAGTTCAATGGCAGATACTGTACATGAGGGAGAATCGTAACCCGTCAATAGCTAGTGATGCAGGATTCGCTGCTCTAGATTGATTCCATGGTGGATCCCTCATGCTGCCTGGATACAAGGCTCCAATCAGACGGTCCATCTGATGGTCATATCAACATGTGGCTCACAAAAAGTCAATAGGATGGCTATAAAACACCAAATGGTTCGATTATGGGGTGCATAGGTACAACCAGATGCTGGTTGTGGACTCAAAAATCAATGGGTTGTTGTTCTGCGACTTGTATGCAAACCAGGAAGCCTGTGTACACCATCGGATTTGTGTATGCACAGCCACTTTGATTGGTAAACAAGGGCTTTCAATGAGATGAACTCTTTTAACCAAAAAAAAAAAAAGAACTTTCTATTTCAAGTTTGGTATCATTTAGGAAAACTTTATCGTTTGGACCAATAGGCTCTTAGCTTTCGTTTCTTTTACCTTAAGCAGGATTGTAAAGAGGACTAAGAATTACTCTTACAGAATTTTTATCTTTTGTGTTTCCCGTGATTCTGTTTTCTTGATATCATTGGATTGAAATTCGTATGTATCCAAATCTCTCTGGAAGTTCACTTCAAACTTTAGGTAGCCAAAAAATAAATTATAATACAGAATCACGGGAAGACAGAAATAGAGAGAGAGAGAGAGAGAGAGAGAGAGAGAGAGATTTTGGTGCATGGGGCATTCACGGTGAGCCAGCCGGTGACAAATAGAAGTAAAAGACAGAAATGCAGTCAGGGGTCTTCAGGATTTTGGTGTGTGGGCGGGCCATCCTCGGTGAGCTGGCACTGTATAATAGAGGAGGGGAGGGGGGGACGTGGGTCTTCGAGATTTTGATGCATGGGCCATCCTCGATGAGGAGGGGGAGAATGGAGGTCTTCAGGATTTTGGTGAATGGGCCATCCTCAGTGAGGAGGGAGAGCGGGAGGGATTGATATTGGTGACAAATAAAGGTTAAGAGTTGGAAAATGCAGTGTCGGGGGTCTTTGGGATTTTGGTGCATGGGCCATCCACGGTGAGCCGGCACTGTATAATACACATAAAGAGTGTGAGAGAGCACAAGGGATATAAACGGAACATTACCCATATGGAGAGAACCACTATGGATACAAAAGAGAACATATGCCCCCACAATCTTATTATCATAATGCAATGAAATATTCGAAATTTCATATACAAGGTTTTGAATGGTTGAAGCAGAAACGGGAACAAAGAACAGCCAATGTTAGGCTATAACAAGGTAAAAGGAGACAAAAACATCTTCCCTATCTAAACTCCACATGAGGATGCTAGAAAACACACTAATAACTTAAGAAACGGAGCAGCAATTGCAAAACAAGTAAACTTCTGAACCAAACAAAGAGAGAAGAAAAAGTGAAAATACAAATGGAAGAATGTGGGGTTGATAAAATAGGGCTCTGACCCGAGTAGGATCAAGCTTGTGCGAGCCTCTTGACAACTGCAGCCATGTACTTTCCCTGATGCTCAGCAAGAGCCAGCTCAGTCTCGCTCGGTTCCCTTGTGCCATCCCCAGCGAAGACTCCGGCTCCATATGGAGATCCCCCTCTAATGGTATCCATCTTGAACATGCCGGCACCAAAAGTGTAACCAATGGGAACAAATAGCATTCCATGGTGGGCCAACTGAGTTATAGCAGTCCAACTGCAGAAAGGGGGGAAAGAAGTTAATGGAAGTCTAATAGCTGTCACAAAAATCGTAGAGGGTTTGAAAGTCTCACATCACAAAAATAATAATAATAATAATAATAATAATAAATAGAACAATTTTTATTTTTATTTTTTCTGAGAGGCAACAAAGTAATTTTATTAAAACCGAGGTAGCACAACAGCTACAAGCCAAACCAAAGCAAAAACTAACCTAAAAAGGCAATGAGCAATCTTTCAGCCCATCTACACAGGAAGACCATTCTACTAAGTATGACAAAGCCCTACTAAGAACCATCTCCCATGAACGATTCTTGTTTCGGAAGCATCTTCGATTCCTTTCTTCCCCAAGTAGCCCACAGACCCGCGCCCCTAGATTGTTTCCGCAAGCCCACACCTTGCCACACCATGAGGAGCTCACCTACTGACCTTAGCATAACCCAAAACATGTTGAAGCTCCTGAGAATACCACACCATACCCTGTGTGCAAAATGACAATGGATAAAGAGGAGATTCACCAATTCCGCATTTGCCATACACATTATACAAACATCGCGTATCACCATTGGTGCTTCTAAAGATTATCCACGGTTGGGACTTTTTCCTTGCCAATCAACTTCCAGGGGGGAAGTCATAATAGAAGGGCCAAACAGTGCAGATGCCTGACTTATCCTTACACCAAATCATTTGATCCTGCTCTTCACCTACAGAGTAACATAAATTAATGTGATTCAATGCTACAAACTCCACCTTATCGTCAAGGACTCCACGGCATGGTGGGGACCAAATTACAAGATCCCACATGTAAGAAAAGCACTGTGCCACCTTGATATCAGTTCCCATAGATAGCCAAGCCATCCATGGGAATTCCACTTTCAGGGAGCAATCTCCAATGCACACATCTTCCCAGAATTATTTAAAATAAAAAAAAATAAAAAAAATTCCCCATTGCTGAGGGAGAAACCAATGCCCTCCAAGAACTTAGCCCTGACAGAAGACAACCTTTCTAAATATCCTGGCAACCGTACTTATCCATGATGACCTGCCTCCATACTCCTCCTACCACTATGCCAAACCTCCAAAGCTGCTTCCTTAACAGAGCTAGGTTTATCAGTTTCAACTTTCAAGTCCCTAATGCCAACTCCATCTTCATACGGCCTGCACTTATTGATCGCAAAATTTTTGAAATCTCATCAGTTTTTTTTTTTCTTTCTTTTTTGCCAATTTTAACACAAATATTCATATTATTAAATAATTCATTGGACATATATTTTAATTTCTAACATCATTTATTAATTTATAACAATTATCTTCAGTTTCCAACTTTCTATTTTCAGCCGGATTTTCCCAATAATATCCCAAGAAAAACCTCAAAACATGAAAATCTCCTAAGAAATTCCTGGATTGAGAAATAGTTGGGATCAAAGTTTGTCACTAAACCAATACAGCCTGATAACAACAGATACTCAAGGTCCAAGCCATGTTGTTTTGGACTAGCTGTACGGTTCTGTTTGTCAAGCACCTAGAACAACAAGTAAAGATGCAATGTGAAAAATGTGGAGAGCTTAAGACAGTTTGTCACATATAGCATTTATGATTTATGTGCACATTGACACGTGGGACGTGCAAGGCAGTTGAAACTTGGGAGTGGGACACATCACACACATGGGTGCTTGAATATGGATGGTTGCACATGTGACACATGTGGAACATGTGGATGCTTGCGCATGGAACATTATGTTCCCACATGAACCAAAACAAGGATAAGGTTTCCTCACTTTTTAGCAAGGACAGACGATCCTTGTGAACAATTGATTTTTGAACACATGTTATCCTTATTATCCTAGGTTTTTTTGCATAGATGGGCTCAACAAACCATGCACAAGCTGTCTACCCAAAACAGCTTGGGCATGACACAATTTTCCTTGCATCCAAACAGCCCTTACAAGTTCAGTGCACAAATATCTTCCACCATTTAAAGACAGTTGTCAGCAAATGAGCAAGCATTTCAAAATGCAAATTGTTAAAAGCCCATTTCAAAATGGTCATAAGATGCTGCCCAGAATTATCGGATGATTGGAAATGTGCATACCAAGCCATTCAAAATGTGCAGACTCGAAATCTTCCATAACAATAGCAAAAGATCTCTGAATTCCAAAAGCAAATGTATCCCAACAGCTCCTCACATCTAGAGCTGTACACGAACCGAGTTAGCTCGGTTAACTCACTCAAATCGACTCGGAAAAGCTTGACTCGACTCGGCTTGAAACTGGGTTCGAGCCAAGTTGAGCTGATTTTTTTGAACTCGAAAAAATTTCGAGCCGAGTCCGAGCTAGACCAAGCTCAACTCGACTCGGAGCGGGTTCACTTAATACAAATATTTTTAAATATTTATATATTTAAATAAATTATATATATATATATATATATTAAAAACCCTAAAACCTAAACTCGAACTCGAACTCAGCTCGTAGGCTCGAACTCGAACTCAGCTCGAGCTGGCCTGAGCTGCTGACCGAGCTAGCCAGTCAGGCTCGAGGACCGAGCCGAGCCAAGTTCAAGCTGGGCTAGCCTGCTGGCCGAGCCGGCCAAGCTTGACTCGGTTCAGCTCATGTACAGCTCTGCTCGCATCCCTGCTCAGAAAACCAGGCCAGTGCACTCATCAAATGGGCCAGCGTACATATAAAATCACTTGAGAGTCTCAAACAGATCTGACTTGGTAATGACTGTTGGTGAATAGTTAAAAGTTAACCAAAATAAATACTCATTTTTTGACATGGTATTAATCAATTTGTTTGGGCGCCATGTTTTGTGCAGTTGCCACTGATCTGTTGGATTGTCAAATAGATTCATTAGATGGTGTCCAAATTCCAGTTCTCATCATCAACATACAAAAATGAAGATGGCCGCTGATGCCATGAATGGACGATCTACCACTAGTTTGTGTTACCTAAGAGACTCTTATCTCTTGTGGCCTATTTGGTTACCATCAAAACTCTGTTTGGATGGAATTGTCTGAACACATCTTTGAGCTAAACCTATCGTAGGCTTGTATGGATGGCTATTTTGTTATATTGACTGCTGTCTGTCAAACACCCTGTTTGGACAAGCATACGGGACTCTTGTACAAGTTAGGCACATTGAGACGTGGGCATGCAGTGCGGTTGTGGACTAACAGTGGCATGTAGCATATGTGGATTTGAAAATGCACACTGGCACGCATCAATTGCTTGAACATGCACGTTGGAACATGTGGCGGATTTGGTCTATGTATGCATGCATAATGCACATGTGAGGTGCTTGAAGATAGCTGGTCTCACTTGTGGCATTTTCACACATGTGACATATGTGCCATGCATGCAAGGTTTAAAAGTATCATTTGAAACCAACACACAGTGCCCAATACAAGCCGATTTCGGTCATAGATTATATGGTTTTTTTTTAATTGCAAGAAAATATATTAAAGAAGGCAGAAAGCCATAAGAACAACAAGAACAAAAAAAAAGCAAACAAAACAAAGAAACAAGGCAACAACAAAACAAACAAAAAAAACTGAAAACAACTATACAACTCAAGACCAAACCTCGGAGAGAAGAGACGCACTAAACGAGATTATACAGGTGTATTGGCCCGATACAGGCCCAAAACGGGACAATACAGGGCAATTAGGGTGATACGACACCATATTGGCAGTGAATGATATGCTACACCAAAACTGATTTTTAATCCATGCATGTATGTGTACAAAAGATACTCATTCGTGTATTTAATGGAAAATGAGCTAAATCAACTCGTGCCTGGATTGCCTTGTATGCACTAACAGCAAGTTTTTTAAACAGCCTTGCATTTTGCATCAGTCTTCAAACGTATGAGTTTGACCCGACTGATTTGGTAGTAAACTTGACAAAAAGTTTATGGAGGACTCCCATAAGGGATTGGGGGAAAATGATAGAATAAAAGGAGATGGACACTTATATTGCTTGAACAACACTTTCATCTTTTGACGTCAAGTTTCTAGTTGGAAATAGGCCTCGGGTTAGCTTATAGGAGTTTGAGATAAGAGAAAATAGAGAAGGTTGGTTACATATGTGGGTGTTGTTTACCCCACCTATCCTCAAATATCTAACATTGACCCAGCTAATTCAATGAAAATTTGGCAAAAAAAAAAAATAAAAAATGTTTTAAAACTATTTACGAGAGGACATAACAAAAGCACTGGGCATTTCTATTGCCTGAACCATGCCTTCAGATTTTGACAGAGGTAGGCTAGGGTTTAAGCTGTCAGGGTTTAGTTGCTTAAATCAAACTGTTTATATCAGGAATCAGGATAGCTATATAGGCAAGTGTTGTTTTCCTATCTTCAAATATCTAAGTTTCACTCTGCTGAATTGAAGGAAGTCTTGGCAAAAAAACAAAAAAAATCGTTATACTGTGAAGGAATGCAAAAAAGGACACGAGGTAATGGGCAGTTACATTGCTCGAACCATGCCTTCATCTTTTGAGGTCAAGTGGAAGTAGACTTAGGGTTAAGGTTTAGGTGCCTAACCTAAGATTAAAGGACATGCGTAAGGATAGCTATGCAGGCAGGTTTTGTACGATCCTTTGTCAAATATCTGACTTTGACATGGCTGGTTCAATGGAAAACTTAAAAAAAAAAACAAAGAGGAAAAAACATGTGAAGACTCTAAAGGAATGAGTAAAACGACAGAACAAAATCAATGGAACTTATGTTGCTTGAACCATGCTGTCATTTCTAGACATCATGTGTCTAGCTGGAAGTAGGCTTGGGATGGGATTTGTGTGCTTAAGATCAAAGATTATGTACAAGGATAGCTATTTCTGAAGGAACGAGAAGAAAGCATAGAACAAAAGGCAATGGGAACTCATCTTGAACCATGCTGCCATCTTTTGACATCAAGTGTCTTGCTGGAAGTAGGCTAGGTTAGGATTTATGTGCTTAAGGTCAAGGAGTGTATATAGAAGGATAGCAATGTGAGAAGGTGTCCCACCTATCTTCGTCAATTATAGCAATGAATCCCTCACCTAAAAACTGGATAAGCAAACAATGTAGGGAGAGTTGAATAAACTAGGTCCTTTTACTTCGGAAAGGTGAGTTGAAAAAACAAAGTCCAAGAAACTGGTGCCTTGATTGGTCACTCTTGTTGCCTCACATACAAGGAACCCCATTCAAACGAAAAGAAACACCTTTTGCCACATAATTAGCAGATTATTCACAAGTAACTCAGAAGTCTAAAACAAGGAGAACAAGAAGGTAAAAAAAATTGTTTTGTTTTTCTGGATCTTTTTCTCTATTTTAATTGAAAATTTCATGGAAAGAATTTCCTGTATTTTCCAGAATCACAAACCCTGGACCTCTTTTCCCAGAATTCGAACTTGTAAGTTGTAACAACGGTCGATATTGGCCAATGCATGTCCCTTTCCGACACAGGCAAAGCCTATGACGATGCCAATAGAAAATGAGACAATAATAGGACTTCGCTTACATACTAAGGTATATCACAATGATTGGGAAGTCAACTTGGAAAACCTTGAATGCTAGGAAGCTAAACCTTGAAAATTGGAAAACCAACAGCGACTTTGATGGCAGTGGTAAGCTTGTGAATGTCTTATCTTCAGTTCTCTGCATTTGCAGTATGCAAGAAGCCTGAAACCATCAAGCTAGTATTTTCAACAAGGAATCTGTACGTCCATTAATCAAAATTAGAATGTTAATAAAAAAGGATGTCCTGGCTGTGCTTAGCGTATATTGTGCACAGCTGATATAACAAACATATGGGTCTTTAATAGCTCCAAAAGTTTCCTTACAGACATAAGGACATGTAATGCATGGAGGAAATTGTCATTGGCTATGCACCGCCACTGATTCCACTGAGATAGAAGATGATTCACAGAAAACTTTAACTACCAATCATGTCAAACCAGTCGTTCACCTGGAACTGTAAGTTCTGAACCAGTCATGCACCTGAGACTGTAAGTATGCTAATTAGTCATGGAATAGAGAATAGACGTTTCTTTTTATTGGAAGAGACATTTTTTCCACATTCTGATGCGGACACAAGCGCATTCAAGGTGTACCAACGAAGAAAGCGCCAACCACAAGTGTCGTCCTTGTGGATAGGCGACTATTGAGGAGCTGAAGACCTTTCACATGTGATTAGACATAAAGAAGACCCCACTTAGGGAAGACACATGTGAAGGAAGATTGGAGAAAGAAGACCGGACGCCCGAACTTTCCCGTACTTATGTTATTTGCGCGTTTTTTCTTAGTTTAGGGTATTTTAGCAATTACATGTCTTTATTTGCTTATTATAGGGGTATTTTAGTAATTTTATGTCTTTATTTGCTTATTTAAGTGGGCTAAAGCCCTAAACTCGAATTTTAACTATTTATTAATGAAAAGAAAACCTTTTGGTTGCCTCCTTCCTCTCTTCTCTCTAACGGTGCTTCTTCTCTTCACTTGATCTTCTTCTTCTAATTTCTTCTTATGCCCCTCCAACTTCTTCGAGGTAATTATTTTCTTCTTTCTATTTTTCAGTTTTTGTTAATTCTTCTTCAATCAAAATCTTGAGAATCGATCTAAACCCTAAACCCCTAAATTCTCAAATCCCTAATCCGAGAAACTTCCTGGTTCTTCGGACTAATGATCTTCATTGATTGATTGGGTGTGACCATGCAAGATCGGGAGGTCTCATCCCTCGCCAGATCCAATCTAAGTAATAATTGAATTTCATATTCCATGGTTGTGATGATGGCCCGCTCCATTGCATGTTTCCTTTATGATTTTCTCAGTTATGATGATTATTGCTAGAATTTTAGATCATTTATTCCTTTTATTTCCGCTGTTTAATTATGTTCATGAGCATGCATCATAATTAGGGTTGTCCTGCATCAATTTTGGTATCAGAGACTAGGCTTGCATGGTTTTTTTTGTCTAGATCGAGTTATCAAATTAGGGTTTTGATTTTTAGATTTAATTTAGGAAAGTTCCAGATTTAGAAAGTTTTCAATTTTAGAAACTTTCCAATTTTAAAAAGTTCCTAATCTGGAAATTTTCCAGATATGAGTTGTTTCCTATTTCAACTTAATTGTGACAGTTCATAGTAGTTTTACATTCATCGCATTCATCTTGAAAGTCATAACACCTAGTAGTCTAGTTGGGTAGAGTTTGGTTCAAGTCTTCATTGTATGCCCACGAGAAGTGGTAGAGGTTTCGGACTTCAACCTACCATGAATAACGAGCAATTATCTGAGCAACTTGTTCAATTGATACAAAAGATAACCGCCCGAGAAGCGGGTCAAAAGCTTGAATTTGCCCGCCTTGAGAACCAAATTACCACTACCATGACTAAGGTTGAGCAACTAGAGGCGTCCCAAAAAGAAAACCCCGCTGTAGGGGATGATGCGTACTCCCAAGTAGGAGGAATCATTGAAGAACGCGCTGCCACACGTGATGGTCGTGAGAATAGAGATCGTGGTAACGGTCGTGGTGTGGTACAAGAAGCACGAGCCACATGTGATCATCAAGACCGCTATGATCCAGATGAGTGTGCGATGAAGAGTGTGAGAGTTGAGGCTCTAAGTTTTAATGGACGCTTGGATCCCAAGTCATTCCTTGACTGGGTTGCTGACATGGACCACTACTTTGAGTGGTATGGCATGTCGGAAAACCGTCAAATGCGGTTTGCTAAGATGAAGCTTGTGGGCCAAGCCAACCTCTTCTTAACCAATACCGAGCGTAGGATAGAGAGAGTTGGTAGGGCCCCTATCACACATTGTTATGAGATAAAAGAGAAGTTGAAGGAGAAGTACCTTCCTCTCTCATACCGTCGGAAGCTCCTTGACCAATGGCAATCCTTACGCCAAGGGTCAATGTCTGTCACTGACTACATCGCTAAATTTGAAGAATATGTGATGCGATGTGATATCCAAGAAGACCCTCTAGTAACGCTTTCACGTTTCAAGACGGTTCTTCTTGCGGATCTTCAGCGCGAGCTTATGACTCGGCCCTTAGCGGACTTGGATGAAGCATATCAAGTCATGCAGGAGTTAGAGCAATATCTGAAAGCTCTTGTCGTTCGTCGTTTTGAGTTCCGAGACTCCAGTGCTAGATCTAGTTTCCAGGGAACTAGACCTAATATCGGTAGTCAACCTAAGGCACAAGCGACCATTCCGCCTAGGCGTAGGGAGGACAAGGGCAAAGGGGTTTTTGGTGTCGGTCCTAGTACATGAACCAAGTGAGGTGCTATGAGTGTGGCAATCTTGGCCACATGTCTAATCAGTGCCCTGCGAAGAGCCGTGGGAGAGCCTAGGCGAGTCCCACGAGGGTGGAGATGACCAGGGTGATTATGAAGTTGAAGAGTATCATCCTAAAAGAGGACTTACTGATGAAGAAGAAGTGGATGGAGAAGCAACGCTTGCAGCAGTCAGACGTGTGCTAGCTCAGTCTAGAAGTAGTGCTGACTGTCGTCGAAGCACTATCTTCTATACTATTGCCAAGTGTGGTGAAAAGAATTGTAAGGTGATAGTGGACAGTGGAAGTTGTCAGAATGTGATTTCCACTAGCACCGTAGATCGCTTAAAACTGAAATCCACACCTCATCCAAACCCGTATAAAGTTTCTTGGGTTGACAAGACATCCCTACCTATCACCCAGCAATGTCTAGTCTCCATCGAGTTTGGGTCATACAAAGAGTCCCTGTGGTGTGATGTTTTACCTATGGATGTGGGACATGTTATCCTAGGTAGACCGTGGCTATTCGATAATGATATCACAATCTTTGGCCGTTCGAATACGTGTACTTTTATGTATAACGGTAAAAAGATCAAACTTAATCCCATGCCACCTGAGAATACACTAGGGAAGAAGAATGATGAGAAGGCAAGTGAGCCTAGAGAAATGAGGAAATCCAAACCTAAGTCTCTACATATAATCAGCACAAGAGAGTTTAAAAAAGAGGCTAAGGATGTTTCTAGGGTGTATGCCCTTGTGGCTAGAGAGATTACACCTGAGGCTCCATCAGAGTTGCCCCGTGAGGTGACCTCAGTCCTGAAGGAATACAGTGATGTATTTCCTGAAAAATTACCGAATGAGTTGCCACCTATGAGGGACATACAGCATGCCATTGATCTTGTCCCAGGGTCTACTCTACCGAACCTTCCTCACTACAGGATGAACCCTGCAGAGCATGTAGAGTTGAAGAAGCAAGTTGATGAGCTTCTGCAAAAGGGTTTCATCCAAGAGAGTATGAGCCCGTGTGTCGTGCCTGCATTGTTGGCGCCAAAGAAAGACGGTACGTGGCGCATGTGTGTGGACAGCCGTGCCATAAACAAAATTACTGTCAAGTATAGGTTCCCTATACTTAGACTTGATGATATGCTTGACATGATGGCCAGGTCCACTATATTCTCTAAGATAGACCTCAAGAGTGGATATCACCAAGTCCGTATACGCCCAGGAGATGAGTGGAAGACGGCGTTGAAGACGAAAGATGGGCTGTATGAGTGGTTGGTCATGCCCTTCGGCTTGACTAATGCACCCAGTACTTTCATGCGGGTGATGACACAAGCTTTGAGGTCGTTCATGGAAAAATTCCTAGTGGTGTACTTTGACGATATTCTTATTTATAGTACCGCTAAGGAATCACACCTTGAACATTTAAAGAAGCTCTGTAGTGTCCTTAGGGAGGAAAATTTGTACGCTAATCTTAAGAAATGTGCATTCATGTCTAGCCAAGTTGTGTTCTTAGGATTTATAGTATCATCTGACGGGATGCGTGCAGACCCTGAAAAGGTCAGGGCCATAGTTGAGTGGCCAGAACCAAGGAACATTCATGAGGTGCGAAGCTTTCACGGCCTAGCTACTTTTTATCGTCGGTTCATTAGGGGTTTTAGCACGATCATGGCTCCCATTACCGAGTGCATGAAAAAGGGAGAGTTCGTGTGGTCTAAAGCCGCAGTCAAGGCTTTTAAAGAAATTAAGGGCAAGATGGTGGAAGCTCCTGTCATGCGTCTACCTGACCTTTCTAAAGTCTTTGAAGTAGCATGTGATGCGTCTGGTGTCGGGATAAGTGGAGTATTGAGTCAAGAAGGACACCCAGTGGCCTATTTCAGTGAGAAACTGAATGAGGCAAAACAAAAATACTCCACTTACGACAAAGAATTTTATGCGGTAGTGCAATCCCTGAGACATTGGCGACACTATCTCCTACCGCAAGAATTCGTTTTATTTTCTGACCATGAGGCTTTGAGATATTTGCATTCTCAGAAGAAACTCAACCCAAGGCATGCCAAGTGGGTAGCATTTCTTCAAGAATATTCGTTTGTTTTGAAACACAAGGCCGGGGTTGAAAACAAACCAGCGGATGCCCTTAGTAGAAGAGTGGCATTGCTCAACTCCTTGAGTGTAGAGGTAGTCGGATTTGAGCAACTGAAAGATGAATACCCCATATGTCCTGATTTTGGGGGTACTTACGCGTCGCTCTCTAGTGACCAGCATATTATGGGTGAATATGTTCTTAAAGACGGCTTCCTTTTCAAGGGAGACAGACTTTGTATTCCCCGTATGTCCCTTCGTGAATTCCTCATCTGGGAGCTTCATTCAGGAGGGATAGCTAGCCATTTTGGTCGTGATAAGACCATTGCCCTCATGGAAGATCGTTTCTATTGGCCAAGTCTCAAGCGAGATGTAGCCAAAGTTTTAGGGCAGTGTTGAACATGTCAGTTGGCAAAGCAAAGAAAGCAAAATATCGGGCTATACACGCCATTACCAGTGCCACATACTCCATGGCAGGACATTAGTATGGACTTCGTGCTTGGGCTTCCCAAGACTATAAAAAAGCACGATTTCATTTTTGTCGTTGTGAACCGTTTTTCTAAAATGGCGCATTTTCTCCCATGTTCGAAGACGTCGGATGCGTCTCATATTGCTCGTCTCTTTTTTGATGGTGTGGTGCGTCTCCATGGGTTACTTAAAACCATAGTGTCAGATCGTGATGTTCGATTTACTAGTTATTTTTGGAAGACACTGTGGCACATTATGGGAACTCGTTTGCAATTTTCTACTACTTACCACCCACAAACAGATGGTCAAACTGAAGTGGTAAACCGTAGCCTTGGAAATCTTCTACGATGTCTAGTGGGTGAACATGTTAAGACTTGGGACCTAATTTTACCAACTGCTTAACTTGCTTATAATGAGTCAGTTAATAGATCTACAGGGTTGAGTCCTTTTGAAATTGTAAGTGGTTATAAGCCTAGAATGCCCATAGATCTCTTACCTATGGCTATTACCCAAAGGTCTTCTGAGTCAGCCGATGCATTTACACGACATATTCATGATTTGCATACACATATTAGACAGCAGTTAAATAAGAGCAATGATGATTATAAAGTTTCAGCTGATTCTCATCGTAGAGTGCAAGAATTTCAAGAAGGAGACTGTAATGGTGCGAATAAGGCCAGAGCGATTCTCTCAAGGATATGCTAAAAAATTACAAGCGCATAGTGCTGGACCATTTAGGATATTACAAAAGGTTGGGTCCAACGCGTATCGGATTGACCTTCCACCTACAATGAGCATTAATCCAACTTTTAATGTGGAAGATCTAGTCCGTGCCCATACTCCCATTGTTGATACATCGTCCCTTTCATGGCCTTTTTCTGAGTTTGCTACCCAACCCTTTCCACCCCCTCCTCCACCCATTACCCATACAGAAGAAATTGAGGAAATCTTGGATGATGAGATAGTATCCACGAGAGATGGAGGTTTTCAAAGGTATCTTGTCAGGTGGAAGAACAAACCATCGTCTGAATCTACGTGGCTGTCGAGCGACGCATTGCAGGGTATTGATCCAGATCTACTAGAGCGCTACAAAAGTTTCAACTCGTCGGAGTCGAGTTTTTCTCACCGGCGGGGAATTGATGCGGACACAAGCGCATTCAAGGTATACCAACGAAGAAAGTGCCAACCACAAGTGTCATCCTTGTGGATAGGCGACTATTGAGGAGCTAAAGACCTTTCACATGTGATTGGACATATAAAAGACCCCACTTAGGGAAGACACATGTGAAGGAAGATTGGAGAAAGAAGACCAGACGCCCAAACTTTTCCATACTTATGTTATTTGCGCGTTTTTGTTTAGTTTAGGGTATTTTAGTAATTATATATCTTTATTTACTTATTCTAGATGTATTTTAGTAATTTTATGTCTTTATTTGCTTATTTAAGTGGGCTAAAGCCCTAAACTCGAATTTTAACTATTGATTAATGAAAAGAAAACCTTTTGGTTGCCTCCTTCCTCTCTTCTCTCTAACGGTGCTTCTTCTCTTCCCTTGATCTTCTTCTTCTAATTTCTTCTTATGCCCCTCCAACTTCTTCAAGGTAATTATTTTCTTCTTTCTATTTTTCAGTTTTGGCTAATCCTTCTTCAATCAAAATCTTGAGAATCGATCTAAACCCTAAACCTCCAAATTCTCAAATCCTTAATCCGAGAAACTTCATGGTTCTTCGGACTAGTGATCTTCATTGATTGATTGGGTGTGACCATGCAAGATCGGGAGGTCTCATCCCTTGCCGGATCCAACCTAAGTAATAATTGAATTCCATATTCCATGGTTGTGATGATGGCCCACTCCATTGCATGTTTCCTTTATGATTTTCTCAGTTATGATGATTATTGCTAGAATTTTAGATCATTTATTCCTTTTATTTTCGCTGTTTAATTATGTTCATGAGCATGCATCATAATTAGGGCTGTCCTGTGTCACATTCGCACTGCTATTGTGAAAGCAAAGTGAATGTTTACAAGAGAAGTGGAAGGTCGTGAGAAGTGCATCATCATATGTTTGGTAAAATTTGTAAACAAGCAAGACTAGTAGAGTAATGGTACCTGAATCCCCAGATACTCGAACGATTCGATCCAATTTAATTGCATGTGGGTCCAGATTTCTTGATGGATTAACAATCAGGTAAGATTCAGGTCCAACTATTTCAATCTGATTAGAAATCAGGCTGGATCTGGTACTCATTGGGTACCCAAATATATGACTTTTGTTTTATTTTTTATATAGCTACCATTATTGTTTGCAAACCTTACAAAAGGCATGTTTCTGGTTGGACCAAGTCCACATAACCCAACCTAGATGCAGGCCTGATTCTAAACCTAATTCAGATCTAAATAACCTTCCAAATCCTAATTCATGCTCAATATTGAACCCGACAGGACCTGCTGGATGCCCAAATCTATTGGATTCAGATCCAATACCTCATATAGGTACCTCTACGCATGTACCCAAAAGCCTACTAAGTTATTTGTCAAGCGAGCATCCAAATCCTAATTCATGCCCAATGCTAAACCTGATTGGACCTGATAGGATACCCAAATCTATCGGATTCTGATCAAGTACCTCATACAGTTACTTGTAAAGCTGTACCTGAAAGCCTACTCGGTTATCTTTCAAATGAGGTCAGGATCATATAAAAATCCAATATAGTTTGAATGAGTTGGCATATAAGAGAATTAAGTTCTTTGGTCATTTTTAATGTTTTAATTGAAATAGATTGTAAGGATTAATAGTAATGAATGGTTTGGATTATAGTCACATGTCTTTTACTTTGAGAAGAAGTATATAATATAGAAATAGATAAAGACATTTTTATGAAGGTGGATTTGAATAAAAAGGTTGAAGTTGTGATCAAAGAAAATTATTTTCTTTGTATGCTAGCAGTAAGGGGTTACTTATCACAATATCACAGGAGTGCAACTCGAGCAGGTTGGAACAGTTTGAGGTTCAACTGGAGCCCAACTCAGCCTCCAGAGGACCCAATCTGCAACTTGGGGAGGTTGGAACAGGTTAAGGGTCAACCAGAGCCAAACTCGACCTCCAGAGGACCCAATCTACAACCCAAGCTGACCTGATTCCAACCCAAGGTGCCCAACCCAAACCCAAAAGTCCTCTATACTTAACTAACGGCCCAGCATGTACTGATTTTGGACTGTATATTTATAAATTTGGGACATAAGTATCAAGAGCTACAATTTGGTATTTGTGGGAGATATGGGGAAATGTGCTTGATGATATGGGGGCTGATTTAAAAATGTGATTGGGGATTTTGAGGATTATTTCCTATATTTTCTTTTACTATCTATTATTAGATTTTACCATCTTAGGTATTCTTATTAAAAATTCACTTATTGTGTTGTAAACACCCCACCTAAAACAAGGATAAGCCACTCATTGAGCTTCAGCTTGACTTCAATAAAATTATCTCCTACTGACTTAAAAATCATTGAAAATCCAAACGGATCGAATAGGGAGCATACTCGGCATATCCCGAAAACAACCGATGGACCTGATTGGCTAGCTCCAAATCTTGTAATGATCCGGTCACGGCCGTGCATACGAACTCTAGAACACCAGGAACTCTCTATATGTAGCAACTGATGTGCGAAAAAATGATAAAATGAACTCTCTCTACCCAAGGATCATTCTCTTTATTACTTAGTTTTCCCGAATAATATTGTACTGAGGCGTGAAAGGTCACATCTTCGATATTGAGGAAAGTACGGTCGTTCTTGTACACAAAGTGGTCATGGTGTTATTGAAAGTAAATTTTGACCAATTAAGATTAGTATGGTTCATTAGAAAAGTGGTCAAATGATCTTCCTAACAAACTTAAGTTTCCTTCGATTCAGATTATGATTAGGAAGATACGGCCCATATACCAAAACCACGCATTGCCGAGCGACCAAAGCCATAAAAACTATGGATGCACTTTAGACTAATCAAACGAGATTCAATTTAAATGATTTATGTTCCATTGAAAAGCTTATCAGGCGAAATTTTCAAATGATCTTCCTAACAAACTTAAGTTTCCTTCGATTCAGATTATGATTAGGAAGATACGGCCCATATACCAAAACCACGCATTGCCGAGCGACCAAAGCCATAAAAACTATGGATGCACTTTAGACTAATCAAACGAGATTCAATTTAAATGATTTATGTTCCATTGAAAAGCTTATCAGGCGAAATTTTCAATGAGCCCAAGATCATAAAAAACGGACAATTGGTCAAATTGCAAACAATTGGTTTCATATATTAAACGGCCATACTTTCGACTGGTTAAACAGGGTCCAATCGAAGTGATTCTAGTCTTAGTAGGAAGCTTATCTGATTATCTTTCCAATGAGATTAAGATTATCGAAAACGGACGGACAATGAACAAGATACAAGTATTTAAGGTTTGTAGAAAACGACAAAAACTAATCAAGACGTTTCATGATATATATAATAAAAGTAATCATTACTTTTATAAATAAATATATATATATATATATTAAAATAAATACATAAAAAAGTCATCATTACCTTTAATTTATATATATACACACACACACACACACACACCTTATGTAGGACGAACGATTTATAGTATATTATTTTATAACTTAAACAGCGGGCGCCCACAACACAACCCTAAAAATTACTACCATCTTAAAAATTGTGGAAGCCAATTGTGGCTGCCAATGTCTATATAAGAAGCTCGTTGCCACGAAAAGAGAGGGAGGGGGGAAAGGGAAAAAAAAAAAAAAAACACCTCCGGAGGATAGTAAGACAGAGAGAGAGGGAGCGAAAGAGAAAGAAATAGAGAGCAGATAGAGAGAGGAAAATACAGAGAGGGTTCAAGGGTTGGAGTTCACCCAGATTTGCTGCTCGATGTGCCTTAAAGATTTCCAACATGCTGATATGTTGGCCTTATAATGTGACCTTTCACACATCAACACAACATTATCCGGAAAGACTAGGTAATAAAGAGAGTGATCCTTGGGTAGAGAGAATTTATTTTATCTTTTTTCCGCACATCAGTTGCTACGTACAGAGCGTTCTCAGGGTTCTGGAGTTGGGATGCACGGCCGTAACCGGATCGCTAATAGATTTAGCGCTGGCCAATCGGGTCCATCAGTTGTCTCTGGGACATGCCAAGGATGCTCCTTGTTTGACCCGTTCAAATTTTCAATGATTTCTAAGTCAGTATGAGATAATTTTATTGAAGTCAAGCTGAAACGCAAAGAGTGGCTTATTTTCGTTTTAGGTGGGGTGTTTGCAGGTCTATAAAGGGAGGGGGGTGCAGGAAGTAACAATTCCAAACTTTCTAAGTGTTGAGTTTTTCTCAAGTATTGTAAGAAGAAGTTTGATAGTAATAAAGTTATTTCTCCCTCTCTACTAAACTATTCTTGTGGATGTACTCTTGTCCATTTCTTTACGATTTGGGTATCGAGATCTCACCGACTCGATAGCCGGGTTGCACCATTAACCCAACCCAACCGAATCCGAATTCAAATTGGGTTGGCGTTTCCAACTTGAACCCAACTCAAGGACCTTGACAACCTGACCCGAACTAAGGTTGGGTCACCCGCATCCAACTTCAAGCCCTAGGTTATGCACCGGTCAGTTATGTACAGGAATATTCTGCAAATTAGGCTTTCTTTGCTCTTCTCACTTGCATCATCGGGAGACGATCATATCATCAGCTTCTGAGGGTATCTTCAAAGTTGAGAGATACACCGCTCATGTCCCAACAACAATCAAAATGCATAGATCAGATTGAAGGCTTCTAACAAAATGCTGACCCAACAAGTCAAGCAGCCAACCAACAGCAAGGGAAGATACTAACTAGTGTTAGCAATCCAACCTTCGAGACCAGAAAAACCATTATTGCAGAAGAATCAGAATCCAGTGCCAATGATATGGAGAAGAGTGAATAGGAAAAAGCAGCAGTTGCACAATTCAGTGAGTAGAGATTAAAGAGAAGACTCATAGCACACAGATCCCTAATTTCTCTCTACCTGCCATCCCTCCATCAAGTTTGAACAATTATACATTACTTCCTCACCCATGGACATAAAAAGCAAGAAGAAGAAGTTAATCTAAAAGACAACTACAAAAATGAACTATGCACATACAGATATACATTAAGAATAGAAGTAGCTGAGATAAATAAGCTTACGCAGTGGTTTCTTGCCCCCCACCCTGTGTACCAGTGCTGACAAAGAACCCTGCTGGTTTTCCAGCGAGCTTCTGTTCCTTCCACAGCTGCCCCGTTGAATCGAAGAAAGCCTTCATCTGTGCAGCCATACACCCATACCTCGTCGGAAATCCAAACAGTACCCCATCGGCCGATGACAACTCGGCTGCAGATATCACTGGAATCTCCTCGTCTTTTGGAGGGGCCTTCATCTGCTCCAGAACCGCTGGTGGGAGCGTCTCCGGAACACGGAAGAGAATCCCTTCTACACCATCAATCCCGTCCACACCCTTCTTCATCCTCTTCGCCAACAATTCCACATGTCCGTACATCGAATAGAACACAATGAAGATCTTCAATTTCGTGGACTGCACCGAGGAGGAGTTTTCGGCAGCGGCGACAGCACCATCACTGCTAGGGCTCGTCTCCTCGAGTGGGATCGGTGGTGGGCCCCGCGCCGCACGCGGAGTGTCATCCGATGCTACTACTGGCACCCGCTTTTTGCTCGGGACGCAGCCGCCTCCTTTCCCCATCTAAAAAAAAAAAATCCTCAGAACGGAAGAAATTCAATTCGTGTTATGCAAACGACAGTCCCTTGTTTGAAGATTCAGCTCTCATATTTCAGCTTCTCCACATCCCTCCAAAGATTTGAGCTCTTCTTTGGTAAATACAACATCACTATCTGCTGTCTGCAATCTTCACTTACAGAAATGCAATTTGCATTTATCTCAGAAGCCGTTTCCTTCAAGAATCGCTACCTCGGTCCAAAAATCTCAGTTTCTCCATTCAAATCTCATCTTCTCTCAAAAAGAACCCGTTTTTCGCAGATCCAGATCCTGTCGACGTAGAAACCCAAATTTCTGATGTTGGAATCGAATCGGAGCTCTTTTTTCTCCTGCGCAGCATAAATCCACTCGATCCAAAAGAGAATCAAACGATTATTCAATCGAGAAGGGAAAAGGGATCTCGATCGTCCAATCTATCTTGCGAAATCCGAACTTCTGAAATCGGAGTCAAATCGAACCTCGTTTTCCAGATTCTATCTCTCCGAATCGAATCGGACGGCTGCAGATCGCTAGAAATCGACGGATTTTACCGAGGAAAAGAACAAACGAAGGTTGGCGATCATCCGATCGAGAACTTCGAAACCCCACTTTCAGAGATTGGACCGAATCCAATCTCGTCTTCTTGTGAGAAACAGCAGAACGGGAACTCTCTCTCTCTCTCTCTCTCTCTCTCTCTCTCTGCAGAGTTTATCTACTTGGACTGGCCCATAAAACACCTGTTTTACGTAGTGCGTAAAACATCCAGGCCTCTGGGGCCCACCATATTGAAGTGTGAAATCCACTCCGTCTATCAGGTTTTATCCTCACCTTTAAGCTAAAATGTAGAAAATCAGATATATTCACAACTCTTTTGGGCTACACACATGGAACAATGGCAATGAGACGCCAACTGTTAGTTTGTGTGTGGGACCATCATGGTGTGTATATTTCATCCAAACCGTTAATCATGCGTGAATCATCAGGATGAAGAGAATAAACAAAAAATAATTCTTAAAAAATCTCATTCTATCCAAACTTTGTGTAATTAATGGTTTTAGGAGAAAGTTTACATTTTTTCCATTGATATGGATCATATGAGCTTGTAATTTAGGTTATTCCTGTTATTTATATAGTTTATCACTTAATAGACGGGGTGGATTTTACATATACAACATGGTGGACCCCTCAGAGAGGGGGTGTTGTACACACTGCGTAAAACCGGATTTGCAGGTGATTGCTGTCCTATCTATATGAGATGATGAGGTCTGCATGTCTTGAGAAAGAGGTACGCTCCGGTGGTATCGGTATCACCGTAATCTACGATGGTACCGAACAGATGTTGGGTCCACATGATGTATTCACGAAATCTGAACCGTCCATCGGATGATTTGCCTTTCCCTACATCCAATTCAAAAATCAGGGCAAACGGAGGCTCTTATGGGAAACATCACGCGGGACATGTTGAGAGGGGACGCTTACCATAGATTTTGACCGAGGGCCCCACCACGTTGTATATACGGAATCCATTACGTTCAGAGCTTTCATCTTCCATGGATTAATGGTTAGGAAACAACTCATGTGGGCCATTAATAGAATCGAGGGTAGGCTTTCCCTCCAAAATTATCCACGTTCTGTGGACCACGAGAGGTTTGGATCGATCTGAATTTAACTACCTGGAAGTAACCCAAGGGGATGCATCTGATGAACCGTTTGGATTTTATACATACACAACGTGGGTCCCACAGAAACCCGGTACCACCGTATGATTTCGGTGGTAGCGGTAACACCGGAACGTACCTCCATGAGAATTGTTAATTGCACTCGCGCGAGTGGTTTTCAAGTGTAGTTTGCCTTGGAGACTAAAACACGTGCGAGAGATCACAACCGCTCATCATGATACCCCGCAGCTCCCACACTATATGCCCTACGGTGTAGAATCACCAAAAAAGCAGGCAGGTTTCCCACATGTGCCTAATTCCACGTGTTACGCGACTGCACATCTAAATTTCACTCAAGCGAGCGAACTCACCGTTCCTCGGCCGTCCTTTATTCACGGAGAGAGGTGATAAACTAGGAAGCGAATTGCGTCCTGCGCCCTCTGGACGCATTAATGCGTCAAGTCAAGGGCTTTGTAGGATCCACCTTGATGTCTGTGTTTTATCCACGCCGTCCATCCACTTTTTTAGATCATGCTAAGGTTCGAATATAAAAATTAGGAAATTCCAATACTCAAGTGGACCACATCAAAGGAAGAATCGGCAATAATGAAATAAACCGTTGAAAACTTCCTGAGGCCACCGTGATGTTTATTTGACATCCAACCTGTTCCTAAGGTCATATAGACCTGAATGAAGGGAAACAAAAATATGAGATTGATCCAAATCTTCTACCGCTGACAAGAATTTTTTAATGGTGTGAGTTAAATTCCTATTGTGTGGTACACTTAAGCATTGGATCATCCTTATATTTTGGGTTCATGTCTAAAATAATCTGAAAAAATAGATGGACAGTTTAGATAAAACCAATACATCACAGTGAGCCCCAAAAATCCCTGCGTGTACAGGCTGGACGCAATCCGCTTCCGATACGATAGAGCCGGTTGAACTACAGTATTGTAGAGTCTCTCCACCGTACACGTGGACTTAATACTATACATATCAGACATTTATGGAAGTCAATTCATTCACTTTCCAATTAAAGAACGGCAATTTTCAGTTCTATCTGCCGTGCATTGAAGGCCCCTCGATCAACGCTTTATTATAAACGGACGTGGATTACGTCTTACCCGCCGTCTCTAGCCCCGAACGATCAGTTCAGTGGACCACTGTTATGTATCTGTTTATCCACGCCGTCCATCCCTTCTCTCATGTCATTTTAAGTTATGTACACAAAAATGAGTCAGATCCAACACTCAAGTGGACCACACCAAATAATAAATTGGGTTACATTAAATACACAAATCATTGAGATTGCATTAAATGCAAGAGTAATCTGTGGTGTGGTCCACTTCAGCGTTGGATCTTACTTATTTTTATTCTAATATCCTAAAATAATCTTAGAAAATGAATGAACGGCATGGATAAACAGATGCATCAAAGCGAGTCTGTCCACATAAATGTCCCTTCGTATCTAGGGTCAGGTGACGGTAGGACGCAATTCGCATCTATTACGGTTCTATTGATATTTTACTCCTCCGCGTGTTTCTATTATGTTCCGATTCTCCTGAATCTGCCGTAGCATCTCCTCCGTTGAGAATGATCGCCGATTAGCTGCTGGAATCGGTTAGGTGGGTGCGACCCTTAAGTGAGGCCCACCTCAATGTATAAGTTATACATCTATGCCGTCCGTTCGTTTTTTCAGATTATTTTAGCAAATGGTTCCAAAATGAAGTAGATAAAAAACTCATGTAGACGACACAATAGGAAATGAATTCTTACCATTAAAAACAAAAGTTTCTTGGGCTACAAATGTTTTCGATGAAGCTGCTATTTGTATTTTTCCTTAATTTATGTATGAGTAACTTTATAAATGGGTTAGATGGCAAATAAATATTATGGTGGGCCCTAGGAATTTTTTAATGGTTGACGTTCAATGAACATTGTTTCCTCTCCTCTGGTCTACCTGAAATTTATATCTGCTTTAGTTTTGCAATAATGGACTTAAATAATCTGGGAAAACGGATGGACGGTGCGGATATATAATACATACATCTATGTGGGCCCCACAGTCAGGTTCGTAACCACTTGACTGATCCCGCGTCGCAGCTGCGTCCGACGAGAACAACAAGAGTGGGCGTACAGTGTACACCGGGACTGGATCCAGCGCATCTGAAGGCCTAGGAAATACCGTGCCTGCATTGCATTTACGCGTTCGTTGAATACGTGGATAAGATCGAAATCGTTGATTTGATTTTTTATTTTTTTTTAAAGTATGCAATGGCTCACATTTTCTATTAAAAGGTCCGATTATCAGATGGCTAGGATTTTTCAAAGGATGTAGGATCAGATCATTGTAAACTGTCCCAAATGTATAATCTTAACCATTCAAACTTTTGCATCTTCTCTGAACTGTTGCTTGCAGTGATGGGAAGGTAGGGATTAGAATTTTGAGGGCATCCGGCCGTTGATGTAGGGGCCCATGAAATCAACAGTATAGATCACCAAACAATCGGTCCTACTCACAAAAACTAGTGAGTGTATCATGAAGTCATTCATTTCTAGATGCACCAAGGCCCTCAACTTCCTATGATGTTATCTTGAGTTTTTATAGGTGGGACACATGAGTCGACGATCCAGCCCGTTAATACGATGACAACATCCACAGATGGACCGTGAAAATAGACGGCCAATAAAAATAGTACACTGGTCCATATCTCGTGGGACCCACTTAAAATACGCCATAACCCTAAAAATCAAATCAGTTTCCGTTAAATACGTTCCATCTTAACCTGTTAAATCATGCATCCACTGACATCCATTTAGTGAATAGGCGGTTGGATTTAGGTTACGGAAATTCCAAGTATAAAATTCTGATCGCATGCACACGAACTTTCATACTATCTCAGAGTACCGTATTTTTTTTCTCGAAATTAATTAAGAATCCTTGCATGGATGACAGAGCCGAGCGTGGCGCGCACGGGCGATAAAGCGTTCCCGACTAAAAGTCATCGATGTGCAGAATTTTTATTTGTAAATGATGATGAGTGTTACCTCATAAATCATAATGAAACCATGCACTTGGAAAAGCGTTTATTGAATCTGGACCGTTGATTAGTTTTTTATGGAGATTCTTTGGCCATTATTGTACTGAAATATTCTTCTACAACACCTGCTTTAGGCAGGGTAGAATACTCAATCTTTAGGACCCACCATAAATGATATGTAAAATCAACTCTTCCATCAGGTTCTTACAAGATTTTAGGCTTACGAGAAACTTAGGTACTGGATTGCAAACTCAAGGGTTTTAGCAGCAATCTAACGGTCCCTGTAACAATTTTTATTTTTTCAGGCTTATCTTTTATATGAACGGTTCAAATAATAGATGCCACCTGATGGATGGAGTGGATTTATATACAAAACATGAGAGGCGCCACAGAGCTTGAGTGTTTTACGTAGCTCTATAAAACAGTGTTGTGGACGATTTCCGTGGATATGGATTGCTATCAATGCCATGCAGCCGTTGAACGATGTTTCTGCTTCGTTTTTAGACTATTATTTTACTGCATGAGTTCAAAATAAAGTAGATCCAAATTTCAGGTGTGCCACACTACAGGAAAACAGTGGTGATTGAATGCCCACCGTTAAAAACTTCATAAGGCATACTCTGATATTTATTTACCATCCAATCTATTGAGTAGGTCACAATGACCTAGATGAAGATAATACATACCCACTAAAAAGTTTTTGTAACTGTGGGTGTTCAATCACTTCTATTTCTTATTTCTCATGGTGTGGTCCACCTGAGATTTTGATCTGCCTCGATTTACTTAAAATGAGATAAGAAAAATAAATGAAAGCGTGGCTAAAGACTACTGAAAGGGATCAATTTCCATCCAAATTCTTAATTGGGTGATGCTAGCTCTCTATTTAAAAGGTTTGCCTAGTTAGATAACCGAAGAACCTTTCTCTAATGGAAATAGTGTGCCTTTCACTCTAAAAAGTAGATGATGATTTTGACCGTTGATCACGATGGTTTTAAAAAATAGTAAATAAATGTTTAATACTCCATCTAAATAAAGAAGAGCTTGACACATGAGAGCATTGTTTGCCTGTGAGATAACTAGAAACTTTTTTCCTAATCGGAATAGAGTGTTCTGCACTCTAAGAGGTAGGAGGTGGTATTTACTGTTGAACATAGTGATTATGGATCTTGTTTGAACATGTTGTTGATGCTATAATTAACATGTGTTGTTGGGACAATTTTGAAAATAATAACTTTATATAATGAAAATTAAAATTAAAATTGATCAAAATTAGGCTAAAGCATGTATTAGATACAGTTTAGTTTGGTCTGTACTCTAAAATTAATAATTGGGAACACTCAATTGGAAATAAAATTAATAATTGAAAATAGTGTTCTGCACTGTAAAAGGCAGGTGTTGGTCTTTACAGTTGAACAATGTGATTGTGGATCTTGTCTGAACATGTTGTTGATGCTATAATTAACATGTGTTGTTAGGAAAATTTTTAAAATAATACTTTTAAATACTGAAAAATAAAATTAAAATTGATCAAAAATTATGCTTTGAGATTAGAGATCGTTGGCGGATTGCTAGCGAATTGCTTACAAAATACAACAAGCCTTGTTCAGTCCTCGTACAACAGTTACGAAAGGACAACCTTGAAAACTCGTCTAACACAATTATTGTCTTTGGTAGACTCAGTAAGTTTTCGAACTCAATAACTCAGTGAGTTTGAGAACTCAGTTTGTCACAAAACAAATAAGAAAGAGAAAATTTTATTATTGTTTTCTTAGTCAAGATCACTGTTTATGAATTGCTCGTGCTATGCACATAGAGGGGTCCAGTATATATAGATGGAGGGAATGGACTGTTGCACGTGAGATTATGAAGGATAAGAACATTGCAAAGCATTTCTAGCTGTTGGCCCATTAATTTGGATGTTTCAGACCGTTGGATCATCAAATGTGTGTGTGTGGATGTTGAGATTTGTGGTTTAAAAAAAAATCAAATATTTCAAAATTTTGAGATTTTGCCACCAAAATGCTTTTTTGGAAATTTTGAATCGATAAGTGCGGTGTGTGCTTTTGTCCCACATCAAAAATGAAAGCAAGAAAGTCGTGGTTTATATGAGGATGTTTGTGTAGTATTATTACCTAGAGCTTTGGAGATTGTGGCGCTCGGGTTGCATATACGCACCGGAACACATGCATGCATACATGCTTGTGCTCGAGCTTGGGCGTGGGCATTGTGATTGTAGTGGTGCCACGCATCATGTCGAAGAGGGGTCGCTTCCTCGCAACCTTACGTAAACCATCTCAAGACTATGCGATTGTGGTACGAGTGGTCTAGTATGAGCCTAGGTGCAATGGGTCTGAAATAAGCTAGGACTTTATAGGCGACTAAGAACTGTAGGATTATTAATCTAAAACGGTCAGCCGTTTCTGAAAACGGTAGTTGCCTTGAAAGCCACAGCGATTTGAAAACGGACGGGCCATGATGATCCAACAGTCAAATCTTTGGATTTGATGACTAGAAACGACTAAAATTAATGATCAACGATGATAAACATTTTTCAAACGTTTTAAACCATTGATGGACACCTAGCAACAGTCCACTCTCTGATGCCTATATAAACTAGACCATTCTAGTCCAAATTTCATCATCTCAAACTCACATCTCTCCTCGTCCATTAAATCATAAGGAATACATCTCCATTTTAGAATATTGTTAACACATCCTCATTTTGATTATGCCAGAAGGTCTATTGTGTTGAAATTGTTCCTAGGCAGACCCTTCATGATTGTTGAACGTATAATCCAAGCAAGCATGTATTATCCTTGGAGCAATTCGCCTATAACCCATCAACAATATGATAAGGAGGTGAATCACGCTTTAAGGACAAAGTATATTTTACGTGATTCAGCCTGGTGAAAGAAAATAATTCGTTTTATTTTATTTTACTTTTCAGTATTTCCAACACATCTTTCCAACAGTGGATGCCTTGGATTCTGCATAATATGGGAGATGAAGTAAGGCTTTATAGGTCGAACTGTATTGGGTTTGGTCCAACCTACAAAATACATGATTTCTTAATCAAAAGTCACGAGCAAAGTAAGACTTTATCAATTCTAGTTGGTTCGACCAAAGGTGAGTTCGGTATGATCGACGGACACCAACTCTGCTACGTGATTTTTCACAAGTTGGGATATTTAAGTCCTGATTTGATTAAGGCTTTTAGATGACGAATGTTTTCTCTAATAAGCAAATGTTTTGCATGTTGGGAGGGTTTACTATACTTGCAAGGGGGTTGGGAATGAATTTTTCTTGGGGGTTTAGAGTTTTTTCTAAGGGTGTGCATTGCAAGGGGATATCAAATTGCTTTTGTAATCGAAGAAGGTAAGTAGCGCAATTCAAAGGTTTCGATTACAATAGAAATCTTTGCCACTTTGTGCTATGTTTTTTTTTTTTTTTTTTGAATGGGTTTTCCACGTAAAATCGTGTGTTTGTGATTACTGATAGGTTGATTCTAGTTTGATTGTTCTAATTTTGCCGAACATGCTTTTGCAAAGCACATGATTGACAATAAGATTAGATCCAAATTTCTAATATGTTAGGTTGATTCGGATTTGTTGTGGGCTTGTAATTACAACAAAAGTGGTATTAGAGAGTTAGGTTAAGGGTGTTCGAAAATTCAATGAAGATGTTAGGGTTGAAGTTTGATATATGCAAATTTGATGGAAATAACAATTTTAGTTTGTGACAACAATATGTTAATGATATTCAAGTATTACAAGGATTAAGCAAGGCATTGTTGGAGACTAAACGATAAAAGATATTAGAAAACAGCTGCAACGGACTCAGGAAGAAGGCTATGAGTGTCATCCACACGTGTCTATCAGATAAAGTCATGTACAACATTTTGATATGAGAAATCAATCATGAACACGTGAATGAAACTATAAGATCTATACATGGCAAAGTCTCTCAGTAATGAGTTATTTGTGAAGAAATAGCTTTACGAACTATGAATGAATGAAGGATCTGATATTCTTGAGTAATGAACTCATTTACAAAGATATGTAGTGAATTGTTAATGCCCGAAGAGGCGCTTAGTGATGTAAATAAAGTGTTGCTACTTCCGGTATCACTTCCCACGTTATATGACCATCTTATTACTACCATGTTATATGAGAATAATACTATTAAAACGGATAAAGTCACTACAGTTCTCATGTCTAATGAGATAAGGAAGAAAACAAGTAGTGATGATTCTCATGCAGAGGAGTTGTTGTAGAGGGGGATTAGGGACGTGGTTAATCCCCGGAGTGTTCTCAATCTCACAGGAATAATAAGTCTATATCGAAATTAAAGGCTAATGATGGATGCTTATATTGTGGCATGAAGCGGTACTTCAATAGAGACTACCATAAACAAAATAATGACCTATAAAACGAGATAAAATGAACACAGATGAATTAGCTAAGGGGTTATTTGGGAGTGTGGATTTGAAACCCCTTGGATTCAGAACCCCCTATATTTGAAATCCTCTTGTTGTGTTTGGCATCGTGGATTGAGAGCTATTCATAGTATATTTACAGGGGTTTGAATTTAATTACTAAATCAACTTTAATATCTCTAATTAGTGAACTTATGCAAATTTTGACACAATGGTTGTAATAAACCCGTTAAAATATATACTTTGCCGAAGAACGATGGAATTCCAAGTCTCAAATGGGCCACAAGCACAAGATCACGTTCAAGTGATTAACTAGCTATTTTTAACCATTGATTTACATGTACAATGCTTGGACGGTGCAGATCATCGTATTAAAGTAATTTTAGTAATGTAATTGATAATCTAATTATTTTAGTATATCATTAGTAGGCCATGTGTCCAATAAATTAATAGTCCAGTGATACACGTGTTACACATACAACTATGAGAATGATTTTAGATGTAATCCAAGGTCTCACCTTATATTTCAAACCCCCTAATTGAGGGGATTTGAAACCCCCAGTTACTTTATGGTGCCAAACAACAGGGGGGATTTGAAATCCTTCAAATCCTCCTAAATCCATGGTGCCAAACAACCCCTAATGTAGTGCAAGAGAGCTTAGAAGGAGACCGGCAAGAGTTCGAGTACCCATAGGTGATGAAATTCCACTATGACGTGAGTGTGTGCATGTGAAAAAAAAAAACATTGTTTAAACTAATTTTTTTATACATTGACGTGGTCCAACAAGAAATTGTCATGTAGTGACTCTACGTGTTCGACACACGCAGAATATGTACTTACACCCGAATAGATCTTCGATTGATTTTTCCTCAACATTACACTTTATGTTATTAATTATTATTGCAATGGCACAATCCCTTATGCATGCCTTTAGAGGGATGAGTCGACGTATGCCACGTATCAACGATCAACATGCCTATTTATGAGGCAATATACCAAGCATGTGTATAAAAGACTTGATGACGGAACAAATTTATCATGAATATGATGATGATATTCTCGGTGAGGTCATCTCTCACAGTCATTTTAAAAATTGAGAGCTTCACAAAGACATTTAGAGAATTAACAGTGCTTGAGAAGGTTCCGAACATCTCTGCGAAACCCAATCTAGTTGGAGTTCAAACCTAAACTGGGGAAGACAATCTCATTGGTTAATCTCAAGTCGTTTATTAAATTGAATAAAAAGATTGGGAGCATTGGATGAGAAGACAAGTCCATTTGATGATAAAGAATCAGATAGATCCAATTCGTGCAACAGTGTAGAGATCAGAAGAGACAAACGAGTCACCCAGATAGCTCCGGGTTGAACTTTGATCGGGATAAAGAGTTTAAGAGATTAGGACATGATGATTCTGTTCATCTATCATTTATAGTACTCTATACCATCCCACATTGAATGGTGAAAATGTTGAAGGAGGTTTGAATCGGGTTTTTCAACACTTTAAAAGTGAACAACATGGGCTATTAGCAGAGACATTGAGTGACCGTGATTGATTTGGGTACAACCTTGGGTTGATTGTCTTGACTAGATGAATCTTAACATATCTAACTTTTGAACTTTAGTGGACTACGAACACTTCTGCAACATATCATCTATGAGAAGGAAATCTAAGAAGCTAGCAAGTTTGGATTTGATTGAAGTGCTTTCTCTCCAGTTAAAGTCGCCAATTATAGAGCAATATTTAAGTGTATTCCTATATTCAGAACTGTGATGTGAGTGTAAAAGACCTAAAAGCAAAAAACCTATTGAGTGGTTTTATCGACTCGACAAGTTATAAAATGGGTACACAAAGAATAGCTCAAGACCTATGCCAAATATATTTTTTTACTATTTCATTTTATATTTCCTTAGTTTAGCTTAGCATAGGTAACTACTGCGTAGCGACTGTCGCTACAGTACTTTAGAATTATGAGTAAATATCATTAACCTTAAGCTGTAATATTACATTCAATTGAGTTTCGATTTAGTCGATTATACTAAATCTATTACATCCTGCTGACTACTTGTCCTGATCGTCTATTCTAAAAGACGAATCATGTATTTATCTTAATTTAGTTTTATGTATTTGGTTGCTTATTGCTTTGTCGATTGTAATGGACCATTTATTTTAAATATTAATAAAATTAGCATTATTTAAACTTATTATATTCATTTGTACATTTTTGGTCATTTGAGAGGCATACAAATCCAAAATTTAGTAAAAGAAAAAGTCTTTAACACCTTAGAATCACGTATACCATCACAGGGCCAAAAAAAAAAATAAAAATAAAAACCCTCATTTGAAAGAACTAACCCCTATCCTTTCACAACCGTAAATTAATGGTCAAGAGGATAATTAGATCCTACTCCAATTTCTAATTTGTCACTTTTGATGCACGTGACGACAACGATGCAACCAAAACCTCCGAGTACAGCAAACTCTAGCATGCAGGTGTATCTTATTGGCAGTGACGCGGACAATTAACCCAAGGCTTGTTTTTAATGTTTATTTCATCCAACATGTTGTTAACGTCAAAAGTAATTAGATCAAGAGAAAATACAAAGATCCGTTTGATCGAAAACTTTTGTGATCCATTACAAGTTTTTAATTATCATTCATCACAGTTTTTAGTGGCATGGTCCACCAGATATTTTGGATCTTTTTAAGGTATGGGATCACATCCTAAAATGAGATTAAAAAACAGATGGACGGCGAGGACATATAAAAAAAAAAAAATACATCAATGTGGGCCCCACACGTTGGGGATAACACCCATTAAGCTGTTATTAGGGTAACAGGTAATCCGCTCTCATCCAAGAAAACGTTTGTATTCCATCCCCTGCCCTTTTTATTTTCGGATAATTTCATGGTCACGGGGAAAGCGGTCCACTATTGGGTGGCTAGGATCTTCCTAGAAAGAGATATTTTCTAGTTCAAAGCGTGTCCGACGAGATCAACGGTCCTCCTTGTCGAGCAAATGGGCCCCACAAGTACAAACATCAGGATCCAGAACACTGTACAAATCCTCCAACCGAGGATCACATAATATCGCGCGGGAACTCTCTTCCAACGCGCAAAACCTCCCTCCTAGGGTTTCTCCGGTCCCGCCATTTCCCGGCACCGGAAAACCCAGAAGCTCGCCTGAAAATAGGCGCCTCCGGCGCCGTCCGAAAATCTTTGCCGGAGTTCTTCTTCCATGTTCGTATCCCGGCGATTTTCCGCTCTCTTTCACCGATGGAATACCGAAAGCTCGACGGCGGCGGTAAGCACGTGATATTCCCCCGACCTCACGTGATTCTCTCTCTCTCTCTCTCTCTCTCTCTCTCTCTCTCTCTCTGTCTGTCTGTCTCGGATTAGGGTTTTAAGGCTCAGAATGGCATTTTATAGGGTTCAAGAGCTTGAGATCGAAAGTAGTGTGAGCTCGCTACAACATAAGGGGGCATCTCGATAAGGACGCATGGCATATGTGTGCATTGATCCAGACCATCCAATTTGTGGGCATCGTTGTTGATGTAGCAAATCCCAAAAATCATGCTGATTGGAAGGTTCCATTTCCGTCCGATTTGTGGGATTACACGCTCATTGATCCGGATCGAATAACTAGTGTCCACATTGATGATTGAGCAGATCCCAAAATCATGTCAATCGGAAGGTTCAGATGCTGTATGTTGAGTGAGCATCAGGAGGGCGGTTGAAATGAGATTGCTCGGCGGTCACAATTCAATGGGTGGGATTGGATGGTTAGGATTGTTTATTATTTTCTTTTTTAGCTATCCCCTAAAATGCAGCAGATTCTACAAATTGAGTGGCTTAGATTCACTGCAAATGTGCTATGTGTTCAATGCATGAGTCGATAACACTTCCTAATGGCATGTCAAACTCACACAGTATTCTCGCATTCGCGGGTCTGAACTGTTAGTCTAGGATTTTGGATTAGGGTTTTGAGTTGGAAGCCTAGAATGGGTTATGAAACTGTGAAGTAAAGGGGTTGGTGTGTGTTTTGCTTGGCATCTCGAGAAAATAATTAGAGAATTTTGGGATATTTTCTCTTAGTAGGATTTCCAAAACATAAGAAATGATATTCATATGTATACAAAAGAGCCCTTTCTTTCCAATGTAATACAAAGAGCCCCAATATGCGGTTTTAGGAAATTTTAGTAGGATCTGTTTTGGTGTGGTGCCACTTAAAAATGAGTTCACCTCATTTTAGTTAATCATAATTATGTAGTAGAGATCATGATTGTTAGTTATCAAGCGTTAGGTTGGTGGGCTGTGTCAAACTTATGTGACATCTTTCATCATGAATCTGAACGATATGGCATTCCAATAGAGTGGAATGGGGGCACATGATTCACATAGCTGGCCCCAATGAATTGGGATAAGGCTCAGATGACTATGATAATTATTGGTTATCAAGATTATTTTTAATCCTAAAATAAAATAGATTGTTTTTAAGCCTCAACAAAGAGATACACGATCTCTAATAAATTAGGGAAAATGTACTATGAGGTCGACCTCATGGGAGCTTCCCACAAGGTTGAGCTCTATGGGCCCCACATAATGCGTGTCGGACATCCATACTGGGCATTTGGTGGGTCCCCTCTATGTTATGGGATGCCCCAAAAATCAGCTGTATCCAGAACTTAGGCGGGTCACACCATTTGAAACCATGTGAAATCATGCCTAAAACATCTTAAAGAACTCGGTGGGACCCACCTGAATTTTGGAATGATCTGAAATTTATTGTGACCCCTCATCCAAGTGGGACACACAATGGCCCGTAAGAGAGATATTCAAAATCCGCATAAGGAACTGCATTTCGCTGCAGAATGCCGACAGCTCTTCCACGTATACCATCTTCCAAACCCCCCACCTTCCAAAATCTCATCTCCCAACTCAACAGCTACATGTTGTTTCCCAAAAAAAAGAAAAAAGAAGAAGAAGAAGTGGGTTGCATAATGTATGGGCTGGATGTCTGAACCACATCTTAGTGGGCCCTATAAACAACTAGGATGTTTTCAATGGGTGGGCATCCACTTTGTTGTCTGTGGTGTGGCTCACAATTCACGGAATGGCCTGATTTTTAGGCCCATTGCTCACCATGGAAGGGTGCATCTGATTGATGGGGCGGATGTCTGATACACATCTCAATGGGGCCCACATAGCTTGACGCTTCCTAGGAAGTCGACCTGATAGTACCTTTTCCCAAAAAATAATTATAATTAACTAATTTGGGATGAACTCATTTTTAGGTGTCTACCAAACAGGCCCCCAATATAGTAATTTCAAAACCACAAGTTCTTTCACTGCTCTTGAAGTGGGCATGAGCCAAATACAGGCTTAGAGTTCTGTTTTTTTTTTTTTTTTTTTTTTAAATATTGTTTTTTTCCTTTCATTATTTTTGTGATGTTTTGTTTGGATTAGGGTTCTGAATCTGCAATGTTGGATTTTGAATTGGGTTTGACTGCAAATGGAGTTTTACTGTCTTGGTTTTGGACGTCTGGAGTAGAAAACTACAGCGGCATCGTACTTTTTAGCTTGTGGATAGTGACAACTGAGTCAGCAAGTGTAATGCTGTCCAAAGTAGGATGAATTCTCTATTTGCTATTGTTATCTTTGGGCCACTGTAAAAATTACAGCAAAGGTGAAATCAAAGCTTCACATGACTCAGGTGCAGCAACTCATCCACCCTAGACGTGTCAGTCATTTGTGCCAATAAGGATTTTCCAAATCCTTGGCCCCAATATGAATTGGCATTTCCTGAAAATCGCGCTGATTGGACGGCAATACTTAATTTGGACAGTCCAAACGTGGTTTGCATGTATTTGACGTGGACAATGGATGAGTGTTGCACCTTAGTGAAGTGCAGGTTGTCTAATAGCGCACAAAAAAAAAGGCATTGCAGTGGAGATACAAATATTTAATTGCTACATTAGCTAAACCAAAAATACTATTGTAGCATGTTTGTATGGTAACTTCCATGAAGCTTGGTTCCACCATACATTTGGCATGTGTGCATGGTTATTGGTCATGCTGACTGGTGGACCATTGCATGGTTGGGTCATAGCCTTAAACTCAAAGTGATTGGAGGATCTGAACTCTCTAGTGCTTGTAGACTTCGGCCGTTGAATATGAAATGTTGTTCACTATTCACACAACTTTTTGCTAACCGTCTATATTCAGGCCGCTGATCAGGTGGCTATCACATTCTGATTGCCTTGATTCTTGGTATAATGCCCATCCACATTCTAGCCCACTGAATTTGATGATCTTGATACTGTACGTCTGTGGTGCGTGTGGTGGAGATGTTTTGGTCAGCACTTGACGTATTCAGTATTTCCACGGTGCATGTGACTCACGGGTGCCATTTCTCAAGCTTCTTGTAGGGAAAAATGACATTCTTTAAACATAGAGTTTTATCCGGAGATTCGATTTTCTATTTTTGAGAGATTCTTGTAACATTATTTCCAATTAAGTGCAACTCCAGATTAACAGTTGCATTGGTGTGTTCAACAGGAACTAATGACCCTCTTGCGCTGCAGCATGTTAATCGGAATGCTAACAGAGAACAGTTTTCTGGAGCTATGAGAACTCCTTCAATAACAGTGCCTCGTGGAATGGATCTGACTGAAATGGGATTTCAAATGCATTGCCTAGAGATGGAGGCATATAATGCCATTTTAAGGGCTTTCTTTGCTCAATCTGATGGGCTTACTTGGGTATGTCATGCCCACTTCATCTGCTTATCTGTTTTTGTACTTGAAGTGGGAAGCTCTAGCATTCCTTGTTATAAGCTATGCAATGGGCATTGGGGATCAAGCTGACCATGGCTGACATGAGATGCTGAGGTTTTTGCCGTACATCTGCACAACTGTGTATACACTGATACTATTGAAAGATACTCTGTTTTAGGTGTTTTATAATGCTTGGGCAGAATATTTGACAGTACATTTAAGTTTCAGTTTGTACAAGCGGGCTGTATGATTCAGTGATCCAAGCCATTGATACGAGTGGGCCTCACTGTGGATGGCGTACTCCAAAATCCCTCAGAATGAAGGGATCTAGCCGATTTGACTTTTTTTTTTTTTGAACATTAGCAGTTGTTTTGTTTTCGTTCTTAATTGTCTTTTTGGACATCTTTTGAAGAGTTATGATTTTGCAATCTGCATTGACTGTCCATGGTGGGGCCCATCATATTAATGTTAAACCAAAGAAGAAAGATTAGGTTTTGTCTTGATAGCTGTGTTGATGTGTTTTCAATATAACAGCCCAATATGGCAATATTTTGAAAAAAAAGGAGTGATCTTGTTAATTTTTTGGTAGGTAGTATTTAGGAATGCCCTTATTGTATTGGTTTTAGAGCTTTGCTAAGCGCACAGGCTTGTGCAATAAATTTCATGAACATGCCACACATGTGCCAATATGGCACAATGGTGCGAGGTTCAATCCATCCATCTGGTCCAACTTTCTGCATGCTTTCCCAAAACTATATCTGGTCTACTTGGCATTTGGGCCCCAATATTGGAAACGGGTGGATGGGTTAGAAAACTTCAGTGGAGTTTTTTCAGAGCCATTACTATACATTTGCTTTGCAAACTTTGGCTCACCTGGCTAGTGGATCAACATGATTCTTGGGCTAGGTCATCAATATAGTGTTGCCTTTCCAATGGATGGATCAGATCTTGGACCTATTGTGCGATGCTAGCACATTTGTGGTGTGTACATGAGCTCTATTGCACACTTATGTGGGCTTAGCAATGCTCTTGGTTTTATGCCGCTTTTACATACTTGCAGATTGCTGTTTCAGCATGACCTATTTGGTTCCAATGTTTTATTTTTGGGTTTCTTTTCTGTTTTATAGTACCTGTTCACGTTGGTTCTTGCTTCACATATTATTTCCTTTTACCAAAGAAACACATGGCATATTTTTTTAGGAGAGAGAAGGGTTGATTTCTGAGCTAAGAAAAGAACTTAGGATTTCAGATGTTGAACATAGAGAATTTCTTGTGAAAGTCAAGTCAGATGATTCAGTCAAGAATATAAGGTGTGCAAATTCCTATCTTGTTTTCAACCTACCACTCTCCTCCTCCTCCTCCTCCTCCTCCTCATCATCATCATTATTATTATTAATATTATTTATATATATATTATATTTAGACTCGACTGTTCTTAATTGTGATGGTTTTAGGATGCGGACTTGCTTTATGGACCTTTTAGTTTATTTGCAGTAGGGAATGCCATAATGACGTTGTCAGAAAGCAAGAACTACCATCTAATATGATGAATGCTCCTCTCAAAAAGCTGAAAACTGCACATATCTCTGTTTCACCATCTCCCAGATGCCTACCTTGTGTTCAACCATCAACAGCAGCCACCCCTTCTTCATTGGCAGTAAGTTGGGAGCATGCTTGGACATCACAATATCAAATTGCATTTATTTCTGTTTTGTGGTCCTCTACAGTGTGAAGTAGGTGCATTAATGGGAACTATTTATCTACTGTGGATATGTTTTTCTTATACAAATTTCACGTGTTTACTTCTTTTGCAGTATACTTGTGGCATTTTAAACCAAAATCCATTTTGATCTCAGCAGCTTCTCAGTTTTCTTAACGAGGAAAAGTGCTACCAGAGTGTGTGATGTAGCACAATTGGAGGAACTGACCTTGAGAATATACATACTTTTTTCTTTGTAGGGTCTACAAATTTTTTTTTTTTAAAATTATTATTATTATTATTTTTTGGGTTCTGCATATTCCCATATTAATAATAAGGTATTTGTAAATACTCACATAAAAACATATTGTTTGTAAATAACCACATTGTCAATTCTCCGCTCTTGCAAATGGCCACATTCTGTTAGTTTTTCATAACTTCCATTTGCAACCGTTGGAAAATGATGGAAATGTCCATATGGGACATACCATGGAATTCTTGTCTATGGGAATGTAAATCCTTTAATTTTCCTCCATATGGAATAAACCATAAAAAAATTTAATCGGGCTTTTGGAATTGTATCGAGAGAGACCTTTTAGGGTAGGACACTTTCATTTTATTTTTTTTCCAAAATATATGCAAAAAAGAAAAAAAAGTTAACAGCCATTAGGAAAAAGTAAACGAAATTGGGTATTTGCAACAACCACAAATTAATGTTGTTGTTATTTGCAAACTTGTTATTTTTATGTGGGTATTTGTAAATACCCTGTTATTTAGGTAGTTATGTGCAAAAGCCCCAATTTCTTGGAAGGTAATTGTTCTTTTGAAGGTATCTATACCTTTTTGATGTTTAAATCCTCCAAGATAATGCCACAAAGTTGATAACTTCTTGACTTGCAACAGAAAGTAGAATAAAAGGAAGAATGATAGAAATGTGGAATTACACCACAAAGAAAAACCCAATAGTCAAACCAAAGGGATCCAGAGGCGTCGCACTATTAGATCGTAGAACAATAGTTCTCCTAGGCTAGAATCCCATTGAAGGAAACTCAAAAAAGGTTCTAGAATCCCATTGAAGGAAAGTAAAAAAGGAAACTTTATTGTATCAAATTTCAGAGTATCGTTCATTCATTGTTCATATGTATGGCCCAATAGAACTATGTATATCATTCTACGAAGTAGTCTCTAGAAATCTTTCTTTATTACATCTCATTGGATCACTTATTATTGCCTAACCCTATTAACTTGCATTAAGAAAGTAACTAAACATATGAAACTAAAGAGTTGCCGATAAAGAAAATTAAAATAAAGAGTTCAATTAAGGCAACTAAAATAGAGGATCTAGATCTTGCTAAAACTCCACATGTACAAACCTTATGGAGTGTTAGGATTTTATGCTTGATATACACCAAAAGTAGCTTTATGATTTATATATGTTATATGTAAAAGGGTTGTCCCCATATCCCAATTTGACCACTGGATTGCTTCAGAACTGTCATAAGAATGTTGGCTTGTTTTGGATCTGTAATCCTGGTCTGTAATTCTCTTGATCATCAAATGAATGAGCATGTGCACGCCTTCAGTATTGGTTGTTGGATGGTCTACATTTTCAATCCGAATGGTTGGATAAGCCTGATCATCAACATGAACAGTTAGGTGTTCCTTATGTGATGTCTATAAATATATATATATATATATATATATATATATATATATATATTTTAAATGAGAATGAGATGGGCTTGATATTCAATGTGAACCTTTGGATGAGTCTAATCAAAAAATTGCCCATCAATAGGGATCAAATGCAGGCCTTGATTGAGTGATTGGATAGCCTGGATCCATCAATTTCCTTTGGCTTGAAAATAATTTATCGTTGAGTTGGAAGCTGGTGTCGATCACTGATCCTAATGTGCCTTTGTGGTGGCCTTCTCCCCTTGGTGGAACTTGATGATGAAATCCCCTTTGTAGGCTGAGTGTATTTTCTGATGGATCATTCTCTTTCTTCCTCTTGCATCCTGTTTCACTTGTTGTCATCTAGGAAATCTCCATTGGTTTCGCCTCTTGTATTTGTCCTGCTCATTGCATCTTGACCACTGCATCTACTTCTTTCTTGGCCCTTGCAATGCATCACCACATGTTGTTTGTTTTTCTTTTATAGTCCATTTGGTCTATTGATGCACCCTTTGATTGGTCTCACATGTTGTTATTCAATTCACTGGTGGGTTTCTTGATCAATCCATCAGTGTTCCCATTGTTGCATTCAAGAGTTGACCCCCTCAATGGATCCATTGGTGAAGTCATCAATCAATCCAATAGTCGATTCTTTGCAGGGATAAGGACTGTAGTCCGCTTCCCCTATAGTTTCGAGACTAGTGGCTTCCGTTTTCTATTTCCATTCCAACCTACATCCCACATTTAGTAAACAACCTTATTTGCCGCTTATCACTCTCAGAAAGGCTGGATTAACCTCGTAAACAAATTTCAAATACAAGAGCATAAGATAACAACACAAACCAACTGCATAGAGGGCCTTCAAGGAGGGAAGAAGGTACAAATGCTCCCCCACACTTAGCTATGAAATGCTTCCCCTATGGAAAGGTTTTGTACCTGTTGAGAGGACTGTTTTGGGTAGAAATAGAGAAATTCCCTCTGATGAAATGGAAGCAGGTATGCACGCAGATAGAGGATGGTGGGGCTGGCATAAAAGATTTAAAGTTGATGAATCAGGCTCTTTTAGGTAAGTGGATCTGGAGGCTTGGCAATGAGAAGGAGTGCCTATGGAATAAAATCATCAAGGGTAAATACGGGTCATCTCCTGGAGGATGGTGGACGAGTGACTCTTCTTTGCATAGGGCCTCTTCAATTTGGAAAGGAATTTGTCGTATGAAAGAAGTGGTGGTGAAGAGCACGGGCTTCGAAGTGTGAAGGGGTGACTGTATCCGATTCTGGACAGATTCCTGGACAGGCGATCTACTGCTGAAAGACAGATTTCCCTCTATCTTCCGGATCGCAGCGGAAAAAAATAGTTTTATATCTGATAACTACTCTATGGAGATGAATGTCACGGTCTGGAATATTCAAAGTAGAAGAAATCTAGAGGACTGGGAAATTAAGGATCTTGCAGCTCCCATAGAACACATTCAGCACATTCACCCTAATCAGTTTCGGGAGGACAACATTCTCTGGAAAGCAGATAAATCATCTCACTTTTCCGTGAAATCTCTCTTCAACATTCTCTCCACCACTAATGCTGTTTCTACCTCTCCGCGTCCTTCTTCCTTTTGGAAATATGACATTCCTCCTAAGGTCCAGGTGTTTGGATGGCTGGCTGGAAACAATAGGATCCTCACTGTTGATAATCTCAGGAAAAGAGGAATGATCCTTGTTGCCTTACTACTGAAGAAACGGTGAATCATCTTCTCATTCACTGCCCGTACATCTATTCCATCTGGGCAGACATTCTCCGATGCTTCAAGATATTCTGGTGCTTTCCAAAAGACGTGGACATGCTTCTCAAGGCTTAGCATGGAGTAGCAATAGGAAAACAATTCACCAGGGTTTGGCGCATGGCAATTTTGGCTACTTGGTGGGCCATCTGGATTGAGAGGAATAATAGGTGTTTTCAGAATAAAGCTTGTCCAGCCCACGTTGTCTCTTCCCTGGTTAAGTGCTTTATTGTGGAGTGGGCTTCCCATATAGAGGGGATTAATGTAGATTTTTCTTCCCGTTTGGTTTAATGGTTTCTGCCTCCTCAACAGTTCCCATTCTCCCTTTGTTCCTTTTCCCTCTTTAATTCAAGTTATCTTTCAAAAAAATAAAATCTATGAGCTATTAGTGAACAGATTGAGACTATGTAAGTTGGAATGGGACAGGTTTTAAGATTGTTGGTGATCAATTTGGTATAGGAATGGGTTCAGGTTTGGACTGTGGTTATGCTTTAGAGGGTGTGATACTGCTAGGGCTTTTATACTGTCAAGAAAGAAAAGAAAGAAAGAAAAAGAAAAGAGAAACTTGCTAGGCTTTGGAAATTGGTTTGTTTAGGTGGAGGACTGGGTTTCATGACTGAGGTTATAAATATGTTGAAAAGTTGAACAGGTTTAGGGTTATAAGAGGTTGTGGTTGGGACTAGTGGCTGTATATAGGCTTGGGGTTTGGGCTAGAGTGTGCTTAAAATGTTGGATTTTGGGTTTTGGAAGGGCTGCATTGCGGATATAGGATCTATTTAGAAGTTGTGGTTTGGACTCTGCGAACAATGTAGGAGTTTAGGGACTGTAGACAAATTTTTGGATGAATTGGGATTGGAGGCGACATTAGGTTAGGGCTTAGACAACTAGGGAGCTGAAAATTAGGGATTTGATTTAGGGCTGCAGTTGGATGGTTAAGGCTGAGTTAGGGTCTCTGTTGAGGTTTACGTGCATAGGTACTGCGGTTTGGGTGTGGCAGTGATGTGAATTACAGTTAGGATTATGACATTTAGAGTTTCGGGAATTTGGTTTTTAAGTGTTTGATCAAGGGAGTTGGGAGATTTTTTATTTTTATTTTTTTATAATTAGGGTTTGGGGATTTGGGGAGAAGGGAGATTTAGGGTTGCGCAAACTGGAAGTTATGCAGGGGTTCAGAAAATTAGGCATTTTTGTAAATTTGGGGAAAAGTTGGGTTAGGGAGTCCAGAAATTTGCGTAGTTTGGAAAATCTAGGATTTCGAATTCAGGAAATTTGGGAAATTTGGGAAAAGTTGGATAGGCGGGCAGACTTTTGGGGAGAGAAAATAGATAACAGAAAAGTTCCCAAGAATAGAATTTGCTCTGTTGCCAAGTTGGTGTAGCTCAATTGAAGGAATTAACTTGAAGAGTATGCTTACCATGTGTAGCTTTGCTAAGTGCACACACGTGCAATAGAGGTCATGTACATGCGACCAATGTGCCACCATGGAGCATAGGTGCAAGATCCAATCCGTCCATCAGGTTGGTCTGACCTTGTTTATGTTTTGCCAAAAATAAATCTGGTTTACTCAGCAAGTGGCCCTAATATTGGAAACAGGTGGATGAGTTAGAGAACTTCAGCCAAGTTTTAGAGCTGTACATTTGTTTTTCAGGCTGCGGTCCATCTGAGCAGTGGTCAACCTCATTCTTGGGCTAGGGCATCAATAGGGTGGTTCTGTTCTAGCAAATGAATTGGGTCTTGGACCTATCATGCCATGCTGGCACCTGTATGGCGTGTATATTTGCTTTATTGCACACGCATATGCACTTAGCAAAGCTCTACCATGTGATTATTAATGCCACAGACTGTGAGCTTCTTCATTTGCATTGTAAAATAAAACCGAAGGAAGAGAGATGGATATGTCCAAAAAGAAAAAAACACCAAGGAGTTGCACCAAAAGGATCTAGAGGCATTGTGCTCTAGAAGAATCACTCTCCTAGGCTAGAATCCCATTGCATGAAATTAAACAGCAACTTTTGTTCAGTAAAGTTTCAAAGTGTCATTCATTTGCTATTCATACATATGGCCCAAGAGGCTGATATATAGGCTGCAAATATTCTTCTTCTTCTTCTCCTTCTTTTCAAAAGGCTACAAATCTTCTTTAGATTATTCAAAAAAGAAGTCTCTAGAAGTCTCTCTTTTTTGCATCCTACTCATTGGAGCACTTAATAAGTTACAATGGCCAAATCCTACTCGCATTAAGATGGTATCCAAAAATAAGGAAACTCTAATTCAACTAAGGAAACTGAAATAAAGAAATCAAATCTTAGCTAAAACGCCGCATACATGAATCATATTACTTTTAGCACTGTATAGTTAACTCAAACCCACCAAAAGTGGCTCTCGGTTTATATCTGACCTGTAAAGTGGTGCATAGGAGTGACTTTGGACTGGCAGGAGACAATCCAATCGAACAGCTGGGTTGGTTCGGATTTTTCATCCTACCGTTGAATTGGTCCAGATCCATCATCTAGCCCTTTATTTGGTCAAGATGATCAATCGGATCAATCTGGAACGTTGATATGATCCAAATCTTCAATCTGGACGATTGGATGATCCATATCTTCAATATGGATGATTTGATAAGCCTTATCAACCCAAACTGTTAGATGGCCCTAATCATACAAATGGTGTCAATAGGAACCAACCCGGGCCTTGATCAAATGATTGGATTGCCTTGATCCATCAACACAACACTTTGGAACTCGAAGTTTCTTCTATAGATAAATCAAGATTCATCACTTTAGTAAGCTTGTTAGTTTTTGTCCTTGACTCCTTGTGCTGCCAGTGAGTTCTTGTTTAACATGCATTTGTTATCGTGAAGTTCTGATTGTTCTCAACTTTTAATCTGATGCAAACCTTATACTTTTATATCCAGATGCAGTGGGGTGATGGGGCAGCCATCAACTCCAGTCAGGAAAATTTTGGGCAGGGATTGAATTCAGTTGGTCATAGCAGGCAGGCTCTCAGTATGGTTAAAGGAAGAGCATCGATGGTGGTCCACATGAAAAACCGTTTCTCAGATATGGGCATTGAGAATTTTAATAGAGGATCTAACCACATTCAGATTCTTGCAACTGATAAGCTTATTGATGAGGTGAGGCAATGGCACAGTTTAGTTTGTAAATCACTTTACATGCTCATTCAGTTCAATGGCCTGCGGGAATAGTCTTGCCTTAAAATGGGGCGGGGACATCCAGACGTCATAAAAAAAGCACTTCAATCTTTCAGTAGCTATATCTTATTGAATATTTTAGATTGGGTTATCAATAAAAAGTATATGAAAAGTAATGATGTTTGATGCGGTGAATTGGGCAGAATGGGCACATTGCTGTATTCCTTAGCTACATTCATTTTTTCCCCTTTTTTCTTTTTGAATTTTTGTTCGAATTCTTGGAATTATCAGTATTATATTGTGAGTTCAGGTTCCATTTGTTATGGGATTGTGCATAATCAGGATTAAGTTTAATTCCATTTTTTTGGCAGGTCCCGCGCCCTCTATGTAGGATTTTCCACACTAAAGTGGTGCTTTCCTCTGCATAAATGCAATTAAGGAAGCTTTAGAACACACCAAAAAGGCCGCTAATCTCGTTTATGCAGAGGAAGCACCACTTTAGTGCGGTGAATCCTACTTTGAGGGTGAGGGCATGGGGCCTGCCAAAATCGGGATCACACTTAATCCCGATCATGCTGGATCCCCTCTTCAAATGGACCCTTGCAGAAGCACCACTAAATTCCTCTGTAGTAAGTGTGTAGGGGCATTTCTTACGCATGTTAGCTTACGGTTTTTAACTTCTTGGTTTAGGGCTCGAGATTTCATTAGAAAATGCATCTTCTGCATTGTGACAGTATGCACAAGAATCTCCTTGGGCATTCCCCCCCCCCTCTTTTTTTTTTTTTCTTGAGAAGGTTTTGTTTCTTAGTTTTAGGATTATATTTAACAGTTTCTGGTTCATCGTTACTGAATGTGTTTCCCAAATTCAACTACTTGTGTTTCTCACTTCTGTTTCCCGCTATTACAGCAAACAGTGTCAGAAGAAAAGTTTCTTGTGTATCTGATGCACCTGTTTGTTAGTATGGCGACTGTGATCTGGTTAAACTACTAGGCTACAACATCAATATTGACTGAACAATTTTTTAACATTTTCTTTCCCATACAAGAAATGTGCATAAGTCATGAGGTTGGTGGTGAAATGCCAATCGTTATCAGCTCTGCGAACTGGTTTTTAAGATGGAAGCATTGATTTGAAAAGAAGTGGATCAGATAAAAGCTGAAGTCAATCCATTTTAAAGAAGTTTGCTAAATGTTGGAGAATCGCTCCCACAGAGGCGAACCCCATGGTTTGATTTTGAATTCCCTGCATCTTCATTTGTCAGGGTCCATCCATGATACATGTAGCTTTCATATGACCTAAAATCCTTCTTTCCATCTACATACAAAAAACAGTGAAGCAGTGGACTCTTTCTTTATTTGAGGGATGATATTCTAGCCCTATGCCTTCAAAATCCATAATACCCAGAGCCTTCTCTTTTCTGCATGTTTCTCTTTTTGAAAATTTGGGTCTAGTACGTTATATCAGAAGTTCTTCCTGGAAGCATGGTTTTTTTTTTCTTTTTCCCACAAACATCTGATGGGAGAATCTGAATTGGCTGAAATGTTTCTTGTTTCATCCATTGGATTGGCATGGTAGGGCAGCGGAAGCCCCTGCTCTCTTGAGAAGGTTTTCGTGCGAGACATGAGCTCTCGGAGGGAAAACCTATAACCTTAGCATGGCTGCAATTAAGTTCTACATAAATATTTAGTCCAACAGGGCTGGCTTTTGACCAAGGCTAGAGAATCTCCTGTTGAGGTTTGCTCGAATAAATCCCAACCTATTGCAATACGATACATTGGGACTTTAGCCCTCGAATCTGGGTCATCTTCCAATCATCCAAACTGTTTATGCCACGTCTCACTTTGTATGGTGGAAAGACAACAAATAAACGCTCAATTAAATTATTTCAATCCTTTGATAATTTGGCTGTTTTGCTTTGAACATCAACCGTCTGTAATCTGTTTTTTTTTTTTTTTTTTTTTTTAATAATCAATGGATTGAAATGTTCAGTCTGAGAGTTTTTTGGTATCCCCCATCCAAGGAGAGCCCTATCAAATAAATTGTGTTATGGGAAAAGGCCCAAATCTAACCTCTATAGTCCTGACGTATCTTTTTGTACTAAATTGTGATGTATTGGAGCAAACCCCTCTCCTGTTGATGGCATTTATGACAGAGATGCTCCTTGCTTGGAGAGGTGTTCTCTGAAGCTGAGGCAAAGACTATGATTAAACCTCCAGGATTATGCGAGAAAATTGATGCTCTTCACTTGCAGCAGAAAATAGAATGAAACAAAGGGAAAAAAACAAGTAAATAAGTGGAATCACACTACACAATATCACATTGAAGCGATCTAGGGGCATCACACAACTGGATTGTTGAAGAATGACTCTCCTAATGCTAGAATCCCATTGTAGGAAACTAAACAAAGGCAGTTTTATTCAACCAATTTTCAAAGTATAAATCGATGATTGTGATCAGCCTATGTAATAGACTATTAGTTAGGGCCTTACTGTAATCAACCTATCTAATAGTCTATTACATTGTGCTTGTGGTAATTTTGTGCTTTCATTGCCAGTCCCTAGCTTGAATAGAGGGGGGTTGTGTCAGGTTGGCGGCCAGCGTCAAACTTGTGCCAGAACTTTTCATCAAGAACTGAACAATGGGATGGCGGAACAAGATTCGTGTAGCCAACCCAATTAATTGGGATAAGGCTTGGATGATAATGATGATGATGATGATGAATTTTCTAAGCATACAAAATATTTTTCATATGTATGTAACTCAAATCCTATTCACCTGCATGCCTCTAAAACTTAACTCAATTACAGCCCCTTCCAATTGCAAAGAAAGGAAAACAACCGAAATCAAATAAGAAGACTTGAATAAAGAGAATAAGTCCAATTTGAACTCCATCTATGTCAATTATACGGGCTTGTTTGAGTTGTAGGATCTCTACAAACTCTCCAGACAGGCTGTACAGTTTATACTACAGGAGAACATCACAAAAGCATGTTAATCTTTGGAATAGGGGAAAAGAGAAACAATGGGCTGGAAATGGTGTCAAAGATCTTTTGAGCTCACCTTAGCCCCTTCGCTCCTGAAAACTCTCCTGGAAATCGGAAAAGCTATTCTAGATTCCTGCAGGACAAAGTGATCAAATTTTCCCACAGCATCTTGGTTCCCTCGGGATTTTAGAAGGCCCAGTTCTGCCCAAAACTCTACTCGATCAGGTTGATTTGGCTGTGCTTTTAGTTGACTCATGAAATCTGGTAAGCGTTATACCTATTGTTGTTTCCCTTTTTATCAAATCATGCATTTCATTCTTCATATTTTACTATCTAAATCATTAGCTTTGCTTTCTGTATTGTATTGTTTTCCATTATAGTTGTTTCCATCTCATTTTTTTTTTTTTTGTTTAAAGAAAGAAGAAAAAGGACCATTTTTAGTTGTTTCCATCTCAAAAAATTTTTAAAAAAAGAAGAAAGAAGAAAAGAGAAGCCCGTTTTCTCATGGCAACTAGAATCTTATGTATCAGGTTGAGACGGTCCTTCGAGAGCATCCTAAACCGTCTCAAGTGGAGAAGGTGAAACTAATCCTTGGGGTAACTTTCTCCTTTTCAATACCCATCCATGCCATAATTCCCTGTTGCTTTATTAATCATCACACACATTGGATTAAAAAAATTGGATATTCGAGATCATATCTTTTGCAATTGATGTGATTTTTCAATTTATTTTTATTTTTTTAAAAATTTTAAATAGGAGCATGAAAAAGAACTTAGCGAAGCACTTGAGAAGGTCGTTGGTGTATTAGACGATGGTGAGTCAGGGACCTTTTAATATGCTTATTTCAATTTTCAATCCTTGTTTTTTAATAGGAATTGCATGATCCTCGACTCAATGATAGTCAGTATCCTTTTTTTTTTTTTTTAAAATTTTTTGTTAAAGTCAATCGATGGTTCAGTGATACAAAAGGAAGTGGGGTAAATGGCTGAAGCTACTGGAAGGATTGCACTTTGGCTGATAGGTACCTTAGAACCAATTTTCTCGCAGTTTTTTTAATGGGTATTTTTTTTTTTTTTTTTGGTTTTCTTTTACGGTTCATGTTCTGTATTTGAAAGTGTGAGTCTTTGTTTTGGACCATTGGGCTAGTGGTCTCCACCATATATGGGCCATGCCCCAAACATCTCCTCAATTGGACAATCTTAACCCTTCCATTAGTGACCTGCAAATAGACAGTTAGGAAAAGAAATACAACTAGGTCACATTCAGCTTTGTGAAGGCCAAAGATTGATTGTCTAGGATCTTCAACTACGAGAGATTTTTGGGCCATGGCCCGTCCATCGTGGGTTGCATCCAACCAACGGTATGGATCACTGAACCTGGGCCCGTAAAACTAGAGGATACCATGCAACATGACTATCCTTGTTCCGAGGATCATATAATTCCTCATCTCCAATCCATTACTTTGAAACTTATGCATCAAGGCTATGGTGTCCAGATGATTCTCCAGATCACCTGCAACAGCCTTACTCCCACCAGTATATACAGAGGTTTGGGCACGGAACCCATCGCCCTGTTTTTGGGCTGGTTGACAGGGTCAAGGGCTACTTCCCTGATGGCTTCGGTAGGGACCTTGCTGATAGGTCTGGCATCCCTCGCATTGATTTGCAAGGCGGTTATAGCTGAAATAGCCATTACGTGAGGCTGTTGGACGCTTTGATGTGTAAGTATTTCTGATGTAGATAGGCAACATCCTTTGTTTCCTGACTGATACAACTGCAGGATTTTTTATGTTGTTAGATGCTAGCACCTTTTTGTACTACAGCCCTGTTTGATAGGCTGTGTCAAGGATGATTGGGTTTCCTTTTTGGTATGGGTTTCTCTTGTTATGGGCTTATGCTGCTGGTCTCCCTCCCTCTCTCTCTTGTGGCTTTTGGTATTTTGAGGTTTGTTAGTCCAGTAACCTCTGCTCTTTACACCCATATTTGTCCATAGCACTTGTGTCAACCTGGCAAGTGTGGGACATCTTAGGAGTGCATAATGGTTAGGGCTGCAACGTGGGTTTGGCTTGTTCCAAACCCGACTGACTTGAACTGAGTTTGGGTTGGGTTGGGTCAGGTTGTTAGGGTCCTTGGGTTGGGTTATGGTTGTAAAACTCCAACCCAATTTGAGATTAGGTCGGGGTCGGGTGGGAATAAGCACATGTATTTTGGTCAGTTTAGTGTTAAGCATAGAGGAATTCGTGTTGGGAACCTTGGGTTGTAATTTGGGTTGAGTCGTGTTGTGGGTTGTGTCCTCTTGAGGTCGGTTCGGGCTGGGGTCGACCCTCAGCTCGACCCAACCTGCGATTGACTGTAAAGATGACCATGTGAAGCAGTCTGGGTAGTTTTCTTTTCAGGTGAGCCGTCAAGAAAAAAAAACCCAGCAATCTGTGTATTGTCAATGTGTGCCCCACCCGATTAGTTTGGCCTGATTTTCGGGTATGCTCATCTTCCTTGAGGTGGGCCATGTCACGTGCTGCTTAGATGTCCCCTCACATTTGTTAGGTTGGTACATGTGACGCGTGTGGGGCCGCTAGCAAACTTGGCCATGGTGAAGAGAGCAGGTTGGATTTTCTTTGATCAACAGAAAGCTTTGGTCTCCATGGCTGCACAGCTCGGATCAATGCTCTATCTTTACTGGGGCCCATGCTCTGGCCATATTCTCTTAAAAGGTATGGTTATTTTAGGTGATATTTGCGAAACATTTCAGCATCAGAATGAACTGTGGAGTTTTGCCTAGCTTACATGTACCTCTAGACATGGCCAATGCTCTGATCTGGTATATGTGGGACATCTGATTCATTCATCAGGTGGCCTGCACAGTGTAGATGACCTGGCCTCAAAATTGGGCTACTCAACTCATAAGGTGAGCCCCACATGAGAGCATTGAATGAGGACCTTTGGTAAACATTTTGTGAAATTTGCCCCTTTTTTACTTAAATGTGTTGCAATGGGTCAACTGACCTAACTTTTGCGCCAGGTGATCTACATGGTGGCTGACCTGTGGCCCCCACTGGTTATCACTTATCGTATGTGTTCATGTGTAGAGGTGCATATAGGCGTGGTAAAGGTTGTGATAAAGCGTCCTTGTTTTCATTAGTACTCCTTTACAACCTACCTCTCACCGAACAAATGACAGAGGAATGGTGGATTGGCACCTTGTATCTCATGGGCTATGTGATTGGTCCACCAACCTGACATTTCCAACAGTCATCTCCACCAACCTGACTGCCAACTTCTGCCATCCTCGCTTCTTACTGTCTATTTGAAGGCCATGGATCTGATTTTCAGGATTGTAGGGTTGGTCTGCTTTGGATTTTACATCCTTGCTCAGATACAGGTGTCTATGCACAATAGTGTCTCAGGTACAGGAACATGCCTATATTTTTGACATTTTTCATTTTCATTTTCAAAATATCTGTTAACATGTTTTTTTATTATTAATATTATAAAATATTTTTATGTTTAATTAGCTCAATTATTGGGGCCGAAAGGAATCTTGTTCAAGTTGGCATATAACTAGTAAATATTTGCCTTGAACTCCGGCTAAGTTGACTTGATGCAACCATGCAAGATCCATGATATTCATAGCGTGGACCCCACTTTGCATGTTTCCATGGGGTGGTCTCCAAAGAGCATGCTTTCTATCCTAAGAATCATATGGGCCCATTTGTCAGGTGAGCAATGCATGCATGCACATTGAATGTAGACCAATGGTTGTGTTTTCTTTAAGCTGTATATTTCTTCACACGTGTGTGACCCACCTGATAAATCTGATAAATCTACCAGGAAGATTTTCTAGATTAGGAGATATCATCTCAGGAACTGCCTTATGAACATCTAGGATCCTGTGAGCGAGTTTGGAGAGACTTGTCTTCAGTTACACTCGTATTGAGTCACACCTCCCAAGAATCACCCTTGAATTGTGCAACTTGGAAAATCTGAATCTGATGGTTATGATCGATTGTTAACTGGGTCTTTTTTGTTGGAGTCTGATGATTGATTATATTTCTTGACACCTATGTGACCCACCTGATAAAGCTACCAGCAAGATTTTCTAGATAGGGAGATTTCATCTCAGGAACTGCCTTATGAACGTCTAGGATCCTGTGAACCAGTGTGGAGAGACTCATCTTCAAGTACACTCATATTGAGTCAAACCTCACAAGAATCACCCTTGAATTGTGGAACTTAGAAAATCTGAATCTGATGTTTATATGATTGATAGTTAACTGAGCCCTCCTAGCCGTGTCATAGGCATTGGAGTAGAGACCAATTGCTTTGGACTGGTGATGCAATTAGTTGCTTTGGATGTATGAGACTAGAATCCAGTATTTACAGTTGCAATATCTATTGATGACTAGGGATATGGAAACATATATTGGTAGTTTGGGGGAAACATTAGGAAACCCCCTCTCACGCTATAGGGGATTTTTATCGTAACTTGCTCTCCAAGGAAGACTGTATTTGGCCGACCCTGGATAACTTGGGAGTTTGATAGTATGTATCTCTACTGAGGAGGCAACCTCTCTCGAACCGCCTCTGCGAAGGATACTGTGTTCAATCTCACACGGATAAGGACCCGAGCCTTGACGTGTTTCCCTTGGCCTTCTTTAGATTTTTTGGGAATTAATCAAGCCTGATTTATTGAGCCTGAATCCTGTCTGAAATGAATAGCACCTTCGTAGCTCTCATACCTAAGATTTGAGGGTTCTGTCAGCCAGAAGGACTTTAGACTCACCAGCCTTATTGGTAGCCCTATAAAATAGTTGCCAAACCGTTAACCAGAGATTGAAGGGCATTCTGTCTGAAGTTATCTTGCCCTTTCAGAGTGCTTTCATCACAGACCAGTAGATTCTGGATAGTGTCCTCATCGCCCACAAATGTTTAGACTCCTATCATAGGTTTGAAAAATTGAGAGTTTTGTGTAAATTAGATTTGGAGAAGGCTAATGATCATGTCGGCTGATCTTTCTTGGATTACACCCGAAGGAGAATAGGGTGTGATTTGAATGGAGATGCTGCCTTTAAGTTTGCATCTCTTCAGCTAAATTTTCCGTATAATGGAAATCAAGAGGTCTTCGGCAGGAGGACCCTTTATCCCTATTCTTGTTTGTTATGGTTTCAGATACTCTCAATCGTGTGTTGGTTACAGGTCGGGCAAGGCAGTGTGCTTATTTCAAGGCTTTGAAATTCCTAATTTCCAACGGAACCATGATTGATAATCTTGAGAAAATTGTGAGGTTTTTTGAGGTGGTTCTGGGGCTCAAAATCAATGTGGGTAAGAGTGAGATGTTTGGTGTTCATCTGCCTTTGTCCAAAGTGTCGTCTGGTAGTGATTTCTGGCATCACTTGTTCCCTTGTTGCCTTCTCTTTGGGCCTCTCTCTTTCTCTGTGTTGGTAGGCCTGCAATCCATTTGTGGGATAAGGTCATCGAGAGGTTTGAGAGAGAGGTCTTCTTGGAAAATTAAACTTTGTCTCTCTTGTAGGTAGACTGACCCTAATTAAGGCTTACCTCTCCAATCCCTTTTTTATGCCCTATGTCTGTCGTCATTAATATTTCTCATTTCAATTACTTCAATCACCACTGTTTCTGTGGTGTGGTCCGTATGATATTTGGATCTGCCTCATTTTTGGGCTCGTGCCCTGAAATGAGTTGGCAAAATGGATGGATGGCATGGATAAAGCACACACATCATGGTGGGCCCCACAAAGCACCAACCAGTAGTGACTTGATACTATATGCAAACCACTTCCCTGGATTATATGATATAGTGATATTCTATATAGTGTATCAGACGAATGGTGAGGAAGCTTGCAATCTATAGTGACGGTCTAGATCGTATGCCTTTGCTATGTGCTGTGAGGAAGTACATGTTACGGTGCTGGATCTTTCAATGGGGAACGATGGGGATGGGATGCCAACGATATGCATCTTTCATCTTGGCCGTTAAAACAGGATGTTAAAAAAAAAGCGAAAGAAAGAAAGAAAAATAAAAAAAAGCGGGATCCAAAATCAGGGCCTGCGCCGCGTGAACCGAGGTTGTAGGAGTACGCGGGTTGCATGTCGACGCCACTACTGCATGTCAGGACTATGGGCCCCACCTGATGTACGTGTTTATTTCTGCCGTCCATCCATTTTTTAAGCTTATTTTAGGTCATGAGCCTTAAAATTAAAGGGCGTCCAAATCTCAAGTGCGCCACACCGCAAGAAAGAGTGGGGATTTATTGCCTACCTTTGAAAACTGTGTTTTCCTTCTTCCAGCTTCTTGTGACTTCATGAACAGGTTGGATGACAAATAAACGTCACTGTGGGCCCCAGGAAGGTTTCAATGGTGGACGCTATGATTACCATTGTTTCATGTAGGGGTGCACATGGGTTGGTTCAGTCCAGTTTTGGAGTGAAACCGGAACCGAACTGTTCTTAACGGTTCTGCAAATATTGGAGCCGGAACCGGACCGTTAACATCTTAGAACCAATGTAACTGGACTGTGAAGAACGGTTCGGTCCCAGATCGGATCCACGGTTATGGGCTTTTAAAAATCCAGCCCAGTTAGTTGATTTGAAGAAAAAAAAACAAAATCCAGCCCAGTTAGTTGATTTGAAGAAAAAAAAAACAAAAAAGAAGATAAAACAGAAGAAAAAGACTAATCTGCCCCGATAGCAAAAAAAGGCTAGGATCTTTCACCTGAAAGATGGGTTAGAAAACTTCAACCAAGCTTTTCAGAGCTGTACATTTATTTATCGTGGGAGCTTTATTGCTTCTCCATCATTATGACCAACAAAAATGGACTGCCCAAGAATGGGATTCCGCTGGAGGTGGCAGTGAAAATCTAGATTTTTTTTGAAGAAATGAATCCAGATCATGGCAATCAATGCTTATGATGAACAAAGCAAAATTGAACAGGTATGGGCTCAAAATTGATGGTTTCCAGGAACACACAGATCTAAATTCACTAACTACAGGACAAAAATGATAAAAATTAAAAGAAAACAAAAATACCTTCTCCTTTCAAAGAGAGAACCCTATTCCAATATCAAAATACCATGCTTCTCTATTCATTCTTGGAACCCATAAATTACTGTGCAATCTCACAAAAGCCCCAAAATCAACCACTTTCACAATTTCAGCCCTGTTCAAAATATTGAAGCAGAGGAATTAAAAAATATATATAGAAATGCCCAATTGCATCGAAATTCTAATTTCCAGATTCGTAGCTCAGAACCCATGTTTCAATGGAATTCTAAATATAGAATTGCAACTGGTAACAATGATTTTAAAGCAGAATTGAGAAAACAGAAAACCCATGTTTTTTTTTTTAATTTTTTTTGTTTATAATGAATTTCCAAAATCAGAAACTAATATAATTGTAGCTAACCCTTGGTACTTCAGAGGAAAATATAATACTGCAACATTTAGGGCTAAATTATAGTTCAAAGAAGAAAGTAAAGACTACGGTTCTACGGTTTAGATATATGGTTCGGTTCGGTTTTACAGGACCCTAAATCAGAATCGATATATAATCAACGATTTTCAAAATTTAGGAACCCCAACCGGACCGTTAGCACCTTGGAATCGGACCAAAACAGACCGATCCAATGGTTCCAGTCTGATTACACGGTTTCAAGGGTTAAATGTGCACCCTTAGTTTAATGTGGTATGGTGTACGGATATGCTTCAATTTCGTACTCACGCTTAGCCGGCAAAACGGATGAAAAGGATGGTTAAAACAAACATAATAGTGGACCCCACTGTCACCATGTTATTTGCGGGCGCGGATTATATACTAACTAGGTCAGTAGCCAAATGGCTACTGTAGTGACGTCACCAAGCTCAGTGGACCCACCATGATGCGTGTGTTGTATCCATACCGTCCAACCATTTGTAGAGATGGTTTTATGGCATGAGAAAAAAATGAGATAGATCTGAGGTTCAAGTGGACCCACCATAGAAAACCGTAGGATCAGTCACAGTCACCGTTGAAACATTTATAGGGCCAACCGTGATGTATTTTTTAGATCCAACCTATTCATAGGTTAAAATCGAGATAGATGAAGTGAAAAAAAAAATATAAGCTTGATCGGAAACTTCTGTGGCCCCTAATTAATTTTGAACGGTGGATGTCACTGTCCCCACTGTTTTCTATGGTGGGGTCCACTTGAACTTTAGATCTATCTCGTTATTTTTCTCATGCCATAAAACTATCTCTCCAAATGGATGGACGGTATGGATACAACACACGCACCATGGTGGGGTCCACAAAGCTTGGTGACGTCACTTCAGTAGTAGCGATTTGGATACTGACCCTGTCAGTATCTACTCCGCGCTCGCAATTTGCGTTCATTTTAAGAGCACTTATACATTTCTCCCATTGGTGTAACCCATTGGAGTTTTATATAGGGCTGATCTTATACATGTACGGTTCAGATTAGGCTGTCGTGTGATGGACGGTGTGGATTTACACAGCATCATGACGTACACCGTGCAAAGATGCGGGGCATGTATGTAGTTTTTAACATGAGAATGAAAAGGAGAGTAGAAATTCGGAGGCCAAATTTCAACCGTTCCGAAGTGGGCCCCACAACCAGGAGGGAGGAGATTTTTTTTCGGACTGATTTGAGTGGACAATTCAACCAAGGGAGATGATATTTTGGTGGAGCCATCTCTCCGCACCACGTGGTGGGGCGGTCCATCAAGTGGGCCCCATCACGGATGGCTTATGTATCAACAATCCCATCCAGAGTCTATCCATTCTGTCAGATTTTTCACCACTGTTGTTTTCTGCATTTAGTTTGAAGGCCGCTGATCAGATAACCGGGACCATCCAATCTAAGCTTCATTTGCCATCCATAGTAGGGGTAACAAGATGGACGGTTCAGATGATAAATTACCTTCCCACGTGTGCTGTTAAGGGATGGTTCTACCCGACCGTCCAATTGCATATACAGTGTTAGCCCGAAATCCACCCCGTTTATGCAATCGTAACTTGAAATGAGAAATGTTGCACTTCACACGTGGAAAAGAGGCACGTGTGTGATATCCTGAGCTCTCATTGCACGTTTGATGCATTGTTTCAAGAATCAGTTTGTTCGCACGTGTGCAAAACAAATGAGTTGGTATTAGAAATTAACCAACGGTCCATGTTGAATGTACGCATGTGGACCACCTGGTGATATGGGGTGCCTAATTCTTGCGTGGAATGCAAATAGCAGAGATTGTTCCATGTGCGGCTACAATATAATATTCGTGTGCCATTCTTCCACTTGTGAGGCCATCAATTGACGGTTAAGATGATGTCAGTCGTCCAAATTTCGCGGGTAAAATCGGCCAAATATATGCAATCTTTGGAAGTTTGGATAATGTCCATCCATACTGGGGCCCACGATTTGGACGGTCTGAGTTGGTTGCATGAATGACATGTGCACGGACGGTGATATGCCACCTCACGCAGCCTACTAACTTGTGGCAAACGCACACTCTTTTCGCTGCGCCCGAATCGTTTTTCATAATTGCGCATGCGACGTTTCGTCTTATGTTTTTGTTGCTGTCGTATAATGGATGGGGATTGGGCGGTGAATCCAAAGGACTCTGTGGGGTCCACCGTAATAAATGTATTTTATCCACGCCGTCCATCCGTTTTGAAATATTATTTGATGGCAGGATCTTATAATTGAAACATAGCCAATATTCAAGTAGACCACACCAGAGGAAACAGTGGGGATGGAATCGTTACCGTTGAAAAATTCTTCGCGGCGACAGAAGTTTTAGATCAAGATGATATGGATGGCAAATAAACATTACTGTGGGCCCTAGATAGGTTTCAACGGTCGGCATCATTATCCAATTGCTTCCTGTGGTGTGATACATTTGAGCTTTCGATTTACCTCATTTTTCGCATCTTGCCGTTAAATGAACTGAAAAAGCGGATGAACGGTTTGGATGAAACACATACAACACGGTTTGGATAAAACAGATACATCACGGTCGGCCCCATTGAGTCATTACACCACGTAGCTACGTGGTGTTGGATACACCATGCAATCCGCATCCGCGTATAACACCGCGTCCTCGACCCAATGAAATGCACCGAATACTCAGGCTTTCAGTTGGACGGGTAGGGTCCATGGATCAATGATCTGGACCATTGAACTTTTGGGTCTGATCCTGGATGGATTATGCCATAAAATCTCGGATTGGAAGATCTTTGTCTCCCTTATGATCAAGGAATCGTCATTTTCAACCGTCTATTCTTCTCGGGCAGGTGCGGCTTACCTGTACCGGCCAAAAACCCGCGTGTACTTATTTGGTCGAGGACAAAATAATTCATGCCTCTTGTCACTTCCATTGCCGGACATCGATGACCGTCCACGACCCCACACGACAGAGACTGAAACACGGTTTTGCCCCGTGTGGTAGAACCAACGGTTCATCAGGTAAGACGAGAAGCGAGGCAGGTCCACTCCACAAAGGCTTCAGTAGCCAGAAGGTTACTGAAGTGACGTGGCAGAAATTTGTTAGTGACTTATGGCCCACCATAATGTATGTATTTTATCTATTCCGTCCATCCTTTTTTTTTTTTTCATATTATTTTAAGGCTTGATCCCCAAAATGAGGCACATCGAAATCTCATCTGTAGCACACCAGAGGAAATAGTAGTGATTGAATGCCAACCATTAAAAACCTCCTGAGGGCTGCAAAGTTTTGGATGAAGCTGATATTTATGTTTTCCATCGTCCATCCAGGTCTGTGTTACCTAATAATCAATGGGGCTAAAAGTCGACGGGCAAGATGCATTGAGTTTGGCATGGAGCTTGGGCTGTACAAATACTAACTTGATAAAACTTAGGTGGTTTGATGTAATCCGAGCCGATTGATATGTAAGTTACTTATAAATTATAATTGAGTATAGGTCATTTATGTTGAAGGTATAAGAAATTTCAATGTTGTCGGGATTCATTAATCTACATTATTTCCAATAATTCAAGCTAACTAGATAGGCTGGATTTCTCTCTTACAAGTAGATTGTGCTCCACAATATGACTTTTAAATGAGTAATTATTTTATATTTTAACTTAGTTATTTAGAAAAAATAAAGTTATTTAGCATAAATAACTACAAATATAACTAATAAAATTATAATTTTTAAAAAATGATGTATATTGAAAATATAACCAACTAATGTAATAACAAAAATATTAGCATATGTCAACCTGACTAAGTGAGATTAGGTTGGGTCCTTACTCTTGCTCCGAGGTAGACTCTTAGGAGTTTCAAAACCTGGTCCAAGAGTTCGAGCACCCATAGGTGATGAAATCCCACCAAGGCATAAATATGTGGTGGTGTGAGTGCGTGTGTTAAAAAAAAAAAAGAGAAGAAGTCAGATTAGGCTGGGCTTAGGCTGAGAATTTCTTGTCCGAGTTTGAATTGAGTTAGGGTTGAGCACCAACCTGGCTCAACCCAACTCAACCGACTTTCTGCTCTACCGGTCAGCTTAGGAAGTTTTTAATGGTAGACCACTGTTTTCTTTTTGGTGTGGTCCACTTAGTATTTAGATCAGTCTTATTTTCTGGCTTATGCTTGAAGTGATCTCTAAAATTATATAGACGACGTGGATAACCTGCCAGTAGGCACCTAGCTACTAGCAGCCAAACACGTGTGGCCCACCGAAATGGGTGACCTCAAAATTTTGGAGCGTTTCATGTTTTTATTAATGCTATCAACGTCATGAGCGGATGGGGTCGTGGATGATAACTCACCACAACGGATGTGGATCAAGTAGTGAGGCCCTAACCTAGCTTATCAGTTGTGTGGTGACGTTGTGAGATCTGACTGGTGGGCCGTGCACTGTTAGCGATACTCGGCTGAAATACCGGAGCGGATTGCCGCCGACGGACGATGATTGCGTCCTACCCCGACCGTCTCCAGCTGGGAATGGGCAGCAACTTTGAGTGGCCAACATGATGGATGAGTCTTATCCACACCGTCCATCCATTTTTTCGTATCATTCTAAATTAAAATACAAAAAATTAGGCAGATCAAAGGCTCAAGTGGGCCATACTACAGGAATTAGCGGTGATAATGATTCTCACCGTTGAAACTTTTCTGAGGCCCACCGCTATGTTTATTTGCCATCCAACTTATTCATAAAGTTATATATAACTGGGTGTAGAGAAAACACAAATATCAGCACCATCCAAAACTTCAGTGGCCTTCTTGCCTCATTTTTTGTTTTATACTCCAAATGATAGGAAAAAATGGATGGACGGTTTAGATAACACATACATCACGGTAGCCACTCAAAACTGCTGCCCGTTCCCAGCTGGAGACGGGCATGGTAGCACGTAATCCGCGTCCGCTCGGCCTATCCCTTTGACGCGGATTTCCGGAACCCATGTGGGACCCACTTGATGTTTATGCGAAATCCTCCCTTTCCCTCCCTTTCCGTTTTGTAATTTCATTTTATGACATGAGGCTAAAAATGAACCTTATCCAATGCTCAAGTGGACTAAAAGAGTGATAATTAAACGTCCACAGTTGAAATATTCTTCGACCACATAAGTTTCGAATCATGATAATATTTATTTTTTTCAGTTCATTCCCGTAGGAATGACGTTATCAACGGCATGGATGTCGTGTAAACATCATTGTCGAACCCAGGGAGGTTTCAACGGTGGTAATTTACCAAACCACCTTTTCCTATAATACGGCCCATTTTAAGTCTTTAATCCTGCTCACTTTTTGTCTAACCTTATAAAATGATCTCAAAAAACAGATGAACGGAATGGATTCGCAGGAGGAAATCCTTGTCCCCAACGGCAAGTGAGGTGGGGCCCACCGTGATTTTATTGAGGATTGAGTGGGCAATAAAATGGCCACCGTTGAAATTTATCTGCTGTCCACCGTGATGTTTGTTTATCATACATGCCTTCCCACTGGTTGAACTAAAAGCGAAAAAATTGTAGCCAGATCCGAAACTTACTTATGCCTAAGAATATTTCAAGGGTGGACGTTCAATCCTCACTGCACCTACCATGATATATATGTTATATCTGCACCGTTCATCTAATTTTTATGATCATTTTAAAGTTGAGACAAAAAACGAAGCAGATCCGATCCTCAAGTGGACCACACCACAAAAATCAGTAGGACAATGACACCTACGGTTGCAACCTTCTTAAGGCTCACCATAATGTTTATTTACCATCCAACCTGTTAATAAGACCACGCAGCTTAGATTAAGGGAAAAAAACAAATATCATCCTCATACAAAACTCACATAGACTCTAACAAGTTTTCATCGGTAGACCTTCAATCTACACTGATTAGTCGCCTTAAACCCTTAGATCATTTTTGGGACCATCTCCTAAAATGATGAATGAAAGGTGTGGATATAACACATACCACAGAATTTGGTGGTCTCAACATGCTATGAGAGGTGTGTTGACTTCGCCTATTCTTTTGAAAAACCTTTTAAATAAAAAGGTTTGGACGGGTCTCTAACAGTATTATTCCCCACCAATCAAATCTCACCATCTCATCATACCCTGTGAGGCTCTTGACCAGGATTGGACAGTGACCGTAATACGACATAGCTCCGTAGTGCTAGGATGTGGCGGTATTGTGGTCATGTGGCGCTGCCAGATGTGACACTGTACCGCTGTCGGATGTGAGACTTGACCTAACTGCTATAGATAAAATCATGCTTTACTTGCGTCTATCTTTACAATGGTATGCGGCGCAATCAAATTCCGCTCCACCCTAACAATGAGACACGGAGTGGTGCAGTCACCATGAAAGATGCTTTCATGCTAGGGATGGAGCACTTGCCATATCATCATAATATGCATTGCCTTCTTTATGAGTGTCAAGACTAAAATAATTGGTCATGGTCATCAGCTCACCCGCCATCAATGGTTTTGATCATTTATTGGTAGCTCTTTCAGCGGGTCATGCCCTTTAATACATGTAACACCAGCATTCATAAGGTTCATGCCTTGGTGGGTTCGAGTTCTTTCCTATTTTGGTCTCATAGCAATGGGCTAAGTTCGAGTCAGGTCAAGCTTTATCCAAACTTAGCTTGGATGGTCAGACATAAGCTTGAGCCTGACATGAAATATTTATACTAGGCATGGCATGAGTCCAAGCCAAAGGGGGGGCGCGTGTACACGAAAAAAAAAAAATATATATATAGAAAGGCTCACCTGCGAATCAGTTCGTACCTACTACATACAAACTTTTTTGAGAACTCATAAGATCTGATGAGTCTCGAAAATCTAAACGGTCCACGTGAAGCAGAACCTCATGAAATCCCCTAGTATAAATTTTTAGTTTGATCCAAAACTTCGGTGGGCCATGAAAAATGCAAACAGTTTCTTCCCTTGATTTGAATTTCTCTTTGCTATGGCCTACTAGAATCTTAAATCAGGGTGAAAATTCACCTCCTAAGATTTTATAGGATTCCGCATCTTATGGACAGTTCCGATTCAACACCCATGACACATGTGCAAAGGTGCGCATACGTATGTGAGCATGCCTATATATATAGAGAGAGAGAGAGAGAGGGGTGCATGCTCTCCTACGCACTTACACACGTGTGCACCTTTCCACACGTGTTATGGGTGTTGAATCTGAATAGTCCATAAGATGTAGAATCCCATGAAACCTTATGAGGTGAATTTTTACCTTGATTTAAGATTTTGGTGGGCTATAGTAAAAAGAAATTCAAATCAAGAGAAGAAACTATTTGCATTTTTATGGCCCACCAAATTTTGGTTCAAAGTAAAAATTGGTACTATAGGGTTTCATGAGGTTCTGCTTTATATGGACCGTTCAGATTTTGGAGAATCATCAGATCTGATGAGTTCTCAAAAAAGTTCGTAGGTAGCTCGCATGTGAGCGTTCCAATATATATATATGGGAAATGGTATTATAAGGTCAAGTGCATAGAACCATGATATAAGGCCGAGTCATGTCTTAGTCTGAACCATTGGATGATAAATTTTAAAATATACAACGGAGATGCCATCCCCTCAAAAAAGGCAAAACCGGATAAATCGGTGTTATACAATCTTGGGATGCATTATTGTCACCAATTACATGATATATGTGTTATATCTATACCTAGAGTTGTACACGAGCAGAGTTAGCTCGGTAACTCGCTCGACTCGATTCGACTTGGATTGAAGCTGAGTTCAAACTAAGTCGAGCTGATTTTTGGAGCTCAAAACGAATGCGAGCCGAGTTCAATCTTGCTTCAACTTAACTTGACTTGACTTGAATACTGCTTGAACTCGGCTCGACTCGGTACAGGGTATATATATCCTTTAAAAAAAACAACCTCATCTTATATGGGTGGAACTATCAAATTATGGGGTGAAAATATTCAAAAAGAAAACTATTACGACCCAAATACCAAACACCCTTCCAGCGAAAAAAAGAAAAGGATCTTGATTGTTTCAAGAACCTTAGAAAAAGGCATATATATATATAGCGGAGCGCTCGAACCAGTTCGTACGAACTTTTTTGAGAACCCATCACACGTGATGTGGATCCAAAATCTGAACCATTCATGTGAAGCAGCACCTCGTGAAACGCCTCGGGCCCAAGTTTTACTTTGATCTAAAACTTTGAACCATATGAAAAATGTTAACAGTTTCTTCCCTTGATTTGCATTTCTCTTTGCTATGGCCCACCAAAATTTCAGATCGGGGTGAAAATTTGTCCCATGAGGTTTCATGGGATTCCGCATCAAATAGACCGTTCAGATTAGACATCCATGGCACGTGTGCAAAGGTGCGCACATGCGTAGGTGTGCAGGGGAGGATGACTCTCTCTCTCTCTATATATATAAACATAAAAATCGGATCTTGATCCCTTTGTAAAATCCTTTAAAAAAAAATCTCCAAAAACGAAACAAAATCTAAATAACTTTTTCAAAAGATTTTTTTTTTTTTTTAAAGGATCTTGGCGGCTACAGAAACTTGAAAAAAAAAAAGAGTCAGATCTTGATAGCTTAAGAAACTCCAAAGGAAAACCCTAAAAACTCACAGAAAAATTACATCTCAAATCCCTCCAGAAGAAAAAACCCAAATTCCAACAGCATTAAAGGCTTATAAGAATCCAATCTCTTCAACTCAAATCACCCGATGTGAAACCCAACCCCAGCTTTTCCCTTAGGCTTACAATCTAGCAGATCTTCGAAGAGCGAAAGTGAGAGTTGCTTATGGGCAACTCGGCTCGAAATCGGTTGACTCGAGCATGAGTTGCTGTTCCAAGCTCGAAGGCCAAGTTGAGCTGAGCCGAGCACGAGCTAAGATTCAAACAGTCTGAGCCGAGCACGAGCTAAGATTCAACCAGTCTGAGCCGAGCACAAGCTGGGCAAAGCTCAGCTCGACTCGACTCGTGTACACCTCTGTCTATACTGTTTGTCTATTTTGAGATATCATTTTATGGCTTCACCGTAAAACTGAGGTAGATCCAAACCTCAAGTGGGCCATGACACATAAAGCAGTAGGGACAATGATGCCCACAGTTGAAACCTTTCTACGGCCCATCATGATGTTTATTTTACATCAAACCTGACTGTAACGTCACACAGAACCGGATGAAGGGACCAAACAAATATCATCTTGATCCAAAAATACTGTAGCCCCAAGAAGTTTTCAATGGTAGGCGTTCAATCCCTACTACTTTCTATGTTATGGTCCACTTGAGCTTTGGATCTGCTTCATTTTTATGCTAATGTCGTAAAATAATTTTTTTCAAATGGATGGATGGTGTGGATATAATACTTAAATCATGATAGGGCCACGGAACTCAGGGACGGCAACACACCACCAAGGTCGGTGGCGCGTGGCACACCGACGCGGATTTCCTGCCAAAGCCTTTGGCGGGAGGTTACTGCCTAAGGATGCAGGGTTGCATAATGCTGGGTGGGACCCACTGCTATGTTTGTTAGAAATCCACTCAGTCCATCCGTTTTGCGAGCTCATTTCATGACATGCAACAAAAAATCAGGAGGATTAAAAACTCAAGTGGGTCGCACGAGAGGAAACAGCGGGTTTTCAATGAGCACCGTTGAAATAATCTACTGGCCATAAAAGTATGGTATCATCCTAAATTTGCTGTGTTTTTTACTTCATCCAAGTGGGAATAACCTTATAAGTGGTTTGGATGACATATAAACATTAAGGTGAAGCTAATAAAGGTTTCATCAGTAAGAATTTCTTTTCCCATTTTTCCATCACGTGAGACCCACTTTAGTTTTTAATTCTCCTGATTTTTGGTCGCATGTAATGAAATGAGCTTGCAAAACGGATGGACGGAGTGGATTTCTCACAAATAAATCAGTGTGTCCCACCCACCTTGCGCGAGAACTTCTGCAAAAGGCTTTGGCAGTAAATCAGCCTTTCCCCTTCCAAAGCGGAACTGGACGCGGATTAGATATCGACAGGTTGAGTAGCGAGTGGGGCCCACTATGATGTATGTGTTATTTCACACTGTCCATCCATTTTTAGATATCATTTTAGGGTATGAATCAGGAAATAAAAATCTGCAGTGGACCACCAAAGAAAACAGAAACAGTGGGGAGAGTGATTCCCACGGTTGAAACTAACTGTAGGTCCATCATAATGTTTATTTGAAATCCAACCGGTTCAAAAGTTAAAAAAGACATGAAATAAAGGAAAACACAAATATCAGCTTGATCTAAAACTTTTGTGGCCTTTAGAAGTATTTAATGGTGGGTGTCACTGTCCCAATGTTTTCTGTGCTTGGGGTCCACTGGAGCTTTGGATTTAACTCGTTCTTTGGATATTGCCCTGAAATGATCTCGCCAAATGGATGTAAGGTGTGGATACAAAACATATATCATGATAGGGCCTATGAAACTTGCTGACATCACTTCAGTAGCTAGTCTTGCAACCCAACCTCTCAGTAGCTAAACCGCGCCCTGCGGAAGGGAGCAGATTAGGTGCGGGCTCCACCTAACCTACGACAGTAAGTGTCCCTCATCGTGGGGCCAACTTGATCTATATATTGTGTACTCACACGGTCCATCTATTTTGGAAGACAATTTTAGGTCCTGATTCCAAAAATAAAAAATATCCGATTCTAAGGTGAACCATACTACCGTAAACAGTAGTGATTGATTACTCTACCATTAAAAACTTCCCATGGCCCACATTAATGTTTACATCATGCTTATTTTTCATCTAACCAGTTGATATATTACATAAACCTGAATGAAGTAAAATAAAAAAAATATATCAGCTTCATCCAAAATATAAGTGGCCTATTAATTGTCAATCACAACCTTTTACTATGGTTTGGTCCACAGGAGAATTGGATCTGCTTCAGGTTCTGAATCATATCTTAGAATGATCTATAAAGAGAGATGGGTGGAGTGGATATAAAATTCATACGTCAACGTGGGCCTACAATAAAGGTCGTACCTAGTACATTGAGATGGCCTTTTGTCTGGATTGTGTGGGAATGAATTTTTATCTACACATAGGTGAGCCCATTATAATGTTTATGAGAAATAAACATTACTTGTTTCTTGTCATGTTAGCACATGGGAAAAATAATGAAGTATATTTATAATTCAATTGGGCCACACAATAAGAAAATGTGAGTAGTTAAATGCCTACTTTGGAAACCTTCCTAAGGTCTACCATTATTCTTATATGCCATTCATACTGTTCACAGGTAGGGTGTACATCGAGTCGAACCGAGTCGAGTTGGCCTTAGCTTGACTTGGCTCGAACACTGGTTGACCTCAGCTCGAACTCAGATCGACTCGGTCCTCGAGCCTGACTGGCCAGCTCAGCTCGGTTCGATTAGTAGCTCAGGCCAGCTCAGGTTGAGTTTGAGCCAAGATTGAGCCGAGTTCGCCATTGAGGCATTTCCACAAACACCTGAACTGAAACTTCAAAAGCCCACTGTTTTATAAACAGAGGCAATAGTTTTATAGGTGTTTTATCAAACACTTTCTAAGTAACATAAAAACTAAAAAAAAAAAAGAAGAGAAAAAAGGTATTTATTCAATGTACATACCTTGTTTGCCACCAGCCACATTTCGTTGAGTCATTTTATCAAATAGTTGGTGAGCAACTGAAAAGGCCGAGCTATATGTCCTTGGGGGGGGGGGGGGGGGGGGGGGGGTGGTGGAATAGGAGTTTGTCAAATTAAGAAATTAACAGCGAAATTTAAATAAATTAAATACAAATAGCAATAGACAATTCCACAATGTTGAAATTAAATACAATCTCAAATGAACGAGTATTGAGAGGTTGATACAATGTTATTCTAAGGACAACTTTACACTATAAAAACCAAGGGTTTATGGTAGGACAACCTTATTAGAATAATTTTTGTATCAAAAACTCAAACTAATACAGAAGAATAAATAAATAAATAGTAAGAAAGGAAATCTAAGCTATTACAACATTATCACACATCCACATAAGGATTATAGTATTTTCCACAAATGTAATAAGAAAAATTACAACCATCCACAAAAAGAAATAAACAATCAAACCACAAGACTAGAAATTATAGTGGTTCACTTGTGTGTACACCAACTGCTTAGAAAAACGGCCACACAACTACTCCACTCCTAATATCCTCATAAGTGGATATTAGCGTTCACTATGAAAATAAGTTTTTCCAAGTTCATCTAAAAGCCTCACAATTGTGTCTTTTAAGTGGGCTTACACAATTCAAAAACCTCACACTCTGAGTTTTCTAGATCACCTCAGATAAACCAAAACAAATATTTTTTTGGCACAATTTCAAAAACCAAAATATAGAAATTTACAATAATGTAAAATACCCGGATATTCTCTTTTTGATGCCACCTGGAAAAATCAAATCGGAGTAGAATTTCAGCGTAGAAGTTTAATGTCCAAACTCTCTTATGATATGGTTATAGGTTCTAAATTAATTTTAAATTAAATCAAGTTGGGCTAGCTCTATTTGATTTTGATTCCACGAAAAGAGAAATTCTTAATCCTTTCTTCAAATATGAATGAAATATAGAATACAAAATTAAATATAATAAAGCTAAATTAAGAGAATATTAAATGAGCACAATAAATCTTAAAAAGAACACAAACTTATCTCTTAGAGTGACGTATTGATTTATCTTGAATTGAATAAAAAACTTTAAAATTTGTGCTCTATTTATAAGTGAAGAAATCGCGTTCATGACTGGTTTTGAGGACACTACGACTGGTCGTAGGACCAATTGATTTTTGAAATTTTGAGCGTGATAAGATAAAGCCGTTCCACGACTGGTCGTAGGCCCTTCATGACCGGTCGTGTGGCCTCACGACCGGTCGTGACCTGTCCATGACTGGTCGTGGCGAATCAGAAATAGTTGCTAGATTTTGAGTCACAGTTGCAAGACTGGTCGTGAACGAGTTGAACACTGTTCACACGACCGGTCGAGCAGTCTTCAGGACTGGTCGTGGATTCACAAAAAATTTTAAAAATTTGTAACAAACTTAGGACTGGTTGAAGAATTTCTTGGACTGGTCGAGCCAGTGCTAGGACTAATCGAACAAAGTCCAGGACTAGCTGAGAAACAGACAATTCACTTATAAAATGATATAATTAAATTATGTATTCAAAATGACTTACCTTAAGGTCAATCTAAAGTCATTCATACCTTATAAGTAATGGATGAACATTGAGACTTCTTTTTTGCTTAAGTTGATAGATGTTTCTCGAAATTTATGAAGCTTAATGTCTTGTCATATAGAGAATCTTAAACTTAAGACTTCTGAAGCTTGAAATTGACATTCATTGAAGCTTGAGCTTGAGGTACTTGAGATGTACTTCACCTTGAGTCTTGGGACTATTGTCTTACCTTTAGTTGTAGCTTTAAAACCTTGCACTATGAAGTAAACCTTGCACTTTGAAGTTCTTGAAGTAAAGACTATTGTCCTTTTACATAAGATGCACAGACCTGTAGAGGTGCTACACAAGCAAGGATTCCAAGAGGTTTTGACACTACAAAATTTGACAATTATAGGAGCTAGAAACCATAACACTTACATACCTTTCTATCACTTTCCCTTATTTTCGTTGTCTCCTGTGCATTGCATACTTATATCTTTTACATTGAGGACAATGTAGATTTTAGGTTGGGGATGAGAGATTAGGTTACCTAATCACTATTTTCTTGGTCTTGAGTAAAAATTGTGATTTTTTTTTTTTTCTAAAATTCTTATAAATTCGAAGTGATTTTGAGGTCCATCTTGATTTTAGAAGTATAAGGTACATAATGGTGGTGATTTATGACTCTTGGATTCAGTTACTGGTTAGATTTCGTAGTTAAATTTGAATTATTAATCCATAATTAAAAGTTTTAAACATTGATTGAGTTATGATTTCGCATGTCACATCTAGCTTATATATTAAAGTTTCATTTCGATATTGAATTATTAACTTGGTAATCACTAAGTATGAAAGGAACCAGCCTAAGGAATTTGTCCATCATGTTCAATGAGCATATGAAAAAAAAGAAGAAAAAAAATACCCAGCTAAAAAAAACAGTTGTCGTCGAAAACAGATACCTATTAAAGATCTTTAAAAAGATTGACATAGTGTGAAGCCATCGATGGAAAAATCAAAAGCTGAAAGAATGAAAAGACTGAACTGTAAGGCAAGTTTCAGTTTAGGTTTGGTTATATGGAATGCTGTTTTTTATCAATGTTATTATGAAAATTAAAAATTAGACTTTTAATTGTGATAAGTCAAGGTTACACTATACACATATGGAACTTAATGTTTAGAATTTTTCTAATTGATGGACTAATACTTTGAACTTGGCCATGAAGTTTACCATGCACTTGAGTTTAGGAGAAGGAAATTATCCAACATTAATGTATCTTAGAATTCTATTATCTAGATTGCTTTTCAAAAAAATCACTCGAGTTTATAAGAATTGTCATGTAATTCTCAAATTACTTTTCAAATACTTTGCTTAAGACTAACAAAATGCTGGTTAGGGATTGTGTTGAGGTTCAAATATTGCATATTAGACCCCAATTATCACTTGATTTTATGAACATGATAATGCTTAACGTTCTATTTTAATCATGTTTTTATTGCAAGGTGAATTTAGGAGCTGGGATTGAAAATAATATTAAAAGCATGAATTTAATGCTTAAAAAGCACCAAGGCAAGGGGCAAATTTTAGGAAACAAAGATTGAAGAATTTACATGCCAAAAATCCCAGGAAACTAAGTGATTAAATGTAAGGAAGTTTGGAAATCAAGATCACAGGGTTCCCACCATCCGTTTGAATCAAAACTTTATATCTGATTGGAGGATCACAAAGTAACCATACACATAAAATTTTAGCCATTGGATCTTTATGAAAGTGGCCCAACGGAAAGATCAACCACAAAACTATCAATTTAAGGCCCATATGATCTCTCGATATGCCTCAACTTTGGGCTCAACCCTTGAATTGGATAGATAAAAAGAATGGACGGAGTGGATTGATCACAAATACCACAAGTGGACCCCACTTGCAATGCATGAGCATGTTACACATACATTAATGGATCACATGACCAAAAGTCGGGTCAAACTCGGTTTGACCCGACATAATTCAAAAAGGAGAGGGAAACCTCTCTCGCCGTTCGCACTCATCGTTCGCTGGGATGAGTGGTGGGCCAGATTGACCGTCCAAAAGGATAATCCAGGCCGTCCATCAGGAGCGGACCTCGACTTTGACCAAACCTTGGTTTGTTTCACGTAAATACAGGATCACTCGAAGACACAAGTCCTGTCGCAATTAAACTGTGCGTAGGAGGGATCTCGTAAGAAACCGAAAAATGCCGAGAAGATCGACGATCTGGTAAAATCGACCACCAAACAGGGATCATCTTGGCCGCTCAATCCATGCCAGATGAAGATCCGACCAAAATTAAGGCGTCCAGACGAAAGAAAGAAAGCGAAAAGAGGAGTTTTCCGCCGCTTTTCATGCAAGAAATGCACTCCTAGAGCGCACGTTCACAGTTCTCCTAACGTTACAACATGATCCAACCACCAGAGATCAGCAGAGAGTAGATCAGAGCCGTCCAGAGGATCCGATCGAGCAGTAGGTGACCAGAAAGGGATCTGCCATCAAAACAGAGCTTCCTGTCCGAAGAAAAACACTTGACAATGGGGGTCATCCTACCACGCTTTAAATGATTGGAAACGTCTATGAATAGCCTCCTTTCAAGATAACTTCACCCCTAAATTAGAAGGGACCGATCAACGCTACAATCCCAACAACTAGGGCCATGCGCAGGTCGGTTGCAGTTTTCCTACGAAAGACAGAGGAGCCGAGAGGAGAACCGCATAACTCTTACGCAGGGGAACGCTAGAAGGTTCTCCCACGCTTGTAAAAGGGCTTAACCGTGCACCATTTGGAGGAATTGGATGTGTGACATCAGGTTGTGGACGAAAGAGAGAGAGAGAAAGGAGTTCTTTTCCTTTCTTCTTCTTTGGTTTTTCTTCTTTGATATTTTTTAGTTAATCATGTTCATAATTAGCTAAACCTCTTAGCTAGGGCTAAGAGGTGAAGCTTGTAGTGTGATGAGATGCTTTTTATGGTTTTGATTCATGTTTATTTAACTCTCTTTTGATTCTAGTTTAATTATAAGGAATACTCTTAGTTTTTAATGGTTTGTGGTGACTTAAATTACAATGGATTGGTGATAACTTTGAGTATATTCTGTTCATGTGTTGAAATCGTGAATTTAGGAACTTTATTGTTCACCATCGTCTCATAGACATGGTTGGATGATGGAATCCTTCCTAACGTTCATAAGTCTCTTAGATTGATTGTGGATTAGTTAAATTTTGTTATTTGCTTTGTCTCATGGGCATGGTTTCGTGATGGAATCACTTCTAGTTCTCATACATATCATTCATTGAAAACTAGATCAAAAGAAATTCAGATTTGATTTTTAATGGAATATCTTCTAATTGGATGAAGATGAGATTCTGAATCTAGTTGTGTTTTTGAATCAAACATAGATCTCCCTGATCTTTACAAGTGGATCCTTGGAAACCCTAGTTCCCACCTTTAAATTTTACAAGTTTTAGTTTAATATTTCACCATTATTCTCTTAAATTTTCCTGATTAGGTTACATCTTCTTCTAGTTACTTTTAGATTATGTATAAGGTTCAGTTCTTATGGATTCGACCTCGGTCTTATTGAGATTATTACTACATCGTGACCGTATACATGGGGTTGTGAACAATGGCTCGTCAATGGAGTAGCAACTAATCTTTCTCTCTCCTTTATTAGGTGAAAGACCCTCCAATGGAGGTGAGAGGTAGGATCTTCCTGACAAAATTATCTTGGGCAGTATTAGATCAGTGTAGGCAGCTGCTTAGGGGTCTCCTTTTGTTTTTTCCTTGTTGCGTTCCCCGTATGTTGAGGGAGTTTGAGCGTTTGTGGATATCTAGCCTAGCGAAGGATAGGAGGGCCCAAGAGGGGACGGCCCTCCCGAATTTACTTGTACATTCCCCTCTTCTAAAATGAAATTAGCTTTCTTCAAAAAAAAAATAAAAAAAGAAAAAAGAAAAAAAGAATACATCTAAGTGGGCCCTACGGTCAGAGTCTCACCCACACTACTGGTTCCAAAGTCACAGCCATGTGAGGTTATCCGGCCCGGTATTACTTGGGAAATATTCCCACTAAGTTGGGTGTTACCTGGGAAACGCCTCATCTACTCCCATCCCTTTCAAACATGCTTTTTGTGGGTCCCATCTCTGACAGAGTTACATAATACAATTAAATCTTGCCACGTCAGCAATTCACCTAGTCAGGTTCACACAGACCATTGTAAGCCCGAATCAACGGCTACTTGAGTAGTAGACTCTTCGTCAACCCAAACCAGCTCAATAAGTAATGCATTTGGACTTGTCATCAATGACATGACCCATGTGGTCCATCCAGTTGTATCTAAACATCCACGACGTGGGTGCGTCTTTAATGAACAATCCTGTCCATCAATTTCTGCCAGCCACTTACTGGACGGTTTGGATCATCTGATCACTGTTAATTTTGACGGCTTCCTATTAAGAGTGGCTGGACCTAATGGACGGTCCTGATAGGTGAGTGGATTCCAACGACTCAAAATGCAGCTATGCGCATGCTAATGCTCCGATGCACTCACCTCAATGGATCATTACTCAAAAGATAATCCAAGTGAGGCCCAGAGATCAGGTGATCCAGGCTGTTGATCTTATAGGCAGTGATGTGGATGGGATTATTCCCCCAACGGCCTAAATAAAATGGAAAATAATTTGATGGTTTGGATCATTCAATCAGGAAGATTTTCGGGCCATCCCCCATCTGAGGTGGGTCCTCTTAGATCAACGGCCTGGATCAACGAACCAGGGTCCCATTTGTGTAAAACGGGTGGATTAGGATGCTTATCACATTATGATGAATCATGACTCTGTAATTCCTTGATGCCAACAGTCCAGGGTTCAAGGCCTTGAGATGATGGTAGTGGTGTCATAGATGATGCTTGCTCTTATATGCCTTTGATGCCCAAATGCTTCATCTGGAAAAAAGAAATGTCATGGTCTAGCCCTTATCAACTTACCCAAATGAAAAAAAGAAATAAAAAGTCATCTCCATTGGAAAAGAAAACGAAATGGTAATCTTGAATTGCGCCCACTTAACTACCCTCCATCTCCATCTTGGAGTCATCTCACACCCAAATATTATTATTTGGTCATCTATTAAAATGATGGAAGGATTATTATTTCTCACCACCTACAGATCGTAAAAAGTCTATTCTACTTTTAAAACACGAGACTAGATTAAGGACATTGTAATTCTTTCTTTTTCAAAAATAGCATAAATATAATACTACATTAATACAGGACAAGTAACGACATGCATTAAAAGCTTGAATTGATAAAGTAAGATGAATCAATCCTTGTATCTTATATTTCGGGCTTCACATCCATTAGGTTAGGTACTTGGTTGAATCCCCTTGTAGGCCCTTATATCACATGGGTTTCATCTCACATGAGCCACCCACTTCACATGGGTAGGGGCTGCCTCACACGAGCCACCTACCTCACTCGGGCCACCCACCTCAAATGTGCCCCTACATCCCACATGTCTTCCCACTCGAGCCCAGTATATGCCCCTGCATTAACAGCTAGTCGCTAAACCTTCTAAAAGAAGAGCATCATAAGTAAACCAAAATAGCTTGGTGAATGTCGGCCGATAATGATGGTGATAAGCTCTATTGTTCACAGAGAGCAAATGGAGAAGCAATCAATAAAAAGAAAATTCATGTAGTTTTGTGTGAGTACGTTTATCCATAATAAATCAGATTAGCTTGATCATATTAACTACATGAGATTATATTGTGGAAATTACTTTTTTACCTCAGAGAGAGCATGTAAGGTTGATTTCTAGTGGAAAGCCAGTAGCTAAACCATTGACAAGAAGAACGATCGCTAAACCATTGACAAGAAGAACATCCTAAGTGACCCGAAATGGGCAGACGATGATAGTGATAGGACTCCCACCCACACCAAACATTGAGAGCTGTGTAAGCTCAATGGATCTTGAAAGCGAATGGAGAAGCAATAATAATAATAAAAATTCATATAATAAAATTAGACTAGCATATGTTAAACTATAAGAGACTACATTTTGGAAATTGCAACTTCTTTACTTCATTAAAAATAACATAAATATAGTAAAAATGAGACCACGTAAGATTACTTTCATGTAGATAACCAGTTACTAAACCTTTAACAATAAGAACATCAAAAGGGACACAAAACAGCCTGGTGAATGCTAAGCTGATGATGATGGTGATAGGACTCCAATCCACATCAGAGGTTGATGGTCGTGTAAGTTCTATGGACCTTGAGAGAAAATGGAAAAGAATAAATAAAAAAGAAAATTCATGTGGCCCACTTTAGTTTGTGGCTATGTTTACCCCGTAATAGGATTGGATCGCCAAATTTTTAGTTTGTTTGATATTCATGGTGGGAAGAACAAGTTGAGGAGGTCGGATGTAACACGCGATCACACGGGAGTCCAATAATGCTCAATTCTACCACTATTTTGTCCTAAGGTACATTTTTTTTTTTGTATTTTTAAGTTAGCCAAGGCATTCTTTGGTAACATCAAATTCTTGAGGCATTTTTGCAATAAAGATTCAAGAATTTCTACAATAATTTTGTTAGGCTGAGTTTGATAATCCATACAAATATGGAACTACTTTTCTTTCTCATACCTAATCACTACTTGTGGTGGGAATGTAATTGGTTTATCCAAGCCATTGATATGGTGTCCTATCATGGATGAACCATGCACAAAATATCCCCTAGTTTGGAAGATCCTAATCACACACACACACACACACACACACATATGGGAACTTTCTATGAGGTCGAGTTATGTGGGCTCCACCGTAATGTGTGTCAAACATCCACCCAATCAGCCAGATGCACCATTTCATGATGGGCCATGTGCTTAAAAATCAAGTCAATCCAAGACTTGGTTGGGCCACACTGCATACAAAGTTAACAGGGGTTACCCTCATTAAAATATTCAAAATCATTTATTGGACCTACTAAGATGTGGTTCACAAATCCATCCCATCCATTGTGTCTGTTCCACTTGGATTAGGAGTCAGACCAAGTTTCAGATGCATCCATAACTCAATTGGGCCACACAACGTGGTTTTATATGTTTTAGGAATGTCTTCACATGGTTTTAGATGGTATGGCCCACCTGAGTTCCATGTATGGCTGTTTTTTGGGATATCTCATGACATGAAAAGGACCCATCAAATGCATGGGGTAGATGTTCAACATACATTATGGTGGGGCCCACACAGCTCAACCTCATCGGAAGTTACCATGAGGTCGACCTCATAGTACCATTTCCATATATATATATATATATGTATATATATTCTCTATTAAACGTGGACTGTTGTTACATTTCTTCTTAACCATGTATTGATATGCCCACAATCAAAGGTTAGATCAAACCAAGTGAAAGGATTTTTGGGCATGATTAATCATCCATGATGGGGCCACAAGATGGACAGATTAGATAAACCAACAATGGCTGGCACATGTACAATTTAAGTAGCAAATGGGGAATTTTTCTACTAGAAATCTGCCTCTAGTTTTGGTACCAAAAACTCATATGCTCACTGAGTAATCCAATGGCTACAATAACAAGAAAGGAAGGCCAAAACACTGCATACAACAACAAGATCTGAGTACAAGATCTTCCATGTGCTAATCAGACAACAAATCAAGCTCAAAAAAAAAAAAAAACCATTATAGATTGGGTAGAATCCCGTTCAAACTTATTTTATGAGATGATTAGTTCTTAAATACCCAAATAACAATACAAGATGAGCTTGCCTTCTGATTTTTCACCCTAAAGGGAAGCATGTCATTATTTAATCAACCATTCAAAGCTCTTGAGAGTACAGTTAGATCTGAGTATCTTTTTATAGAGATATATTGTAAACACCAATCTTCTATTTTCTATTTTATAGCAACTATAAGAGCCTCCTTTTTAGTTTAGATTATTGCAATACCTCCCCTCTAGCTAGGGGTGCAAATGGGTTGCATGGATCTGATGGGTCATTAGACCCAACCTGAGAACTAGGGGGTCTAGGTCCAAAATTTAGACTCATGGTGTGAATTTGGGTCTACTAGTTTGACCCAAATTACTAAATGGGTTAATTTTGACTTCTCTCAACATTAACTGTACTTGACCTTGATCTGGATCTAATTTCTAAATGGGTCTAATTTGGGTCATACTAAAATGAAGCCAACCTAGACCTGATCCAATCCCAAACCCAAGAAAAAAATTCGTTAACTGCACATATGTGTTTTTTTTCTTTTCTTTTCTTTTCTTTTGGGGTATAGACTATATCATTGGTTTACTAGTTACTACCCTTTTTCAAAACATGGTCACCCATCCACTACTGGCAATAATTTGGGCTATGCAAGATGAAGAATATATAAAATTACTCTAATTGAACTACATTGGCCATTTGATTTTAGTTTTCAAATTTGGTATGTTGGTAATTTTACATTTTCACCATCAGAATTGATAGCCACCTCTAGAGCTGGGCAATCCTGACCTGATCCGGTGGATCCGACGGCCTGGATCAGTGCGGATCGAGCAGGGCAGTCTAGATGCGAAAACTTTTCGGGTCAAGTTCGGATCCATACCTATTCGGACCGGTCCGATCCGAAGTGGATAAACCACATGCATTCCAACTCGTCAGGCTAATTTGGGGAAGCGCGGGTTTAGCCTTTCATACCTAGTAGGTATGATATATTTCGTCACGAATCTCACTTTGTCGTTTTGCTTATCATGCCCATGTTTACAGACTCACTGTACACATAGCTTGTATTTGCCTCAATACAAATACAAATCGTCTAAATTGTGTGACCCTTACGGATGTGGTCTAAGAAAAAAAAATGAAATTGATAGAGGACTCCAACAATGTGATTGGTCATCATCAAATGGTCGAGGGAATAATTAATGGCTTGTATTCAGCTAGTAAAAGCCCATTAAGGTCTACAGCGTTGTTCAAAACTGTCTGTCCACAATGAATCTTAAGATTTGACGGTTTTGACTGAGATATGTGCATTCCATATATACAATGGATGGTGCATGTGTATGATACAACGGATTTGCTAGTGTACCACACACCAGCTATATAGCTGCTGTAGGTATGTGTCGTGTGCGAAGACGAGTACGACGCTCCTTGAGCTCCGAGTTGTATGAACGGTTCAAAGGAGATCAAAGTTATACGGGCCCCACAGTGATGTATTTATTATATCTACACCATTCATATATTTTTAGAGATCATTATAGAGCATTATCCAAAAAATGAATAATATCCAAAGATCATCTGGACCACACCACAAATAGCAGCAGAGAATGATTTTCACTGTTAAACAGTTCATGTGGTTCACTTGATAGTTAGATTTGTCTTATTTTTCGTCTCAAGCCTTAAGACGAGCTCGCCAAATGGATGGACGGTTTGGATATAACACATACCCCGTGATCAAACCCACAGAACTTGCTAACGTCAATACAACAAGTAGCGTGAAAAGCACGTCAACACCATTTGATAAAAGCACGAATACGGTAAACGGACAGTTCTTTCAGAGCCATGTGGGGCCCACCTTGATGTATATGTTTTATATAAGCCGTTCATCCGTTTTGACATATCATTTTAGGCCTTGAGCACAAAAACAGTTGTTGTATTGAAGGTTGAAGTGGACCACACCACATGAAACAGTTGGATTAAATTCATACAATCTGAATCGTACCAAACCTGATTCAACTTGGTTTCCTTGATCGATTCGGACTCGGTTCGGGTTAGGCCAACCATGCATCGGATCGGTCTGAGTCAGGTGACTCGGACTTGGTCCGAGATTGGATCGAGTTCGGGTCAGGCCGTTAAGATTTCGGATTGGATCAAGTTGGACCCAATCCGATTCGATCCGGACTGATGCCCAGCTCTAGCCACCACTAGAGCTAGGTAGGATTCGACCCACACCGACGGATCTGACTCGTTTGAACCAATCGGATCCAATTCGACCCGAACTGAAAGCCAGGATCGAGTCGAATTCAGTAGACCCACTCAGATTCGATCGCACATTGAGTTGAGTTCGAGTTAATAGCCAATCTGATCCGATTCGATCTGGAATCCGATTTGATCTGATCTGATTTGGTCGGATAATATAAATATATTTTTTTAAACTTTTACTTTTACCTCTCTTTTACCCGAACGATGAACCCTAACCCATCCTTACCTTAGTAGCGCTGCATGAGGTCCTTCTTTCTCTTCCGATTTCTCTCTTCTCCTTCTTTCTCTCCTCTTTTTTCTCCCTCTCAATTTCCTTCCCGTTTCCTTCCTAGCACGAGAGTCTCTATCTCAGCTTGACTCAACCCAGTTTGAATCGACTGGACATACTTAACTCGATCCGACTTGATTTTCCTTACTGAGTAAGACTCTATTCGAGTCAGGTCGGCAAGGATTCAGATCGGATCAAGTTAGCCCTACTGGACTCGGTCCCAGATCGGATCGAGTTCGGGTTAGGTTCTTGGAAAAATTAGATCAAGTCGAGTTGGACCCAATCTGGTCTGACTCAACTTGATGTCCACTTCTAGCCACCACTAATTAGATAGTATAAAATATGAATATTCAATGTAATATCTATACTTGACTTAAAGCCGATTCATGTGATAAATGGGTTAGGTCTAGGATTTTAATGAATTGAATTTGGGTCCAAAAATCTGACTCGATTCTCAATTGGATTGGGTTTGGATCCCTTGGACTTGACTACTGGGTCCATTTGCACCCCCGTCGTTGCTAGAGACATCAAAGGAATCTGAAACCAAAAGACAAAAATGCTATCATCTTAAGGGTCGATTTTGCCGGTAGTTTGGGGCGACCATTATATATAAATGATATCCAAATAGTCTAGCAGGGCCCCTTCACAATAAATATTGGATGCCAGAAAATCAAGCTAATCCAATTATTAGGTGGGCCACACCCACCTGAAAGCCTCCAAACCAATGGTTGGATTAGCATTTTTGTTTGTTTCTCAATTTCATGGTGGAGTGATTCATGTTGAACAAGTTGGATGACATATATGCATTGCCCTATTAATCTACACTAACGAAACAGTTCAGTTCACACTAATAGTTTACATGATTTGTGCTAATTGTCTGGAAGATGTTCGTCCTAACTATCTAAGTTTAGTTCAGCTAAGGGATTAAGGTTCTTAAATTTTTGTAAATTAGGTCCTTGATCATGCCTCAATGGTAGACTAACAAGAGTTTCAACACGAGGTCATGGTTCAAGTACCCATTGGGGTGAAATCCCACTGTGGTGTGAGTGTGTGAGGAAAGGGATTCTTTATTTCAAAATGAGCCTAAGAACCACAAAAATCCATGCCAACTAAAATCCTTGCTACCCATCTAATCGTACTCTCGAAATCAAGTAATTAAAGTGGGTACTGTATCCATGTACATATATTAAGTTCTAGTTGAAGCTCACATGGTTTAATAAGGGATCCATTAGTTTTTTAAATACAATCTTATGGCTTAAATTTTAAAGATTGGATATTCATTAATTAAGTAATTTTTTCACTGGGCTCAACAATTAAAAGCTTTTATCAGTATTTTAATTGCTAAAATTTTATTTAAATTGTAAGATTTTGATTGCACTTAATGATATTTTGATGGCTCGGATCTTGTAGTCCTTATACGAGAGTTGGATCATTGGTGGATGATCACGACAGTTAAGAGATTGAATCAAATATTGAATACATGATTAATGCATAATCACAAACTTCTCCATTGTAGTAGGGTATATGAAAGACCACATGTACTAGTGTCTCCTTAAAACCCAAACTCTTCCTTGTAAATAGATTTTATTAAAGACCGACATGTTGTATTTCCTATTCTTCTTTATTTGGAATATTTCAGGAAAAAACTTTATAAAAGGATTTAGCATCGATAATTCAGCCTTTTATGTTTTTACACGGTTTGTTCAGAGTAATCCATTAGATTTGCATTTCTTGAAACTTGATAATATCTAAGAAGTGGAATCCTCACTTGGGCACCATCTTATGTGAGCACAGGTGACGTGTCATGGACATAGAATCTGAACGGTCCATGTGATGCAACACCCCTTGAAACCTCACTCGGCCAGCTTTCAGTCCAATACAAAACTCTGGTGGGTCATGGAAAAAGGAAACAGTTTCCTCCATTGATTTGTATTTCTCTTTGCTATGGCCCACTAGAGTTTCGGATCAGGCTAAAAATTGGGCCTTTGAAATTTCAAGGGGTGCCGCATCACGTGGATTGTTCAGATTCTGTGCCTAACTCATGTGTGCAAAGGTGCACACGGGTGCTCACATAAGAAGGTGCGTTGGTGAGCATTCGCTAAGTAAGAATAGTTAAGAGTTCTTACTCACGCTTTAGTGGTAGAAGCATGAGCGTTTTAAAAAGGTCATGTGTTCTACTACCCATTGTGGTGAAAAACTAATGTAGTGCGAGTGTTGTGTGTAAAAAAAAAAAAAAAAGTAACAACTATTATGACTAAAATTATAAATTAAGATTTTAAAAAGCTTTTATACCCTGACTAAAATTATAAATTAAGATTTTAAAAAACTTTTATATTCTTATACATTTTGAAAATCGTAACTGATATTATTTTGAGCTAACCACTATTAGGAAACCTTGTTTGATTCCTTGGAAGTAGTCATTTAAATGCAACTCTGCAAACCCTATTTGGTTCCTTATAGAAGTAGTCATTTAAATGTAAATCTGCAAACCCTGTTTGATTCCTTACTCATCACAGTAGGCATTAAAAGCATTCATCGCCTTTGGTATCAATGGATGAAGATAAACATGGTCCACTTGCCTTCGCAATTATTAAATGAAAATGAACACACATTGTCATTGAGATAGATGATTGTCTGATTAATCTGATTTTAAGATTGAGACTTAGCAACAATGTATCATATAATTTAGTTGATTTACTTTGAATTAATGGATGTATCATATTTAATTTCCAAGCGCGTGTGTATTAAGCATCATATGCAACCCAAGTATCAAATAACCCCCTTCACATGAAGTTCTCACCTAAAAATGAGTGAGACGACAAAAAGAAGACTTCCCATTTCACCTGAATTTATTTTTAGAACATTCCTTGGACTTTAATGTGCTTCTGCATGGTTACTTAAATTGTAACAACTCATTCATTGAACGCAATTTCATGCCATCCAAACAATGGGCTCCGTTCAAGATCGAGAGAGTGATCTTAACCATCGGATTCCATCCATTCAATTTGGACCATGGCTTGTTCTCTTTTCAGCCGTCCATTTTATGGCCACCAATTGGATGGTCTAGATTGTTCGATTTGCACAATTTTTATTCCCTGCAGCAACTAAAAAAATTTGGGGTCTATGACTTGGTTATCTTGGAGTGGATTAGGTGAGACCCCGGATCCACCAAAGTGGGTGGGACCCTAACTGTGGGGCTCTACATACACGCCGTCCATCCGTATTGGGAAGCTCATTTTAGGGGCATGGTCCAAAAAAAATGAAGCAATTCCATAGCTCAGATGGATCATAGTACAGGAAAAAGTGGTTATTGACCATTAAAAACATCTCGTGGGCTACAAGATGTTCGGATCAAGATGATATTTGTATGGTCTCTTCATCTAGGTGTTTGTGACCTTATCAATAGATTGGATGGAAAATAAGTATTCTGATGGAATCCATGAAGTTTTTAATGGTGGATAGTAAATCATGATTGTTTCTTGTGGCGTGGTCCACCTAAGATTTGAGTCAGATTAATTTTTTGGATCATGCCCTAAAATGATCTTTCAAAATGGTTGGACGGTGTAGATATAAGGCATATACATTATTGTAAGCCCCACAGTCAAGGATCCCACCCACTTGGTGGATCCGAGTCTCACTAAACTGCTACCATCTTAATTAGCATATGTATATATGTTTTTGGTTCAGATGGTCTAGTACTGTGACGTGATCGTGCCAAGAGTTCATACATATTAGACACAAGGATTTGTAGTCCTGAATTTACTTTTTCAAATTTGTTCATAAGGATGGAAATGTCCATTTGCCATAATAACGCCTTGTATGGCGGGCTCTCGTCTTGAAAAGATAAATGTCTTTTTTTTTTTTTTTTTTTTTTTTAAGAATTGGCTCCAAACAAAATTAAATTTTAGCACATCCCTTGGTTGATATGATCCATTCAATTTATCAGACAATCTTGAGCTAATAGAAGAATTTTTTCCAGTTCTATGTTTGAAGCTATCTATGCCTTATAATTACACTAATGTCATGTGTTAATTTTGAATTATTTTCTCCTGTATGATCTATATGTGATGAGTTTTGCCCTCATACTTGGGCCAACAATATGAAATTAAAACACCCTATATGTGAATGGGATGGATTTGCTTGAAGACAACAAAGCGGGCTCTACATAAGATATGGATAGGTTCAAAATATGGGGCATTTTTGCATGAGAGTCATTTTGCCAGTTTCCTTTTCATTGGTTTTTTCACGGAAGGGGATGATGGTGTTTTTTGCGTCCCTTCTTCCTCCATCCTTCATTATTCCTTCATTGGTTTCTTTAATTTTATAATTGCCTTTTATTTTATTTTTTAAATTTAGTATAAATGGAAAGAGATTGTGAAAGGGAAGAAGTATGAAAGAATACTACAATTGATGAATTTTAAAATAGAAGAATATTGTGTTGAATTTTGTAATTGAAGAAAATTGTAATAGATGAATGTGATGAATATTGGAATAAATAAATGTTATAATGAATGATTGTTGTAACGGAAGAAAATTGAGATAGATCCTTACTCTTGTTCGAGTGGTAGACTCTCAGGAGTTTCAACTCCCAGTCAAGGGTTCCAGTATCCATAAGTGGTGAAATTCCACTATGGTTGAGTGTGTGGGGTGTGTGTGTGTGCGTGTGTTTTTTTTTTTTTTAAAAAAGAACACTAAAATGAAAGTATGTTGTAATAAATGAATGTTGTATGCTAAATCATTAATGTTTATTACTTTGAGCCCACTTTTAAGAAATAAGGTAGTGTCAAAATGAGATTATTATAAATTCATTTAAAAGTTCATCAAATTACATTTTCAATGATTACAAGATCATCCAAATCAGACATGTAACGATGAAGTTATAATCGCTTTTGTTTAATCAATAACCCATAGTGAATATTTGCGACCTATTTCATCTTGATGAATTTTAGACCTATTTTTGGACAATCAAATGGTATCCAAATAATATGATTCCAAATGCATTTGAAATTTCATCAAATTAAATTTCTAATGAGTATAAAATCACCCAAATTGAATATGTAACAAGAGAGTTATGGTTGTTTTCATCAGATCGATAGCCCACAGTAAATATCATTAATCTACGGTGATTTTGATGAAATTTGAGTTTACTTTTGAGTAATCAAATGGTGTCCAAATAAAATAATTCTAAATTCATTTGAAAGTTCATCAAATTATCTTTCTGACGAGTAAAAGTTCACATAAATCAGATATATAATAAGAAAGTTATAATTGTTTCTTTAAACCGATGGTAATATCTGTGATCCATAGTGAAAATATCAACAGTCCATAATGAATATTAATTGTCTACAGTAAACATAAATGGTCCACTCTTAATATCAATAGTTTACAATAAATATCAATAATCTACACTGAAATTGAGTATCGACGATCTATAATGAAAATATTGGCGATATACAGCAAATATAGTTGATCCACAGTATATATCGATGATCTACCATACAACATTATAATCTATTTACATCTCAGCATTCTTCCTTTACAAAAATTCATCAGTCACTAAATTCAACTACTCTAATATTTATCACATTCATTCATTACAATATTCTTACATTATAAAATTTATGCATTACAACATTTTTCCTTTATGAAGTATCGATGATCCACCATACCCTGTTCATCCATTAAACAAACAGGCCACATTTTATGAACTTTAAAGTTTTCAGAGCAGGTTTATGTTGTTTTAATTGCTACAACCCATCAGAAATTTTCATTACCCTCATCTTTTCTACGTGCAGGTCAAATAAAGGTTCTTGCCTGATGGATGAGTGGATTTACATATAGAACATGGTGGGCTCCACAAAGTTGGGGCGTTTTGCCAAAGCTGCATAAATCAGGCTATTCCAGTTCCTTGTCATGTCACCACGTGACATTCAATGAGTGGGCAGAATTTACTTGATCTGTAGCAAAAGCACATTGTGGTCCAATGCCAAAATAACTCTATGGGTACAAGCAATTAATTGAGTACTGGAGCCAAAAATAATACCCCTAGTGAGAAAATTTCAAAGTCACATCATCAAACCGGTAGCTGTGATGTGGCCTGGATCCAATCTTTCTCATTCATTTGAAAGATAAAATCTTGATACTCGGCAGAGTCTGTTTGATGATACACAGGCATTTATAAATCAGCTACTTCAAATTAAGATTATAACATGGAGACAGTGGGAATTACACCTTATCCTGTTTAATTTGAGTTAACCTATGCCTCATGGACCATATGAAAGTGCCTGTGTATCAAGCATCAAACATAACCAGACTACCATATGATTTGGTTGAAAACATGTGGTATATCATATCATAACAATATATCACGAAACGATATTTTAATATTTACTCTTCAACTACTTTGTTTTCCTATTCCCACTCGATTTGCTGTTGCCGACTTGCCGGTAGCAATCGATTTGAAAATAATGGATGATGGATAACACCCTCTTTGACCGTTTTTCTCGTTTGCAAGGGACATGTATTGCATGAAAATCCTACCATCACACGTTTATAGCGACTTGATGTGGCGGGATTTGATTGTGCTACTTGTCATTATTAGAAATGGGTTGATTATACATACGATGTAACAACTTTTAAATATGTTTTAAGTGGGTCTTCTCTTTGACATTGGTACATGATCCAATATAACCTCGCGTGTCACCATGAGCGATAGGGGTGGGAGGGTCACCATGCAATCCATCCTGTTGTAAATATTTGTTGTGGTTACACTTGTCTACTGATGTAGAGCGAGTCACGGACACTTTTATGATGGAGATGGATTAGAGAAGGCCTGATCGGAGGCTAAAACGATCCAGACCGTAAAGATCATAAATAAATCGCATCTTACAAACTGGGATGAGTTTTTTGACATATTATATATTATTTTGGAGTTGGAGAAACTACTTAAATCAACCAACCCACTACGCCAAATTGCCCATGCCGGATTTGCGAGATTCCAATAGATTGACGATTAAAAGTCTCATTTAATTTCAATTTTACAGTAACTAGTTAGTATTAGATTGACGATTAAAAGTCTCATTAAATTTTATTTTTATATTAATTTGAGTATAACTTGTGATCCTTTGAGTTGTATCAGTCATGTATAGCATGAAAGGGGCTTACAAAAGTTAAAAGAATAAAATTGTTGGGTCAAATTAGACACTTACTATTTTTGGTTGAAAACTATGAATTCTAATAGGATTGGAGATGGCCTACAAAAAAAAAAATGTTTACTATTTATAATAAATCATATTTTTAGGGTGTTTGACTTGGAGTCTAAGTCTAAAACTCCGTCTTGAGCTTGAGCTCATTATTATTTCAAATGCTTGAGTTTGATCCTTTTAAAGTTAGTAATTTTATTATTTTTTTAAAAATTTGTTATCATCAATCAAATTATTTCAAATTTATTAAGAATTATTTCTACTTGTATCCCTCATGGATTCAAGGAAGCTCTACGAAGAGTACATAAAGCTATGTGGATTTGGAGTAGTTATTCCTTGAAGGAGATGGTGATCAACTTCTTCACATCACTCCGTGTGCTACTTAGTCATAAATAAGATATTACCTGGAGTGGTCTTTTTTATATTCAAGTATGTGTGCTTTTGGCTGTTGATTGGTAATATGTGCTGTACTTGATGTGCAATTTATAAATGCCTATGAAGGATTTGACAGCGTGCCTACCCCACGGGGACCTAGTTAGTGAGAATGGTCTTGACAGGAGCTCTGTTGCGCCCACCATGATGCATGTGTTTTATCCATACTAGCTATCCATTTTACCATATCATATTTCAGGGCATAGTATGACAAAGAGTAAATGTCAGACTTCATTTTACTATATTTACATTTTAAGACATAGTATAAAAAAGACAAGATGTAAAGCTTCATTTTACCATATTTATATTTTAGGACAGTATTAAAAAGAGTTAAATGTAATGCTCAAGTGAACCATGCTACGGATCCTTACTCTTGGATGGGTAGTAAACTCCTGGGAGTTTCAACACCCAGTCCAGGGTTTGAGTGTCCATAGGGGGTGAATTCCCTGGCGTAGGGAGTGAGTGTGTGGGGGTGTGTGTGCGCGTGTGTTTGTGGGGTGTGTGTGTGTATGCATGTGTTAAAAAAAAAAAGAAAAAAAAAAGTGGACCATGCTAGAATTTGTATGTGTACTGACATGGGTGTGCACTAGCAAGCTAACCTTAAAAAAAAAAAAAAAAAAAAAAAAAAACAAGTGGACCATGCTACAGAAACAGAGATGATAGAACCGTTTTACTTGAAAACTTCTTAAAGTTTTGGATGAAGCTAATATTTATGTTTTTACTTCATTTAAGCCTACATGGCCTCACGAAGAGTTTATATAACAAATAAAGTGAATGCCATTGTCAACACTTCTTACCGTAGTGTGGTCCATTTGAGCCATCAATCTGCAGCTTTATTTGGGATCATGCCCAAAAAAAATCTCTAAAAATGGATGAACAGCGTAGATTAAAAAAAAGAAAAGAAAAACATACATCACAGTAGGCCCCACAGAGCCCCTACTAAGACCGTCTATCTCCAGCTTGGTCCTTGTGGGGGGTAATTACCCAATCCGCGTGGAGTATGAAATAACTCCTGTACCTTGTGTACAATTTCTGAGTGCCTGTGTATAAAGTGCCAGAGGAAGCCAGAGTATCAAAACAACGGATGCGGATTGCGTCCTACATACCCCGCTCAGATGGATTATGCAGTTTACGCAGGGATCTGTGGGGCCCACCGTATTGTAAGTATTTTGTCCACGCTGTTAATTGCTTTTCTCGTATCATTTTAAGTTGTGATTCTAAAAATGAAGGTCCAAAGCTCCAGTGGACCTCATCAAAAGAAGTTGTAGTGATAATGACACCTAGGTCATGTAGACGTGTATGAAGTGAAAAAACAAATATCAGCTTGATCCGAAACTTCTCCAGCTTCCAAGAAGTTTTTGATGGTGGACATTAAATTCCCACTTTATGGTCCATTTAAGCCCCATACCTTCCTTATTTTTTAGCTCATACCTTAAAAATGATCTAATAAAAACAATCACGGTAGACCCCACGGAGCCCTGCTCGGACGGATTACCCTCCCGCGTCCCAAAATAACTCCCGTTCAATATGCTTTCGTTGCATCGATCCCAATGAATTTATCACGAGATTATGATATTTTAAACCATTGTTGTAGAGTCCGTCGTCAACAGTCAACCCTCCCATCCCCTATAAAACCTCCATACATCTCTGTCAAAACAACCACAAAGACTCATCGCCACCATCCACCACCAAAAACCTTCAAAACACCATGGAATCCACCTCCCGACCTCCACCACTCCTCCACCTCTTCTAAAACCACCCTCTCCTACGTGCATTGCAGCCCTTGGATGGCAGCACTGGACCCCACATCACGGATCAACAAATCCCAACTCATTCTCAACAGATACTCCTTCTTCCTCCTCTCCTTCTTCCTCACAACCCAAATCCAACCGTCTGTTCCCCTCTCCCTTCACCAATCTACAACACCCACATCTCCAAAAGTTATCCAAGCCTCAATAACCGAAATCCAACCGTCCAATTTCCACTTCCTTCATCAATCTACAATACCCCCATCTCCAAAACCCCTCCAAACCTCAATAACCCAAATCCAACCGTCCAATTCCCCCTCCCTCCATCAACCTACAACACCCACATCTCCCAAACCCCTCCAAGCCTCAATAACCCAAATCCAACTGTCCAATTTCTCCTCCCTCAATCAAGCTACAACACCCAAATCTCCAAAACCTCTCCAAGGCTCAATTACCCAAATCCAACCGTCCAATTCCCACTCCCTCCAACAATTTTCAACACCCACATCTCCCAAACACCTCCATGACTCAACCAATGGCTGCACAGGCCTACAAAGGTACGAAGATGCCGAATCCAGGTGCGCGTTCGTGCGATCCAAGGAATGCAAGGCAGAGGGATACATAGACTACCTTCAGATCTTCTACTGCACCTTCGGCCATCACACGGTCCTCGGCCACGCCGTACTGATCGTGTGGCTGGTGTTGCTCTTCTACCTGCTTGCGAATACAGCTGCTTGCTATTTCTGCTCTTCTCTGGAGACCCTGTCTCGACTCTTGAAGCTCTCTCCTACGATAGCTGGAGTCACTCTCCTCGCACTCGGCAACGGCGCGCCGGATGTCTTCTCTAGCATCGCCTCCTTTGTCGGATCTGGGTCCGGGTCCGGGTCCACCGGCGACGTGGGCCTCAACAGCATCCTTGGTGGGGCCTTCTTCGTTTCCAGTGTCGTGATGGGGATCATAAGCATCTTGGTGGGCCCGCGTGGGATCGCCGTTGATCAGTGGAGTTTCATAAGAGACATTTGCTTCTACGTCATCGTGCTCGCTTCACTCCTCGCGATCCTGATCGTTGGTCAGATCAGCATCTGGGCCGCAGCTGCCTTCGCCTCGCTCTACATCCTCTACGTGCTTGCTGTCTACGCCACACATTTCTTTCGGAAGAAAGGTAGACTGGAAGACCTCATCAACGCCGTCCGTCCTCTCCTACCGATCAGCAAATCCGCCCCATCTGATGAATTGGGCAGCCCGCTTTTAGGCGACCCAGATTTAGAAAAGCCGAATCTGACGGTGGACGACGAAGATCATGAGAGTGGTAGTGATGATGATCAGAGGCCTGCAACAAGGTGTTTGTTATATTACTTTCGTTGGTTTCTCTGGCTTGTGGAACTACCTCTCTATCTTCCAAGGAGACTGACTATTCCTGTGGTGTGTGAAGAGAAATGGTCTAAGCCATTTGCAGTTATTTCAGTTACACTAGCTCCAGTCCTGATGGCAACCCTCTGGATTTCCCAAAATGGGGACATAGGCCTCAAATCAGACCTTGTGATTTATCTGGTTAGTGGATTGATGGGCCTGATTCTTGGGGTCCTTGCATTTTTTACCACTGATTGGTGTGGCCCACCTAGAAGGTTCCTATTAATTTGGGTTGCTGGTGGATTTTTGATGAGTGTGATCTGGACTTACATCATAGCTGATGAATTAGTGGCCCTGATGGTTTCAATTGGGAACATAGCTGGTATTAGCCCATCAATCCTAGGGCTGACGGTGCTTGCTTGGGGCAATTCACTCGGGGACCTGATTGCCAATGTAGCAATGTCTATGAAGAGTGGGCCAGATGGCGTCCAGATCGCGATCGCCGGATGTTACGGCGGGCCCATTTTCAATACACTGGTGGGCCTAGGCCTGCCCCTTGTTTTCTCATCTTGGAGGGTCCATCCGTCTGCTTATGTGGTCCCTAAGGACCCATCTCTCTACCAGACATTGGGGTTTTTGGTGGGTGGGTTGATGTGGGCCCTTGTAATTTTGCCCAGGAAAGGCATGAAGCTGGATAGGGTTTTGGGAGGAGGGCTCCTGGCCATCTATTCATGTTTTCTGTCATTGAGGGTGGCCCATGCACTTGGGTGGATGCAGCTATTTTAGCCCTATAACTACCTAATTAGGTGGTGGTTTGTTAATTCTGCACGTGTGGTCGCACGCACGTGTCAATACACAGAGCTTTCCATCTTGTTGGAAATGGCTCTTTTACATCAACTGCCTCGAAAATCTTGCACTTTTACTCCTCGGGTGGGCCACAATAATTTTCGAAGTAAACCAATGGTTAGAAAACAATCTTTTCTTTTTGTGTGTTTGTGGTTTGTCCATGTGTGAGATTGGCCCAGGCCATAAGATGTAAATAGTGTAGCCCACCTGATGGAAAGATTTGATCTCTCACACGTGATTCGTATTGGCACGTGTGATTGCATATGGATGGCCAGGATTTCCTTAATTAGGTAAGAATTTTTGCTGTTCGTTTGTATTAACTTGTTATTAATTGTACTTCTAGGCTTCTAGGCTTCTAGTATTGGTAAATATCAAAATCAGCTGATGAAGGCCGCTTAGTGTTAACCTTCACCAGCCTTCGCCAGCACTAATCTGAGAATATGCTAATGATCCGGACCGTCCATGATAATGCGGACCTCTCGGACATGCCATTGACCGAACCCAGCTCGACTGGACGGTCTAGATCATGCAAAAAGTAGACTACGACATCTATCAATTGGACGGTCAAAACAACATCTGCCTAAGGGTGCGTTTGGTTATATAAAATATCACGAAATTTCATGGTATTGAGAGGGAGGATCCAGTGTTCTCTTCGTAGTTGCATAGGACACTGCGACAATCCAATCGATGGATCTTAACCGTTTAATAAGTTAAAGAACAAATTTTAAGGGGTTACAATCCAATCAATGGATCTGAACCGTCCATTAAGTTAAAGAACAGATTTCATGGGTTATCATGTAATTGGGCGGTCCAATCTATCCATGATTTGGTATTATTATTTTATAGCCATAAGTTCTCCAACCCATGGATTGGATGGTTAAGATTTCCTAACAAATGAGAATATTTAGAATCATAAACAACGACAGGCCCCACCAAATAAATAGATCAGATTTTTGGTTGGAAATATATTCGCATAAAAAATCTTGATCCTCCATATATTCGAGTCTAAAGATCAGATGGCTAAGATTGTTAGATGGGTTTGATTTTGCATGGTAGTCCATGAAATGTCATTTGGGCACATCCAAGAGGTGGCCATTCTAATGGACGACTTGGATCAATCAAGCACTAAATAGATTAGTGCTGATGAGGGCCGCTGAATGTTAACAGATTCCTCGGACACTTCAAAAGAAAATCTACAATAATTTAATGGCTATCCATCAGGCCTTAACTGGCTTTTAATTTTGTCAGCTTCCTTTTTAACTTCCGTGATGACCGTTGATTACCTGTCCTTATCATTTCTCTTTGCGTGCAATCAAGTTTCGATAGCAACGTGTGACATGGACCTTTGATTGACGAACGTGGACAGACGGTTAGTATAAAAGGCAATATCTTTTTTTTTGAATGATGGTAGGTTCTATATAGAGTGGTTCATTGGCTTTGCCGTCGTGCCCGTATGTGATTGGTCCAAGTGACTGCCTGCGTTCAAGACTGTCAATCTGGCGGGCCCTGCTGTCGATAGGCCATGTCTAAAGATCACACCAGTAGGGTGAGGCAGGGATGAACGTGACAAGGTCGAACACCTTCCTCACTACTTCTTTGGACTCCTCCTAGGATTCTTGAATCCACGAGAAAGAAAGCAAGCAAGATAGGAATTAAATTTTATAAAATTTGAAATTAATTTATTCATGAAATAAATGAGTTCACAACCACTTAAACAGGAGTAGTAAGCAATGAGAGAGAAATCAAAAACAAACTATAACTAAAACTCCTAAAATTCATAACTTACTATAAAGTAAATTAACTTTTGATAGTGTCTTATGTGGCTTAACCAATTTATACTTCTAACTGTTCTAAGCACTTTTAATGTTGGACAGAACTCTTAAAGCCCAATGGATGAAGAATTATAATCAAACTAAAACTTATAAAAAATAATAAAAACGGAAATAAACATGGAATTCGTTTGTTGATATGATAGAATCTCGCAAATTCAGCGTGGATAACCTGGCTGTCGGGCTGGTTGGCTAAAGTAGCTCTTTCTACCCCAAAATCATATATGGTATGTCGAATAACTCATTTCGGTTTGCGAGATATGCCTGTTTTAAGGTTTTGACAGTATTGATGACTTCTGCCTCTAATCGGGCCTTCTCTGATCCATCTTGAACATGAAAGTGTCCGCAACCCGCTCTACATCAATCCCCTCTACTTCAAAAGAACTTGTCTTCGAGTTCTTCTGCTGTTTCGGTTCATGATACTCGGTCTGGTGCGCCGTAATGATACCCGGATCAAAAGTTATGATCAATTTACGGTCCACCTTTTTTTGGTTCAACCATGGTAGGAATGTATCTGTGTCACAATTTACATTAGACTCCTCTACTTGGAAAAAACTTGTTCTTGAGTTATTCAAGGGACTTGGTTCATAATTTTGAGATTACTTTTGATGCTGATGTTTATTAGCCATTTTTTTGTACTTAGCATTAGGCTCTTGAGCTGTCACAATACATATACTCATGCTTTCCTTGACTTGATTAGTTTCAATTAGATCATTTACTCTTGCCTTCAAGATCTGACATTCTTTCTGACTCATCTGACAGTGAAGGTGGCTGGATAAGTTAGCTCCAAGGACAAGGCTTATGTGATGTTAGATGTCCCTTGTGGGGACAATCCATCAAGTAAGTCTTCTATACGCAATAATCCATTACAAGTAGGAAGTTCGGTCTTACCTCGATAATATCTTTCAATATGATTTTGACGATCTTCTTTATAGACTGATCGTTGGGCAAAGCCGTCATCGAGGTCCTCATTGCTAGAATTCGAATTATCTCGTTTTGAATTACATTATTAGATAGTGATTATACATCTGAAAATATTATAGTATTTTGGTTATCTAATCTCATGTTTGGGGTTGAAGTTTTCAATTGAGAAATATATTATTTTATAGGAAATAATATTTTGCGTGTGCTAATGTTAAAATTTTCTTCTCTTGCTTTTAGAGATTTCTCTCCTTACGACTTCAAAGGCTATGTTTGAAAAGAAAATGATATATCTTTATTTTTTATCCATGCGTTTATTATGTTAACTGTCCTGCACCTCTTTATATGTGTGTGTGCATGTAGTCCACACCCTTGCTATAAGTCTCCTATTTTCTTTTCATCTTTCTTATTTCTTCTGCTTCCACTCTTTCGTATCCTCTTTGTATGTGCGCTGTAGGTGCAGCTTCCCCCAGAGTGTGTGTATATATAAAGTTAAGATTTTGACAATATTATGATATATTCATGGCAAAATTTCATCAAATTATATTATTATAAGATTATCTTAAGACAAATTTTTATTCTTAGCATGACAAAAATTCATCAAATGATATTATTATGAGATTACAATGAGACAAATTTTTATTTTTCCTAATTTTATCATGAAATTATTGTCACTTAAATTAGATAAGTATTTAAAAGTTTAAATTAATTTATTTTCTCTATATGAAATGATGATTTTATCTTTTTCACTTCGGGCTCACATCTGACATGCGCATAAGAAGCTTTCTCATTTATAAAACATTTATTTCCAAAATAATACATAATTTTAACATTTTAAAAAATATAGTAATAAAATTATTAATTTTATGTTCCAAATAGATTTTCCATTAAAATAAAGTTTTGAAGTATAACCCAAAACCAGTACATATTACCCAATGCATACCGATGTGCTCATAAAATTAAAGCCGGCTGGTCGCATCAGCCTATATCAATCCAAAATAGCTTGCTGCAAGGGTGATTTAGGGCGGTATCAGTAGTCAACAATATGATACCCAATACACCAATTTAAAGCTTTATTAAAATTGTGACAGTTTCACAATAAATTTATGAAAAAAAAAAATGTCACCATATTATCCCCGATAATATTGTCTGATTAAAATCCGTCATATGCGGCTGGAGAGTCAAATACCTTTGTGTGCTGAGATGCAAGGTTGGGTCCACTTGATGTTTATGAGAAATCTATTATGTCTATCTATTTTTTAGCTCATTTTAGGGCATGTAATAAAAAATGAGAAGGATCTAAAACTCTAAGTGGGCATATGAGAGGAAACAACGGGGAGGGGATTCAGTGAGCATTGTTGAAACATTTGTATGACCTTACATAGGGTTTGGATAGCATATAAATATCAAGGTGGACCCTAAGAAGGTTTCAACTGTAAGCATTCATTTCCCCACTATTTCATCTCGTATGGCTGACTAGAGTTTTGGATCTTCCTCATTTTTTGTCGCATGTCTTAAAACTAAGCTCTAAAAATGGATGAACAGGTTTGGTTTCTCATAAACATTACAGTGGACCCCACTTTGCATCCCACCATAAGAAGAAGAAAAAAAAGCTTGAGTGACCCCAAGACCATTTTAATAGCAGGCCCCATCCTCACTTTTCCCTGCAGTGTAGACTACATTAATTGCGGTGTAGACCACCTTAATTTTATATTAGTTTGATTTTTGGGCTCAAGCTTTGAAATTATCTTAATTCAAACGATGGATGGAGTGAATTTCATACACACTACGGTGGACCTCACAAAAGCTTTTCTCACACCACATTCCTGCATTTAGTGGTGACTTTTGCTTGTGTTGTAGGATACTGCCCTTACTATATGCTGTCTACTTCAACATTTTGACATGGAATATAAATGTCCATGTAAAGTGGAAAGCAGGTAAAATGCAAATCATTGAGAAGCTTTGTACCTTCTTTCATAGATATATTGAAGGGTGTTTGGCTGGTGGTCAATGCTTTGTGGGGCTCACCTTGATGTATGTGTTTCATCTACATTGTTTATCTATTTTTTTTACATCATTTTAAGATATGATAAAAAAATGAAGGTATCTAAATCTCAAGTGGACCACATCCAAGGAAATAATGTTGATCGAGGACCCAATAGTATTAAAACTTTATGGGGAACATAAAAGTTTTGGATCAAGTTGATATTTGTTTTTTTCCTTTCATCCAAGTCTATATGACCTAATCAATAGGTTATGTATCAAATAAATATTACAGTCGACCTTAGGAAGTTTTTAATGGTGGACATTCAATCACTACTGTTTTCTGTGCCATGGTCCACCTGTGATTAGAAGTGGGCACGGGACAACTCAATCCGGCTAACTTGACTCGTCTGACTCGGTTCGATCCAACTTGACCTGAACCGAATGGGTGAGTCGGTCCAAACCGAGTAAGCTTTGCACAATCCGAACTCAAACTGAATCGAATTTGAGTTACCCAGTAACTCGACCTGACTCGACCCGAAAATCGATCCAATTAGACTCGACTTGATTCGAAACCCGACTCGACTCGACTCTCTAACCCTACCTCGACCTGACATCTCTCTCTCCCTCCCTCGTCCTCCTCCTCTTCCAAACACGACAACCACCCACCATCATCACCCTCCTCCTCCTCCTCCTCCTCCTCCTCCTCCTCTCCACTCCCTCCATCCCATCCCTCCCTCTTCCAAGCCCATAACCACCCACCACCATTACCCTCCTCCTCTCTCTCCTCTCCACTCCGCTCCCTCATCTCTCAATCTGACTCGGTGCCAACTCAACCCAACTCGGTACTTCTGACCAGATTGGACTCGGTCCGGGTCAGGCCACGAGTCTAGCATGTTGGAACCGGTATCAAGTTTGGACCAAACCTATTTCAAAACTGGATCGAGTCGAGTCAGGCCTAACTCGGTCAGACTCGGCTGAATGCCCAGCTCTACCCGTGGTTTAGGTTCTCTCATTTTTATTTTTTTTAAAGAATGAGTGGACAGATTGGATAAAAGCGCAGGGCCCACATAGCACCAACCGCGGTCGCCTCGATTAAAAACTCACAATAATTGTGAGAAATGTACTAGAGATATTTTGTGATATTGTCAGCGGGAGAGACTCCCGAAAGTTGGTGTACTGCCCAGGAAAAGTCTTTGCACCTGACTTATAAACGGCAGTTGGGCCAACAGGGAGAGGAACCATTCTCGACCAATGAATCATGGGCCCCACTACTACTAAGTCGGCTTCTCCAAGCATTATTGACATTCCAGATGGACCAGATACAACTATTTTTACAGCCAATATGTCACGCGTGTAGAAAATCCTATCCCTGTAAAAACTGGGACCCACCATGATTACAACATGATATGAAAATCAGGCGGATCTACTTACTGACTGGGTATGCATGGGTAGGCCACATTTATTTGGATGTTTTGTCCCAATCGATAAGTGGATTGACCTGGTGATCATATGGTGTGGCCCACCTTGTTGATGGATTGAATATTCTACAGGTGTGTAGGCATGCCAATACAATAGGAAAAAAATAAAGGCAGTTGATCCAAACCATTGATCATTCTATTTAATTTTAGACCTTCAATGATCCAAACCATTGATCTTGTGGGCCAAGTGACCGGCACAACATTGGGTTGGGCTTGGGTAGGATGTAATGGGCTTGGGCTATACAAACACCAACTAGATGAAACTTGGGTAACCCGGCTGAACCAGAACCAAGATATATAAGTTACTCATAAATTATAATTTAGTGCTGATCGGCTGTGTTGAAGGTATAAGAAACAACGGCATTTCCAATGATTCAAGATAATGAGATACGCCTTATTTCTTTCTTCTAAATGAATTGTATGCTACATGGTACAAATTTTGAAAGAGTAATTATCTTATATTTTAGCTTATTTGTTTAGAAAAAATAAAGTTTTTTTACCATAAATAACTATATATATAATTAATAAAATTATAGGTAAAAAAAACAAAAAAAAACGTATATTGAAAATATAATAAACTAATGTAATAACGAAAATATTAGCATGTATCAACTTGACCGAGCTCGGCTGGGTTGGGCTTGGGTTGAGAATTTTTAACTTAGACGGCGTTACGGTTGACCATGAACCTGACCCAACCCAACTCAACCCACCTGACTTCCTGCTCTACTAGTCAATAGGTTAGATGGAAAATAAACATTACAGTGGGGCTAGAAAGTTTTTAATGGTAGACCACTGTTTTCCCTATGGTGTGGTCCACTTGATATTTGGATATGTCTTATTTTTTTGGCTCATGCTTGAAATGTTATGTAAAGAAGATATATGGACGGTGTGGATAAAATGCATATAACAATGGGACTCACATAGCACTGTCAGTAGCCACCTATCTACTAACAGCCAAACACGGTGACCTCAAAATTTTGGAGCGTGTCATGTTTTTATTAATGCTATCAACGTCATGAGCGGCTAGGGTCGTGGATGATAACTGAACCAACGGATGTGGATTAAGCAGTGGGGCCCTCACCACTATAGGAAATTACTTTTTACCGACGATATATTCGTCGTTATTTCAAATTTTTTCGTCGGTAATTATTATTACCGATGAAATATATTGTTGGAAATATCGTTGCGATAAGACCATGGCTAAAGGCTTTTCCCAAAGAAATATTACTTCGTCGGCAATGATAACACAATTACAGATGAAAAAAATCGTCGGCAAAACATGTTACTTTTCGTAGGGAAAAACAATATATTTTGTTAGTAAACATAGTTTTTACCGACGAAATATTTTGTCGGTAAAACTGTGGATTAAACTTTTACTTATGAAATATTTCATTGGTAAAAACTATGGATTAAACTTTTACCTACGAAATATTTTGTAGGTAAAAACTGTGGATTAAACTTTTACCTACGAAATATTTCGTAGGTAAAAACTGTGGATTAAACTTTTACTTACGAAATATTTCGTAGGTAAAAACTGTGGATTAAACTTTTACTTACGAAATATGTCATCGGTAGAAACTTTTACCTACGAAATATTTCGTCGGTATAAACTATTTGTATTAATTTCTTGCTACGAAATATTTTGTTGGTATACATTTTCAACCTACTATTACCAACGACATATTTTGTCAGTATAAATTTTTGTATTAATTTTTATGTACGAAATATTTTGTTGGTATAAGTTTTTAACGTACTATTACTAACGAAATATTTCATCGGTAATAGTCTTTTTTTTGAAAAAAAAAATTTTAAAAAAAATTCCTGATATAGACCTATTACAATACATTTTCATCGTATTTACATCTACATCTATCCAAACACAAACTACATCCATCCAAACACAAACCACATACATACATACACAAATAATCGTATCCACATCACATTCATCCGCATACAAATACATATAAGTTTAACATTCGTATAAAGTAAATCATACATAAAATAAAAAATTACGAAGATGAAGGCGGAGGTGGTGGGGCATCGGTGGTTAAGCGTGCAGCGAGAGCCTAAAACATTTCCTACTCCGTCGCTCATGCTCCATCCGCATCTCCTCGATCCTCCTCTCCTGCTCCTCTCGTCGCATCTCGTACTCCTCCCTTTGCCTCTCCAGCTGCTCTCTGATCTCATCGACGATGACCCGTAGCTATTGAACCTCTCTCTCTGCGGTATCAGCTGGACGTAGGGTGCTCTTGTCAGTGACGGATCGGTTGGAGACAGGTCTAGCGGGTGTCATGAGCTTGATACCATGACCAAGCCCACGTACATATCCAGAGACGGGTGCCAAGTACTTCACTCAGGATATCTGGCTCACTCCGCTGACTACCATTGGGAGTGGGCTGACTGCGTATGGTGTTTATCGCCACCTGTAATGAAAATATATGAATTTTCATAACGAATGACCTTATTATAATACAATACAATTAAAATTTACAATGTAAGGATTTTTATCCAATTTTCGCTGGCTCTAAAATGAACCCAAGATCCATTCGCCTGCCGATAGTGAGTCCTTCTGTAGAGGTTTACTGGTCCAGACTCCTAACCGGTGACGGCATTTTGCTATGCAATTGAAAGGACAATAGAGTAAATATAAATGACTTTGAATATATCAACTTAATAATCATCAAAAATTTCTTACCATGTCGTACAAATGACTTTGAACCAGCTACGTGGTTCACTTTCAACTTTTCCCTGTTCGTAGAATTTATTCTGCTCCTCTTCTGAACACATTATTCATAATACATTGTTATTTATTGTGAATTTAATTATTACCTTAAGATATCGTAAATATGTAAATATTACCTGAAAAGCCTCAGATGCAAATCTCTCAAAGACTGTCTGAGCTTCATTGTGGCTCCTGCATCGCTTGTATCGCAGGTGTAATTCTCCACGATACTACTTGAACCGCTCCTTGACCATGTCATTGACAGCATAGGAAATGTACGGAACACTCAGATCTAAGATAAATTTATCTTGCAGTTTTGTAAGTAGTAGATTAAGGCAATAAACTTATTAAGAAAATAAATTAACCGTAAATGAACTTTTAGAAAAGAAAATTTAATTTACTAAAATTTACTTGAAAACGCTGACAGATGAGCTGCCGTACATCATCTACCACGTCTGCCTAACAGGGGGTGGTGGCGAGGATCAGAAATCAGCATAGGACACTGACCTCCGACGTAAATAATTTGACATTGTCCCCAATAGGTCTAAGGTAGTCTTGTGGGAACTTTACCATCACTCTACCCTCATGCGTAAGTCACTCTAAAACTAACCCACGTATGGGTCCACGTCCTCGTCGGCTGGTCAATGATGCTGTTGCAAAAGAAATATGTAAGTTTAAACATAAATACAAGTCATTAAAAGAAATATATGTCGACACTTACATGTAGTGCCCGGTGTATGCTCAACCGAGGGCTCAGATGTCTATGATGCAACATGCGACGTCGATGCTGTCTCTGTCGCATCACGGGTGGAAGGGGTAGATCCAGTGCACGAACGATGTGATCTCCCACCTGGTGCCATGATTGAATTTGTGCGAAGTACAAACTTATAAATTTAAACAATGTCAGTACATGAAGTGTATGAACATCAATATAATAAACACATTAAACTTTACAGTGCAAGTGAAATATACTAAAACATTATACAAGTAGTGTTGATGGTAGAATGAATTTGTGCTTATGCTCAGAGAGATGATTAAAATATGATTAGACCATTACACTATAATGCAAGCAGAATATAATAAAACCGTAAACATTCTAGAAAAATTTAAAAATTTCATTACACATTGTCATTCTATATTGAATACATGTATTTCATTATAATACGAAACAACTTCATATCAATTATCTAAAGTATTCCTTGCGTAAGTTATCATACGCTGCAGAAGTATCTGTTAAGGTGTGTGAAGCAGTTGACATTATTACAGCTAACATGCTAGTCATAATAGGAGAAATCTGGTCTTTCGGGACTTTATTCAGATGTGCAAGTGACAAAATCACATCTTTTATATGGTTTCCCGCGGTTATATTCCTCCATTAGGTCCGAAATTTCTTTTAGATTTTATAATCTTTCATCTAAGTCATGGTCGATATATTCCTCCCTACACTTATTGACCAGACCGATTATCTCTTTGGCCCTACCAGAAGAAGATAGGGCCGAAAAGTCCATCTGTAACAGCTGATGAAGTATATATGATGTGTGCTTTCACTACGCTTCGGTTTGAGGAGGACATAATCAGAAATTAACTCAACTGTAAATGTGGATTATAAACAAGTCAATTAAAAGAATAAATCATGACTTCTAAAACATGTATATATGTAATAATGAAATTATTTGAATTGAAAAATAATATATAAATCATGTGTACATTTAATAATCGTCGTCTGTATCACTATCGCTTAGGACGATTTCTTCTTCACCATCACTATCGCTGATCAGTATTTCCTCTTCATCGTCTGCAACGTCGTCATTAATAAAATTGCTATCATATCTAACGATGTCATGCATTATTGAGGCATCAATATGATCAGGTGGTATATCATCTGTAAGACCCGTATCTTGGTCCGTACCTTTCCGTACACTTCCGCGGTCTTACCGGTCGAATTTCGGCGACCTTCGACCCTTAAACGATATCGACGCGCGACCCTGATTGATGTGCCGACAACCCGAGTCGACTCAACCCGTGACCAATACCATAGCGACCGCGCCATCGTTGCGGTTCCGATACCGCGACTCGCGCGCCGAGGCGATACCCTGGTCAAGAGATATGGGCCAACGTTCGGTGCAAAAAAACGCCGCGCATTGCGAAAACTAAGGGAATCTCTACGATGTTTCACATCAATCACATCAATCCCATCAATCAATCACCCATCAATCCATCACATGTCAAGTACACATCACTTCCATCCCTTTTCCCAAGCAACCACAAAAGTCTTCATCACCCATACCTCTCTTACATAAAAAGCCACAAAAGTCTTCACCACCCATACCTCTCTTACACAAAAGCCTCAAAAGTCAAGCTTTTCTTACATAACCATCACTCACCCATCCATCCATCACTCTCTCTCTCTCCCTTTACATCACTCTCTCTCTTTCTCTCTTTCTCATTTCAAAAATTCCAAGCAACAAGAGCCCATACGTATGGAATTTCTCTAAATTCCTAAGTTCCAAGTGGCCCACCTTTCTGCCCCAAAATCTCCCATCTCAACCCTCCATTCTTCATCTTAACCATTAAAGTTGAAGCTAAGGTACCAAGGAACCCCTAGGAGCAAGAAGATCGGATGGTGGGTGCCTCTATAGAGTAGATTTACTTATTTTTATAGTGGACCAAGTGAGGCCCACCGATCAATGGTGTGGATCTCACTTGGGACCCTTATTTGTGGCTGATGGACCATTTGGATCATCATGATCGTTCCATGATGGGGCCATTCTCCATGTACCCCATCATGATGTTTATTTTCTCTTCAAAAGTCATTTAGACCGTCCATGTTGGTGGGGAAAGGATCCCCACCGTTGATTTTAAATTTCGGTGGTCCCACATGCTTTAAGGCCCACTTGATGTATGATTCGTTGTAAGGGAGGGCCCATAATGACGGGGTCCCTCCATCACAAGCCGTGTCCCACTCTCCATGTCTCTCTCTCTCTTTTATTGATTTGATTTGATTTGATTTTATTTTTTATGCTATAAGATTGTGGCCCACTTGAATGGACCCCACCTTAATGTAATTATTTTTATTCAAGTGGGGCCCACCTTAAACGTTAAAATATGTTACCCATCTTGTGGTGGCCCACTTCATCAGGGCCCACCATTTTCAAAAAAAAAATTAAATGGAACCGTCCAGCGTCTGGGACGCTGGACGTTGTAAAGAAAAGAAAAAAAAAAGGAAAGAAAAGAAGGGACTTGGCTGGTTCCCCTGCATAGGCCCCACCCTGATGTTTATGTTCGATCCAAGCCGTCCATCCTCTTACCCACGACATTTTAGCCGTTGGGTAGAAGTTTGGAACTGATCCAATCACCTGGTGGACCATAGTGCCAAATATTGCGCCCTCACCATTCAACTCTATTTTCTTATTTTATTTTACTTCCTAAGCTCAAAAAAATTTAAACTCTGGACTCATTTCGTCTGTTTCGGGCCGCTGATCGCAATGGCCGGGGCGGATTTCACTTTAGCGGGCCCCACGTGCGAAAAACCTCGAGAAAACTGTTTTTTCTCAAATTTTGAAATTCAAGAGGCAGAGCCTCTGGTTGTCAGTGGCGCTGGCAGCGCTGCACGCTGCTACGTGCAGCCGTCCAGGCGAGCGGGTGGCGTCCGATTAGGAGCCGTGGGCCCCACAATAATGTTTATTTTGTCATCCAACTTGTTCATTACGTGGGCCACCCCAGTGGCGGGCCCCCCTCCAAAAATGAAACAGATCCAAAGCTCAGGTGGGCCACACCAAGTGAAATAGTGTGAATTGAATTTTTCCATTAAAATTCTTTTGGGGCCCATTGACGTGTTGGATCAAGCTGAAATTTATGTTTTCCCTTCATCCAGGTCTAAGTGGCCTTATGAATGGGTTGGATTTCAAATAAATATTACGGTGGGCCACATTTGTGGGACCCACATAGATGTATGTGCCAAGTCCACCGTCCAGCGGACGGTGGCACTCACTGCGGTGGCAACCCCCCCTTGCTTGTGTGCCTCCACCGTCCAGCGGACGGTGGGGCCCTGTGTAATGTATGTGTTTTTATCCGCACTGTCCATTGGACAGTGGGACCCACTATGATGCATGTAATGCATCCAAACCGTCCATCCACTTAGTGAGATCATTTTAATGCATGAGTCATTAGATGGGTGGGCCACTCATATGGGTTTGGCCCATTTGGTTTGTAACAGGCCTATGGGCTAGGCCCATTTGAATTTCAAAAGGGCTATGGGCTAGGCCCATTTGGTTTATGAAATGCTTATGGGCTAGGCCCATTGGATCCACTTAAGGCCTAAGATCCTAGGCCCATTTGATGTGTTGCAAATCTATGGGACTAGGCCCATCTGATGTACTTCAAGGCCCATGTAATTGGGCCCCTTTTTGTTGAAATTTTAAAGCCCATAGAAGTAGGCCATTTGATATATTGTAAGGCCCATGGGACTAAACCCATTTGATTATAAAAGGGTCCATGGGATTAGGCCCACTGGACTTATTTGAGAACCATGAGTTAGGCTCATTCTATTTAATAAAGGCCTAAGGGTTTAGGCCCATTTGACTCATGTTAGGCCTATGGGTTGAGTCCCTTTTTACGTACATGTGGGGGCCCAATTGGTGTAGCCCATTGGTCACATGTTAGACGCATGAGACTAAGCTCATTTGATGCAATCCTAGGCCCACGGGTTTGACCCATTGCAATGCACATATGACCCATTGGTATGGCCCATTTATGTGGCCCATCTGATGAATAAAAGGCCCATAGGATATGGCCACTTGATATATATATGAAAAGCCCAATGGGGTGAACCTAAGGCCCATTGCAATGTGTAATCCCATACCGATTACGTAGCGAAGTTTAAGAAGATCGTGCCTGGGGAGCAATGTTGGTTTGACGTCCACATTACGAGTGTAATGTTGGTTGGATGTCCACATTACGACTCTCCTTAAGGCCCATTACTGGGCCGTACTTGTTGTATTTCGGCCGTCCAGGCCCATCTGCGTTGTAAGGATGGTTCATCACTCATTTACATGTTAGTATAGTTTCATGACTCATGATCATACGCATCATATGTATGCTTGATATGGGGATTAACTGATCATGGCATATGCCTTCGGGCAGGTTGTTTATGGGCTCCCAGTTAGGCGGTGTTGCCCTACATGAGCGCACGATATGCGCAGGATTGGTTGCATGACTGGATAGTGTGATTCATGCATTCCGCATTTGTGTGACATGGTTATTGTACGTCCTAACGACATCGGGGCCGTAGCCTCCACAGACAGATCGTGGTTGGTAGGATTGGATACCGAAAATCTTGTTCTACATGGAGTACTATAGATATCCCTGGGTGAAAGTCCCTAAACCCTTATGGTACCAAGAGATTGCTCCAACGTCTAGACCGAGTGGATAGATGAGCGTTGAGTGCTGATTACCAGACGGCTACGCTCTCCACTGTGTCGTGGTCGGTTGGAAGGGGGTGCGGCCTTACCCGCCCGAGTGTAGGGGGCAATACTAGGCTGAGTTTGACCAGCTCGAGGATGGGTCCGCTATCGACGAGTCGCGCCCGATATTTGGCAGACGGATAGTGAGGTCTCTTCCACTTACCTTATTGCACGCGATGTGGCGGCAATCTGGTTTAGAGTGTACTAGACCCCGGTGATATCTCATATTTGAGCTGTATTGATGTGTGGACATAGATGAGGATCTGTATGCTTGAGTTGCATTGTACATCGCATGGCCTTGGGGTGGCCGATACCATTCATGTCTTGCATCGCATAAGCCTTGGTACGGCTCATGATATCATGGTTCCATTTGTATATTCCGCATCATTCTGTCATTGCATGTTCATGTTACTACCTTGCGCACACACTTTCACCACCCTCTAAGCTTTCTGTAAGCTTATGCACGACCGTTGCGTGTAGGTGACGTTGGATCGCAGCAGCGCTGAGGTAGGAGCACGTTGCTGATCATTTTGAAGTTTTTGTTATTTACCATTGTATTTCCCTTTATGCTCATTGTACTTGTAAAGTTTTTGATCATAGTGAAAATGTAATGGAGTGCTTGGTTGTTGTTTGTGGGTTATGCCTTTGTTTATGCTTATTACGAATCAAACTGATATTTAAAAATCCTCCTCGTAGCATTCCAGGATCGGAACCTGGCGAATGGGAGCTAGGAGCCGAGAATGGGGTTCTACGGAGGCTGTCGGCGCCGGATTCGGCGATCAAGAATTTTGTGAGCCCGATTTTTTAGTTTGGGGCGTGACATCATCTCTGTCCAATTGCACCACATAAATATTAACATTTGGTTCAGTCCCTTTATCCCCAAATGACATGTCTTCTTGATATGATTATTCAACCCTATACGTTTCATTTCCCCCGTCCTCGATATCTTAAACGTCTGGTTCGAAAACGTCAAATACATTCCTGGGATTTATTTTTTGCACTATGTGTCAAGAGCTTCCTAACTTGGTGTTAGCAAGGTAAAATACTTGTTTGGCTTGGTTAGCAAGGATAAATGGGTCGTTCTTTAACCACTTTCGAGATAAATTTATGCTCGTAAAGTAATCATCAGTTTGTATTTCCAACTTCTTATTTCCAATGTCCCACCAATCAAATTTAAATAAGTATACCCGCTTTCTCATACAATAACTCAGTTCAATAATATCCGTCAAAATGCCAAAAAAGTTAATTTCTACTCACTCATGTGTTCGCTTCACAAGCACACCACTATTTTGTGTGGTCCTATACTTCTCACGCTCTTCGGTGTGGAACCAAATCCCATTTACAATACAACATGTATATTTAGATACACGTCTATCAGGGCCACACGCCAGTGAGTAGAGTGCATCAGACACATCCGCAGAGTTGCTAGCGCGCAACGTCTTCATCTATTATCACGTACATAATGTAATTGTTTAGGAATTTTCTTAGGTTTAAATATTGTGCAATACAACAAAATTCTAAGTGTGGTAAGATACAAGGTGAAATCTTACACATTTTGCGAATCATTTTGAAAACTGATCCTGATGCATTCAATCATAATTTGTCAGGTATTGAGACTTCATCTCCTAGGTGTGTTCGCTATACATAATTGACACGTTATTAGCAAGAAACATTAAGTTCATCGTATGTAGAGATACAATTATCGAGGGAAGACTTATTCTAAGTATGATTCCATTTCTTCACAATTATACAACACATACCACCGCACCTTTGCCTGATCCCTAAGGTCCATATCCTGAAACATCAGGGATCTTAAAGGATGAAGGTTATGTGCGAATACAGATATGAGTCCTTGTTCATGCTCCTGCCCTTCGTCGGCATTCCGATCTTCTCGGTTGAATCTAGTCTTTATGCCATGAAGATACATGGAGCAAAATGTCAGACACTCATTATCAATGTATGCCTCAGCAATGGATCCCTCTAGACCTACCTTATTCTTCACAAATCGTTTTAATGTGTGAATGTATCTTTACACAAAACCAGTATGTTATACGTATGAAAACATGAATATATGTAGTTCATGAAATGAATAAAATTTTTAATAGGTTCTACCACCTTTCAATCAGATACTTCTAATGATATTGTATTGGGTCTGCAAGCTTCGCCTTGTGCGCTAAGTAAATCATAGGTGTACCATGACATCGAAAAATGCAGGTGAAAATATTCTTTCAAGTTTGCAAAGGATTACGACAATGTCCCTCTCCAGTCGTTTAATAACCTCTACATTCAACGATTTTGAACATAAATCATTAAAGAATATCTCAACTCAATCAGCGCTTACTAAGAATCCACGAATCGCAACCGGTAGTAGACGTGGCGGAAGGACGTGACAATCATGACTTTTTATGCATGTTACCTTACAGTCCGTAATGATTACATGCCGAGAGATATTTTTCGCATACCCATCGGGAAACTTCACCGATCTCAACATTCACAAAAGGCTTTTTCTCTAGTTTTGTTAATGTGTAACAAGCTACTGGTATAGTATATGAATTTTTATGTTGTTGTAAGTGTAACTCTTTCCTTAAACCCATTACTTATAGATCCAATCAAGTCTTGAAACTATCTTTTATTTTCTTCTTTATGTTCATCGATGTTGCAAAGACATTGTTACATATATTTTTCTCAATATGCATCACATCTAAGTTATGTCGCAATTTCAGATCACTCCAATAGGGCAACTCAAAAAAAATGTTCTTACTCCATTTATACTCAAATATTGTATGTTTTCCCTTCTTCAAGTACGATGCCTTATCAAATCTAACTTCTTCAATGTTACTCAGTTATTGTATCACATCTTTTCCAGATAGCTCTTTCGGTAGTGGCCTATGATCTTATTTGCCATCAATGATCATTGTCTTCCTGCGCCAACTATGATCGTTTGGAAGGAAGCAACGATGACTCATATAACACATTTTTTTTTACCATGCTTCAATGACAATGAACAAATCTTAATACTACATGTAGGACAAGACAACTTTCCCTTCGTGCTCCACCTAGACAAATTCCCATACGCGGGAAAGTCATTTATTATCCACGAGACCGCTGTATGCAATCGAAATGTTTGTCTTACAAATATGTCATACGTCTGTACACCTTGACTCCACAACTCGTTTAACTCATCTACTAACGGTCGTAAATACACATCAATGTTATTCCCGGATGACCTAGGTACAGGAATAAGTAATAACACCATGAAAAATGACTCCTTCATGCATAACTAAAGAGGTAAATTGTAGGGCATAAGTATCACTGGCCACATACTGTACGAACTACTCATATTACCAAATGGATTAATACCATCACTTGCAAGACCTAGTCGAACATTGCGAGAATTCTCTGCAAACCAGTCATATTGCTTGTCAAAATTTTACCAGGCTTCAGAGCCCGCAGAGTGCCTTAGTATACTATCATCATGAATGCGTTTCTCCTTATACCACCTCATATATTACCTATCTTGTGAGATGTAAAAAAATCTTTACAATCTGAGTTTCAATGGGAAGACCTAAACACCTTTTGCGAGATTTTCTTATGCTTGGCTTCGTCATACTTCCACTTAGACTCTTCACATTTTGGACACTTTTCAACATTTTCATGCTTTTTCCAATACAAGACGCAATCATTTATATATGCATGCATGGGGATGTAACCAAGGCCCAAGTCTCGCATCAATGATTTTGCATCGTAATAAGACTTAGGCAATGTCTCACCGTCCAATAATGCTTCTTTCAACAAGTTAAGTAATACGTCAAATAATTTGTTACTTCAATGATTTATTATCTTCAAATGAAGTAACCTTGTAAGAAAATTCAACTTGGAGAAGTTCTCACACCCTGGATAAAGTGGACGTTACGTATTCCTCAACAACCTACTAAACTTTTCTGATTCGACATCACCCATAGGAGGAATATCTTGGCTACTACTTGTCGCTGCAAAATCAGTATCCACAATTGTTCCCCTAAACACATACCCTATGATATCTTGAATTTCGTCAACGTATTCATCCTCGTCATCTGGCATAATTGGGTCAGCAAAGACTTCAGTGGCCTCAACTCTTTAGTGGAACTCTTCACCATGATGGATCCACCAAGTGTAACCCTGGTCAATCCCAACTATGAACAAATCGTCTTCTACTTTGTCTAAAGTCTTATGAACCATGTTTTTGCATTTTCGACATGGACACCTAATCCTATTGCCTGAATTTGCCCAATTTCGTGTAAATTCCATGAACTCTTGAACCCTTTGTTTATACTCTGGGTCAAACCTATTCTTAGCTCGCATCCAACTCTTATCCATCTCTACAATGAAAAGATTAGAGTCAGTTTACGGAAATAGGTTTAAGATTAGGTTAAAGTTATAGGTTTAGGTTTAAGGATTTAAGAATAGGTTTAGGTTTAGGTATAGGAATTTGGGTTCGGGATCGGGTTAGGTTTTAGGTTTTCAAGTTTAAGTTTAGGTTTAGGTTAGGGTTATAGGTTATAGGTTTAGGTTTAAGTTATAGGTTATAGGTTAGGTTTAGGTTTAGGTTATATAGGTTATAGGTTTAGGTTATATAGGTTATAGGTTTAGGGATTTGAGAATAGGTTTAGGTTTAGGTTTAAGAATTCGGGTTCGGGTTCGGGTTCAGGTTCGGGTTTGGGTTCGGTTAGGGTTATAGGTTTAGGTTTAAGTAATAGGTTATAGGTTAGGTTTAGTTTTAGGTTATATAGGTTATAGGTTAAGGTTATAGGTTTAGGTTTAGGAATTCGGGTTCGGGTTCCAGTTAGCGTTATCGGTTTGGGTTTAGGTGTAGGTTTAAGTTAAGTGAATTAAGTTTAGGTTTAGGTTAAGGTTATAAGTTTAGGTTATATGTTTAGGTTTAGGTTATAGGTTTAGGTTTAGGTTATAGGTTTATGTGTAGGTTTAAGTTAAGTGAATTAAGTTTAGGTTTAGGTTTAGGTTAAAGTTATGGTTTAGGTTAAAGTTATAGGTTATAGGTTATAGGTTTAGGTTATATGTTTAGGTTTAGGTTATAGGTTATAGGTTTAGGTTTAAGTTATAGGTTTAGGTTTAGGTTTAGGTTAAGGTTATAGGTTTAGGTTATAAGTTATAAGTTTAGGTTTAGGTTAAGGTTATAGGTTATAGGTTTACTTTTAGGTTTAGGTTTAGGTTAAGGATAAGGTTATAGGTTATAGGTTTAGGTTAAGGATATAGGATATAGGTTTAGGTTTAAGTTTAGGTTAAGGTTATAGGTTATAGGTTAAGGTTAAGTTTAGGTTAAGGTTATAGGTTATAGGTTTAGCTTATCGATTATAGGTTTAGGTTTAGGTTATACGTTTAGGTTATAGATTATAGGTTATAGGCTTAGCTTATCGATTATAGGTTTAGGTTTAGGTTATACGTTTAAGTTATAGATTATAGGTTATAGGTTTAGGGATTTGAGAATAGGTTTAGGTTTAGGTTTAGGAATTCGGGTTCAGGTTAGGGTTAGGGTTATAGGTTTGGGTTTAGGTGTAGGTTTAAGTTAAGTGAATTAAGTTTAGGTTTAAGTTATAGGTTTAGGTTAAGGTTATAGGTTATAGGTTTCGGTTTAGGTTATAGGTTTTACGTTTAGGTTATAGGTTTATGAATTTGAGAATAGGTTTAGGTTTAGGTTTAGAAATTCGGGTTCGGTTCGGGTTTAGATTTGGGTTTATGTGTAGGTTTAAGTTAAGTGAATTAAGTTTAAGTTTAGGTTATAGGTTTAGTGATGTGGGTCGAATATTGCATAGTAGACCCCAATTACTATCCTATTTTACATACATGATATAGCTGTATGGAGTATTTTACTCATGTTTTTGTTGCAGGTAGTAATTAAGAGCGTGGATTGAAAAAGGATATTAAAAGTGTGGATTTGATGATCTGAAGTCACCAGAGCAAGGGATGCACTCCAAAGAATCAAGATCAATGGATTTACAAGCCAGGGATATGAGAAAATCAAGCCGTTCGCATTAAATGGGCCCGAAAACCAGCAAGAATGCAAGATCACATGGTTCCCGCCATCCGATTGACTCGAAACTTTATACATGTGATGAGGGACATAAATTAACCGTACATATCAAATTTCAGCCATTGAAGATCTCAAAAAGTGGGCAAACAGTTAGATCAGCCCCTTAATTCATTAAGTGGGGCTCACATGATACTTGGAACTATCTCAAATTTGGAATCAACGCCTTAAATGAGGCGAACAAACAGATGGACGGTACGGATTTCTCACAAACATCATAGTGGACCCCATTTATGCGTGAGTGTGCATAGTGCACCATTTCAGTCGCCGTGCACGGCATCGTGACTGACTTTCTAAAAACAGAGAAACGAGCCTCTGTTTCTCGTTACGCAGGGGCGATCGCGGGTGGTGTAGATGGCCCACCATCTCGGTCCAGATGAATGATCTGAACCGTCCATATTGTAGAGGGCCTCAAAAGGATTGAATCCATGCTGATATTTTTTGACCATGCACAGGAATGAGCTCGCTACAGAGGTAACAAACAAAGCTGCCCTATGACGTCCAGAATGATTATAGCTTGATTGAATCTCCGAGCCACGACAGTGGACATTCAAAACTGACTTTTCTTGGTCGAAATTTTGAGAGGAATGTAATAGATGGTATGGATTTCCAAAAAGACTTTGATCATGGACCCACCAACTCCCATTCAAAAACTGAAAACTTCCGTTTCCAGCGTTCGCACAACAGAGCGTCGGTTCGCACTTGTGGGCCCCACCTATGATCCCAATTGATAATCGAAACCGTCCACCAGAATCCCAGTATCGCTATTGCTAACGTGTAGGTGACCGAATTTTAAAAGCATGTGTTTATGGAAATCTATCCGTTCAAAAGCAGGTTGAATGGTAGAGAAAGATAACATGTGGGCCTCATCAAAAGAAGTTAAAAATTGTGCATTACTGTCCGAAATCGCGTCTTCCATCTAATGGATGGAGTGGATTTCTCAAAATAATGAGTGGATGGACCCCACCAGCATCACAGCGGAAGAGATCCGCGATCTCTGTTTTCGCGTCCGGAAACTGTCTGATTTTGGGGCGGTAGCACAATCAGATCGAGGATCAGATAGCTGATCCAAGCCGTCCATTGTGTAGACCACTCAGAAACGTCCCAGGAGATGTTGTTTTTACGAAGCAAGTGTAAGAAAGATGGGAGTTTTAAGACCCTAAAGTTTGCTGCGAAAAGGCCTTTCATTGCACGACTATTGCTGTAAAACGTCCGACTCTTTGTCCGACTCCAACTCTCCACCACCCTAGTAGGCTATAAAGGGACGTCAAGGAGAGCCAGATCGGGAGCTGGAGAGCAGACAAAAAGAAGAAAGAGGAAAGAAAAAGAAAGAGAAGAAAGAGAGAGGAAGGAAGAAGGGATGTTTTTCATGCTTCAATCTTATTTTTCTTTCTTTTTCATTAACATTATGAATTGCTAATCTCTTAACTAGGGCTGAGATGAAGCCCCTAATTTGAATAATGCTTGTTATGTGTTGATTTTATTTAGTTTAGATTGATTTGTTTCTTTCGCTAGTGTGCTTAACTGTAATTTTCATATTTATCCATTTTATGAGCTCAACCAAAGTCTAGACATGGATGTTGTTTGGAATCTTAACTAGGTGCTTGTGTCTGACCATGAACAGGTTTCCTATAGAGGAAGAAACAGAATTTACATCTCTCCATGCCTAACCATGGATGGAAAGATGTGATCCATATGCTTTAAAAGATTATATATTCTGTGTGCCCGACCAAGGACATAGAGTGTACTTTGTTTATTTTGATATCAATCTGAATTAGGGTAAATCAACAGGTAAAATAAGGGTTAGGATAATTAGGGGTGGATTCGAAAGTCCTAGTCTTCTCCTGAATTGAATTTTTCTCATAGTTCTCAGTTATTTTCCATATATTTGTGTTAGTTTACTTATTAGTTTGCTAAAATATTTGTTGGATTAGTTAAGAAGAGTCTTAAATTTCAAATTGTGACAACCAGTCCTCGTGGGAACGATCTCGTAATACGTACCATATTTACATCTGATTCGTATACTTGCGAGTTAAAATCATTTAAATCAAATTGGTTTAAATTAAAACATCACGTTTTTTGGCGCCGTTGCCAGGGACTGTTTCGGTCCAAATTGAATTTAGGATTCTCTCTTATCATAATTCATAGCCTTAGGATTTTACTAACTTTAGGTTAAAGTTTATTTTATTTTATTTTATTTTAGAAACTAACATATTTCTTATTTTGTAGGATCCTGATTTGAACTTCTATTTTGGTAATCCCTTTATAAAATTCTCTAGTTTTTCTAATTTCTATTTTTTAAGAATTTTCTAATTCAAGGCTTTCTTCTTAGAAATTTTCTAATTTTTAATTTTAGATTTAGATTCTTCTTTCAATTAACTTCCTATTTTCTAATTTTAGAAAATTTTTCCTTTTTAGAAACTAATCGTTGCTTAAGATTTTTTTTTTTTTCTTTCTTTCTAGCATTATTTTAGGAGATTGCTTTATTTTATTTTATTTTTATTTTAACAGGAATTGAAGAAGGAAGTTGTTAAATAAAATTGTCTTCAAAAGGAGAAGCTATCAAATCTTCAGACATCCATCACATTCCTTTCCGGGTTCTTTCTTCTAATTCTTGTTTACATAGCTTTCTCTTGTTTTTAGGAATTCATAATTTTTAGTTCTAGTCTTATTTCTCTTAGGTTGCATCTTAGTTTAGTTTAGTTTTCTTTCCTACATTTCAGTTATTCAGTTTATGCTAGGGCGTAGATCTTTGAACATAGAACTAGCACCCTTTGATCCTGAAATAGAAAAAACTTTTCATAAAAGATCTAGAAATATCCTATTCGAAATGACGAACGAGAATGCAATTAAAGCGCTTAGAGATTATTCAGCTCCTGTCGAATTTAATGCGCCTTTATGTATAGTGTTGCCAGCCACCACGGCAACACACTTTGAACTTAAACCAGGGGTCATACAGTTGTTACCATCTTTCTATGGTTTAGACAAAGAGGATCCATATCATCATGTAAAAGAATTTCTATACATTTGATCGACCTTTAAGTTTCAAAACTTCTCAGATGATTCAATCCGTTTGCGCCTTTTTCTTTTTTCTTTGAAGGATAAGGCAAAAGCATGGTTGAATTCTCTAGGAGTTGGGACGATCACTACATGGGATCAACTGTCTAAGAAGTTCTTAAAAAAATTCTTCCTTGTTCACAAAACGAATGCTCTCCGTAGAGAAATCACTAATTCACGCAAAAAGAGGGAGAACACTTTCATGAATGTTGGAAAAGATGGAAGGAATTGCTTCTTAAATGTCCACACCATGGCTTTGAGAAGTGGCAACAAGTTCAATACTTCTATGATGGTTTGATACCTCAAAATCGTCGCATGGTTGATGCCACCAGTGGAGGGTCATTCATGACCAAAAGTGATGTCGAAGCATGGAATTTCTTTGAAACTTTGAGCGAAAATTTCCAACAATGAGACTACTCAAATAGAGGTGAAAGAAATCCCCAACTGCCAAAGAAAGGTGGTATATATGAGATAGGAGTCACGCCAAATATTTATACAATACTTGATAGCCTGACACAGAAAGTCGATGCTCTAATGTTGAATAATGGATCTCCACAAACAACTCAAATCGAGTCATATGCTATATGTTCTAGTCTTGGCCATCCTACGCAGTCGTGTCCATCTGGTGCAGCATTTCCTGATTTTCTCTCTGAACAAGTACATGCTATGAACACCTTTCGGAGACCTGGGAATGATCCTTACTCAAATACCAACAACCCAGGGTGGGCTAGACATCCAAATCTTTCTTAGGCAAAAGGACCACAACAAGGAGGACCATCTGAAAATCCTCCTATGCAACCTTACCCACAAGTTGGTAGTCAGCAACCTCAACAGTTTCCGCAATATCAACAAGCTCCTGCACAATCTAGGAAACCATCTCTTGAGGATACACTCAATCTTTTTATGCAGAGTTCTCTTCAATTTTAAAAAGACACCTAACAAACTTTACTAGCTAACCAGCAAAGCGTACATGCGAATGCTCAATCTATTGCCAAGCTGGAAGTTCAATTGGGTCAACTTGCTGCTACATTGAGTGAGAGAGAGAAGGGGAGGTTCCCTAGCCAACCTGTGGCAAATCCAAAAGGACAGTTTGAGATTGACTCTAATTCAAACCAATAACAATATCATGAGCAAGCCAAATCTATCATTACCCTTAGGTCCGGTAAACAGATCGAGAACAAAGTATAAATGCCTAGGGAAGAATTAAATTCCAAACCGGAAGAGCAAAATGAAGCGGAGAGACATACTATTGCATCTAGAGTCCAAAAGCACTCTGACCCTCTAGAAACCACTCCTGTGCCATCCTATGTACCTAAAGCACCTTTTCCTCAACGTCTGGCACCAGTTAAGAAAGGAAACAACTTTAATGAGATATTGAAGATGTTTAAGCAAGTGCAAATTAACATTCCATTACTTGATGCTATCAAGCAAGTCCCTGCTTACGCTAAGTTTCTTAAAGATTTATGCACTCAGAAGCGTAAGATGCATGTTTATAAAAAGGTCTTCCTTGCAGAGCAACTCAGCTCTATGATTCAACACAACACTCCTCCTAAATTTAGGGATCCAGGAGCTCCTACCATTTCTTATGTCATAGGAGATCATAAGGTTGAGAAGGCATTGCTTGATTTAGGGGCGAGCATTAATTTGTTACCATATTCTGTGTATGAGCAGCTAGGACTTGGTGAACTGAAATCAACTAAAATAACTCTACAACTAGCTGATAGATCTGTCAAGGTACCCTATGATATTATTGAGGACGTGTTAATCCAGGTTGATAAGTTTTATTTTCCAGTGGATTTCATCGTTCTTGATACTCAGCCTGTCCCGAATCCTACGAGTCAAATCCTGGTTATCTTGAGACATCCATTCTTAGCTACATCCAATGCTATTATAAATTGAAGGAATGGAGTCATGAAGTTGTCTTTTGGTAACATGAAGATTAAACTTAATATTTTCAATGCTGGACAACAACCGGCAGACTCGGATGATATTTTTGAGGTGAACATGATTGATAGTCTAGTGCATGACTCTTTCTTTAAATATTTCGAAGACGCACTGGAGACTTGTCTAGCACATTTTGGCACAGACTTTGACATAGAAAGTTCCATCGAAGAAGTCCATGCATTGATCGACTCTAATTATATAATGGATACTACAAAATGGAAAGCGAAAGTGGAACTTCTTCCACCATCTGAGTCTAAACCGGTCCCGTCTGTTGAGAAACCACTCGAACTTGACCTTAAACAATTACCTGAAACTCTCAGGTATTTATTTTTAGGTCCTTCTGAGACCCTACCTGTCATCATAGCTTCTAACCTTGATAAGGAATATGAGGGCAAGTTGCTTAATGTTCTTAGAGAACATAGGGCAGCTATTGGGTGGACAATAGCGGACATAAAGGGAATAAGCCCCACTGTGTGTATGCATCGTATTCATCTTAAGAAAAATACAAAAACGTCACGTGAAATGCAAAGGAGGCTTAATCCTAACATGAAAGAGGTCGTACGGGCAGAGGTGCTTAAATTGTTAGATGTTGGTATCATTTACCCTATTTCGGATAGCACGTGGGTCAACCCAGTCCAAGTTGTTCCAAAAAAGTCTGGAATTACGGTGATAAAAAATGATGATAATGAATTAGTACCAACCCGCATGACTACGGGCTGGCGAGTTTGTATTGATTACCGTAAACTGAACCTGGTCACAAGGAAGGATCACTTTCCTCTGCCTTTCATAGATCAGATGCTTGAGAGATTGGCAGGGTATAGTTATTATTATTTCCTGGATGGTTATTCTGGGTACAATCAGATTCCCATTGCTCCCGAGGATCAAGAGAAAACTACATTTACATGTCTTTTTGGTACATATACCTATCGGCGTATGCCATTTGGGCTATGTAATGCGCCTGCTACTTTTCAACGATGCATGATGAGTATTTTTTCAGACATGGTTGAGCATTTTCTCGAGATTTTCATGGATGATTTTTTCATTTTTGGCTCTTCCTTTGATGAATGCTTATACCATCTATCTCTAGTTTTGAAAAGATGTAAAGAAACGAACCTGGTATTGAATTGGGAAAAGTGTCATTTTATGGTTCAAAAAGGGATTGTACTCGGGCATGTTATTTCAAGTAAAGGCATTGAAGTTGATAAAGCCAAGATTGATTTAATTTCTAGTCTTCCTCCACCTAGAACGGTGAAGAAAATTAGATCATTTTTAGGGCATGCAGGATTCTACAGGAGATTCATTAAGGATTTTAGCAAAATTTCTCGACCCTTGTGCAGTTTATTAGCTAAGGATGTTGCCTTTGACCTTGATGATGATTGTCGGAAAGCTTTTGACAAGTTAAAGCTTTTATTAACTTCTGCTCCAATCATCCAACCACCTAATTGGAGTTTACCTTTTGAGCTTATGTGTGATGCTTCTGATTATGCTGTTGGAGCCGTCTTAGGGCAACGATTGGACAAAATACCTCATGTCATTTATTATGCTAGTAGGACTCCAAATGATGCTCAACTGAACTACTCTACCACTGAAAAAGAGTTGTTGGCAGTGGTATTTGCTCTAGACAAATTCAGGTCATATCTCATTGGATCGAAGGTTATAGTATTTTCAGATCATGCAGCATTGAAATATCTTCTTTCTAAAAAAGATGATAAACCTCGATTGATTCGTTGGATTCTCTTGCTACAAGAATTTGACATTGAAATTCGGGATAAAAAGGGTTCCGAAAATGTGGTAGCCGACCATTTGTCTAGACTTGTCTTGGAGCCCACAGTGGATCTTGTGCAAATGAATGAGTCTTTCCCTGATGAACAACTTTTAACTATTTCTCAATTACCTTGGTATGCGGATATCGTAAATTATCTTGTTACAAGTCAGATTCCTTCTCATTGGACTAAACAGGATAAATCCAAATTTCTTACTGAGGTTAAACATTTCTTCTGGGATGATCCATACCTATTCAAACTCTGTCCTGACCAGGTCATTAGGAGATGTGTACCTGAGAGTGAGTTTCATAGTATAATCTCCTTTTGTCATGACCATGCATGTGGTGGTCATTTTGGTTCAAAGAAAACAGCTGTAAAAGTTTTACAAAGTGAATTTTATTGGCCTACACTTTTTCCAGACACACATGCATTTTGTTCTACATGTGATCGATGCCAACGTATGGGTAATATTTTCCGTAGAAACATTATGCTACTTACCAATTCTCATTGTTGAGATATTTGATGTTTGGGGTATTGACTTCATGGGTCCGTTTCCCCCATCATTCGGTTATATGTATATCCTTGTGGCCGTCGATTATGTCTCTAAGTGGGTGGAAGCAGTGCCATGTAAAACGAATGATCACAAAATTGTGGTCCGCTTCTTGAAAGAAAATATCTTTTCTCGTTTTGGTACTCCTCGGGCACTCATAAGTGATGGTGGTACTCATTTTTGCAATAAACCGTTTGAATTTTTAATGAAGAAATATTCCATCACGCATAAAGTTGCAACTCCATACCATCCACAAACAAGTGGTCAAGTAGAAGTTTCGAATCGGGAGATTAAACAAATTTTAGAGAAAACAGTTCGCCCTGATCGTAAGGATTGGTCGCAACGTTTGAATGATGCTCTTTGGGCGTATCGTACAGCATTCAAAACTCCGATTGGAATGTCTCCCTATAGGCTTGTCTTTGGAAAAGCATGTCACTTACCTGTGGAATTAGAACATCATGCTTATTGGGGCATCAAAACCTTTAATTTTGATTTGAACAAGGATGGATTGCACCGTAAACTTCAACTCAATGAGTTAGAAGAAATTCGAAATGAGGCATATGAGAATGCAAAAATTTATAAAGAACGAACGAGATTTTTTCATGACCAGTCAATTCTTCGCAAGACATTTGAACTAGGTCAGAAAGTCTTATTGTATAATTCTAGGTTACGCCTCTTTCCTGAAAAACTACGTTCGTGATGGTATGGTCCTTATTAGGTAGTAACAGTATTTCCTCATGTAGCAGTTGAGATTAAAAATTTTAAGGACGAAAACATTTTCAAAGTGAATGGTCAACGACTGAAACCTTATTTGGAGGATTTGGTTAATCAAGATGTTGAGGAAGTTAATTTGGAGGACTTAGGTTTTCACGATTGATTAATTCATGGTCCATTTTTGTCTGGCTGAAGACATTAAACTTAGCGCTCCTGGGAGGCAACCCAGCTTTTCATTCTATTTCATTTCCCTAGTTAGTTGATTCAATGTTTGTGGGTAACATTGCTGCAAACCCTCACGAGACTACAACTCGTCCACTAGGGGCAACCTAGGGGTTTAAAGGCTTATTGCATACGCTAAATGCAATCGAGAGCACCTGCGAAAGTGGTATAGGTAGGATTTTCTTTTTGATTTTATCTTTATTATTTTTGTTGATTTCTCTCTTGTGCTGACTCGCTTTTACGTTGATATTTTTTGGAAAAGCCTCTTAATTCTTCGTCCAGGTACTATCTTTCCATCACTCTTCTTTTACTTGCATTGCATGCTTATTTCTTTTACATTGAGGACAATGTAGATTTTAGGTTGAGGGTGGGAGATTAGGTTACCTAATCAGTATTTTCTTGAGCAAAAATACCTAATCAGTATTTTCTTGGTCTTGAGCAAAAAGTTTGAAAATTTTTAAATTTTATGAATTTGAAGTGACTTTGAAGGATAGTTGTGATTTTAAAATTAAAAGATACGTGATGTTGGTAATTTATGACTCTTGGATTCAGTTGTCTGTTAGATTTCACATTTAAGTTTGAATTGTTAATCCATGATTGGAAGTTGTAAACATTGATTGAGTCATGATTTTGCATATCACATCTCGCTTACACATTAAAGTTTTGATTTGATATTGAATGATTAACTTGGTAATCACAAAGCATGAAAGGAACCAGCCAAAATAAAATTTCATGTGCAGTAAAGAATTTTTACCATAGGTTTGCTCCCTATGGGTGTAGATTCGATCCCCTATGGTTGATAGTTAGAAATGAAGTTAGGTGACAAGTTTTTACCATCTGTTTGCTCCCTATGGGTGAAGATTTGATTCCCCTACTTGGAGTTACTGTTCAAGAAAAATAAAAGCTAGTAGAATGAAAAGATGATCTTAAAAGCAAGTGTTGGTTTCATGTTTTGTTGTCATGAATGTCGTTGTTAATCACCAAAGATATCATGAAAATGACAATTGGATCTCTTAATTGTGGTAAGCCGATATCGCACTATACACTCATAGAACTCAATGTTTAGAAGTTTCTAATTAATGGATTAATATTTTGAACTTGTTCATGTAGTTTACTGTGAGCTTGATTCCTGGAGAAAATTCCACACACCATTCATGAACCTTAAAATTCTCACATCTCAACTATATCTGTTCACAAGTCACTTGAGTTTACAAGAATTGCTCTTTTATTTTTGAAATTATTTTTCGCATGTTTTGCTCGGGACTAGCAAAATGCTGGTTGGGGGTTGTGATGTGGGTCGAATATTGCATATCAGACCCCGATTACTACCCTATTTTACATACATGATATAGCTGTATGGAGTATTTTACTCATGTTTTTGTTGCAGGTAGTAATTAAGAGCGTGGACTGAAAAAGGATATTAAAAGTGTGGATTTGATGATCTGAAGTCACCAGAGCAAGGGATGCACTCCAAAGAATCAAGATTAATGGATTTACAAGCCAGGGATCGAAGAAAATTAAGCCGTTCGCATTAAATGAGCCCGAAAATCAGCCAGAATGCAAGATCACATGGTTTCCGCCATCCGATTGACTCGAAACTTTATACACGTGATGAGGGCCATAAATTAACCGTACATATCAAATTTCAGCCATTGAAGATCTCGAAAAGTGGGCAAACAGTTAGATTAGCCCCTTAATTCATTAAGTGGGGCTCACATGATACTTGGAACTATCTCAAATTTGGAGTCAACGCCTTAAATGAGGTGAAAAAACAGCTGGACGGTACGGATTTCTCACAAACATCATAGTGGACCCCATTTATGCGTGAGTGTGCATAGTGCACCATTTCAGTCGCCGTGCACGACACCGTGATCGACTTTCTAAAAACAGAGAAACGAGCCTCTGTTTCTCGTTACGCAGGGCCGATCGCGGGTGGTGTAAATGGCCCACCATCTCGGTCCAGATGATCGATCTGAACCGTCCATATTGTAGAGGGCCTCAAAAGGATTGAATCCATGCTGATATTTTGTGACCATGCATAGGAATGAGCTCGCTACAGAGGTAACAAACAAAGCTGCCCTATGACGTCCAGAATGATTGTAGCTTGATTGAATCTCCGAGCCACATAGTGGACATTCAAAACTGACTTTTCTTGGTCGAAATTTTGAGAGGAATGTAATAGATGGTATGGATTTCCAAAAAGACTTTGATCATGGACCCACCAACTCCCGTTCAAAAACTGGAAACTTCCGTTTCCAGCGTTCGCACAACAGTGCGTCGGTTCGCACTTGAGGGCCCCATCTATGATCCCAATTGATAATTGAAACCGTCCACCAGAATCCCAGTATCGCTATTACTAACGTGTAGGTGACCGAATTTTAAAAGAAAGTGTTTATGGAAATCTATCCGTTCAAAAGCAGGTTGAACGGTAGAGAAAGATAACATGTGGGCCTCATCAAAAGAAGGTAAAAATTGTGCATTACTGACCGAAATCGCGTCCTCCATCTAATGGACGGAGTGGATTTCTCAAAATAATGAGTGGATGGACCCCACCAGCATTACAGCAGAAGAGATCCGCGATCTCTGTTTTCGCATCCGGAAACTGTCTGATTTTGGGGCGGTAGCACAATCAGATCGAGGATCAGATAGCTGATCCAAGCCGTCCATTGTGTAGACCACTCAGAAACGTCCCAGGAGATGTTGTTTTTACGAAGCAAGTGTAAGAAAGATGGGAGTTTTAAGACCCTAAAGTTTGCTGTGAAAAGGCCTTTCGCTGCACGACTATTGCTGTAAAACGTCCGACTCTTTGTCCGACTCCAACTCTCCATCGCCCTAGTAGGCTATAAAGGGACGTCAAGGAGAGCCAGATCGGGAGCTGGAGAGCATATAAAAAGAAGAAAGGGGAAAGAAAAAGAAAGAGAAGAAAGAGAGAGAAAGGAAGAAGGGATGTTTTTCATGCTTCAATCTTATTTTTCTTTCTTTCTCATTAACATTATGAATTGTTAATCTCTTAACTAGGGCTGAGATGAAGCCCCTAATTTGAATAATGCTTGTTATGTGTTGATTTTATTTGGTTTAGATTGATTTGTTTCTTTCGCTAGTGTGCTTAACTGTAATTTTCATATTCATCCATTCTATGAGCTCGACCAAAGTCTAGACATGGATGTTGTTTGGAATCTTAACTAGGTGCTTGTGTCTGACCATGAACAGGTTTCCTATAGAGGAAGAAACAGGATTTACATCTCTCCATGCCTGACCATGGATGGAAAGATGTGATCCATATGCTTTAAAAGATTATACATTCTGTGTGCCCAACCAAGGATATAGAGTGTACTTTGTTTATTTTAATATCAATCTGAATTAGGGTAAATCAACAGGTAAAATAAGGGTTAGGATAATTAGGGGTGGATTTGAAAGTCCTAGTCTTCTCCTGGATTGAATTTTTCTCATAATTCTCAGTTATTTTCCATAGATTTGTGTTAGTTTACTTATTAGTTTGCTAAAATATTTGTTGGATTAGTTAAGAAGAGTCTTAAATTTCAAATTGTGACAACCAGTCCTCGTGGGAACGATCTCGTAATACGTACCATATTTACATCTGATTCGTATAGTTGCGAGTTAAAATCATTTAAATCAAATTAGTTTAAATTAAAACATCATTTAGGTTTAGGTTTAGGTTAAGGTTATATGTTATCGGTTATAGGTTTATATTTAGGTTTAGGATAAGGTTATATGTTATAGGTTTAGGTTATAGGTACAGGTATAGGTTTAGGTTTAGGTTTAGGTTAAGGTTATAGGTTATAGGTTTAGGTTTAGGTTATAGGTTTATGTTTAGGTTTAGGTTAAGGTTATAGGTTATAAGTTTAGTTTTAGGTTGTAGGTTTAGGTTTAGGTTATAGGTTATAGGTTTAGGTTGAGGTTATAAGTTATAGGTTTAAGTTATAGTTTATAGGTTTAGGTTTAAGCCATATAGGTTATAGGTATAAGTTATAGGTTTTAGGTTTAGGTATTTGAGAATAGGTTTAGGAATTTAGGTTCAGGTTCTAGGTTTGGGTTAGGGTTATAAGTTTGGGTTTAGGTGTAGGTTTAAGTTAAGTGAATTAAGTTTAGCTTTAGGTTTAGGTTAAGGTTATATGTTATACGTTATAGGTTATATGTTTAGGTTTAGGTTTAGGATAAGGTTATAGGTTATAGGTTATAGGTTTAGGTTTAGGTTATAGGTTTAAGTTAAGGTTATAGGTTATATGTTTAGGTTTAGGTTAAGGTTATAAGTTATAGGTTTATGTTTAGGTTATAGGTTTAGGTTTAAGTTTAGGTTTAGGTTTAGGTTATAGGTTATAGGTTTAGGTTTAGGTTAAGGTTATAAGTTATAGGTTTAGGTTTAAGTTATAGGTTATAGGTTTATGTTTAGGTCTAGGTTATAGGTACAGCTTATAGGTTTAGGGACAACCTGTTCACAAGATTACACAGATAGTGATGAAGGAAAAAAATAAATATCAGTGGTTCCCTCCTTTCAAGGACCCCTACTCAACATCCGAATAGCTCCGACACACATCCGGGTCTGCTCCATCAATTTTAACCTAATAAATAAACACGAATCTATCCAAATGACCATGTCACTCATATTGTTGTACATAAGAAATGGACAACTTCATCATGGTTATAACAGCTTTTCCCACCTTCTAGGGACCCCTGCTCAACATCTGGATAGCTCCGACACACATCCGGGTCTGCTCCATCAATTTCAAACTAATACATAAATATGGGCCTGTTAAAATGGCTAGGCCACCCATATTGCTGTTCATAAGAAATTGACAGTTTAGTCATAGTTATAACAGTGGTTCCCACCTTCCAGGGACTACTGCTCAATTAAATCCTAAATTAGTTACCCACTAAGGTTGGATAGATTGTAATACTTTCATATTCCCATTTAAACGTCCACGCCGAAAATCCGGCGACATCTTCCTTTGCCTCTCTAGATAAGTTAATCTTACGTTACATTCCGATGTCAAATATCTAAAGTAATGTAAAGATATTTAACATTGAATACGGAACAGAAGAAACATATCCAGAGAGAAACGAGGAGATGGATCGTAAATCAGACATGAACATTTAAATAGATTATATGAAAGCATACTATCCATTTAGCCTTAAACTGTCCAAAATGGGACAATTTGAGCGATTTCTATGCCTCCAAAAATACACCATATCTATATATGACCACATAGAAATCCTCGAACGGGTAAGTAATTATCTAATTTACAAATCACAATTATAAGTCACAACTATAAACTAACAAGTCACAATAATAATTTAAGAAAAAAAAAATGTAATACATATTAAGCATCACTATGTGAAAGTATAATAGTTTTTTGAAATAATGAGAAAAGATCAAATACAACTCCCACAATTTGCAAAGTATAATAGTTTCTTGAAATCTCAAAACAAAGTGAAAGCATCATTAAGTTGTACCGCTACAGGGATCCAGTGTGTATTTCATTGAGAATGATAGGAATAAGCAGCTCTACATATTGCATATATTTGCGAGATCCATCTCGAGCTTTCCATCAAGCGGCCACATTTTCTACTTGCGATGGCCTACCATTTTTCTTCTTAGGTGGGGATATTGTGCCAAAGAAATGGATGGCTAAAGAAAATTATTTTAGCCGTCCATTTGTAGAGTACATGGCCCACCTGAGAAGTTAAAAGGGCTTGATTTTAGAACAGAAGATCTAAGGGGATTTGTAAAAAGCATGTAAAAAAATAATCTCTTGGGAAGACTTACTTTTAGGATACCGTGGGAAAGTAAAGGGTGTTTTTCTTGTTTGGTTTTATTTATTTATTTATGAGATTATAAATTCAAATACTTGACTATCTATTTTGATATCATGTCAAACAATCAATTTCTTTAAAAGCTGAGTCATTAAAAAATAGTGTATCAATGCATATTAAGGGACTCTAACACCCTAATATGTGGGTGGAGCAACTGAAGATGGATAGAGGTACATGCATCACATTGGCACATGTGTGTTGTTTTGCATATGTAGGTGTAATGGATGCAAATTGCCAGTAATCTATAGTTTAAGGGAGCCCCTTAATCCCAATGTGACCCAAAGAAAAGGCACTGTTTGTCCTTATTAAATGTCGGCTAGCTAGTAGTGAAAAATAAGGGCTCCCTATGTGAAACGATGGTGTTACCCTTTTCACTTTAGGGTTGCATTTAATACAAGCAGGCGACGCTATAATGGCATTGTCCAAATCATGTCATCTGAATTAAATATCACCCAATGAAAAGGCATCATGCATCCATATTAAATGTGGGTCGATATTGAAAAGCAAGACTCCCTAATGTGAAATGATGATGGTACCATTTTTACTATGGGATGCACATTTAATGTATCTGTGTTGCTATATCATTTTAGTGCACAAGCCTGAATATAGGGTAGATGCATTTCTCAAGTGGGCTCCACAATATGGACATTGACGCCCATTGTTAGAGATTGCCTTAAAGCACACCGGTGAGGCCGCTGTTCAGGTCCTACATTCTTTATATTGAGCCCATTAAGGGCTGATTGGCATATGTATTATGAACCCTACTTAGTATACATTTTATGACCTGGTAAGGGTCCATTTCCACGTAGCACACACACCTCAAGATGCAACGGTGACAGAAAAAACCCACAACTGGGACATGATTTGTATGGACATGGGCCGCCGCATTTGGCATAGCCTTTGGAACCTTTGTAGGGCCCACATTGAGGCCTTTTATAAGGTTAATTGTGATTGATTGTGAACCCTACATACACCATGTATTCTTGTATGATTAAGGACATATATGCTGTGATGATGTGTTTATAACATGAAGTATGATTAGGCTATTTGTGATGTGACTTCACACCTTAGTAACATGCTTAATACATTGACGAAATGGCCATCCACATAACATACACATCATTTCACGCTTAGCTTTGGATCGTGATTGACCATGATAGCATACACCCAGTCGTGGGGCCTGTTATTGTATTAATTTGTTGCCTAATGCATGGCAAACTAGCAGTCATACGCCCTATGGCTTTGAGGCACTTAGGGGACCCGACCGACATAATGCAGATTTGGTTCAGGTGTTGGATAAAATGATTCATGCATTAACTATGCATTTCCTATGTCATGATTGCATTTGTAACATGTGTGTCGTTAGACTATTAATCTATTGGACACATGGCCTACTAATGATATCTCAAAATAATTAGATTATCCATTGCATCACTATAATTACTTTAATACAATGATCAGTGACGTCCAAACATTGTCCATGTAAATCAACAGTTAAAAATCGTTGATTAGTCACTCGGACATGATCTTGTGCTTGTGGCCCATCTGAGACTTGAAATTTCATCGTTTTCAGGGAAAGTATATATTTCAGTAGGCTTATCACAACCATTGTAACAAACATTACATATGTTCGCTAATTAGAGATATTAAAGTTGATTTAATAATTAAATTCAAACCCCTATAAATATTTTGATGATGTTTTTATTATATCCAAATTGTTTATCCATTTTTTCGAGATATAAATCTCAGGTAGACCAAACCACAGGAAAATAATAGTAATTGAATGTCCACCATTAAAAACCTCCTAGGGCCCACTGTAATTTTTATTTGACATCCAACTTATTGATTAGGTCAAACTCACCTGGATGAAGGGGGAAAAAACAAATATTATCTTGATCCAAAGCTTTTGTAGCCCCTGAGAATTTTTTAATGGTGGTCGTTCAACCAACACAGTTTTCTGTGATGGGTCTAGTACTTGAGATTTAGATCAATCTCTTTTTTCGGTTTCGCAACATAAAATGATCTGAAAAATGGATGGATGGCGTGGATGAAATAGATATGTAATGGTGGGCCCTACCACGTGCATTGAGAAATCCACCAAAAAATTCCCAAATATCGATTTTGGACAATCCACCCTAAAATTCCTAAATCATCGTTGAGATTGAGAGAGAGAGAGAGAGAGAGAGAGAGAGAGAGAGAGAGAGAGAGAGAGAGAGAGAGAGATGGATGGGCGCTGGAGTTTTCTTGAGTTAAAACAAAACCTTATTACTGATGAAAATTTTCTTCGGTAAAAGGCCGTAAAAATATTTGGGCCCACCCGTGCTCTCTCAACCCCATTCACTCCGTACATATGTTTTTAAATATACTTATTAGCTACATCAAAAATAAAAATTACAAATCGACATCTATGATTAACCACACAAAGTGAAATCATATGTCCACCGTTCATTTTGTCCGCCTTTACCAATGATTTTTTTCGTCGGTAAAAATCTCCTTTACCGATGATATTGTATATCTCGGTAAACATAGCCTCTTAGTGGGAATATGTTTCGTATGGGCGGGAATCTTATTCCAACAAATATTATTTCATTGGTAAAAACGACGAAATAAATTTCGTTAGTAATAAGTTCAGTAGGCTATGTGGGGCCCACCATGATGTAACTGTTTTATCCACTCCGTTCATCACTTTTCTCATATCATTTTAAGGTATGCTTCTAAAAATGAAGCAGGTTCACAGCTCCTGTGGACCACACCAAAGGAAGCTGCAATGATAATGACACCCACCATTGAAACCTTTTCAAGGGACACCGTGATGTTTTTTAATCATCCAACCTATTCATAATGTCAGGTAGACATGGATGAAGTGAAAACACAAATATCAGCTTGATACGAAAATTCTCCAACTCCCAAGAAGTTTTTTATGGTGGACGTTCAATCCCCACTTTGTGCTCCAGTACTTAAGCCTTGGACCTTTCTCATTCATAATCATATATTGGTCCCACCTAGATGTGATTCACATATCCAACCCATTCATTATGTGTGTCTTACTTGGATGAGGGGTCAGACGAAGTTTTAGCCGCATCCAAAACTCATGTGGGCCCCACCAAGTGCTTTTATATTTTTTAGGATGTCTTCACATAGTTTTAAATGGTATGATGAGTTTTGTATACGGATGAGTTTTGAGATTCTCATAACCTAAAGGGGGCACATCAAATGCACGGTGTTGATGTTCGACACACATCATGATGGGCCCCACAAAACTTACTAACATTAATTCTTAGGTTCTCAGGGGATTAATAAGTTAGGCCACAATCTTGACAAGAATATTTGGCCCATTTTACATGTCTAGTCCATTCACTCTATTTTACTGATCATTATCCTCAATTTGACTAGTTACTCGCCCCAATCATGCTACATATGAGAAAGATATTGAGCATACAAGATAGATCAACAATTTGAGTGAATTTTGATTTAAACACTTGAAGTTATTTACTCTTCAATCTGGACTGATCACATTGTCCAAAAACGGTTAATGGTTGTTCATAATATCAAAAAGATATGAATGAAGAGAAAACACAAACATCAGCTTGATCCAAAACTTCTATGGCCTCCAAGAAATTTTCAATGGTAGAGGTTCAATCACACTATTTCCTGTGCTGTGGTCCACTTGAGCCTTGGATATGCTTCCTTTTTGTTCTTTAGACTTAAAATTATTTGTTAACATGGATGAACGGAGTAGATAAAATAAATAAATAATGGTGGGTCCAACAAAATTTACTTAGTATGCTAAGGGTAATGAGTAACTCACCTAAATGTAGTGGAGATGAGTTTCCTTAAAACATTCATAATCATATATTGTGCCTGCCTAGATGTGATTCACAAATTCAACCTACTCATTATCTATGTCCCACTTGGATAAGGGGTTAGACCAAGTTTCAGTTACATCCAAAACTCATGTGGGCCCCACCAAGTGCTTTTATATTTTTTAGGATGTCTTCACATAGTTTTAGATAGTATGGCCCACCTGAGTTTTGTATACGGATGAGTTTTGAGATATCTCATGACCTAAACCATAAAATGCATGGTGTTGATGTTCGACAGACATCATGATAGGGCCCACAAACCTTACTAACATCAATTCTTAGGTTCTCATGAGGTCAATATGTTGGGTAACAATTTTGACCAAAATATGGGGCCCATTTTAAATGTGATCTGGTCCATTCACTCTATTTCACTGATCAATACCCTTAATTTGACTAGTTACTCACCCCGATCAGGCTACATATGAGAAAGATATTAAGCATACAAGATTGATCAATAATTTCAATGAAAATTGATTTAAACATCTGAAGTTATTTACTCTTCAATTTAGATAGATTAGAATTGTCAAAAAAATGGTTAAAGGTTCAATTAGTAGGTGTACCTGATAATTTAGTAAAAAATGTTATTTTTTTAGAGATAAATCTCAATTTCCATTTAAAAATCACATTTTTTTTTTCAAAATGTATATTTTTTTTACTCTTAATTTTTCTTTCAACACTTTTAACAAAAAATCATATTTATTATCAAATATATTTTTTTAAAAAGTACAAATTCTAATTTTTTTTTGTCAAAATCTTAAAATTTTTATCAAATTTATCAAATTTTAATTTTTTGATTTTTGCCGATGATGTATGTATTTCATCGGTAAAAAATCCTTTAGGATGATTGTTTTCGTCGGTAAAAAGTTTATCAAATTTTATTATTTTTTATCAAAAAATTCAAAATACTGATCTTTGTCGATGATGTAAATATTTCGTCAGTAAAAAAATCCTTTAACAACGATTGTTTTCGTTGGTAAAAAGTTCATTTACCGATGATATTGTATAACGTTGGAAAAATAGCCTCTTCGATCTTTTGCCGGTGAACTATTTGGTTCGTCGGGAAAAATTACATTTACCGACAAATTAATCATCGATAAAAGATTTTTCACCGACGATAAATAATTTCATCAATAAAAGTTTCCAGGCCATCATTGTAAATGGTGGCCGGAACATATTCGGTCGTGGCAGGAATCTTTTATCGGTGAAATTACATTTCGTCAGGGAAAGTCTTATTTACCGACGGAATTGATTTCGTTGGAAATAACTTAGTCAGTAAAAGGCTAATTTCTTGTAATACTCATAGGTCAGCAGTTGTGTAGCCATGCTATGAGATTTAATTGGTGGGCCATGCATTGGGACACCGTTTGTCCAGTGACGCTGCAATTAGCCAGGTGGCTAGTAATAGGTGATATGGCCCCACTATGATTTATATGTTTTATTCATACTGTTCATCCATTTTTACACATCATTTTAATAATATATCTCATAAATGAGATAGATCAAAATCTTAGGTGTACCACACCATGGGAAACCGTAGTAATTGAATGTCTACCATTAAAAATCTTATAGAGATCATTGTAATGTTTATTTGACATCCAACCTGTAAATTAGTGCATACGGACCTGGATGAAGGAAAAAAATAAATATCAGCTTGAAGCAAAACCTTTGTAGCCCCGATAAGTTTTTAACGGTGATATTTCAATCAAGACAGTGTGGCTCACTTGAGATTTTGATTTATTTCAGTTTTGGATTAATGCCATAAAATTATCTGAATAAATGGATGGACGGCATGGATGAGACACATACATCATTTTGGGGTCCCCATCTAGCGGTAGGGGAGTAGGCAGTCCGTTTCCCTTGCACTGTCAGAGATACTCGGCTGAAAAACGGAGCAGATTGCCGCCGCCAGACGATGATTGCGTCCTACCCTGTTCGTCTCCAGCTGGGAACGGGCAGCAACTTTGAGTGGCCATCGTGATGTAGGGGTCTTATCGACACCAATCGAAACCATCTATCTATTTTTTCGTATTATTTTGGGGGATAAGCCCAAAAATGAGGTAGATCCAAGGCTCACGTGAACTACACCACAGGAAGCAGCTGTGATAATGATTCTCACCGTTGAAACTTTTCTAGGGCCCACTGTGATGTTTATTTTTCATCTAACCTATTCATAAAGTTATATAGACGTGGATTAAGTGAAAAAAAAAAAAAATAAGCTCCATCCAAAACTTTCCTGGGCCCCAATAAGTTTTCAACGGTAAGAGTTTAATCCCCATTGTGTAGTCTATTTGAGCCATAGATCTGCCTTATTTTAGTCGAATACCCTAAAATATATGAGAAATTGGATGGACGGTGTGGATTAGACCCATACATCACGGGGGCCACTCAAATCTGTTGCCCGTTCCCAGCTGGAGACCGGCGTGGGGCCCATATGTCAGTACGTAATCCGCGTCCACCGGCCAAACCCTTTGTAGGAACTTCCTTAACGGCAAGCTAGGTGGGGTCCATCGTGATTTTATTGAGGATGGAGTGGGCAAGAAAATGCCCACCGTTGAAATTTACCTGGAGCCCACCGTGATGTTTGTATGCCATCCATGCCATTTATAAGTTAATTCCTACTCGGTGAACTAAAATCAAAAAAATTGTAGCGAGATCCGAGACTTATTTAGGCCCAAGAATGTTTCAACGGTGGACGTTCAATCCTCACTGCTTTCTATCCTACAGCCCACTTAACTTTTGGATCTGTTTTATTTTTGGCATATGTTAGAACATGATCTTCAAAAATAGATGGAGGGGATAGATTTCTCGCAAACATCATGGTGGGCTCCACCTAGCTTCCGGTCATAGGAAGTTCGTATGGAAAACCGTGGGTTGTGCCTTGACGTCACTAATGTACACCAACCATAATGTATATGTTATATATACACCGATTCATCTAATTTTTTTATGGTCATTTTAAAGTTGGGATAAAAAACGAAGCAGATCAAATCCTCAAGTGGACCACACCACAAAAAGTAGTGGGACAATGACACCCACCATTGCAACCTTCTTAGGGCCCACCATAATGTTTATTTACCATCCAACCTGTTAATAAGACCACACAACTTAGACAAAGTATACAAAAAAAAATATCATCCTCGTGCAAAACTTCCATAGCCTTTAAGAAGTTTTCAACGGTAGACCTTCAGTCTGCACTGATTAGTCACCTTAAACATTTGGATCTGTCTCATTTTTGGGACCATCTCTTAAAATGATGAATGGAATGTTGGGGGCCTTGCACAAAACCTTAGGATCTAGCCCTCCAGAACAAATTAGAATTATGGGATATTAATAGTAATGAAATAAATCAAAGCAACAACCACACATCACACAAGAGATTTTTACGTGAAAATCCCTCAAAGAGGTAAAAACTACGGAACCTCGTCCAAATCAACAACCCACTATGAAGTAGAACGTTACAACCTTCGTCACTCACGCAGGAGTGGATGAACAATAAGAGAATAAAAGAAAAACAGAGGGATCTCATTGATCACGAGGACGCAGAAGCGCTAAGACAACGACTCGCTTCCACAAGCTTCCTCTCTCTCTTTTCTCTCAATCTCTCACCTTTGATATCCTTAAAATCTTTAGAAAAACCCTCTTGTGCTTTTTCTTTACACAACATAATACCCTAGAAAACCCTAGGAACTCCTTTTTATAGTTTTAGAAAACTCTTTTCCGCATCCCTGTTGCGAAAGGACTCAAATCCGCAGTTTCGCGCAAAATCACGGAACAAACTGCGTAACTTACGACTAGTCCTGAAAATTTTAGGGCTGGTCTTAGCCTCCTTCGACTGGTCGAAACTCACCTACGACTGGTCGAAGACCGTAGAGAAAAACAGTAAAAACTCGCTGGACTTTGAGTCGTGCCAGGGCTCGAACCTACGACCAGTCGAGCGCCTCCCACGACCAGTTGAAGACCACCTATGACTGGTCGAGCATTGCGATGAAACCCTCCAAAATTTCAACCACTGCACCGTCTCTCCTTTGAACTGAGGAGAAAAACCCCATCAAATCTCCTCCTTTCCGACTCAGGAGGAATTCACCTTCTTTAAGCCAGTCAGGTTTCTACAAACCTCAAACTTTCCCTTGAACAAAGCCTTGGTCATTATGTCTGACCCATTATCGTTCGTGTGGACTTTCTTAAGCTGTAACACTTTCTGTTCCAAAGTATCCCTGATCCAGTGATACCGAATCTCTATGTGCTTCGACTTGGAATGCTGACTTGGATTCTTGCTCAAGTGTATATCACTCTAACTATCGCAATAGACCACGTGCTCCTCTTGCTTCAGGCTAAGTTTTTGTAGGAACCTCTTCATCCAAAATATTTCTTTACATGCTTCTGTGACTGCAATGTACTCGGCCTCTGTCGTCGACAATGCTACGACCTTTTGTAGCTTGCTCTGCTAAGAAATCGCTCCCCCTGCAAACGTAAACATGAACCCCAATGTAAACTTCCTGGAGTCTATGTCACCTGCATATCTGCATCTGTGTAGTCCTCTAACACAGGTTTACCGTCACCATAGCATAGGCTCAACCTGTATGAGCCTCTTAGATACCACAGTATCCACTTCACCGCTGCCCAATATTCTTTGTCAGGATTGACAAGATACCGGCTGACAACACCAACCGCATATGCTATGTCTGGGCGTGTATACACCATAACATATATCAAACTTCCTACAGTTGACGCGTAGGGTATCTTCTGCATCTCTTCCACCTTTGCCTTCATCTTGGGACACTGCCTGTCGCTCAATTTGAAGTGACCATCCAGTGGAGTACTAACCGGCTTCGCTGCATTCATATTGAACCGCTCTAGGACTTTCTCAATATACCGCTCTTGTGACAGCCAAAGCTTTCTACTGCTTCTGTCACGGGTTATCTTCATTCCTAGGATCTGTTTAACCGGGCCCAAGTCTTTCATCGCAAAAGACTTGCCCAACTCCTGTTTCAGTCTGTCGATCTTCTTGATGTCCTTTCCCATGATGAGCATGTCATCAACATATAACAACAGAACTATGAAATCACCATCTGAGAACTTGCGCGTGAACACACAGTGGTCTGACTCAGTTCTGTCATACCCATGCTGTTACATGAACGAATCGAACTTCTTGTACCATTGCCGTGGAGCTTGTTTCAGCCTATACAAGCTTTTCCTCAGCCTACACACCATATGCTCCTTGCCTTTGACTTTGAACCCTTCTGGTTGGTGCATGTAGATCTCTTCTTCCAGATCACCATGAAGAAAAGCAGTTTTAACGTCCAACTGATATATCTCCAGATCCATGCTAGCCGCCAACCAAAGCAACACCCGTATGGATGTCATCTTCACCACTTGTGAGAATATTTCCTCAAAGTCTATGTCTTTTCTCTGACCGAACCCTTTTACTACAAGTCTGGCCTTGAACCTCATCTATGAATTCTTTTGCTCAACCTTCTTTCTAAACACCCACTTGTTGCTCAGAGTTTTCTTGCCCTTAGGCAGTTTCACCATGTCATAGGTGTGGTTCTTATACAAGGATTCCATCTCCTCTTGCATAACTTTCAACCATTCCTCCTTATGCTTATCGACTAGGGCCTCAGAATAATCTTCTGGCTCTCTCTCATCAGTTAACATAATGTACTCATGTGACGAGTACCTCTTGGACGGCTGCCTGTCTCTAGATGACCTCCTTACCTGTGACTCAACAGGTGGATCAAGTGGGGGCTGCTCTCTTAGTCCATCTTCTGTAGGAACCCCCTCGTCCTCTACACCTCGCTGTACTTCTCCCATCATCAGGCACCACAAGAGGAATAACCGGATCCATGTCCTCTGGCCCTGAACTAAGCTGGTTCTTCTCTGGCTTACCAATGTCTTCTATACACTTATCTTCAAAGAAAACCACATCTCTACTCCTGACGAGCTTCTTCTCGGTCGGATCCCACAATCTGTAACCGAACTTTTCATCACCGTACCCTAAGAACACACATTGCCTGATCTTCATATCGAGGTTGGACCTCTCTGTTCACTCCCCAAGTGTAGGGTTGTGATGTAGTAATAACTCGGTAAGACCGAGGTCGAATCCCAAGGGACTGAAACTTGTACGTTATCTAAAACTAACCAGAACTAGAACTAGATTAAGATGAAATCTAAACTGAATGTAATTTGAGAAATAATGGTGAAATAATTATCTAAACTTGAGAGAAATCAGGAGAAGGGAACTAGGGATTCAGAGGATCCACTTGTAGAGATCAGGGAGATCTTATGCATGTTTCATGGAAATTAACTGAACTGACATTGATCTAGTTTTCAAAGAGATGAAAGGTGTATGAATTAGAATGGATTCCATCACCAAACCATGCCCAAAAGACTATGACAAACAACAAAATTAAACTAATTATCACCTAATCACATGTATGAAAGTTAGGAAGGGTACCGTCATCCAACCATGCCTAGGAGATTATGGTGAACAACAGGACGTCCTGACGTCATAAACATGAAAAGGAAATAGAAATATTCAAAGCATCGCAGACCCATTGTAATTTCAGTCACAACAGACCATTAAGAACTAAAAATATTCCCATAATAATCAACTAAAATCAACGTCGATTCATGAATTAAAATAAAAATAAAATAAAATCTCCCATCTCACTACAAGCTTCACCTCTTAGCCCTAGCTAAGAGGTTTAGCCAGACATGGATGACTAAATCTCCACAATTGAAATAAACTAAAAAATAAAAAGAAAATACTCTTTTTTTTTCTTCTGCTTCACGTCCCTGCCCGAGCCTCCACGTCTCTCTTTTTCTTCCTTCCTAGACCTGAATGAATGCTCCCCATGTCCAAAACCTCCTTTTATAGCTGCTGGAAGGCTGGAGTCAGTGACAGAGTTGTAGCAGGACACGGAGTGCAATTTTCGCAGCCAAGTTCGGTGCCTCGAAACACGCCACTTTCCTCGCTCAAATTCTAAAGTAACATCGTCTCTTAGTACTTTCTTGGGTTCTCTACATGATAGACGGTTCAGATCTGCCATATGATCAAAGATGGTGGGCCAAAACCTCCTGGAAAAGTCGATTTTCACGGATGTGCGAAACCTTTCGCACCATTTCGCTGTTGTGGTCGGTGGGCCCCACAGAAGCATTTTCTGGAAAATTCACCCCATCCATTGGATTCAGAACGAAATTTCAGTCAAGAATAGGTGATTTTGAACGTCCATTGACGTGGTCCAGAGAAGAAATTACAGAAGGATCAGTTTTGAACGTTACAGGGCAGCCCTTTTGTGGCCTCTGTATCTCACACGTGTGCACGCATGGGTGAAAAACGTCAGCATGGTTTTGTAGTTCTCGAAGTCCTCTAACGGTGGACGGATCAGATCGGCCATACGAGCAATGGGTGGGGCCCACTACCGTCCGCAAAACGGACGCCGGTCGGTTACGCGACCGTGAAAATTTTCATTTTTTTTTTTTTTAAAAGCTGATGCGGGTCAGCGCTTGCGCTGACCGATCGGTTGGTCCGGTGCACATCGTATGCACGTACATGTGTAATGTACACACCATATATACGGGCCCCATTGCAATGTGTTTCAGAAATCCAATCCGTTCATTCTGTTCCTCACATTATTTTACTCGTTGAGAACAATTATCAAGCATATCCAGCTAGCGGGTGGGCCCCAAATTGAAGATTGATGGGCTGATCTGCCCGTTAGGCTACTTTCGCAATGATCCAATGGAAGATTTTTGACGTGTACGGTTAATTTATGGTCCTCAGGCCACGTATGAAGTTTCGAGCCGAACCGATATTGGAAACCCCGTGATCTTGCGTTCTGGATGCATTTCAAGCCACTTGAGCTTCAATTTCTTAGTTTTCTCGAATTTTTGACCATGTATATCTGTCAATCTTGGTCCCCTGAAGTGTGTCCCTTGCCTTTGGTGTCATCAGATCGTTAAATCTCAACTTTTAACGTCCTTTTTCCATCCATGCTCATAAGATCACCTTGCAACACAAGAATGAGAAAACGAGCCATTAGACAGCATTATATTGGTAAATCCAGACAATATCTGGGGTCTAATATGCAATATTTGACCCTCAACACTCTCGTCCTTCAGTACGTGAACAGATGCTCTGCATCCAAACACCCTGAGATGACTGTATGATGGATCTTATCCAGTCCACATCTTTTCAGGTACTTCTCCATTCAATGGGGCTGATGGAGACCTGTTTATCAGATACACCGTCGTGTGCATTGCTTCTCCCCAGAACGTCTTGGGCAACTTTGCATGGAATATCATATATCTGATTCTCTCAACAATGGTGTGATTTATTCGCTCAGCTACACCATTATGTTAAGGAGTCTTGAGAATCGTCTGTTCATGCCGTATACCCAGAGACTTGCAGTACTCGTGAAAGTCGCCAATGTATTCACCACCATTGTCAGTGTGGATGCAATTCAATGATGTACTTGTCTCTCTCTCGACCATAACATGAAATAATTTAAACACACCAAAGACCTCGTCCTTGGATTTCGAAGTATAAACCCAAACCCTCCTAGGTACATCATCTATAAAAGTACCAAATACAATGCCCCACCCGAGGTTTTTGTCCTCACAGGACCACACACATCAGAATAAACTAAATCTAATGCATGCACTTTATTAACATGAGAAGAAGTTTTAACAAATGAAACTCTATATTGTTTTTCTGATAAACAATAAAGACAGGTTTTGAGAGGTATACCTGTCACGTCTAGAAGGAGCCGTTTCTTCGCTAGTAGCTGAAGCCCTTTTTCATTCATGTGGCCTAGACGCCTGTGCCACATGTCATATTTCGCTGCATTCAACCCACCCTTGCATACACTGACACTTGCCTTGTACAGGGTACAACACTTCTTTCCTCTGATTGCGATCAACGAACCCTTGATGAGCTTCCAGCGCCCACTAGTAAATCGGCTTTCATAGCTATCATCATCTAACCTTCCCGTCGACATCAAGTTGAGGCGAAGGTCTAGGATATGCCTCACATCCCTGAGGACCAATGTGCAGCCCACATCGGTCTTCACAAAAATATCACCGACCCCTACGATCTTCGATACGCCAGAATTTCTCGTCTTCACGGTCCCATAGTTACCTGACTTGTAGCTTGTGAAGAAATCCCTGCGTGGAGTTGCATGAAAAGAAGCTCATGAGTCAATCACCCAGTCGGTATCCTGACTCGTAGCCTTGAGACATACATCGTGATCTGCTGAAAGAATAATAACAATGTTACCATCTGAAGCGACCGCAGTAGAATTAGATTCATCTTCCTTCTCCTTTCCTTTTCCTTTCTTATCGTTTTTAGCCTTACGACATTCATGCTTATAGTGACCCTTCTTGCAACAATTCTAGCATTCAACATCTTTTCTGTCACTCGACTTGCCTCTTGATTTATCTCGGGCCTTCCCGCCAATCCTGTTCTTTCCTCTCCTCCGTTCCTGTGTCACAAGTGCCTCTTACTGAGTAGACCCCTGATACTTCCTCCTTGTCTCTTCATTGAATAGGTGGCTAGTAACCTGTTCCATGGATATCTTTCTGTCTAACGCGGAGTTACTTAGAGACACCACCAATGTCTCCCAACTGTCAGGCATGAACTAAGCAATAGTAAAACCTGCAATTCATCATTCAGTACCATCTTCATAGAGGAGAGTTGGTTCACTATATTTCTGACCTCATTTATATGCTCGGCCACAGAACCACTATCCTTGAACTTGAGATTCACAAGTCGCCTTATCAGAAAATTTTTATTATCGGCTGACTGTCTTCCTCTCATACAGCCCTTGTAGTTTCAGCCATAGGCTAGCGGCTGAGGTTTTCGTAGACACATGGTGGAACACAGAATCATCCAGCCATTGTCTAATAAATCCCACCACCTTCCGGTCCAACTTCTTCCAAATTATCATCAGACATATCCTTGGATTTTGTTGATATGCCTAAAATTGAAGAATATAGATCCTTGCAATAAAGTAAATGCTCCATCTTAGCCTTCTATATGGTCCAGTTAGAACCATTAAGGCTGATCATCCTTAATGAGCCACCTTCTATAATTCCAAACCGATCCTACCCGTTCAATGAACTTCGCGCTCTGATACCACTTTGTTGGGGGCCTTGCACAAAACCTTAGGATCTAGCCCTTCAGAACAAACCAGAATTATGAGATATTAATAGCAATGAAATAAATCAAAGCAACAACCACACACCACACAAGAGATTTTTACGTGGAAAACCCTAAAAGAGGTAAAAACCACGGGACCTCGTCCGGATCAATAATCTACTATAAAGTAGAACGTTACAACCTTGGTCACTCACGCAGGAGTGGATGAACAATAAATGAATAAAAGAAAAACAGAAGGATCTCACCGATCACGAGGATGTAGAAGCGCTGAGACGACGACTCCCTTCCACAAGCTTCTTCTCTCTCTTTTCTCTCACTTTCTCACCTTTGATATCCCTAAACCCTCTAGGAAAATCCTCTTGTGCTTTTTCTTCACACAACATAATACCCTAGAAAATGCTAGGAATCCTTTTTTATAGTTTTAAGAAACTCCTTTCTGCATCCCTGTTGCGAAAGGATTCAGATCCGCAATTTCGCGCAAAATCGCGGAACAAACTGCGTAACCTACGACTAGTCCTGGAAATTCCAGGACTGGTCTTAGCTTCCTTCGACTGGTCGAAGCCCACCTACGACCGGTCGAAGACCGCGAAGAAAAATAACAAAAACTCGCTGGACTTTAAATCGTGCTAGGGCTCGAACCCACGACCGGTCGAGCGCCTCCCACGACCGGTCGAAGACCACCTACGACCGGTCGAGTAATGCGATGAAACCCTCCGAAATTGCAACCACTACACCGTCTCTCATCTGAACTAAGGAGAAAAACTCCATCATGAAAGGTGTGGATATAACACATACCACAGAATTTGGTGGCCTCAACATGCTAAGAGAGGTGTGTTGACTTGGCCTATGCTTTTAAAAAACCTTTTAAATAAAAAGGTTTGTAGAGGCCTCTACCAGCATAAGTCCCTACCAATCAAATCTCACCGTCTCATTATATATGGTGTTTGACCCCACCACCTTATCCACATCCCACCCAAAAATCATATGACTAGGTGGTGTTGGGACACAGCTATTTTAATTGGGCCATGTTCTAAAACCACATAGCTCAGTAAAACATATTGTTCGGTGTAGTCTGACGTCTCACTGCGGCATGGTACTAGGCCGAAACAGTCCCGACACGTGCCGACGCCATTGAGTTATAAGTGGTGTTGTACGTGGTCATTGCAATCCATGTCCACCGTTTTCATATGAAAAAATATATATTGATTGATACCATTTCTAATAGACTTGCAAACGTGAACATGGACTGGACGGTGACCATAATACCACGTAGCTTGAAAGTGTTGGGATGTGGTATTGAGGTCACGTGTCGCTGTCAGATGTGAGACTTGACCTAACTACTATAGATAAAAACAGGCTCTACCAGCATCTATCTTTACAATGGCACGTGGCCCAATCAAAATCCGCCCCACCACAATGATGAGACACATCACCATGCAAAATGCTTTCATGCAAGGGATGGAGCACTTGCCACGTCATCAGGACATGCATTGCCTTCCTCGAGAGTGTCAAGAGTAAAATAATTGGTCACGGTCATCAGCTCACCTACCAACAATGGTTTTGATCATTTATCGGTAGCTCTTTCCGCGGGTCATGTCCTTTAATACCTGTAACACCGGCGTTCATAAGGTTCATGCCTTGGTGGGCTTCGGTCCTTTCCTATCTTGGTCTCTATGCTTAGTTACTCCAGGTAATTATAAGATGTAGCAATGGGCTAAGTTTGAGTCAGGTCAAGCTCTATCCAAACCTTGCCTGGATTGTCCAACATGCATGAGCTATTGATATAGGGCCTGAGTCCACGCTTAAAGGGGGGCATGCAAACAATATATATCAATATATATATATATATATATATATATATATATATATATATATATATATATATATATATATATATATATATATTGGAAAAGGTTTTATGAGTTCCCGTGATGTTGAGCTGTGTGGGCCCTACCATGATGTATGTCGAACATTTACACTGTGCATTTGATGGGTCTCTTTTAAATTATGGGATATCCCAAAAATCAATAGTATATGATACTCAGGTGGGCCGTACCATCTAAAATCATGTGAAGATATACTTAAAAATATAAAAGTACTTGGTAGGGCCCATCTGAAATTTGGATGCGTTTGAACTTGGTCTGACCCCTCATCCAAGTGGGACACACATAATGGATGGGCTGGATTTGTGAACCACATCTCGGTGGGCCCAACAAATGATTATGAATATTTTAATGGAGGGTAACCCCTCTCAACTTTTGCACGTGGTGTGGCCCACACAAGTTACGAATTGACTTGATTTTTAAGTCTTCGCTCCACCACGGAATGGTACATATGACTAATGGGGTAGATGTTTGACACACATCATGGTGGAGCCCACACAACCCGACTCATGGGAAGTTCCCATGAGCTCGGCCACATAGAACCTTTTCTCATATATATTGTAATTAGAAGGCATTGCAATTCAGACCACACACACACATACACACATATAGAAAATGGTATTATAAAATACTACAAGTTTGTAATTGGAATGCATTGCAATCCAACCTTTACCTTTGGGAGCTTGTATTTTGGAATGCATCTAAATTCTTTAGTATATTCACAAGACATGAATTTGATTAAAAAAACGAGCTTTAATATCCTAAATTAGTATATATATGTGATTTTTGATGGAATGATTATATTGAGCCCATTGAAATATATACGCTAGTCAAAATGAGGAAATTTTGAGCGATGGGTCAATCATAAACGTAAGGATTACAAACGAATGACTCATTGATGATTTTTAACTATCCATTTAAATGACCAACATTTGGATAGTTAGGATTATTCTATTGATGCAATTTTAGTATTGCAACTAATGATTTAATTGTTTTAGCATATCCCAGCGTGCCACGTTAAAAAGGAAAAAAAAAAAAAAACATTTTACTCTGATTACACTCAAATCTTTAAAAAAACGTAAAATTTCAAAACACATTAAAAGTATGTATTTTAGATACCTTTCAATTTGATTTATCTCCAAATACAAGAACCCGAATGATGAATTTGAGACAAAATCCTCTCAAATAAACTTAAATGCATGGTGCAAACTAGCCATAAATTTGAAGATGATTTGAGATTTCTTATAACTCTTTCAAGTTTTTAAAAAACCAAGGAAAGCTCACACGTGTGAAAGTGTGGACATCACCTCACAAGATTCCAACAATGGCCTCTTGAATTTCTTCTTGCCACTAATCGCATCATGATTTCTAGCAAACATTAGAAAAAGTTAGCCAAGTTCATCAAGGCCAAAAATATTTTGATTCACAATATTTTTAGGTACATACGACAATATTCTTTGTCAGTAGGCCAATGTAAATATGTACGTTACAAGTGGCTCTAAAGTAAGTTACTGAGTCAATTTTCTTAAAACGATATCCACCCCCAACATAGGTTAAATGTGACATTGCAACTTAATCTTAGGTAACTTGTCTTTAAGGTCGCGTTTGATTGAACCAAATATCATGAATATATATAAGGTGCAACCAAAAGAAAATATCTCTCTCTCTCTCTCTATTATTTCCAACCATGTAAAATCAAATAGTTTTAGCAAACATTTCAAACCATAACATCACAAATAGTAATAATACTGTTGTATGAAATCTCATATACAATGAGTTTTGGATGAGAAAATCATGCAAGAATATTGGGGTGTGGACTCCGGCTGTTTTATGTGTATGACATCCAACCCATCCAAAAGGGTCATCGCACAATATAAACTAGACATTTTAAAAGTTATTTTTTTTTTTAAAAAAAAAAGAGTAAAAAAAAGGCACCTAAAAAATCAGGCTGATCAAAACATCATATGGGCTATTACATAATTTTGGATGTTTGTCCCTTTTTTTTTTCCATGACTTTTAGGTTAATATCATTTTCATGGCGTGGTAACCCTATTGGACTGATTGGACCTCACCCATATATCTGAATCGGATTGGGTAATTGCAAGAGAAACACTAAGTTTGGTGAGGCCTTACATGGAGAGATATGATTGGTCCAGAGTCCCCTACTTGGCACTATTTCATTGGCCCACGGAACTTTGTCATAGAGAGGTCCACCAACTTTCAAAAGATTGCTAGGTTGAATACATATTCCACTCTTCTCTTTCCCGACAAGGATACATGGCTCAATGAAATAGCGCCATCTTGGGCTCACTAAGTTCGGTGTCGGGCATGGGTTGGGTACTACCCTCACTAGGATATAGCTAGAGAGAGACGAACTTATAAGGGCATATGTCGGGCATTGGTACTACCCTCACCAACGGTAGGCATTTAATCCCTGCTGTTTCCTGTGATGTTGGCCACTTAATCATTCGATCTGTCTCATTTTTAGGCTCATCACCTAAAATGATTTTTTAAAATAGATTAACAACGTGGATAAAACACATACACTATAATGGGCTCCGTAGAGCCCCTGACAGGACAATCCATCTCTAGCTAGTCTTCCGGGAGCGGTTTTGGTACTACCCCGGCCGCTTATACCTAGCTAGAGATCAGGCTGGGTTCTAATGGGGGTCACCATCACGTATGGCTTTTATCCACCTTGTCCGTCAATTTTTTCATATCATCTTAGGTTATATGCCTGAAAATGAGATAGAACCAAGGCCCAACTGGACCATAAAGGGGCGACCTTATGAACAGGTTGGATGGCAAAGAAACATCAGGGTGGGACGTCCTAGGAAAGTTTCAGTGGAGGGTGTCATTAGCACTGTTAATTTTTTTGGTATGTCCTAGTTGAGCCTTCATCTGCCTTATTTTTGGGTTCATGGTCTAAAATAATATGTAAAAATGGATAGACAATGTGGATAAAATCCATACAATATGAGAATTGGCTGCCTACCCTAGAACCATATGATTTGGGTGAGACCTTGACTGTAGGACCTGTCTTGATTTATTTATTGTATACTACACTGTTCATATGTGTTTCAAGTTTATTTTAGGCAATGGTCCCAAGCAAACGCAAATTTTAGGTGGACCACACCACGGGAAATAGTTATCATTGAAAGACCATCATTGAAACTTACTAGTGTCCACTAATTTTTATTGACCATCCAAACTATTAATAAGGTTGCACCGGTATCACATGATCATGAGTATACACATGATAACGAGCATCTTTTAGTATATGAGCAACAAAAAGACAATCATTAATTAGTGACTCGCTGACGGAGAAAAAAGCCATAGAGTTTACTAAAGATCTTCACATTCAAACTGAAACTAGACTACAATCCACCCTCAGAGCTATAGAGTTCAGATCTTCACATCTGAACTGGATTGGACAACCCTTCACTCTCATTCAGACATAGAATTGCTTGGGCCTGTTTGGTATGCGTATTAAATGGTATGGAATTCTATTAGATAAGATTAACACCATTATTGCACAATGATTAAAAGTCTAAAAATACCATAGTATTTTGGCTATCCAATCTCCATATTTGGGATAAAAATTCTTGCTACGGAAAAAACATTGGATTAAGCAAAATACCGTTTGGTGGACCATGAAATTGTAATCAATGAACCAAATTCACAATAGATGACAATTACTTGTATAGGTATATAACCTAATGGGTGTATATGTATGGACAATAAGGATAAAACGCATGCATCGATGTGGGGCCTACATGTGTAGTGGATTTTAAAATTCACAAAAATCTTGCACAGGACCAAATGCAATTCTATCCCACTTTATTACAACCTTTTCCATTCTTCCCAAATGCACACAGGATGGAATTTGTACCAGACAAAATGCAATTCCATCTAATCTTATCTAATCAATATTATCTTGATACAAAACTTTTGTGGCTCACAGAAGGTTTTTAACGGTCTATAACCAATGTTTCCTATGATGTGGTCCACCTGAAATTTGAATCTGCATGCTTAAACTTTGGGACCATATCCTAAAATAAGCTGGATAAACAGATGAACGGCATGGATATATAATGAATACATCTAAGTGGGCCCTACGGTCAGGGTCTCACCCACACCACTGGTTCCAAAGTCACAGCCTTGTGAGCTCATCCGGCCCGGTGTTACTTGGGAAATATTCCCCCTAAGTTGGGTGTTACCTGGGAAACGCCTCATCTACTCCCATCACTTTCAAACATGTTTTTTTGGGTCCCATCTCTGATAGAGTCACGTGATACAATTAAATCTTGCCTCGTCAGCAATTCACCTACTCAGGTTCACACATACCCTTGTAGGCCCGATCAACGGCTACTTGAGTGGTAGACTCTTCCTCAACCCAAACCATCTTAATAACTAATGAAAATGTCAGTTTACAGTCGACCCAGCTGTTACTTTCAATCTATTAAGTACTCGTGAAATCCAATGCTACCAATAGGTTGGCCCCACCATCAGCATCACCTAATGCAAAAATCAGCCATTCCAATGGTCAAGTGAGCCACACCATAAATAAACAGTTGTACTGCCCCGAAATTTAGGGACCGAGTAGCAACTCGGCTCCCAAATTCCTGAGTGCCACGTGTGTAATGATGAGTCATTAATGCATACAGTTAATAGATATTAATAAGCAATGATGAATTAAGCTAAGCATGTTTAATCGCTAATTAAATAATTAAGCTTCAAGTGCTATTAACCAGTTTAAAATTCTATAGTAAATTCATATTTGTCATAACAACTTAATAAATTTAATTAACAGTTATCCAAGGATCCAGTCCCATACGCTCATCACACCCCAAAATGATCTGGACTCTGGCCTAGTCCCATTGACATCCACTTGCACTAACAAGAAATTGGCCTTTTACTGACGAACATATTACCGACGAAATAAATTTCGTCGGTAAATATGACTTTTACCGACTAAATATGATTTCGTCAGCAAAAGATTCCCGCCACGACCAATTATGTTCCCGCCACCATTTACAATAATGGCCTGAAACTTTTACCGACGAAATTATTTATCGTTGGTGAAAACAATTTTTCCGACGATTATTTCATCGGTAAATGTAATTATATTCCTGACAAACCAAGTAGTTTGTCAGAAAATATCGGAGATGCTATTTTTACCGACGTTATCCAATATCATCGGTAAAAGTAACTTTTTATCGACAAACAAAATCGTCAGTAAACATAACTTTCCCGGACGAAAGCATATTTCATCTATAAAAGACTCCCGCCACGCCCAAATATGATCTTGCCTGATGAGGGAGAGGTTAATTTTACCGATGTTAAACAATATCAATATCATCGATAAAGGTACTTCGTACCGATGAAAAAAATCGTCGGTAAAGGTAGCACATGATTTCACTTTTCGTGATTGATCATGGATGTTGAGTTGTAATTTTTATTTTTGGTGTTGTTAATAAGTATACTTGTATCTAAGATTATTTTTTAACAATTGATTGAATATATGTGTGTGTGTGTGTGTGTGTGTGTGTGTGTGTGTGTATTGTTTTTTATATCAAATGAGTGGAATTTTTATTTTTTATTTTAAATTTAAAAGTAAAATTTAAATGATTTGTAATATTACATGGAAAAGAATATTGCGAAGTTTAAAATTTTTAACAATTTTTGAGAAAAATTTTGATAACAAAATGATGCTTTTGAAGAAAAAAAATCGGCATTTTGAAATTTTTGAGAAAAAAATTAAAATATGAGAAAAATTTTGAGATTTTGAAAATAAAAATTCGGAATTTGTATTTTAATTTTTTTTTGAAATATTTTATAATAAAAATGATATTTTGTTAAAAGTTTTCAAAGAAAAATTAAAAGTAAAAAAATATATATTTTGAAAAAAAATGTTATTTTTAAATGGAAATTGAAATTTATCTATGAAAAAAAAATTACTAAATTATTAGGCACATCCACTAATTGAATCTTTAACTATTTTTGGACAATCTAATCAGTTCAGATTGAAGAGTAAATAACTTCAGATGTTGAAATCAAATTTTACTCAAATTGTTGATCAATCTTGTATACCCAAAATCTTTTTCATATGTAGCCTGATTGGGAGGAGTAAATAACTAGTCAAATTGAGTATTGATCAGTAAAATAGAGTGAATGGACCAGACATGTAAAATGGGCCGAATATTTTGGTCAAAATTGTGACCCAACTTATTAACCTCCTGAGAACCTAAGAATTGATGTTAGTAAGTTTTGTGGACCCCATCATAATGTGTGTCGAATATCAATACCGTGCATTAATGTGTCCCATTTAGGTTATGAGATATGTCAAAAATCATCCGCATACGAAACTCAGGTGGGCCGTGCCATCTAAAACCATGTGAAGACATCTTAAAAAATATAAAAGCACTTGGTGGGGCCCGCATGAGTTTTGGATGCGGCTGAAACTTGGTCGACCCCTCATCTAAGTGGGACACACATAATGAGTAGGTTGGATATGTGAATCACATTTAGGCAGGCCCAATATATGATTATGAATGTTTTAAGGAAACCTCTCTCCATTACATTTAAGTGAGTTACTCATTACCCTTACCAGAGTAAACTATGTGGGGTCCACCATTATTTATTTATTTTATCCACTCCATTCATCTATGTTAACAGATAATTTGAGTTATAAAGAAGAAAAAGGAAGCATATTCAAAGCTCAAGTGGACCACACCACAGGAAATAGTGTGATTGAACCTCTACCATTGTAAAATTCTTGGAGGCCATATAAGTTTTGGATCAAGCTGATGTTTTTTTTTTCTCTTCATTCATATCTTTTTGATATTATGAACAGGTTGGAATATGGTAAATAAACATTACTGTGGGCCCAAGGAAGGTATCAACATTGAAATCACTATTCCACATTGTTTCGTGTGGCATGGTCCACTTGAGTTTTCGATTTACTGAAAATTTGGGATCAACCCACAACGTTCATCCATTTTTCGAGATCATTTTAGAGAATTATTCAAAAATTGAATCATATCCAAAGATTATATGGATCCCACCACAAATAAGGGGAACAGATTGGCTACTCCCCCTGACACCAGCCAATGGCTGGTGGTCGGTGCTCTGTGGGCCCTACCATGATGTATGTGTTTCATCCATGCCGTCCATCTATTTTTAAAGATCATCTTACAGCCTGAGACCAAAAGTGAGTTATATCCCAATCTGAAATGGACCACATTACAAGAAACAGTATTAAATGAGCGTCAACCATTAAAAACATTTTGAGGGCCATAAAAGTTTTGGATTGAAATGATTTTTGTTTTTCCCCTTCATCTAGGCTTGTATGACCTAATAAACAAATTGGATGTCAAATAAACGGTACAGTGGGCCTTAGGAAGATTTTAATGATGGATATCTAATCACTATTGTTTTCATGTGGTGTGGTCCACCTGAGATTTTTATACCTCTTATTTTTGGAATAAATCCCTAAAATGATACTTTAAAAATGGATGAAATACATACATCATGGTGGAGCCCACAGAGCATCGACCACCAGCCACGGGGCTGGTGTAAAGGGGAGTAGCGAGACTAGCTAATGAAGTGACGTTTGCAAGTTCCGTGGGCCCCACCATGATGTATGTTTTGTACCCACACCTTCCATCGATTTGGACAGATCATTTTAGGGCAATACCCAAAGAACGAGTTAAATCCAACACTCTAGTGGACCCCAACACAAAAAACAGTAGGACAGTGATGCCCACCATTAAAAACTTCTAAAGGTCACAAAAGTTTTAGATAAAGTTGATATTTGTGTTTTCCTTTATTTCATGTCTTTTTTTAACTTTTGAACAGGTTGGAAACGACTCCAGCGCTCTCAATCACTCTCTCTCTCTCTCTCTCTCTCTCTCTCTCACTCTTGCTATCGCTCTCTCTCTCTCTCTGCCCCTCCATCTTGCTCTCCCTCTCCGCTTGCTCTCTGTCTCACTCTCCAGCTGTCGCTCTCTCTCTCTCTCTCTCTCTCTCTCTCTCTCTCTCTCTCTCTCTCTCTCTCTCTCTCTCTCTCTCGCTCCTGCACCCTCCCTACTGTTGCCGGATGCCCTACCCACGCACGCCCTCTCTCTCTCTCTCTCTCTCTCTCTCTCTCTCTCTCTCTCTCTCTCTCTCTCTCTCTCAGGACCGTGAGGTATCTCTCTCTCTCTCTCCCCCAATCGCTCTCAATCTCAATACCGATATTTAGCTTTCTATGGATTCTTGATTCGATGTGGACCCTCATGTAGGGATTTGGGGATTTTAGGGCGCATTACTTCACATTGTTGAGGACCTGAGGATTTTGGGGTAAAAGGTTTTTCTGATTTTGGGGTAAAAGGGATTTGGGGATTTAGGGATTCTGGGCCTGAGAACACTATAGGATCATGCGACTCCCCTTTTAAAATCAGGCTGATCCAAAACTTAGGTGGGCCAAAACGCAGGGAACAATGTAAAATCGTGGCTAAGACCTCTAAATTCATACGGTGTGGCCCAGCTAGGTTTTTTAAATGCTCTTTTTGTCTGTGTATCCCTTCAACCTAGTAGGGAATGTCTGATGAATGGACGGGATGGCATATAGACAACATGGTTTTGCACAACAAATCGTAGAGAAGTTTTTAATGGTTGGGCATCCTCTCCCAATTGTTTCTTTTGGTGTGGCCCATCTGAGTTTCCTTTGTCTGATTTTTTTTGGCCCATGTGCTAACACCTAAGGGCGTATCTAATGGACGGTGTGGATCTGATATAGAGTTTACATGGACCCCACAGCAGCCTGGTGCCACCAAAAGTTGTGGTACCCTCTGAGCGTAGCTCTTTATAGTGACCCGACCCATTTTAATTGACCTTCTGGTCTGGTGAAGGTTTCAAAACACAGATGGCTAATTGCAACCTTAACCACTCAGCAATGGCATTAAAACTCTATTCAAAACTCAGTTCAATCATAGTTTAGGCTTATCTATATCAACGGCTCACATCGAACGGAATTGCCCAAGTATGGAAGTTTAGTGATCTTCTAATCTGGTAGATTTTGGAAGCATCTCGATTCACTGAGGAGGCTGTCAGATCAATGGTTTGGATGATAGATCCATGAACCATACATGTACTATTTCAGGCCTATAATTCAGGCGCAGTGGAACTTTGAAGACTCAGCCACCAGGACCAACCCTTTTCATCTAGAGTCGAGTCGCGACTCACCTGAGTTAGGGGTGAATCAGGGTGGGGAGATCCAACCGAGTTTGAGTTAACTTGGATGGGTCAGGTGGGGTTCATCTAAGTCTAGCCCAGCCTGCTTTGGTTTGTGTTTTCACAGCAGTCAAAAGGAAAGCAGGTTGGACCTGTATATGAGCTAGCCAGGCCTGGTCTTAAATATCACAACAGCCCAGAAAGTTTCTGTAGGATTGACCCAGCTGGTTATTCACTGGATTGGGATGGGCTTGACCCAGATATTCTGCTAGGAGGTAGGGCAAGGTCTCACCCAGGAATTTCAGCTCATGGGCTTGGTGAGTCTTGGCTATGTACACTCCATATCATGACTGAAATCTTGAGCAAGAAAACATCCACTTTTGACTGAGCATGCTGGATTGAGTAGTGAGTATCACTTGAAGGGGTGAAAATCACTTGAAGCTAGGCGTAGCAATGTGTTTTGTCTCTTAAACTTGGCCCAAGGGTTGGGCCGGGCTTGAAATTTAGGCCTGATAACATAGGAGTTGCATGGATTAAGGAAAGATATTACCTTCGTCTACTAAAGAATAGCCCTTAATCCACTAGAAAAGAGAAATATATAAAAGCGAGAGAGAAAAGAAATTAATATATTGATGAAAAGTGCTGCTTACAATGTATCTAATGAACTTATATAAGTAAAATAAACCTTATACATTGACTTAAAAATAAGAAACCTTTTCAAACTAATACAAGTTATAAAAAATTAATATTAAAAAAAGAAAAGAAAAAAGAGTCTAATCTTATCAAAACTTGTAATCGTTTCCTTACATAACTAAAACAAAGGTTCTAGATTGCAATTCGACTTTTAAATCCTTAAATAGAAAAACATAACTTACTAAAAATAGTAAATTTAATTTAAATATTCTATGTTGACCTTTAAAATGGTTGAATTTTGCGAAACATTGCTGTGTTTTATTTCTTACCCATCTATTTGTTGGGCATCAATTGAAGAGTTAGGTCTTCCCATCTAGGAGGTCAGTGGTGCATGGGCCATTCACAATGGGGCTGTCCTATCAGCAGTTTAAATTACAGAACCATGGGTCCTATTTGTACAAATTCGTACTCTATAAACTCCTCGCCTGAGCATTATATATACAGTACCTTAGTTAAATGCTGCCCGTTTATATCTTATGATTGAATTAAATTGTTTCTAGAAAATGTGCAATAGCATACATGAATAGGATGGAAGAAATAGACCTTGTGCAAATATACAGAGCACAGTTACATGTACCCCAAAAGTAGACCTTGTGCAGATACGTAGAGCACATCTACATTTACTAGAAATTGATCTGATGGGCCCCACTATGGATGGGGATCCCGCGAAAATTCCCAGACTAGAAGATCCTAACCCTTTGATCAATGACCTACGAAGTTGACAGTTAAATAAAAAAAGCACCACGGTTAAAGATTCTAATCTTTAGTGTTTTGGGACTTTCCCCATCCATACGGACCCATTATATTAACAATATGGATCATGAATCGTAGGCTCCACATACAGATTTCATCATGAGCACCACCACACATTGTCATGATCACAAACCTGCAGTTCTTCACACTTCTCCAGATGTATCTTATTTTTGTTTGCGACAATCACTAGCCTTTTTCTTAAATAGGACATCAATGGCTTTTGTACAAATATAGATTATACTGAAAATTCCCAAATGAGTGGGTCCACATTTGTGAACCAAGAGATTCAGTTTCATTGTGGCTTAATCTTGAACGTACGGTCCAATTTTCAGATTTATCATAATAATAACTATATGATGTATGCTTTGTATGATTATTGAGTTGACTTATATTACAAGGTCATATTAAAATTTGTGTAAATCCAGTGCTCATGTGAGTCCCAATAAGAAAATACAAATTTGGGCAGTATGCTTAATATGTATTATATATTTTTCTTAAATTATTCTTATGACTTATTAGTTTATAGTTGTGACTTGTGAGTATGATTTGTAAGTAAGATAATTATTACATGTTTGAGAATTTGTGGCCATACATAGATATGAGGTGTTTTTGGTAATATAGAAATCGTTCAAATTGTCATATTTTGGACAATTCAAGGTTAGATGGATAGTATGCTTTCATATAATTTATTTAAATGTTCATGCTTGATCTGCGGTCAATCTCCTCATTTCTCTTTGGATATGTTTCTTCCGTTCCGTATACAATGCCAAATATCTTTACATTGCTTTAGATATTTGGCATCGGAATGTAACGTAAGATCAACTTATCTGGAAAGGCATGTGGAGATGCTGTTAGATTTTCGGCATGAATGTTTAAATAGGAATATGAAAGTATTACAATCTATCCAACCTTGGATGAGTAACTAATTTAAGATTTAATTGCATTAGCTCAAAATTGATGGAGCAGACCCGGATGTGCGTCGAAACTATACGGATGTTGAGCGGGGGTCCCTCAAAGGTGGGAACTATTGTTATGACCATGATGAATCTGTCTATTTTGTATGAACGACAATATGGGTGGCCTGTCCATTTGGACAGACCTGTGTTTACGTATTAGCTTAGAATTGATGAAGCAGACTCGGAGTGTGTCGGAGCTATCCGGATGTTAAGCGGGGTCCTTGGAAAGTGAGAACCGTTGTTATGACCATGATGAAGCTGTTCATTTACTATAGATGGCAATATGGGTGGCCTGGCCATTTGGACAGGCCTGTGTTTATGGATTAGCTCAAAATTGATGGAGCTGACCCGAATATGCATCAGAGCTATTTGGATATTGAACGGGGGTCCCTGAAAGGTGGGAACCGCTGTTATGACCATGATGAAGTTGTCCATTTCCTATGGACAACAATATGAGTATCTTGACTATTTAGACAGTCCCGTGTTCATGTATTAGCTCGAAATTGATGGAGCAAACCCTAGTATAACCCTAAACGTAAACCTACACCTAAACCTAAAACCTAAAACTAAACATCATGGTGGGGACAGTGCCCCTGACTGTTGATTCCTTCCTAGGACCCACCATGATGGTTATTTGAGTTCCAACCTATTGGTAAGTTCATACAGACCTAAACTGGAAGAAGGGATAACACAAATATCAGCTTGATTGAAAACTTTTGTGGCCCCAATTAGTTTCGAGGTCCACTTGAGGAGGTCCACTTGAGCTTTGGATCTACCTCATTCTTTATCTCATGCCCTAAAATGATATCTCCAAATGGATGGATGGTTGGATACAACATATACATCATGGTGGGATCCAAATCTCGGGTGGACCATAATACAGTAAAGAATGGTCCATCGTGATTTATGTATTTCATCCATTCCGTTCACCATTTTAACAAATAGTTTTATGTCTTAAGACAATAAACGAAGTGTGTGTGTGTGTGTGTGTGTGTGTGTGTGTGTGTTTATATATATATATATATATATATATATATATATATATATATATATATATATATATATATAAAATTCTTAAATGGACCCTTAAATGGTGTGACCTACTCTCAACAGGGCTGATCTAATACAAACGTTTCCAGGATAGGCTCATCTTTCAGGGATAGGCTCATCTTGCCATGATTTTTTTTTAATGAAATACAGTTTGTTCATATGTGGGCCCACTATTCACGTTGATGCCCAAAAATCAAGCAAGGTGAGCCATATGACGTAAAATCATGACTAAAACTTCTAAAATCTTATGTTTTATCCCACTTGAGCTTTGGAATGACATGATGATTCGGGAATATGTTTATCCAGATTGGATGCATCTTATGAATGGATTAGATGACATATAAAATGGTTCGATGTATTTCTATTACATCCATGCTGTCCATTTATTTCGTCATATCATTTTAGGGTGTATTACCAAAAATGATGCAAATCCAAACCTCAAGTGTACCACATCAAAGAAAACATTAGTGATTGAATACCCACCATTAAAAACTTCTTAGGAGCCACCAGAATGTTTATTTTTTATCAAATCTGTTGATAAGATCACAGAGACCTAGATGAATGGACCACAAAAATATCAGCTTGATCCACTTAAGATTCGAATCTATTATAATTTTGGAATTATGCCCTAGAATAACTTGGTGAAAAAGATGGACAGTCTAGATATAAGAAAAATACATCACGGTGAGCCTTAGAGGGATCCACCAAAGCCACATCCACCCAATCCAATACTCAAGTAGGCCACACCATATGGACCGATGGGGATGAGGACACCCAACATTGGAACCTTTACAGGTCCATTTAAGATATATGTATATATATATATATATATATATATATATATATATATATATATATATATATATAATACTTAAACCTAATCTCAATATATATATATAATACTTAAACCTAATCTCAACTCCCTAACCTAAATCTAAACCTAAACTTGAAAACCCAAACCTAAATCCGATCCCAAACCCGAACCCGAATCCAAATCCCTAAGCCTAAACCTAAACCTAAACCTAAACCTTAACCTAAACCTAAACCTATAACTTAAACTTAATTCACTTAACTTAAACCTACACCTAAACCCAAACTTATAACCCTAACTCGAACTCGAACCCGAATTCCTAAATCTAAACCTAAACTTATTCTCAAATCCCTAAACCTAAACCTAAACTTGAAAACCCAAACCTAAACTCGATCCCGAATCCAAACCCAAATCCAAATCCCTAAACCCTATACCTAAACCTAAACTTAATTCACTTAACTTAAACCTACACCTAAATCCAAACCTATAACCCTAACCTGAACCCAAACCCGAATTCCTAAACCTACTCTCAAATCCCTAAACCTAAACCTATAAACTATAACCTAAACTTATAACCTATAACCTATAACCTAAACCTAAACTTATAACCTATAACCTATAACCCCAACTACGAACCCGAACCCGAACTCGAATTTCTAAACCTAAACCTAAACCTATAACCTATAACCCCAAATACGAACCCGAACCTGTACTCGAATTTCTAAACCTAAACCTAAAACTATTCTCAAATCCCTAAACCTATAACTTAAACCTAAACCTATAACCTAAACCTAAACCTATAACCTATAACCTAAACCTAAACTTAATTCACTTAATTTAAACCTACACCTAAACCTAAACCTATAACCCTAACCTGAACCCGAACTCGAATTCCCAAACCTAAACCTAAACTTAAACCTATTCTCAAATTCCTAAACCTATAACCTAAACCTAAACCTAAACCTATAACCTATAACCTACACCTAAACCTAAACCTATAATCTATAACCTAAACCTAAACCTATAATCTAAACCCGAATTCCTAAACCTTAACCTAAACCAAAACCTATAACCTAAACCTAAACCTATAACCTAAACCTATAACTCGAACCCGAATTCTTAAACCAAAACCTATAACCTAAACCTAAACCTATAACCTATAACCTAAACCTAAACCTATAACTTAAACCTATAACCTGAACCCGAATTCCTAAAACTATAACCTAAACCTAAACCTAAACCTATAACCTATAACCTTAACCTAAACCTATAACCTACACCTAAACCTAAACCTATAATGTAAACCTATAACCTAAACCTATAACCTGAACCCGAATTCCTAAACCTTATTCTAAACCTCAACTTATAACCTAAACCTATAACCTATAACCTTAACTTAAACCTATAACCTATAACTTATAACCTAAACCTAAACCTAAACCTAAAACTACAACCTATAACCTACACCTAAACTTATAAGCCATAACCTAAACCTATAACCCGAACCCGAACCCGAATTCCTAAACCTTAACCTAAACCTAAACCTAAACCTAAACCTAAAACATAAACATAAACCTAAACCTATAATCTATAACCTAAACATATAACATATAACCTATAACCTAAACCTATAACTTATAACTTACGCTTAAACCTAAACCTATAACCTATAACCTAAACCTAAACCTATAACTTAAACCTATTCTCAAATCCCTAAACTAAACCTACACCTAATCCTAAACCTATAACCCTAACCTAATCTTAAACATATTTCTGTAAACTGACTCTAATCTTTTCATTGTAGAGATGGATAAGAGTTGGATGCGAGCCAAGAACAGGTTTGACCCAGAGTATAAACAAGGGGTTCAAGAGTTCATGGAATTTGCGCGAAATCAGGCAGATTCAGGCAATATGATTAGGTGTGCATGTTGAAAATGCAAGAACATGATTCATAAGACTTTAGACAAAGTAGAAGATAATTTGTTTATAATTGAGATTGACCAGGGTTACACTTGGTGGATTCATCATGGTGAAGATATCCACTAAAGAGTTGAGGCCATTGAAGTCCTTACTGATCCAATTGTGCCGGATGATAAGAATGAAGACATTGACGAAATGCAAGATATCATAGGGGATGTGTTCAGAAAAATAATTACAGATACTGATTTTGCAGTAACAAGTAGTAGCCAAGAAATTCCTTCTATGGGTGATGTCGAAGCAGAAAAGTTTAGTAGATTGTTGAGGGATGCACAACGTCCACTTTATCCTGGGTGTGAGAACTTTTTCAACTTAAAATTTCTTACAAGGTTACTTCATTTGAAGAAAATAAATTGTTGGAGTAATAAATCATTCAACATGTTACTTAACTTGTTGAAAGAAGCATTACCGGACGGTGAGACATTGCCTAAGTCTCATTACGAGGTAAAATCCTTGATGCGAGACTTGGGCCTTGGTTACATCTCGATACATACATGTATAAATGATTGTGTATTGTATTAGACAGAGCATGAAAATGTTGAAGAGTGTGCAGAATGTGGAGAGTCTAGGTAGAAGTATGATGAAGCCAAGCGTAGGAAAATCCCGCAAAAGGTGTTAAGGTACTTCTCATTGAAACTCAAATTACAAAAATTGTTTACGTCTCACAGGATGGCTAAAGATATGAGGTGGCATAAGGAGAAACGCATTCATGATGATAGCATTGAGGCACCTTGCTGTAATGCCTCGAAAATTAGCACCCGAGTACATATACTCCTGTCCCGAGTTCCCAGGTGTTAACTTAATAAAATACACGCGCATCTTTATTCTAATTCACATTAAGTCCGCACACGAATAATCAAAATTGTGCAATTCGACTTAATGGAACCAAAGCGAGCCAGAGATAACAAAATTTTAATAAATATATGGTAAACAGTCAAAGTACAATTAAAAAGTGGTGTTCACCCTAATGAGGATTATAAAGTTTCTAGTTTATTCCAAATCTTCCAAAACATAACAGTGGCGGCGTAAGCTGATTTAAGCTTACCCGCCAGAGCCCTCGATAGAGCCTGCATCAACAATATGCCTGGTTGGTGTTTTAAAACACCGTCCCGGGTGGGAGTGAGTAGCTAACTCAGTAGTTCCATTAGTTCTAAGTTATACATATTATTAACACAATCGACACAGTTAATGATAAACAAGAAATCAAGCAATTCCTAATAGATGTACATGCATGCTCTTTCCAAACAACACTCCCTCACATGCAACTCCGACTACTTGGTTCCCAAATGACAACACTCCTTCAAACGTGCGACTTCAACGCCTGTTTCGCCACATTCTAATCTAATGCGATGCGATGAATGATCATGTTAGCCGAATAATTATTAAGTTCAATTCATCCAGCATATTGGTGAAGCTAGGATACCGGCGTTATATCACGGGTCCTTATCCGGATCACGTGGCTTGTTGCTGCATGTAGGAACTCCCTACCAGTGTCCCTTGATCCAAATTTAGGTGTCACTCGTTTATCTCACAAATCAACAATTCCAAGGGTACAGTATGATACCTAAATGTATGAGGATCAAACCGGTATGGGTCATCACCCAAACCGAGTATGATCACTTAGTTCTGAGGTTGTAATAGCCCACAACACATTGTCCCGACCGACTGGAGCACTATTTTCGAAGGGGGTCCGGATCAGACGGCTCACCCCAACCCATGCTCAGACCCAGTCCGGATGAACAGTGGCTAGGGCATTACAAAGGTGTGGGCTTATCATATAAAATCAAATTACCATAGGGAAAGCGCTCGTCACCCAATTCCATTCACGACCATGTTGTTCGAATGGTATTCTAGCGCGCAACCATCAACCGAGTAATTTGACAGGCCCGTTCGAACAATGGTCTATCACCTCCATCAGTACTCATTGGTCATTATGGGGAGGCTCGTCACCCCAGCATAAGCTGACAGCTCGGACACAGTATCTCATACCACCATGCCTGGCTCATGAGTCTTATTGGTATTGTATTGTACTAATGGTTATGAATGGATACATCCATTGGGAACGGTGTATCCTAGATTCTATTAGTCGTATTATACATTGTGAACATACATGATCAGTCGACTAGTGGACTAATTTGATTGACCTGGGAGAATCACGACACAACCGGCATTGGGTGCAAGCAGTCCGTGTCGTCCAGTTACTGTCGGTCATCCGTGTTCAACCCTGGTTGATCGAACAATGTAACGCCCTGACTTTTCAGGACTCGAGTGTACGACTTGTTTCCCAAAAATTAGAGTGTTAACCTTAAAAGATGGTCAACTTTGAGTATATTTTTTTTTCAACTGTCAGAGTAAGCAGATGACTGTAGAATGGACAAATCAACATAAAGAAAAATTTCATTTACATTTGAAATATACAAGAGCTGCCCATAATGACTTATACAAACCAATGTCTTCGTTCTCATAATTACAAAATAGAATAATATTACATGTGAAATAAAGTAAATTACAACAAACTTGGGATATGAAATCCTATAATAACCCTTAGTAATTACAATCATGTATCCTTGTCAAATATAGCTACCCCTCGTTAATATAAACATGAATTTCACCTGGGCCATCTCTGCGACCTGTATGGTTGTATATTTGATGGATGAGTGACCAACTCAGTGTGAATTTTTCTCAAGATTACACACCACCGCATTAGGTAAGAAATAGTATAAAACATCCAGACAACCAAAACAGAGTAAATGCAGTCTTATTAGATGCATGGATGCGTGAATGCAATAATTGTCGTGGGTAGAACATCTAGACGGACATTAAAGTCGTCACCTATGCAATCATTGACCCGGGTAAAACATCCAGACGGTCTGTGCATTGGGTAAAACATCCAGACTGGCATTGGGCTCTTCACCCATGAATATGACTGGTCATCAGCACAACACTTAACGTAATTGTATGGGCATGATGATTCAAGTCATCATCATAAATCGAATGACTAGTCATTAGTGCAACATTCAGCGCAATTGATGGGCATAATGATCCAAGCCATTGTAAATTTACCATGTATCTTAATTAGTCAAGTCATTATTAGTCAATTTACAACTAGCCAATTTAATTAAGCTCAAAGGTCGCTACGGGGAGCTTATAGCCTAGCGAAGGCCGATAGCTCAAGCATATGTATCATACCACCATTCCCAGCTCATGAGACTACCACCTTAAGATGTTTAATGGAACCCCGTCAACTAATGGTCAATCATATTACAATAAATGGGGCTTACCATCGCATGGTTGCACGATATAAAACATCGAACCCATATAAGAAAAATACCAAAACAAAGCCTCATAGGGCGATACCAAAATAAGCTACGTAGGATAATTATCAAAATAAACCATATAGGACGAGTATCAAAACCATGCGATAAATGACCATCCTTAAAAACCACTTAGACACAACAACCCTGGATAGTACGCTCACATCAATGGTCAATTTAGACCATCATTTAATAACCACTAGATCAAAGGTCCATTTCAATTACAATCAGTCGGGTTACATCCCAAGTATAGCTGTACATTTATAAGTGGAGGTTTCCTACTAATGTACCAGTTTAAATTCTATAAGCAATCTACAAATAATACACAAGCATGAATAAATATATACGATGAACATTAAGCATGTAATATAACAATTCAATTTCCATCAGCTAACACATGTGATTATAAAATTGAGATATTAAATATAAATTAAAATATAAACTATGACTTAAACTAATGAGAAAATAAAAGGCTGAAGAGGAAGAATCATCACCTTGTGAATCACCACTAATGTTGCTAAGAAGCGCGTGTGCCCTTAGAATTCATCCTACCATGAATTGTAAAGTTTTGTGGTCAGATACAAGTCTTATACGTTCCCTATGATTGAAACCATATCCTAGGGTTCGGATAACCTAGATTTAGTGTTTCATCCTAGGGTCTAGTTAAATGCTTAGATGTTAGGATTTGAATCCTAAATTATTACTATTATTACTATTATTATTATTAGTATTATATAATGGATTGAATAATAATAATATTTATAATAGGAGTATTAATCCATCACTAGTATTATTGATGGTTCCTAAGTTCCTATTTAAATGTATCGATATTATCTAATATTCTTGTAATGACTAATAATCTCGTAAGTAGAGTGACCCTAATCAAGGCTTACCTCTCCGGTCCCTTTTTTATGCCCTATGTCTGCCGTCTTTAATATTTCGCTTTTCAATTACTACAAACACCACTGTTTCTGTGGTGTGGTCCACCTGATATTTGGATCTGCCTCTTTTTTGGGCTCATGCCCTGAAATGAGCTGGCAAGGCAAAATGGATGGAGGACACGGATAAAGCACACACATCATGGTGGGCCCCACAAAGCACCGACCAGTAATGACCTGGTACTGTATGCATGCAAACCACTTCCCTGGATTACATGATATAGTGATGGTCTATATAGTATATCAGACGAATGGTGAGGAAGCTTGCAATCTATAGTGACGGTCTAGATCGTATGCCCTTGCTATGTGCTGTGAGGAAGTACATGTTACGGTGCTGGATCTTTCAATGGGGAACGACGGGTATGGGATGCCAACGATATGCATCTTTCATCTTGACCGTTAATATAATGTAACAGGCCAAGATGTTTTTTGTAAAAGAAAAGGAGAAATTTCCAACTGTACGACCAGTATATGGCCCACAACCTTTTTAAGCCCACTCGCTTTTTACCTTCCACGAATACTCCCCAGCTGTACGGCCCCATTTCTCAGGTCGAAAATGCCCCTGCTATCCTTTCTGAGGCGGATCGCCTGGTGCTCGAAGACGAGCGCTTACGCTCCGCGAACTCCGAGTTGTACGAACGGTTCAAAAGATATCAACGTTGCATGGGCCCCACAGTTATGTATTTATTATATCCACAACGTTCATTCGTATTTCAAGATCATATCGGAGCATTATCAAAAACAAAAAATTTTCACCGTTCATCCGTATTTCGAGATCATTTCGGACCACACCACAACGAGCAGCGGGAAAATAGATTTTCATCGTTAAAAATTTTGTAGGGCCCACCATAACATATATTTTCCATCCAATCTATTCATAAGGTCACAAAGACCTTCATGAAGAGGAAAAACAAATTTCATAATGATCCAAAACTTCTGTGACCAATGAAAGGATTTCAATGGTAGACGTTTAATCCTCCACTGCCTTTTACGGTGTGACCCACTTGATAGCTAGATCTGACTTATTTTTCATCTCAAACCTTAATAAGAGTTCGCCAAATAGATGAACGACTTGGATATAACACATACATTATAATGGGACCCATAAACAGTAATAAAATTACAATAGGAAAAAAAAAATAAAATTAGACTGGTCCGATCGACCGGGTCGTCGACCCCGACTCGCTGTCCTACTCACCCGGTCGACTGGGTCCAAACCCGGCCGACCCCAAATCACTATTTTACCTTTGTATTTTTATTTTTATTTTTAAATTTTTTCTTGGGGAGAACTTTTTCTCCCTTAAAATTTTCTCAAATACATAATCATGTAAATATGTATATATAAGTATATAAATTTTTTTTTCTATCTCTTAATTCATTTCTTTGTCTATTAATTTAACAAGCATATCTCCTAAACTATAATGAGTTACTTAACGTACCATATATGATTTTGGGGTAGGAGAAGCTAATTTAGCCAACCATCATAGAAATTTTCCAAGATTCCATTGGGTCGATGGTTAAAAATCCACTTCATAGTTAATTCACTTCACTTCACGGCGATTTCCACGCACTTCACGATTATTTCACTTCACTTCACCGTCATTTCCATGCATTTCACGGTCAATCCCGGTGATTCTGTGTTAATTCACGGTCAATTCGACGCACTTCACGGTCAATTCACGGCCATTTCCACGCACTTCGCGGTCAATTCACTTCACTTCACTTCACCATCATTTTCATGCATTTCACGATCATTCTCAGTGATTCTGTGTTGATTCACGGTCAATTCGACGCACTTCACAGTCAATTCACTTCACTACACGGCCATTTTCACGCACTTCACAGTCAATTCACTTCAATTCACGGCCATTTCCACGCACTTCGCGGTCAATTCACTTCACTTCACTTTACCATCATTTTCATGCATTTCACGATCATTCTCAGTGATTCTGTGTTGATTCACGGTCAATTCGACGCACTTCACAGTCAATTCACTTCACTACACGGCCATTTTCACGCACTTCACGGTCATTTCACTTAACTTCACCGTCATTTCCATGCATTTCACGATCATTCCCGGCGATTCCGTGTTGATTCACGGTCAATTCGACGTACTTCACGGTCAATTCACTTCACTTCACGGCCATTTCCACGCACTTCGCGGTCATTTCACTTCACCGTCATTTCCATGCATTTCACGGTCATTCTCGGCGATTTCGTGTTGATTCACGGTCAAATCGACGCACTTCACGGTCATTTCACTTCACTTCACGGCCATTTTCACGCACTTCGCGGTCATTTCAATTCACTTCACCGTCATTTCCATGCATTTCATGGTCATTCCCGGCGATTCCGTGTTGATTCACGGTCAAATCGACGCACTTCACGGTAATTTCAGTTCACTTCACGACCATTTCCACGCACTTCGCGGTCATTTCACTTCATTTCACCGTCATTTCCATGCATTTCACGGTCATTCCCAGCAATTCCGTGTTGATTCACAGCCAAATCGACGCACTTCACGGTCATTTCACTTCACTTCACGGCCATTTCCACGCGCTTCGCGGTCATTTCACTTCACTTCACTGTCATTTCCATGCATTTCAAGGTCATTTTCGGCGATTCCGTGTTGATTCATGGTCAATTCGACGCACTTCACGGTCAATTCACTTCACTTCATGGCCATTTCCACGCACTTCGTGGTCAATTCACTTAACTTCACCGTCATTTCCATGCATTTCACGGTCATTCTCGGCGATTCCGTGTTGATTCACGGTCAATTCGACGCACTTCATGGTCAATTCACTTCACTTCATGGCCATTTCCACGCACTTCGCGGTCATTTCACTTCACTTCACCGTCATTTTCATGCATTTCATGATCATTCCCGGCAATTCCGTGTTGATTCACGGTCAATTCGACGCACTTCATGGTCAATTTACTTCACTTCACAGCCATTTTCACGCACTTCGGGGTCAATTCACTTCACTTCACCGTTATTTCCATGCATTTCACGGTCATTCCCGACGATTCCATGTTGATTCACGGTCAATTCGACGCACTTCACGGTCATTTCACTTCACTTCACGGCCATTTCCACACACGTCGCGGTCATTTCACTTCAGTTCACCATCATTTTCATGCATTTCACGGTCATTCCCGGTGATTCCGTGTTGATTCACGGTCAATTCGACGCGCTTCACGGTCATTTCACTTCACTTCACGGCCATTTCCACGCCCTTCGCGGTCATTTCACTTCACTTCATCGTTATTTTCATGCATTTCACGGTCATTCCCGGCGAATCCATGTTGATTCACGGTCAATTCGACGCACTTCACGGTCAATTCACTTCACTTTACGGCCATTTCCACGCACTTCGCGGTTAATTCACTTCACTTCACCATCATTTTCATGAATTTCACGGTCATTCTCAGTGATTCCGTGTTGATTCACGGTCAATTCGACGCACTTCACGGTCAATTCACTTCACTACACAGCCATTTTCACGCACTTCGCGGTCATTTCACTTAACTTCACCGTCATTTCCATGCATTTCACGGTCATTCCCGGCGATTCCGTGTTGATTCACGGTCAATTCGACGCACTTCACGGTCAATTCGACGCACTTCACGGTCAATTCACTTCACTTCATGGCCATTTCCACGCACTTCGCGGTCATTTCACTTCACTTCACCGTCATTTCCATGCATTTCACGGTCATTTCCGTCGATTCCGTATTGATTCACGGTCAAATCGACACACTTCACAGTCATTTCACTTCACTTCACGACCATTTCCATGCACTTCGCGGTCATTTCACTTCACTTCACCGTCATTTCCATGTATTTCACGGTCATTCCCGGCGATTTCGTGTTGATTCACGGTCAAATCGACGCACTTCACGGTCAATTCACTTCACTTCACGGCCATTTCCACGCGCTTCGCGGTCATTTCACTTCACTTCACTGTCATTTCCATGCATTTCAAGGTCATTTTCGGCGATTCCGTATTGATTCACGGTCAATTCGATGCACTTCACGGTTAATTCACTTCACTTCACGGCCATTTCCACGCACTTCGTGGTCAATTCACTTAACTTCACCGTCATTTCCATGCATTTCACGGTCATTCCCGGCGATTCCATGTTGATTCACAGTCAATTCGACGCACTTCACGGTCAATTCACTTCACTTCACGGCCATTTCCACGCACTTCGCGGTCATTTCACTTCACTTCACCGTCATTTCCATGCATTTTATGATCATTCCCGGCGATTCCGTGTTGATTCACGGTCAATTCGACGCACTTCATGGTCAATTTACTTCACTTCACGGCCATTTTCATGCACTTCGGGGTCAATTCACTTCACTTCACCGTCATTTCCATGCATTTCACGGCCATTCCCGGCGATTCCATGTTGATTCACGGTCAATTCGACGCACTTCACGGTCAATTCACTTCACTTCACGGCCATTTCCACGCACTTCGCGGTCATTTCACTTCACCGTCATTTCCATGCATTTCACGGTCATTCCCGACGATTCCGTATTGATTCACGGTCAATTCGACGCACTTCACGGTCAATTCACTTCACTTCACGGCCATTTCCACGCACTTCGCGATCATTTCACTTCACTTCACCGTCATTTCCATGCATTTCACGGTCATTCCCGGCGATTCCGTGTTGATTCACAGTCAATTCGACGCACTTCACGGTCAATTCACTTCACTTCACGGCCATTTCCACGCACTTAGCGGTCATTTCACTTCACTTCACGGCCATTTCCACGCACCGTGAAAGTGAAGGGAATTGACCGTGAAATGCATGGAATTGGCCGTGAAATGAAATGAATGAAATTGAGCATGAACTGATTGAAATTGGCCACGAAGTGAATGAAATAAATTTTCGACCATCAACCTGATGGAATCTTGGAAAATAAGTAGGTTGTTTAGCTAAAGTAGCATCTCCTACCCTCAAATCCTGGTACGTCAAGTAGCTCATTGTGGTTTAAGAGATATATTTATTAAATGAATAAAGAACGAAATGAATAAAAAAAGAGAATTTGTTTTTTATATGCTTATATATACATATTTATATATGTATTAGAGAAAATTGTAGGGGAGAAAAAGTTCTCCTTGTCAAAAATAAAAAGAAAAAAGAAAAAAAAGTACAAAGGTGAAAAAAAAGTACAGAGATTTTCATAAATACATCCCAACATACTGCAATGTGATAAGTCAGGTCTTTTTTTTCTTTAAATCTAGATTGTCTTCCAGTTGATCCAAACCATTTATATGATGAGTCCGGACTTAAGTTGTGGATAAGCTATAAATAAAATATCGTAAATTTAATCATTTCAACCATTTGAAATTTGGTTCTTTTGCTTTGAAAATAGACGGTCACCATCCTTTGTGTAATCAAAGGGTCGAAAACAGACAATATAGAATTCCATTTACGTTCACGGTCATTTCGACGCACTTCACTTCACGGCCATTTCGATGCACTTCACGATCAATTCTCTTCACTTCACGGCCATTTCCATGCATTTCACGATCATATCCGGCAATTTCGTTTACGTTCACGGTCATTTCGATGCACTTCACGGTCAATGCACTTCACTTCATAGCCATTTCGATGCACTTCACGATCAATTCTCTTCACTTCACGGCCATTTTCATGCATTTCACGATCATATCCGACAATTTCGTTTACGTTCATGGTCATTTCGATGCACTTCACGATCAATGCACTCACTTCACGGCCATTTCGATGCACTTCACAATCAATTCTCTTCACTTCACGGCCATTTCCATGCATTTCACGATCATATCCGGCAATTTCGTTTACGTTCACGGTCATTTCGATGCACTTCACGGTTAATGCACTTCACTTCACGGCCATTTCGATGCACTTCACGATCAATTCTCTTCACTTTACGGCCATTTCCATGCATTTCACGATCATATCCGGCAATTTCGTTTACGTTCATGGTCATTTCGATGCACTTCACGGTCAATGCACTTCACTTCACGGCCATTTCGATACACTTCACGATCAATTCTCTTCACTTCACGGCCATTTCCATGCATTTTACGATCATATCCAGCAATTTCGTTTATGTTCACGGTCATTTCGATGCACTTCACGGTTAATGCACTTCACTTCATGGCCATTTCGATGCACTTCACGATCAATTCTCTTCACTTCACGGTCATTTCCATGCATTTCACGATCATATCCGGCAATTCCATTTACGTTCATGGTCATTTCGATGCACTTCACGGTCAATGCACTTCACTTCATGGCCATTTCGATGCACTTCACGATCAATTCTCTTCACTTCACGGCCATTTCCATGCATTTTACGATTATATCCGGCAATTTCGTTTACGTTCACGGTCATTTCGATGCACTTCACAGTCAATGCACTTCACTTCATGGCCATTTCGATGCACTTCAAGATCAATTCTCTTCACTTCACGGCTATTTTCATGCATTTCACGATCATATCCGTCAATTTAAATGCATGAAAATGGCCGTGAAGTGGAAACAGACCTCCACTAGTTCACCACCCTCTTCAGCACATCTTGGCTTTTCATGTTTTGAGATGAGAACATCAACTTTTGTACTCTTGCGCATCTCATTTATAATAGCACCGTTCTTGCCAATGAGACAGCCAATAGTCTTGGATGGAACAAGAATGCGAATGTTGACAGTGTCATCATCATCATTGTCATTGATCTTTCCTTGCAGCAGTAGAACAGCTTCAACAGCAGTAGATAAGCAACGTGATCAGCACAAATAATTTTTTTTAAAAAAACACTATGGAAAATAATTTTTTTTTTTTAAAAAAAACAAACTATGGAAGTTTAAGTGGATAAGCTATTCACTTTTTAGAATCTGATGACAACTTTGCAAATACTCAAGGCCTCAAGAAACCAAGTAAGCTATTCACCCAACTCAAAACTTATTGGATCAAGCACTTCATCCCAGATAGCCCACATACCTTCTAACATAGTTGTGTAACTCATTGACTCAACTCAAAACTTGTATGAGTTGAGTACAAGTGAACTTAACTCGGCAAAACTTCAAGCTGAGTCATTAGAAAACTCAATCATTAGAAAACAATGGATTCATGAATGCCTACACAAGTGGGCCGCATGACAGAAAACAATGAATATTGAATGCTTAAACAAAGGTAAACAGTCGGGGTCGACCCCGACTTTCTGGACAGTTACCCGGTCGACCCCATTTTTTTGAATTTTAGTGAAATGGGGTCGACCGGGTCCAAACCCGATCGACCGTGTAACTGTCCAGAGAGTTGGGGTCGACCGGGAATGACCCGGTCGACCCCGACTGTTTACCTTGGCACCACTTGGCACCACATCATTCCCGATCGACCCCAACTGTGTTTACCTTGGCACCACATCAGATGTGGACTGTGAGTTGTAATTCTCCATAATTATCAATTGATAGTATCATCCAATTAGGAGTTTTTGAGGCATGCCCATCAGATGATTGGACCCAATAGATGAATGGATTAGGTTGCCAAAGACAGCCCCAGTCTGTACAATTACTAGGTTAAAAAAAAAAAAAAAAATCATTTCTTTCAATCAAGCATCATCTGATACTTCATTCAATTAAACGTGGTAAAATACAAAGAAGTGAAAGTTTTTTTTTTAAGAGTACCTTGGTGTGAAACACGTTCTTTGGAGACAAGTCTTCGAGATCTCAAATTTATCAATGCATCCACGTCCTCTTATAAAAAGAAAACCGCTCACCTTGGGTAATGGATGATAGAAGATGTAATGTGTTGGTCGGATGGGGATTCTACGGAGATTTTATGGAGATTTCACGAAGAAAATGGGTGAATATAGGGATTAGGGATGGCGGGGAGAGTTCGGACGTGTATTTGCGTGTAAGGGAGTACATGCAGTCATATTTTTAGAGTAAGGGCATTTTCGTCATGTACAGAGGCGTCCGTACAGAAGAGACTTATTTTTGGAAGCTTAAAAAGCAGTGGGCTTCAAAAGGCTGGTGGGCCATATATGGGTCGTACAGTTGGAAATTTCTCAAAGAAAAGGTGAAAGAAATAAAAAAAGAAAAGCGGTATTCTAGAATCTGGCCCGCGCCGCGTGATCTTGGAGGTTTCAGGAGTACGCGGGTTGCATGTTGACTCCACCACTGAAAGTCAGGACTGTGGGGCCCACCTCACGTATGTGATTATCCATGCCGTCCGTCCATTTTGCCAGTTCATTTTAGTAGAGATGTTCCATGAGCGGCTACATTATAATATTCGTGTGAGATTTTTCCATGTGTGAGGCCATCGATTGACGGTTAAGATGATGCCAGTCGTCCAAATTTCGCGGGTGAAATCGGCCAAATCAATGTAATCTTTGGAAGTTTGGATAATGTCCATCCATACTGGGGCCCACGATTTGGACGGTCTGAGTTGGTTGCATGAATGACATGTGCACGGACGGTGATGTGCCACCTAACGCAGCCTACTAACTTGTGGCAAACGCACACTCTTGTTGTAGCCGCCCGAATGGCATTTCATGATTGCGCTTGCGACGTTTCGTCTTATTTTTTGTTGCTGTCGTCTAATGGATGGGGATTGGGCGGTGGGGTCCACCGTAATGTATGTATTTTATCCACGCCGTCCATCCGTTTTGAAATCTCATTTTAGGGAATGAGCTTAAAATTGAAACTTAGATAATGGTTAAGTGGATCACACCAGAGGAAACAGTGGGGATGGAATCGTTACCGTTGAAAACTTCTTCGCGGCGACAGAAGTTTTGGATCAAGATGATGTCCCTTGATAGGTTTCAACGGTAGGCATCATTATCCCATTGTTTCCTGTGGTGTGATACATTTGAGCTTTCCATTTACCCCTTTTTTTGCCTCTTGGCGTAAAATGAGCTGAAAAATCGGATGTACGGTGTGGATAAAACACATACATTACGATTTGGCCCCACGGAGTCATTACATCACGTAGCTACGTGGTGTTCGATACACCACCCAATGAAATGCACCGAATACTCGGGCTTTCAGTTGGACTGGTGGGGTCCATCGATCAATGATCTGGACCATTGAACTTTTGGGCCTGATCCTGGATGAATTATGCCTCAAAATCTCGGATTGGAAGATCTTTGTCACCCCCATGATCAAGGAATCATCATTTTCAACCGTCTATTCTTCTCGGGCACGTGCGGTTTACCTGTACCGGCCAAAAACCCGCGTGTATTTATTTGGTCGAGGACAAAATAATTAATACCTCTTGTCGCCTTCATTGTCAGACATCGATGACCGTCCACGACCCCACACGACAGAGATTGAAACACGGGTTTGCCACGTGTGGTAGAACCAACGGTTCATCAGGTAAGTCGAGAAGCGCGGCAGGTCCACTCCACAAGTGAAGTAATCCATCTGCCAGAAGAAATACGCGTTTGTAAAAAATGGAAAAGGCTTCAAGGTTACTGAAGTGACGTGCCAGGTTACTGAAGTGACGTGCCATGAATTTATTAGCGATTTATTTTCCACCAGGAAGTATGTCTTTTATCCATGCCATCCATCCATTTTTTTCATATTATTTTAACGCATGATCTCAAAAATTAGGTACATCCAAATATCATTTGGACCACGCTACTGAAAACGGTGGTGATTGAACGCCAACCATTAAAAACTCCATGGGGCCACAGTTTTGGATGAAGTTATATTTATGTTTCCATAATTGATCCAGGTCCGTGTGACGTAGGGGTGCACACGGTTCGGTTCGGTCCGGTTTTGGGGTGAAATTGGAACCGAACCGTTTCATACGGTTCTATGATTTTTGGAACCGGAACCGAACCATTAGCATTAGCACCCTAGAACCGAACCGGAACCGGATCGTGAAAACCGGTTCTGGGCTTTTTAAAGCCCAGCCCAATTGCACTTTTTTAATAATACTATTAAGGCCTTGGAACCATACAATTATTAGTATATTGATTTGTTCATTTGCTCATTTCATCATTTATATAATCAAGAGAAAGTGGAGTAACATCTTAGAAATAGAGTAACAATTACTAATAGATACTCTGGTACCCAAAAACTTACTCTTTGTATATTAATCAGTACTGACACAAGAAAATCATTGTTAAAATCCGTCTATGTTGTAGCCTTATATGAACCTGTTCATTAATTTCAGTTCCTACTTGATATTTAAACATAACATGTGTTATAATTGAATGGCGCACAAGCAGTCAAATAATCGGATGAGTACAAAACCAGACAGGATCAGCTAATTGACCTGTCAGAAATCAATTTGGGAAAAGAAATTGTTCAATCATGAATTTGATTTTGAAATCAGGTGGATCAGCTGATTTTCTTTTGTATCCGTCAATTGACCCCATCAAGTATGGTCGGACTTCAATTGAAATCAGGTGAATCAGTTGATTTCCTTTTGTATCTGAACCCAACTGGTATGGTCAGACAATTCTTCAAACTTAATTTAATGCCAATGGTCATCTTTGAGTTCTAGGGTGTCTCTGGGATTTTCTTGTCTTGGACCAATATTCTGGTGGATCTTGTAAACTTTAAGTGGCTTGTGTGCTGGTGTGTTGTACCATAAATCCTAGAAGTTAACATACTTCTGCAAAAACTTTGGATCTACGGTTCATGACATGGCTCGGATCAACGGGGCAGTTCTACAGTTCGGCTCTACGGTTCGGTTCAACGGTTCGGATCTACGGTTCGGATCGGTTTTACAAGGCCCTAAACCAGAACCGATTCGTAAATAACGGTTTAGGGATTTTGGAACCGGAACCGGACCGTTAGCATCCTAGAACCGGACCAAACCGGACCGATCCAACGGGTTCGGTCCAGTTCCATTGATCCAACGGTTAAATGTGCACCCCTAGTGTGACAGGCTGAAAGTCTGGCCACCCTACTCATGACTAGCACAACAGTAGGTTGGGCTTTGGCAAATGATCAAACTTAGGTTACCCAATTTAACCTGAACAAATGGATATATAAGTTACTTATAAATTATAATTAAGTACGGATATTCTATTTTTAAGGCATGTTTATATATATACCATTATATATATATATATATATATATATATATATATATATATATATATATATAGAAAATGGTATTATAAAGTACCCCAAGTTTGTAATTGGAATGCATTTGCAATCCAAACCTTACCTTTAGGAGCTTGTATTTTGGAATGCATTGAAATTCTTTAGTATATACATAAGACTTAAATTTGATTAAAATAATTAGCTTTAATATCCTAAATTAATATACATACGTGATTTTTTACAAAATGATTGTATTGAGCCTATTGAAATATATACTCTAGTCAAAATGAGGAAATTTCAAGTCTCAGGTCAATCATAAACACAAGCATTACACACGCATTACTCATTGTTGATTTTTTAACTATTCATTTAAATGAACAACATTTGGATAGTTACGATTATTCTATTGATGCAATTTTAGTATTGCAACTAATGATTTGATTGTTTTAGTATATCCCAGCGTGCCATGTTAAAAAGGAAAAAAAAAAAACATTTTACTCTGATTACACTCGAATCTTTAAAAAATCATAAAATTTCAAAACACATTAAAAGTATGTATTTTAGATACCTTCAATTTGATTGATCTCTAAATACAAGAAGCCAAATGACGAATTTGAGACAAAATCCTCCCAAATAAACTTAAATGCATGGTGCAAACTAGCCACAAATTTAAAGTTGATTTGAGATTTCTTAGAACTCTTTCAAGTTTTTTAAAACCAAGGAAAGCTCACACGTGTGAAAATGTGGACCTCACCTCACAAGATGCTAACAATGGCCTCTTGAACTTCTTCTTGCGCTAATTGCATCATGATTTCTAACAAACATTAGAAAAAGTTAGCCAAGTTCATCAAGGCCAAAAAATCTTTTGATTCACAGTATTTTTAGGTACATACTGCAATATTTTATCTTTGTCAGTAGGCCAATGAAAATATGATAAGTTAAAAGTGGCTCTAATGTAATTTACTAAGTCAATTTTCTTAAAACAATGTCCACCCCCAACATAGGTTAAATGTGACATTGCAACTTAATCTTAGGTAATTTGTCTTAAATGTCATGTTTGGTTGAACCAAATATCATGAATATAAGGTGCAACCAAAAGAGCAATCAAAGTTTAAACTCTCTCTCTCTCTCTCTCTCTCTCTCTCTCTCTATTTCCAACCATGTAAAATCAAATAGTTTTAGCAAACATCTCAAACCATAACATCACAAATAGTAATAATCATGTTCTATGAAATCTCATATACAAACTTTTGGATGAGAAAATCATGCAAGAATATTAGGGTGTGGACTCCTGCTGTGATATGTGTATGACATCCAACCCATCCAAAAGGCTTGTCGCACAATATAAACTAGACATTTTAAAAATTAATTAATTTTTTAATCAGGCTGATCAAAACATCGAATGGGCCATTAAATAATTTTTGAATGTTTGTCCCTTTCCTTTTTCCATGGCTTGTCACACTTAGTGGACTTTTTGGTTAATATCATTTTCCTGACATAGCAACCCTATTGGACTGACTGGATGTCACCCATATATCGGAATCGGATTGGGTAAGTGCAAGAGAAACACTCAGTTTGGTGGAGGCCTTACATGGAGAGATATGATTGGTCCAGAGTCCCCTACTTGGCACTATTTCATTGGCCTGCAGATCTTTGTCATAGAGGGGTCCACCAACTTTCAAAAGATTGCTAGGTCAAATACATACTCCACTCTTTTCGACAAGGATACATGACCCAATGAAATAGCGCCATCTTGGGCTCACCAAGTTTGGTGTCGGGCATGGGTTGGGTACTGCCCTCACCAGGATATAGCTAGAGATAGACGGACTTATAAGGGGGTATGTCGGGCATGGGTACTACCCTCACCAATGGTAGGCATTTAATCCCCGATGTTTCCTGTGATGTTGGCCACTTGATCATTTGATCTGCCTCATTTTTGGGCTCATCACCTAAAATGATTTGTTAACATCGCTATATTTTTTGCATTTTTCATTTTTATTTTCAAAATATTTGTTAACACGTTTTTATTGATATTATAAAATATTTTCTGTTTCATTAGCTCAATTATTGGGGCCAAAAGGATTCTTGTTCAAGCTGACATATAACTATTAAATATTTGCCCTGAACTCTGGCTAAGTTGACATGATGCAAGCATGCAGATCCATGACATTCATAGGGTGTACCCCACTTTGCATGTTTCCATGGGGTGGTCTTTGAAGAGCATGCTTTCTATCCTATGAATCAGATAGGCCCATTTGTCAGGTGATCAATGCATGCATGCACGTTGAATGTAGACCAATAGTAGTGTTTTTTTTTAAGCCGTAATTTCTTCACACGTGTGTGACCCACCTGATAAATCTACCAGCAAGATTTTCTAGATAAGGAGATTTCATCTCAGGAACTGCCTTCCAAACGTCTAGGATCCTTTGAACCAGTTTGGAGAGACTTGTCTTCAGTTACACTTGTATTGAGTCAAACCTCACAAGAATCACCCTTGAATTGTGGAACTTGGAAAATCTGAATTTGATGGTTATGATCGATTGTTAACTGGGCCTTTCTTGTTGGTGCCTGATGATTGATTGTGTTTATGATTTATTATGGTCAAATAGTTGATTATTGACTTGGGGAAAAGGATCTAATAGACGTAGCCGTGTCATAGACATTGGAGGAGAGACCAATTTCATTGGACGGGTGATGCAATTAGTTGCTTTGGATGTATGGTACTAGAATCCAGTATTCAGAGTAGCAATATGTATTGATGACTAGGGATATGGAAACATATATTGGTAGTCTGGGAAAAAATTAGGGAACCCTCTCTCTTACGCTATAGGGGATTTTTATTGTTACTTGCTTTCTAAGGAAGAGTATTTGGCAACCTCTCTTGAACCGCCTCTTTGGGAGGATGAAATGAAGAATACTGTGTTCAATCTCACACGGATAAGGACCCAGGCCTTGACGTGTTTCCACTGGCCTTCTTTTAGATTTTTTGGGAATTAATCACGCCTGATTTATTGAGCTTCATTGAAGAAATTCTCTCCCCTGGCTGAATCCCATCTGAAATGGGTAGCGCTATCGTAGCTCTCATCCCTAAGATTTGAGGGTTCTGTCAGCCAGAAGGACTTTAGACCTCACCAGCCTTATTGGCAGCCCTATAAAATAGTTTCCTAACTGTTAACCAGAGGGCTTTCATCACAGGCCAGTAGATTCTTGATAGTGTCCTCATCTTCCACTAATGTTTTGAGTTGAAAAATTAAGAGTTTTATGTAAATTAGATTTGGAGAAGGCTAATGATCATGTTGACTGATCTTTCTTGGATTACATGCTAAGGAGAATAGGGTGTGATTTGAATGGAGAGGTTGGCTTATAGTTTTGCATCTCTTCAGCTAAAATATCCATCCTCATGGAAATTGAGAGGTCTTCGGCAGGGGGACCCCTTGTTCTTGTTTGTTTTGGTTTCGGATGCTCTAAAATATCGTGTGTTGGTTACAGGTCAGGCAAGGCAGTGAGCTTATTTCAAGGCTTTGAAATTCCTAATTTTCCCATCGAATCACCCACCTCCAATTTGCAGGTGAGACACTTATTTTCTATGATGCTGATGGAACCATGATTGATAATCTTAGGAAAATTGTGAGGTGGTTTTGGGGGTCAAAATCAATGTGGGTAAGAGCGAGATGTTTGGTGTTCATCTGCCTTTGTCTAGAGTCTCTTGTCTGGTAGTGATTTCTGGCATCACTGGTTCCGTTCTCGCCTTCTCTTTGGGCCTCTCGACAGTGTCGGTGAGCCTGCAATCCATTTGTGGGATTAGGTCGTGGAGAGGTTTGTGAGAAAAGCTCTCTTTGGAAGATTAAACTTCCGTCTCTCTTGGAAGTAGACTGACCCTAGTTAAGGCTTACCTCTTTAATCCCTTTTTTGTTGCCCTATGTCGGTAGTCATTAATATTTCTCATTTCAAGTACTTCAATCACCACTGTTTCTCTGGTGTGGTCCGTCTGATATTTGGATCTGCCTCATTTTTGGGTTCATACACTGAAATGAGCTGGCAAAATGGATGGATGGCATGGATAAAACACATATATCATGGTGGGCCCCACAAAGCACCAACCAGTAGTGACTTGGGTACTGTATGCAAACCACTTCCCTGGATTACATGCTAGAGTGATGATCTATTAGTATATCAGACGAATGGTGAGGAAGCTTGCAATCTATAGTGACGGTCTAGATCGTATGCCCTTGAATAAGTACATGTTACGATGCTAGATCTTTCAACGGGGAACGATGGGGATGGATTGCTAACGATATGACTTGGTATTAGAAATTAACCAACGGTCCATGTTGAATGTACGCGTGTGGCCCACCTGGTGATATGGGTGGCCTAATTCTTGTGTGGATTGTAAATAGCGGGGATTGTTCCATGAGCGGCTACAATATAATATTCGTGTGCCATTCTTCCACGTGTGAGGCCATCAATTGCGGTTAAGATGATGTCAGCCGTCCAAATCAATGCAATCTTTGGAAGTTTGGATAATTTCCATCCATACTGGGGCCCACGATTTGGACGGTCTGAGTTAGTTGCATAAATGACATGTGCACGGACGGTGATGTGCCACCTCCCGCAGCCTACTACTAACTTGGGGCGCGGATTAGGTACTACACCTGCCTGTTCGGAGCTTGGAACGGGCGGAGGCTCCGACGGCCAATGAGGGGCCACTGTGATGTATGACTCTTATCCACACCGTCCATCCCGATTTTAATATCATTATAGAATATTAATTTAAAAATAATACAGATACAAAGCTCAAGTGGACCACACCATAGGAAGCAGTGGTGCTAAGGATGCCTACCGTTGAAACCTTCTTAGTGCCCGCTTTGTCGTTTATTTTCCATCCAAACCCTTGGTATGGTCATATACACCTGGATGAAGTGAAAAAACAGATATCAACTTGGTCTAAAACTTCTGTGGACCCTAAGAATTTTTCAACGGTAGGAATTTAAGGCCCACCTTGTGGACCATTTGAGACTTAGATATTCTCTTTTTTGGGGGTAATATTCTAAAATAATATGAAAAAATAGATGGACGGTGTGAATAAAGTTCATACATCACGGTGGCCCCTCAGTGGCCTTCGGAGCCTCCACCTGTGCTCCGAACAGGCCTGCGCGCACCAACTTATGACAAACGCACACTCTTTTCGCAGCCGCCCGAATGGTGCGCGTGCGTCGTTTCGTCTTATCTTTTGTTGCTGTCGTATGGTGGATGGGGACTGGGAGGTGAATCCAAAGGACTCTGTGGGGTCCACCGTAATGTATTTATTTTATCCACGCCGTCCATCCGTTTTGAAATCTCATTTTAGTGTTTAAATTGAAACATAGCCAATTTTCAAGTGGACCACACCAGAAGAAACAGTGGGGATGAAATCGTTACCGTTGAAAACTTCTTCGCAGCTACAGAAGTTTTGGATCAAGATGATATTGATGGCAAATAAACATTACTGTGGGCCCTAGATAGGTTTCAACGGTGGGCATCATTATCCCATTGTTTCCTATGGTGTGATACATTTGAGCTTTCGATTTACCTCATCTTGCGTATAATGAGCTGAAAAAACAGATGAACGGTGTGGATGAAAAGCATACATTACGGTTGGCCCCACGGATTCATTACATCACGCAGCTACGTGGTGTTGGATACACCGCCCAATGAAATGCACCGAATACTCGGGCTTTCAGTTGGAGTGGTGGGGTCCATGGATCAATGATCTGAACCATTGAACTTTTGGGCCTGATTCTGTATGGATTATGCCATAAAATCTCGTATTGGAAGATCTTTGTCACCCCCATGATCAAGGAATCATCATTTTCAACCGTCTATTCTTCTTGGGCACGTGCGGCTGACCTGTACCGGCCAAAAACCCGTGTGTATCTATTTAGTTGAGGACAAAACAATTCACACCTCTTGTCCCTTTCATTGTCGGACATCGATGACCGTCCACGACCCCACACGACAGAGAGATTGAAACACGGGTTTGCCACGTGTGGTAGAAACCCGTGTGCGAGGCAGGTCCACTCCACAAGTGAAGCAATCCATCAGCCAGAAGAAATATGCGTTTGCAAAAACAGGGAGAGGCTTGAAGGTTACTGAAGTCACGTGGCCTAAATTTATTAGTGATTTATGGCCCATCATGATGTATGTATTTTATCCATGCCATCCATCCATTTTTCCATATGATTTTAATGTATGATTCCAAAATTTAGTCACATCTAAATATCATCTGGACCACACCACAGGAAACGGTGGTGATTGAACGCCAAACATTAAAAACTTCTTGGGGCCACTGTTTTGGATGTTTCCCATAATCCATCCAGGTCTGTGTGACCTAATCGATAGGGCTGAAAGTCCGGCGGGTTCAACCCACCCTACCTGTGACCGGCACAACATTGGGTTGGGCTTAGCAGATGTAATGGGCTGGGTCTCTGTCCTGATCCTATACAAACACCAACTTGATAAAACTTGGGTTAACCAACTTAACTTGAACTGATCAATATATAGATTACTTGTAAATTATAATTGAGTTCGGATGGTATGTATTTAAGGCATGATCCCAAAAATAGGATACATCCATATGTCATTTGGACCACACCATAGGAAACAATGGTAATTGAACCCCAACCATTAAAAACTTCTTCGGGTCACAAAGTTGTGGATGAAGCTGATATGTATGTTTTCCATAATTCATCAAGGTATGTGTGACCTAATCAATAGTGAAGAAAGTTTGGTGGGTTTAACTCACTTGACCTGTGACCAACCCAACATTGGGTTGAGTTGGGTAGAATGTATCAGGCTTAGTCTCGGGCTTAGCCTATACAAATGTCAACTAGATGAAACATGGGTTACTCAACCCAATTCGAACCGATTGATATATAAGTTACTTATAAATTATTTGAACCTGTGACCGTCCCAACATTGGATTGGGTTACGTAAAATGTATTGGGCCTAGTCTCAGGCTTGGGCTATACAAACACCAACTAGATGAAACTTCGGTTACTCGACCCAATCTGAACCGATCGATATATAAGTTACTTATAAATTATAAGTTAGTACTGATGAGCTGTGTTGAAGGTATAAGAAACCACGTCGTTTCCAATGATTCAAGATAAAGAGATAAGTTTTATTTCTTTGTTCTAAATAGATTGTGTGCCACACATTACAATTTTTGAAGGAGTAATTATCTTATACTTTAGCTTATTTGTTTAGAAAAAATAAAGGTTTTTACTGTAAATAACTACATATATAATTAATAAAATTATAGGAAAAAAAAAAAAACAAACGTATATTAAAGATATAATAAACTAATGTAATAATAAAAATATTAGCATGTATAAACCGACGGAGCCAGCTGGGTCGGGCTTCGGTTGAGAATTTTTAACTTAGATTGTGTTAGGATTGAGCACGAACCTGACTCAGCCCAACTCAACCGACCCCACTTTCTGCTCCTTTAGTCAATAGCTTAGATAGAAGATAAACATTACAGAGGGGCAGGGAGTTTTAATGCTAGACCACTGTCTTCTTTATGGTGTGGTCCACTTGATGTTTAGATTAGTCTTATTTTTTGGCTTATGCTTGAAATGATATCTCTAAAAATATATAGACGGCCTGGATAAAGCACATATAACAGTGGGGCTCACATATCACTGTCCGTAGGCACCTAGCTACTGGTAGCCAAAGACGTGTACGTGTGGCCCACCTATGTCGGTGACCTCAAAATTTTGGTGCGTGTCATGTTCTTATTAATGCTATCAACTTCATGAGCAGATGGGGTCGTGGATGATATAGGACCGCAATGGATGTGGATTAAGTAGTGGGGCCCTCACTTAGGTCAGCAGTTGTGTGGTGACGCTGTGAGATTTGACTGGTGGGCCATGCTTTGGAACGCGATTTGTCTATTGAGGCTGCAACTGGCCAGGTGGCTAGTAGTCGGTGATATGGGCCCCACTATGGTTTATATGTTTTATTCACATTGTCTATCTAATTTTAGGTGTCATTTTAATAATTTATTTCATAAAGCAAAATCTGAAGTGGACCATACTATGGGAAAACAGTAGTAATTGAACATCTACTGTTAAAAACACTACAGAGTTCATTGTAATTTTTATTTGACATCCAACCTATAAATTAGGTCATACAGACCTGGATGAAGGCAAACAATAAATATTAGCTTGATTCAAAACTTTTGTAGCTTCGAAAAGTTTTTAATGGTTAGATTTCAATCAATACTGTGTGGCTCACTTGAGATTTTGATATATTTCAGTTTTGGATTAATACTATAAAAATATTTGGAAAAATGGATGGATGGCATGGATGAGACACCTACATCATTTTGGGGTACATATAGCATGGACCACGCTAGTGGCCGGGGAGTTGGCAATCCGTTTCCCGTGCACTGGCTGAGATACTCGGCCGAAAAACGGACCGGATTGCCGCCGCCGCAGGATGATTGCGTCCTACCCGGACTGTCTCCAGCTGGGAAAGGACAGCACCTTTGAATGGCCATCGTGAGGTACAGGTCTTATCCACAATATCTATCTATTTTTTAGGTATTATTCTAGGTGATGAGCCCAAAAATGAGGCAGATCAAAGGATCAAGTGGGCCACACCACCGGAAGCAGCAGTGATAATAATTCTCACCATTGAAACTTTTCTACAGCCTACCATGATGTTTATTTTCCATCCAATCTATGTCCACCATTTTCAAATGAAAACATATATATTGATTGATACCATTTTCAATAGACTTGCAAACGTGGACACGAATTGGACCGTGACCATAATACCACATAGCTCGATAGTCTTGGATTTGGTGGTACTGAGGTCAAGTGTCACTGTCAGAGATGAGACTAGATCTAATTACTGCAAATAAAAATATACTTTACTAGCATCTATATTTGACTGGCATATGATCCAATCAAATTTCATCCCCACTACATTAATCATGTATCTGTACAGTAACATGTGACCTAATCAAATTCCACCCCACCACAGCTATGAAATGCTTAGTGGTACGGTTACCATGAAGATGCTTTCATGCTAGGGATGAAGCACTTGCCACAGCATCATGACATGCATGCATTGCCTTCCTAAGAGTGTCAAGAGTAAAATAATTGGTCACTGTCATCAGCTCACCCACCATCAATGGTTTTGATAATTTATTGGTACTTCTTTCCACGGGTCATGTTACCTGTTACACCTGTGTTTATAAGGTTCATGCCTTGGTGGGTTTGGGTCCTTTAGGATCTTGGTATCTATATATGCTTAGTTACTCCGGTTATCCATAAGAGGTAGCAATGGGCCAAGTTCGAGTCAGGTTAAGCTCTATACAAACTTAGCCTGGATTGTCCAACATGAGCTTGAGCCTGACATGAAATATTTATATTGGGCTTGAGTCCAAGCTTGTAGGGGGGTGTGCACAAAAAATAAAATATATGCATATATATGGAAAAAGTTCTCTGCGGTTGAGCTCATGGGAACTTCTCATGAGGTAGAGCTGTGTAGGCCCCACCATGATGTATGTTGAACCTCTACACTGTGCATTTGATGGATCCGGCCCCTTTAAATTACGGGATATCCCAAAAATCAGTAGTATTAAGAACTCAGGTGGGCCATAGCATCTAAAATCATGTGAAAACATGCTTAAAACATATAAAAGCACTTGATGGAGCTCATCTAAAATTTGGATGCGTCTGAAACTTAGTTTAACCTCTCATCCAAGTGGGACACACATAATGTATGGACTGAATTTGTGAACCACATCTCAGTGGACCCAATAAATAATTATGAATGTTTTAATGGAGGATAACCTCTCTCAACTTTTGCACGTGGTGCAGCCCACACAAGTCACGGATTGACTTTATTTTTGGGACCTTGGCTCACCATGGAATGGTGCATTTGACTGATGAGGTAGAAGTTTGACACGCATCATGATGGGGCCCACACAGCTTGACCTCATGGGAAGTTCCCATGAGCTGGACCGCATAGACCTTTTCTCATTATATATATATATATATATATATATATATATATATATATATATATATATATATATATATATATATATATATATATATATATATATATATATGGAAAATGATATTATAAAGTACTCTAACTTTGTAATTGGAAGGCATTACAATCCAAACTTCACACACACACACAGAGAAAATGTTATTATAAAGTGCTGTAAGTTTGTAATTGGAATGCATTACAATCCAAGCCTTACCTTTGGGAGCTTGTAATTTGGAATGCACTGAAATTCTTTAGTATATTCACAGGACATAAATTTGATTAAATAAGTAGCTTTAATATTCCAAATTAGTATATGTTGTTGCCAAAATCCGGTCGGCCCTCCCTCCACGTCGTCCACCACGTATTATCCCTAGAACCTGCACTAGGAAAGCAGGCAAAGGTGACCCTGGCTAAGCCGGGGAACCCTTCGATGCCTAAGTCAGGACAAGGGAATCAGGGTCTGAGTAGAGAGTAGAGGAGAGCTAGATTTTGCGTCCGTGTATATATGGCGACGTGTACTATTTATACCTGCCTATGAGGCGGTCTGAGTCCGATAATCTCGGCACGATCAGAGGGATTCTAGGATCATGGAGATATTGCTCGCAATCTACTGATCGCGCAGCGTATTTGGTGGATTGTGCGCACCTGCGAGCGAAGTTACCGGCCACGTCTCGATATGATAGTTTTCATATTGAACGAGTGGGATATGCACGTCGGAGAGTCTGCTCAGCTCGGCTTATCTAAGGATACCACCAGTCCGATCCGCCTAGTCGGATCAGTTGATTCCACTATGGCTGGCAGGACTGACTTCAATAAGCGGTGTGGTTAAGGCGTCGGAAGTCATCCGATCGGAGTATGATTCCGAGTCGCGTACCAACCGTGTCGTCTGCTCGGATGGATCACCACCCGAAGCAGGTCAGCTGGATCATGCCTCGGCTCGGACGGGTGATTGGGGCAGTGTTGTACCGTGAGCTCTGATTTTTCATAACAGAAGCCCCCTACTCTTCGAGCTTGCTCGCGGGCTCGGAGAGTACTTAGGCAGGAAATCTTCCGCCCTCGTCGTAATGATGGCAGATATCGAATCGCTCGCGTGCTTGTCGCTTTGGTTAACGCGTGGCGACGATTACGATCCCGCATCCCTTCTCAGCCTATGAGAAGCCGCCACGTAAACCTGAGAAGACGTGCCCATCCATGTGTGCTCGAAGATAGGCTTGTGTCGATTCGGTTGCTACCATTAAGATTTACCATCAATGCGGAAATCATTCGCAGCCTATATAAGGGCGCCACAGACCTTCACATAGCATTTTACATTCCATTTCATAAGAGCATACCGGAGAGGCGATTTCCAACAAGAGACGATTCCGGTCGGCTTCGAAGTTTCCGTTAGTAGGCGATTTCCGGCAACCACTCGGTGAGTCTCACTAACCTTCGCTCTTCTATCTGCCATGTCTTCCGATCTGTAAATGGTTCATGAATACGGTGATGATTCCGAGCCGGGGACTACCGAAAGTGAGAGTGAGTCATCCAAAGGTCCTTTCGAGACCACTCTATCGTGTCCCCCGCTTCGAAAGCAAAAAATATTAGCTTCTAAGACCAAGCAGCCTAGTAAGAAGACAGCCTCCCGACCCCACCGAGCTGAGACCGTTACCGCCACTGAGATACCTGCGAATCTATGTACCGCAGAGGTAGTCCCCGGGGGTTCTGTCATGTCAGAATCCCAAATGGAGTGGATCCGCTCGGAGTTTCAGATTCCAAACTCCATTCAGATAAGGGCTCCCTGTCCCTTGGACGTTGATGGCACCCCAACTAAGGGAGAGGTGGCCATCTTCCTATGCGCGCTGTAGTGCGGGGTCCGACTACCATTACATCCCTTCATCTGGAAGGTAGCGACCTACCTCGGATTGGCCCCTGGACAGTTCACTCTGAATGTATGGAGGGTGATGATCTCAGCCTACATAATTTGGAAGCAAGTTGGGAACCCTGAGCTGACCCTAGAGGAGCTGTTGAGCCTGTACATGGTCAAGCATGATAACAACGACCCATGGTACTATTTCGCGACTCGGGAGAGCAAAGGGTCGGGGTTGGTAATGCACCTGCCGTCTTCTAACAAAAACTGAAAGAACAAGTGGTTCTGGGCGACGGGTGATTGGGAGGCGTCGGCGGCTGAGTTTAGGACCCCAACTGCCCGGGTTCCGACCCATTTTACCAAACCAGGTCGGGCTTCATTTCATATCTGAGTTGTTGCTTTGATTTTCACTTCGGTCGAAGTAACACTTCTCCTTTTACAGTTTTTCAAAAGGGACTGCCGCTCCTCGACTCGGACCAGAAAAATCAGGTTGCAAAGGCCAGGGCGAGGTCGGAGTCGCTTCGCTCCTGGGCCGATCTGATCACTGCAGTAACCTCCACAGGTCCGGGCTCTGCAAATCCCAGCCTCTGCTCTCATCCCTTAGTAAGTTGCCTTGATCTTTTCGATGAGCTTTCTTTTGGTTTAGTAGTTGACAAATTGTTATTTTTTTTGCAGGTATGGCCGAGGCGTCGGGGGCTCGGAAGAGGAAAGCAGCTCCGACGGCGGCGGAGTTGCTCAAAGAAGCCCCTCGAGTGAAGATCACTCTGAAGAAGCCGGCTCTCCCTCACGTGAGGGAATCTTCAGCTGCACTAACTCCATCAGCCCCAACACTGAAGCCAGGTGGCTCGTCCTCCGTACCACCGTACCACCGAGCAACTGATGCCCCAGCTCCTCCTCCGGCCTAAAGACACTATCATTTTGTTTATTTTTTTTAAAACTATCAATGTACTTTCAACCATGTATTTTTGCCCCTCTGAGGGGATTTAATGAAAAGCATTCTTTTTTTATTGTCTATTTGTTTGTGAGATGTCGAGCTGGTTTCTTTATGGGTTTAATCAGTTGCCGTTTAGTTAATTTTTAGGTTCCGCTGTCCGAGCCTCCCCGACCCAAGTTTTAGTTGGGTCTGATCTCTTTGGATGCTTGGTTCGTCGCCTTTGTTTTGTTGTATGCCGAGCTGAACACCTAACCAGAGAGTCGGAGTTATTATTAGGCTTTTTCCCTTAGAGGAATGCCTTGTCGATCTTTCGTAAGGTTGGGTTCCGATTCCTTAAAGGATCGAACCATTTAATTCGTGCTTGTGCGGATAGGGTAATCGGAGAAGCATTCAAAGGTAGAATTGATCTTTTATTAAGAGCCTTAAAGGCTAGTCGCTCGGAGGCATACATTTTATTATGAGCCTTAAAGGCTATTTCCTCACGGGTAGTAGATCTTCAAGTGCTCGGAGTTCCAAGGATGAGGGAGATGACGACCTTTGAGGTTTTTCAGGTGGTACCAGCCCGGTTTGGCAGATCTGACCACACGATATGGACCTTCCCAATTGGGTCCGAGCGCTCCTGCCCCTAGCTCGGCCATGTTCTGGAAAACCCGTCGGAGGACTAAGTCTCCTGGTCGGAAGCGCCCAACTCTGACTTTGGAATTGTATAAGCGCGCTACCTGCTAGTGTCGAACCTCTATTTGGAGCTTGAAAATTTCTCTGAGTTCTTCGAGTAAATCCAGATTGATCGCCATCTGCTAGGAGTTCTGACTTTCTTTGAAACCCCTAACCCGTGCCATAGGGAGTCCGATTTTCACTGGCATCATTGCCTCCAAGCCATAGGATAACGAAAATGGAGTTTTGCCCATCAAAGTCTGAACTGTAGTCCTGTAGGCCCAGAGGACCAAGGGGAGCTCTTTGTCCCAATTTCCTTTTATTTTTTTCAGCCTCGTCTTGAGATGATGTTTGATGATCTTGTTGACCGCCTCTACCTGTCCGTTCGACTGTGGGTGCCGAGGTGATGAGTAGGCGTTCATAATGCCAAGCCTTTGACATATACTGCGAAACTTATTATTGTCGAATTGGCGGCCGTTATCAGAAACGATGGTTCTCAGAATTCCAAACCGGCAGATGATATTTTTTCACACAAAATCGATTACTTTCTACTCGGTGATCTTTGCGACTGACTCGGCCTCGGCCCACTTGGTGAAGTAGTCAACCGTGACTATAGCGAACTTGACCTGTCCCTTCCTAATGGGCAAGAGACCGATGATGTCGATCCCCCATTGAGCGAACGACCATGGCGCACTCATGGGGGTCATTTCTTCGGCCGGTTGCCTCGACACAACAGCAAAACGGTGGCACTTGTCGCACTTCCGAACAAAATCCTTAGAGTCTTGCTTAAGGGTTGTTCACTCCCCAAGTGCAGGGTTGTGATGTAGTAATAACTCGGTAAGACCGAGGTCGAATCCCAAGGGACTGAAACTTGTACGTTATCTAAAACTAACCAGAACTAGAACTAGATTAAGATGAAATCTAAACTGAATGTAATTTAAGAAATAATGGTGAAATAATTATCTAAACTTGAGAGAAATCAGGAGAAGGGAACTAGGGATTCAGAGGATCCACTTGTAGAGATCAGGGAGAATTTATGCTTGCATCAAAAATCATGAAAATTACTGAACTGGCGTTGATCTAGTTTTCAAAGAGATGAAAGGTGTATGAATTAGAATGGATTCCATCACCAAACCATGCCCACAGACTATGGCAAACAACAGAATTAAACTAATTACCACCCAATCACATGTATGCAAGTTAAGAAGGGTACCGTCATCCAACCATGCCCAGGAGACTATGGTGAACAACAGGGCTTCCTAACGTCATAAACATTAAAGAGAATGGGAATATTAAAAGTCATTGCAGACCCATTGTAATTTCAGTCACAATAGACCATTAAAAACCTAAAATATTTCCATTAAAATCAAACTAAAACCAACTTCAATTCAAAAATTAAAATTAAATTAAAAGCATATAATCTCTCATCTCACTACAAGCTTCACCTCCTAGCCCTAGCTAGGAGGATTTAGCCTGCCATGGATGGGCTCAATCCAAATAAATAAAGAGAAAAAGAAAAGGAAAAGAAAAGGGAAAGAAAAAACCAAGCTCCTCTCTCTCCTTTGCCCACGTTGAAACCCAAGCTCGAGCCCTCTGTTCTTCCTCCCAAGACCTTGAATGCATGCTCTCAACGTCCAAAACCTCCTTATATAGCTGCTGGAGTGGTGAAAATCGGATTTGAATCGGATTTGGAAAGCTATGCATGCCCATTGAAAGCTTTTTCGCAGCCAAGTTTGGTGCCTCGAAACACGCCACTTTTCTCGCTCAAATTCCAAAGAAACACCGCCCCTTAGTACTTTCTTGGGTCCTCTACATGATAGACGGTTCAGATCTGCCATATGATCAAAGATGGTGGCCCAAAACTGCCTGGAAAAATCGATTTTCGCGGATGTGCGAAACCTTTCGCACCATTTCGCTGTTGTGTTCGGTGGGCCCCACAGAAGCATTTTCTGGAAAATTCACCCCGTCCATTGGATTCAGAACGAAATTTCAGTCAAGAATGGGTAGTTTTGAACGTCCATTGACGTGGCCCAGAGAAGAAATCACAAAAGAATCAGTTTTGAACGCTACCGAGCAGCCCTTTTGTGGCCTCTGTATCTCACACGTGTGCACGCATGGGTAAAAAGTGATAACATGGTTTTGTAGTGCTCGAAGCCCTCTACACGGTGGACGGATCGGATTGAGCTTATGGGGCACGTGTGGGGCCCACAACTGATCGCAAAAATGGCCAGCGCCGTGCGTCCGCCGCAAGTTTTTTTTTTTTTTTTTTTTTTTTTTTTTTTTTTTGAGTTGTAGACGGAAACGTCGGTCAGCGCAGCTGACCGACTTTTGGAAATTTTGGTGCACGGCGAGTGCACATGTGTACTGTACACACTCATTTCATATGGGGTCCATTGCAATGTTTTAGAGAAATCTGCACCGTCCATCTGTTTTGACTCCTTATTTAAGGCGTCAATAATAATTTTGAGACAGTTCCAGATATCAGGTGGGCCCAGAATCAACGGTTTATGGGCTGATCTGTCAGTTGGGGCACTTCCCGAGATCTTCAATGGCTGAAATTTTATATGTACGGTTAATTTATGGTCCTCAGGCGACGTATGAAGTTTCGAGCCGAACGGATGGTGGGAACCTCGTGATCTTGCATTCTGGACGTCCTTCAGGCCACTTGAGCTTCAATTTCTAACTTTTCTCGGATTTCTGACCGTGTATATTTGTCAATCTTGATCCCCTGGAGTGTGTCCCTTGCCTTTGGCGTCATCAGATCGTTAAATCTCAACTTTTAACGTCTTTTTTCCATCCCTGCTCATAAAATCACTTTGCCACACAAGAATGAGAAAACGAGCCATTAGACAGCATTATATTCGTAAATCCAGACAATATCTGGGGTCTAATATGTAATATTTGACCCTCAACAAGGGTTAGCCAGAAATACCCTTGACGAAGTATCTTCATGTCCAAGGCGCGACTGCTAGAATGGTTTTCCCAGATTTCCTCGTGAATCTCCCGAATCACGTAGTCGGCTTCATTCGGTCGGAGACATCTAAGGTAAGGCTGAGAATGCCCCTTCTTGTATAGCACTCCGTCCAATATGGCGTACCGCGCCGCTCAGACCCTAAGACGCCTCACCTCTAATTTATCCGAGGGAGCCTCACCGGTTGATAGGTAATTAAAAATCGAGTCCATCCAACTAGGAATGGACTGGACGAGGTTAACTTTCTCCGACTGGCTAATGCTTGGGTGTTCAATGAACTCGACCGGAACAAATCGTGGGACCTTCCCCTCGGAGGCCGAGGCGAGCCTCGCTAGGGCATCGACCCATGAGTTCTCGGCTCTGGGGATCTGTCGGATGGTGTAACTCTAAAATTTCTCAATCAATTTCCTCGCTTCCTCAAGATAGGCGATCATTCTGGCTTTCTTAGCTTCATACTCCGAGGAGATGTGGTTCACTACCAGCTGTGAGTCACAGCGGACTTGCAGAGTTTGAACGCCTAGGCTCGCTGCCAACCTGAGCCCGGCTAACAGTGCCTCGTACTCGGCCTCGTTATTTGAAGCTTTGAACCCGAGCCTGATGGCGTATTGGATTGTTGTAAAATCAAGTGCAATCAGGACGACACCGGCTCCATCTCCTTTAATGTTGGAAGATCCATCAACATAAAGAACCCACCCCGATCCGACGCTGCTTCTTGATTGTTCAACGGGACAGACGGTGTCATTTCAACTTCCTTCCTGACTTGCTCTTCATTCGGAGTTGTGAATTCGGCGATAAAGTCGGCTACGGCTTAACCCTTGATTGCTGTCCTGGGTCAGAATTGGACATCAAACTCTCCGATTTCTACGGCCCATTTGGTCATCCGGCCTGACACTTAGGGTCTCTGGAGGATCTGCCTCAGAGAAGAGTCTGTTAGCACAACTATGGAGTGGGCTTGGAAATATGGCCGCAGTCTTCTAGCTAAGACGACGAGGCACGACGCCAATTTCTCCAAAGACCGGTACCTTGTTTCGACTGGTACCATGGCTTTGCTTACATAATAGACGGGGTACTGCTTACTTCCGACTTCTATGATCAGAGCCGAACTGACAGTTGAAGCCGAGACGGCGAGATAGAGGGAAAAAGGTTCCCCTTCTTCAGGCTTGGTCAGTAGGGGTGGTGAACCCAAGTACTGTTTTAATTGCTGAAAGGCTTGCTCGCATTCCTGCGTCCACTCCACCCTCTTGTGACCCTTCAGCTGCTGGAAGAAGGGAAGGCATTTATTTGTAGCCCTAGATATGAAGCGTCCGAGGGCTGCGACTCTTCCCGTGAGACACTGTATTTCCTTGAGAGTCCGAGGCGAGTTCATGTCCAGGAGGGCTTTGATCTTGTCTGGGTTCGCCTCGATAACCCGCTGGTTGACTTGGAAGCCCAGGAATTTTCCTTACTCAACCCCGAACACGCACTTGGCGAGGTTAAACTTCATCTGGTATTCACAGAGGACGTTGAATGTTTCTTCGAGATCAACAAGGTGGTCGGAGGCTTTGATACTCTTCATCAGGATGTCGTCCATATACACCTCCATGGTATGTCCGATTTGTTTGGCGAACATCTGATTCACCAGTCTCTGATACGTTGGCCCAGCGTTTTTCAGGCCAAATGGCATGACCAGGTAACAGTAGAGTCCCCTGTCTGTGACAAAGGTGGTCTTCTGCCTATCTGTGGGATGCATGGGGATCTGGTTATACCTGGAGTAAGCGTCAAGAAACGAGAGTAACTGTCGTTGGGAAGCTGTCTTTGGGACACGCTTTATTCAGATCGGAGTAGTTTACGCAGACCCGCCACTTCCCGTTTGACTTCCTCACGAGCACAACATTTGCTATCCAGTAAGGGTAGTATACTTCTTCTATGAAGCCCGCATCGAGCAGGACGAAGACCTCCTCGGCAATGGCTTCATATCTTTCGGCATCGAACGACTTTCAGTTTTGCTTAACTGGTCGGTGGTCTGGGTCCACGTTCAGCCTGTGGACTTGCACATCGGGTGAGATCCTCGACATATCTGCATGTAACCATGCGAAGACGTCTCGGTGTTGCTTCAAGAAGGCCAATAACTCGTTCCTTCGCTTGGGATTCAGTGATGATCCGATCTGAACAGTTTTGCTCGGATCTGATTCATCGAGCGGTACTCTTATTAGATCTTCGATTGAGGAACTTTCTTCTGTCGATCCTCGAGGGTCCAAGGCGTCCACTACGAGCTTTTGTTTGGCAGCCCCTTTCCTTACGGCTATCGCATAACACCTCCGAGCCTCGCGTTGGTCGCATCGGAGATAACCGATCCCACCTTCAGTTGGAAACTTCATCATCAGATGGTAAGTTGAGACGATCGCCCTCATCTCATTGAGTGAGGGTCGGCCCAGAATCACGTTGTGGACTGATGGAACATTGACAACTAAAAAGTCAACCAAAAGTGTGACTTGATGTTGCCCTTCTCCCGCTGTTACTGGGAGGGAGTTGGCTCCTTCGGAGATGACTCTCTCCCTGAAAAATCCATGCAAGGGAGTCTTCACAGGTCGGAGCTTGGACCGTGGAATTCCCATCTTCTCAAACGCCTCGGAATACATGACGTCAGCCGAACTCCCGGTGTCGACCAAGATGCGGTATACTTTGTGATTGGCTATGGTCATAGTGACCATTAGCGCGTCATCGTGCGGATGCTGGATCCCACGTGCATCATCTTCTATGAAGGTCAGGCTGCACGGAGTGACTCGGAGTTCCTTGCTGGGACGTTCCGTCAGGTGAATGTGGTGTTCCGACTCGGAGCTCTGGGAATGGGCTTTCCGTGCCCTATTCGAATCCCCTCCCCCAGCTGAACCCTCGAAGATGGTGTGAATTTCAGCGGGCTCCTTTGGGGGGTTGTTCGACTACTCTTGCGGCCGTTCTTCTCTCCGAGCGGAATTCTCCTTTTTGGCATAACGACGTAGATGTCCTTTACGGATAAGGGACTCAATCTCGTCCTTTAGATCCACACGGTCGTTCATGTTGTGACCATGGTCCCGGTGGAAGCGACAGAATTTCAGCTTGTCCATGTGTTTTGGATCAGCCCTCATGCAAATCGGCCAATTGAGTAGCCTTTCTCCTAGGATGTCTAGCAGGATCTGCTCGGTGGATGTATTAAGTGGAGTGTAGGAACGGAATTTCCTTTCCGGCCTACGACTCGGACGACAATCGTGAGAAGCGCGGTCATCCGTCCCTTTGTCAGCTGGCTCGGAGTCTTCGTTCTGGGGTCTCTTCCCCTTATTCGTCGAGTCAGACACCCGTGTGCCCTTTCGGGCGTTGGTGAACTCCTCTGCGTTAGTGTACTTCTGAGCTTTCGCCATGAAGTCCGCTAGTATCTTCGATGGATTCTTTCCGATGGAGAAGGCAAACTTTCCTTCTTTCAGTCCGCTCAGAATGGCGGCGAGGGCCATCTTATCATCGTAGTCCTCGACATGCAATGCTTCTTCGTTGAAGTGGGCGATGTAATCTTTCAACGACTCTTTCGAGGCCTGCTTAATGGTGAGCAGGTGGGTGTTGGGCTTCCGACTTCTCTTACTGCTTATGAATTGCGTAAGGAATAGTCGACTCAGTTCCGTGAATGAGCATACGAAATTTGGTTTCAGCTGGCAATACCAAATCCGAGCGGATCCGGTGAGGGTGATAGAGAACCCTCTACACATCATCACATCCGTTGCAGTCTGGATCTGCATCGATGATCTGTATGACTCCAAGTGTTCGGATGAGTCCCCATATCCTGAATATTGGATGACGGGAAGCATCCGAAACCTCTACGGCATCACTTCAGCCATGATGGCCGAGGTGAAGGGAGGCTCGGTCTCTTCCATCATCGCCTGGATCGTGGTTGATATTGTCGATTGTTCCTGCTTTTTCTCAAATATCAGGAACTTATCCTTCAGTTCCGTAAAGTGCGCTTCCCAGGGATCCTTATCTTCAGCGACGACCTCTGACGCATGTTCGACCTCCAGTGTTCCTCTCTCTTTCCTTCGTTCCAGCTGATGACGGAGGTCCGAGGGCAGTAGGGCAGATGTTGCTGAATGAACGGTCGTCGGAGCTCGAGTAGTGGGGTTCGGCGCGGATACCTCTGCACGTGTCGTAGGAAGATTTTGACCCGAATATGGTACCCCCGTGTGTTGGGGGGCTTCGAGCCTCACACTCCTCGTTACGGAATGAGTTTCCACGAACAGCCCTACTGGCTCGAGGACAGGTTGTTCTTGAGCAGGGTGTGGCTCTGGCTCTCTATGTTTCATTCGATTTATCTTGTCGTGCAGGGACTGGATCTCGTTCTGCATGGTGCGATACTTGCTCGACCGATTACGCGAACGCTAGGAAGGCCTTGGTGCGGACTCGGCATGAAGCGATGATGATGACCGAGTCTGCTCATTGGGCTGCGGCTGCACCGCTGCAGCTTTCTTCTTCTTCGCCATTGCTTGAAAAAATGAGAACCTGACTTCTAGTTTCAGGTTCCCACAAACGGCGCCAAAAAATGTTGATGCCAAAATCCGGTAGGCCCTCCCTCCACGTCGTCCACCACGTATTATCCCTGAAACTTGCACCAGGAAAGTAGGTAAAGATGACCCTGGCTAAGCCGGGAGACCCTCCGATGCCTAAGTCAGGACAAGGGAATCATGGTCTGAGTAGAGAGTAGAGGAGAGCTAGATTTTGCATCCATATAGATATGGCGATGCGTACTATTTATACCTGCCTATGAGGCGGTGTGAGTCCGATAATCTCGGCACGATCAGAGGGATTATAGGATCATGGAGATAGTGCCCGCAATCTACTGATCGCGCAGCGTATCTAATGGATCGTGCACACCTGCGAGCGAAGTTACCGGCCACGTATCGATATGATAGTTTTCACATTGAACGAGTGGGATATGCATGTCGGAGAGTCTGCTCGGCTCGGCTTATCTAAGGATACCACCAGTCCGATCCGCCTAGTCGGCTCAGTTGGTTCCACCATGGCTGGCAGGGCTGACTTCAATAAGCGGTGTGGTTAAGGCGTCGGAGGTCATCCGATCGGAGTATGATTCCGAGTCGCGCACCAACCGTGTCGTCTGCTCGGATGGATCACGTTCCGAAGCAGGTCAGATAGATCATGCCTTGGCTCGGACGGGTGATTGAGGCAGTGTTGTACCGTGAGCTCGGATTTCCCATAACAGTATACATACGGGAATTTTGACATAGTGATTATATTGAGCCCATTGAAATATATACTCTAGTCAAAATGAGGAAATTCCAAGCCTCGGGTCAATCACAAACATAAGGATTAAAACGAATGACTCATTGTTGCTTTTTAACTATCCATTTAAATGACCAACATTTGGATAGTTAGGATTATTCTATTAATGAAATTTTAGTATTGCAACTAGTGATTTGACTGTTTTAGCATATCCTAGCATGCCACGTTAGAAAGGAAAACAAAAAAAAAAAAAAAAAAAAAACATCTTACTCTGATTACACTCGAATCTTTAAAAAAACATAAAATTTCAAAACACATTAAAAGTATGTACTCTAGACACCTTCAATTTGACTTATCTCTAAAGACAAGAAGACAAATGATGAATTTGAGACTAAATCCTCTCAAATAAACTTAAATGCATGGTGCAAACTAGCCACAAATTTAAAGATGATTTGAGATTTCGCATAACTCTTTTAAGTTTTTTTAAAACCAAGGAAAGCTCACACGTGTGAAAGGGTGGACCTCACCTCACAATATTCTAGCAATGGCCTCTTGAACTTCTTGCACAAATTGCATCATTATTTCTAACAAACATTAGAAAAAGTTAGCCAATTTCATCAAACCCAAAAATATTTTGATTCACAATATCTTTAGGTAAAAACTAAAATATTCTATCTTTGTCAGTGGGCCAATGAAAATATGATTGGTTAAAAGTGGCTCTAATGTAAGTTACTGAGTCAATTTTCTTAAAACAATATCCACCCCTAACATAGGTTAAATGTGACATGCAACTCAATCTTAAGGAGTGTTTGTTTTCTTATTTCTAGTTGGAAATAGAAGTAAACAAATAATCATTATTTTTCACGTGAAATACATGGCTGCGGACCATACACGGTTACCCTCTTCCGAACAATGGGAATAGGTTATAATTATCTATTTACCACAATTTACAGTAGTAAATAGGAAAACAAACAGGCTCTTAGGTAACTTGTCTTTAAGGTCGGGTTTGGTTGAACCAAATATCATGAATATAGGGCGCAACCAAAAGAACAATGAAAATTTAAATTATCTCTCTCTCTCTCTCTCTCTCTCTCTCTCTCTATTTGCAACCATGTCAAATCAAATAGTTCACCATAACGTCACAAATAGTAATAATCATGTTCTATGAATTCTCATATACAACGAGTTTTAGATGAGAAAATCATTCAAAAATATTAGGGTTTGGACTCCCCTTGCAGTATGTGTATGACATCCAACCCATCCAAAAGGCTTGTCTTACAATATAAACTAGACATTTTAAAAAATATATTAACTTTTTTTAAAAGAGTAACAAAAAAAGGCACCTAAAAAATCAGGTTGATCAAAACATCGGATGGGCCATTACATAATTCTGGATGTTTGTCCATTTTTTCCCATGATTTGTCACACTTTGTGGACTTTTAGGTTAGTATCATTTTCATGACGTAGCAACCCTATTGGACTGATTGGATGTCACCCATATAATCCGATTGGGTAGGTGCGAGAGAAACACTAAGTTTGATGAGGCCTTACAGGGAGAGATATGATTGGTCCAAAGTCCCTCACTCGGCGCTATTTCATTGGCCTGCATATGTTTATCATAGAGGGCGTGGTCCACCAACTTTCAAAAGATTACTAGGTTGAATACATACTCCACTATTTTCTGACAAGGATACGTGGACTAATGAAATAACACCATCTTGGGCTCATCAAGTTCGGTGTGGGGGCATGGGTTGGTTGCTATCCTTACCACGATATAGCTAGAGACGGTCTCATAAGGGGATATGTCGGCCGTGGTTACTACCCTCACTAGGATATAGCTAGAGACAGATGGTCTTATCAGGGTATATGTCAGCCATGGTTACTACCCTTAACAATGATAGGCATTTAATCCCCACTGTATCCTGTGATGTTGGCAACTTGATCATTCCATCTGCCTCATATTTGGGTTCATCACTTAAAATGATTTTTTAAAATAAATAAACAACGTACATACACCATGATGGACCCCATAGAGCCCCTAACAGGACAATCCATCTCTAGCTAGTCTTGGAGGACGCAATTTTAGTACTACCTCGCTCGTCCCTAGCCTGAGACAGGCTGGGTTCTGAGGGGCCACCATCATGTATGACATTTGTCCACATTGTCCATCAATTTTTCATATCATTTTATGTTATATGCCTGAAAATGGGATAGATCCAAGGCTCAAGTGGACCGTACAAGGGCGATTCCAGCTATACATGGGATGCTCCTATCCCTGCCCAGATGGTAATCTTTCCAGGCAGGGATCTGTGGTGCCCACCATGATTTAAGTGTTTTATCCATGCTGTTTAACACTTTTCTCATATCATTATAAGATATGAACCAAAGATTGAGCCAGTTCTAAGGCTTAAGTGGACCACAAAGTGGGGGTTGAATGTCTACCATTAAAAACTTCTTGGGAGCTTGAGAAGTTTCGGATCAAGTTGATATTAGTGTTTTCACTTCACATCTACGTGACCTTGTGAATGGGTTAGATGGTTAAAAAACATCAAGTTGGCACTTAGAAAGGTTTCAACAATGGGTGTCATTATTAATACAACTTCCTTTGGTGTGGTCCACTGGAGCTGTGGACCTACCTCATTTTTAGGAACGTACCTGAAAATTATTTAAGAAAAGCGATGAACGGCATGGATAAAATACTTACATCATGGTGGGCCACATAGAGCCCTACCTAGACGAATTATGGTCCGGGCGGGGTTAGGATGCAAAATGCATTCCTACACAACCTTATGAACTGGTTAGATGGCCAAGAAACATCACAGTGGGTCCCAGGAAGGTTTCAGTGGAGGGCATCATTAGTGTTGATGACAAAATTTGGTCGGCCCCCTCTTCGCGTCACCCTCTACGTGTCGTCCCTGAAACCTGCACCAAGAAAATGAGCAAAGGTGACCCTGGCTAAGCCGGGGGACCCTCCGATGCGTAAGTCAGGACAAGGGAATCGGGGTTTAAGTAAGGAGTAGAGGAGAAGAGAGCTTGATTTCGCGTACCTATAGATATGGCGTAATGTGCCATTTATACTTGCCTGTGGAATGGTCCGGATCCGATAATCTCGGCACGATCAGAGGGATTCCCACATCATGGAGATATCGTCCGCAATCTGTTGATCGTGTAGCGTATCCGACGAATAATGCGTATTTGTGAGCGACGTTATCGGCCACGTTCGATTATGGCAGTTTACATGTTTAGCAAATGGGATATGCGCATCTGAACGTCAGTTTGGCTCGGCTCGTCTGAGGATACAACTGATCCGACCCGCCTGGTCGGTTCCGTTGGTTCCATCATAGTTGACAGGGCTGACTTCGCTGAGCAAAGTATGGTTACGGCATAGAAGGTCATCCGATCGGAGTATGATCCCGAGTCGCATATCAACCGTGTCGGCTGCTCGGACGGGTCGTGTCTCGAAACAGGTCGGAAGAATCACGCCTCGGCTCGGATTGGCGCTCGGGGCAGTGTTGTATCGTGAGCTCAGATTTTTGATAACAAAAGTCCCCTACTCTTCGAGTTTGCTTACATGCTCGGAGAGTACTTATGTAGAAAATTTTCTGCCCTTATTGCAATGATGATGGATCTCAAATTGCGCGCGTGCTGGTTGCTTTGGTTAACGTGTGGCGACGGTTATGATCCCGAATCTCCTCCCAGCCTATGAGAGGTTGCCACGTAGGCCAGAGGAGGCATGTATGTGACGGCTCTGACTGCTGGGGCGTCGCTTCGCATGTCAAGGTACACTGCCCGATGTCAAAGCCGTACTAACAGTTCAGTATTCCTCCAATGCGATGCGGCCATGTGTGCTCGGAGATCGGCTTGCCCCGATTCGACTGATGCCATTATTACTTGTCATTAATGTAGACTTCCTTCGTTGCCTATATAAGGCACCCCGAATTTTCGTTTGCCACTTTACATTCTGAATTAGAGGAGCATATCGGAGGATGCGATTTTCGAAGAGGCGATTCCGGCCGAATTCGAAGTTTCCAGTAGAAGGCGATCTTCGGCAGTCACCCGGTGAGTCCTATTGATCTTCACCCTTCTTTCTGTCATGTCTTCCGACCTTGAGATGGTTCGTGAATATGCCGATGACTCCGAGCCGGGGAGTTTTAAAAGTGGGAGGGGGTCTTCCAAAGGCCCTTTTGAGACCACTCTCCCATACCCCCCGCCTCGGAGATAAAAAATGTTGGGCTCTAAAACCAAGCAGCTCAGCAAGAAGACAGCCACTCAAGCCCGCCGAGTCATGACCGCTGCCACCACCGAAATGCCCGCGAGTTTGCGCGCCACAGAGGTAGTCCCAAGAGGTTCTGTCATGTTAGAATATTAGATGGAGTGGGTTCGTTCGGAGTTCCAAATCCCTGACTTAGTTAAGATAAGGGCTCCCGGTCCTTTGGACGTTGTTGGCGCTCCTACCAAGGGAGAAGTAGCCATCTTCCTTTGCGCGCTGCAGTGCGGGGTCCGGCTCCCACTACACCCCTTCATCAGGAAGGTTGCAGCCTACCTTGGATTGGCTCTTGGGCAGTTTACTCCGAATGCCTGGAGAGTTATGATTTCCGCCTATATAATCTGGAGACAAGTCGGAAACTCCGAGCTGACCCTAGAGGAGCTACTGAGCATGTACCTGGTCAAGCATGATAGTGACGACCCATGATACTATTTTGCGACTTGCGGGAGTAAAGGGTCAGGATGGGTGATGCATCTGTCGTCCTTCAATAAGGACTGGAAAAATAAGTGGTTGTGGGCGTCAGGTGAATGGGAGGCACCAGCGGCTGAGCTTAGGACCTCAACGGCTCGGGTTCCGACCCATTTTACGAAACCAGGTCGGACTTCATTTTACATCCGGGTTGCTGCCTTAGTTTTCACCTATTTCGATTGAAACTTTTGTAGCTTTTCAAAAGGGGTTGCCGCTCCTCGACTCCTACCAGAAAAATCATATTGAGAAGCTAGAGCGAGATCGGAGACGCTTCGTTCTTGGGCTGATCTAATCACTACGGCCAATCTTCATTGGTCTGGACTTTGCAAGTCCCAGCCTTTGCCCACGTCCCTCAGTAAGATGCCCTGATCTCTTCGATGGACTTTCTTTCGGTTAGTAGCTGACACAATCTTTTTCTTTGCAGGCATGGACGAGGCATCCGGGGCTCGGAAGAGGAAAGCAGCTCTGACGGCGGCTGAGTTGCTAAAGGAAGCCCCCTGAGTGAAGATCACTCGGAAGAAACCAGTTCCCCCTCGCGTGGGGGAATCTTCCGCTGCACCAACCTCAGCAGCCCCAGCCCCGAAACCAGTCGGCTCCTACCCTTCGGTGTCGACCCTAGCGCGCCCCAACCCTACCGCGGCTCCTTCGGTAGTCTTGCGCTCGGTGGCGTCTCCTCCTCCGAAACTCGCCCAAATGACTGTGGCCAACACCCCAGTCGTTCCGAGCCCTGTCGCTAGTGCTCCCGCTGTCGTCGTTTCCCCCACTACGGGGGCTCCTGCCTCAGTCCTCGAGCCCCCCGTCGCTGTCCTCTCTTCCTCCAAATGGGGGGAGGCCATTAGAATGACCGACAATATGCTTCCCCCCCCTGAGGTCGAGGGAGATATCCGAGCCGAGGGTTAAAACTCGGCTGGCAGCAGGGTAGGAGCCGAGGGGGCTGCGGCCTCTGCCCAGGCGGGCACGAGCGGTGAGAGGTTCGAGTCGGGCTATCATATGGCGTGCTTGACTCCGTGGGCTGCCAAGCATGCTAAGGAGGAGGATATTGCTCGAAACTTTAACCGGTCGGAGGGCGACTTTCTGAATGACTTCGCCTCTGTGTGCTACATGGTATATCTTCGAGAGGATTCTCCTTTTCTTTCATATCGTTATATATATATATATATATATATATATATATATATATATATATATATATAAGTTCTGACCTTTGTTTCCTGTTCAGGCCGTCCCGGTGTTGCTCTCAATTCGCCAGAGAGTGCGGGAGCATTAGAATAGGGAGGCAGAGTTCGAGGGTCTCTAGGCTGAGATGGTGGCCTTAAAGTCTGAGCAGATCGAGCTGCGCAAGCAGCTTTTCAGCGAGAGGGCCAGGGTGAGCAGACTGTAGGGAGTCATCATCGACCTGAAGGCCAGGGAGCTTCACCTGTAGAGAGGGCAGATAACTTTAAGGCGAGTGGTGATGCATCGACCGTCGAGCTAACTTGTGCGAGGGCTCACGCCGACTCTTTGGCCATGGAGACTACTCGACTAGGCGAAGACCTAAAGCGCGCCAAGGCCGAGGGATTGAAGAGCGGACCCGATCCGTGAATCAGGCCGTGGAGGCTCAGCAGGCCAAGGACGAGGCCTATCTGGCCACAGCGGTTGCCGCCTGGTTGAAAATTTCAAGACCTCTAAGGAGAGGGTCGCTGAAGCTGCGACATTCTATAACTGCGGCTTCGATGCTTGTCTCGAGGCAGTCTTGGGTTTATACTCAGACCTCGATCTTGACGCTCTTCTGCCTAAGGACTCCGAGGACGTCCCTGCTGAAGTTATCCACTCAGACAAAGCCCCTGACGCCCAGGCTTCTCCTCCAGCCTGAAGATATTTTATCATTTTTTTAAAAATTGTCAATGTATTTTTTGCCCCTCCGTGGGGACTTAATGAAAAATGTTTCTTTGATATAGTGTTCTCGTTCTAAGATGTTGTCGAGCCGACCTTTTTACGGGCCTAGTCCTTTCATTGTCGTTTAGTTAGTTCATAGAGTCGGTTCTCCGAACTCCCTCGTCACAAGTCTTAGTTGAGTCCGATCTCTTAGGATACTCGTCTCGTCGCCTGTCTGGGGAGAATCCTTCATTCCTTCGTATGTCGAACCGAGCGCTTCAATGAAGGGTCGGGTCATTATTAGGCTTTTTTCCCTCAAGGGGATGCCTTGTCGATTTTTCAGTAGATTAGGCTCCAATCCCTTAAAAGATCGAGCCATTTAATTCGTGCTTGTGTTGATAAGATAATCGGGCAAGCTTCCAAAGTAGAATTGAATTTTTATTAAGAGTCATAAAGGCTAGCCGCTCGAAGGCGTACAATTTATTATGAGCCTTAAAGGCTAATCCCTCATGGGTAGTAGATCTTTAAGTGCTCGTTGTTCCAAGAATGAGGGAGATGACGGCCTTCGAGGTCTTCCATGTGATATGAGCCTTGTTTGGTAGATCTGACAACACGATATGGTCCTTCCCAGTTGGGTCCGAGCACTCCCGCCCCCAGCTTAGCCGTGTTCTGGAAGACCCGTCGGAGGACTAAGTCCCCCGGGCGAAAGTGTCTGACTCTGATCTTTGAATTGTAGAAACGCGCTACCTACTGGTGCCGAGCCGCCGTTCGGAGCTTAAAAACCTCTCTGATTTCTTCGAGCAAATCCAGATTAGTAGTGATCTACTCGGAGTTTTGATTTTCTTCGAAGCTCCTTACCCGCGCCGTAGGGAGTCTGACTTCTATTGACACCATTGTCTCTGAGCCATAGGATAACGAAAATGGGGTTTCAACCGTCGAAGTCTGGGCTGTGGTCCTGTAAGCCCAGAGGATGAAGGGGAGCTCCTCGGCCCAATTTCCTTTCACTTTTTTCAGCTTTTTCTTAAGATGGTGCTTGATGATCTTGTTGACCGCCTCTACCTGTCCATTCGACTGTGGGTGCCGAGGCGATGAGTAAGCATTCACGATGCCAAGCCCTTGACACATGCTACGGAACTTGTCATTATCGAATTGGTGACCGTTATCAGAAACGATGGTTCGTGAGATTCCGAATCGACAGATGATATTTTTCCACACAAAGTCGATTTCTTTTTGCTCAGTGATCTTCGCGACTGGTTCGGCCTCAGCCTACTTAGTGAAGTAGTCGACTGCAACTATAACGAACTTGACTTGTCCCTTCCCAGTGGGCAAGAGACCAATGATGTCAATCCCCCATTGGGCGAACGGCCACGGCCCACTCATGGGGGTCATTTCTTCTGTCGGTTGCCTCGGCACGGCAGCAAAACGTTGACACTTGTCACATTTCTGAACAAAGTCTTTGGAGTCTTGCTTAAGAGTCGGCCAGAAGTACCCTTGACGAAGTATTTTCATGGTCAAGGCGCGACTGCCAGAATAGTTCCCGTAAATTCTCTCGTGAATCTCTCGAATCTCGTAGTCGGCCTCGTCCGGTCGGAGGCATCTGAGGTAAGGCTGAAAATGCCCCTTCTTATACAGCACTCCGTCTAATATGACGTACCGAGCTGCCTTAACTCTGAGTCGCCTTGCCTCTAGCTTGTTCGATGGGATTTCACTGGATGAGAGGTAATTGAAGATCGGGTCTATCCAACTAGGAATAGACTGGACGGGGTTGACCTTCTCCGCCTGTCCAATACTCGGGTGCTCAACAAACTCGACGGGAACAAAACGCGTGATCTTCCCCTCGTAGGCCAAGGCGAGTCTTGCTAAGGCATCAGCCCAAGAGTTCTCGGCTCTAGGGATCTACCGGATAGTGCAAATCCAAAACTTCTCGATTAATTTCTTCGCTTCTTCGAGGTAAGCGATCATTCTGTCCTCTTTAGCTTTGTACTCCGAGGAGATATGGTTCACTGCCAGCTGTGAGTCGCAGCGGACTTGCAGGGTCTGAACACCTAGGCTCACTGCCAGCCTGAGCCCAGCTAACAACGCTTCATACTCGGCCTCATTGTTTGAAGCTTTGAATCCGAGTCTGACTGCGTATTAGATGGTCGTTAAATCAAGTGCAACCAGGACAATACCGGCTCCTGCCCCTTTAATGTTGGAAGACCCATCAACATAAAGGACCCATCCCAGATCTGACGCTGACCCTTGGTCGCTCAATGGGACGGGTGATGTCATCTCGATTTCCTTATTGATCAGTTCTTCACTCGGAGCCATGAACTTGGCGATGAAATTGACTACAGCCTGACCCTTGATTGCCACCCTCGGGCAGAACTAAATGTCAAACTCTCCGAGCTCCATGGCCCACGTGGTGATCCGACCCGACGCTTCGAGTCTCTGGAGGACTTGCCTCAGCGGAGAATCAATTAACACAATGATAGAATGGGCCTGGAAGTACGGCCGCAATCTCCTGGCCGAGACGACGAGATAGAGTGCCAGCTTTTCTAAGGACTGGTACCTCGTCTCTGCTGGTACCATGGCTTTGCTTACATAGTACACGGGGTACTGCTTACTTCCGACCTCTCTGATCAGAGCCGAACTGACAGCTGAAGCCGAGACTGCGAGGTACAGGAGCAGAGGCTCCCCTTCTTTAAGCTTGGACAATAGGGGCGGTGAACCCAAGTACTGTTTTAATTGCTGGAAGGCATGATCACACTCCGACGTCCACTCCGCCTTCTTATAGCCCTTCAGCTGCTGGAAGAAGGGAAGACATTTATCTGTAGCCCTAGAAATGAAGCATCCGAGGGCGGCAACTCTTCCTGTTAGACACTGTATCTCCTTGAGAGTACGAGGCGAGTTCATGTCAAATAGGGCCCTGATCTTATCCGGATTGGCCTCGATAACTCTCTGACTGACTTGAAAGCCAAGAAACTTCCCTGACTCAACCCCGAATGCACACTTAGAGGGGTTCAATTTCATCTGATATTCTCGAAGGACGCTGAATGTTTCTCCGAGGTCGGCAAGGTGGTTGGGGGCTTGGGTACTTTTCACTAACATGTCGTCCACGTACACCTCCATGGTATGCCCAATCTGCTGGTAAACATCTGATTCACCAGCCTATAATATGTTGTCCCAGCATTTTTTAGGTCAAACGGCATGACCCGGTAACAATAAAGCCCTCTATCCATGACAAAGGTAGTCTTCTGCCTGTCTGGGGGATGCATAGCGATCTGGTTGTATCCGGAATAAGCGTTGTCACGCCCCAAATCCGAAAATCGGATTCATAGGAATCCCGATCGCCGAATCCGGTGCCAACGGCCTCCGTAGTACCTCATTCTTGGCTCCTATCATTCATATGCAAGATTTCTGATCCTGGGATCCTACAAGGAGGATTTTTTTTTTACATTTAACTAGTAATAAGTATAACCACAAGTTTATCCAAATTATAAAGGCAACATCATCATCACATATCCACTAATATAATCATTTGAATACAATGCTGAAAGGGAAATGTATATGTTAAAATCAAAGCTCCAGAAAACAGCTGCATGCTCCAAGCTCAATGCTGCTGCAACCTAACATCACCTGCATGCATCTATCGTGCATAAGCTTATAGAAAGCTTAGAGGGTGGTGTAAGTGTGTACACGAGATAAGTGTCAAGTATTCAATACAATATCATAATCATATAATACCGAAAAGCTATTAATCCATAAACCATACAATGACTGAATAAGCAGAAACACTGATAAGAGTAGGAATTATCAGCGTAAACAGAAATACTGACAAGATTATAACCATGCGATAACAGAATAAGCAGAAGTATGAACAAGTTCATAAGTTGATCAATATCAGAATACGCAATATAGGACAGTTATGCAAATGATGAGTCATAGATAATCAAATGTCCAATGACAAGGATATTATGTAATACACAATTCGAAAGAACTAACAAATATCATCACTCTCATATAAGTCAAAGGAATATAGAAACATAATAACCCACAATGCCATATGCCGAAGATGTAACGGAATATGCAGTATATGGTGCTAATGGAATGACCGTGCAGGAGTGTGATGTTGAGATGATAGTACATAGTATCGCAGGCTAGGGGGTCCACCACAAGGAACCTCTATCCAAACTAGTCCCATACCTAAATTTGGATAGTCTGACTCAACGTAGTAAATTTCTGATCTCAGGTTAGTCGCGCGCCCAATCGAAATCCTTACCATAACGAAGATACACGACAATTAGTTGCGCACCACCAGCCCGAGTGGATAGTGAATGGATGAATAAATGAGTATGCAACTCCTACTCAGTAGCCTATCAGCATAGTAGCTGTTAACCGTTGGTAGCTCGCCCAGGCCTCAACCCCGCCCACATCACACCCGCCCATATCAGCGTCCGCCCACGTGCGCCCATTCACTATGCACAACAATGACGGAGTGTCATAATATCATGTTAGTCCTCATATCAGTACGGTTCTTCTCTGAAAAAATCACCGGGGTCTATTACACTTCACACCACCTGTAACCCCAATCAAGCGCACAACTGGGTAAGTGGAAAAGACCTCACTATCTGCCTATAAGTAGTCTGCCAATACCTACCCGGCTCGCCGATAGCGGACCCATTCCTCGAGCTGGTCAAACTCAACTTAGGCATGCCTACTCCCTCATGCGGGTAAGGCCGCACTCCCTTCCAACCGACCACGATACAGTGGAGAGCGCAGCCATCTGGTAATCGGCACTCAACGCTCATCTATCCACTCGGTGTAGACGTTGGAGCATCCTTTGGAACCAAGAGAGTATTTAGGGATTTTCATCCAGGGCCATCTATGGCGGCCCGATGCTCGAACAGATTTTTGGTGTCGCATCTGGCCATCCATGATATGCCTATGGAGGCTACGACCCTGATGTCACTAGGGCATATAGTAATCACAACACAATGCAAGATGCATGAGTCATACAATCCAATCATGCATCAATCCTGCGTATGTCATGCGCTCATGTGAGATAATCTCCACCTATCAGGGAGTCTCACATCATCCTGCCCAATGACATATGCAATGGTCAATCACATCTCATAACAAACATGCAGATGATGCGAATGGGCATGTATGACATAAACGGTATCAATAACCGACATCAACAATGTGAACTTTTAACCAACATTGCCCCCAAGGAATGGCCCACATAGAATCAAATATATAATGAGCACATGGCCTCGCACAAGGGCCAAATATACGAAATAGGTGAGCCCTGGTCATGGGCCTAACACATATCACAATGGGCCTTAAATATACTTCGCAGGTGAGTCACATACTTGGGTCTAATACATATCAGTATGGGCTATATCACATAGGCCTAATATACATCACTATGTCCACAACTTATGGGCTTTAAATACACAATAGGTGGGCCCTACACATGTGCCTCAAATATATACCACGGGTGAGCCTCAATGGACGGGTCACCAATATAACAGGATGGGCCTAATGACATGAACCCCATAAATATATCGAATAGGCTGCACCAATTGGGCCTTACATACATTGCAATGGGCCATGACCCATGGGCCTTGCATACATCACAATGGGCCTTGCAACATGGGCCTCATATATATTTAAGGTGGGCCTCAACAACAGGCCTCATACGCATCAAGGTGGGCCTCAACAACGGGCCTCATACACATCAAGGTGGGCTTCAACAACGGGCCTCATATATGGCCTTAATAACAAGCCATAAATATATCAAGATGGGCCTAATCAATCATATAGGATAAATCAATTAAATGGCCAATACGAGCAGGTCGATCAAATGGACCGATACAAATGGGCTGTGCGTTATGGAGTTATACTAAGCATATTATAAAGTAATGCCCTATCGTTACAACGCAGCTGGCCTAGACGGCTTGCATATAAAAAGTACGGGCTTACCAATGGGCCCTAGGGAGAGTCACAATGTGGACATTTAACCAACATTATACTCGCAATGTGGACGTCAAACCAACATTGCTCCCAAGGTGTAGCCCGTAGTGAATAACATTACGTAAACCAGGTTGGGATCACACATTGCAATGGACCTTAGGTACACCCCATTGGGCCTTAAATACATCAAATGGGTCATGTCATATAGGCCTTTTACTCATCAAATGGGCCACATAAATGAGCCGCACCAATGGGCCTTATGTGCATTGCAATGGGTCATAACCCGTGGGCCTTAGATTGCATCAAATGGTTCTCGACCCATGGGCCTTATACATATCAAATGGGCCTAATCCCATGGGCTTTAAAATACATCAAATGGGTCCAATCCCATGGACCTTGGAACACATCAAATGGGTCCACTCTATGGGCCTTATTTTGCATCAAATGGGCCTAATCTCATGGGCCTTGGAACACATCAAATGGGTCCACTCTATGGGGCCTTAAATAGTTCAACAACTAGCTACATTCATGGACCCAATTAAATTCAATTGTGGTGGGCCTCAAAAGTGCATTCATTCAGCACAACATTTAAGGAACTAAAGGTATAAATCATTTTCTCTAAGATCTTTATAATATGGTGGGCCCCACTCCTCAAAATTTCAGCCCAAGGCCAGCATAATTATAACATGTTGCTGTCCTAAATTTGGGCGCTCCATTGGAGTGGGTCCAAGGCCTATAAAACTCTAAAAATTGAGGGCCAAGGTCCCTCATCATGCATACAATGAGAGGAAATCCAAAAAGGTGGCCCACCAGCAGAAGAAATATTTTTGAATTATGGTTTTTTATCAAGGCATATTGCTGGACTGCACAGCAGAAAAAATTTGGGAGTCCAACCATCTTGGCCCATTCTTTTGGATACCCAAACGGGGTCACTTGAGGCTGAAATTTCACAGAGTGATACTTCCATAAGTGGGTCACACCCTCACAAAATTTCATAATTTTTAGATATCTCTAACTATTTTAATTAATTTAAACAAGACAGACTGTACAGAAAAATCGGATAGACCTAGATGTCCCAACATGGTGAGCCAGTACAGCCCTCACCACGGTGTGTACATGGTATGGACAGGCGTCCATTGGCCCCAAAATTTTGTAGGTGGGTCCTACCATAAGTAGGCCATCCCCCTGAAAATTTTTATATTTTTTAAACACCCATACGTATTTTAATAAATTTTAAAAATTCAACTGTCCATGGTGTAATGTTGCTGGAACAGTGCAGAAAATTCAGACTATCCACCTCACTTGGACCACACCTTTGGGACCCCAATGAAGGTCAGTTGGGACTGAAATTTGGAGGACATTAAGATGATATCCCCACCTTTCAGAAAAGTATATTTAATAAGTATGAATAGTCCCCTAAACAGTCCCAAAATCTGGTCCAAAAATAACCAGAAACTGTCCAGAAAATTCTAGACAGCAACATGGGTGGTGTAAGAACTTTTTGACTTTTGTGGCCATTTGTGTAAGAATAGCATGGGTGGTGTAAGAACTTTTTGACTTTGAGGGCTTTTTGTGTAAGAGAGGTATGGGCTTGTAAGAGATTCTTAACTTTTGTAGTTACTTGGGAATGGGTGAAAGGTGATGTGTACTTGACATGTGATGGATTGATGAATTGATGGATTGATGTGACACTTCGTAGAGATTCTCTTGAGTTTCGCAAACGTGCGGCATTTTCTTCACACCGAACGTTAGTCCACATCTCTTGACCAAGGTATCGCTTTGGCACGCAAGTCGCGGCATCGGAACCGCAGCGACGGCGCGGTCGCTATGGTAAAGGTCTTAGGTTGAGTCGATACAGGTTGACGGCATATGAATAAGGGTAGCACGCAAATATTAGTTAAGGGTCGAAGGTTGTCAGAATTCGACCGGTAAGACCGCTGAAGTGTATGGAACGATACGGTCTAAGATACAGGGCTTACAAGCGTCCAGAAATGAGAGTAACTCATGTCCGGCCGTGCATAGATCCGAGGTAACGGGAAGTTGTCTTTGGGACATGCCTTATTCAGATCAGAATAGTCTACACAGACCCGCCACTTCCCGTTGGGTTTCCTGACAAGCACAACATTTGCTTTCCAGTTGAGATAATACACTTCTTTTATGAAACCCGCATCGAGCAGGACTGAGACCTCCTCGGCAATGGCTTCATATCATTCGGTATCGAACGGTCTTCTTTTTTGCTTAACTAGTTGGTGATCTGGGTCCACGTTCAACCTATAGACCGACACATCAGGTGAGATCCCCGGCATATCTACGTGCGACCATGCGAAGATATTTCGGTGTTGCTTCAAGAAGGCCAATAACTCGTTCCTCCGCTCGGGATTCAGTGATGATCCGAGCTAAACAGTTTTACTCGGGTCTGATTCATCAAGCGGTACTCTTACCAGATCTTCGACTGAGGAGCTTTTTGTCGGTCCTCAAGGATCCAAGACATCCATTACAAGCGTTTGTTTGGCAGCTCCTTTTCTCATGGCTATCGCATAACACCTTCGAGCCTCTCGTTGATCACCTCGGAGATAACCAATCTCACCTTCGGCTGGAAACTTCATCATCAGATGGTAAGTTGAGACGACCGCTCTCATTGCGTTGAGGGAGGGTCGGCCCGGGATCACGTTATGGACAGATGGAACATTGACAACTAAAAAGTGGACCAAAAGCGTGACTTAATGTTGCCCTTCTCCTGCTGTTACTGGGAGGGAGATGGCTCCTTCGGAGATAACTCTCTCTTCGGAAAAGCCGTGCAAGGGAGTCTTCACGGGTCGGAGCCGGGACCGTGAAATTCCTATTTTTTCAAATGCTTTAGAATACATAACATCAGCCGAACTCCTGGTCTCGACCAAGATGCGGTATACTTTGTGATTTGTTATGGTCATGGTTACCACTAGCGCATCATCGTGCGGATGTTGGATCCCGCGAGCATCATCTTCCGTGAAAGTTAGGCTACACGGAGCGACTCGGAGTTCCTTGCTAGGACGTTCCGCCAGGTGAACGTGGTATACCGGCTCGAATTTTCAGGAATGGGCTTTCCGAGCCCTGTTTGAATCTCCCCCTCCAGCCAAGCCTCCGAAGATGGTACGAATTTCGGTAGGTTCTTCTGGGGGGTTGCTCGACTGTTCTCGCGATCGTTCCTCTCTCCGAGCGAACTTCTCTTTTTTTGTGTAACGACGTAGATGTCCCTTACGGATGAGGGATTCAATCTCGTCTTTCAGATCCCCGCTATCGTCCGTGTTGTGACCATGGTCCCGGTGGAAACGACAGAATTTCCACTTGTCCCGGTGCTCTGGGTCAGCCCTCATGCATACCGGCCAACTGAGTAGTCTGTCTCCTCGGATATCTAGCAGAATCTACTCGGCAGATGTATTAAGAGGAGTATCGGAACGAAATTTCCCCTCTGGCCTACGGCTCCATCGACGATCGAGGGGAGCATGGTCATCGGTGCCTTTACCGTTCGGTTGAGAGTCTTCGTTCCTTGGCCTCTTCCCTTTGTTTGTCGAGTCAGCGACTTGTATTTCTTTACGGGCGTTAGTGAACTCCTCGGCGTTGGTGTACTTTTGAGCCTTCGCCATGAAGTCCGCTAGCATTTTCGGAGGATTTTTGTCGATGAAGAAGGCGAACTTTCCTTCCTTCAGTCCGCTCAGGATGGCAGCAAAAGCCATCTTGTCATCATAGTCCTTGACATGCAATGCCTCTTCATTGAAACGGGCGATGTAGTCTTTTAACGACTTCTTCGTGCTTGATGGTAAGCAGGTGGGTATTTGGTTTCCGACTTCTCTTACCACTTATTAACTATGTAAGGAATAGTCGGCTTAATTTTGCGAAGGAGCCCACAGAGTTTGGCTTGACTGGCGATACCAAATCTGAGCAGATCCGGTGAGAGTGATGGAAAACCCCCTACACATCATTGTGTCCATTGCAGTCTGGATCTGTATCCATGATCGGTAGGACTCCAGGTATTCTGATGGGTCCCTGGATCCTGAATACTGGATGAAGGGAGGCATCTGAAACCTCCGCGGCATCACTTCAGCCATGATGGCAGGATTGAAGGAAGGTTCGGTCTCTACCATCATCGCTTGGATCGTGGCTGTAACCGTCGACTGTTGTTGCTTCTTTTTCAGCATAAAAAACTGATCCTTTAGCTCCGCAAAGCGTGCTTCCCAAGGATCCTTATTTTCGGCGATGACCTCTGGGGCATCCTCAACCTCGGGCGTTCTCCTTTCTCTCCTCCGTTCTAACTGATGACGGAGGTCCGTAGGCGGCAGGGCAGATGTGGCCGAACGGACAGTTGTGGGAGCTCGGATAATGTCGTTTCGAGTGGATCTTTCGACTTGCACTGCAGGAGGATTTTAACCCGAACATGGCACCCCCAAGTGCTGGGGGGCTTCGGGTCTCATACTCCTTGGTGCAGAGTGAGTCTCTACGAACAGTCCCACCAGCTCAAGAACGGGCTGTTTCTGGACCGGGTGTGACTCTAGCTCCCTCTGCTGCTTCATTCTATTTATTTCGTAGCGCAAGGCCTGGATCTCGTTTTACATGGCACGGTATTTACTCGACCGATTGCGTGAACGTTGAGAAGGCCCTGGTGCGGATTCGGCATGAAATGATGATGATGACCGAGTTTGCTCATTCGGTTCCGGTTGTACAACTACAGCTTTCTTCTTTCTCGACATTGCTTAGGGAGATGAGAACCTGGCTTTCAGTCTCAGGTTCCCACAGAAGGTGCCAAAAAATGTTGATGACAGAATCTGGTCGGCCCCCTCTCCGCATCACCCTCTACATATCGTCCCTGAAACCTGCACTAAGAAAATGGGCAAAGATGACCCTGGCTAAGCCGGGGGACCCTCCGATGCCCAAGTCAGGACAAGGGAATCGGGGTCTGAGTATAGAGTAGAGGAGAAGAGAGCTTGATTTCACGTACCTATAGATATGGCGTAATGTGTCATTTATATTTGCCTGTGGAATGGTCCGGATCAGATAATCTCGGCACGATCAGAGGGATTCCCGGATCATGGAGATATCGCCCGCAATCTGTTGATCGTGTAGCGTATCCAACGAATAATGCGTATCTATGAGCGACGTTATTGGCCACGTTCGATTATGGCAGTTTCCATGTTCAGCAAATGGGATATGCGCATCTGAACGTCTGTTCGGCTCGGCTCGTCTGAGGATACAACTGATCCGACCCGCCTGGTCGGTTCCGTTGGTTCCATCATAGTTGACAAGGCTGACTTCGCCGAGCAAAGTGTGGTTACGGCATAGGAGGTCATCCGATCGGAGTATGGTCCCGAGTCGCATATCAACCGTGTTGGCAGCTCGAACGGGTCGCATCTCGAAACAGGTCGGAAGAATCACGCCTCGGCTCGAATTGGTGCTCGGGGTAGTGTTGTATCGTGAGCTCAGATTTCCCATAACAATTAGCACTGCTGATTTTTGTGGTATGTCCCAGCCGAGCCTTGGATCTGCCTCATTTTTTGGCTCATGGTCTAAAATAATATGAAAAAATGGATAAACAATGTGGATAAATCCATACATTACAAGACTTGCTGCTACCCTGGAACCAATGATTTGGGTGAGACCTTGATCGTAGGACCCACCTTGATTTATTTACTGTATATCTACACTGTTCATATGTTTTTCAAGCTTATTTTAGGCAATGGTCCCAAGTATATGCAAATTTTAGGTGGACCCCACGGTAGCAAATAGTTATCATTAAAAGCACATCATTAAAACTTCTTAGCATTCATTGTAATTTTTTTTTGACCATCCAACTTATTGATAAGGTCACACTAGTATTCACACGTGTATACACGTGATAACGTGCACCTTTCAGTATATAAGCAGCAAAAAGACGATCATTCTTTGGTGACTTACAGATGGAGAAAAAAAGCCATAGAGTTTACTAAAGATCTTCACATACAAACTGTGATTAGATTACAATCCACCCTCAATATAGGCACCTACGGATGATGATAAGAGCTATAGAATTTAGATCTTCACATCTAGAAATGCTCGGGCCTATATGGTCTGTGGGATTAAATGGTAATCTCTACGTTTGGAATAAAAATTCTTGCCATAGGAAAGACATTGGATTTAGTAAAATTCAATTTGGTAGACCATGAAATTGTAATCAATGAACCAAATTTACAACGGATGCCAATTACTTGTACAGTTATATAACCTAATGGGCATATATGTACGGACAATACCGATAAAACACATTCAACAATGTGGGACATGTATAGTGGAATTTAAAATCTATGGGAATCTTACATGGAACCAAATACAATTCCATCCCACCTTATTTCAACCTCTCCCGTTCGCGGAATTTGTACCAAACAAAATGCAATTCCATCTAATCCTATCTAATAAATATTATCTTGATCCAAAACTTTTGTGGCTCACAAAAGGTTTTAAGCAGTTAAAACCTGTGTTTCCTGTGGTGTGGTCCACCAGAAATTTGCATATACGTAAGCTTTAGTACCATGGCCTAAAATAAGATAGATAAATAGATGAACGGCGTGGATATATGATTAATACATCTAAGTGGCCCTACGGTCAGGGTCTCACCCACACCACTAGTTCCAAAATCACAGCCATGTGAGCTCATCCGGCCCGGTGTTACGTGGGAAATATTCCCACTAAGTTGGGTGTTACCTGGGAAACGCCTCATCTACTCCATCCCTTTCAAACATGCTTTTTGTGGGTCCCATCTCTGACAGAGTTACGTAATACAATTGAATCTTGCCACGTCAGCAATTCACTGACTCAAGTTCACACAGACCCTTGAAGGCCCTAATCAACGGCTACTTGAATGGTAGACTCGCTTACTCAACCCAAACCAGCTCAATAACTAATGAAAATGTCAGTTTACAGTCGACTCAGCTGTTACTTTCAATCTATTAAGTACTTGTGTGAAATCCAATACTACTACTAGGTTGGCCCCACCATCAGCATCACCTAATGCTAAAATCACCCATATCCAATGGTCAAGTGAGCCACACCATAAATAAACGGTGCGTAACCATTGATACATAGAAAAATGCAAGTGTAGGGATGATTTTTGTGGGGTCCATCTATTGAACGGGTTGGATTTCCCATGCAGCTAACGGTTAGAAGTTATCCACTGAGTTGACCATAGCCCGAGGTCCAACCGGTTGAACCTGAGACCTCGTTATAACTGAAGAAGAGATCTTACAGTCCACCCATCGGGTAACTTTCACTATTTCATGTATGTTTAAAATCCAATCCGTCCATTAGGTTGGGTGCATTATACAAGAATAATCTTTATACACATGTTTAATGGACCACACTTTCATTTTGATATTTTCAATTGATTGATATAGTTTTCAATGGTGTGGCCCACCTAATGGCTAGACTGATATTTTCCATAGGTGATCCTAATGGTTAGTCCAACCAATTGAAAGGATTGAATTTCATATTCACTTTCTACTTTGGATGTTATCATCTAGGTATACCATAACTTGCGGTGCAACCAGTTGTACTTAGACCTTTTTCATTGAGAGCTAAAAGCTCCATTTTAGACTCCAGTGGGCCTTGTTTGGTTGTCACTCTAAAAATGATTTCGTCTCATATTAAATAATTTTTTATTAATAATAATTATATATTAGAGATACACTTTATATATAAATGTTGGATCACCAATATTATGTTGTATTTGTTTTAAAATAATATTAAAAATTTGAATTTTCAAATTTCGGTGTTTTCCCTCCACATTTAAATTTTGGTGTTTTTGAGGTGTTGGTTTTGTCCCACATCGGATTTGACAAGAGAAATTCTCTTGTTTATATGATAGACTTTTTGCCTAGGGCTTGAGCCCCTTTCAGGGGGCATGTGAATTTGGTCCTGTGGGGGGGCTATGCCAATAGCTCTAATCTATGCCATTAACCACACACGCGCGCGCGCGCGCCGAGCCGAGCCGTGCCGTGCCGAGCCGAGCCGAGTCCGAGTCCGCGTCCGCGTGCGCGACGCGACGGGACGGGACGGGCTGGGCTGGGCGCGGGTGCGGGTGCGGGTGCGGTGTAAGTGTACTCGCGTGGGTGTGTGTGTATGGGTACTCGCAGGACTGTATGTGCGAGAGTGTACTCGCACTTGCGCCTTTTCGTTTTTAAACCAGAGAGATGCTTCCCTTCCGGTTGGTCGCCCCTGTTGGGTTTAAACCCAACGGACCTAACCTTTTGTAAAGGGTGCTTATGCACCATTTCGGAGTCTATATAAAGACTTCCGATTCCAGTTTCAACATACGAATACGAAAAATTCTCTGCCTTATAAAACTCTCTCTGATACGGTTTTGTTACTGAGTTCATTGCTGAGTCAACTCAGCACTTTCGGATTAAACTGCAAGTGGTTCGAGCCCGTGTACAGTGAGTGCACCGCTGGGACCGGGTCATAGTCGTTGTATCCTGGAGGTCGATTGCTCTGGAAACCTGTTGCACTTGGGACGCTGTCCAAGGGGAGCAAATTCGATTTCAAGCCGAGTGACTCAGTCACGCCTCGACTCAATTCAATAAGTGTTTCTTTCTCTAAATTTATTTTCCCTTTTTGGTTCTCGATTTTTATAGTCTATTTAATTCAACATTTTATCCAACAATCTTGAAATCGAAATTTGTGTTGAATTCAATAAACTATGACTACAGTAACAGTAAATGCTTCTACTGAGTTAGCCAAAATCGAACCGTTCGCTGGACAATCCTTTAAACGGTGGAAACAGAAATTGATGTTCGCTCTTACCACCCTGAAAGTTTCATACATTTTATCTGAATCATTTACTATAGATCCAGCAAATCAAAATGAAGTAACAGATGAAAATAATTGTAAAAATTATATTCTAAACTCTTTATCCAACGAATTATATGATGTGTATGCTTCTTACGCCTCTGCTAATGATATATGGATTGCTTTAGAAAAGAAATACATATTAGAAGATGCAGGCGCTAAGAAACATGCAATTGCTAATTTCCTTCACTATGAAATGACAGACGATAAATCTGTCACAAATCAGATTCACGACTTTCAAAGTCTAATTCACGAACTATCGACAGAAGGAATTAAGTTGGATGAGGTGTTTCTGTCAGGAGCGTTAATAGAAAAGTTACCGCCCTCCTGGAAAGAATATAAAAATAGAATGAAACATAAGAAGAACGGTGTTTCTTTGGAAACCACTATCGTACACATACGAATAGAGGAGGCCAATAGAATCAGGGACCAAAAAGGAAATAAAAATGAGATAGATTCAAAAGCGAATCTTGTGGAATCAAGTCGAACAAATAATAAGAAAAAGGGCAACTGTCATAACTGTGGCAAACCTGGACATTATGCAAATGAATGCAGGCTCAAAAAGAAGAATGCAAACAATCAATTCAAGAAAAAGGGAAACTGCTACAACTGTGGAAAGCCTGGGCATCATGTTAAAACCTGCAGGCTTAAGAAAAATAAAGATAAGCCGCAAGCTAATCTTACAGAAACAGTCAATGAGTCTGACATAGTAGTGGCTGTGGTGTCAGAAGTCTTCCTTGTAAACAACTTGGAATGGGTGCTAGATACTGGTGCAACTAGACACGTGTGCAAGGATCGTAGCATGTTTACCTCCTACCAAGTGTCAGGAGATGATGAACAGGTGTTCATGGGAAATGCTAGAACGTCTCCAGTTGTAGGGAAAGGAAAAGTACTTCTGAAACTCACTTCTGGAAAGACTCTAATGTTAAATGATGTCCTCCATGTGCCTGACATTAGAAGAAACTTGGTCTCTGGTTCGCTCCTCAATAAGGCTGGTGTCAAATTAGTATTTGATTCAGATAAGCTTGTAATGACTAAAAATGGAACCTTTGTTGGTAAGGGGTACTGTAGCGATGGTTTATTTATTGTAAATGTATCCAATGATAATAAGAAAACATCTAGTTCTGTTTATATCGTTGAACCTTTTTATCTATGGCATAATAGATTAGGTCATGTGAATGTGGCATCTTTAAAGAAAATGAAAAGATTAGGTTTATTACCTAATATATCTAATGAAGAGTTTGAAAAATGTGAAACATGTGTAGAATCAAAATTTATTAGAAAACCCTTTAAACAAATAGAAAGATCATCTGTTCTATTAGAGTTGATACATAGTGATTTAGGTGATTTTAGAAATCACATGTCTAGAGGAGGAAAAAGATATTATATAACTTTTGTAGATGACTACTCTAGGTTCACTAGAGTATATCTATTAAGGAACAAAGATGAAGCTTTAGATGCTTTTTCTAAATACAAAATTGAAGTTGAAAATCAATTAAATATAAAAATTAAAAGACTTAGAACAGATAGAGGAGGTGAATATGAATCTTCTCAATTTAGAGAATTATATGAAAAGAATGGAATAATTCACGAAACTACAGCTCCTTATACACCAGAACAAAATGGAATAGCAGAACGTAAGAACAGAACTCTAAAAGAAATGATGAATGCCATGTTAAATAGTTCAGGCTTACCCTCAAATATGTGGGGAGAAGCAATTCTGTCTGCTTGTTATATCCTAAACAGGATTCCATCTAAATCTTCTGAACAAACACCATATGAACTTTGGAAGAATCATATTCCTAGTTATAAATATATTAAAGTGTGGGGGTGTCTTGCTAAAGTAGGATTGCCTGAAACTAAGAAAAGAAAATTAGGTCCTAAAACGACCGATTGTGTATTTATAGGGTATGCACAAAACAGTGCGGCCTATAGGTTTCTAGTTTTAAAAACTAAGGATAATATTCTAGATCCCAATACAATTATAGAAGCTAGGGATGCAGAGTTCTTTGAGAACGTATTCCCTATGAAATCTAAATCTATAGGAATAGAAAAAGTTAATGAATCAGATATTGCGTCTACTAGTAAAAATGCTTACGAGAAAGTAGTAGAAGAGATACAACCAAGAAAAAGTATTAGAGTTAGAAAAGAAACTAACCTAGGAGATGGTTTTTTCACATTCTTAGTAGAAGATGATCCTACAACTTATATAGAAGCTATTAACTCTCCAGATGCAACCTTTTGGAAGGAAGCAATAAATAATGAGTTAGAATCTATTATATCAAATAATACTTGGGAACTTGTAGACCTACCACCTGGTAACAAACCAATAGGCTGCAAATGGGTGTTTAGAAAGAAACTAAAACCAGATGGAACTATCGATAAGTTTAAGGCTAGGTTGGTAGCGAAAGGCTTTAAACAAAAGGAAGGAATAGATTATTTTGATACATATTCCCCTGTAACTAGGATTACAACTATTAGAGTCTTAATAGCGATAGCCTCCATATATAAACTAGTGGTACACCAGATGGATGTTAAGACTGCTTTCCTAAATGGAGACTTAGAAGAAGAAATATATATGGAGCAACCTGAGGGTTATAAGATATTAGGTAAAGAAAATAAAGTATGTAGACTAATTAAATCACTATATGGTTTAAAACAGGCTCCTAAACAATGGCATGAAAAATTTGATGGTGTTTTAAAATCAAATGGTTATCATATAAATGATGTAGATAGATGTGTATATAGTAAAATTTCTGGAAATGATTATGTTATCATATGTCTTTATGTTGATGACATGCTTATTTTTGGAACTAATATTAAATTAGTTAATGCAACTAAGAAATTCTTGTCATCTAAGTTTGACATGAAAGACTTAGGAGAGGCAAGTATAATATTGGGTATTGAAGTAACCAGGAAAAATGGTGTTATTATATTATCACAATCTCATTACATTGAGAAGATATTGAGAAAGTTTAACCATTTTGACTGTTTACCTGTGAGTACTCCTTATGATTATAGTGTGACTCTCATGAAGAATACAGAAAATAGTGTGTCTCAATTAGAATATTCCAGAATAATTGGTAGTCTCATGTATCTAACAAACTGCACTAGACCTGACATAGCTTTTGCAGTAGGAAGGCTAAGTAGATATACACATAACCCTGGAAAAGAACATTGGAATGCATTGTCTAGAATTTTGCGATACTTAAAAGGTAATATGACATATGGTTTACATTATAATGGTTATCCTACTGTATTAGAAGGATATAGTGATGCTAACTGGATCAGTGATTCAGATGAGACAAAATCCACTAGTGGATATGTCTTCACTTTGGGTGGAGGAGCAGTCTCTTGGAAGTCCACCAAGCAGACATGTATTGCTCGGTCGACTATGGAATCTGAGTTTATTGCCTTAGAAAAGGCTGGATCAGAAGCTGAATGGCTTAGAAATCTCTTAGCTGATATACCATTGTGGCCAAAGCCTGTATCGGCCGTATCTATTCATTGTGACTGTCAAGCAGCTATAGCGAAAGCAAAAAGTAAAATATATAATGGAAAAAGCAGGCATATTAGACTCAGACACAACATAGTGAAACATATGTTGCGTGATGGAGTCATATCTATTGACTTTGTGAGGTCAGAAAAGAATCTAGCAGATCCTCTAACTAAAGGACTATCCAAAAAGTTAGTCAATGATACATCGAAGGGAATGGGGCTGAGCCTAATATATGAGCTGCCAGTGTCGGTAACCCAACCTATACAAGTGGAGATCCCATGAGATAGGTTCAATGGGTAAACAACAAGACACGAGGTAGACGATTGCACTGAGTTATATGAGCCCCTTCTATGGTGTACAGTGCGAGCAGCAACGCAGAAGGATGAGTTTTTAGAACTCTTAATGGATCCATAGCCATATATTTGGTGGTGTATACAGTTGCTGCATACACTTGATGGAATTCACCTATATGGGTGTGGAGGTGGAGGCCGCTTCCTATGAGAATCTAGGCGAATTCTCTAGAGCACTCATGAAATCCAGGTAATGGTGTATGGCCGAAACGCACCGAACCACAGAATCACTTGCAGAGGAAGAGTTGTGTGAGTGGCATGTACTTGCGATCTACATTAAAAGGATTCAGGTTCAAGACTATGGTGTCACCTGATTCCTGTAGACCTGTCTTGCTTACTCTAATGTCGGTTCAAGTCTATGGTGACACCGGCACCATTGCACAACTATTTCGCTTTAATCCGAAAGCATTTTATTTTAAAACATGTGGGGGATTGTTGTATTTGTTTTAAAATAATATTAAAAATTTGAATTTTCAAATTTCGGTGTTTTCCCTCCACATTTAAATTTTGGTGTTTTTGAGGTGTTGGTTTTGTCCCACATCGGATTTGACAAGAGAAATTCTCTTGTTTATATGATAGACTTTTTGCCTAGGGCTTGAGCCCCTTTCAGGGGGCATGTGAATTTGGTCCTGTGGGGGGGCTATGCCAATAGCTCTAATCTATGCCATTAACCACACACGCGCGCGCGCGCGCCGAGCCGAGCCGTGCCGTGCCGAGCCGAGCCGAGTCCGAGTCCGCGTCCGCGTGCGCGACGCGACGGGACGGGACGGGCTGGGCTGGGCGCGGGTGCGGGTGCGGGTGCGGTGTAAGTGTACTCGCGTGGGTGTGTGTGTATGGGTACTCGCAGGACTGTATGTGCGAGAGTGTACTCGCACTTGCGCCTTTTCGTTTTTAAACCAGAGAGATGCTTCCCTTCCGGTTGGTCGCCCCTGTTGGGTTTAAACCCAACGGACCTAACCTTTTGTAAAGGGTGCTTATGCACCATTTCGGAGTCTATATAAAGACTTCCGATTCCAGTTTCAACATACGAATACGAAAAATTCTCTGCCTTATAAAACTCTCTCTGATACGGTTTTGTTACTGAGTTCATTGCTGAGTCAACTCAGCACTTTCGGATTAAACTGCAAGTGGTTCGAGCCCGTGTACAGTGAGTGCACCGCTGGGACCGGGTCATAGTCGTTGTATCCTGGAGGTCGATTGCTCTGGAAACCTGTTGCACTTGGGACGCTGTCCAAGGGGAGCAAATTCGATTTCAAGCCGAGTGACTCAGTCACGCCTCGACTCAATTCAATAAGTGTTTCTTTCTCTAAATTTATTTTCCCTTTTTGGTTCTCGATTTTTATAGTCTATTTAATTCAACATTTTATCCAACATATTATTTTCCAACCATGCCAAGATCTTTGCTAACCCCAAACAGTGCCATGCTGGCAGGTTGGTTCAAGATCTACACCGTTCATCAGATGCATACCATTATTTAGATCTCTTAGGCTAAGAATCAACTCCTTTTACTTTCCAGGTGGGCCATGGTTTACAAAATGAATTTACGGTTGAAAATTATTTTACTAAAGTTTTTTAACCAACATATTGTTTATAACATTGCGACCCACTTTCTGAATGAACCAACTTTATTATTGAATTAGAACCCCCTAATGGATGGCTTGGATATCGCATCTGTCAGCCATTCCAGCACATATGACAGCTTTGCACACGTGTGTGGATTATCTAATATATAAATAGATTTAATAAACATGAGATAATTTATTTTAAGTCGTAGCCAAACAAGCCTAGGAATAGACAAGCAGGCATTTTGGTGTTTTCGAAAATACTGTTCAAACCTTATTATAATAGAATGCAATTCAGTTGAAGAAGGTCCAAACGCTTTCCAACTCAATTTTCTCTGATCCTGAAATATTTAATCACGGAAAAAGATAAATCACGTGATTGGAAGCCGTGGCCAACCCGGCAAGGATCGATTTAGGAGCTGCATGTGAATTTTCACGTACAACCCCTTCATCTTACCAGCGTGTCAAATTTTTAGAACATCCAAGCCGTACAAAAGGTGGGTCACGCAAATAAGATCGTCTGGGATGAAAATAAGACAGATCCAATTACTATGTGGGCCCTACATTTATGATGAGTTATCCCATCGGTTTTTCATGGATTTCAATGGTGCAATGAGTAGGGTAGATTGTTCTTCTCTATAGGTGATCTTGATGTCATGATACATATTTTTCACGGTTCAGATGTTCTGAATAGGTGACATATTAGCGGGAAAGTTGGGGTTGTATATGAAAGTTTGCATTGGAAACTTGCTCGTGAACGTTTCAAGCCTTCCGAATTCTGATCCATGAAATCATTCGGTTCTTGTTTTATTAGTACAGTCGCGGATTGCGTGGCAAACCCAAAACCACGAATCTAGGCGGTGTAAAGACTATGTGGGGCCCACCTTGATGTGTGAATTTTATCCAGGCCGTCCATCCGTTTTGTCAGCTCATTTCATGGTTTGATCTTAAAATTGAAGCATACCCAAAACTCAAGTGGATCGTACCACAGGAAACGGTGGGGATTGAATGCTTACCGTTGAAAAGTTCCTGGGAGCCACAGAATTTTTGGATCAAGCTGATATTTTTGTTTTCCCTTCATCCAGGTCTGTCCGATCTGATCAAAGGTTGGATGAGAAATAAACATTACTGTGGGCCCTTAATGATTTCAACGGTGGAAATCATATCCACACTGTTTCCTGTGGTGTGGTCCACTTGATCTTTGAATACGCTTCGATTTTGGGCTAAAGGAATGAAATTAGCTAGAAAAACGGATGGACAGCGTGGATAAAATATATTCATCATTGTGGCTCCCACATAGTCTTACACCACCTAGCCACGTAGCCATCGGTTCACCACCACGATAGATGGGGTCCAAATACATCTAGGTGCATGGTAAGGTTTACAAGATTATTTCTGGACCCTAATTACGTAATTGGAGATAGATCGGACCACAAAAGATTGACGCATTTGGACTTGTCATCAATGACATGACCTATCTCGTCCATCAATTTCTGCCAGCCACTTACCTGACGGTTTGGATCATCTGATCACTGTTAATTTGTGAAGGCTTCCCATTAAGGGTGGCTGGACCTAATGGACGGTCCTGATAGGTGAGGTGCATTCCGGCGACTCAAAATGCAACTATGCGCATGGTAAGGTTGGATGCACTCACCCCACTGGATCATTGCTGAAAAGATAATCCAAGTGAGACCCACAGATCAGGTGATCCAGGCCGTTGATCGTATAGGCAGTGATGTGGAGGGATTATTCCCCCAACGGCCTAAATAAAATGGCAAATAATTTGATGGCTTGGATCATTCTATAGTGAAGATTTTTGGGCCATCCCCCATCTGAGGTGGGTACACTTAGATCAACGGCCTGGATCAACTAACCAGGGTCCCACTTGTGTAAAAATGTGGGCCCCACAGAGCCCTGCCCGGACGGATTACCGTCCGGGTCGGGGTAGGACGCAATCCGCGTCCGGGAGGATTGCTAGTACAGGGGATTTCCAATCCCTGGGGTTCCGAATCCACGCTCCCAAACAGGCCCTAATGTATGGCTTGGACATCGTATCTATCAGCCATTCCAGCAAATGTGACAGCCTTGCACACGTGTGTGGATTATCTAAATATATAAATCGATCTAACCAACATGAGATAATTTATTTTAAGTGGCAGTCAAACAAGACTAGGAATAGACAGGCACTTCGGTGTTTTCGAAAAGAGTCCGATCCTCTGTTTGTTTCCAGGCGTCAGAGAGTCGCTGACTCTAAGAATGTCATTGGTCCAGCTCGATGGACTGTCACATAGGCAGTTTTTATTATTAAAAATATTAAAAATAATAATAATAAAAAATCCATCTTCTGTATTTCCTAACACCCGCGGCCGTGTTTAACTGTCCTTTACATTTTTGTTCTCCAATATGAGTTTTTTTTCGGAAATTTTTTCTCCTGTCAAATTCTTTATAATCTAATTTGAAATTCTTTGGAATCGATCAAAGCTACCGCTGGAAGAAAAAACCCTTTATTGCTTTTGACAATTGAAGACCCATGGTTCGCGAGAGCCTATTTGATTTTGAGGAAATGGAAAAATACTCTTGAAAAGGATTATTATTACCTTTTTTTCATGTTTGAAATTTTAAATGCATTTTCTTATCAAAAATTGGTTTGAAAATGCTGACTTGTATTTGTAGACCCTATTGTGATTGCATAATATATCCACACCATCCATTTGTTTTATCAAAAGATTTTAGGACCTAAGTCCAAAATGGAGACAAATGCAATGCTCAAGTGTCCCATATCACAGGAAATAATGGCCTTAAATGTCCACCATTAAAAGTTATTTTGTTTATTGGGCCCTCATTAATGTTTATTTGTCATCTAACCTGTTCATGAGGTCATAAAAACATTAATAAGGGATAATTACAAATGTCAGTTTCAACCAAAACTTCTACAGGCCACATAAATTTTTATACGGCAAGCATTCAATATCTACTGTTTCTTGTAGTGTGGTCCACTGAAGCTTTGGATTTGCCTCATTTTTGGGTTCATGGCCTAAATCAGGCTGATATATAGGATGAACAGTGTTGATACATCACATACATCACAATGAGCCCTATATTCATTTAGTAGTCATCCTTGATTTTAATGCTCAAAAGCTAAGCAGTCAACATAGGCGCAGGAAATGATGGAGTAATTCCTTGGTAAGTAATTATTACTTATTTATGAGGTAATTACCATTTCAAAAATTAAACAGGTCCTTAATTTCTCTCAACCTCTCTCACCCATTTTTCTTCATTCGATTCATGTTAAGCTGTCCGCCGATAGCCGATTTCAGCCCATTGAAGACTATTTCGACCATTCATCTATCGAAGATTCACCCCATGAGATTCATCCATCGATGGGGTGAATCTTTGATGGATGAATGGATGAAATAGACTTAAATGGGCTGAAATCAACTATTGGCGAGCAGCCTATCGTGAATCAAATGAAGAAAAATGGGCGAGAGAGATTGAGGAAGGAGGGGCCTCCAATCATCAAAAGAAATAAGGAGTTTTTTCTTCGAGCGGAAGCTTTGATCGAATCCATCTGTAAAATAGAAAGAAATTTCAAATTAAATCCTAAAGATTCTGACCGGAGAAGAAATTTCTGAAAAAAACTCAGATTGGAGAACGAAAATGGAAAGCACCGTCAAACGCTGTCGTCGCTGTTAGGAAATACCGAAGACGAATTTTTTTTAATAATAAAAACTGCCTGCGTGGCAGTCTATCGGGCTGGACTAATGAGATTCTTGGAGTCAGCGAGTCTCTGACTCCTAAAAATAGAGGATCCAAACTCGTATAATAGATTGCAATTCAGTTCAAGAATGTACAAATGCTTTCCAATTCAATTGTCTCTAATCCTCAAATATTTAATCACGGAAAAAGATAAACCATGTGATGGGAAGCCATGGCCATCAAGGAAACGATCGATTTAGGAGCTGCGTGTGAATTTTTACGTACAACCCCATCAGCATCGGTTCAATGAGTGGGCTAGCTTGGTCTTCTCCGTAGGTGATCTTGATGTCATGGTAGATATTTTGCACGGTTCAGATGTTCTAATTAAATAAGTTATACAGTATCGGCAAAGATGGGGTTGTATATGATAGTTTACATCTTGCTCGTGAACATTTGATTATTCGGCTCTTGATTTAGAAGTATAGCCGCAGATTTCGTGGCGAGCCCAAAACCACGAATCCACGCCATTTAAGGATGATGTGTGCATTTTATCCAGGTTTTCTATCCATTTTTTCATGGCATTTCATGGCTTGAGCTCAAAATTGAAGCATACTCAAAGTTAGCATAAATTATAAATTTATAATTTATGTAAAATAATAAAAGAAACTGAAATATTAAGGATAGGCTAAAGCACGTCTGATCAAGGTGTCCTTAAATCTTTATTTGCTCATTCTCAAAATGATAGAGATGGTTAATAGGTTGCAGGCAAATAACTTCTACGATACAACGAGCCTATATGTGGTTCTATGTTCAACAAGCATGGAGAACCGTCAATGAAACTGTGTAAAATAAAATTTCATATTAGAAAGAAAATTAGAAAAATTTAGCTGATTTAGACTACTGTTCTAATCTATTTTTTGAGGACTGCTAGCTAAGGTTCTAATCTACGATATAATGCGCACGTGCGAAGTGCAAAGTGAGCTACTAGTGCCTATACATCCACACTGCATCACATACCCACACCCTTACATCGAGCTCGGGACATGTGTTCGTATTTGTTGATGCAGAAATCTGGTTAACCCTCTTTTCACCCATGTATCTATATAAGGAACGAACAATGAAGACCCTAACTAGAGCATGTGACCCTTCGATGCTTAAGTCAGGAAATGAAGACTAGTTGAGTGTTGAGAGTTTAGGGCTACAAATTGTGAGTACTTTTCATCATTAAAGGTACCTTATTTATAGCTTTAGGAGAGGCCAAGTGTGTCGAGACCAAAGGAGATGTGTAATGGGAGGTCGAGGTGGACTTGGCCAACTTGACCTGGGAGTAGCGTGCCGCTTCAAGCTATGCCGACCTGGAACATACTGACCTGTCTCCTTAATTGAGTAGCGGGACGGGGTGTTCCTGATGAACTTTGGGGATCTTGGAATCAATGATAGGTGTTCTAATCTGGTGACGAGAGGCCGAGCTCGATCTTACTTCTTGTTTGGGTGAGTACGTGATCGAACCTGCTATCGTGTTCGACCTGGGGAAGTGTGCAATGTTCTGATTTGACTTTTTATTATTGGTTGGCTTATTTTTCCTATAACATGATTGAAACACGAAAATGTCAATATTTTATGGATCCATCAAGCAAAAAATAAGATACTTCACACCATATATATATATATATATATATATAGTTTGCACGAACTACCTACGAACTTTTTTGAGAACTCATCATATCTTATGATTCTCGAAAATCTAAACGGTTCACATGAAGCAGAACCTCATGAAACCTCCTGATACCAATTTTTACTTTGAACCAAAACTTTGGTGGGCCATAAAAATACAAACAGTTTCTTCCCTTGATTTGAATTTCTCTTTACTATGACCCACTAGAATCTTAGATTAGGGTGAAAATTCATCCCCTACGGTTTCATGGGATTCCACATCTTATGGACCGTTCAGATTCGACACCCATGACACGTGTGGAAAGGTGCACATGTGCGTAGGTGTGTAGGAGAGCATGCCTCTCTCTCTCTCTCTCTCTCTCTCTCTCTCTCTCTCTCTCTCTCTCTCTCTCTCTCTCTCTCTCTCTCTCTCTCTCTCTCTCTCTCTCTCTCTCTCTCTCTCTCTCTCTCTATATATATATATATATATACACACACACACACACTATTTTGGTTTTTATTTGCTTTTCAATATAAGACTATTTCCAAAACAACTGATATTTATGTTTCCTTTCATCTAGGTATGTCTAACTTGATTTAAGGTTGGATGAGAAATAAACATTACCACGAGCCCTTAGAAGATTTCAATGGTGGGCATCACATGCTCACTTTTTCCTGTGGTGTGGTATACTTAAGCTTTAGATATGCTTTAATTTTGGGCTCATGCTCTAGAATGAGCCAGAAAAACAGATGGACAGTGTGGATAAAACATATTCATCATTGTAGGCCCCACACAGTCCTTACACCACATAGCCACGTGGCCGACTGTTCACCACGCAATCCTACGATAGATGGGGTCCAAATACATCTAGGTGGATGGTAAGTTTTACAAGATTATTTCTCAACCCTAATTACGTTATTGAAAATACACCCGACCACAAAAGATGGTGGTTGCATTTGGACTTGTCATCAATGACATGACCTATATGGTCCATCCAGTCGTATCTAAACATCCACGACGGGGGTGCGTCTTTAATCAACAATCTTGTCCATCAATTTCTGCCGGCCACTTACCGGACGGTTTGCATCATCTGATAACTGTTAATTTTAGAAGGCTTCCCATTAAGAGTGGCTGGACCTAATGGATGGTCCTGATAGGTGAAGTGGATTCCAACGACTCAAAATGCAGCTATGCGCATGGTAAAGTTCCGATGCACTCACCCCACTGGATCATTACTCAAAAGATAATCCAAGTGAGGCCCACCGATCAGGTGATCCAGGCTGTTGATCTTATAGGCACTGATGTGGATGGGATTATTCCCCCAACGGCCTAAGTAAAATGGAAAATAATTTGATTGCTCGGATCATTCAATCGGGAAGATTTTTGGGCCATCCCCCATCTGAGGCGGGTACTCTTAGATCTATGTCCTGGATCAACTAACCAACGTCCCACTTGTGTAAAACGGGTGGATTAGGATGCTTATCACATTCTGATGAATCATGAGTCTATAATTCCTTGATGCCAACAGTCCGGGGTTAAGGCCATGAGATAATGGCAGAGGTATCATAGATGATGCTTGCTCTTATATGCCTTTGATGCCCAAATGAATAAAAAAATGTCATGGTCCAGCCCTTGTCAACTTACCCAGATGAAATAAGAGTTAAACAGCCATCTCCAATAGAAAAGATAATGAAATGGTAATCTTGAATTGCCCTCTTAACTACCCTCCATCTCTATCCTGGAGTCGTCTCACACCCAAATTTTATTTGGCCATCTATGGAAATGATGGAAGGGATCATTATTTCTCACCACCTAAAAAGTTAGTAAAAACCCTATTCTGCTTTTAAACTACGAGAGATTATATCATGGAAACAGTAATTCATTTGTTTTTTCAAAAATAACATAAATATAATACAACACTAATACAAGACAAGTAACAACTTATTTTAAAAGCTCGAACTAATAAAGCAAGACGAATCAATTCTTGCATCTCATATCCCAGGCTTTACATACATTAGGTTAGGTCCTCGGCCGAATCCTCTTGTAGGCCCCACATCACTTGAGTTCCACCTCACACAAGCGAACAACCTCACATGGGTGAGGGCTGCCTCACTCGAGCCACCTACCTCAAGTGCACCCCTACATCCCACATGTCATCCCACTCGAGCCCGGTATATGCCCCTGCATTAACAGCTAGTCACTAAACCTTTGAAAAGAAAAGCATCAAAAGTAATCCAAAATAGCCCGGTGAATGCCAGTTGATAATGACGGTGATAAGACTCCCACCCACACAAAATATTGATGGCAGCATAAGATCCATAGATCTTGAGAGCAAATGGAGAAGTAATAAATAAAAAGAAAATTCATGTAGTCCTGCATGAGTATGTTTATCCATAATAAGATTGAATTAGCTTGACTATGTTAACTACATGAGATTACGTTGTGGAAATTATTATTTTTACTTCACTGGGAGTATGTAAGGTTGATTTCTGGTGGAAAGTCAGTACCTAAACCTTTGGCAAAAAGAACATTCAAAGTGACCCGAAATGGGCTGATGATGATAGTAATAGACTCCCACCCACACCAAACATTGAGAGCCGTGTTAGCCCAATAGATCTTGAGAGCTAATGGAGAAGCAATTAAAAAAAAAATCATATAATAAAATTAAATTATCTTATGTTAAACTATAAAAGACTACATTCGTAGATCCTACAACTTCTTTACTTCACTAAGAATAACATAAATGTAGTAAAAATGAGAGCACGTAAGATTACTTTCAAGTAGATAACTTTTTAACAATAAGAAATCAAAAGGGACACAAAACAGCTTGGTGAATGCTAAGTTGATGATGATGGTGATAGGAATCCAATCCACATCAGAGGTTGATGGTAGTGTAAGTTCCATAGATCTTAAGAGAAAATGGAAAAAATAAATAAATAAGAAAATTCACGTGGTCCGCTTTAGTTTGAGGCTATGTTTACCCCATATATATAATAGGATTGGATCGGCCAAATTTTTAGTTTGTTTGATATTCATGGTGGGAAGAACAAGTTGAGGAGGTCGGATGTAACACGCAATCACACATGAGTCCAATAATGCTCGATTGTACCATTATTTTATCCTGAAAAGAACTTTTTTTTATATAAAATGTATTTTAAAGTTAGCTAAGGCATTCTTTGGTGACATCAAATTCTTGAGGCATTTTAGCAATAAAAATTCAAGAATTTCTTCAATAATTTTGAGAGGCTGAGTTTGATAATCCATACAAATAAGGAACTTTTCTTTCTCATACCTAATCACTACTTGTGGTGGGAATGTAATTGGTTTATCCAAGCCATTGATATGGTGTCCTATCATGGATGAACCATGCATAAAATATCCCCTAGTTTGGAAGATCCTAATCTCTCTCTCTCTCTCTCTCTCTCTCTCTCTCTCTCTCTCTCTCTCTCTCTCTCTCTCTCTCTCTCTCTCTCTCTCTCTCTCTCTCTCTCTCTCTCTCTCTCTCTCTCTCATATATATATATATATGAGAACTTTCCGTGATGTCGAGTTGTGTGGCCCCCACCGTAATGTGTGTCGAACATCCACCCAATCAGCTAGATGCATCATTTCATGATGAGCCCTGTTCTTAAAAATCAAGTCAATCCATGACTTGGGTGGGCCACACCGAATACAAAAGTTGACAGGGGTTACTCTCTCATTAAAATATTCAAAATCATTTATTGGACCCATTGCGATGTGCTTCAAAAATCCATCCCATCCATTTTGTGTTTCCCACTTGGATGAGGGGTCAGACCAAGTTTCAACTGCATACAAAACTCAAGTGAGCCGCACAAAGTGATTTTATATGTTTTATGCATGTCTTCACATGGTTTTATATGGTATGGCCCACTTGAGTTCCGTGTATGGATGATTTTTGGGATATCTCACAACCTAAAAAGGACCCATCAAATACATGGGGTAGATGTTCGACACACATTGCGGTGGGGCCCACACAACCCGACCTTATGAGAAGTTCCCATGAGGTCGACCTCATAGTGTGGGTGTATTCTCCATGGAATGTGGACTGTTGAATGTTGGTACATTTCTTCTTAATTAACCATGTATTGACATGCCCACAATGAAAGGTTAGATTAAACCAAATGAAAGGATTTTTGGGCATGATTCATCCTTGATGGGCCATAAGATGGACGGACTAGATAAACCAACCATGGATCGCACATGTACAATTTAGGTAGCAAAAGGACAATTTTTCTACCAGAATTCTGCCTCTAGTTTTGGTACCAAAAACTCGAAGTGCTCACTGAGGAATCCAATGGCTACGATAACAAGAAAGGAAGGCCAAAACACTGCATACAACAACAAGATCCGAATACAAGATCTTCCATGTGCTAATGAGACAACAAATCAAGCTTTGAAAAAAAAAAAACCATCATGGGTTGGGTAGAATCCCCTTCAAACTTATTTTATGAGATGATTAGTTCTTAAATACCCAAATAACAATACAAGATGAGCTTGCCTTCTGATTTTTGACCCTAAAGGGAAGCATGTCATTATTTAATCAACTATTCAAAGCTCTCCAGAGTATATTTAGATTTGAGTATCTTTTTATAGAGAAATATTGTAAACACCAATCTTCTATTTCCTATATTTTATAACAATTATAAGAGCCTCCTTTTTAGTTTAGATTATTGCAATACCTCACCTCTAGTTAGGGGTGCAAATGGGGTTGCATCCACCTGATGGGTCATTTAACCCAACCTGAGAACTAGTGGGTCTAGGTTCAAAATTTAGACTCTTGGTGTGAATTTGGTCCTACTGGTTTGACCCAAATTACTAAATGGGTCAATTTTGACTCCTCTCAATATTAACTGTACTTGACCTGACCTGGACCTAATTTCTATATTGGTCTGATTTGAGTCATACTAAAATGAAACCAATCTAGACCTGATCCAATCCGAGGCCCAAGAAAAAAAAAATAGTTAATTGCACAAATGTGTTATTTTCTTTTCTTTTGGGCTATAGACTATATCATTGGTTTACTACCCTTTTTTAAAACATGGTCACCCATCCACTACTTGCAATAATTTGGGCTATGCAAGATGAAGAATATATAAAATTACTCTAATTGAACTACATTGCTCATTTGATTTTAGTTTTCAAATTTGGTATATTGGTAATTTTACTTTTTTACCATCAGAATTGATAGCCACCACTTGAGCTAGGCAGGATCCGACCCAAACCGGCGGATCCAACTCGTTTGAACCAGTCAGATTCGATCCAAAAGCTAGGATCGGGTTGGATTGAGTAGACCCACTTAGATCCGACCGTACATCAAGTCGAGTTTGGTTCAGTAGTCAATCTGATCCAATCCGATCTAGTTGAGTAATATAAATATATTTTTTTTAAGTTTTACTTTTATCCCTCTTTTACCCAAACAGTGAACCCTAACCAACCTCTACACAATTGGCGCCGCCCAAAGTCCTTTCTCTCCTTCTTTATCTCCTGATTTCCCTTCTCTCCTTCTGTCTTTCCTCCTTTCTCTCAATTTTCCTTTCGTTTCCTTCCTAGCACGAGAGTCTCTGGCTCGGCTTGACTCAACCCCTTTCGAATCGACCAAATAGACTCAACTCGATTCGATTTGGTTTTCCTAACTAAATCGGACTCGGTTCGGGTTAGGCTAGCAAGGATTCGAATTGGACTGATTCAACCCTGCTAGATTTAGTCCCGGATTGGATCGAGTTCAGGTCAAATTCTTGGAAAAATTTTATCAAGTCGAGTTGGACCCAATCCGGTCTGACTCGACTCGATGCACACCTCTAGCCACTACTAATTGGATAGCATGAAATATGAATATTCAATGTAATATCTATACTTGACCTAAACCTGATTCATGTGATAAATGGGTTAGGTCTAAGATTTTAATGAATTGAATTTGGGTCCAAAAATATGACCCAATTCTCAATTGGATTGGGTTTAGATCCCTTGGACTTGACTACTAGGTCCATTTGCACCCCGTTGCTAGAGACATCAAAGGAATCTGAAACCAAAAGCCAAACATGCTATCATCTTAAGAGTCGATTTTGCCGGTAGTTTGGGGTAACCATTATATATAAATGACATCCAAAAAGTCTAGTAGGGCCCCTTCACAATAAATATTGGATGCCAGAAAATCAGGCTAATCCAATTATCAGGTGGGCCTCACACACCTGAAAGCCTCCAAACCAATTGTTGGATTAGCATTTTTATTTTTATTTTTTGTTTCTCATTTTCATGATAGAGTGATTCATGTTGAACTAGTGGGATGACACATATGCATTGCCCTATTAATCTACACTAATGAAACAGTTAAGTTCACACTAACAGTTTACATGATTCACGCTAATTGTCAGGAAGATGTTTGCCCTAACTATCTAAGGTTAGTTTGGCTAAGGGATTAAGGTTCCTAAATTTCTGTAAATCAGATCCTTGATCATGCCTCAGTGGTAGACTAATAAGAACCACAAAAATCCATGCCGACCAAATCCTTGCTACTCATCCGATCGCACTATCAAAATCAAGTAATGAAAGTGGGTGTTGTATCCATGCGCATACAATAAGGTCTGGTTGAAGCTCACATGGTTTAATAAGAGATCCATTAGTTTTCTAAATACAATCTTATGGCTTAATTTTAAAAAATTGGATATTAATTAATTAAATAATTTTTTCATTGGATTCGACAATTAAAAGCTTTTATCGATATTTTAATTGCTAAATTTTCATTTTAATTGTAAAAAGATTTTGATTGCACTTAATGATATTTTGATGGCTCAGATTTTGTGGTCCACCGCTTCATTTATATATATGGGAGTTGGATCAATAGTGGATGATCAGGATTAAGAGATTGAATCAAATATTGAATACATGATTAATGTATAATCACAAATTTTCCATTGTAGTAGGGTATATGAAAGACCACAGGATTGGCAAAGTTTTATACTATTCTCCTTAAAACTAAAGAGTCTTTCTTACGTATAGATTTTATTAAAGATTTATATGTTAGCTTTCTTATTCTTCTTTATTTGGAATAGATCAAGAAAAGACTTTATTAAAGGATTAACATAAACAATTCAACTTCTTTTTCTTTTTCTTTTTCTTTTTTTTGTTTTACACACACACACAGGTTGTTCAAAGTAATCCTTGCAATTAGATTTGCATTTCTTGAAACTTGATAATATCAAAGTAGGAATCTTTATTAGTCCTTACTTCATGCTTCAGTAATAGACTCACAAGAGTTTCCACACAAGGTCATGCATGGGTTCAACTATGGTGAAAAACCACGGTAGTGTGAGTGTGTGGGCCGAGAGAGAGAGAGAGAGAGAGAGAGAGAGAGAGTAAAGAATCTTTATAAATAAAATTATAAATTAAGATTTTAAAAAGCTTTTATATTCTAATAGATTTAAAAAATCCTACTGATATTATTTTGAGCTAACCCCTATTGTTGTTGTCTATTTAAATGCAATTTTGCAAACCCTGTTTGATTCCTTACTCATAAAAACAGTCAGTTAAATGCAATTCCGCAAACCCTGTTTGATTCCTTACTCATACAAGTAGGCATTAAAAGCACTCATCGCAGATGGATGAATACAAACAATCATGGTATCAATAAAAAATTATGAACACATATTGTCATCCACATACATAATCATCATAATCAGCATTAGCTCTCAAGGACACACTATACCAACATCTATGATGGTCAGATTAATCTGATTTTAAGATTGAAACTTAGCAACAACGTATCACATAATTTAGTTGATTATTTACTTTGAATTAATGAATGTATAGTATTTAATTTCCAAGCGCCTGTGTATCAAGCATCATATGCAACCCCAAGTATCAAATAACCCTCTTCACAAGTAGTTCTCACCTAAAAATATTGGTGGAAAGAGTCGGACGACAAAAAATACCTTCCCATTTCACCTAATTTTATCGTTAGAACTCTCTTTGGACTTCAATGTGCTTCTGCATGGCTAGTTAAATTGTAGCAACTCATTCATTGAACGCAATTTCATACCATCCAAACAATGGGCTCCATTCAGGATTGAGAGATTGATCTTAACCGACGGATTCCATCCATTCAATTTGGAGCATGGCTTGTTCTCTTTTCAGCTGTCTATTTTATGGCCACCAATTGGATGGTCTAGATTGTTCGACCTACACAAATTTTATTCCCTGCAACATCTTTAAAAAATTGGGGTGTATGGCTTGGGTATCTTGGGAGCGGATTAGGTGAGACCCCGGATCCAGCTAAGTGGGTGGGACCCCTAACTGTGGGGCCCACTGTGATGTATATATGTGACTACATGCACGCCGTCCCTCCGTATTGGGAAGCTCATTTTAGGGCATGATCCAAAAAAAATGAAGCAGTTCCAAAGCTCAGATGGATCATAGTACAGGAAACAGTGGTGATTGACCATTAAAAACATCCTGTGGGCCACAAGATCTTCGGATCAATATGATATTTGTGTGGTCTCGTCATCTAGTGTTTGTGACCTTATCAACAGGTTGGATGGAAAATAAGCATTCTGATGGAATCCATGAAGTTTTTAATGGTAGATATTCAATCATGATTGTTTCTTGTGGCGTGGTCCACCTAAGATTTGAGTCAAATCATTTTTTTTTTAAGATAATGCCCTAAAATGATCTTTCAAAATGGTTGGAAGGTGTGGATTTAAACCATATACATCACTAAAAGCCCCACAGTTAAGGGTCCCACCCCACTTGGTGGATCATGTCTCACCTAATCCACTTCCATCTTAATTAGCATACATATATATGTTTTTAGTCCATATGGTCACTCACCGTGACATGATCATGCCAAGAGTTCATACGGATTAGACTCAAGGATTTGTAGTCTTGAATTTACTCTTTTTTTTTCGTAAGATGAAAATGTCCATCTACCACAGTTGCGCCTCCTATAGCGGGTTCTCATCTTGGAAATAGAAATGTCCTTTTAAAAATGACATGACCTCCAAAAAAAACTAAAATTCAACACATCCCTTGGTCGATCTGATCCGTTCATTTTAATCGGACAGTCGTAAACCTAAAAAAGAATTTTTTTTCCTAGTTCTATATTTGAAACTATCTATGCCCCACACTAACACTAATGTTGTGCATTAATTTTAAATTTTTTTCTCCTATGTGGTCCATCTGTGATGAGTTTTACCCTCATACTCGGGCCAATAATATGAAATTAAAACCCCCAACATGTGGATGGGATGGATTTGCTTGAAGACAACTCAGTGGCATCATATAAGATATGGATAGGTTCAAAATATGAGGCCTTTCCATACTAGGGCCATTTGGATGTTTTCTTCTGCCTTGGTTTTTTCACGGAAGGGGAGGATGGTGTTTTTTGCCTTCCTTCTTCCTTCCTTCTCCCTCCATCTTTCATTCTTCTTTCCTTGGTTTCATATGTAGTTGTTTTTTATTTTATTCTTTAATTTAGTAAAAATGGTAGGAGATTGTGATAGGGAAGAGGGTATGGAAGAATATTGTAATTGATAAATTTTTATAATGGATTAATTTTAAAATGGAAGAATATTGTAATGTATGAATTTTGTAATTAAAGAATAGTATAATAGATGAATCTGATGAATGTTGAAATAAATGAAGATTATAATGGATTACTGTTGTATCAGAAGAACGTTAAGATAGAAGTGTACCATAACAGATGAATGTTATATGGTGGATCATAGATGTTTATTATAGATTGCCCATATTCAATGTAGATCGTTGATATTTTCACTGTGGAATGCTGATATTTAGTGTAGATCCTCAATATTTACAATGAATCGTTGATATTCATTGTAGATCGTTAATATTTCCACTATGGATTACAGATATTCACTATAAACCATCAATCTGATGAAAACAATTATAACTCCTTTGTTACATGTCAAATTACCTCATTTGGATACTATTTAATTGCCCAAAAGTGGGACTAAAGTTCATCAAGATCATTGTGAATCATCGATATTTACTTCGGCACATCGATTTGATGAAAGTGGTCATAACTCACTCGTTACATATCTAATTTAGTTGATTTTGTGCTTGTTAGAATGGTAATTTGATGCAATTTCAAATGACTTTGCAATCATATTATTTAGACAGTATTTGAGTGCTTAAAAGTGGGCCTTAGCGAATATCAGTGATCCACAATGAATGATAAATTTTGGAACCACTTTTAAATAGTAAAATAACATCCAAATGAGAGGATATGATCGTTTTCATCAGTGGGATCAAGGTTCATCAAATTAACTTTCTAATGAGCATAATATCACAAAAATTAGACACGTTACAAGAGAGTTATGGTCGTTTTCTTCATATCAATGACCCATAGTGAATATCAGCAATCCATAATAATATTGATGAACTTTGAGCCCACTTTTTAGAAATAAAATGGTGTCTAAATGAGATTATTCTAAATTCATTTAAAAGTTTATCAAACTACATTTCCAATGATTGTAAGATCACCTAAATGAAACATGTAACACTGGATTTATAGCCGTTTTCGTTAAATCAATAGCCTATGTTGAATATTTGCGACTGATAGTAATCTTAATGAACTTTAGACCTACTCTTGGACAATCAAATGTATCCAAATAATATAATTCCAAATATATTTGAAATTTTATCAAATTACCTTTCTAATGAGCATAAAATCACCGAAATTGGATATGTAACAAGAGAGTTATGGTTGTTTTCATTGTATTAATAGCCCACGGTGAATATCATCGATCTACAGTGATCTTGATGAACTTTGGGTTTACTTTTGAGTAATAAAATGGTGTCCATATGAGATGATTTTAAATTCATTTGAAAGTTCATCAAATTACTTTTCTAACAAGTAAAAGATCACATAAATCAAACATGTAATAAGAGAGTTATAATCATTTTCTTTAAATTGAAAGTAATTAATATCCATTAGATCCTTACTCTTGCTCCAATGGCAGACTCCTAGGAGTTTCAACACCCAATTAAGGGTTCGAGTATGTGGTGAAATCCCACTAAGGCGTGAGTGTGTGCGTGTGTTAAAAATAAGTTTTTTTTAAAAAAAATATGGTAATATCCGCGATTCACAATGGAAATATCAGTAGTCTATAATGAATGTTAGTGGTTCACAATGAACATAAGTGGTTCACTTTTAATATCAATAGTCCACAATAATTATCGACAATCTACACTGAAATTGAATATCGATGATTCACAATGAAGATATCGGTGATATACCGTAAATATGGGCAATCCACAGTAAATATTGATGATTTATTATGCAACATTCATCCATTATGACGTATTTACATCTCAACATTCTTCCATTACAAAAATTCATTGAATTCTAAATTCATCCATTCTATATCTTATCACATTCATTCGTTACAATATTCTTATGTTATAAAATTTATGCATTTCAACATTCTTCCTTTACATGAAATATCACTGATCCACCATACCACGTTCATCCATTAAACAAATAGGCCACTTTTCACGAACTTAAAAGTTGGTGTGACCCATCAGAAATTTTCATTAGCCTAATCTTTTCTAAGTGCGGGCAAAATAAAAGTTCTTGCCTGATGGATGAGTGGATTTACATACACTCCACAAAGTTGGGGTGTTTTGTCAAAGCTGCATAACTCAGGTGCAGTAAACTATTCCAGTTCCTTGTCATGTCACCACGTGTACTGTCAAGGAATGGGTAGAATTTTCTTGAGCTGTAGCAAAAGCACATTGTAATCCGATGCCAAAATTAGTCTATGGATAGAGAGCAATTAATTGAGTAGAGCCAAAAATAATACCCCCAGTGAGAAACTTTCAAAATCACATCATTAAACCGGTAGTTGTGGTGTGGCCTGGACCCAATCTTTCTCATTCATTGAAAGAGAAAATTTTGATACTCGGCGGAGTCTGTTGATGATACACAGGCATTTATAAGATTGTAACGCGGAGACGGTGGGAATTACACGTTATCCTGTTTAATTTGAGTTAACCTATGCCACATGGACCATATGGGAGCTCCTGTGTATGAAGCGTTACACACAGTCAGACTACCATATGATTCAGTTGAAAAAACATACATATCACGAGACGATATTTTAATATTTACTCTTCAAGCATTTTATTTTCGGACGCGGATTGCGTCCTACTCGGGGCAGGGACCTGTGGGGCCCACCATAATGTAAGTGTTTTATCCACGCTGTTAGTTGTTTTTCTCAGATCATTTTAAGATGTTATTATGGAAATTAAGTAGGTCCACAGTTTCAGTGAACCACACCAAAGGAAGCTGCAGTGATAATGACACCCACCGTTGAAACCTTTCTAAGGGCCAAGTGATGTTTTTCTACCATCCAAACTATTAATAAAGTCATGTAGATGTGGATGAAGTGAAAAAACAAATATCAGCTTTCCGAAACTTCTCTAGCTTCCAAGAAATTTTTAACAGTGAACGTTAAATCCCTGATTTGTGGTCCACTTAAGATCTATACCTGACTCATTTTTTTGCTAATACCTTAAAATTATCTGGGAAAAATTATTAACAGCATGGATAAAACACTTACATCATTCTCAGCCCCACGCAGAGCTGCCAGGGGTATTAGGGTAGGACGCAATCCGGGTCCTTTATTTTCCTACTCCCACTTGAGTTGCTGATGCCGGTAGCAATCCATTTGAAAATAATGGTTAATGAAGAACACTCTCTTTGACCCTTTTGTTTTTGTTTGCAAGGGACGTGTATTGCATGGTGACCCTACCATCTCATGCTTATAAGGACTTGATGCGGCGGGATTTGATTTAGCCAATTATCATAATTAGAGATGGGTTATTCACATACATGATGTAATAACTTTAAAATATATTTTAAGTGAGTCTTGTCCCACATGGGCACATGATCTAATGTAATCCCACCTAATATAAACCCTGTTTGATTCCTTACTCATCGAAGTAGGTATTAAATCACTCATCGCCTTTGGTATCAATGGATGAAGACAAACACTCATGGTCCACTTATCTTCGTAATTATTAACTATGGTATCAATAAAAGAAAATGAACACACATCGTCATCAACATACATGATCGTCGAAATCATCATCGAGGTACACTATACCAACCAATAGGATCGTCCCACTAAGATGATTTTGAGATTGAGAGTTAGCAACAATGTATCACATAATTTAGTTGATTTACTTTGAATTAATGAATGTATAGTATTTAATTTCCAAGTGCCTGTGTATCAAGCATCATATGCAACCCAAGTATCAAATAACCTTCTTCACATGAAGTTCTCACCTGAAAATATTGGTGGAACGAGTGAGACGACAAAAAAAGACTTCCCAGTTCACCAAAATTTATTGTTACAACACCCTCTTTGGACTTTAACGTGCTTCTGCATGGTTACTTAAATTACAGCAACTCATTCATTGAACGCAATTTCATGGCATCCAAATAATAGGCTCCATTCAAGATTAGGAGAGTGATCTTAACCGTCAAATTCCATCCATTCAATTCGGACCATGGATTGTTCTCTTTTCTGCTGTCCATTTTATGGCCACCAATTGGATGGTCTAGATTGTTCGATTTACACAATTTTTATTCCCTACAGCATCTTAAAAAAAAAAATTGGGGTTTATGACTTGGGTATCTTGGGAGTGGAATAGGTGAGACCCCGTGGGGCCCACTGTGATGTATGTGACTACGTACACGCCGTCCATCCGTATTGGGAAGCTCATTTTAGAGCATGATCCAAAAAATGAAGCAGTTTCAAAGCTCAGCTCAGATGGGCCATAGTCCCGGGAACAATGTTGATTGAGCCAGATTTATTTTTTAGATCATGCCCTAAAATGATCTTTAAAATGTTTGGGCGGTGTGGATTTAAGGCACATGCATCATTGTAAGCCCCACAGTCATGGGTCCCACCTACTTTGGATCCATGTCTCACCTAATCCGCTCCCATCTTAATTGGCATGCATACGTATGTTTTTGTGGTCCAGATGGCCACGTACCGTGACGTAATCGTGCCAGGAGTTCATACAGACCAAACTCTAGGATTTGTAGTCCTGAATCTATTTTTTCATTTTCTTTTTAAGGATGAAAATGCCCACGGACAAGCTAACAAAATAATAATAATAATAATAATAAAAATAAAAAGGATGAAAATGCCCATTTGCCCTAATTTTACCTTATATGGTGGGCTCTTACCTTTAAAAAAGAACGTATGCCCCACCCAAAACAAAAATTCAGCCCACCTCCTTAGTCAATTTGATTCGTTCATTTTGATCGGACAATCATAAACCGATGAAAGAATTTTTATTTTTTTTCTAGTTTTACGTTTGAACCTATTGTTGAGAATGTGGAGCCACAGTTGGGCCGCCTTTGACCGGTCATAGGACGTTTACGACCGGTCGTGGGGCGTGTTCGACCGGTCGTGGGAGGCGCTCGACCGGTCGTGGGTTCGAGCCCTGGCACGACTCAAAGTCCAGCGAATTGTGCTGTTTTTTTCCCGAGGCATAGGACTGGTCGTAAGAGAGCTACGACTGGTCGTAAGGGCCTAAGACCGGTCGTAGCGGAGCCAGGACCGATCGTATGTTACGCAGTTTATTCTGCGAAACTGCGGATTTGAGTCCTCTCGCAACCAGGATGCGGAAGGGAAGTTGCCTAAAATATAAATAGGGGTTCTTAGGATTTTTCTAGGGTATGCATGAGATGAGGAATATTGAGAAATATTTCTAAAGGTGTGGGCTAAGGGTTTTCTATATTCTTCCAAGGGAGAAGTTAGTATTTTGCCTTGTAATCTTTGTTTCTTCATAGTGGAAGTTTGCATCCGTGGTTTTTTACCCTAGTTTGGGATTTTTCCACGTATATCTTGTCTTGTGGTTTGTTTGGATTGCTTTGATTTGTTTCTAGTTTATATTTCTTTCCGTTTATCGTTTGTGGGTGAGGCCTGAGATTGGATCTCGGCCCACTGCGTTGTTGGCATGCTGCGCAACAACTGGTATCAGAGCTATTGATTTAGTTCTATTGGGAGCGATGGCGGAAGATGGAAAAATTAGAATTGAGAAGTTTGATGGTTCAAACTTTGCCTTCTGGAAGATGCAGATGAAGGATTATCTGTATCAGAAGGACCTCTACATTCCTCTAAAAGGAAAAGAGAAGAAACCAGAAAAGATGACAAATGATGAATGGTTTTTACTGGATAGGAAGGCTTTAGGAACGATCCGACTCTCTTTGTCTAAGAGCGTCGCCTTTAATATATTCAAGATGAAAACGACAAAAGAATTAATGGAAGCCCTAGCCACCATGTATGAAAAGCCCTCAGCATCCAACAAGGTTCATCTTATGAAATAGCTATTCAACATAAAGATATCAGATGGTAGGAGCGTGGCTGAACATCTAAACGAGTTCAATATAGTCACGAGCCAGTTGGAATCCGTTGGCATCGTTTTTGATGATGAGGTCAGGGCACTATTGATCTTATCCAGTCTGCCAGACAGTTGGGATGGTTTGGTGATTGCTGTGAGCAATTCTTCAGGGTCGACAAAGCTAAAATTTGATGATGTGGCCGGTCTAATTCTCAGCGAAGAATCTAGAAGGAATGCATCAGGAGTTTCAGGGGATTCAGGAAATGCTCTAAACGTTGAAGGAAGAGGAAGATCGCAAAACAGAGGAGGCAATAAACATGGGCGTTCTAAGTCGAAGAAGAAGTCCAAGGGATCGAAAGACAAAGACGGGTGTTAGCATTGCGGCAAAAAGGGGCACATAAAACGTGATTGTATGACGCTCAAGAAACAAGAAGGAAGCTCTCGAGGCGGGAAGGATTCAGTGAATCTGTCTGAGGAGAGCGACACAGAGGCGTTGATCTTGTCTCTTGATACAAGGAATGAGTCATGGGTTATAGACTCGGGTGCTTCGTTTCATGCCACTTCATGTAAGGAAGTTCTGCGTGATTATGAGTCAGGTGACTTTTGGAGAGTCTACCTAGGTGATGATGAACTGTGCAGTATTGTTGGAAAGGGGGACGTTCAGGTCAATCAGAAAGACGGAACGATTTTAAAACTGAAGGATGTCAAACATGTACCGAGTTTGAGAAGGAATCTGATCTCAGTGGGGCAGTTGGCCAATACCGATTATGTGACGATATTTACCAGTGATTCCTGTAAGATCACAAAAGGTGCCTTGGTGGTATCTCGAGGTAAAAAGGAAGGCACCTTGTATGTGACTTTAGGATCGTATGGTTCACTCTCAGTCGCATCAACTGGAGTGAATTAGCAGTTATGGCATCAAAGGTTGGGACATATGAGTGAGAAAGGGACGAAAGTGTTGTTGTCAAAAGGGAAGCTATCAGGGCTGAAGTCTCTTGACTTGGAATTCTGCGAGAACTGCATATATGGCAAGCAGAAGAGGGTAAGCTTCAAGAAGACAGGACGCGCTCTAAAGACGCATCTATTGGAGCTTGTACACACTGATGTGTGGGGACCGGCACAAGTATCATCCCTTGGTGGCTCACGTTATTTTGTTTCCTTTATTAATAATGCTAGTAGAAAACTATGGGTTTATTTCTTAAAGCATAAATCTAATGTATTTGATGCGTTTAAGAAGTGAAAAGTTATGGTAGAAAACGAGACAGGTAAAACAATAAAGTGTCTCAGATCTGATAATGGGGGAGAATATTGTGATAAGAGGTTTGAGGAGTATTGTGCAGCAAGTGGAATCAAACATCAGAAAATGATTACAGGGACACCATAGCAGAATGGTGTGGCTGAGCGCATTAACAGGACCATCCTTGAGCGCGCCAGGAGCATGAGGTTACATGTAGGGTTGCCCAAGACCTTTTGGGCAGATGCCGTAAATACTGTCGTATATCTTATCAATAGAAGTCCCTCAGCATCATTAGATGGTGGGCTACCAGAAGAAACGTGGACTGGGAAAGAAGTGAACCTTACACATCTCAGAGTGTTCGGTTGTACTTCATATGTTCACATTGATGCAGAGCACAGAAACAAGCTGGATGCGAATTTCAGGAGGTGCACGTTTATAAGCTACGGGCAGGATGATTTTGGCTAAAGGTTTTGGGATGCAGAAAACAGGAAAATCATCAGAAACAAGGACGTACTCTTCAACGAAAAAGTAATGCATAAGGACAGTGTACAGGAAAATAAGGCCGAGAAAAATAAATTCGTAGAGTTGCAAGAGTTACCGGACATGGGTGTTACAGCGCCACAGGATGATCATGCACAGAAGCATCATGAAGCAAAGCCACAGACACCGGTTGTGAGGAGGTCTACTCGGGAGAGGAGACTCACGGTCCGATACTCACCCTCCTTACATTATCTACTGCTGACAGTAATGGTGAGCCAGAATATTTTGAAGAGGCATTACAGTCAGATACACTGGTTAAGTGGGAGCAAGCCATGGATGAGGAGATGGACTCTCTTGAGTCTAATCGTACATGGTAGCTAGTTACTTTACCTAAGGGTAAGAAAGCTCTTCATAACAAGTGGGTTTACAGACTGAAGGAGGAGCATGATGGTTCGAAACGGTACAAGGCGAGACTGGTTGTAAAAGGTTTTCAACAGAAGGCAGGTATCGATTTCACTGAAATATTTTCACCGGTAGTGAAAATGTCTACGATTCGCATGGTCTTGAGTATAGTGGCTACAGAGAACTTACATCTAAAGCAGCTAGATGTTAAGACAGCCTTCCTTCATGGGGATCTTGAAGAAGAAATATATATGCATCAGCCGACAGGATACGTGGCACCAGGTAATGAGAACAAGGTGTGCATACTGAAGAAAAGTCTATATGGCCTGAAGCAGGCCCCGAGGCAGTGGTACAAGAAGTTTGATAGTTTCATGTCGAAAAATGGTTTTAGGAGATGTCATGCAGACCACTGTTGTTATTTGAAGAAGTTTGATACGTCGTACATCATTCTTCTTCTGTATGTTGATGATATGTTTATGGCCGGTTTAAGCATGAAGGACATCTCAGATCTCAAAAGACAACTGTCTAGAGAATTTTCCATGAAGGATTTATTAGCTGCAAAATAAATCCTAGGCATAAGGATAAAGCGTGACAGGGAAAACAAGAAACTGGTTTTGTCACAGGCAGAGTACATAACCAAGGTACTTGATCGATTCAATATGGGACGTGCTAAGCCGGTTAACACTCCATTAGCCAACCACTTCAAGCTATCTCAGGAGCAAGGTGCAAAGACGCAGGAGGAACGGGACTACATGGCCAAAGTCCCATATGCGTCAATGATTGGGAGTCTCATGTATGCTATGGTGAGCACGAGGCCAGACATTGCTCAAGCAGTGGGAGTTATTAGCAGGTTCATAAACAACCCTGGGAAGGAACATTAGGAAGCTGTGAAGTGGATCCTCAGATAACTTGTGGGTACTAAGGATGTAGGGTTGTGTTATGGTGGATCGAAAATCAAGCTACAAGGCTACGTGGATTCAGATTTGGCAGGAGATATCGACAGCAGAAGAAGCACTACAGGTTATGTCTTTACTCTGGGCAGTGCTGCAGTCAGTTGGGTCTCTCAGTTACAGAAGATAGTATCTATCAGTACGACAGAAGTAGAATATGTTGCGGCTACAGAAGCATGTAAGGAGATGGTGTGGATGCAAGGTTTTATGGAAGAGTTGGGTAAGAAGCAAGTAGATTGCAAGCTGTATAGTGACAGTCAGAGTGCAATACACTTGGCTAAGAATTCAGTCTTTCATTCAAGGACCAAACATATTGTCATCAGATATCACTTCATACGTTCGTTACTGGAAGATGGATCGATTATTCTGGAGAAGATTCATATAAGTGAGAATCCTTCAGATATGTTGACCAGGGTGGTTACAAGGTAAAAGCTGAAGCTCTATTCATCTTTGATTGGTCTTCAGGCTTGAAGACAGGGAGGTAGTGCACTCCGGATGAAGAAGACGAAGGTTTATGGCAATGTGTCTCCAAGTAGGTGATTGTTGAGAATGTGGAGCCACAATTGGGCCGCCATCGACCGATCGTAGGACGTCTACGACCGGTGGTGGGGCGTGTTCGACCGGTCGTGGGGGAGCCACGACCGGTCGTGGGAGGCGCTCGACCGGTCGTGGGTTCGAGCCCTGGCACGATTCAAAGTCCAGCGAGTTGTGCTGTTTTTTTTCCGGGGCCTAGGACTGGTCGTAGGAGAGCTACGACTGGTCGTAGGGGCCTAAGACCGGTCGTAGCGGAGCCAGGACCAGTCGTAGGTTACGCAGTTTGTTCCGCGAAACTGCGGATTTGAGTCCTTTCACAACCGGGATGCGGAAGGGAAGTTGCATAAACTATAAATAGGGGTTCCTAGGATTTTTCTAGGGTATACATGAGATGAGGAATATTAAGAAATATTTCTAAAGGTGTGGGCTAAGGGTTTTCTATATTCTTCTAAGGGAGAGATTAATATTTTGCCTTGTAATCTTTGTTTCTTCATAGTGAAAGTTTGCATCCGTGGTTTTTTACCCTAGTTTGGGATTTTTCTACGTATATCTTGTCTTATAGTTTGTTTGGATTGCTTTGATCTGTTTCTAGTTTATATTTCTTTCCGTTTATCGTTTGTAGGTGAGGCCTGAGATTGGATCTCGGCCCACTGCGTTGTTGGCGTGCTACGCAATACCTATCTATGCCCTACAATCACACTAATATTTTGCATTAATTTTGAATTATTTTCTCCCATATATCCACCTGTGATGTGTTTTGTCCTTATACTTGGGCCGACAATATGAAATTAAAACCCTCTACATGTTTACAGGATGGATTTGCTTGAAGAAAATCCAGTGAGCACCACATAAGATATGGATAAATTCAAAATGTGGGACCTTTATGTACGAGGACCATTTAGTCGTTTCCTTCTTCATTGATTTTTTCCACAGAAGGGGAGGATGGTGTTTTTTTCGTCCCTTCTTCATCCTTTCTTCTTCTTTCCTTGGTTTTCTTTATAGGTTTTTTTTATTTCTTTTTTATTTGGTATAAATGGTAGGAGATTGTGAAAGGGAAAAATGATAAACAATATTATAATTAATGAATTTTTATAATAGAATAGTGTCGTAATAGATGAATTTTAAAATTAAAAAAATATTGTAATGCATGAATTTTATAATGGATAAATGTGATGAATGTTGGAATAAATGAATGTTTTAATGGATGACTATTATAATGGAAGAATGCTGAGATAGAAGTATGTTGTGATAGATCAATATTGTATGGTGGATAATCGATGTTTATTGTGTATCGCCCATATTCACTTTATATCACTAATATTTTCACCGTGGATTGCCGATATTTAGTGTAAATCCTCGGTATTCACAGTGGACTGTTAATATTCAATGTGTTCCGTTGATTTTTTTTACTATAAATCATAGATATTTATTATAAACCATCGATTTGATAAAAAACAGTCATAACTCTCTTGTTACATGTCAAATTATCTCAGTTGGACGTCATTTAATTGTCCAAAAGTGGGCTCAAAGTTCTTCAAGATTATTATAGATTGCCGATATTCACTTTAGCACATTGATATGATGAAAATTGTCATAACTTCCTTGTTATATATCTGATTTGGGTGATTTTATGCTCGTTGGATTTTAGTTTGATACAATTTCAAATGGCTTTTGAATCATATTATTTAGAAATTATTTGACTGCCTTAAAGTGGGACTTAGTTTTCAACAATTCAAAATGAATAATAAATTTTGGGACCACTTTTAGCTAGTAAAATGACATCCAAATGAGAAGATTATAAATCCATTTGAAAGTTCAATAAATTACCTTTCTTATGAGTATAATATCACATAATTCGAACATGTAACAAAGGATTTATAGCCATTTTTGTCAAATCAATGATTCATAGTGAATATCAATAATCCTTAGTGATCTTAATTTTGAGCTCTCTTGTAAAAAATCAAGTGGTGTCTAAATAAGATTATTCTAAATTTATTTAAAAGTTCATCAAGTTATCTTTCTAATAATTGCAAGAGCACCCAAATTGGACATGCAACGAAGGAGTTACGGTTATTTTCGTCAAATCAATGATCCATAGTGAATATCTGCGACCCACAGTGATCTTAATGAACTTTAGACTTACTTTTGGACATTCAAATGATATCCAAATACATTTGAAATTTCATCAAATTATCAAATTACCTATTTGATGAGCATAAACTCACCTAAATTGAATATGTAATGAGGGAGTTATGGTTGTTTTCGTCATATCGATAGCTCACGATGAATATCAGTGATCCACAATTATCTTGATGAATTTTGAGTTTACTTTTGTGCAATCAAATGGTGTCCAAATAAGATGATTTTAAATTTATTTGAAAATTCATCAAATTATCTTTCTAACGAGTATAAGAACACCTAAATCAGACATGTAACGAATGAGTTATAATTGTTTTCTTTAGATCGATGGTGATATCTACGATCCATAATGGAAATATCAATTGTCCATAATGAATATGAGCGGTTCACAATGAACATCGTCGGTCCACTCTTAATATCAATGGTCTATAATGATTATTGATGATCTACACTGAATGTCGACAATCTATAATAAAAATATCAACGATATACAATGAATATGGGCGATCCATAGTAAATATCAACGATCTATCATACCACATTCACCCATTACAATATACTTACATCTTATCATTCTTTTATTACAAAAATTAATTATTAATTACAACAATTGTCTATTACAATATCTATCCATTATAACATTTATTATATTTATTTATTATAATATTCTTCTATTATAAAATTTATGTATTAGAATATTCTTCCTTTACAAAACATCGATGATCTATTGTACAACATTCATTCATTAATCAAGCAAGTCATACTACACTAACTTTAAAGTTTCTGGATCAACTTTAGTTTGTTTTAATTGGTGTGACCTATAAAAAGGTTCCCGCCGGTCAAATAAGGGAGCTTGGTGATGAAGTGGATTTACATGCACAACATGGTAGGCTCCACAAAGTTGGGGTGTTTTGTCAAAGCTGCGTAAAACAAGTGATGTAGACTATTCTTGTTCCTTCTCATGTCACCACGTGTACAGTCTATGAGTGGCCAGAATTTCCTTGAGCGGTAGGAAAAGCACATGATAGTCCAATGCAAAAAATTACTCTTATGGGTTCCAAAATTACTCTATGGGTACAAGCAATTAATTGGGTGGGGCCAAAAATAATACCCCTGGTGAGAAACTTTCAAAGTCACATCATCAAACCAGTAATTGCGGTGCGGCTTGGACCCAATCTTTCTCATTCATTGAAAGAGAAAATCTTGATACTCGGCAGAGTCTGTTGGATGATACACAGGCATTTATAAGATTGTAACATGGAAACAGTGGGAATTCCACCTTACCCTGTTTAATTTGAGTTAACCAATGCCACATTGAGAGTGCCTGTGTATCAAGCAGTACACACAGTCAAGACTACCGTACGATTCGGTTGAAAAAAAATGCATATCACGAGACGATATTTTAATATTTACTCTTCAACCAATTTATTTTCGGACGCCGATTGCGTCTTACCCCCGCCCGGCAGGCAGGGATTTATGGGGCCCACCTTGATGTAAGTGTTAATCATTTTTCTCGTATCATTTTATAAAATGTTATCGTGAAAATTAAGCAACCACACTAGAGGAAGTTGCAGTGATAATGACACCCACCGTTGAAACCTTTCTAAGGGCTAAGTGATGTTTTTCCGCCATCCAGCCTATCAATAAGGACACCCAGATCCATAGCTCAACTGACAGATTGACCGGCAATACCTCGTTTCAACACTTGAGGTCTTGGTATCGATCCGTAGTGGGGTGGCTAACATGGAGTGTGTGTACTGACATGGGTGTGTACTAACAAAATAACCTAAGGAAAAAAAAATCCTATTAATACGGTCATGTAGACATTGATGAAGTGAAAAAACAAATATCATCTTGATATGAAATTTTTCTAGCTACCAAGAATTTTTTAATGGTGAACATTAAATCCTTACTTTGTGGTCCACTTAAGACCTGTACCAGCTTCATTTTTTGATAATACCTTAAAATTATCTGAAAAATTGATTAACAGCATGGATAAAACACTTACATCACGGTTAAACCCACAGGGCCCTGCCCGAATGAATTACACTGCAAGCTGGGTAGGACGCAGTCCACATCCTTTATTTTCCTACTCCCACTTGAGTTGCTGACGCCGGTAGCAATCGATTTGAAAATAATGGATAATGAAAACCCTCTCTTTGACCCATTTTCTAGTTTGGAAGGGACGTGTATTGCATGGTGGCTTTGCCCACGCTTACAGTGACTTGATGCCACGGGATTTGATTGAGCCAATTGTCATCATCATAGATGGGTTGTTCATATGCACGAAGGATTGTGTCCTACCCTTGCCCGCTAATTCATTCGAGCAGGGCTCCGTGGGGTCCACCATTATGTAATTATTTTATCTACACCGTTAATCATTTTTACATGATAAATTGTAGCAGATAAACAGCTCGAGTAGACCACATCAAAGGAAATTGCAGTGATAATGACAGCCACCGTTGAAACCTTCTAAGGGCCACCTTGATGTTTTTTTTTAACCACCCACCCTATTAATAAGGTCATGCATACTTGGATGAAGTGAAAACAAAAATTTCAGCTTGATCAGACACTTCTCCAGCTCCTAGGAAGTTTTTAACGGTGGACGTTTAATCCCCACTTTGTGGTCCAGCTATACATGCGAACTAACTCAATTTTTGCTTTATACATTAAAATAATCATATAAAAAATAATAATGGTATGGATAGAATAATGACATTACGTTGGGCCCACAGATTCAATCCACGTCCCATATACTCTGTGTAACAACTTCTTAATATCTTTTAAGTGAGTCTTGTCCAGCCTGGCGCATGATCCAATAGAATCCCACCTAATATAGCGACATGGGTGGGGGAGTCACCCTGCAATCAATTCTATTGTAAATCTAGGGCCACCCTGATTTTTTTTTACCATCCAATCAATTCATAAGGTCGTATTGTTGTGTTTGAAGTGTAAAAATAAATTTCAGCTTATCTTAAACTTCTCCATCTCTTCAAAAGTTTTTAATGGTGGACGTTCAATCCCCAGATGCAGCTACCGACAGGTTGAGTAGCTAGACTCGCTACCAAAGTGACGTCACCAAGTCCTATGGGGTTCACTATGATGTATGTGTCTTGTCCACACTGTCCATACATTTGGAGAGATCATTTTACGGCATGATCCAAAGAATGAGAACCCCACCACATAAAACCGAGTAGAGAGTGACGCCACCGTTGAAACCTTCCTAAGGTCTACCATGATGTTTATTTTAGATCCAAACTGTTCATATGTTAACACAGACATAAAAGAAGGGAAAATATAAATATTAGGTTGATCAGAAGACTTTTGTGGCCCTTAGAAATTTTTAATGATGGGTGTCACTCTCCTCACTGTTTTCTGTAGTTGGGTCCACTCAAGCTTTGGATCGGACTCATTCTTTGGAACATGACCTAATATGGTCTCTCCAAATGGATGAACGGTGTGGATACAAAACATACATCATGGTTGGATCCAAAAAACTTGGTGACGTCACTTCATTAGCGAGTCTCGCCGCTCAACCTATCAGTAGCTAATCCGCGTCTTCATTCCCCACTTTGTGTTCCACATGCCTGGACGCAATCCGCGTCCCAAAATAACTTCCTCCATCTACTTTCATTGTATCGATCTCAATGAATTTATCACGAGATTATGATATTTTAAACCGTTGTTGGAAAGTCCGTCTTCAACACTCAAGCCTCGTATCGTGTATAAAACCTACATACATCTCTCTGGCAAAACAACCACAAAGACTCATCGCCACCATCCACCACCAAAAACCTTCAAAACACCATGGAATCCACCTCCCAACCTCCACCACTCCACCACCTCTTCTAAAATCACCCTCTCCCACGTGCATTGCAGCCCTTGGATGGCAGCACTGGACTCCACATCACGGTTCAACAAATCCCAACTCATTCTCAACAGATACTTCTTCTTCCTCTTCTCCTTCTTCCTCACAACCCAAATCCAACCGTCTGTTCCTCTCTCCCTTCACCAATCTACAACACCCACATCTCCAAAAGCTATCCAAGGCTCAATAACCGAAATCCAACCATCCAATTTCCACTTCCTCCATCAATCTACAATACCCCCATCTCCAAAACCCCTCCAAACCTCAATAACCCAAATCCAACCTTCCAATTCCCCCTCCCTCCATCAACCTACAACACCCACATCTCCAAAACCCCTCCTAGCCTCAATAACCCAAATCCAACGGTCCAATTCCCCCTCCCTCAATCAAGCTACAACACCCAAATCTCCAAAACCTCTCCAAGGCTCAATTACCCAAATTCAACCGTCCAATTCCCCCTCCCTCCATCAATTTACAAAACCCACATCTCCAAAACCCCTCCATGCCTCAACCAATGGCTGCACAGGCCTACAAAGGTACAAAGATGCCGAATCCAGGTGTGCGTTCGTGCGATCCGAGAAGGAATGCAAGGCAGAGGGATACATAGACTACCTTCAGATCTTCTATTGCACCTTCGGCCATCACACGGTCCTCGGCTACGCCGTACTGATCGTGTGGCTGGTGTTGCTCTTCTACCTGCTTGGGAATACAGCTGCTTGCTATTTCTGCTCTTCTCTTGAGACCCTGTCTCGACTCTTGAAGCTCTCTCCTACGATAGCTGGAGTCACTCTCCTCGCACTCGGCAACGGCGCGCCGGATGTCTTCTCCAGCATCGTCTCCTTTGTCGGGTCCGGGTCCGGGTCCAGGTCCGGGTCCACCGGCGACGTGGGCCTCAACAGCATCCTTGGTGGGGCCTTCTTCGTATCCAGCGGCGTGATGGGGATCATAAGCATCCTGGTGGGCCCGCGTGCGATCGCCGTTGATAAGTGTAGTTTCATAAGAGACATTTGTTTCTACATCATCGTGCTCGCTTCCCTCCTTGCGATCCTGATCGTTGATCATATCAGCATCTGGGCCGCAGTTGCCTTCGCTTCTCTCTACATCCTCTACGTGTTCGTGGTCTCCGCCGCACATTTCTTTCGGAAGAAAGGTAGACTGGAAGGCCTCATCAACGCCGTCCGTCCTCTCCTGCCAATCAGCAAATCCGTCCCATCTGATGAATTGGGCAGCCCGCTTTTAGGCGACCCAGATTTAGAAAAGCCGAATCCGACGGTGGACGACGAAGATCATGAGAGTGGTAGTGATGATGATCAGAGGCCTGCAACAAGGTGTTTGTTATATTACTTTCGTTGGTTTCTTAGGCTTGTGGAACTACCTCTTTATCTTCCAAGGAGACTGACTATTCCTGTGGTGTGTGAAGAGAAATGGTCCAAGCCATTTGCAGTTATTTCAGTCACACTAGCTCCAGTCCTGATGGCAGCTCTCTGGAATTCCCAAAATGGGGACATGGGCCTCAAATCAGACCTTGTGATTTATCTGATTGGTGGATTGATGGGCCTGATTCTTGGGGTCCTTGCATTTTTTACCACTGATTGGTGTGGCCCACCTAAAAGGTTCCTATTGATTTGGGTTGCTGCTGGATTTTTGATGAGTGTGATCTGGACTTACATCATAGCTGATGAATTAGTGGCCCTGATGGTTTCAATTGGGAAGATAGCTGGGATTAGCCAATCAATCCTAGGGCTAACAGTGCTTGCTTGGGGCAATTCACTGGGGGACCTGATTGCCAATGTAGCAATGGCTATGAAGAGTGGGCCAGACGGCGTCCAGATCGCGATCGCCGGATGTTACGCAGGGCCCATTTTCAATACACTGGTGGGCCTAGGCCTGTCCCTTGTTTTCTCATCTTGGAGGGTCCATCCATCTACTTATGTGGTCCCTAAGGACCCATCTCTCTACCAGACATTAGGGTTTTTGGTGGGTGGGTTGATGTGGGCCCTTGTAATTTTGCCCAGGAAAGGCATGAAGCTGGATAGGGTTTTGGGGGGAGGGCTCCTGGCCATCTATTTATGTTTTCTGTCATTGAGGTTGGCCCATGCACTTGGGTGGGTACAGCTATTTTAGCCCTATAACTACCTAATTAGGTGATGGTTTGTTAATTCTGCACGTGTGGGTAGCACACGTGTCAATACACAGAGCTTTCCATCCTGTTGGAAATGGCTCTTTTACATCGACTGCCTCGAAAATCTGGCACTTTTACTCCTCAGGTGGGCCACAATAATTTTCAAAGTAAACCAACGGTTAGAAAACAATCTTTTCTTTTTGTGTGTTTGTGGCTTGCCCATGTGTGAGATTGGCCTAATTTCTAGGCCATAAGATGTAAATAGTGTAGCCCACCTGATGGAAAGATTTGATCTCTCACACGTCATTCGTATTGGCACGTGTGCTTGCATATGGATGGCCAGGATTTCCTCAATTAGGTAAGAATTTTTGCTGTTCGTTTGTATTAACTTGTAATTAATTGTCCTTCTAGTATTTGTTAATATCAAAATCAGCTTCAGTGGTTGTAATTATATATTGGTTATCTTTGAAAAGGGCGGGTTTTTGCTAACCTACACCTCTTTGGTGAATTTTGTTAACCTTCACCAGCCTTCGCCAGCACTAATCTGAGAATATGCTAATGATCCGGACCGTCCATGATAATGGGGACCTCGTGGATATGCCATTGACAGAACCCAGATCAACTGGATGGTCTAGATCATGCAAAAAAGTAGCCTACGACATCTGTCAATTGGACGGTCAAAACAACATCAGCCTAAGGGTGCGTTTGGTTATATAAAACATCATGAAATTTCATGATATTGAGAGAGGGGATCCAGTGCTGTCTTCGTAGTTGCATTAGGACACTGAGACAATCCAATCAATGGATCTGAACCGTCCATTTAGTTAAATAACAGATTTCATGGTTTACCACGTTATTGGGCGGTCCAATCTATCTGTGATTTGGTGTTATTATTTTATAGCCATCAGTTCTCCAAACCGTGGATTGGATGGATAAGATTTCCTAACAAGTGAGAATCTTTAGAATCATAAACAACGATAGGCTCCACCAAATAGATGGATCATATTTTTCGTCGGAAATATATTCGCATATACAATCTCGATCGTCCATATTCGAGTCTAAAGATCAGATGGTTAAGATTGTTAGATCGGTTTGATTTTTGCATGGGAGCCCATGAAATGCCATTTGGGCCCATCTCAGAGGTGGCCATTCTAATGGACGACTTGGATCAATCAAGCACTAAATAGATTAGTGCTGATGAAGGCCGCTGAGGGTTAACAGATACAGATTCATCGGACACTTCAAAAGCAAATTTAGAATAATTAATGGCCGTCCATCAGGCCTTAAACGGCTTTTAATTTGTCAGCTTCCTTTTTAATTTCTGTGATGACCTTTGATCACCTGTCCTTATCATTTCTCCTTGTGCGTAATCAAGTTTCGATACGCAACTTGCGACATGGACCCTTGATTAGCTAACGTCGACAGATGTGGACGGTTAGGTTAAAAGGCAATTTTTTTCTTTTTTTTTTTTGAATGATGGTACGTTTCTAGATAGAGTGGTTCATTGGCTTTGCCGTGTCGCCCATATGTTATTGGTCTATATGACTGCGTGCGTTCAAGACTGTCAATCTGGTGGGCCTGCTGTGGATCCGCATGTCTAAAGATCACACCTGTCTTACCAGTCGATTGGATCCGTAACTCTAACATATACGTGGAAGCCTATAAATACCCTGCATGTTTGGATTCGCATATAGTTGTATTGTATTTGGGTATTGTTCATATATACATTAGATGGTTTTCAGAATACTTCCAAATCAATCAGATACTAATCGATGTTTGAATAGGAGGTATTGTTTGGTATAATATACAATACGTTATACAGAGAGGCCTGTTTGACATATGGAACTTTCTGATTTCTAGTCCAAATGATTTTCACGTTAAAATGTATCAAATGAACGGTCCCGATCTTGCACTGCATATGTACCAGATATCTTGTAATCATACAAATTTCAAACTTTCATCCGCTTCCGAATACAGCACAATGAATACGAAATATTGACAGCAACAAAATCTACTGATAATACTCTTTCCATCAGTTCAAAATTTTAACTAGAGTTTATATTCACATGCATGGGATTCAACTCCTATTCACTCTAATCCAAACACGATAGAAGCCAGATCATACTTCTAAATATGATATGGGTCCTTACTCTTATCCGGGTGGTAGACTCCTTGGAGTTTCAACACTGGGTCAAGGGTTCGAGTACCCATGGTGGTGAAATCCCACGGTATGTGTGCGTGTGGCGTGAGTGTGTGGAGGTGTGTGTGCGTGTGTTAAAAAATAAATAAATAAATAAATAAATGCTTCTAATATGATACAATACATTTCAAAACAAGTATCCAAATAGGCCCTAACATATATTTGAAAGCCTATAAATACCTTATTCTCTTATTATTTGATTTATTCACAAGGAATTTAGAAAGAGCATGGAGAATTCACACATTAAAAGAAGCACAGGAGAAGAAGAGAGAGATACATAAAACAGGGCAGAAGAAGACTGCTGCGTGGCCGTGCGAGTATACAACTTAAGGACAGTTTAGAATGCAGGATTAAGTGATATTGAATTGCATTACATGGTATTAATACCATTATTAGATAGTGATTATATGTCTAGAAATATTATAATATTTGGATCATCCAATCCCATGTTTGGGGTTGACGTTTTCCTTTGAGAAAAATATTATTTTACAAATAAAAATCAATGTCTGGGGTATGCTACTGTCAAAATTTTCTTCTCTTGCTTTTAGAGATATCTCTCCTCATGAATTCAAGTACTATGTTTGAAAAGATGATACTATGGTCTCTTTTATCCATGCATTTATTATGTTAACTATCTTCTACACCTTTGCTAGTCCCTTGTTTTCGTTTCCTCTTTCTTATTCTCGTACATCCTCTCTTACTCATCCTCTCTGTGGGTGCAGCTTCCCCTAATGTATATAATTATAATATTAAATATTACAAACTCTTTATCATTGTGACATATATATCGTTAAGATTTTGACAATATAATGATATATTCATGGCAAAAATTCATCAAATTATATTATTATGAGATTATCATGAGATAAATTTTATTTTTCCCATGGCAAAAATTCATCAAATGATATTATTATAAGATTACCAAGAGACAATTTTTTAATTTTCCCAATTTACCATGAAATTCTTGTGACTTAAATTAGATAAGTATTTAAAAGTTTAAATTAATTCATTTTTCCTATATGAAATAATAATTTTACTTTTTTCACTTTGGACTCACATTTGACATACGCACGAGCAGCTTTGCCATTTATAAAACTTTTTTTTCAAAATAATACATAATTTTAACATTTTGAAAAATATAGCAATAAAATTATTTATTTTACCTCCCAAATAAATTCTCCATTAAAATAAAGTTTTAAAGTATCACCTGAAACCATTATGTATTGCCCGGTACATACCAATGTACCTATCAAATTAAAGACATTCGTATCAGTCTATATCTGTCCAAATTAGCCCTCCGTGAGGGTGATCCAGGGCTGTCTCAGTTGTCAACAATATGATACTCAACACACCAGTTTAAAACCTTAATAAAATTGTGACAATTTCACAATAAAATTACGAAAAGAAAAGAAAAGAAAATCTCACCACAGTATCCCTGCTAATATTGGCTGATCAAAATTTTAAAATTAAAAGGCCTATTAACTCCCCATGCTGAGATGCAGTGTGGGTTCCACTATGATGTTTATGAGAAATCTGCTTAGTCTTTTCATTTTTAACTCATTTTAGGGCATGCGGCAAAAAATAAGGAAGATCTAGAACTTGACTGAGCATATGAGAGGAAACAATGGGGATTCAGTGACCATTATTGAAACATTTGTATGACCTTATAAATGAATTGTATGGCATATAAATATTAAGATGGAACCTAAAAAGGTTTCAACGGTGGGCATTCCTTTCCTCACTATTTCATCTCATTTTGGATCCTCTTAAATGTCCTAAAATAAGCTCAAAAATAGATAGACATGTTTGATTTCTTATCAACATCACGGCACAGGAGCTTCCTGCCAAAAGCTTTCAATAGGGAATCCGCGTCCATTGATTTGGTCAGGAGAAGTGAAGCAATTGGATGGTTGGGCATATAAAACTCAATTCATCCATCACTGTGCCGACTTATGTCATGACTTTAACCCAAAAAATCTAGTGTACTCATCGATGAAATGAGCCAAAATATAATAACATTAAGTATGACATGGCCACCCTAGAAACCTTAATGGGCCGTGGTTATGTTTATATGCCATCCAATCTATCAAGATAAAGAATTTCAAATAATAATAATAATAATAATAATAAACTTGAGTGGCCCACAAGACCATTTTAGTAGTAGGCCCCATCGTCACTTTTCCCTGCAACTTAGACAACATTAACTGCGGTGTGGACTACATTAATTTTATATCAGTTTGATTTTTGGGTTCAAGCTTAATGATGGATGGAGTGAATTTCACACGGACTATGGTGGGCCTCACATAAGTTTTTCTCACACCACATTCCTACTTTTAGCGGTGAGTTTTGCTTATGTTATAGGCTACTGCCCTTGCAAGCTATGTGCTGGCTACTTGCTTCAACATTTTTACATGGAATATAAATGTCCAAGTATAGTAGAAAGCAGATAAAATGCAAATCATTGAGAAGCTTACCTTCTTTTGTAGATATATTGGAGGGTGTCTGGCTAGCGGTAAATGCTTTGTGGTGTTTATCATGATGTATGTGTTTCACCTACATTGTTTATCTATTTTTTTATATCATTTTATGATATGATCCAAAAGAAAAGGAAAAAGAAAAAGTTTGAATGGATCTAAATCTCAAGTGGACCACATCACAGGAAATAATGTTGACTGGAGACCCATTGTTAAAAACTTCCTGGGGACCGTAAAAGTTTTGGATTCTGTTGATATTTATTTTTTCCCTTCATCTAGGTCTATATGACCTAATCAAAAGGTTATATATCAAATAAACATTACAGTGGATCTTAGGAAGTTTTAATGGTGGACATTCAATCACTACTTTATTATGTGGTATGGTCCACTTGTGATTAGAGGTGGGCACGGAACAACCCAATCCAGCTAACTCGATTCATCTGACTTGACTTGAACCGAATGGGTGAGTCGGTTCGAACCGAGTAAGCTTTGCCCAATTTGAACTCAAATTGAGTCGAGTTTGAGTTACCTAGTAACTGCACCCCAAACTTGATCTGATTAGACTCGACTTGATTCAAAATCCGACTCGACCCAACTCTCTAACCCTACCTCAACCCGATCCTAACATCTCTCTCCCTCCCTCATCCTCCTCTGTCTCCTCTCCACTCCTTCCCTCTCCCTCATCCTCCTTTGTCTCCTCTCCATTCCTTCCCTCTTCCTCATCCTCCTCCTCTTCCTCTTCCAAGCCCACAACCACCCACTACCATCCTTCTCCTCTTCCTCTTCCAAGCCCACAACCACCCACTACCATCCTCCTCCTCCTCCTCCTCCTCCTCCTCCTCTCTCTACTCTCCACTCCCTCCCTCCCTCATCTCTCAATCTGACTCGGTGCCAAATCGACCCAACTCGGTACTTTTGACTGGATCAAACTTGGTCCGATCAGTCCAGGCCACGAGTCGACATGTCGAACTTGGTATTGAGTCCGATCGAGTTCGGATAAAGCCTATTTTAAAACCAGATCAAGTCGAATGAGTCCTAACTCGGTTCAACTCGACTTGATGCCCAACTCTACCTGTGATTTAGATCCCCTCATTTTTGGGATCAAGCTCTAAAATGATTTTTATTTTTATTTTTTTTATTTTAAATGGACAGGATGGATAAAACACATACATCATAGTAGGGACCAAAGAGCACCGACCACTAGCCGCCTCATCGGGATAATATCATATCATTAAAAGCTCACAATAATTGTGAGAAATGTACTAGAGATAATTTGTGATATTGTCACTGGGAGAGACTATTGAAAGTTGGTGAACTGCCCCGGAAAAGTCTTTAATTTCAACTAACTTAAAAACGGCAGTTGGGCCGACAGGGAAAGGTACCATTCTCAACCCATGAATATTCGTGGGCCCCACTACTACTAAGTCGGGTTCTCCAAGTATTATTGACGTTCCAGATGGACCAGATACAACTATTTTTCCAGCCAATATGTCACACGTGTAGAAAATCCTATCCCTGTAAAAACTGGGGCCCACCATGCTTACAACATGATATGAAAATCAGGCCGATCTACTCACTGACTGGGTATGGGTAGGCCACATTTATTTGGATGTTATGTCCCAATCGATGAGTGGATCGACCTGGTGATCATATGGTGTGGCCCACCTTGTTGATGGATTGGATATTCTACACGTGTGTAGGCATGTCAATACAAAAGGAAAAAAAAAAAGGCAGTTGATCCAAACCATTGATCATTTCTATTTAACTTTGGACCTTAAATGATCCAAACCATTTATCTTGTGGGCCAAGTAATGGATGGGAGATGCTTTGAAGTTCTCTTCTAGGTGGGTAGATCCTAACCATAGTTTAAGATCTTGAATAAATAAATAAATTGATTTGACTCACCTGAGTCAACTCGATTCGACCAGATTTCACCGAGACTGAAGAGAAACTGATACTCCTCGATTGACTGGGTCAAAACTCGAGAAAATTCCAACTTGACTCAGTAAAAACTTAGCAAAACTCGACTTAACCAGGTTTCCAGTCACCAGTTGAGTTTCTGTGTTTCAAGCTATGATCCTAGCCCTTCAACCAATGTTCTCAAAATAATCAGTTATGTACAAACACACGAACGGACCACATTAGAAGTTAAGTAGTCCGAAGATCAAAGTCTAGGAATATTCTGATTTAGAAAATTTTAGAGATATTACTATCTACAGTGGGTCCCATCAAATCAACGGTTTGGATCACTGACCATCAACCCAAATTAACATAATCTGCCATGTTTGCAAAATGTACGGTTTCTGGAGAGCGAGACCAATAATTCGTTTATAGGGTAAGGACAAGGGACATTGATGACCTTTGGTTTCATCCTCCAAGTTGTAAAATGTGGTCCATGGTGGGCCATACCTCTGTACGAGTTATTTGAAACGTGTCTTTTAACCGCTTATGCATATTTTCAATTATGATAAGTGGGGCCCATGATTCAATAATCCAGACCATTGATCTCTTTCATCCTTTCTTGGATGGACAATGGTAGGAGAATCTTAACCTTTCAATATGCACCTTACAGATATTCCATTAAGAAGAAAAATAGAAATAAAAAAGGAAGTGTCATGTTTTGTCATTTGGATCTTCCAATTTTGGAGAGTTTTCGCATATTGTCCATCATCATCGTATGAAATAATCCAACGGTCTAGATTATGGAATCATGGGCCATGCTAGATAAAATTGAAAAGCTGAGCACAATAAGAAAATGCGGGGGTAGCGTACCTTATAATTACTCTTAAATTACAAGGCCCGTTGTGGCCACTTGCCGGTGACGTACCAGCCTCGGATTCCTCTCGAAAGCTGTCCATTGGGTTGGATTCATTTATACCATTCAATGCATGGACCACCTCACACTCACGATTCAAACCGATTTGGGTGATTAATAGGTCCAGCTCAGCACTACTGGACGCAGCCCACCTGCCCCCAAAAGGTTTTAATGGTTGACCAACATTCAACACTGTTTCCTGTAACGTGGTCCACTTGAGATTGGGACATACCTCATTTGTGGTTTCACACCATTAAATTATCTGAAGAAATAGATGGACAGTATGGATGAAACATATAAATCATGGTGGGCCCCACAGAGCACCGACCACTAGCCACGGGCTGGTCGGTGCTCTGTGGGCCCCAGCATGATTTATATGTTTCATCCATACTGTCCATCTATTTCTTCAGATAATTTAACTTACAAGGCTAAAAATGAGCTGTATCCCAATCTCAAGTGGACCACATTATAGGAAACAGTGTTGAATGATCGTCAACCATTAAAAACCTTTTGGGGGCCATAAAAGTTTTGGATCAAGATGATTGTTGTTTTTTCCATTCATCTGAGCCTTTATGACCTAATTAACAGATTGGATGTCAAATAAACAGTACAGTGGAATCTAGAAGGATTTTAATGGTGGATATCCAATAAATATTGTTTTCCTATGGTGTGGTCCACCTTAGATTTATACACCACTAATTTTTGGATCAAGCTCTTAAATGATCCATAAAAATGGATGAACGGCATGGATGAAACACCTACATCATAGTGGGTCCCACAGAGCACCGACCACAGCCATTGGCTGGTGGCAAGCCAATCCGTTTCCACCTGCAATAGGGTGATTGTAATTTGGACGGTTGGATGGTTAGGATTGAACCTTGGCATGTACTGAAGGATGGCGTCCTGAAATCCTATTCAGTAGAAGTAATCGGTCAGGTGGGCCTCATGAGTTGATTCTACTGGATTGAAACATCCCATCCCTTCGATTGGTGCCCCACTAAATAGACGGTAAGATGTGATCATAGAGTAGTTTCAGGGAGGGGCCAAAGATTGGATGGCTAGGATGGTGCAATTAGAAGAGTTTTGGGTGTCGTCAATCACAGTGGGTCCATCATATCAACGGTTCAGATCTTTGAACCGGGCCCGGATTAGCTACTGACAGGTTGAGTAGTGAGCCTCACTACTGAAGTGACGTCACCAAATTCTGTGGGCCCCACCATGATGTATGTTTTGTATCCATACCTTCCATCCATTCGGAGAGATCATTCTAGGGCCTGTTTGGCAGGGTGGATTAAGAGGGATTAGAAGGGATAGGATGGATTCTGTGGTGAGGTCTACTACAGCTTTTTATCTACCTCATTCTTTGGCTCATTCACTAAAATGATATGTCAAAATGGATGGACGGTGTGGATACAACACACACATCATAGTGGGGCCCACAGAACATGATGACGTCACTAGCCGACTTGCTACTCGACCTGTCAGCATCTGATCCGCGTCCCTTTATACCGTGTGCCGACGGGAAAGATATCTTAATGTATTAATGAAAATTCAACAAAAAGGGATGTTTACATTAAAGAATTCCTCCGCCATTCCCGATTTACCAGCCTCGGCAAAACCGAACTTACTTGTTGTCGTTGATTCTTGGGTACTGAAATAGTGAAATTACTAAATTATTCCCTGATATTTTTGTACGCGGGGATTAGCTACTGAAGTGACGTCACCAAGTTCTGTGGGGCCCACTATGATGTATGTGTAGTATCCACACCGTCCATCTATTTGGAGAGGTCATTTTAGGGCTTGAGCCAAAGGATAAGGAATATCTAAAGCTTAAGTGGACCCCACCACAGAAAACATGGGGACAGTGATGCCCACTGTTGAAATCTTTCTAACCCCACCATGATGTTTATTTGAGATCCAACCTGTTCGTAAGTTAACACAGACATTTACGATGGGAAAACACAAATACCAGCTTGATCGAAAACGCTTGTGGCCCCTAAGAAGTTTATAATGGTAGGCATTCAATCCTACTGTTTAGGTTGTGGGTTTCACTTGAGGTTTGGATCATTCTCATTCCTTGGTGCAAGCCTTAAAATAATATCTCCAAATGGATGGACGGCGTGGATACATCACATAAATCTTGATGGGGCCCACATAACTTGGTGACGTTCATCAACGAGATAGCTTCCGTGAGGGTCACAATTTATTTTTTTTCTACAGGTAAAGTTGAGAATTGTTAGACCCGTCTAATATGTATATAACATTCCGACATATACACCCCACCACCATGATAGCTTGAAGAAAAGAAACAAAATACACGTGAATTCAAATGTTTTTTTGGACAGTGCATTGTATTTTGTGTGGTGTGGCCTACTTTCAAGTTGGATGTCGTACACTGACAATGCAGACTCCATTTGATTTTATTTTATTTTTTACACACGCACCCTCCAACTCACACACCACACTAGGTACTCGATACTATGATCCACAAATCTCATGTTGAAACTCTAGCTATTCTACTAGGGAACCATGAGTAGAGACAGGGCTCCTTTTGTAAGAACTTAATTTAGTGGGCCTTGCTGATCAACGGTTTGGATTGTCATTTAGATGGATTGGATGATTGAGTTGACCAGTGAGCCTCACTTTAGGTGATACGTCGCGCAGTCTATCTCCACAGCTTTGTGTACTTGGGTTGGAATGATATAACTGTCTTACGCAGATAGTAATTTAAGTTGAACTAGGATACTGCAATGTGAAGTGTGGAAGAGAGAGTTAGGATGTGTTTCAAACTCTCTCCACATACTCTATAAGGAAATGTTTGATTTCCGAGTAAAATATTAAATACCGTGTAAAATAATTATTATTATTTCCCTGTGCATTTATATCATATTTGATTTGACTGCTTACTTTTTAACACAAAAATCAAGAATATTACAAAATATTCGTGGGTCCCACTGTGATGCATTTTGCTTATCCACACCATTTATCCATTATTCCAGTTAAATTTATAGCATGAGTGAAAAAATGAGGCATATCCAAAACTCAAATGGACCACGTCATATGAAAAAGGAAATTAAATACTGACCGTTAAAAACTTTGTGGGGCCACTGTTTCTTTTGGCATGGGCCACTTGAGTATTGGTTCTACTTTATTTTTTATCTCATGCTTCAAAATATTGTAGTAAAATAGATGGACGGAATGGATATATCATATGCATTATCATGCGGTTCAAAAATTAAAGTTACCTCTTTTGAACTAATTTCAAAGACACGAATTCCTATGAATTTTCAAACACGTGAAATAGGAGGAATTACCATTTACCATGTATTTACCATCTCTTTGAAAAACAAATAGGCCCTAAAAGAGAGCTGGGTCCCCAATCCTACACCACGGCAGAATTCGAGTCCCATCTTTTGAGTTGCAAAAAGGGTGTGAAGGAAAGGAATATCCTAAGCTCTACAGAAATTTTGGTATTCTGGTACTCTTATCAAGCTTCCATGGCGGCGTCTAATCTAGGTATGTTATCTAAACCCCCTGATCACCATGTCTCATGTACAGACAGATCCGTAAGCCTATTCCGCATATGGATTAAGTCCCACAGTTGGTATCAGAGCAATTTGTGCTTAGGTATGGATGATCACATCCAGCTATATTTGACCACATTAGGAATTTTCGAATTCCTAAAATAGTTGTGATCAGAGATTTCCGAATCACTGAATCCAGAAATATTCAGATTAGGGATTTGAATTTCGAAAACCCTAAAAACAGTTATCAAATTGGGAATTTCAATTCGTACATTCAGAATTAGGGATTTCGAATTCGAATCCCCAAATCCAGATGTCGATTGGGGATTTTCAATTCGGAATCCCCAAATTGTGAAATCAGGGATTTTCGGATTCAGAATCCCCAAAATCAAAAAATTGGGATTATTCGAAACCCTAAATTAATTGATTCAATCAAGGATTTTCGAATCCCTAACTTTAAAAATTAGAAATTAGGGATTTTTGGAATCCAGATCCCCAAATCCAGATTAATTGGTAATTTCGGATTCAAAATCCCTAAATCTAGTTAAATTAGGGATTTGGGATTCGAATCCCTAAATGCAAATATTCAATTAGGGATTCCATATTCCTGATTTCAAAGCCCAGATTTGAAACCGATAATCCCAAAATTGGGGATTTTATATACTCTTACCTATGTTATCGATGGAGGCAGCCATGGATGCTCTGACCACCACCAGCACTATGTATAATCTTTGATTCGGTCCAATCCGGTTTCTTCTGTCTCCACACATGGCCTTATAAACCTTGTCGCACTCGTCTTCTTCATCTTCAGCCGCGACAGCCATTGTCATGGTTGTAGGTGTATGCTTCTTCTCTCAGCCATGAGGAAGAAATCACCTGTGTCGAATTCAAGAAGGATGGCAGCGACGAGGACTGCCGATTCGGCCATAGTCTCTTAAGGCGAAAGAGATCTCCATTCCTCTCTTTCAGCCGCTGCTCGGTCGAAAACAAACCGTTTACCAACAGCTAGGTCAGAGATCAACCACATCTAAAGCTAGGGCTTATTGCCCTTCTGCGATCAGGAGATATCCTCCCTTTCTTTATCTGGACGGGCATTCGGACCAGATTACAATTGTTAATTGGATCTGAGAATCCGATTTCATTAGTCGGGTATACAGGTCCAACTTTACATCCCTTGTTGGGCCTAATACTTGTTCTGGGCCCATCTGTAGTTCATATGCATGAATGATTGTCCGGCCCATCTTTTGGACCATTTAATCACATTCCATTAAGATCATATGTTGGCCCCATCTTATCTATATATACCGTTCACAAATGAGTACACAATCTGGCACATTCATAAGATAAACAATAAAGAAAATAAGCCTTCAATCATGTCGATCATTTGCATTGGATCTAAACTATTAATCTTAAGGAATCTAATGCAGAATTCTATCTAACCATGTCTAAAAGGTCAAAATTAAAATGCTCATTGATGGTGAATATATCATTCAGAGTCTTGATTCAGGTCAATTATATCTCATTACCCACCTTTTGTAGTTGATATGGACCATTGGATTACATATGTGAAAAATTATCCGTATGTTTCACTTTAAGGTTCCTATATTTTCCAATGATCAATACCAACCATCTTATGGGCCGTATTAGACTAATTTGGATATAATCCATTGAGAGGTTGGATTATAATCGCAATCCTAAGTCTATAATTGTAATGTTGGATTTGGTTGTGTTAGCCATCATAGTGACATCAATCGATGAAAATTTTACAAGTACAGACTTGTAACATTGGGATAAGGAGGATTGTATATAGTTGCGTTTACATTTTTTCATGCATATGGTAACGAAAACGCAGACGATTACCGTTTGGCAATCACATGAATGGGTGAAGTAAATGGTGCTCGTGATGTAAAGCTGAAAGACTCATCTCACCCGCAGGTGTTGAGTGTCTCAGATTTACATGACTGGCATCACTTAGCTTCATGTTTAGGAGAATCACTAGCATGTTATTATTACCACCATAGGAGGAATGATGATGATGTAACAAATTCTCACCAGGATGTGTGGTTGGGCCCATCTTCATCCTGGATGATTCAGTTGATGCCTCCCTTAGCAACTGAATTGATTAGGTTTGCTTGATATTTGTTTACATTCACTAATTTGCTTTGTGAAATTATGAACTAATGTGAGTATAAATGTATCTCTTTTATTTCAGTCTCAATTTCAACTAATCAGAATCAAGTCTATGCCCTTAATGGATCTAATTACGCTCAATGGAAGAACATCATTGAAGTTGTACTGGGCTGTCTACAATTAAATCTTGCCCTGATAACACCAAAACCGCCAAAGCCATCTGATAATGCTACTGAAGCACAATATAATCAATGGGAGGCATGGTTTGGATCAAATGATACATGCCTGAAAGTCATTAGGTGTTCAATTTCTAAATCAATGAAGGATGTCATGCCTGAAACAGATAAGGCTAAAGTTTTCCTGACTGAAATGGGAAAACAATTCAAGAAATCTGATAAATCTGAAGTGGGCATTCTTCTGAATAAATTGACTCATTCATCCTACGATGAAAAATGAAACATTAGTGAATACATTGTAGAGCAGATTGAGGTTATTTCTAAGATCTGTGCTCTAAAACTTGTATTCACTGATGATCAATTGGTTTATTTCATCATGAATGTCACGCCCCAAACCCGAAAATCGGATTCATAGGAATCCCGATCGCCGAATCTGGTGCCGACAACATCCGTAGAACTCCATTCTTGGCTCCTAACATTTATATGCCAGATTCCGATCCTGAGATCCTATAAGGAGGATTTATTTTTTTTGTGTATTTAACTAGTGATAAGCATAACCACAAGATTACCCAATTCACAAAGGCAACATCATCATCACATATCCACTAATATAATCGTTTGAATACAATACTGAAAGGAAAATACATAAATAGAGAATTAAGCTCCAGAAGACCACCGCACGCTCCAAGCTCAACACTGCTGCAGCCTAACCTCACCTACCCGCATCTATCGTGCATAAGCTTATAGAAAGCTTAGAGGGTGGTGTAAGTGTGTGCACAAAGTAAGTGTCAAGTATTCAATACAATATCATCATCATACAATACTAAAATTACCGGTAATTCATAAATCGTACAATGTCTGAATAAGCAGAAACACTAATAAGATCAGGAATTATCAGAGTAAACGAAAATACTAACAAGATCATAAATCATACGACGATAGAGTAAGCGGAAGCATTGACAAGTTCATAAGTCAATCAATATCAGAATACGCAATATAAAATAGCTATATACTAAAGAGTCATAAGGAGCAAAATATCAGATGCCGAAGATGTAATGCAATATACAAATCCTGCTGAGTCTGTCTAGTCTATACAAGTGTAGAAACACAGCAACCCAAAATGCCATATGCCTAAGGATGTAATGCAATATGCGATGCGAATGAAATGACCGCGCTGGAGTGTGAAATCGGGATGATAGTACGTAGTATCGCAAGCTATGGGTTCGCCACAAGGGACTTCTATCCAAACCAGTCTCATACCTAAATTTGGATAGTTAGACTCAATGTAGTAAACTCCTGATCTCAGGTTAGTGGTGCGCCCAACCGAAATCCTTACCATAACGAAGGTACACAACAATTAGTTGCGCACCACCAGCCCGAGTGGATAGTAAATGAATGGATGAATGAGATGTAACTCCTACTCAATAAGTCCACATATCAGTACGGTTCCTCTCTGGAAAATCATCGGAGTCTATTACACTTCAAACCAGATTGTCGCCCCATCGCGCGCAATAAGGTGAGTGGAAGAGACCTCACTATTCGCCTACCAATATCGGGCCCTGCTCGTCGATAGCGGACCCATTCCTCGAGCTGGTCAGACTCAGCCTAGCATTACCCCCTCCTCTCGGACAGGTAAGGCTGCACCCCCTTCCAACCGACCACGACACAGTGGAGAGCGCAGCCATCTGGTAATCGGCATTCGGTGCTCATCTACCCACTCGGTCTAGGCGTTGGAGCAACCTCTGGAACCAAGAGGGTTCTGGGACTTTCACCCAAGGATATCTATAGTACCCCATGTAGAACAGATTTTCGGTGTCTCATCCAGCCATCCACGATGTGCTTGTGGAGGCTACGGCCCTAATGTCTCTAGGGCGTACAGTAATCATAATGCCAGATGCATGAGTCATACAATCCAGTCATGCATCAATCCTGCACATACCGTGCGCTCATGTGAGATAACCTCCGACTATCAGGGAGTCTCATAACAACATACTCAATGACATATGCAATGATCAACCACGTCTCATAACAAACATGCAGATGATGCGTATGGGCATGTATCATGATGCTATGCTGTCACATACACATAACGGTATCAATAATAGGCATCGACAATTGACCTCGACAATGTGGACATTTAACCAACATTGCCTCCAAGGAATAGTCTGCATAGAGCCTAACATATGGTGGATCCATGGCTTCACACAAGGGCTAAATATACAACACCATGGGCCTTACTCAAGAGCTTAATACACATCACGATGGGCCTTTCATAAGGGCCTAAAATTCATCATAAAGGGTCTCAAATACTGACCGCGTATATATCACACTAGGGCCTGACAATCAGAACCGGTAATCAGCCTCGATTGATAATCGGCAATCAGCCACAACAAATCAGAATCGATAATCGACTTCGATCCATAATCGGCCATGATAATCAGAATCGGTAGTCGGCCACGACAATCGGCCTCGATCGATAATCGGCCTCGATAATCAGAATCGGCTGAACAGGGCCCAAGGAAGGTCACAATGTGGACATTAAACCATCATTGCCTATGAATGTGGCCATTAAACCAACATCGCTCCTAAGTAGTGGCTCACATAGAGCCAAACATAAAATGAGCCCATGGCCTCACACAAAGGCCTAATGTACATCGCAATGGGCCTCATACAAGGGCCTCATACAACTACCATGAGCCGTATCAATGGGTCGCATCAACGGACCTCATATACACAAGTGGGCCTTGCTCATGGGCCATAAACACACAATAGGTGGACCCTACATGTGGGCCTCAAATACATTACGGGGGCCTTACCAAATGTGTCACATATACATCGTATTGGGCCTTGCCCATGAACCTCGAATACATCACAATGGACCACGACCCATGGGCTTCAAATACACAATAGATGGGCCTTACACCTGGGCCTCATACAAATCAAGTGGGCTACATCCACGGGCCGCACCAAAGGGCCTCCAATATATATTCGGGTGGGCCATAAATACATCAAGGTAGGGCCCACCATAACATTTATTTCCTATTCAATCTATTCATACGGTCACAAGGCCTAAATTCAAGAGGAAAACAAATATAGTATTGATCTAAAACTTCCGTGACCCAAAGAGGATTCCACTAGTAGCCGTTCAATCTCCGCGGTTTTTTACAATGTGGTCCACCTGATAGATCGACGGTGTGGATCTCACGTATTCAACCAAGGTGGATCTCACCGTCCAGCATTCTGGATGGTGCAGATACAACAAATACATTAGGGTGGGTCCATAGATGTGACCCACCAGCAAAAAGGATGGACGGTGTGTATACAACACACACGTCAGAGTGGGCGATGTCCCGCCATTCTGGGGTAGATGGATGGATGCTGGATATAACACACGTACGTCAAGATGGGTCCCATACAATTTGGACAGCCCAGATAAAATACATAAATCATGGTAGATCCCTCAGATCTTCCACTGAACGGTGGTGGATCAAAGCACACGTCAGGTGGCCCTGCAGTTACTGGATAGCATTCCAGCAGCATGCATAAATAGATGGTCGTGGGTAAAACATACATCAGTGGTGGGCCTGTTGTTGGTTGACCCACACGTTGGCTGTTGGTCCCGGCCCTAAAATGATTTGGAAAAACTGGATGGGTGGTGTGGATGCATCCCGCAATTGTGTGGGGCCCACGCATGTGGACCGGAGGGTATGAATAAAACACTTACATAATGGTGGGTCCCACATTCATACAATAGACGGCGAGGACAGAGTAGATACATCAGGGTAGGTCCCACCATCCTGGAATGGACAGTAGGTGAAATACATAAATCATGGTGGCTACACCACCGTCCAAGTACGAACAGTGTGGCTTAGAAACACTTACATCAAGGTGGTTCACACCTCACATGTGGCACATGTACAAGATGGGCCCCACAACAGTAGATGGGCGATGTTAGACATAATACATACATCTGGTGACTGCCACCGTCCAGCACATCTGGACAGTGCAGATGAAATACATAAATCAAGGTGGATCCCGCACACATGGGAGAGATTTCACGCCTAGATGGAATGGCATGGATTTGAGTACATCAGAGGTGGGTTCCACGATTTACACATCACGGCGGATTCTACCCATGTATGGGGCCCACGCTGCTGGGCCACATAGAAACAACACATATATCATGTGTGACTCACCGTCTAGACATCTGGACGGTGAAGATCACATCATAAACATCATGTAGCCCCCACGTGGGGTGGGTCCCAAATCGATGGACGGCATGGATGAAACATATATCACATGGTGGGATCCCCCTGCCGTCCAGCAGCTAGCTAAAATGGCTGGACGGCGTATATAAAACACATACATTTAGGTGGGCTCCACCGTCCACTACAGTGGACGGTGTGAATAGCAACATACATCACTGTGGACCCCACGTAGGGCCATCATAATGTTTATTTGCAATCCAACCCACTGATAAGGTCACACGGACTGGGGGAAAAGAAAAATAAATTTCATACTAATTCAAAACTTCTGACCCAAAAGGGTTTTAATGGCTGACGTTCAATCACCCCTGCTTTTCGCCGTGTGGTCCACTGGTTTGGATGACATTGATAAAACATATAAATCAAGCGGGTGGGTCGTGCGATATACATCATACGTGGGTCCCACAACCTTGCTGAAGTCAACAAAAGTGGGACCCACCGCCTCTACAAAGAATGGGTGGACGGCATGCATACAACACGTACAGCGTGTTGGGTTCCACCGTCTGCCCGGACGGTGTGAATGAAATACATACATCCTGTGGGTCCCACGTGGGGCCCACCATAATGCTTATCTTAGATCCAACCCATTAATAAGGTCACGCGAACCTGAATGAAGCGGAAAAACAAATTTCATAGGGAACCAAAACTCCCGTGACACCCAAAATGGGTTTTAATGGCAACCGTTCACTCACACTGTTCCTTGCGATGTGGGCTACCTGAGCTTTAGATAGTGCCCATTTTTGTAGGGGGGCCACTTCAAGAAGGGGCCCACCCAATGAACAGTTTGGATGACAAAAAAATACATCACGATGGGGCCCACGGCTGGGACTGTGGTCCTTGGTCGGTCCGCCTAACCAGCAGCAGCTGCTGCTGCTGCAATTATTATTTTTTTAAAAAAAAAAAGACTTTTTCCACGGTTTTTCCATGGTATGGTCCACATCAGGTGAATCCTACCCATCCAATGGATTCTATAGTCTATAACCAATCCATCAAACCCAATATTGGATATATAGAAAATTTCAAATCAATTTAAATAGCGAAACTCGTTGTTTTCTATGTTATGGCCCGCCTGAGAGTCAGATTGGCTCCCTTTTTTTGGCTCAACGCCTAAAATGAGCTAGCAAACGAAATGGACGGCTTGGATTAGAAACATATGTCAGGGTGGGGCCTGCATGGGTGCCCCTTCCCAAAAAGCCTTAAAACCCTTCCTTTTTCCTTTTTTTCTTTTTTTTCTTGCAGACGGTGCACCTCGCTGTCTCTCCACTCTTCAGCGAAGACGTCCAGCGACGTCCAGCGTTCGCATACCCACATTAATCAAGGTGGGTCCCACGTGGACGTGGCCACCCCACACGGCAGGGATGAAATACATCAATGACAATGGGGTCCACATCTACCAAGCTGATATTTGTTATTTCCCTCCATCCTAGCTGGCCCAAAACGGGCAGCAAGACGGGCCCCATTTGTTGGGCGTCCACCAAATCTGGACAGTCCAGATTATCGATCAGGTGGGCCATACACAAATATCATCATATCATGAAAAGAAATAAAGAGAGGAGACAGGAAGAAAGAAGGATCTAACCATAGAAGACACCCACCTCATGATCTTCTTCTTCCTTCTTCCACCAACACATTCAAGAGTTCTAAGGAGTGCGATACAACGGTTGACATTGAATTTGGAGGGTGGGATTGGGTGATAATGAGTGGGCCACACTTAATTTCTCCCATGGAAGCCATGGACGTCTAAGCTCTCATGGTGCTTGGGAGAAATGAGAGGGAATGAGAGAGAGAGAGAGAGAGAGAGAGAGAGAGAGAGAGGTGATGGGAGAGGGGTGATGGGAGAGAGGTATGGTTAGTGATGGGGGGTACTTTGTGTAAGGGAGTGTTGACTTTAAGGGTTGCTTGGGGATGGGGTGATGTGTACTTGACATATGACATGATTGATGGGATTGATTTGAAAGGTTGTAGAGATTCTCTTGGGATTTTACAAATGTGCGGTGTTTTCTCGAACTAAACGCGGGCCCACATCTCCTGGCCTAGGTATCGTCTCGGCATGCGAGATGCGGCATCGGAACCGCGGCGACGGTGCGGTCATTAAGGTACAAGTCTCGAGTTGAGCCGACTCTGAAATAAGGGATATGACTCGGGATCGCGCGCAAATGTCAGAAAAGGTCGAAGGTTGTCAAAATTTGACCGGGAGGACCGCGGAGGCATATGGAACAGTACGGGCTAAGATACAGGTCCTACAATGAATAACCTACTTTCCCAATTCAGTACGTTCCTAGTAAACTATAACACTTTGAAGGACATGTGGACATTGGATGAACTTACCACTCAGTGCATCCAAGAAGAAGATAAGATTAAGCAGGTGGTCGAAATTCAAAATGTTAATATGGTGACCTCAGGTCATGGGTAAGGGCATGGGAAGAAAGGTAAAGGAAAAAAAAAACAAGGTTCTAATAATGGATTCTCTGATCCTTCATCTGAAAACCATGAGAACCAATCTGAAAATGGATCTAAACGCAGACGGGTTAAAGACAAACCATGCTTCTTTTACAAAAAAGCAGGTCATCTAAAAAATAGACTATGAAGGTTTTAAGAATTAGCTCATAAAGAAAGGTAATCATTCTATTCTTGTCTATTTTGAATCTAATCTGACTGATATGTTAGTGGATTCCTGGTGGATAAATTCAAGAACTACTATTCACATATACAATACTATGCAGGAATTACTACAGGTCAGGCCACCAACTGATGCGGAGTGCTCAGTATATGTAGGCAATGGTGTCAGAGTTGATATGGAGGCAATAGGAGTTTATACGCTTAAGTTGAAGTCTGGTCATTTTTTAATTTAGTAAATACATTTTGTGTGTCGTCTATAAGGCATAATTTAGTTTCAATTTTCTATTTGGATAAGTTGGGATATTCGTTCCACTTTGGAAATAAAAGTTTAAGTATTTACTTTAATTCGATTAAAGTTTGAATCGGCCCTATAGTAAACAACTTATACCAATTAGACTTGAATGCCTCTCACGTCTATAATATTAATATCTGAAATAAAGTGGGATCCAAGCGAAGACTAGACTATGAGAATTTCTCTATGTTGTGGCACAGGCGATTATGCCATATATCTCGTGAGAGATAAGACAGGCTTGTGCGAGAAGGAATTTTGTATTTTCTAGACTTCTCTGACTATAAAGTATGCATTGATTGCATAAAAGGAAAACAGACTAGAACTAGAAAGAAAGGTGTAACCGGGCGTGTAGATCTATTAGAGGTAATACATATAGACATTTGTGGACCATTTCTTACAGCTTCATGGAGTAAATATAAATATTTTATTACCTTTATAGATGACTACTCTCATTTCGGATACCTCTACCTTATTAATAAGAAATCAGATGCCCTGGATGCTTTTAAAATCTATAAAGCCGAAGTTAAAAATCAACTCGATAAAGGAATTAAAGTTGTCAGATCTAACCGTGGTGGTGAATACTATGGCAGATATGACGAATCAGGACGCAATCCAGGGTCATTTGCTAGATACCTGCAGGATTGTGGCATTGTCGCTAATACACTATGCCTGATACTCCAAAGCAGAATGAAGTGGCTGAGAGATGCAATCGTACCCTTATGGATGTGGTGCGAAGCATGGTCAGCAATTCGACATTGCCAAAATCTTTGTGGGGTGATGCAATCAAAACCGCAGTTCATATACTAAACAGGGTTCCTAGCAAAGCAGTAAGCAAAACTCCTATTGAGTTGTGGAATGAGAGAAAACTAAGTCTCTGATATCTACATGTTTAGGGTTATCCTGCTTAGGCCAAAGTTTATAACCCGTATGAAAAGAAGCTTGATCCTAGAACCGTAAGTTGTTTCTTCATTGGATACCCAGAAGATCAAAAGGCTATCGATTCTACTGTTATTCACATTCCATCAGTATTGTTGAGACTGGGAATGTCAGATTCATTGAGGATACTGAAAATAGTAGGAGCGCGAACATAAGAAATTTTATATTTGAGGAACAAATGACTGTGACTCCTGTCATAGTTAATCCAGATCACGTGTACATTAATGATGTAGTTGATTCTGCAGTCACTGAAGAGCGCCACGTAGAACCTCATATATAAACTACTGATGAAAAAAATCAAGATCAAACCCAACAAACTGAACCATTGAGAAGATCTAAAAGAGAGAAAGAATGCCTGTAAATCGAGACGATTACATTATATACTTACAGGAGCACGACTTTGACATAGGGGTGGAAAAGGATCCTGAATCCTTTACACAAGTCAAACAAAGTGTTGATCTTTCTTGTTAGTTTGATGCCATGAAAGATGAGTTAAAATTCTTACAGGACAATAAAGTATGGGATCTTGTAAATTACCTACTGGAATAAGGCTGATTAGTTCTAAATGGATATTTAAAACCAAAAAGGATTCCAAGGATAATGTCGAAAGGTATAAAACCCGACTCGTTATTAAGGGTTTTAACCAACATGAGGTCATTAACTTTAAGGAGACTTTCCAATCAATATCCAAGAAAGACTTATTTAGGATCATAATGGTTCTTGTAACTCATATGGATTTAGAGTTACATCAGATAGATGTAAAAACTGCATTTCTCAATGGGGATCTTAATGAGAATGTGTACATGTTGCAGTTTGAAGGTTTTGTAGCTATTGGCTCAGAACATTTGGTTTGCAAACTTAAGAAGTCCATTTATGGGTTGAAACAAGCATCGCGACAGTGGTACCTTAAGTTTCATGAAGTAATTTCTTCATATGGATTTGTAGAAAACACTGCAGATGAATGCATCTACATTAAAACCAGCGGGAGTAAGTTCGTTATGATGATTTTGTATGTTGATGACATTCTGTTGCCTAGCAGTGATAACAGGATGTTGAGTAACACCAAGAAATTCTTATCTCAAATATTTGAAATGAAAGACCTTGGTGAAGCTTCTTACATCATCGGCATTGAGATTCACCGTGACAGAACACTTAGACTGCTCAGCCTGTCACAGAGGGCCTATATTACTAGGGTATTCAAAAGGTATGGTATAAAAAATTGTGCTTCAGAAAAGTCGCTCATTGTGAAGGGAGACAAATTTGATTTATTTCAGTGTCCAAAGAATAATTTAGAAAAGAATCGAATGAAAGAATTTTCGTACGCATCAGTAGTAATGAGCATCATGTATGCTCAAGTCTATACGCGACCGGACATTGCCTTTGTCACTGGAATATTGGGAAGATATCTATCTAATCTAAGAATACAACATTGGATAGCTGCGAAGAAAGTATTACGGTATCTTTAGAGAACTAAAGACTTCGGACTCACATACAGAATATCTGATCAGTTGGAGTTGATTGGATATTCAAATGCAACTTTGCAGGCTACTTTGATACTAAGAAGTCTACTTCAGGATATATCTTGATGTAGGACGGCCTAATCTAACCTTAAATGAGCATGGTATTTGAAAAGGGACAGATTCATGCAACCTTAAAAAAATATATATATATCAGCTTGATTTATACATCATAAACACAAGAAAGAAATAAGGTCAATATAGCATTGATTAGGATCATCCATCACAAACACGAAGTATTGAGTCTTAAAATCTGAATTTAATTGGATCCGGTGAAAGATAGAAGTTTCGTCTTGCAATAGGTCCGTCTAACGATCCAAGTGGATTTTCTAATCTAAAAAAATAGGAATTTCCTAGATTAAAAATCTGAAAAATTTAGAAAAAAAAAATATGGTGGTTCTTCAAATGTAGATTTGGGTGATGGGTTTTATGTGAGAATGAAAAGGGAATGAGAATCTTTTGAGATTAGGAGAAAAGAAAGAAAATGGGGTTAAAGAAAAGAATATCTTGAGAAAGAGAGAAGGAGAAAGAAGTAAGGGAAGAGAAAATTGTTTACCTGGGCCTCACGCCCTCTTCCAATCACTGAAAGTCGAAAACGAGATCGTCAGAAGTAAAAAGCTCTCTTTTTTCTTTCATCAACACAACATAATATGTTATGGGTTTAGGGCAACCCTTATAAAATTCGTAATTACATAAAATTACCAAAATACCCCTACTAAAAAAAGTTTTTTAAAAAAAATTCGCACAAAATTGTGCACAAACTAGTTCAAAACATAATTAATTCAAATGTTCATAAACTAAATGTAAATCTAAGATGCCCAATGGGCCCCGATGATAGTGCCATGAAGGTGGTGTAATGAAGGTGGGCCATGGCGATCCAACAGTCCGATCACACCCTCCTCGTGATCCAACAGTCCTCTAAGCAACTTACACATGTGTAAGGTCTTCGACCTCTAAAAACCCGACTCATATCCGTCATCTAACCACATTGACACGGGTAAATCTAACCACATTGACACGGGTAATGCACGCCTCCTGCGTCGATATATATTGAATGACCTGGTGTCCACATCACATCTTCATGATGGTGGGAGGAGCTGTGTTATAGAAAAGCATGAAACAATCTACCAAAGCCTCATCCACTATGAAAGCTGAATTTATTGCATGTCATGAGGCATCTAATCAGGCACTATAGTTACAAAGTTTCTTCTCAGGTTTGCGGGTACTGGAACATATCCCGAAACCATTGAGAATATTTTGCAATAATTCAGCTGTTATTTCCTTCTCTAGTAACAACAAGCATTCGCCAAGGTCAAGGTATATCGACATCAAGTACCATGTTGTAAAGGAAAGGATTCAGAATCATCAAGTGTCCGTGAAATTCATCAGCACTAGGCAGATGATTGCAGATCCGCTCACTAAAGGGATCTCTATCACGTTATTTTAGAAGCATGTAACATCCATCGGGGTCATTGATCTCACAGATGTTTTCATTTAGTAGGAGTTGAACATATTTTGATTTTCACAGACACTTAGAGATCTTGTTTTATACAGTTCATTTGGATGATTTTGATATAAAGATTTATTTCTATTTCTCTATATATATGTGTAAATTTTGAGTAAGTAGAACTCAATCGTATCTCGTTGGAGACAAGTAAAAGCTTCAGGACCTCTTAAGGATAGTCACATATTATCACACTAAAGTGTGTAATCCTTATACCATATTGCCTAGTTCTTGATATATGTCATTAAGATTGAAAGTATTTGTGATTGCGCTTAGACTCACTTCGCCTAAATTAAATGTTGTGTTGACTACCGCATTTTGATACTGACTGTCTTGATGGACCAGATTGAATAGCATTACTCATACTGTCCAACTATTTCATTGGTTAACCATTTGAATATTTTCTTAAAAGATCAAAACTTATTTTTAAAATTATTTTATATAACTATCATTGACATTACTCAATGAGGCCCAAGTGAGAGAATGTAAGAACTCTATTTAGTGGGCCATACTGATCAACAGTCTGGATTGTCATTCAGTTGGACTAGATGATTGAGTAAATTAGTGGGCCCCACTTCAGGTGACATGCTGCGCAGTCTATCTGCGTAACTTTGCGTAGTAGGGCTCGAATGCTATAGCTGTCTTACGCAGACAGCAATTTGAGTTGAACTAGGATGTTGCAATGTGGAGCGTGGGAGAGAGAGTTGTGATGGGTTTCAAACTCTCTCTCCCCCGACTCTATAAAAGAGAGCTGGGTCCCCAATCTTACACCACGATAGAATTCGAGTTTCATATTTTAAATTGCAAAAAGGGTGTGAAGGAAAGGAAGATTCTAAGCTCTATAAGAATTCTGGTATTCTGGTACTCTTACCGGCTTTCATGGCGGCGTCTAATCTAGGTACGCTATCTAAACCCCTGATCGCCATGTCCCATGGATAGACAGATCCATGGGCCTATTCTGCATATAAATTAAGTCTCACACCTTTTACTTAGCCCATTAATTTTTTAGAGGGATTATTTTGTAAAATTAAAAATTAACATATTAAATTTTAAGTTATTTATTAATTACAGTAAATATTTTTAGGATTTGAAAGTGTAAATACCAAAATGCTTTCTTTTACTCTCTTTTTTTTTTCTTCTAAATTGATAAGTGGAGAATTGTTGGGTGCATGTGATAGTTTTATTAAATCCACTCACTCTAATATATGAACCCCATCATGATAATCACACAAACTAAAAATCTAGAGATCAAATTGTTGTTGTTCGATCACATATATTTGGCTTGAGTTCGATTAAGTAATTATAACCTTAAGCGCCAAATTAATTATCAAATTAAACTTATGAAGGTTGATCTGATTGTCCTACAACGAATGTCACACTGATTAGGAAATTTAGAAGGAAGATTTAACCCTAAAATGGAATCTCTGTCTTAAGCTGACGACTTTTCTTTGAACAATGATAACGGTTCTCAAATTTTTCAATAATATAATAATAGATGATTAAAATTTAAAAATAAAAGTTAGATTGTCAATTATAGTAATTTAGAAGTAAGACAAGTACAATCAACATAAAAAAATAAAATAAGCAGAAAAAGATAAAAGATAAATTACTTACAACTGTATGTATGCACAAACAATTGAGGTATACAATCTGCAGGACAAAACTGATATGATCTCCCAGGTATGGACTCGGTTAACTAAAAGTCCAACGACGTAAGTCCACTTATCAGTTTAGCCATGCTTAACGAAACAAATGTGCAGCTAAAGAAAACATGTTGGAAGATTTTTAAGCCACTCATATGTTTCAATCATCAAGACACACCCAATGAGTGGACCCGCCCATATTTCAAGCAATCTCCACGGATGGTGGATTACTTCAATCCAACGGTTTCAATTGACCTGATGTGCACCCGCTACAGACCAACCTGCATTTTGGCCACAAGAAGAGAGAAAATTTGTGCTAGATCCCAGCTCCATTTATTTGACAAATGAAAAGGAATATACTTATATGTATACAAGCCAATTAGTCCATTTACAAACCATTCATAAAAAATAAAAAAAAATAAAATAAAAAAAAATTAAAAAAAAAAACCATCATCCGCCACTCTCAATAGCTACCTCATGTGGACATGGCTGCCAACATGCTCTAGCTTTTACTTTTCAGTAGATATGACAGATAAATCATTTATGTATCTATTACATCAGCTGATATTTTCATGTCAGCTTAAGAAGGAATTGAACAAATACAAGTAATCTCCTTCAATTTCTACTCACACAACGTTACGTGGAAGTGCGAATCGTAGCCCACAAAATGAGGCATTGTGTATCGCTAGAGCAGCACTTCCCATGCTATGATCACAACTCTCTATTTAAAAAGGATTACAGGCCATTCTACTATGCTGTCATATGAGTGGGACCCAACAAGAAAAGCGATCCACCGAATCGATTAGCCAGTTAATAAAGAGGGCCGCAAACCCACAGTCCAGATCAAAAGTTGGTTAATGGGGCCCAAATATTCTGCCCCAGCCTGAGAGAGAGGAAGCAGAAGTAAATAGCCAACAGCCCACTACCCAACACCCGATCGAGTTTCATACCCCTCTTCGGCAGAACAACGACGGCCCACAGCAGTCCGCCGACCAAAAACCCGACCGTCATGAAGAGTGACGTGTCTTTTGAGAGTGGAACCGAAGACGGGTATGCACGCCAGGACGAGAAAATCAAAGACAGGCCCAGGCCCACTAATGTGTTGAAGATAGGCCCTGCGTAGCATCCAGAGATGGCGATCTGGGCCCCATCAGGCCCATCTTTTAAAGACATTGCCACGTTGGCAATCAGGTCCCCAACTGAGTTGCCCCAAGCAAGGACAGTCAGTCCTAGGATTGAAGGACTAATCCCAAGTACATCTCCAATTGAAGCCATCAAAGCTACCAATTCAACGGCTATGATATAAGTCCAGATCACACTCATCAGAAAACCACCAGCAAGCCAAACTAGCAGGAATCTCTTTGGTGGGCCACACGTATCAGTGGTCAAAAATGCAAGGACCCCAAGAAGCATTCCAACCAATCCACCAATCAGATAGATCAGGAGGCCTGCTTTGAGGCCCATGTCTGCCGTTTGGGAATTCCAAAGGGCTGCAAGCAGAACTGGCGCCAATGTAACTGAAGTAACTGCAAATGGCTTAGACCATCTCTCCTCACACACTACAGGAATAGTCAGTCTCCTTGGTAGATCCAGAGGCAGCTCCATAAATCTGAGAAAACAACCAAAGTAGTGTGAATTGAAGACAAAACACCTTGTTATAACTCTCTGATCGCCGTCGCTTTCACTGGCCTCCCTCGCTGTCAAATTGGGTTCTTCTTTATCAGTATCGGCCAAAAGCGGTGTGCTCAAATAACCCAATTCAGGGGACCCACAATGGAAGAAGTTTCCATCTGTTGGCAAGAGAGAATTGACATTGACGGGGGCGGTCTCAACATCTTCCATTCTTCGTAAATCCATTGCATAGACGACGACCACATAAACAATGTATATTGAAGTGAAAGCGACTGCACCCCAAATTACCACCCTTCCGATGATCAATGTCACGAGCAGAGAAGCAAGCGCAATGATGAAGAAGCAAACATCTCTCACAAAACTGCGTTTCCCAATAGAAATCCCACGTGGGGCCACCAGAATGCTTATGATCCCCACGATGACGCTGGATACAAAGAAAGCCCCACCTAGGACGCTGTTGAGGCCCACGTCGCCGGTGGACCCGGGCCCCATGAACGACACAATGCTCGACAAGACATCCGGTGCACCGTTCCCCAGTGAAAGGAGTGTGACACCAGCCATTGTAGGAGAGAGATTCAAGATACTTGATAAGCTCTCCAAAGAAGAACAAAAGTACATAGAAGCTGTGTTCCCCAACAGATAGAACAGCACGAGAAGCCAGAGGGAGAGAAGAAGATAGCCCAAAACAGGCCAGTTCCCACAAATGCAATAGAAAATGTAGAGATAGTCAATGTAACCTTGGGGCCCATATAGGTCTTCTGATCTGAGGTGTGAGTAGTTGGGTTTGTGGCCTTTAAGTCCATGTGAGCCACCACAACATTCATTTGTGCAGTTGAAGGGATGTGAAGAAGAGAGGAAATGAGAGATTGAAGAACGGCCTAGATGGGTAGTAGTAGTAGTATTCAACAGAAAACAAGATAGGATTATAAAGAGAAAAGATATGTTAAGAAATATATGGTGTTTCTTTGATGTGGACATGGAAATTTTCAAGAGAAACATGAGCAAATTCAATCACGTGATGTGGAAGTTTGGCTATCCATTCAAGAAATTCAAACCAAACCCAACTATAGAAAATCAAAGAAGAAGAAAAAGCGGGAAGAAATTCAATGCAAACACATCAGAATATCAATTCATGAAATTGCACCAAATCCAAGTGGAGAAAATCAATGACCATGACAGAAATCATGAGGGAAATCCAATCAAATGGGCCATTGATCATGACTCAAAAGACACGTTTGTCCATGTTTAAGCTAAACTGAATCAAACCCAAGTACACAAAATCAAAGACCATGAGAAAAGATCTGGTGGTGCATTAGAGAATCCATTCATGAAACTAAAACAGACCCATGTGGAGAAAATCAATGACTTCGAAGAAAATCATGAGAGAACTCCAATCAAATGGACCATTGATTAAATCCACTCAGACAAAATCAAAGACCATGAGAAAAGAAGTGGTGCGCTAGAGTATAAAACCAAAGACTACGAAGAAAATCAAGAGAAAACTCCAATCACATGGGCCATTGATCATGATTCAAAAAGACAAGAAGTAGAGACAGAAAATTATCTTTTCTCAAAATTTCAAGACATGGGTATTGAAGTTCAACACTAATCTAAGCTAGTGTTGAACTAACCCTGTGTTGGAAGGATTGGATTTGAAGAACACTCACCTTCTCATATGTCCATGGATCATAGAAATAGCTATAGCCACCTTTTTTTCTTTCATAGAGAAGTTGGGATTTTTGCAATGGGCGTGGGACGGACGCATAGATTGATTCTTTATTTAAATGGTTGAAATTTTCTAAAGCTATTCGCGCGAGTATAGATTAGTGAGTTAAATCTTGCTCCACATGCCAACTTAGTACAAGTATATAAGATCCATACCATTCATTAGTTGAGGATCAACATTAGAATCCATGTAGGTTAGTGAGATCATGAATAGATACAAAGAAGTAATTGGTAATTTTATTAACCGTCCATTTTCCTTACGCAGTGTGTCCCAGATTGGTTTTTTTTTTGGCTGATATATGGTTAAGAGGAGTTTGGAGGCGTTTCCCAACTATTTAATGTCTTGGATACGTTACACGTGTGCCACTTGTCACGTGATTCGACTCTTAAATTTATCCTCGCGCGATTATATGTATAATTTTTAATTTTTTTTAATGGGCTCGTGAGATAACTTCGTTGGGGAGAAATGAAGCGCGAGGCAGTTACGCGTCCCTTTTTCTATCTACTTTAAACAAGAAAATCTCTTCTTACTTAATTTGCTGAGCCAAGAGAGCGTAAGTCGCGCTGGTGACTTCACGCACCGAGAGCCACGTGGGTGTAATTTCAATGTAATCCACACCGTCCATAAGGTACAATGCCGCGTTATAACTATTTATTTGAAAATTTATGACCATCCATAAGTCATCTAGGGCCACACCAGAGGAAAACGTTGGGATGGGATGGTCACCATTAGTTTTTGTTAGGCCCACCTTGGTTTTTACATGCCATCCAATCCATTCATATGATTTTCCTTATAAGAATAAAATATTTTCCAAAAATCAAATTATTAAAAATCTCAGGTAAGATATAATGCACGAATTTAGATGTTTTTAGGTATATTTTTATGGAATGGCCCACAGAAAAAATGAAACTTCTTGATTTCTTGGATTAAGACATAAGAAGTCATGATGCACCTGATGGACGGTGTAGATCTTTTTTATGTTAGTCATTTTTCCCCCTTTTAAGAAGTTACTCCGTTAGGTAACAACGGGAAGTGCTCGAGCGTTTTCGTTATCTGCCGGTACTCTTTTGGCACTGGATAAAGGGAAATACTCACACGGTTTCGACGCTGAGTTGCATGGGGATACTGGTACAGACCGATCAAAAGATCCAGACCGTCCATTAGGTCCATCATACGGTTCTTGGGCATATATAAAAGAATTCGAACCGAACGTATGATTAAATCCATTGTTAAAATGTACTTATTTTTACTGCCGTTCGTTTTACAAACCACGATTGGGACGGTCAGGATGGCTAGATAAAAGTGATGTTTTAATCCATAAGAGATCCTTGATGGGGCCCATTGGGTAGAAGTTTAGGGAACCTATTTTATATGGATGATGTTGACCGTTCATTACTGCAGGCGGCTATTGATCGGACGTTGAAAGTGTCCGATGCGTGTGGTATTTTCATAGTGCGCACTTGAAATATACGATAGTACTGAGGAACAGGCGGTTTGGCTACTGACGCTGCCATCAGCCAGGTAGATAGTTGTCGGTTCTATGTGGACCCCACCATGATGTGTGTGTTTTATCCACGCCGTCCATCCATTTTGAAATATAATTTTATATTTTGATTTCGAAATTTAAGTAGATATAAATCCCAGATAGACCACACCATGGAAAAACGGTAGTGCTTGAATGTCCACCACTAAAAACCTCCTATGGCCCACTGTAATGGTTATTAAACATCCAACCTGTTTATTATGTCATAAAGACTTGGATGAAGGGAAAAAATATATCAGCTTGATCCAAAAATTTTGTGGCCCCAAGAAGTTTTTAATGGTGAGCGTTCAATTAACACTATGCGGTCCACTTGAGATTTGGATCAACCTCATTTTTGGGATCATACCATAAAATGATATGGATGAATTAGTGGACGGAATGGATGAAATACATAAATTATAGTGGGGTCCACAGCCCACCGACTACTTAGACCACTAGCCATGGGCTAACGGTAGGGTCACGAGCCAATCCATCTCTGGAACGGACGCGGTTTGTATCTTATCCCGGACTGTGAGTATATGAATTCTCCGGGAGCATTGCGACGGACGCGGATTGCGTCCTACCCCCGCCCGGACGGTAATCCGTCCGGGCAGGGCTCTGTGGGGTCCATCGTGATGCAAGTATTTTATCTATACTGTTCGTCATTTTTTAAAGATCATTTTAAGCTACGAGACAAAAAATTGGGCAGATAAAGATCTTAGCTGAACCACAAAGTGGGGTTTGAACATCCACCGTTAAAAACTTCTCCGGAGCTAAAGAAGTTTCGGAAGCTGATATTTGTTTTTTCACTTCATCCACGTCTACATGGGACGCGGATTGCGTCCTACCCCGGTAATCCGGGCGGGTGGGCCTCTGTGGGGGCCACCGTGATGTAACTGTTTTATCCACGCTGTTAATCATTCTTCTCATATCATTTTAAAGGGTGAGCCAAAACATGACCCAGGAAAAAGGCTTGAGTGGACCACAAATTGGGGATTGAACGTCCACCATTAAAAACTTCCTGGGAGCTAGAGAAGTTTCGGATGAAGGTGATATTTGTTTTTTTTGCTTCATCCACGTCTACATGCCCTTATGAATAGTTTGTATGGTTAAAAAAAAAAAAAAAAAACTACCGTGGGCCTTAGAAAGGTTTCAACTGTGAGTGTCACTGCAGCTTCCTATAGTGTGGTCCACTGGAGCTGTGAACCTAGTTAATATTTTGGCTCAGACCTTAAAATGATCTGAGAAGAACAATTAATGGTGTGGATAAAACAATTACATCACAGTGGCCCTCACAGAGTCCTACCTAGACGGATTAGCCTCCGGTACATGACCTTATGAATAGGTTATACGGTAAAAATAAAAAATAAAATAAAATAAATCACAGTGGCCCTTAAAAAGATTTCAACCTTTTGTATGGTCCACTGGAGTTGTGTACCTGATTCGATTTTATTAAAATACTTTAAAATGATACAAGAAAAGCTACGAGAGGCTTGGATAAGCAATGAAGTACCGTATACCTTTGTGACGTATGTGTTGTGTTTTATCAGCCATCCAACTGTATTTAATTCAGTTTAGAACACAAGTCCAAAATTGAAGCAGCTCAAGTAAGTTCAAATCTCTTCATTTATTTAAGTGTGCTCAAGTAAGTTCAAATCTCTTCATTTATTTAAGTGTCTCACTGCGTACATCACCGCATGCACTTCCACTTGATACTTATGGGCATGATTAGATGCCTCCACTGCATACATCATGCACTGCCACTTGATACCTATGATACCTATGATAATGATAAACAGCTCGTCTTATGACCTTATCTTAAATTCATCCCCCAAGGGGCAGAAGACCTGTCGCTGTCTCGACTGTTCTACCGGAGGCTACGGGGAAATCAGAATAGGATATCGCGTCACATGAAAGGGTAGAAATTGAACACCCATCATTAAATGGTCACAAAAATTTTGGATGAAGTTGATATTTATATTTTCCATTCATTCAGGTCCCAACAAGACGTCTGTCCTCATAAACATGTTAGATGACAAATAAACATAATGTGATGGCATTGTTCCCCTTATTTCTTATGGTGTTGTCCACTTGAGCTCTGGATATACTTCAATTTTAGGTCGGGCATAAATTGGATAAAAGATATACATCACAGTGAGCCATGGAAAGAATTCAATTCTAGGCTTTTATGGTACAATTGGTGTCCTATCAAATATTATCCAAGTGTCCAGATTTAATACAACTTCAATGGGCCCAGTGAATGGATGTCCGATTGCATACTCACAATGTTAGTAGCAAGGTGGCTACTGAAAATAATATGTGGACCCTGCATGGTATAGTTATGTTTTACCAAAGATGTTTATCTATTAATTTTTTTCATATATCATTACAGACCATAAGCCAAAAAATGAGGGAGATCCAAATCTATAGTGGACCACACCATGAGAAAATAATGGCGTCCTATAAAAACTTCCTAGGACTGATTGTAATGTTTATTTGTCATCCAACCTATTGATTAGGTCACCCATACATGGATGAAGAGAAAACATAAATATGAACTTAATTGAAAACTTTTGTGGCCCTTAAGAAGTTTTTGATGGTGAGTGTTCAATCAACACTCTTTCCTGTGGTCCATATGATATTTGGATGTGGTTTTTTTTTGGTTTCATGCAGTAAATTAATCTGGAAAAATGGATTGATGATGTGGATAGGACACATACATCATGATGGGACCCACGGAGCACTATTAGTAGTCGTTGGTTGTCGGTAGGCAATCTATGTCGGACGCAGATTAGCTACTGACCCTGGCAATAACGAGACTCCTTACTAAAGTGACATTAGAGTTGTACATGAATTGAACAGAGTCGAGCTTGGCACTAGAGTTGGGCATTGGTCCGGATTGGATCGGATTGGGTCCAACTCGACCGGATCCGAAGTCTCAATGGCCCGATCCGAACTCGATCCGATCCAGGAATGAGTCTGGGTCACCTGACTCGGACCGATCCGATGGATGGTTGACTTGACCCGAACCGAGTCTGACTCGGTCAGTGAAACCGAGTCGGATCGGGTTCGGTAGGATTCAGATCATATGAATTTAATCCAACTGTTTCATGTGGTGTGATCTACTTCAACCTTTAATATATCGCCTTTTTATGATCAAGGCCTAAAATAATATATCAAAATGGATGAACGGCTTAGATAAAACATAGACATCAAGGTGGGCCCGACATGGCTCTGAAAAAACTCTCCGTTACGTATATATACTTTTATCGGACATATGTTACGTGCACTGCACGAAAGTCCAGTGAATACGAAATCGAATTGCGTACTGAGTTACTCAATATGCTCTTATCGTACTGAGTAAACTCCGTTGGGCCCACCATGAAAGCATGTGGTTTATCCACGCTGTCCATCCATTTTTAGAGATCATTTTAGGCGTTAAGATCAAAATTAAAGTACATCCACACCTCAATTGGACCATATACCACATGAAAGTGGAAGTATTAGTTTCCATCGTTGAAACCTTTCTGAGGCACACAGTAATGTTTATTTTTCATCCAACCTGTTTATAAGATCAAATAGAAATGGATGAAGGGAAAAAAACAAGTATCAACTTGATCTAAAACTTCTGTGGCCCCTAAGAACTTTTCAACGATAGAAGTTCAATTCAAATTGTTTATGTTGGTGTGGTTCACTCAATCTTTTTATAGGCTTCATTTTTGGGCTAAAGCCCTAAAATTATTTGGTAAGATGGATGAACGGGTTAGAAAAAATGCATGAATTAATGTGGGCCCCACAAAGTTTACTCAGTACACAGTACTAAGTTACTCAGTACGCAATCCACTTCCAGTGAATACTTTTCACGCAAGTTGCTGTAAGCTTGTAATGACGTTAGCAAGTTATGTGGTCTAATCATGGGGTATGTGTTATATCCAAACCGTCCATCCTTTTGGCGAGCTCGTCCTAAGGCTTGAGACGAAAAATAAGACAAATCTAACTATCAAGCGGACCACACGAAATGTTTAATGGTGAAAATCATTCTCTGCTGCTATTTATGGTGTGGTCCAGATGATCTTTGGATATTATTCATTTTTTGTATAATGCTCTCCAATAATCTCTAAAAATATATGAACGGTGTAGATATAATAAATACATCACTGTGGGGCCCATATAACTTTGATCTCCTTTGAACCGTTCGTACAACTCGGAGCTCGAGGAGCGTCAGTGTTGTCTTTGCACGCCACGTACCTAGCTAGCTACAGCTAGCCTAGGCTAGGGCAGTAGCTAGTGTCAGTGGTGTGTGGTATGATGCCTTTGACAGAAAGCAGTAGTGGTGTCAGTGATCCGTGGGCCCCACCATGTTGTATGTATTTCATCGATGTCGTTCATCCATTTTTACAGGTCATTTAAAGGCTTGATACAAAATATTAGAGATAAAAATCTCAGGTGAACCACACCACAGGAAAACAATAATGATTGTATATCCTTCATTAAAATCCTCCTAAGGCTCCGGATCAGGTCGGATCTGATCGGTTTAGATCCATTCGGATCGGGTTTCGGACCGGATCGGTCCGGATTGACGACAACCTGATCTTGATCTGAAAATTTGATCCGCACTGATCCAAATCATCGGTTCGGTTAGGATCGGGTCGAATCAGGTTTAAACGGGTTGGATCCGCCAGATCGGATCTGTTTTGCCCAGCTCTACTTGGCACAGCTTAACTCAGCTGGGCCACTAGCTGACCATAGCTCGAACTCAGCTCGGCTTGGTCCTCGAGCCCGACTAGCCAGCTCGACTCGATTCAGTTAGTAGCTTGGGCCAGTTCGAGCTGAGTTCGAGCGTGTACGACATTTTCTCAAATACATAAAGTGCACCTTTAATTTCTCACAATTTGCAAAATGGCGGCAGCAATAACATTAAACACTCAGTAGGCAGTATCAAAATCAAGATCCAAGGTTAATTTTATCATGTAATGTTTGTTCATTTTTTATTTTTTTTGTAGTGATTTGTTTCATATCCATACCTTCCTCGCCATCGGCCGATCCCACGGAGAATTTATCCACCTAAAACAACACTTTATTGAGTCATTTCATCAAACACTTGGTTAGAAACATCAATATCAAAATAACCGCGTCACCGAACTAGTTCTATTCGAGTTCGATTCGAGTTAAGGTTCGATCCGAATCAATTTGAGCTCGGCCAAGCTCGAACTCTACTCAAAAAAATTTTCGAGCTCCAAAAATCAACTCAACTCAGATCGAACTCAATTTCGAATCGAGCTTTTTCGAGTCAAGTCAAGTCAAGCAAGTTAACCGAGCTAACTCGGTTCGTGTACAGCTCTAAGTGACATCACTGCATTTTGTAGGTCCCTCTATGAAGTATGTGTTGTATTCACACCGTCCATCCATTTTTAGAGATCATTTTAGAGCATGATACAAATAATGAGGTAGAGCTAAAGCTTAAGTAAACTCCACCAGAAAAGAAAATAGTAGGGATTGAATAGCTACCCTTAAAAACTTTTTGAGGCCACATAAACATATCGATCAAGCTAATATTTATGTTTTCGTTTATTCCATAACTATGATAACTTCTACAACACATGCTCTAAAATAATATCTGTTGATGCAGTTTTCCAATGAACTTTTCTTGAAAGAACCTATGGAACATGCATAGAAGAAAGGAAGAAACAAAGGAAACCCTAACTTGTACAAGGGATCCTATGATGCCTAAGTCAAGACTTCAGTCTTTTGAAGAAAATGATCTCTTGGAAAAGAGTCACCAATAGTGTTTTGTGATGGAGTATTTGTACCTTACATTGGCTAGAAGCACTCCTATTTATATGAGAAGGAAGATCACACCGTAGGGAGTCTTTTTCATTTACGATTTCTGATATGTTGGAGATCTTCTGACATAGGTTTCCAAACTTGCAAGGATCTAAATCTCAAGTGGACCACGTCACAAGAAATCATGTTGATTGAATACCCACCATTAAAAACTTCTCGGGACCATCAAAGTTTTGGATGAAGCTCATATTTGTTTTTTCCCTTCATCCAAGTCAACATGGCCTAATCAATATGCCATACATCAAATAAATACTATGGTAAACCTTAGGAAGTTTTTAATGATCCACATTCAATCACTACTTTTTTATGTGGTATGATTCACCTGTGATTTAAATCCCCTCATTTTTGGGATCAAGCTTTAAAATGATTTTTTTTCAAAAAAAAAAAGAAAAATTGAATAGACAGCACGGATAAAACACATACATAATTGTAAGGCCCACGGAGGACCAACCACTAGCCGCCTCATCTAGATAATATCATATCATTAAAAGCTCACAATTACCGTGAGAAATGTACTAGAGATATTTTGTGATTAAAAGCACACAATACAGTTATTAGGCCACGTCAAAAAACATTCGAACCGACTGTATGATCAAATCCATTGTTAACACGTACTTATTTTGACAGCCATTCGTTTTACAAGCCACGGTTGGGACGGTCAGGATGGCTAGATAAAAGTAATGTTTTAAACCATAAGAGATCCTTGATGGGGACCATTGAGTAGAAGTTCAGGGAACCTATTTTATATGGATGATGTTGACCGTTCATTACTGCAGGCTATTGATCGGATGTTGAAAGGGTCGGATCGGTGTGATATTTTCGTAGTGGCACGTGAAATGCACGATGGTAGTTAGGAACAGGCGGTTTGGCTACCAGAGCCAGGTGGATAGTTGTCGGTGTTATGTGGACCCTACAATGATGTATTTGTTTTATCCTCGCCGTCCATCCATTTTGAAAGATAATTTTAGTGTTTGATACAAAAAAATGAGGTAGATATGTTTTGGTAAAAAGTAGTGATCGAATGTCCACCATTAAAAACCTCCCAGGGCCCAATGTAATGGTTGTTTGACATCCAACCTGTTGATTAAGTCATAAAGACTTGGATGAAGGGGAAAAAAAATATATCAGCTTGATACAAAACTTTTGTAATCCAGTAAGTTTTTAATAGTGATCATTCAATCAACAATGTGTGGTCCACTTGAGATTTGGATCAAATTCGTTTTTGAGATCATATCATAAAATCATATGTAAGAATTAATGAACGGTATGGATGAAACATATAAATTATAGTGGGGCCCACAGCGCACCAATCACTGGACCACTAGCCAGTGGCTACAGGCAGGGTCACTAGCCACTCTGTTTCCGTAGCGGACGCGGTTTGTTTCTTATCAAATGAAACGCGGATTGTGCATTGAGAAAGCGGAGGGTGTGTATGAATTCTCCAGGGGCATTGTGATGTATGTGTTGTGTTTTATCAACCGTCCATCTGTATTTAATTCATTTTAGAACACAGGCCAAAAATTGAAGCATATTCAAGCTCAAGTGGTAGATTGGGCGAAAGATACATAGTTACAACGAGGTCTTGGTATCGATTCCCTAGTGGGGGTGGCTAATAGTGAAGTGTGAACTGAACGTGGGTGTACTAACAAGCTAACAAAAACAAAACAAAAAAACAAAACCTCAAGCAGGTTAAAATCTCTCGATTTGTAATGATAAACTGCTCGTGTCATCCTGACCTTATTTTGAATTCTCAAAACGCTCCACCCCCACCGGTGCAGAAAGAAAACCCATCACTGTCTCAACCGTGCTACCCGAGGCTATGGGGAAGTCGTAATAGGAAAGCACGTCACATGAAATAGTGAAAATTGAACACCCATCATTGAATGGTCACGAAAATATTGGATGACGCTAATATTTGTATTTTCCATTCATTCGGGTCCAAACAAGATGTGTGTCCTTATAAACATGTTAGATGACAAATAAACATAATGTGACAGCATTATTCCCATTATTTCTTATGATGCAAATCCCCTGAGCTTTGAATATGCTTCAATTTTAGGTCAGGCCTAAATTAGATAAAACATATACATCATAATGAGCCATGTGAAGAATTCAAATCAAGGCCTTCATTATACAATTGGCATCCTTTAGAAGTTTTTAATGGTGAGTGTTCAAACAACACTCTTTCATGTGGTGTGGTCCATATAATATTTGGATCTAGTTCATTTTTGGTTTCATACAGTGAAATAATCTGAAAAAATAGATGGATGGCTTGGATAGGATGCATACATCATGATGGGGCCCACAAATCACTGTCAATAGGCAATCTACGCCGAACACGGATTAGCTACTAAACTTGACAGTAATGAGACTTCTTGCTAAAGTGACATTAGGGTTGTACACGGACTAAACCAAGTCAAGCTTGACATGGTTTGACTCGGCTCGATCACTAGTTGACCCTAGCTTGAAATCGGCTTGCCTCGATCCTCGAGCCTGACTGGCCAGCTCAGCTTGGTTCGATTAGCAACTCGGGCTAGTTCGAGCCTGTACGACATTTTCTCAAATACATAAAGTGTACTTTCAATTTATCACAGTTTACAAAATAGCAGCAGCAGTTTACAAGTATTTCATCAAACACTAAGTAGGCGGTACCAAAATTAATATCCAAGTTTAATTTTATCATGTAATGTTTGTTTATATATATAGTTATTTGTTTCATATCCATACCTTCCTCGCCATCGGCCGATCCATGAAGAATGTATTCAGCTAAAACAATGCTTAATTGAGTCATTTCATCAAACACTTGGTGACCAACATCAATGTCAAAATAACTAAGTCATCGAACTAGTTCGATCCGAGTTTGATTCGAGTTGAGGTTCAATCCAGGTTGATTTGAGCTCAGCCAAGCTCAAACTCAGCTCATAATTTTTTCAAGTTCTAAAAATCAACTTAACTCGGATTGAACTCAATTTCGAATCAAGTCGAATCAAGCTTTTTCAAGTAGGGTCAAGTCAAGCAAGTTAACCGAGCTAACTCGGTTCATGTAATGCTCTAAGTGACATCACTACGGTTTGTGCCCCACCATAATGTATGTGTTGTATTTGCATGGTTCATTCATTTTTAGACATCATTTTAGAACATGATACAAATAATGAGGTAAATCCAAAGCTTAAGTAAACTCCACCAGAACAGAAGACTCTAGTAATTGAACAACTACCCTTAAAAACTTTTTGAGGCCACAGGAAACTTCCATTAAGCTGATATTTATGTTTTCCCTTATTCCATGTCTGTGTTAACTTCAAAACAAACTTCAAACCAAGTTGGGTTTCAAATTAACATAATGGCGGGCCTAGGAAGGTTTCAACGGTGAGCATCACATCACTGTCCTACTGATTTCTATGCTAGTTCCATTTGAGCTTTGTATCTGCCTTATTATTCGGCTCATACTCTAAAATAATATCTACAAATAAATGGACGGCGTGTATGCAACACATACGGCATGATGGGGCCCACATGACGTGGTGACGTCGCTACTGTCGGGCTCACTAGATGATCCGTCCATCCGCGTCCCCAATGAAAAGGATGGTTGGTGCGCACAACATGTAAAGACAGGACGCGGATTTCCTGTAAAAGCCTCTCGCAGTATGTGATAAATCCATTTCGTCCATTCATTTTGATAGCTCATTTCACGACGTTCTACCAAAATTTAGGTGATAAAAAACTAAGTAGGTAACGCAAGAGGGAAGAATGGGGAAAGAAATTCCTGCCGTTGAAATCTAGGCTCCACCTTGATGTTTATATGCTATCCAAACAGTTTATAAGGTCATTCCCAATGGTATGAAGTGAAAAAACCAAAAATATAGTCTGATACAAAACTTTTATGGCCATAAGAATGCTTCAACGGTGATCACTATATTCCAACTGTTTTCTATCGTGTGGTCCACTTCAGTGTTGGATACAGATCTTTTTGGTCTCACGTCTAAAAGGATATCTTAAATAGTATGGACGGTGTGGATTTATCAAAAACATCTCAATGGATCCCACCCAGCATCCTCGTGCAGAAGGAACTTTATGGTAAAGGCCTTCGCAGGAAATCCGCGTCCGTGAAGAAAGTCGCGTGTATTTATATGCACTTCACGCTATGAATTCTCAAAATTACGTTTTTTAAGAACGCGGCCCGCACACGCAATCTTAGTTACTCGGTATGCAATCCGCGTCCCCATGAGCAGGGCTGGTTGGTCTGGGCTGAAATCAGATTGCAAACTGAGCTACTCGGAGTAAACTCTGTTAGCTCCACCATGAATGTATGTGATTTATCCATGCGGTTCATCCATTTTTCTACCTCATTTTAGGGTTCAGCTCAAAATTGAAGCATATCCAATGTTGAAGTGGACCATGCATAAGAAATTGTGGAAATAATGATTTTCAATCTTGAAAACATGCTAGGCCTATGAGAACGTTATTAGTCATCTAACCTGTTAATAAGATCTCACAGGCAAAGATGAAGAGGAAACAAATATTAGCTTGATCTAAATATTATGTGGGATCAAGAATATTTCACAGTAGATGTCCAATTTACACTGTTTTTTGTGGTGCGGTTCACTTGAGCTTTGGACGCACTTTGTTTTTTTAACTCAAGCTCTAAAATTATTTGTAAATGGAAAGAAAGAAGGGATAAAATATTTAAATCATAGTAGACAAAAAATAGTGAGTTAGGGCTCGTTTGGCCGGGCAGATTAGATGGGATAGGATGGTATTAGAGTGGATTGCACGGAATTCAAGATAATGATAGCTGCGTCAATGGATTGTTGCAAGATCTATAGGATTGCTATATCCAGTCTGTTTGGCACGCCCAGCCAATCCTGGGAGTAAACCTTCCATCCCATTCAATCCCTCAAACCAAACACGTCCCAGGCACTTTCGAAGGGATTAGGGTGAATTGAATGGGATTTAAATGTAATGATGGTGATGCCAGTGGATTGTCTTAAGATCCATGGGATTGCTATATCTCAGGGTTAGGATCCCGTGTCTGTTTGGCACGCCAGTCTAATCTCGAAATCTATCTTCCAATCCCATCCAATTTGCCCAGCCAAACAGGCCCTTAGCGATCAGATTTGGCATGCATTTGGCCACCGACACGCCTCACTACTGGATGGTCCTCTATAGGCCCCATGCAGTCTGTCCATTTTGCTAGGTCACTCTATGGCATAAGCTAAAAAATGAGGCAGATCAAAATGCCAGGTAGACCACGTCATAGAAAACAATGGTAATTAAAAGATCAAAAAACTTCTCGGCGGCCACAAATTTTTGGATCAAGCTGATATTGTGCCCTCATCTACGTGTATGTGACCAAATCAATAGGTTGAATGGCAAGCAAACAACACGGTGGGCCCTAGGACATTCAATGATGTTGGACTACATAGCACCATCCAATGGCTACGTGGCGTTTAGCAATTTCAATACGCAATCCGTGTTCCTGGCCGAATCTATTCTCGATGTATCACATCTAAACGTGTCGTTGGCCTTCCCACCCTCAACTACTTTCAGTGATGTGGCTAAGTCTAGAGGTGGTGGATGCCCTTTACCAATTTGTGGCGGTATATTCATCCTAATCTTATTGTGATTAGACTGAGAATCCTGGGTCAGTTTGGGCGGTGGGATTAGAAGGGATTAGGTGGGATAGGATTTAAAAAACATAATTATTACCCATGGCAGGGATTGTCCCCTGTTGCCACGGGATAAAATTAATGCCATGCTTTGTTGATAATACGGTGGTACATTGAATGGATATTCCCACCATCATTTGAAATTACTGAAAATAATACGTGTTATATCTAAACGTTTCATTTGTTTTGTAACCTCATTTTATGGCATGGACCTAAAAATGAGGTACATATCTAAACGTTTCATTTGTTTTGTAACCTCATTTTATAGCATGGACCTAAAAATGAGGTAGATTCAAAACTTACGTAGCCCCAAAGAAGTTTTCAACAGTAAATATTCAATCCCTATTGCTTTCTATGGTGGGGTCCACTTGAGCTTTAAATTTACTTGATTTTTTGGCCCATGCTCTAAAATAATCTCGATAAATGAGTGGATGGTATGGAAATAGCCCACATATCATGTTGGGACCTACACAACTTTCCAAACATTGATTGAAATTGGCACGGGACCAATGCAATTCCATTTAATGTAATTTCAAGCTTTTTCATTCTTCCCCAACATGGAGTACTCAAACCCATGACCTCGTGCTGAAACATACCAGGTCCACCACATAGCTATGAGTGGGGACCCAACCTAAGCATGCTAATAAATTACTTTTTAACTTATAGTTTCGCAAGCGACTTTGTAAAAGTACCCAAGGGCTTGTTTAAGAGCGTGGATTTGGAACCCCCTAGATTTAGAATCCCTAGATTTGAAATCCTCTTGTTATGTTTGGCACCCATGCTATAAATGATATATTTATGGGGTTTTGAATTTAATTAGTAAATTAATTTAATATTTCTAATTAATTAACGTATATAATGTCTGACACAATGGTTGTAATAAGCCTGCCGAAATATATACTTTGTCTGAAGATGATGAAATTCCAAGTCTCCAATGGACCACAAGCACAAGTTTATGTTCGAGTGACTAACTAATGATTTTTAACCGTTGATTTAAATGAACAATGTTTGGACGGCACTAATTATCATATTAAAGTAATTATAATGATGCAATTGATAATTTAGTTGTTTTGGGATATCATTAACGGGCCCTGTGCCCAATAGTTTAATAGTGTAGTGACACACATATTGCATATGTAACTCTGGTAAGGATTTTAGATGAAATCCAAGTTCTCATGGTGGATTTCAAACCCACACTTACTTTGTGGTGCCAAACAGCCCGCAATTTTAAATTCCCCAAATCTATGGTGCCAAATGACCCCTTAAGCTCTCTCCGTCTCTCATCTTTTAGGATGGATGGTCCATATCAAAGGTGGCCCCACATGAAGGACAATCACATTAAACAATATGGGGCCACACAGTGGATGGTTCACATTAAAGGTGGGCTCCATGTGATGGATGACCCATATAAACATGGGCCCACATAATAGGTGGTCCACATCAAAGATCAGCGCCCAATGATATATAACCCACCTTCAAAGTGTGTCATATGATGGATGACCCACTTCAAAGGTATGGCCCACATGAAGGGCAGTGGGATTGAAGGTGGGCCCCACATGATAGACAATAGCATTGATGGTGGGTCTCACATGATAAATGGTCAACATCAAAGGCTAGCCCCTAATGATGAATGGCCACATCCAAGGTGGACCCACACAATGAATGATCCACCTCAAAGTTGGGTTCCACGTGATGGGTGGTGGATATTGAACATGGGCCCCATACGATGGACAATAACATTGATAATGAGCCCTCACAAGAGGATAATTGTCACGCCCCAAACTCAAAAATCGGATCCACATGAATCCCGATTGCCGAATCCGGTGCCGACAGCCTCCGTAGTGCCCCATTCTCGACTTCTGATAATCAAATGTTAGATTCTGATCCTGGGATCCTACAAGGAGGATTTTCAGAATAAATTTTTTTTTTGTAATGGAGCATAACCACAAGCATAACCGAATCACAAAACAACATCACCACATATTCACTATATCAAAAATTTTAAGTACAATGTGAAAAGGAAAATACAAGGTGATCAAAAGCTCCAAAAGGTCCTGATATGCACTCCTGCCTCAGCGTTGCTACTGTCCAACGTTACCTGCACGCAACTGTCGTGCATAAGCTTACAAAAGCTTAGAGGGTGGTGTAAGTGTGTGCGTAAGGCAAACGCCAAGTGTACAGTATCAGAACAATGCGGAAGTATGTGGTAAGTCCATAGAATCAACCATGCCAAAGCTATGCGATGAGATATGAATGTCATCGGCCACACCGATACAATGAAAGGCCTATATAGCCGAATGTCATATGCGAAATGCAATCCAAGCAAGTTGGTACTCCTCAAGTACATATATCAGTACAGTTTCTCTCTGGATATCACCGGGGTCTAATACACTTCGCCGAGACTACCACCTCTCTAGCTGCACAGTCAAGCAAGCGGAATAGACCTCACTATCCGCCTGACCAGTAGTCTGTCAATACTTACCCGGCTCGTTGATAGCGGACTCATTTACGAGCTGGTCAAACTCAGCCTAGCTTATAGCCCCCTCACTCAGGCGGATAAGGCCACACCCCCTTCCAACCGACCACGACACAGTGGGAGACGCGGCATACTAGTATTCGGCACTCGGGCGCTCGTGTATCCACTCGGTCTAGACGTTGGAGCATCTCCTGGTACCAAAAAAGTTCTGGGACTTTCACCCAAGGACATCCTAAGTGCCCACAGTGCTAGAATAAGTATTTTCGGTATCCAATACGGTCATCCACGATGTACCTATAGAGCCACGGCCCTGATGTCGCTAGGGCGTGCAGTGATCAAGTCACATGTATGCGAGATGCATGAATCACACGTTGAATCATGCAGAAATCCAGCGCGTACTGCGCGATCATGTAGGGCACTCCGTCTCATAACGGGTCCCATAAGTAGTCTGCCCAATGGCATATGCTATGATCAGTCACTACTCAAATCAAGTATACATATGATGCGTATGGGCATGAATCATGAGGCTATACTAAGCATGTTATAAAGTGATGAATTAGTAACAAGTATGGGCCTATCAATGGGCCTTAAGGAGAGTTACAATACGGACATTTAACCAACATTGTACTTACAATGTGGACGTCAAACCAACATTGTTCCTTAGGCACGACCTGCCATAATGTCATTACATGAACCATGAGAGATCACTCATTACAATGGACCCTAAGGTCATCTCGTTGGGCCTCGACCCATGGGCCTTAGATACATTAAATGGGCCGTATCACATGGATCTTACATTCATCAAATGGGCTACATTAATGGGCCTCACCAATGAGCCTTATGTACCTTGCAATGGTCCATGACCCATGGGCCATGAAATACATCAAAGTGGGCCTACACACATGAGCTTAAATATATCAAATGGGCCACTCCATTTACGCCCCATGCACATCAAATGGGCTTGATCCCATGGGCTTTAATATATATATCAAATGGGCTTGAATCCCGTGGGCCTTATATAGAATAAATGGGCTGGATCCCATGGGCATTGCATATGTCAAATGGGCCCAAACCCATGGGCATTATACATGCCAGATGAGCTTAATCCCATAGCCCTTATATGTATCAAATGGGCCTGATCATTTGGGCCTCAGATATATACCAAGGTAGGCCTCAATGAATGGCCAAAGTTAAATCAATAAAGGGCCCTATACACATGCCATGGTGGGCCCATTTGAACCATAGATCTGGCTCATTTTTAGCTCAAGCCATAAAAATAAATTTATAAAAATAAATGGACGGTTTAGATGCAACACATGCATCATGGTGGGGGTCCACATGAGCTGAGGATCTAGCTCATTTCTTAACTCTCAAATGGATGGACGGTTAGGATACAACTCCTGCACCATGGTGGGTCCCACCATCCACACCTGGATGGTGTGAATAAAACACATACACCACGGTGGGCTTCCACACCGTCCGCTGGACAGTGTGAGCAAAAGACGTGCATCAAGGTGGGCTCCACCGTCCGCCTGGACGGTGGAAAGAACACATACATCACTGTGGGTCCCATGTGAGGGGCCCACCATAATGTTTACACACCATCTAACCCGTTGATAAGGTCAAGGAGACCTGGTTGAAGAGGAAGTACAAATTTCAGCTTGATCCAAAACTTATGTGGGCCCCAAAAAGGGTTTCAGTGGTAGATGTTCAAGCTCACTGTTTCTTACAGTGTGGGCCACCTGAGCTTCGGATGATCCTCATTTTTGGAGAGGGCCCACCTCAGAGGGTGGGCCATCTCATGAATGAGTTAGATGGCAAATTAACATTAAGGTGGGGCCCATGTGCAGGGCCGTGGGTCCCTGCCCACCGTCCGCCCGTCTGCTGGCGCGGCTACACCTGACACAGCAGCAGCAACGTTCTGCTGTTGCATGTATGATATTTTTTTATTTTTTTTTTTGGAAACCTGATTTTTCAACGTTTTCTGAACGTGGGTCCCGTATTAGTGAAATCCATCCCAGTCATTGGCTTTTACAGCTCGAAACAGTCTAAATGAGTCCCATATTCAATTTTTTTTTGGGCATATACAATGACCAAAGCGTATTTCAATGGTAGTAGTACTGTTTTCAACCCTATGGCCCACCGGATACTCCGATCAACTTGATTTTTGGACTCAACGCCTAAATTAAGTCAGGAAAGAGGATGGACGGTATGGATTAGAAACATTCATCGAGGTGGGGCCTACATGAGCAACCCTTCCCCAAGCTTTGAAACAAAGCTTTTATTTGTGTTCCCCCTCTTGACGTCCAGCGTCCAGGGGACGCTGGACGGTTTGTACGTTGAGGTGAACCCTGCTGAGGTGGGCCACCACTGATGGATGGACACATTTAAGGTGGGCCCCACTTATAAATGGCTTGGGTAGGATACAAGCCACATGGTGGGGTCCATTCAAGTGGGCCACATGGCCACATCATTACACAAGGAAAAAAAATAATAAATGGAAAGAGAGGGAGAGAGAGATAGAGTGAGAGTGGGACACGCGTGATGGAGGGACCCCGGCACTATGGGCCCTACATTCAACCATCCAATCATACATCAATGGGTCCCATTGCATATGGGTCATTCAAACAAAAGATCAACGGTGAAGATCCATCTCCACTAAAAATGGACGGTCTAGATGACCTCTTAGTGCAAGAAAAGTAAATATCATGATGGGGTCCATGGAGAATGGCCCCATCATGGAATGATTTGATAATCAAGATGGGTCATCGGCCACATCTTAAGGTCCCAAATGAGATCCACACCATTGATCGGTGGGCCTCACTTGGCCCATCATAGAAATATGAAAATCTAGCTTATGGAAACACTCACCACTTGATCTTCTTAGTCCGTCGGGATGCCGGTCTCCTAGAGCTTCACTTTGATGGTGGAGATGGAAGATGGATGGCTAGGATGGGAGATTTGGGAGTGGGAAGTGGGCCACCAAAAATCACTTCTTTTCTCATGGAAATCCTTGGACGTGGGAGTGCTTTCTTACTTGAGATTTTGAGATGAGAAATGAGAAAGAGAGAGAGAGAGAGAGTTGTAAGGAAAGAGGGATGGGTGATGGGTGAAAGGGTGAGGTGAGTGATGTGTGATGTGAGTGATGGGTGAGGTGAGAGCTTGGTTGACTTTTGGTGGTTGCTTAACTTGTGAAGAAAGAAAGCATGGGTGTGTGTACTTGACATGAGAGGTGATTGATGGGATTGATGGGACATGTTGTAGAGATTTTCTTGGGAATACAAACGCGCGGCGTTTTCTCGAAATAAACGCTGGCTCACATCTCTTAGTCAGGGTATCGGATCGGTACATGAGTCACGGCGTTGGAACCGCGGTGACGGTGCGGTCGCAATGCTACAAGTCTCGGATTAAGCCGGCTCAAATGTATATGATACGACTTACGGTCATACGCAAAGTCGATTACAGGTCGCAGGTCACCGAAATTTGACGAAAAGGATCGCGGGAAACAACGGAATAGTACGGATTAGGATACGAGTCTTACAATAATTCACATCAAAGGTCAACCCCTAATAATCAATGACCCACATCCACGGCCCCTAATAATCAATGACTCACATCCATGACAGGCCATGCATAATGGATGACCTACTTCAAAGTTGGTCCACATTAAAGGTAGGCCCCACATGATGGATGGCCCGCATCTAATGTCCAACGTGATGGACTACTCACATCCAAGGTGGGCCTTGCATGATGGATAGCATGCATCAAAGGTGGGCTTCACAAGGTGGGTGGTCCACATCAAAAGTAAGCCCCACATGATGGATGGTTCACATTGAAAAAAGTCCAGGGTGGTCCAACATCTGAATGGTCCACATCTCAGGTTGGCCCCACATGATAGCCAATAAATATTAAGGGTGAACCAAACAAACTTGAGAAATAAGCAATTATATGATGTTGGAAACCAAACATACTTTTTAACTTTTTTGTTGTCACCTTATTTACCAAGCATATTATCTACTTCAAGTATAGGTAACTTATGTAAAGCAACTCCCAATCAAATCAGAGAATATTGAATGGTGCATCTTATTAAAGGCTTGTTACATACCATATAAAGAAGATGATTCCCACGTGCTTCAGCCGTCAATAGGCCCACAGAGAGTTGGTGGACACAGATGCTTTTAGAAAGTTCGTGGACATTAGTTCTTTTATAGGCATAGACTATCAAATCATTATAAATGTGGACCACACTAGGATGAACCTAAGGGTGCAAATGGGTTGGGTTGATATAATGGGTCATCAGACCCACTTAGGAATTAAATAGGATTGGATCAAAATTTTAGACCCATGAGTGAGTCTAAGTCCAAAAGTTCAACCCCATTGCTGAATGGGTTGGAAAAAGTGGCAATTTTATACATCTAACTACTTTTTTTTTCCTAACAAACGCACTCACACCTAGGGGTGTACATCAAGTCGAACCGAGTCGAGCTGACCCAACTTGAACTCGGCTCAGCCACTAGCTGACCCCGGGTCAAACTCGGCTCGGCTTGGTCCTCGAGCCTGATTAGCCAGCTCAGCTCGATTCAGTCAACAGCTCAGGCCAGTTTGAGCCAAAATTAAGCCTCTGCGGCATTTTCACAAACACATACAATGCACTTTTAATACCTCACAGTATATAAAATAGCAGCAGTTGTTTACAAGTATTTCATCAAACACCTTATATGCAACATCAAAATTAAGAAAAAATAGTATTTGTTTCATACACATACCTTCCTTACCACTAGCCGACACTTCGTTGAGCCATTTTATCAAACACTTGGTGAGCAACATTAATTTCAAAGTAACCGAGGTACCAAACTAGTTCGATCTAAGTTTGATTCGAGTTGGGGTTCGATCCGAGTCGAGTCAAGCTGGGGCAAGCTCGAACTCGGTTTGAAATTTTATCAAGCTCAAAAAAATCAGCTCGACTCGGCTTGTCGAATTAAGCTTTTTCAAGTCATGTACACCCCTACTCGGCTCAAGCTCAGCTTCGAACCGAGCCGAATCAAGCTTTTTCAAGCAAGCTAACTGAGCTAACTTAGTTCTCGTACACCCCTACTCACACACCATCTAACTAGTTCTCGTACACCCCTACTCACACATCATCTAACTAGATGGTGTCTGGGTGCACTATGGTGTTTGTACGACATTGGGCCCATCTAGCAAGGTTGTTCCGTCATGAAAATGAGATGTCTCAAAAATTGGTTGATCCAATTCTCTGGTGGGGCACGCCACTGAAAACCATGAACAACCACCTATAAAAAGGAGAAAACAGAAAAAACCATCTACAATCATGTGGGCCATTCTATTTTCATGGTTGGATCCACCTGATTATTGGGGTATTCCATTTTCATGATTGCCTCAGCCTGATTTTTGGGACATCTTAATTTCATGGTGTGACAACCTTGCTGAATGGGCAAGATGTCATAGAAACACCAGCTAGTGTGTTATTTCTGAATGGAGATTGTGTACTGACACTGCCAGTTGGGATGTAGCTACTGGATTGTACTCTGTGGGCCCCACAATGATATGTGTGCTTTATCCAAGCCATTCATCTATTTTGGATCATTATTTTAGGGTATTAGTCCAAAAAAAATTGATTCCAAATCTCAGGTGAACTACACCATAGGAAAACAGTAGTGATTGAACACCTAACATTAAAAACTTGTTAGGATCCATTGTAATGTTTATTTGTCATTTAACCTCTTGATTAGTTCATAAAGACTTTGATGGATGAAGAGAAAATAAAAATATCAGCTTAATTCAAAACTTTTGTAGCCCTTAAGAAGTTTCCCACAGCATGCTTAATCACGCTAATGTCCTTATGGTGCGGTCCACCTAAAATTTTGATCAGCCTAATTTTTGGGCTCATGCCTTAAAATGAGCTTGCAAAATGGATTAAGAGAGGGTGGGTAAAACACATAAATCATTGTGGAGCCACATCCACTATTTTAAAGTCTAATTAGGAAAAGTGAGAATAAAAAATTATAATTAATTAATTAATTAATTAATAGAAGTGAAAGTTGATGAGATTGGTTGTTATCACGTATGACATTTTTGCAGGAAAGAAATGGATAGATGTGATACAAAAATTTTAAAAAAGCATAGTGGGCCCACCTAATTTTGGTTACTCAGTAGCCAATCCGAATTATGGGTGAGCAGGTTGGTGCGCCTAATGTCTATCTTACTTTAGACTTTGGATCTTGAAATGTATGATTTTCATGGACGAGGACTTCTTGCAAAAGCCTTTGGCATAAAGTTCCAGCATGTAGTAGGTGCAAGGCGGGCTCACTGATGTTTGTGAGAAATCCACTTAGTTCATATGCTTTTCTAGAATAGTTTAGGATAAGAAACCAAAAATCAGTTGCATACAGAACTCAAGGTGGCCATACAAGAAGAAATAATGGGGATTTCGTGACCAACGTTGAAACATTTGCATGGACATAGAGTTTTGTATCAAGCTAAGTTTTTTGTGTTTTCACTTCATCCAAGTGAGAATGACTTTATAAATGGTTTGGATGGTATATAAACATTAACATAGAGCCTAGGAAGGTTTTAATGGTAGAAAACTATTTCTCAGTTTTCCTCTCGTATGGTGGTTTTCGTGTTGGCTGGCGGGAACTATAAGCACTTTACAATTTGGATTTTCAAAAGTATGTTTTAAAAGGACGTAGATTGTATTCCAGTGCCTACCACGCAACTAGTCGGTGCTCTGTGGGGCCCACCATGATATATGTGTTTTATCCACACCGTCTGTCCATTTTGCCATATCATTTTAAAGCACAAGCCTATAAAAAAGTGGATGCAAATCTCGGGTGGACCACATAACAGAAAACAGTGGTGATTGAATGCCCTTTTGAATCAAGCTGGTATTTGTGTTTTCCTTTCATCCGTGTCTGTGTTAATTAATCAAACGTTTAGATGGAAAACAAACATTACTGTCGATGCCGGGGATTTTTTTAACAGTGGGCATTCAATCACTACTGTTTTCCTGTGGTGTAGTCCACTTGAGAAATGGATCTGTCTCATTTTCGGACCCATGGGCTAAAATGATCTACCAAAATAGATGGACGGAGTGGATAAAACATATACATCATGGTGGGGCTATAGAACAAACAACCTATAGCCGTGCACTAACAGGGGCAATGGCCAGGCGACCTGACCCGGCCAATGAAGTGACTGGGATTGGACCTACTAGCTTGGGCCGAATCTATTTTCAGATGTCTAAATAAACCGCATGTCTTTGGGCCCCACATACAAACCTGCCGTTGGGCTTCCCACCCTCGACTGCTTCCATTGGTGTGGCCCACCTAAGTCATGGATCAAGATAGGCTGTTCTTTAAGCCTTACCCTAGATACGAGGGTGTGTCTGATAGGCGGAGTGGATGTCCCTTAGTAATTTGTGAGCCCCATTCATCATCATTTGATTGTGATTACAGCGTAACATCCACAGAGTGTTCAAAGATATCTTTCACCGCCTTTTCTTAGGTAATACATCTTCCATTATTAATGCGATGGCACGGAGCATCAAATAACGAGTGGCCATCATTCGTTGGCGCAATATACCCAATGTGCTTATTAAATACCTACGGATGCAAGAATTCTATCATAGGCATGGAAGATGATGTACTTGGTAAGATCATTTCTCACAATCCTTCAAAAATTAAAAATGTTTCTAGAGATATTTGGAACTCTTGTGGTGAGTATGAAGATTTTTAACATCTAAATATCAGATCAATATTTGAACGGATGGAAATCAATGGAATGGGCAAAAATCAGAGCGAATCAAAATCAAGTGAATGGGAGATTCGGATCTAGTGGATCCAGTCCCACCATTTCATGATCAAAAGGGTAGATATAGCTTTGATCAAGCTATTTTTACACATAGCATTGTCTTGAATATCTTCAATATGGGACCATATATGTAAAAGTGAATAACTAAAAACCAACGATTTCATATTTAGACGAACTCCCTATGAGAAGACCACAAGTCATAGTTGCAAAAGATCCTAAACCAATAAGAAAACCTAGCTAGTGTTTTGCCGCAAAAGAAGCACTTGAGAAAGATTTCGAAGCCTCACACCAAACACAACATATCTTCTTTACATTTATCTTAGTTTTAGCGTGAATCAAAACTATCCAATGTCATTGCTACAGTATTGTAGGATTAGCACAACCATCACAACCTTAAGTTGCTGGGTCCCCATCTACGGAGTTATTTCTTGGATAATCAATCACTTTGGTCACATCCTGTTGATCGTCTACCTAAGTCATTCATTTTTTCACATGGGCATATTAGGTATTTATCTTTTTCATTCTCTTATTATTTTTACTATATGAGCTTCATTTAAATATTCATAAAATTGACATTGCTTTGGCTTCTTATTTTTCATCGATATATTCATCGCCATTCTTTTAAGAAATAAATTGGTTGCAATTAATGGTGAAAAAAAAGTCATTAACATAGGGTAAAAAAGAATCCATCGGGAAGGACTAACCCCTATCTTTTCGCAAATCGCTTGATCTGCTTCAACCGGTGGTTAACCGACAGTTAGATTTCCAAATTCTGTCATACTCGATCATCTCAACAAATGAGTTGTTAGCATTCAATCAAATATTGAGTTGAGCATGACTCTTACACACTCATAGTTTATAATCACACATGTAAACCAAATACAGACAGTCGATCGCACATGTAGCCTCATGTTTGATTGAATTGCACAAATAGAACCAAACCAAAAATTATACAAGATGGGGTCAAAATTTTAGACCCATGTGTGGGTTAGGGTCTAAAAGTTCAACCCAAGTGTGGGTTGTCCATCATGAAAATGTGATGTCCCAAAATTAAGATTCATCTAACTATCAGGTAAGAGCATACTATAGAAAACCTTGAACAACCACCTAAAGAACTAGGGGTGTACATTGAGTCGAACCGAGTCGAGCTGGCCTCAGCTCGACTTGGCTCGGCCACTAGCTGACCTTAGCTTGAACTTGGCTCAGCTTGGTCCTCAAACCTGACTAGCCAACTCGGCTCGGTTTGGTCAGCAACTCGGGCTAGCTCGAGCCGAGTTCAAGCCAAGTTCGAGCTGAGTTCATCATTGAGGCATTTTCATAAACGCCTGAATTGCACCTTCAAAATCTCATTGTATGGGAAATAGCAGCAATGGTTTTCAAGGTATTTTATCAAACACCTTCTAAGCAACATAAAAACCAAGAAAAAATGGTATTTATTTCATGTACATACCTTCTTTGCCACCCACACTTCTTTGAGTCAATTTATCAAACACTTGGTGAGCAACATCAATATCAAAATAATCGAGTCACCGAACTAGTTTGATCTGAATTCGATTCGAGCTGAATTCAATCTGAGTCGAGTCGAGCTAGGGGCAGCTTGAACTCATTTTCGAGCTCAAAAAATCAGCTCGACTCAGCTCGAGCTCAGCTTCAAACCGAGCCGAATTGAGCTTTTTCGAGTGGAGTCGAGAGAACTAACCAAGCTAGCTCAATTCGTGTACACCCCTATAAAGAACTTCACATCCACATGGGGCATCCCATTTCATGGTTGGATTTACTTAAGTTTTTAGGGCATCTCATTTTCATGGTTGGATGATTTTTCGGGGTATCCCAATTTCAAGATGAACAACCTTGCTGGATGGACAAGATGTCATACAATAACTACAAAGGCCCCACACTAATATATAATTGGATATACAACTGGTATTTTATTTATTAGTTTAATCAAGGAAAGTAGGAATTAAAAATTATGATTAATTAATTATTTAATAGATAGATGTGAAAGTTGGTGAGATTGGATGTTTTCACGTGTGACACGTTGGCAAGAAAGAAATGGACGGATGTGATATAAAAGTTAAAAATAAAAAATAAAAAATGGGTCCCGTGCAATTTATGTTTGTAAGGATCACTGTATCAGTGCCAACACAACCTATGCCATATTTTCTCTTTTTATCCGCAGAATCGACGCGGATTGCGTCCTACCCCGCCCGTCCCTAGCCCTGAACGGGCAGTTCTGTCGGCGGGCCCACTGTTATGTTTCGGTTTATCCACGCCGTCCATCCCTCCTCTCATATCATTTTAAGATATAATAACAAAAATGAGACAGATCCAACGATAAAGTAGACCACACCACAGATGACCCTTACACTTAATGCAACCGGCAACTAAGCTTATTATTTGGTGTGGTCCACTTGAGCGTTGGAACTTCCTCATTTTTATTTTTATACTTTAAAATGATCCTATAGGAGGGATGGACGGCGTGGATAAACTGATATATTACAGTAGGCCCACCCACGGAACTGCCCGTACGGGGCTAGAGGCGGGCGGTGGTAGGACGCAATACGCGTCCTTGCAGAATAAGCGAAAAGAAAAAGAAAAGAATATCATCTCAAGCAATGATATTGCTTGGATCAGGTGCATGCATGACAATATGATGGTTACCTTTGAAATGTGTCAGGTGGTTGGCTTATTTTGACTTGGAACTCGATAGGGACCCGATCCAGCAAAAATATGTGCCCGATTATAAATGGCTTGGGTGGGCACATCGGTCCAACCCAATCTATTTGCATCCCTAGTTGGTAGAGATGGGCACGGGATGACTCATGTCATCCATCTCGTTCAGATCCGACTCGATTTGAACCGAGTAGACTTCGTCCAATCCAATCTCAAATCGAGTCGAGTTCAAATTACCTAGTAAATCAACTTGACATGAAATCCAGCTTGGTATTTACTCGACTCAACTCGACCTGAAATCCAAACACACACATAGATTTAATGCTTCATACCGCAATTCTAGCAAGTGCACCTAGGTTTTGAGTTGTGATTTCAGCATGTGGATACCTGTTGTGCACTTGCACCCGACCTAACTTGGTGCTGACTTGACCCAAATTGGTACTTATGACCAGGTTGTACTTGATCTAGATTAGTCCTCGCTAGATCTGGACTCGGATCAAGTTAGGCATGGTGGACTCGGTACCAAGTTGAGTCCATTTTGGGTGAGTTCTATTTCAAAACCGGATCGAGTCGGGTTAGCCCTAGCTCAGCCCAACTTGACTTGATGCCCAGCTCTACTAGTTGGACCTAGTTTGCACAAGACAGTGAAAAATTCAACCCATTGGAGAAACCTTTCCATTTGATGTTGGATTTTTAACAATTGGTGAACTGTTACTGATCAATGGACTGGGTTACCTGGATTGATGGCCGTTGGATTGAAGGATTATGGGCATTTAGCAGGGTGATCCATGGATGAACGAGAGATTGCATACGCTTATACATTTCCATGTGCATGGTATCCAAGAAGAGTGTTCGGAGTCCAAGAGTCATTTGGCAGCATGATTTACAGGTATTTGGAATTTAGGAGATTGCCAGTTAACTAAGTTTTCCAATCTCTCCCTTTTGCAGAGATTACCAATCTTTTACCTTTTTGCTTATTTTAAAATCATCTGTCGAAAAACTTTGGTTAGTTGGCTGTTGTGATCCAATGCTTGTAGTCTACTCCAAGCTTGAAATTTCATTATTTTTTTACAAAGTATATATTTTAATGGGTTTAACCATAATGTCAAACATCACATGTAGATATTAAAGTTGATTTAATAATTAAATTCAAACTCGATAAATATACTACATAATTTCAATGCATTGTTATTTTTGAATTATAGGAGGTCCTAAATACAGGCCGCTAAACACAACTAAGGATTAAAAATTTAGGTATTTGAAATCCAAGCTTGAAACGGGATAAGGACAGGGGCTGTCAACAGGCTAGGCCTGAAGTTGGCTTCAGCCTAGATTTTGAATTGTTTAAGGCCAGACCTATTCAAAATTTAGATTTTGACAGTATTCCGGCCCATTGACAACCTAATGTAAGGGTTTAGCTTGTGAAGAAAAATGCTAAAGAGCGCCGGCACATATTGTCTTGGTCCCGGGCCTTTTTTAGAACTCACACACTCGTATCATTGGCGAGCAAGGGGTGGAAGAAGTGGTAACAACAATTACGTTGTTGAAAAGCACACCTAACATTCGATCCATGCCATGCAAAATGGGTGAAGAAAGTCCAATGATCCACATGAATGATGATTCCATGGTCCACTTTGGATATATAAAACCTTTGGGATCATATGACCATGACAATCTCACATGTGGCTTTGCAATCAAAGAAGATAAGAAAGGAGAGGCTAGTGTTAGGAAGGTTAGCATCCTTGGTCACTGTGATTTATGGTGATTTATGGATGGTCAAGATTATGGATCTAGACCATGCATTAGATTAGACCCATTTTTTAGAAAGGGTCAAGCTGGGGTCTCAAGTTCTTGGTCCATGCTCAGGCTGATGGATTGACAACTACGGCGGGCTGATAATCTAGACCTGAATCCGATCAGGTTCGGGTACTTGTCAGATACCTCTTGGGTCGCTGAATCTGAGTTACAAGTTGGGTTAGGGACAAACAAGAGCATTTACATGGTTTGGGCCACCTAATGAATGAATTATATCTCACATCCATGTATCACCTCAAAATATGCATTATGTATGAATGAGCTCCCTTACATGTATGTGGCTCTGGAAACCTGTCTCATTGCTAGAATAATCAATACATATTTACAGGACCTAAGTTTTTGAATGTAAAGGTTCTGTAAATATGTGCAAATAAATCTTTACATGTATAAGGGCTCTGTAAATTGGAAGGGTAGGATATGGGAAGAATTAGGCCTACCTCCAAGTCTGGTCCATTTACATCCCCATGTGAGAAGTGGATTGCCTTATGACATGCTATTATCCAATTAGATGGGGCTTATGAGTATATACTCCAAACAACTTCAAAATATCTTTCGTGTGGGGGCTAGCTCATATCGCGCGGTACATAATCCAATCAAATCCCGTCACACTTAAGTTGTTTGACTCAAAACTCAATCTTGCATTTTGTGTGTGCCCTAGGTGGGTTAGATCCAAATGTGGCTTGAATCGAATTGAACATGTATCGCTTTGTGTGTCAAAATAAACCGAGAGAATGAAATTCATACTATTTGACTTTTCATTCAGCCACCAATAGTAAGAAATCAAGTAATTTGTGAAATGGAGGTTTTGTCTTTTTAATTAATTCTTTATGCCTTACAGATAAAATAAATTTCAATTAAGCACATAATAACAATCGCAAATCAATAATAACACAATATAAATAAAAACTAAAACATGCTCAAACTCAAAAGTAGTTTATTAATATTTATTATAGTAATATTCACGGTCAACTTTAAAAAGAAAAAAGAAATCAAGTTTCATTGCGAAACTACCATAATGCCAAACAGTTGTCTATTTGATACTTGATGAGAAGTCAGACTTCATGGTAAGACGATCATCTAACGCAAGATGGTTGTTTGTTTGTCATTTAACAAAAATCAAACTTTATGACAAGACAACTGATAGAGAGCGGATCTTCAAAAATATTCTCAAAACCTTATTAAGAGACCAAGGACTTAATGAGAAAGCCAATAGGGTGAGAATCTATAGAGAGTATTATACTATTGGCTAAACAGTCGTGGTTCAACTATCTGTTCATCACTTCAATCAAAAGATCTTGTCTTTGGAGTGAGACAATGGATAGAATTACATCACACATAGTAGGAAAGCTCTACATCATTCCATTTGAAATTTAGTAATCTTTTTATTGATCCAACGGTGTGTTCATAAGCATATAATTGAGAGATGAGTAGTATGATTGGCCAATGTTTTCTTTAACATTATGATAGCCAATAGTGGATGATTTAGACCAAAACAAAACTAAGGGCGTCCATGATGAACAAAAGATAAACAACATTGCACTTTGTTGCGTTGGATTGGCATGAGCCTATAACTTTTCATTATTTGCTTTATTTACAGACATGTGGGTGATGTATGACCTTAGGAGTCCATTTTCCATTAACTTTTCATTATTTGCTTTATTTACAGACATGTGGGAGATGTATGACCTTAGGAGTCCATTTTCCATTGTTTTCATTTCAGTCAATTGGCCTGAAATTGGCTAATTGGCAAACATGGTCAATCGCACTCTCTTATAAGTTGTGCCCTACGATTTTCGCATAATCATCCTACCATCAAGAAGGCATAGTCATTCATATATAACCACGTGTGATAAAGAGAATCATCACCAGCTAATCATGCAATTATTACACTCTTCTAAGCTAGTATGTAAACTATGGCCTTTTGGATTTGCCACATGTATGTATGACAATTGCTCACTTTGATCCTTCTAATTAATTACGCGAGGTATGTTCCTTAGTGATGGCCATCCTAGTTGTACACTACTTTTCATCCACGATCATCTCAGTGGTAAAGATTTAGTCATGATCTTTTGTATAATAGTGTTATCATGACAAAATTTGATTGGGTGCTAAGCCACCGTAATATACATGCTGAATGAGATCGAAACAACTTTTAAACATGCTTTGTGTGGGCTCATTTTTAATAATGACCTTCTATTCAATTAAATAAAGTCACATTATGCTTGTATGGATGCTATTATAGACGGGATTGCATGTCATCATGTTATCACTTAATAATATATCGAGTGTTTTTTTAATTGTGGGTCCCACATTGATGTTTGTGTTTTGTAATTCAGTTTCCTTGGCTCATTTTAAAGTATAGTATAAAAAATGAAGCATATCCAAAATCTCAGGTGGATCAAACCACATGAAACAATGGCTCGGTGCATTAAAAACTTTAGCTGGACTAATAAAGTTTCGGATAAAGCTGATATTTATGTTTTTTACTTCATCAAGGTCTATAGGACGATGCGACCTGGGTTGGATGACAAATATAAATTATGTGGGTTTTAGGGAATGCGATTTACTGCTTTTGCAAGAAGTTCTCGCGCAAGGATGGTGCGATTTACTGCCTTTTGCAAGTTCTTGCGCAGGGATACTGGGTGGGACCCACCACTATGTTTTTAGTAAATATATTTTGTTCATCCGTTTGGCAATTTAAGAAAATCAATCAAAGATGAGGTAGATACAAAACTAAAAGTGGGCCACATAAGAGGAAACAGTAACGATTCAGTGAGAACCGTTGAAATATTTTTATGACCATAAAAAAGATTTATTTCGGGTAAAATTTTTTATATTTTCACTTCATCCCGTGGTAATGATCTTATAAACGATGTCGGTGGTATATAAACGACAAACCAGAGCTCAGGAAGGTTTCAATGGTAGGTATTTCTTTCCCCAACTTTTCCTCTCGTGTGGCTCACTTTATTTTTGGATCCACCTCGTTTTTGATCGATTTTTGTAAATGAGCTCGCCAAAGGGATGAACGGAATACGTTTCTCTAAAAGATAGTGGTGGGCCCCACCCAGCATCCCTGCGCAGGAACTTCCTGCGAAAGGCTTTCGCAGGAAATCCGCGTCCGGTTCTAGGAAGCTTTTTACGGTGGGCGTTAAATGACCACTGTTTATCGTGGTGTGGTCCACTTTTGATTTGGATACGCTTCATCTTTTACACAATGCCCTAAAATAAGCTGAAAAAACTGATGGACGGCTAGATATACATCGCATACATCAAGATGGGCCCGCAGGGAAACACCTACTACGGTGCTGCGCGGGTAACACCCAATCCTCTCCCTAGGGGCAAGTCCGGCCATCTAAAGATAGTGAGTCCAGATCCACCATCCAATCTTGCACGTGGACGGTCAGAGGAAGGTGGTCCTGTCATATCATTTCCCGCCAATAAGAGAGATTTTCAAAATCCGCATAAGAAACAACATTTCGCTGCAGAATGCCGAGAGCTCTTCCACGTATCCCATCTTCCAAACCCCCCACCTTCCAAAATCTCATCTCCCAACTCAACAGCTGCATCTCACCCGTCAATCTACGCCCCCTCCATGCGAAAATCCTCAAAACCCAATTCTCCAAAGATCATTTTCTCCTCACCCGGATCGCCCACGCCTACATCCGATTGAATGATCTCCCGCCAGCGAAACGGATCCTCACGAAAACCGTTAAAAACCCGCCCGTCTTCTTGTGGAACGAGACAATCAAAGGGTACGCGAGGAATGGGCTTTTCAGGGAATCCATCGATCTGTATTACGCGATGGCGAGCTGCGGTGTCCAGCCCAACGAGTTCACTTTCACGTTCGTGCTGCCAGCTTGCGCGGGTGCCAGGTCGGTTTTGGACGGTCGGAAGGTCCACGATGACGTCGTGAGGCTGAACTGTGAGTCGAATGTTTTTGTTGCAACAGCAATTATCGACATGTATGGGAAATGTGGGGAGATCAGTCTTGCAAGGGAAGTGTTCGATAAAATGCCCAAGAGAGGAACTCCTACTTTCAACACTATGATTGGCGGGTAAGTTGTTTCTACTTCTTTGGTTGTTTGTGGAATTAACGCCGTGGTAAAAGACTATTGAGTTGTATCCCAAGCGATCAATGATGAAAATGATGGGACCCATATAGCAAATGGCGGGCTCAAATTGTTGAAAAGACATGACATTCGATCTAGACCCTCCAGATAGTGTGCCCCTTTTCTGGATGGTTTATAGCCTGGAAATTACGCTGTTCTCACATTCTAGTTAGTGAACCATCAAACAGGCAGTTAAAGAGAAAGGGTCCGGACTATAATGTGCGTTTGCTGCAACTTTGACTCACTGAGTTGTAGCAACTCATTGGGCCTATACACACAGCTTATGTTGATGCCAATCTACACTGTCCACATCATAGGTACCCTTTTTGCAGATGCGACATAACTTAAAACCACACTGATCAGACACTCTTAACATTTCACCTATTGAATTCGGACCAGTTTCCATTTTCTTTTTTACCATTCTTCTGACGAGCATCAATCAGATGGTTAGGATCATTCAATCAATCTAATGTTCCAGCTGTGCTCCATCCATAATAGGGCTAATAATTTGTACAGTCCAGATTGGTGTGCATTTATGCTGTGTACAATGGATGAGTTGCCAGTTGCCACAGCTCACTGAGGTGTAGCAAATTCATATTGTAGTCTAGCCCAAAAGAAAATGTTAATTGGTGAACAATTCAAATTCAACAGCCAAGAGCATTTGGTTAAGATTGTCTGATTAATGTAATTTTTGGGCTATGCTCCATCCACAAAAGGGACCGCAACCCATCACAAAGGGCCCTGCGATTTACAGGATCGGGGTTGAGTTGGTAAGTTCCATGTATGGTGAATGTGAACGTTAGTCTCACCACTTTAGGCTATCTAATGCTCACAGGTGTTAGAATATGGAGAATGCCCATTAAAACTTTGGATTGTCAGTCTTTTTCAGTACGGTGAACTTTTGAGAACTGGAACCTTTGAGATGAATATAGGGGGAAACTTCCATGTCATTTATGAACACTGAAAACTTAATGCGGCATGCTTGGACATGATCTGAAACCATTCTTTAGGAGGGCCCTACTATTTAAGGTCCATAGCTTTAGAATCACATAAATCAGTAAGAGGAGATGATGAATTTGGAATCTTGGACTGTTGCCTATTTTTGTCTTTCATTATCTATCTACAATCTACCTTGGATCTTCTGGTCAGTGTGTTTTTTGAGATATGGACCTTCATGGAAGGCTGATGAAGAGCTCAGATCTAGCACAAAGTGCCACTTGTACAGTCTTGGATCGAGGACTGTTTTTTATGACTGCAAAGCATGCAAAAGACTTTTTCTTTTCTTTTCTTTTTTTGTTGTATTTGTTATAATTAATTAGGTAAACATCAGCCATCTTCAATTCTCTACCCAACAGGTATGTGGTGAATGGTGAGTGTGACAAAGCTTTATCCCACTTTAATCAGATGCAGAAGTCAGGGATCCAAGCTGATGTGATTACGATGGTCAGTGTCCTCCAAGCTTGCGCAGCTCAAGGAGCTCTACAGCAGGGGAGGTGGATCCATGAACAAATCATAAGAACTAAAATGGAAGTCAATGTCTATTTGGGTGCTGCTCTCATTCACATGTATGCTAGGTGTGGTAGTATAGAAGAATCTTGGAAAGTCTTTGACCAGATGCCTCGGAAAGATCTGATATGTTGGACGGCGATCATCTCTGGCTATGGAATGCATGGGTTTGCTGAAGTTGCAGAATCGCTCTTCGTCCGCATGGTGGGGTCTGGGATTAGACCGGATGCAGTGACCTTCGTCGGGGTCTTGTCAGGTTTCAGCCATGGAGGTATGGTTGATAAGGGGTATCAATATTTCAAGAAAATGTTGAATGAGTACTCTTTGAGGCCCGGCTTAGAGCATTATAGCTGCATGGTTGACATGCTCGGTAGAGCTGGGAGGCTAGAAGATGCTGAAGGGCTCATGAAGACAATGGCAGTGGAGCCGGATGCCGGTGTGTGGGGCGGGTTGCTAAATGCTTGCAAGATTCATAGAAATGTTGAGATGGGTGAGAGAGTAGTCAAGGAGGTGCTGAGGGTGGACCCCACTAATGCAGGTTGGTATGTGCTCATGTCAAACATTTATGCGATGGCAGGGAAATGGGACGGGGTGGCGAAGATGCGGTTGATGATGAGGGAGAGAAAGGCGGCTAAGCCTCCTGGGTGGAGCTCAATCGAAGTTGACGGCCAAATTCACAGCTTCCTAGCATTTGATCGGTCACATCCAAGGTCAGGAGAGATCTATGAGTTCTTGAAGGATTTAGAAGATCGGATGAGATTAGAGGGATATGTTGTGGAGACAAGCTGTGTGCTTGGCAATGTGGATGAAGAACTGAAGGAAGATATGTTATGCGGACACAGTGAAAGATTGGCGATTGCATTTGGGATCTTGAGCACAAAAGAAGGGGACGTATTGAGGGTGATGAAGAACTTGCGGGTGTGTGTGGATTGCCATACTGCAACAAAATTCATATCAAAGATTGCAAGGAGGGAGATCATTGTTAGAGATGCAAATCGATTCCACCATTTTAGGGAAGGCGTGTGCTCTTGTAGAGATTACTGGTGATCATGGTTGAATTAGGTGTGCTCAATACTTTGGTGGGAGGCGTACATTCTGGGAGGAATTATCCCCATCCTGATGCACCCAACTCATACTGGTGGGCTCCATGGTTCAGTGATCTATACCATAGATGGGTTACTCCCCAAAAATCTATCAGACTGGATAATCCTAGCCCTTGATCATTGACCCACAAATGGATTTTTCAGAAACAGGAAAGAAAAGAAAAATGCAGCAATTGTTTGGGAAAGGGCCATTGTTCGGATGGTGAGGATTTTTTAATCTGGATGAATTTTTCCAGCATGGATCTATGTCCAGATGCAGTGCATCACACTGGATGATTCCTCGTGTTCCAAAATTACCTCCTCTAGACTCGTTGGTTCTCAAAATGGGGCTGGACTGATTTTAAAGTGTATCAAATGACCCGGTCTACGAATCTAACTATCAAGGATTTTAGGTGGAATGACCCTTTTGTCGACAGATGCTCCTATTACACTCGTAGTTTCATCTTCCCAATATGTATCCCAATTTTTGGCCTAATTCTTCTTCTAATGATCGATTCAACCTCTAATCAAAAAGATATACACGTTATCGAAGGTGTGATTAAGTTGGCCTTCTTGGGGCAGGTTGGGGTTGGAGATGTGAATTTTTTTTCTGAGATTTTGGTCATTTAAACATTGGTATATCTTCTAGAGGATGGCTTTTTGGATCCCCTTACAATTGAAGGTGATTCTAGTAATGCTATGGAGTTCAGTCATATGTGCTGCTGGAGGCAAATTTGATTGTCACTGTCTTAATGTATGGCTGTAATTTCTACTTCTTTTAATAAATCTCTATTACCCATGCAACACACTCTTGCTGGAGAAATTGGTGGGATTGCATGTTGGAATCCAGCGAAGGTACAAAGAAGAATGTGCCCACCGTCAATGGGATGTGGATCGTGTACTGAGTAAATTCTGTGGGGCTCATTGTGATGTATGTGTTTTTATCCATGTTGTCAATCTGTTTTTCCAGTTCATTTTAGGGCATGGGCTCAAAATTTAAGCATATCCAAAACTCAAGTAGACCGCTCTACATAAAACAGTGGGAATTAAATGCACCTATCGTTGAAAACTTCTTGGAGGCCATGATAGTCTTGGATCAAGCTGATATTTGTGTTTTCCCTTCATCCATGTGTGTGACCTTATGAACAGGTTGGATGACAAATAAACATCATTGTGACCTCTAAGAAGATTTCAACGGTATCCCCACTATTTCCTATGATGTGGTGGTGCAACTCAGTTATCGAGTTAATGAGTTCTCGATGCCTAAATTGTATAAATAAATAAATAAATAAAAACTCACAAGAACAATAGATTAGAGAATGAGAGAATTTTTATTGATATCAACATTTTCTTTTACAAAAAACTTAAAGAAAAAATCATACGTAGAAAATTAGTCGAACGATCAACTCCTACACCACTACTTGTATAAATCATAAACGAATTTTTAATTGAAATATCTACAACTAAAAGAATTAATTACAATTTATTACAAACTAATTTAATATTTCTTCATGTGGCAAAAGCCTAATGAAAAGCAATCAAATTTCTAAATCCAACTTATATTTTAAATCATATCAATTACATTCTCATTACATCTTTAATTCGGTCTTCCATATCTCTCAAAAATAATAAATTATAATTGTCAAATCTGTAAATAATCAGCCCAAAAATCAACACATGTTGCTATGGTCTTATGTCTTGTTGGGTCCTTAAGTGGACCTAAATGGGCTCAAGTGAGTTGGACCCTACAGTAGTCCTAGATGGCCCTACGTGGGTCGTAGGCCTACGTCATGTGGTCCACTTGAGCTTTAGATATGCTTCAATTTTAGGCTCAATGCCCTAAAATGAGCTGAGAAAATGGATGGATGGTGTAGCGTGTATAAGATGTACATCACATGTGGACCCCACATAGTTTGCTTTGTACACAATCCATGCCCTTGTCAATGGAAGTGGATTGACTACTGACCAGATCACCAAGGATATCCCCTGTGATCCAATGTGGCAAGATTTGATTGTTGCCATCAGAGATGGGGCATGCAAAGTATGTTTGAAAGTTGTTCACCCTTTCATATATACGGAACTGGGCACTATATATGACAGCAGCATACAATCTAATCAAATCTTGCCAGTCACCACTGATATGCCCAGTTATTCAGTCACCAAACAATCAGCATCCACTTTAAATATGCTCTTGCACTATATGAATGGGAGAATGATGGCACACGTGTGCAAGATCCAGGCAATCAAATGTACTTGTGTTATAGTCCATAAACCAAGCAAATCCATCTGTTAAAGCCAATTTGTATGGTGAATCTGGACCATGGTTTCACATATAAGTGCGAACCCCCTGTAAGTGGATGAGTCCAATCAGCCTCACAGGAAGGTTTCGACGATCTTAACCCTTAACTGGCTGCACTAATTTCTTGAAACAAGAGTATAGGACCATTGGATGTTTGCGTTTTTTAGCTATCTAATAAATGTCCACCATCAATGGTTTATTGATCACATAAGCCATTTTTTTAATCATGATGTGATGAAACTGCCACCTATGGTGTAGATGGTCTAATTTCCATTACTTGGTCTTCTATGCATGCAATCAATAAGTAATTTCTAATTGCAGCATGTATCATCAATCACATGTGAGAGCAAAAAATGCTTTCTCTAATGGCTCACTTGGGAGCATGGAATTGAAATCCTGAATTTTTTATTTTATTAGGTAATTTGGATTTTTAAAATCTTGATTTTTAGATATTGTGTTTGGGAGCCTGAATTTTGAGTCTTAGATTCCTATAAGTATTTTGTGGTATATTTATAAAATTATTTTAGTGAATGAGTAAATGCTTTTAAATATTATAAACATGACATGTGTGCATTAGAAGATAATTATTGCACTGATGCCATTGTGAGACAACCTTAGCCTCAAAATAAGGCAATTTTTAAAGTTTTTGGTGGCCTACAAAAACAGATCCACTAGTTTTATAATTAAATTAAAAAAATATATATTTTTTGGTAGTTGTGAATTTTTTAATGCCGTGACCCACATAATGATTATATAATCTTAATTTAATAGGATGTCCTTGTTACGATATGGAATATGGATTATGTGGTGACCATGACACCCCTAGCCGCTGCAGTGACTCAATGTGGTGCGATTTAGCTGGGCCACATGCAACTATTAGATATGGGGCTGATGCGAAGCGTGTTTGAAAGTTGTGTTGAGCATATACTTGATTGGAGCTCATCTCTAACAACGGCACATGGCTACATCAAATTAACCACCGTTGGAGGTTACCACAAAAGTTAGTGGTGTCAAGGTCAGCACACAATCCATGTCCCATATTGCCAATGCAAGTGAAAACATCTAGTGATACAAATGAATGTGAATATCTTATAAGAAGCGGGAGATTAGTAGTTATGAAGGTTGCTGTTTTGCAAAAGCTGAGAATCCTAAGATTTGAACAATCATAGAATTGAAATCCAAGATGTTCAGCATGTTTGGAACATAGGATTAAGTGGTATTGCATTACATTGCGTGGAATATAAACTACATTCAGTGTTTGAATAGATAGGAATGATTGGATTAATCTAGGTACTTGCACTTTTGGTCCAATTAGACATGCAATGGGAATTTAGCATATTTCAAAATTCACTTATTTGTGGGCCTCATGTTGGTGCATACGTTTTTATCCTTGTTGTTGTTGTCAATAGAACAAGGCCATATGTGTGAACATGAAGTAGGGATGAACGTGATGAGGTCGATCACCATCTTCCTCAAGGATAACTACTCCGAATCCATGGAGCTTCTCTGGACTCCTGGACTCCTCACAGAGACTTCTCGAATCCATTAGGAAAGAAAGCAAGAGAATAAAAATAAATTCTAATAAAATTCAAAATTGATTAATGAATGAATAAAAACAAGTTCACAACCCTTTAAATAAAGAAACCAAGCAATAGAAAAAAAATCAGAATCAAAATACAACTAAAACTCCTAGAATCCGCGACTTACTATTAATAGTAAACTTACTATTTATAGACGGTTATGATGTCTACTAGTGTGCAAGGTTTTTGGCGAAAAATAGTAAGTGTCCTATTTAGCTTCACCAAACCGTTCTCCTAATTATTCTAAGCACTTTTCATGTTGGACACAACTCGTAAAACCTAACGGATGAAGAGTTATAATCAAACTAAAAATTACTATTTATAGTAAAAATGAAAATAAAACAGGAAAACGACCGTCGATTAGGGGTTATTTTGCAAATCCGGGCTGTGCAACCCAGCATAGCAGGGTTGGTTAGCTAAAGTAGCTTGTTCTACCCCAAAATCATATGTTTTACGACAGATAACTCCTTCCGGATTGCAAGATATGCCCGATCTAAGGTCCGACGGTCCAGATCACTTTTGTCGTCGATCGGGCCTTTTCTGATCCATCTTGGCCATGAAATTGTCCGCGACCCGCTCTATATCAGAACAATAGCGTATATTCGGATTTCATGTGTAGGTGAAATAAGGCCACACGCATGCCAGAGACTACTCAACTTAAAGATTGATTGAACTATCGTTGTTCCCTGTGTTAAGACGGACTAATTAAAGACTGGACACAGGATTTACCTATCTTCTCAACCGCCGGTTGTTCACAGTGTTCAGGTGATTTGGGAAAGGGTATGAGTTAGTACTTTTCGAATGAGTTCTTTTTTCCTTGTGACAATATACTTGCATTTATGTACCGAAGGATTTGTTCTTTCACTAGTACTTTAATTTAATATTTCTCAAAGGAATAAAGATAGACTAATAAATAAAAGAAAGGCTAACACTTATTTAAAAAATAAATAAATAAATACTTGAATGTATGGCCCATTAAAATCGACAATGTTTTAGACAACCAAAGAAATAAACGAAAAGATGGATACCTGATTCGTTTATGGGAATGAACGATCAAGGCAAGTGGCCTGCAAGAAGTGATCAAGTAGGTGTGATCGCCTAATTCGAAACTCAAACAATCATGATCCAACAGCTTAAGGTCGTGGATATTTAGGGGATGTTTTGCATCTCTACAAATAAGAGCTTATATTAGCTTATTTTTTAAAAAAAATAAAATAAAATAAAAAACTTTAGACTGCTTAATAAAAGTCTTATTAGATGCCTTATTTGTTTAGAAAGTAGCAAATAAGCTTCAATTTGATAGATGCGGACATCGAAGGTGGGTACCACATGATGGATGACCCCGATCAAAAAGTGACCCTGCATGATGGACTATCCACATCAAGTGGGCCCCATATGATAGATGGTCCACAACAAAGGTGGGACCCACATGATGGATGTTGGATATCAAAGGTTGGCCCTCATGATGAACGACCCATATTGAACGTGGGGCCACACATGATGTATGGTCCACATCAAGGTGGGCTCACGTAATGGACGGTTCACATCAAAGGTGTGCCCCACATGATGGGTGGTCCACAACAAAGTGTGTCCCAGCATGATGGAACATCCACATCAAGTGGGCCCCATTTGATGGGCGGTCCACATCAAAGGTGGGACCCACATGATGAATGATGGTCATTGAAAGTAGGCTCATGTGAAATCAAAGGTGAACCCACATGACGAACGACTCATATTGAGGGTGGGGCCCACACGGTGAATGGTCCACATCAAGGTGGGCCCACATACTGGATGGAGTGGGCTTCACATGATGGATGGCCCAGATCAAAGTGTAGCCCCTTGTAATGGATGGTACACATCTAGTAGGCCCCACCTAATGTATTGTCCACATTCAAGGTCTCAAAGGATGGATGACCCATATCCAAAGTGGGCCATATGATGGATGGCGCACATAGAAGGTACTAGTGGATATCAACAGTGGGCCCCGCATGATGAAAATATACTTCGAAGGTAGGCCCACACTATGGTCACATCAAATATGGACTCCAAGTGTGGGTGATGGGTAGTGGATATTGAGGGGCCCCACATAAAAGGATAATTAGCATTGATGGTGGGCCTTGCATGATGGACGACCTTCATTAAGGTGGGCCCCTGTAACGCTCTGAAAATTGGGGGTCGAGCAGAAGCTCAGCTCCCGAGTTCCAACGCATCACTTATGCAACATAAGTAATGATGATTGAATGTTGTTCATATTAGTGCATTAGACATGAATGAGATAATACCAAATTAGCATATCTTACTCCAGAGACAATTAAATTACGCAAGCAGAAGACTGTGATAGATATATAAAGTATATAAACTGTTGTAAGTCTCCAGAGTGTGAACATGTTACCAGGTTAAATATATACATGTATACTCAAAAAATAAACAAAATGAATATACATGAGTGTTCTAAAAGTATAAAATAACAAGTGTAATGATGTCTAATTAGCATCCCTGTAACCCCGTCGATCAGAACATGGTCTACATAGACCAGCCTGATAGCTTCATATAGGAGAAACCCTCATCATCGTAAAAGTCTGGCTCCACTTCGTAAGCATCGCCACCATCCGAAACTAAAACAGGGTCTGATTGGTGTTTAAAACACCGTCTCATAACGTGAGAGTGAGTGATCAACTCAGTGGAACTATGAAGTAAAGGTTAACATGTTATCAATTCAGTCAAGCAGTAATGATAAAGCAGTACAACACTCATCCTAAATACTCTTATTAATACAAGAATGGTATATTGTAATGGTGCATGCCCTCTCCTACACTCCCTCTTGCGATAACATCTTATGATCGCGGAATGCACCACTCTCAGTAAACGTGCACTTCATCGCCAAAGCACCGTGCAATGTGATGCATGGCTGTGTTATCCAAGTTTTTAATTAAGCATATTCATATAGCATGATTGGGAAGCTAAAGTACCTCCCTTTATATCATGGACCTAAACATTGATCCATATAGGGTCGTTAATCCTAGTTAATTACATATGATAGGCAAGTTCGTGAGTTTATACCATAGATTGTTATGAGAGGCTTGTCACCTCGACGTAGGCTTAATTCACACTCGAGGTCACTACCACCAACGCCCTACCAACTGGTAGTCTATTTTCGAAGGCTCGTCACCAACCCGATTAGGGACCACAGTCAGGCTACGTTGGGGTAGGCCTACTTTTTACTCAAGGTTACTACAGACTTTATACTCAACGTCACTACGGCAAGGCTCGTCACCTTAGCGTACTCTTAGTGTATACTCGAGATCACTACGGGAAAGGCTCGTCACCTTAGCGTAGGCCGACAGCTCGAATACAATGTCTCATACCACCGTATTTAGCTCACGAGTTTGGTTTGCTCACTGGTCACTACGGAGAGGTTCGTCACCCCAGCGTAGGCCGACAGCTTGACTACGGTGTCTCATACCACCATGTCCGGCTCATGAGTCTTAGCGGATCGTGGTACCATGGTTGAGACGGGTCTTTACATTGGTAAGGGGTACCTTAGGTTCAAGCAGTAGTGTCCATACATGGTAAACATACAATATGACAATCGGTTTATTGGACATGTTCGACTGGTACAAGCGTATACTAATTAATCGACATGGGGCGCTAACCACTGTCGACAATCATCGTACGACTCGGATTCACCGAACGCATTAAATGTGGTGAGACTAGCTCAGCCACTCAAACAAGAATTGTTACCGATTACCTGGACTACTTCGTAATCTCAATCACAGTCAAATGCAAAAAAGTAAGCATACATGATAATCATACGGCATTTAACCACCAATTCTAACATAAATATCATTTGAGCATATTATTCAACACATATAACATGATATTCTACATATTCATTTACTACACAAAACATGCACTTGAAATTAAAGCTACATGAAGAAAAGTATACATATAGCTAAGGTAGTCGAGAATCCTATCTCAACAACCCTCGTAAATACAAAGCATCAACCAATTACTCATACAGACATTTTGTCAAACACTTAGACTACATATGACACATAAATGTAATATATTAGTTTCAACAGACATTAGGGCAAATCCTTTCACAGAGGAGTTGTCACTCATACAACGATCATATATTCTCAATTTACAAGCATGGAAAATACAAATCATATTTTCATAGTCGTTTAGACATTTCAACAAACACATATAACGCATTATACTCAACATAGTTTATATCTATACGTAATATAAGGAAAACATCGTATTTAAGCACATTTGACAGCAATCAAGTCAATCACAAACCATTACTGACATTGAAAGCCTTGAAAACTATAACCTAAATGTTTATAATCCGCATTTTTCGCTGCTAAACCCGTACCGAGCTCAGTTTGAACACTATGTCTTTGTCTACGGCACAACGACAACCTATAGGATGAAATAAGTTAGCTATTTCACCATTTACTCTATTTAAATCTCTAAGACATATTAGGGTTAAGATTTCTTACCTAAAAACGGAGTTAAAATCGATGGTGTAGCGATGTAGGAGGGTGAATCAAGGCGTGGAGTAGCAAAACAGAAGGATGGCAACAAACTCAAATGATCTCCCTCTGATCTCCACTCTTTTGTCTCAAATTCTCCCTTCTCACTCCTAGGGTTTAGAGAAATTCGTATGGGAGAGAGAGGGGGGTGGGTTTAAGGGCTTTATATAGGCCCATAACTGACGCAAATAGCCTCAGGGCCATGATATACTTAGGTTATAGCCAAATGGCATCTGTTTCGATCCAACGGAGCACATCTGGAGGCCCCTTTTCTACATGTGGTCGAACTTAAACTTCCTGACATTGGATCTAGGTCAGGTTAAGTTTTCGGTCCGATCGAGTCAGTGGATCGGTCACGGGGGACCTGTTTCAGTTTAACGGTTACCGTTACTCGATCAAGGCCACAAGTGCACTAACCTGTGTTGAAAATTTTTTCTGATCCGAGGGTGTAATTGGGTCAGATTCTGACGGTCTAAATCCTTAGATTTGACTTGCAAGCGAATGACTAAATTCACTTTAAGTTTCAGTTCATTGCCTAAAGATATTCGCATTTCTCACACACCTCACTCCGAACTCAAGTTGTACACTTTTGGATATCTTTAGGACTTGATTTCTGAGATGGTTGTCAAATCCAGCAAGGCGGTCATAACCATATAGCTTTGGGGTAATTAGACTTTCGACATGCGGTCCAGGTCCGATACAGAGTTTCAATGTACTCTCGAGGGCAACTGGCTTTTGAGATGGATCCTAGATTTATAGGCAATGTAGCGTTAGTGATTCTACTCGCTTTGGGTCTTATAATTCATATAGAAAGCAGTTCAAGCCAAATCCATCAATTATTTAGTTTAGTAGTCAACTAAATTCCACCCTAATTACGACATAATAAGGTCCTAGGGCAGTTCTATGCCCCTTTTTGGCACTTTTGGTTAGTATATTATTTTTTTAGTAGTTCATCATCAAGTTCACTTCATCCACACTAAATTTCATAAGATTTCATATTGTAAAAAAATTCTAAAAATTATAGAAGCAGCAGCTGTCCAAACTAATAATTTTTAAACAGTTGTCACAACAACTTATATTTAACTATATCAAAATTTTTATTATAGTTTTCACTTATTTTTATATGAAACTAGACTTATCAAGCTTCAATCTAACTTTTAAATCACCTAAATCAGATTTACATCGAGGGAGATATGACTTTTCGAAGTCAGGCTGAAAAACTACAAAAAGAGTAAAAAATGGGCCGCCTGACCCGCTGGCCGGCGAGGCCTCGCCGTCACGGTGATGTCATCGCCGCTCGCTGTCCTATCTGGTGGTGGTTTCGCCACCCGATATTTGAAACAAGTATATTTTTCAATCCGGAATGAGTTACGTGACGTGCAATATAAGATTTTGGGGTAGGAGAAGCTGATTTATCCAAATAGCCTACTTATTTTATAAGATTCCAAAAGGTTAATAGTTAAAAACTCATATTATTTATTTATTTACTATTCATAATAATTTTTAGTTTAAGTATTGTTCTTCATCACCTAAACTTTAAGATTTGTGTCTAATATAATAGTACTTAGAAAAATTTGAAGAATAAGGTGGTGAAATGTGAGATTTTAAAGGAAATGTGAGATTTTGAAGGAAATGGATTGAAAGGGGATTTGAGGCTTTAGGATTGAGTTCTGAGAAGTCAATTAAGGTGTTATGATCGACTCATTGCCCAAGGATGTGTAACTCCAGGTTGAAAAAAATTCGGAGTATTACAGCCCCTATCGATGAATGGTCCACATTAAAGACAAGTCTTGTATGATGGACAACCCACTTTGAAAAATTGGCTCATGCAATGGATGGTGCACGTCAAAAGTAGGCTCGATACGATGAACAATCCACATCCAATATTCGACATAATGGATGACCCAAATGTCTTAAAACATGAAAATCTTATGTAGTCGTCTAGTCTTTTGCCATTTGGGGCATGGACCGTATATGATGAGATTTATTAAAACAACCATCTCGGTTGCTCTTATAATTGAGCATTTCATAATATTTCAAAATGATATCAAGTGCTCATTAATAATAATTTTTTTAAAAAAAACTCTTATTTAAATGTTTTATCAATTGTGCTTATTTTAAATAATAGCTTTTCAGTGGTTGAACAAATGATTTTACCAAACAAGCTTACTTAAAACAATAGCTTGAACAAAGAGAGCTCACTATAATAGCCATTATTAAAAAAGCTCTTATTGAATTAAAGTAGAGATATAAAAAAAGCTCATAACCTATTCTTACGGTACTATAGCGTAAGCAATAATTATCTATGACAGAACTAGGCTAAGCTATGCTAAGAAAGATAAATTAAAAAGTGGATAGGTGTGTTTGGCTAGGGCCCTGAGTTCTTTCGTGTGCTCCTTTCATAGCTTGTGGAGGCGACAAAACCCTTCTTGGGTTTCCTTGTTAATCCTGGATCATCCACTTTTGTGTCATGCTTTTTAAATAAGAACATATCCTGGATGTATCCAGATCCGTTGACTTCTAAGATTTTTCTTGTAACTGATCTGTTTACAGAGATCTTCGTGGTGCACCAATGGTATTCAGGATTTGGGAACCTCAAGGGTCGATCCCGGACATATAATCAATCATGGTCAATCAACATATCTTTGAACTTTCTATCCTTTTTGCTCTGAGGTGTTGAATGGTCTGGATCGATCCACCGCCCACATTTGATTTAATCATCCACGAGGTGAGGGTTTGGAGTATTAGAGAGGATTGATTGATAAGATTAGAGGTGGGTGGGATCTGACCCGACTCAACTGACCGGTGAGATCCGATCCAACTCCAACCAAAAGCCAGGGTCAAGTTGGATTGAGTAGACCCACTCAGATCTGACGCCAAACCGAATCGAGTTCGGGTCATATAACAACTCAATTCGATCCGGATCGAAATCGGGTAGTATAAAGTTAAATTTTACTTTTTTTAACCTTTACCCTTCTTCTACTTGAACCCTAACCCTACCTGAGTCGGCGTCGCCAGATGAACCTATGCGGCACCATAACTTGAGTTGACTTCCTCTCCTTCCCTCCTTTCTCTCCTCCTTTCTCTCCCGATTTCCCTCCTCTCCTTCTTTCTCTCCTCCTTTTTTTTTGCCTTATTTCTCTCTCGATTCCCATCATGTTTCCTTCCTAGCACCAGAGTCTCCCGCTCGACTTGACTAAACCCAGTTTAAATCGACCAGACAGACTTAACTCAATCCGACTTGGTTTCCCTGGCCGAGTCGAGCTTGGTTTTTCGGGCCGAGTCGGACTCGGTTTTGATCAGGCCAGCAAGGAATCAATTCGGATTGAGTCAGCCCTGGTGGACTCGGTCTCGAATCGGATCGAGTTCGAGTCAGGTACCTGCAAAAATTAGATCGAGTCAAGTTGGACTTAGTCCAATCTGATTCGACTCTATGCCCACCTTTAGATAGGATCCTCCTAATACCGATCTATTATCAGAGAGGGGTTAATTGAGATATTGGATCTAGCTCTCACATTCCTTTAATCCTAATCAATGTATGATTTGGGACCTAATATAGTCGTTGTCCATTTTTTTATTATTTTAGTTCGAACCTTAGTCAGATCAGCTTGGATATTGTGTTAATCTCTCGATATTCGAAAAATTCTCAGACACTACAAACTCTTCGAACATCTCTGGGAAGATCTTTCATTTTGAAAGGATTATGGGATACTATCTCACCGAATACATCATAGCCAGATATATGATAAGAAATGTTTTCTCAATGGGTCTTTTATAAACGTGCTAGGTATACTATCTTATTAATTGGCATGATAAATATGGCCATGTAACATCCATTGATCTAATCTCCTAAAGTCACACGTAAGAGTCTGTGCCTCTACATCAATAATAGAATGCGTATCACCGAAGGAAAATAAAATAAGAATACTCTTAGATGTGAGTAAAATTTTTGCTAGTACTAGCTCTATAATGTTAACCTTTCATTGGTCCATGTTAGGGCACCCAAAAAATGGGTGTAAACATATGTCATCCATTCATATACGCCCTTTACACGTGACACTCAAATTGCACATGAATATATATAACCAACATCACTTTTGAAATTTGGTCTATTAATGTAACACTCCGGATTTTTGCCAACCTAGAATTAGACATCCTTAGGCAATGGGTCAAGCGTAACACTTTGGTAACTTCTCATAACTCAATTCCAAAGCCAAAGAAATTGCTTTTCAACCCATTTTCTTCAAAATCTCACCTTTCACCACCTCATTCTTCAAATTTCTCCAAGTACTTTCATATTAGACACAAATCCTAAAGTTTAAATGGTGAAGAACTATACTTAAACTAAAACTTACTTTAAATGGTAAATACATGAATAAAATGGGATTTCGGCTATTAACATTTTGGAATCTCATGAAATTTGGTGGAGACGGGGTAAACTTAATGATGAACTGCTAGAAAAATAATTAAATTAATATAACAACTAGAAGTACCAAAAATGGGGCATAGAATGGCCCTAAGACCGTATTTCTGCCATAATTAGGATGAAATTTGGTTAAGAACTAAACTGAATACTCAGTAGAATTAGCTTGAACCAATTTAAATACGATCTGTAAGATCCAAAACCTATAGAATTGTTAACGCTACAATACCCTGAAATCTAAGATCAATCACTAAACCCAGTTGCTCTCGAGAGCATTCGAAAACTTCGTATCGGACTTGGACCGCACGTCGAAAGTCCGATAGCGACGAACTTAGACAATTATGACTGTAAGACCCGTATCCTAATCCGTACTGTTCCGTCAACTCCCACGATCCTTCCTGTCGAATTCCGGCAACTTGTGACCGATAATCGATGTTTGCGCGTGAACCTAAGCCGTATCCTATAGAATTAAGTTGGCTTAATTCGAGACTTGTATCATTGCAACCGCACTGTCGCCGCGGTTCTAACGTCGCGACTCACGCACCGATCCAATACCTTGGCATGGAGATGCAGACCCGCGTTCGGTTCAAGAAAAAACACCGTGCGTTGCAATTCTGAAAAGAATCTCTACAACATGTTACATCCATCAATCAATCAATCAATCACCACATGTTAAGTACAAAAGCAACCCATACTTTCTCTCTCCAAAGTCAACTCTTTCTCACCCTCTCTCTTACACCACCTTACATGTCAAGTACCACATCCATCACTCACATCACCCATCACTCCATCACCCATCCCTCTTTCCTTACAACTTTCTCTCTCTCTCTCTCTCTCTCTCTCTCTCTCTCTCTCATTCTCAACACATTTCCAAGAGAGAGAGAGAGTGGTGCACGTCCAAGCCTCCCATATGAGAGAAGTGTGATTTTGGTGGCCCATTTCCCCTCCCAAATCTCTCATCCTAGCCATCCATTCCTCATCTCCACCATCCAAGAGAAGCTCTAGGAGATAGGCGTTCCAACAGACCGAGAAGATCATTCAGTGGGTGCTTCTATTTTTTGATTCTGTGATTTGAAGGCCCACACATGTGGGACCCATCTTGATGTATTCATGTATAGGGAGGGCCCATAATGGCGGCGTCCCTCCCATCTCCACGATTTTTATCTCTCTCTCCTTTCATTTTTATTTTATTTTTATTTTATCGTGTGGCCCACTTGATTTACGTGGACCCCATCATGGCAGCACGTGGGGCCCAGCTTGTATCGGCATGTGAATCATCACAGTCCAGGGATTGGACGGTGGGAAGTGGGTTGGCTGGGCTGCTGCACACCAGCTATTTTATATAGTTGTTGTATTAATGTCAACACTTTATAGGTCCCGCTAATGTATGTGTTTCATCTAAACGTCCATTTGTTTTGCCTGATCACATGCAACCCTGATATTTAGGTCATCTGGACCGTCCATCAGCACTCAATGGCAGTTGATCCCAGCCATATCCACGTGGGACCCACCTTGATATTTATTCATGTCACCCGTCCAGCGTTCCTGGACGCTGGACGTAATGTTTTTTTTGGTAGTGTGAGCAACAGTGGGATGTACTATTATAAGAAGGCAGTTCATGCAGGCCCCACCTCGATGTATAAACTTAATCCACGCCGTCTATCCTACTTATCAGACCATTTTAGGCGTTGAGCCGAAAAATGGAGTTAATCCGACTATCAGGTGGTCCCTATAATAGAAAACAGTGTTCTTACCATTGAAGAATTACCTTGATGTTTTTAAACACCGAAATACATCGAACATTGGACTTGTTTGGTCTGTCTCGAGCCGTAAAAGATCAATGGCTGGGATGGATTTTGCCGATGTGGACCCCACATAGGAAAAACCTTTGGAAAACGAGTTTTCTTTTAAAAGAAGAAAAAAAGAAAATTAGGCAGCATTGCCTGCTGCTGCCGCTGACGCCAGGACACAGCAGCGTCCTGCGTTTGACGCTGGAGGCAGGAAAGTGGGTCCCATACGTGGGCCCCACCGTGATGTGCTTTGCACATCAACACCATGCATTTTGATGGTGCCCCTTAGGGCTATGATACTTCCAAATATCAGCCCCATCCGTAGCTTAGGTGGCCCACATCATAGAAAACAATGGTGATTATATGGCTGCCATTGAAGCCTATTTTGAGTTCAAAGAAGTTTTGGATCATTTTGACATTTGTTTTTACCCTTCATCCAGGTCTACGTGACCTTATCAACGGTTTGGATGGCAGGAAAACCTGATGGTGGGCCACATACATGGAGCCCACCATTGATGTATGTGTTTTACCACACCGTTCACGGCCGTGGACGGTGGACTCCCACCATGATATATGTTTTACTCTCACCGTCCAGCGGACGATGGAGCCCACGATGATGTACATGTTTCATCCACCGTCCACGTAGGTACGGTGGGACCCACCTCTGATGCATGTATTGTATATCCACACCGTCCGTCCATTTTGTCAGATCATGGGGACCACAATGATGTATTTATTCTATAGACTTTCCATCCATCTGTCCAGGGTGGGTAGGGCACACCTTGATATTTATGTTTTATCTATACCGTCCTCCAGCTGGTGGGCCATGCACATGGATCCACCTATATGTATGTGATGGACGGTGAAAAGCCACCTGGCATGCACTGTCCACACGTGGACAGTGGGACCCACATGAGACTGGTGTTGTATTCATACTGTCCATCTAAGGTGGGACACCATATGATGTATGTATATCCATGCTGTGCTGGATGGTGGAGTCCACTGATGTATGTCCTGTCCATGCTGACCACACGTGGACAGTGTGGCCCTCATGATGCATGTGTTTTATCCATACCGTCCAACCATTATAGGGATGGTGGGTCCCACGCAGCTATCAACTGTAGGTCGACGTCAGCAAGCTCCGTGGACCCATGATGTATATGTTCTTACAGCCATCCATCCCTGGATTGTGGTCCACCTTGATGACACGTTTATCCCATGCCCACCGCGTGTGGACCCATCTCATGCATGTGAATTATCTGCACTGTCCAGTTCATTGGACGATGGAAACCCAACTGTGATGTAATTATTATATTCTCACCATCCATCTAGTCGTGAGGTAGGTTCGAACCCTTGGTGGGTCACGTGTGTAGGGCCCATCATGATTTACATGTATTGTATCCACACTGTTCAGCAAGAGACGGTGGAATCCACCATTATGTATTTGTTTTGTACACGCCGTCCAATTGGGATGGTACTAACCCACCTGATGTGTATTGGGCACATCCATGGGGCCCATCATGATGTATGTTTTAGGCTCATATGATAGGGCCCACCTGCTTGTATTCGAGGCCCGTGTGATAGGGCCCACCTGCCCTATATTCTGAGGCCCATGTGCAGGGCCCACCTGTTGAGTGTTAGGCCCGTGTGAGCAGCCCATTTGAAGTGTACATGTGACCTATGAGCAAGGCCCATTGTGATGTATTTGAGGCCTATGGACAATGACCATTGTGATATTCGTGGCCCATGGGCAAGGCCCATTGTGATATGTATTAGGCCCATGACACGTAGCCCATATGATGCATATGAGACCCATGTGTAGGGCCCACATTTTTATACTGAGGCCCATGGGTCATGACCCATTGAGATGTATTTTCAGCCCATTTGACATGGCCCCTTGTGATGTATTAAGGCCCATGAGTTAAGGTCCATTGTGATGTATTATGACCTATGGGTTAAGGCCCATTGGTGTGGCTCATTGATGTGGCTCACCTTGGTATATGTATGAGACCCATCTCGATGCATTTGTGTCCCGTTGTTGAGGCCCACCTTGATATATACATAAGGCTCATGCTATGAGGCCCATTTGATGTATTGGAGGCCCATGGGTTGAAGCCCAATGGGATGTACCTAAGGCCCATTGAATGTGATTCCACTGTGGTGTATGTGTTGACCTTTATGGCAAGTCATGCCTTGAGAGCAATGATTGGTTTGACGTCCACATTGTAAGAATAATGTTGGTTAAATGTCCACATTATGACTCTCCCTAGGGCCCACTGATAGGCCCATACTTGTTGTGTAGGCCGTTTAGGCCCATCTTCGTTGTGAGAGTAGTTCATCACTTTATAACATGCCTAGTATAACTCCATAATTCATGACCATACGCATCATATGTATGCTTGATATGAGTAGTGATTGATCATAGCATATGTCATTGGGCAGACCATTTGCGGGACTCGTTATGAGCCGGAGTGCCCTGCATCATCGTGTTGTACGCGCTGGATTGCTGCATGATTTGATGGTGTGATTCATGCATTTTGTATTTGTGTATCATGATCACTGCACGCTCTAGCGACATCAGGTCTATGACCTCCACAGGCACATTGTGGATGGCTAGATGGGACATCGAAAATATTTGGTTCTAACACTATGGGGCACGTAGGATGTCCTTGGGTGAAAATCTTAGAACCTCCAAGGTCAGGAGTAGCCCCAACGTCTAGACCGAGTGGAACATGAGTGCCCGAGTGCCGAATACTAGTATGTTGCGTCTCCTACTGTGTCGTGGTCGGTTAGGAGGGGGTGTGGCCTTACCCGCCTGAGGGAGGAGGCTATAAGCTAGGCTGAGTATGACCAGCTCGTAAATGGGTCCGCTATCGACGTGCCGGATAGGTATTGACAGACTATTGGTCAGGCGGATAGTGAGGTCTCTTATACTCGCTAGGCTGTGCAGCTAGGGAGGAGGCAGTCGGAGTGGAGTGTAATAGACCCCGGTGATG